>OY979684.1:11381240-12749981 GCA_963855955.1 Luperina nickerlii
CAAGATCCGCCCCTGCTTGTTAGGCGTAGTCCTAAAGCCCGAAAGTCTGACAACCGGTCTTGATAAAGTGTATCGTGTTACCTAGTAATTGGGTTGTAGAAGTCAGATAGCCAGTCGTTCCATGTAATATTACTAGTATTCAGCTGCATCCGGTTAGTCTGGAAGCCGACCCCAACTGAGATGGGAAAAGGCTAGGCAGATTGATCGATAATATGTCGTTATCTACGAAAAACTAAATTTGTAAAGAAGCCAATACAATTAACCTATCCTAAGGCCGGTCGCATAGGTACGTCCGGTTTCCTGATCAGGAATTCTCTAAGCGCATACGTTCTTATATTTTACGTCAGGGTTTCCGGACGGAAAATATAAGAACGTATGCGCTTAGAGACGATTTTGTATGAAATGCGTGCATTCAGGGTCTCCGAATCGGACGTATGCGGCCGGCTTAACTAATAAAAAATGAGTTTTAAGCTTTGTGTAAATTAATTAGGCAAAGCTAACCAGAATTATAATTATTCAGTAGGAATCTTATCCTTCATGTTGCTGTAATGAAACATCAACTCTAAATAAATTCACTAAACTGTTGTGTTAGGTCCGTTACAGATGGCGCAGCGCCGCGGCGGCAGCGGGACCGCCGCAACGCCGTACCTTAGGCAAAGCTAACCAGAATTATAATTATTCAGTAGGAATCTTATCCTTCATATTGCTGTAATGAAACTCTAAATAAATTCACTAAACTGTTGTGTTAGGGCCGTTACACATGGCGCCGCGGCGCTATACCGCCTATACCGCTGTATCACCCTTGGATTTGTATGGACACTGGCACATGTTGCCACAATGGCGGTTTGAATAGTCTCGATACCGCGGCGGCAAAAAACGCTGCCGCTGCGCCGCCGCTAAAACTTTTACAATGCCACCATAATCATTAAAGGGATTCAGATTTGGTAAGGCAAGTACATCTTTGGGTTATTTATGTAGAATTCAAAAGATCTAAAACAAAACAACGTTTATATTTTTTAATTATAATTTAATACATTTATTTACTTAAATCTTTAAGGCTGACTAATGAATATTTCATGAATTACATCAGTCAATAGGGTTATATAACTTTAACTTGTTACGGTCGCCAATCATATTTTGTTCAACATACAACCTGACAAACTGCAATCAACATAACAAAATTTTAATTTCGAGGACTACCTCGTAAAATTCTATAATTGAGAGGAAACCAAACTTATGTTGCCAACTTACAGTGAGCTCATGGTGATCAATGATTGTTTTTTTGCTTGTTACAGGAGAAGACGCACACTGTTTTCAAACGGGTCCAGGAAGTCAATGCAGAATTTTTTAGCTGGACTCCAGTGAACAGCTAATAATGGCAAGGCGAGCACTAACTGATATTGCGGCATCGCTACGAAAAATGTTTGCAACATGGGATGAGCTTAAACATGTGCGGGCAAATGACTTCCCAGACGCATTGTATGCAAAGGCAGTATACAAAATTATGAGCGCACATAAGAAAAATCAAACAAATTGTGCATGGATTAATAGATTACCATGAAAGAGATGGGCAAGAGAGGGAAGCTGGCTGATTTTGTCGTCATCAAGTACATAGTAGATGGCATCCAAGATTGTGAGGTGAATAAAATAATTTTATATGGCGTCAATGGCGTGACACGATAACATCTTCCAAAGAACTGAAGAAAAAGTAAAAAAATTATGAAAATATTAAGTAGTAGCTAATAAATTAATTATAGAAGTCAGACTAGGATTTAATTGTTTAATTAAACCTTCATCCTAATCACTGCAATGGGAACTGGGCTTGCCAATTTTATTGTTGTCTATTTATAATCCTGCAACATTAAGTTACAAGCCAATGCCTTATCATCTCTGTGTAGCCTGAGGAGCAGACATAGCTGTGACTTTCTCTCCAATCTCAGTGAGCAACTGAGCTGATTTCTGTATGTTCTCAAACTGGTACCCCATGTGGACTGCAATCAGCTGCATCTTCTTCAGATTCTCTTCACTGCTCTCTATTTGATGCTCAGCTGCTGCCATGTCTCTGGCTGCTTTTGATAGTAGCTGGAAAAAAAAAAAACATTAAGAACAAAACTAGACCATAGACTAGTATATCAATGCAATTAGTCTGGTTGCACTGTAGTAAGACTATGAATACTGATCTATCAAAAGATGAGGAAGAAATAAAAAATGTATAAGTACTTAATTCGATAAATTAAAAATGGTGCATTGGTTTCTCTAAACCCATGACTATCTTGTTGCTAATGTACATAATAAAAGGTTGTGCAGGAATAGTTAGGGGAGCTTGAACTTTAAACATTTCTTTATCAATAACAATAGGTGTAAACCAAATTACTTGCGTTTCGGGCAAACTTTGGCTAGGCTACTTTAGAAGCTCATAAAAGCATAGGATAGCTAATTCATAGGAACACATAATACCTCATTAGACTTGGATCCTCGTTGTATTTGGCGCGCTAAAGACGAAATGTTGTTCATATTGACTTGCACTCTTTCTGCTAAACGCTGTTTTGATTCCGCGAACAATGACCGGGCACTGCTCGACGATGCCGAAGTCATTGCGTGGCCACAACAAGTTTTCCTCTTAGTATTACGGCGCTATTGGTGCTCAATGAAGCATTGAGGAAGTAATAGGTATGTTTTTATTTTAAAAAAAGTATTCATACGCCAAACCAAATAAACAATCGATCGCGAACACGAAAACCAAAATGTCATGTCAATCTATGAAGTCAATGTCATTGTCAAATATTTTTTAAGACATTGACAGTTTGACTGACATCAAATTAACCGTTCGTAAAAGCTGGTCAGCTGTTTATCGAAAAAGTTAAGATGAGTATTTAGTATTTACCTCCTTTTAAGCCGCGTTTAAACACGAGGATTTATTTTCTTTCGCATTCACACTGAAACTGGTCCACACGGCTGCACATCAAGCTATAATTATCCAGTTACAGCAAACCTCACATTGTAGTTTTTCGTAGAATCAGAAGTCAGTTTATACATTACATTTTGATCGTTTTAATCCTTAAAAGGGTGCCAGCACCTCCATAAAAAACTTTATCAAAATTGGTCCAGCCGTTTGAACGTGAAGAAGTAACAAACATATAAACACACACACACTCTCACACTCACTTCGCCTTTATAATATTAGTGTGATATACTTACTTCCGCCAATATACCTACAAAAATACTAAATTACTGATGCTCGAAAAAGTCTATAAAATATACCGAAAAATAATTAAAATACTGAATCTGGTCACACCAGTGTTTGCCTACGCGCTCCCCGCGCCGATCAGCCCGCGCCGCTCACCGCGCCCGCCTGCCCTCTATGGACACTCAAAGGAAGTTCATGTGTTTGAGTTCGCCGCGCCGCCGCGCCACTCCCGCTCCCCAGTCTGGCCAAACACCTTTGGATTTGACCATTTGCCGTTCTCTTTATTGCCTGTGCTGATGGTGCCACCTACCGAAAACTTATCTCATTGTGTTCTAGATTGACTTGGACTTGATGTTGACACATAATAGAAAAAGAAAACGTGTTGCGCTGACCCCAACTGTCCAAATAATATCCGACAAGGGCAGATAATGTGTTGTTCTTTACTTTTATTGCCGGTCGGGAGACACACTGCGTCTTTGCCGGGTGGCTCCCGGCAAAGACGCAGTGTGTCTCTACTACGCGCTTAGTGAGGACAAGGCTTTACGCGATCAAAATCAATTAATCTGCCTAGCCTTTTCCCAACTACGTTGGGATTGGCTTCCAGTCTAATCCTTGTCTAAACGGATGTAGCCACTGCCCTCTATTATACAAGTACGCCTTGTATAATACATGTCAGTGGATGCAGCTGAATACCAGTATTTTCCATGGATTGATTGCCCTAGTTACTTATTAAGTAACTGTTGGCTTTTTAAACTTAGATCACTTTGTTTCAGAGACACGGGATGAGATAATGAATGAGCTTGCAGATAACTTAAAATTATTTAATAGGAATAAGAATAATATAATTCTTGTTTGATTATAATTATTTATTAAATAAATCATTGTTTAAACCTGGTTTTCTCTTTCACAACACTACTAGTCACATGAAAAATTTATTATTTTACGTAAAATGGCAACTCCGTATTTTAGTGGCATCCTATGTCGATTTACGAAGTCGACTATCTTTTTTTCGTTCTATGTAAATAAGTGAGACCGCGATGTAGGAATCGAATAAAACATTCGATTTCAATATGAATGAATGAATCCAAATATGAGGGTTGACTTTTCGCTCGTCACGGAAGGTTTTGTGTTGTAGGAAATTTCTGTAATCTAATCAATTATTAGCCCGTTTTCCGAAATGTTTCCTTTTAAACCTATCCATTTGTTTCTAGTACCTCCTGCTGTGGTTTCTTTCTTGTTTTGTTTCGCCATAGTATAGAATAATGTCTTTTATTTACAAGCCTATTGTGAACAGTATACTCGTCTTCATATTTACCTATAAAACTAATGTAATCTAAAAAAATGGATAAAGGAGTGACATGTGAACATCTGAATAAACTAGCTGATACTCTCGGGAAGGAGCTGTGGCAGACGAAAGAGGTAAATATTAATAATTTTCATGATATAACCTCTAATGTAATGTCATAGTTAATTAGCATTCTTGGTTCAGTCCTAGTTATCATTGTGTAACGCTCGGAGTGCCGACTACCGAGTATTCCTCGCAAAAGCTCGCAAACTGCACATAACACTGACAGGTTTATCATTGATTGTTACTTAATTAATACTTCCTCACAGTAGAGTTGAGTAGAGTGTTTACATTTTTTTCTTCATAATTGGAGGCTGTAAATCGCACTTAATTGTTTATTTGTTATTGTATGCACCCTGATATTCTTTGTACTATAAAAAAGATATACACAAAGCATTGTTAGAACAAAATTTTAAAATTTTATAGAAATCCTTGTCTTAGGTTAAGCATTACATCAGCTGATGATGCCACTATCAATAACTATACATATTAATATAAATGAAAGTCACTTTTCGTGACTGTCTGTATGGCCATGCTGTTCTTCTAAATTACACAATGGATTATGATGTGGTTTTCACCTGTAGAGAATTCATTTCAGAAGGGTTTTATGCAGAACATGTTAATATACATATATACAATAAATGTTAAAACTTACACATAATAAAGAAATCTCAATGTTTTGTCAAGTCATAAAAACCATGCAAAGTAAGGGTGCGTCGCCAGTTACTAATCTATTAGGTGGTAGGAACATCAGGCCTAAACTGAGAGCATTAAGGGGCTGGCGGAGCATGCGTCGCTCATACAAACATACTATGTATTTATTCCGATTGGATTACAGAATATCTAGGTTCCCAAATGTATATTTTGAATGGACACTGATTTAAAGACGAGTTATGAGAAATGATGATGATGATGATTAGGGGACTCCCTTTTCCGCACTTAGACTCCCATTCGGTCCGTTGTGCGTGGGGATTTTGGCTAACAGAGCCAGCCTAGCTCCGCCCAAAAGCACAGAAGCTTCCTGGGAGCTTCACAGGCTTCGCGGAGCGACCTCATTGTTCCGAGGATTTCTGCACATTGAGAAGCCACGGCCTCGCAATCCAGGATGACGTGGGCGGCTGATTCCTCGGCATCAAGGCATCTCCTGCAAAGGGGGCTGTCCGTGGCGCCTATGTTGAAAAGATGTTTGTTAAGGTGATTGGATACTGACACTTTTTCATACATTCTATCGGGGTACAAATCTCGATACTTAAACGATTTTTGCAGAATAAAAGCACGTACATTAAATGATTATGATCTATTATTGACGCATATCGTAAAAAAACTTATAAAAAAACACTATTTGTAGGATATTTAGGCCTGACAAAATACGATAAATCTTTGTATGTGTGCGCGGGCGGAGGCACGCCCTCTACAGGATATTTCAAGAACCATCAAGAAACAGAACAACATTTTTGCTAAAGTTATCAGTTATCATCTAACGATCAAGATCTACTGTAATCTTGATCGTTAGATGGCGTTGTTTGTCAACGGATGGCCAATTTTATAACATGCGTGATATTGTTGACAAGTTTCGAATCGTAGGTTTGCTGTGTGTGTGTGTGTGGGTGTGTGAGTTATATTTTATCAATTTAATCATGAAGTGAGACAAAATGCATTACTTAGTGATAGGATTATCTGCGATCTACCCTGGGTTCGATATTACTGTAATGAATGTCTAAGTTCAAGTAAGTACCTACATGCATTTAGTAAGTAGGTAGGTACATACTAACTTACACATGAACTCTTCGAGAAATTTTCTGATATAAAAATCATTCTGCATTATGTAGGTAAGTACCTACCTATTGAGAGAGCCCTTTCTTTTAGTAGGAGTGGGCGATACAAATCGTATATCGATAATATCTATGTATCGGTACAATATCCAATACCTACCTATATATCGTACGGCACTGAATCTATATTATATCAGGTATCCGCGTACCTAGAACGAGACACTATACCGATATCGTATCACATGATCTATGATATTCGGTTCAAACTGATTCAGGTACAATGCGTGCCACGAAAGATGAGACTTGACCCCGCCTCCCCCGCTCTTTCCGCCGCCCCTATGACGTCCGGTCCCGTCCCGCACTCAGACCTCATACCGCTAAAGATACCTAAAATCGTGTAGGTACTGCGCATGTCAAACCACGTGGTGTGTCAAGTCTCATCTTTCGTGGCATGCATTGTACTGTGGTAGTAGTTACACGGTTTTAGGTACCGTATCCTTGATGCGCGCGGGCGGGAGTGATGTACCTAGCTAGAGATGAACGAGCGAGAAAGCGCGCTAAGCTAACGTCTAATACTAATTTTAAACATTATTTACAGGAGCATAGAGTTTAATACCGAATACATTATTTTGTAAACAGGTAACCATCAATAAATGTCAAAGGATTTTAAATCGTATGGCATTCTCAACAAAAATAGGTAGGTACTCGTAGTTTTAAAATCATTTTACGTTGACCTTGATTGCACTTTGCTGTTTTCGTAGGTACTTTTCGTGTTCTATTTTTAGTTACGCGTCGCGTTAGCTGCAGTTGGCCGAATTTCTCTGCTTGATTTCTTTACTTTATAAAGTAGACAAAAAAAAAACCGGCCAAGAGCGTGTCGGGCCACGCTCAGTGTAGGGTTCCGTAGTTTCCCGTCCGTCACAATAAGTGTTCCCACTTATGAGTTTAAAAGTGGGTACCTATCCATTATGTTCGCGCTCCAGCAGCACTCCGCGCTCCTGCAACTGCTCCCGGTAGTGGGTACGTACGCGAACACGGAGCGTGCAACATTGCACGCTCCGCGGCAGGCGCTCCGAAACGTGACGGTTTTTAGCGCGAACACAAAGGGATACGTTCAGGATAATAAAATATGTAAACGAAGTTAAAAAAATGCTTGCATATACGTTTATACTACAAACTTAGTCCAGAAATTATTTTGTACAACTTTTTGTCTTTTTTGTACAAAAACTGTTGTTTCCATCAAGTTCAAAATAATTTTCCTAGAAAGTCCTTATAGAGTTCTACTTTGCAGATTTTTTTCATAGTTTCTAAACTTATGGTTCAAAAGTTAGAGGGGGGGACACATTGTTTTTTACTTTTGGAGCGATTATTTCCGAAATTATCAAAAAATGATTTTAGTTCATTTTAGTAAACCCCTATTCATTTTTAAATACCTTTCCAACAATATATCACACGTTAGGGTTGAAATTAAAAAAAAAATCACTTCCCACTTTACATATAGGGGGGCTACCCTAATAAAACATTTTTTCCAATTTTTATTTTACTACTTTGTCGGCGTGATTGATATAGGTACATATTGGTACTAAATTTCAGCTTTCTAGTACTAACGGTCACAGAGATTAAGCGAGGACGGACGGACGGACAGACAGACATGGCGAAACTATAAGGGTTCCCAGTTGACTACGGAACCCTAAAAAGAAAGAAAGAAGGAAAGAATTATAAAAATATAAATCTAAAAAACCGAAACGGCTGTATTAGTTTCATTTCAGAGTGCCATATTATCAACAACAATACCAAACGATACATTCACTGATTTCGAGTACTTATACAGTTACAAAAAAAATACAATGATGTACCTACAGACGCCAGCACATCGAGCTACTACCATTTGTCAAATTTCTTTAATAGATTTTCAACTTTATCGCTAAAGCATAAGGTTCAAAGTAGATTGGAAAAATTTGACAGTTTCGGGTAGGTTGATGTGCTGGCGTCTGTACATGAATCGAACAAAACCGAAACCTAAATATCACAGTACTACTATCGATTCCGAGTTCCACACTGATTCAGTCAATATTCAAGATGTTGCTTTGCATCCTCGTCATAATTCAGGAGGTTGTCATAAAAGACGTAAATAATCAATTTAAATTACGGTACCTGGCCAATAATTATAAACGCTCCTTTTTTTGTTGTTTACATTTGACACTAATTCAGAATGAAGCTATTCATAAAAGAGGAGAATCACCGTCGCCATTCCACGCGCGAGGTACCGCCCGCTTAGGTACTACGACACACATAAACGCGCTTGCGCACGTGCGCGCTTTATACCTAGAGTGACCGAATAAATGGCCATACTTTATCCTAGTTCGAATTCGAAAATCACCTTCATTATTGTCATAAATTACGCTAGATAATTAACTCATTTTTAAGTATCATAAGAATGCGGAAATCTTACTAATGAAAGTAGTAGTGCCCCAAAGAAAAGTTCATTGACCTACTGTAAGTAGTAACCTACGGTAGTTATCAATCAGCTGATTAACAAAATGTTAGTTTTGCTTTATTGCGTTTTATTGCAATCCTGCTGAAAGAACAATCCTAAAATTGGTATTCTTAGATCTTAGGGCTCTTTCAATTTAGAGGTTTCGTGTCGGACCGCTGCCGCACGTTTACCGTGCCCGGGCCTCTACAGTACGGTAGCAGTCCGATACCAAACGCCGAAATCGAAAGCGTATCCGACTGCCGCGGTGCGTTTGTATGCTAGTGTTAGTGTAGTGTTTGTTGTGTGTTATTATTGTTTGCGACGTTGCCGTCCTGTTGTCGAGCGTTCGCGGTACCGATGCCGCACTGTTGCCGCACCGCGCGCTTTGTATAAAAACAAACGACCGTGCGTGCGCAATACCGCTTCGGCACCGCAGCGGTCCGAGAGATTGAGATTGATAATGTTTTACGCAATTAGGGTGCTGGGTTAGGACAGGACATAATTATGTAGGATACTTTTTTAAACGGTTTTATTTAGCTTAACCTGTTTGTTATTTATTTGGTTCAAATTTAGTAGGTAGGTACTTGAAATTTTACCCCCTTCCTGTTGGCAAATTGATCTGATATTTGGTACACACTTTAGTTTTGATGACAATACATCAGTATCACTGTAAATCCAAGATGGCCGCCGCTACGAAATGGCGGATTACATATTTTCTCACAACCCCCTCAATGTGGGTAGGTATCAAATGAAAGGGCTTGACTAGTAGAATATTGCCGTGCGTTTTTGTAACCCTCTCACCGTGAAAACTTAGGTGAAGTGAGCGTGGAGTGAGCTATCAATCGTGTCAATCCCTAACAATCAGGTGGAATGACAGCTTACATCACTTAGGTTTTCACGGTCAATGATGTATAAAACTATAGATACGTTGTCCGCACTCTAAAATGGCAACATGAAATGAAGCCAATTGGCCACATTGCGCTCAGTCACGCACCAACCTGTCGCGCGACGCTATGTTTGTTTTTAATTTATGTCGTGTGTGAAAACCTGTGCAAAACATAAAGAAAATATGCCGTCGTGTGTTTTCAGAGGATGTAAAAATTATACCCCAAAAGTTAAAGACAAAAATGTGTCATTTCACGCGTAAGTTTACAAAACTAGATTATTTTATTTTATTTTGTACGACGCTGCGTCTAATGGCGGCCGGCGCATGAAGTTAGTAATCACATGACGTTAGGGGAGGTTGGGACACTAATACACAAGATTTTTGTGGTTGTTAGAATTTATAATATTGTTTGAATATAATATTATGCACTTTTTATGTTATGAATATACTTACATTATTGTTTTCCGTTTCATTTTAGATTGCCTACAGATGGGCTGATAAAAGAAAAGTGGCTTAACATAATAAGGGTTCAAAGACGTGAAAACGATTGGCTACCTATACTGAAGTTTGCTCAATGCATTTCTCAGCTGACAATATTTATGTGACGAAAAAAAATTATCGAAGAATAAAAAAGACTGCAGTTCCTATAATTATGGTAAAATTATACGTCATTTAAAACACATTATTTAAAAGTATTGGTTTTTGTGAAATAACCGGATTGTAATAAACATTTAAAAGATATAATATTGGTATTACTTTATTCGTAAAGTAGGTAACACGGTACAATTATCAATTATTTTATTAACTCTAGAAAATCGAGTGTCCTTTTTCCCCATATGCCTCTGATAGCTACGTCACTCATGCGCTCGACCAATGAGCATGTAATTTGACTATTACTTATCCTGTGACGTAACTGAAGATGTTTATTTATCTCCCTCTAGCAACAGACATCCCGCCGTACGGTGTCATATTTTCTTTCCCTTTCTTTACGCGTATAAGTAGTTATCTAGTATTTTCGCCGTTTTTAAGCGCCGAGATGTTGGTTGATAACGTGTCTATATATAATACGTCATTGTTCACGGTGATATTTGTACAGAATAGGCCGGTTGTACACTATAAAAAATCGAGCCGAGCGGGCGCGCCAGCGGCGCTCGTCAATCAAGTTCCCCATTTCACCTCGCCCCGACCCCGCACGACTCGACTCCTGCGCACCTCATACCGCCTGTCGACTAACAAGCAAGTGAGAACGCGATAAAATTGAACGAAAAATAGTGTGCGGAAATATGAAACTTGTTCCGGGAAATAGGGGCGGATCTTGAATTTGTGGGGCCCTGGGCTAATACTGCTTATGGGCCCTACCTAATTACTCAACCAATTGCCATTTTATTATGATCGCAGGTTTTTTAATTCTAGATTATTTTTATTATTGACAATATCGTCTATTGTTTTCAATTCGGTTGGGGTCCCTCTGTATCCAAGGGGCCCTGGGCTGCAGCCCAAAAAGCCTTTAAGTAGATCCGCCCCTGCCGGGAAATACGTGTTTTTGAGCAAGTTTCAAGTTTGGCTGCTCCACAATTTCTGACACGATTACCCTAATCCATGGTCTGGGGTTGAAGAATCCATAAACTTGGTATTTACTAGCTAGAAGTTCATGCACGGCGCGGCGGAGGAGGTCCAAGGTAGGTATAAGTACAAACTATTTACCTATTTTTTCCCTAAGCTACGATTCACCGTTGCGTAGGTAGTACCTAATCGAATAATTGAATTATAGGTATATAATTCTTGTGAAACCAGCATTCAAATCAAAAAGGTAGGTACAGGAAAGCGAATACACAAACAAACGATTTGTTTTTTCATAGTATTTGCGCTTTTCAGTGTTATTAGCACATAGTGCGTCAAGGTCAACGTCATTGTCAACTAGCTAGGCGTCTCGCCTACTGAAAACCATTCGTTCAGAAATTGAACTGCAAACTAATTCAAATAAGAATAATTTTATAATTTATTCATTAGGTACAAGCAATACGAAAACGTTATTTCAATCAATATAAATAAATGTTTAGCGAACAGTGAAGCAAGAGTGAGGCAAGTAGGTAAGTACGACGTCTTTTTAATTTTTGAACGTATTACTTATATTGTGCCTTGTGAACTACATTTCAATACGTGAAACGAGCATAATTATATTTCACCTAATTATCTATAGGTATAGTAAAGTTTATTAGGGTAAGAAATGTTTTATTATAACAAGTTATAATAACATTCGTATGATGTCGACGATGATGTACGACGTATTTTAAAACTGACGTATTTTATTAGTATCAAAAATAAATATTCGTAATAAAATTGAACGACTACGGACTTTCATATTTTAAAGATTGTGACAAGGAGTTGGTCGTACACATTTGTAACATCACACTAAAGAACAAACTTCCACTTAATTATTTAAAATCACCGACCATAAGCTTATTGTGTTGAAAATTCTGTTTGCGCGATGTAGAATTTTTGATTATAACTTCTTTGTTTTTGAGAAATTGTTAAGTAATTTTATGTCATTAATTGTGTAACTACTCTATAAACATATACTATACTTGTTTTATTAAAATTGTGACATAGTTTAACTGTTTTCCCGATTTTTTGAAATCATATAAATTACTTTTACATCAGCGCCATCTAGTAAACGACGAAATAACGATTTTTAATTATTTGTAACTATTGTGGTATAGTAATTGTATTCTAGGTGCATCGTCTTCATATATACCTACTTATATAATTAATGTATACAAATATTGTAAAACATTTCAATCAAGTCAGTTTTTGTTATAAATATTGATGTTATAAAATGCCTTAGTTTTAGGTGCCTATTTGAAATAAATTCTTTGACTTGACTTTGAGTCTATTATTTATTTAGAGCTGACTTTTCAATCATCTGATAACTTAATTCGTGGAATAATTTTGAAATTTTTACAGTTCATACAAAAACTGTCAAACGTCAATTTTATTCCTTGAATAAAAGTTATCTGGCGATGGAAAAATTTGCCCTTAGTGTAATAACTGTTAAGACACGACAAAACCATTTAAATAATTGGATAATTTGTGGTGTTGAAAAGGTGGCCAATCATGATATGAGCCTTTATGAAACAAAATAAAAATATATAAGTATTCTTTTCTTCAGTTTTTACTTTATTGAATGAAGGATGGTCATCATAAAAATCTTTTATTTCAATAAACGCCATCTCGACATACTTATTTCAAACCAAGTGTATGAATTCAACGCCATCTAGTGGTATCGAAAGTAAAACTATTTTACTGTACATGTGTGTGTAATCAAATAAAGTGAAACGGCTAAACGTTTAGGGGTACAAATCTTTGTATGAGACGAGTTATCAAGCAAAGTGAATACCTCAAAAAATTAAGTCAATACTCTAGTTGACGCATATAATGAAGTTGTCCCTCAAAGATTTCTGAGTTAGGCGTAAAAATTGAAAATGTTCGAATTTGCGAATGTGCTGCCATCTCGCGAAAAAGTAGCTGGGAGATCAACTATTCAATAGCCTTAAGGAGTTATGAGAAATATAAGTTTTCTATAGAAATTTGAAATTCCTCATGCCTCATCTTTTTAACAGAGTCGTTTCAAAATATATATTTGGGAACCTAGATATTCTGTAATCCAATCGAAATAAGTACACACTACCTTAAGAATATCTTTGATTTACAAATTATTTAGGTATTACATTTGTATGAACTATACATTAGCATGCATAGTTTGCCCCTTAATTCAGTACATGATTCTAGACTCCTAATGCAAAATTTAAACTTCAATACCTATGCGGTCAAAATGTATGAAACAGCAAATTTTTTATTTAATAACAGATGAAAATTTTCAATGCAGGGGTTTCAGAATCATATACTTTATCCATAGTAACAGGTTGTGCATCAATGATCCTGCCATCCTGTATTATCAGATCAGATAGAATTTTATTAAGAATTACACATCTCATTGAGATATGTTAACGTTTGTAATGTAAGTTTCCAATTTAAAAAAGTGCTACCTAAAGATAAGTGGAACATAAGCGTATTATGTACCCAACTCGTTTATCTAAGAAGAAGACACTTGCTGTTCCAAAAGTAACAAACTACTTTGTTAAGTGCACAAGAAGGTATGTAGTACCAACGTTAGTGAACGAGCTACCCCTAAAACTGATAATGCATTTCAAGTCTAAGGAAAATTTAAAAAAGTTCTACATAAACATCTCTCATTGTGTCTGTAGATATGTTTATAACAAACCTTACGTTGGCGAAAATGCTTTTTGTAGAATGTCAGTATTTTGATCTCGACTGTAGGTATATTATGTTATAGTTTACTTAGCATAATTAAGTTTTAACCCAATCATTTTTTAAGTTTCAAAGTTTGTAATCCATTGTTAGATGAGACAACTGTCTACAAACTGTTAGGCAGTTTGGCAGACTTTATAATATAATATGCTATTGTTAATACAGATTTTGAATAAATAAATAAATAATATTCTCTTGCATTACACACCACAGTGCCTTATCTTGCTTTTAAATAGACAATAATTACATAATATCATGCCTTGATAAATAATTAATTATTCATGTACTACTAATGAGAATTTTAATTACAATTAGATCTAGTCCAAGGATTCTGAGCCTCACAACAAACCTTTGTTTGATGTTCAATGTACATAGTATCATACAGTGACTGTGAAATGAATAAATGAACAGAAATGTTGGATCAATTTAAAATTAAACTGCTGCTATAAAATATAGAAAGATCATACAGTATACAATTTTCACAGTAAAGTCTTATTTTAATGTACGATACTTCAGAATAGAATAGTTTGATTTATAGTTAAGGAGCTGCACCCCGTGGTTTTACCTACATAAGTTGCTACTTACATGTAAAACCGCGGTTCGCAGCTATACTATATCCTGTGGCAATATAAAGACAAAAAGTATGCTATGTCCTAATCCAGGTCAGAGTAATCAGCTCTTCCCATGTGTCAAATTTCTTCCAAACCTGTTCAGCCGTTTGCGTGAAAGCGTAACAAACAAACATACAAAAAATCAATTTATATTGTGAAATTGTTTCTGTTTCGATTTTGGTCACGCACCAAAAGATCCTAGTATTAAGATCTTTATCAATAAATCAAATTCTCCATACAAAATAGAACAGTTGTCACATTTGTTGCAGACGCTAACATGTTTCGACTGCGGCTGTCCCGGACCCAACCTCTGGATCTGCCTGCAGCCCGACTGCCACCACATCGGCTGCTCTGAAGTCAAAAATGATCATAGCACACTGCACCAAAAGGTATTTCAATAAACTACTGGGTTTTTTATTTTTTAGTTATTAGACGGACGGAAAGCGTCATATGACTCTTCTCTCTTTTTGGAATAAGGTATAAATTAGAATGATTGACGCTTAAATCGCTGAACCGATTTAGATAAAATTTGGTAAGTATATAGTTTGATTCCTAGGAAAGGACGTACGATAGTTTTTATCCCGGTATTCCCACGGGACTTATGCGGGTGAAACCACGGGGCGCTGCTAGTTTATAATATAATACATTGGAAACAGGTAACTAAAGAAACAGACGTGTAGGTCTAGTAAGTAATCTATAGCAGTGCTATTCTGTAAAAATCTCACCGTGAAAACCTTAGGTGAAGTGAGCGTGGAGTGAGCTATCAATAGTGTCAATCTCTAGAATATGTGGAATGACAGCTCACTTTAAGCTCACTTCACATAAGTTATCACGGTGATATTTTTACAGAATAGCACCGCTCATGTCCAGTCAAATACACTCAGTGATTTAGGTATCCTTATCAAGAATTGCATTTACGCTAATCTTTATAGCATATAAACATTTGAAAGGTAGGTATTTGACTTTAAGATTGATCGTTACCACATAAAAACAGGAATAAAAAAGAACAATAGAAGTGTATACAATTGTTTTTATAACTTCTGTCGTAAAATTATACTCATTTGTTTACGAGTAACAGCATTTTATTATGGTGGTATCCTTAGGTGGTCAACTGTCATGAAGCTTAGGATTCTGCTATGCTAGGCATTCTACCATAGATACTCGTATATGAAAGAAGGAGATATGCCCGGTAGTAGAAATTGTATCGGAACCCGATGTCGCTAGGTTGGCCCCACCAACGCGCCACTACTACGAGCCCCGATGCAAAATATATCTTCTAGTGTGAAATTTTTTCTGAGATTTTTTCTAACTTCATTATTTTTGTATATCTATATAAAATATTAAGCTGTTCTACTATATGTTGAAGTTTCAATATTGTACGGTGGTATACGGATGTGAAACCCGATTCGCAGTTGGTCACTTTTTTTTGACACCGTTTTTAGATCAAAAATGTATTAACCTTCATGCCTTGTGTCGAGGTAACTCAGACCATATTATAAACTGTTCAGCGAATTTATATAAGTACGACATTTTATCGCCCCAACGTCAAAGTGTAAAATTCGGCACAAACAGCCAGGAAATGGGTTATTACTGTTCTCAATCCGTCGCGGTCGCTAATTTGTCGCCAAAAATACTGCAGTTTCATGCACAGCTTCGGATTTGGCACATATTCTGGAATTTGTTAGGAGTTAAATGTGCTGTAAAATATTTGCCGTAATCCACACCCACCCATAGATATATCAGCCGGTCGATTCTGTAAAAATCTCACCGTGAAAACTTGGGTGATGTGAGTTTGTTTTTGCTAGGAATTGACACTATTGACAGCTCACTCCACGCTCACTTCACCTAAGTTTTCACGGTGAGATGGTTACAGAATCGCACTGCAGAAGGCCAATTCCCGTAATTAAAAATGTTCATATTCTATTGCAATCTCATCTCAGCGACAATCAATGTCAAAAACTTGTCAAAAATGTAGGGAAATTAGAGGTATTTTTGACAGATTGAGACTGAGATCAGACTGAACGGTCTTAAAATTACGAGAACTGCCCCTCTGAACTTCACCTCTTTCAATCTTCCGTTAAATAAAGTTCAAGAGTTTGCTTGTTACTTTGCATGATCTCGAATTACTCGTAAATAATTCTGCTGAACAAATTGTAGACTGGTCTTTTATACCTACAGTATTTTATTTCTTTCATACAGACATTAGTCAATTTTACCGCCCATTGTGTCACCCTTTGTACAGTTTCTATATTTATGTCTGTAATTTATATGGTGTACATAATAAAGAGTATTCTATTCTATTCTTTTACCTGAGGGGCAATTGTCTTAATTTTAAGAACGTTCACAGTATCCCAGTCTCAATCTGTCAAAAATACCTCTAAATACCCTACATTTTTGACAAGTTTTTGACACTTATTGATGGTCGCTGAGACGAGATAGCAACTAGATTTTGAACGTTTTTAATTACGGGAATTGGCCTTCTGGAATCTAGGGCGAAATTCTTACGTACGGACGCCAGCACATCAACCTACCACAATCTGTCAGATTTCTTCAATAGATTTACAACTTTATCGCTAAAGCATAAGGTTCAAAGTTGATTGGGAAAATCTGACAGATTGTGGTAGGTTGATGTGCTGGCGTCTGTACTAATAACGGTCAGTAAGATATAGAAATCGAGCAAAAGTCGCCTTTCATGACACACACAACATGTAATAATGTACTTAAACATTACAATACAATGATCCGATTTTATATAAAGGACCTCACAAAGCGCTTTGTACATTATTCAAGAATAAAATGAAAGCTAAGAATAGCTAACAAATGTATCAGGCATGAAATCTTCTTTGCGCGTGAGTTTATTTGTGCAAGTCATAAATTTATGTGTGTGGACTGAATCACATATAGAGCAAATTATACATCATTTATTGAAGCCGCTTTTGTAATGAATATTTTTGTACGACAATGTTTATATGAAATATGTGTTTACCAAACGGCTAATTAGATCCACGTGTTGCGATGCTGAAATAAATGTAATGGTATACCCATACCACCACCCCCTTAAAAATCCCAGAATGTCTGTAGTGTATCATAACAATTTTTTGTCTTAAAATTTTCAAATATTTTTACTTACAGAGTCCAATTTGTAATTTCCAAAAAAAAAAATTTTTTTTTTCATATTTTTTTCTCGAGTACTCATGATTAGGTCCAACCTCTGGTGCCCGCTTATCGTTTGGGACAAGTTGTATATACACGATTTGAAAGAATGAGATACCACCACATGACACCTGTACTCCTCAAAGGCTGGCTGAGTACAACACTTCTTGTCCTATACATAATAAATAACATAGTATCACGCCCGTAGGGTTAGGCAGCGGCAATTCGCTAATTAAGTGACGTCCCATGTAATAGAGGCAAACCTTTTACCACTAACCGATTACCGTTCGTACTCTTGAACCAACCATGAATTGTTTCTTTCCTCCGGCTTGAAGAAGCTCTTAAATATGCCTAATTTCCTATTGTTCCAGACCTTCCCTCTGCACTGCGTACACATGAACGTGTCCACGGAGCGGATATGGTGCTACCTGTGCGAGAAAGAGGTCCACATCAGAGCAGCCTTAGCATATGTGGTCAGTATTAAATGATAATCAGACATTATTCACATAAAAAACGCAATGGTTGGCAAGTGGCCTCCAGTACCCGAGAAACCTCCAACTCCAGAGACAATAAAATGCCCCTAGACAAGAAAATCCCAACTCCAGAGACAATAAAATGCCCCAATAAATATTTGGGTGATGAGTATTAAAGATTTCTGTCCGTAAAGATCAAATAACAAACAAAACAAAAATCTCGGATCAAAGTTTTTCTTTGATAAAATTATCAATGAAGCTGTCACCATGTCATCTGAAACAAACATTGCCCATTAGTCACTGTAGGTTTTCTTTTTGAGACTCTGTAACTTTATCATACTTTTATATTTCTACCCAGGCTAGTCCAGATTCGACGTGTGAGAGTCCAACACGTCTGGGCGCCGTGGCTTTGACCATGGCGGAAGACGAGCTGGACCCCGACACGCACGACATCCACTACGAACACGACGCACGTGCTAGAGGTGAGATAAACTGAGTGAAATTAAATTATCTGGAGAAACTCTACAGACATAACTATCACAGATAGGTATCGATATCAAATCATGGTGATATAAAAAAAAACCGGCCAAGTGCGAGTCGGACTCGCACACGAAGGGTTCCGTACCACAAGGCAGAAAACGCCGAAAAAAACGTTTCTTTTATACCCCTTTAAATGTTATCTTTATTTTTATTATTTGTTGTTATAGCGGCAACAGAAATACATCATCATCTATTACGGTTCATGAGATACAGCCTGGTGACAGACAGACAGACGGACAGTGGAGTCTAAGTAATAGGGTCCCGTTTTTACCCTTTGGGTACGGAACCCTAAAAAGTATGTTTTTTTTTTGTAGCTGTCTGCGCTCTTAGTTAATTCATGTTTTTTTTATAATTGGCATTTTGCAGTTATGGTTAACGTATGTTAGTGGCAGTTCAGCCGGACTTAATAAATTAAGGCCCCCCACAGCCCACAGGGCATAAAACTTATAAACTAAGCGCCTACACGCTATGGGCACCCTATGTCGTATACCGACCTCGGCTTAGGGCGTTGCCTAGGGTGAGGGCAAAGGAGGAGGCAGAAGGTTGCGTGTTCAAATCACGTCGGCGTTATCAGTATAGAGATATAAGAAACAGGGTGTAAAGTTCACTCATTCTCTATAGAAAAGGGAGGATCCTCCGACCAGACGAGTGTTATGTCTGGTGGGCAACTGCCCGACGATTTATGTTGGGACGTTGTATACAGGGTGTCCCGTAAGTCGACGTTAAGCTGGAACCGGGTAATAGGCCAAGTCATAATAGTTATCAAAAAAGAAATTTAAAAATCTTTGGAAAAAAAGTAGTTAAACCCAAAAAAAAATTTTTTTTTTTTTTTGAAATGCTTATTAATAGCGCCAACTTTTAATGTTACTTGCCAAACTCGCATAGTACATTTTTTTTTTTCAGTACAGCTAGTCAGTTTGGCAAAGTATTCATTTTGATTTGATTTGATTATTTGGTTGGGCAAAAATTGACATTTAAATGCCAATAATTTTAAAAATACACAACTTTGATATTTTTTCTGGTAACATTATGACTTGACTTATTACCCGATTCCGGCTTGACGTCGACTTACGGAACACCCCGTATATTATATACAGCAGGGTTAACCGCGAGACTAGCATATTATGCTAGTCGCAGTAGTCGCGCGGTAAACTCTGCTTGCGCGATGCAGAATTTTGCGTGTCGTCAGTGTGATGCGTAGTTCGCATGTGGCGATGTAGATTTCGCCACAGACAGGCTGGATCAGAATTATTAAACCTTTTTACCAACATCATAATTTTATCTCCTTGACACTTGCTAGATCCGCACGCGCCAGGACTGGTGGGGCTGCAGAACATGGGTAACACGTGCTACATGAACGCGGCACTACAGGCTCTTAGCAACACAGCACCGCTTACGTCATACTTCCTGGAGTGCGCGGCCGCTGTCGCCGTGCTGGCGGCTGATAAGAAACCTGGGATCAGCAGGTAAGGACCTGAAAGTCTTCCATAGCTTAAATGTGTAGCGTTTCTTTCTGACTAAGGGTCCGAGCTTGATATTAAATAGCCTATAGCCTTCTTGAAGAATTGGGCTATCAAAGGCAAATCCGACCTGTAGTTCCAGAATTTAGCGCGTTCAAAATCACCTACATGGGCACTTATGAAACGTCAGAAGGAAGAACCGACAAGCAACTCCACGGTTACTCATTAAAAAAAAAAAAACTCAAGCTTTATTATTAGTATTTCGACATTTCTACTGTATAATGACAAACAGAATTTGTCTTTTACCTCCGATTTCTGGAACGGAAATTAACACAAAAAATAGCTAACAAATTGCCAAGCGGCCGTCAACTGATGTGATTGGTTGACTGAATTATCAACAGCCAATCGGAACACTTGACTTGCTTTTAATTTTGAGACGTCGATAATTTTCGTTCCAGAAACCGGCCCCCTAATTCTTACGTAACACACTGTCAATCTCAATCTGAATCATTTTGAAGTATATTGCTAATCCATTGCTTCATATGTTCGAAAAATGTGTCTGCTCAACAACGTATATAACGCAATGAATGTTGTTGAACTGTCAAAATGAAACCCATTGCTACTGATGGTGTGTTACGCAATTACCCCGCTGGAGTTAGATTCTTATTTCGCATCACCTAAAATAATGGTTTTCTTTCCAGAGCATACCAAAAATTAGTGAAAGAGATGTGGAGCAGGAAGACAAGAGGCTACGTTGTACCTAACGGCATACTGTATGGCATTCGTAATGTAAGTTACATTTTATTTGTTTACTAGCTGCGCCCCGCGGTTTCTAATATCGGGATAAAAAGTAGCCTATATGTTAATCCAGGGTGTCTGCCACCTCCATACAAAATTTTATCAAAATTGGTCCAGCCGTTTGAGCGTGAAGAAGTAACAAACATATAAACACACACACACACACTCACAAACTTTAGCCTTTATAATATTTCTTTGACAGGTGCATCCGATGTTTCGTGGTTACCATCAACATGACACGCAAGAGTTCCTGCGTTGCTTCATGGATCAGTTGCACGAGGAGCTGAAAGAACCTGTAAATATACAAATATTATCATCTTTGCGATCATCATCATAGTTCATAGTCCATTCACAACATAAAAAAATCATTATCTGGTGCCTTTTACTATAACAAATAAATGTTGCCAAACTCAATCTATCGCTTGAGACGTATTTCTGGGTAAATGTATTATTTTCGCCGTTAGAAACTGGTCTGGAACGCAGTCCGTTCACGGAATTTTTTTCCTCTGACAGCAACAACCTTATTGTAACAAGAATAAAGATCACAATGATTTTGACAGACTTGTCAGTGTCAGCAATCTACCAACAACGTTATTGCAATAAGAATAAAGATCACAGATTTGGACAGTGATGCAAAATCAGAAGTAAAATAACTATGGACTGACTTGTAGACTGTGGTTGGTGACAGAGTCGATGTTTTAAGACTTGCTTCGTCCGAATGTTTGCTAGCATTAATTTAGTATGAGCAAGAGGCATAATTAGTTCATTTTTCGTCCCATGTGTTTTTGCATTGTTCTAACTTATGTTTTTCTATAAATAGGTACAATTTATTTGTATTCGTAGGTGTGGGACAGCACATCGGAAGACAAGCTGGGCTCTGAAGCCGACGGCGACCACCAGGACACGCGCGCCGTGCACACGCGACGCCGCGCCGCCTCCTCCGGCGGTGAGTTCACGAGTGACTATACATGTAGGTCGATTTATATTATACTTATCCTCTCATCAAAACCGGTAAGGTACAAAATAGTACCTATAGTCTATTCCAAAAAAATCTCATGAAAGTCTAAACAAACTCTGTTTAGATTTAATTCTTACGCAATCACTGACTAAAGAGACTTAGTAACACATTTATCTGTATTTAGAAGATTTCAATTTTATATATGTATCACCACTTTTTCCAACAATTATTCTAACTGATAACTTAGTGATAATAACTCCTCATTGTAATTACTATTGAATAATCTCCGATGAAAATTAAGGGTTTTAACATTAACCTCAATTGTCAAATGAATAAATTTAAGATTTAGATAGCATAGTATCTTAAATTCATCTAAAGCTGGATTCATATTATTGTGTTGTGTCGTGTCATGACGCCTTCAAACGCAGTGTTAGCCAATGAAAACTCGTGGTGGTTTGACGTGACAAGAGAAGGCCTTTTCAATAAATATCCCCAAGTTTTTAACTTTTTCACTAATGGGAACCACTGAGTTGTCAAAAGAAAATTGGGGAAGGGTTGTCCAGTCGATTCTGGAGACCGTAATGTGTCGTGGCTTAAACCGCTGGCTCTAGATTCTAGACCCAGCGGTTTAATTTATGCTTCTAGACTTTAGAAGCATAAAATATTGCACAAAGTTCCTTACATAACGAAAGAGTTTAATTTCGTTAGACTAAGGAAGAATTTTCTATAAATCGTTGGTGCTCACCAAGGAAGGATTTTTGAAAATTCTTCACCTAAAGGGGTTACATAGCCGGGTCAGCGGGATTGTCCGAAAGGGTTACCTCTGGCCCGGAACATAAAGGGCGAAGGAAGCAACACGGGTGGGTTTTAGTCAGTAAGAGTCTGACACTCTCTTCCGCTCCACCCAGAGCGGGCATTTGATGATTTCCCACCTTGAAAAAAAAAAAGGGGTTACATACACTTGAATGTAATTTAACAAATGTGTCGAAAACCAATAAAGATCGTGGAAAAATGCTTATGAAATAGTAATTTTTTTTTTAATATGTTATTCTTTTTCGTTTCTTACAGCAAGCGATGCTCCATTCTTCGCAAGGATGAGGCGAAAATCTCCCGCACCGTCGTCTTATAGCGAATCAAGAACTGAAGGCTATTTGCGGTAATAACAATGTTATTCTTTATTAGCGAATAGAAAAACTTAAAAAGATACTTTCAAACTCTCAAAACGGTGTCTGTACCCATTGCAGATATTCTTATTTTTAATGATAAAAAAATGGACTTCTCAAGAAAACAAACTAGAGAAAAGTTCAAAAGGAGAAAGGTTTCAACAAATTCAAAAGGAATGAATTAATTATCTGATTTTTTGTCGCAATTTACAATACTTAATCTATTTAAAAATCTTAATCATCATTAAGGAAAAACGAAAATTTTATCAGTAAGAAAGAAAAAGTATTTAAATTATGACTCGTACAGGAAGATCACGAACTAAACACAATGATAAATAAAAATAAAAAACCAAATTATAAAAAAACAAAAACAAAATATAAGTAATACACAAAAAAATAAATAAATAAAAGGATACTCCTTTTTTAGTCAATCCAGGATAATAATAATAAAACTGTAAATCAGTTTTATGCCTTTTATGTGATTTTTATTCTGAGTTGTTGTTTTTAGAGTGCAAACACAAGAGCCCATGTCGCCGCGACACCGGCGCTCGGCTAGCTTCGCGGGCACGCACCATCTGCAATACAACATGCACTCACAACAGCCCAATGGTAAGTATTGGTTCACTGAATTGGTCTAGAAGTAAGTTTGTTCCTCTCTTCCTCTACAATTGGTAACCAAAAACTCTTTGATCCATAAATATGCTGTCCAATCTCATGTTATACTATCTTTGTCTCATGAAGCGACGCGCGCTTTATTTGTGGTTACCAAGTGTTGTGTGTGTAGTGTGTTCAAACACGCTGTGAATGTATGTGTAAGCGCAGGAGCTCTCGCTTCTAGAACCCGTAGCGTTGTAATTTTCCGTCAGATATTAAAAAAAGCCGTTCCATACATTTTGACCGCGTAGGTCAAGCATTTTTCTATGAAACAGCAGATTTCTATATGTAAAGGTAATAAATAACATAATATTGTGGTTATCCAGGCTCAGAATTAATCCGGGGTCAAAACCAAGGGTTGTACGGGTCGGAATCGTCGCTGTCGTGGTCGAGCGAAGCGGAGGACCGATATGAGACGTGTTCGAGCGGAGCGAGCGATGCGCCTGACACTAGGAGCGAACAGCAGTTAGTATATCTACTATCTATTTTAGACAACGTACTGTTACTCATGTTAATTAAGGTAGTCAATTTTAGTTCTCATAATTCTTGTTTAGTTTTATTAAGGGGGAAGCGCTAAGGTAGCCCGCGAAATTCAGATTTTCTTACGTTTTTTGCAATTTGCTGGTCAGTATTAAGTTGTACGTCGATCAAAATATGAATCGCGGCCGTAACAAATATGTATTTACAGAATTATAATCATTAAAGTCATCAACACAACTCTCTAAGACCACGTAAGTCCAAAGAATGATGATTTCATGAAACAGTTATTCTTTGGACTTACGTGGTCTTAGAGAGTTGTGTCGATGACGTTAATGATTATAATTCTGTAAATACATATTTTTTACGGCCGCGAATCATATATTAATCAACGTACAACTTAATACTGACCAGCAAATTGCAAAAAACCTAAAAAAAATTGAATTTCGCGGGCTACCCTGGCGCTTTCGCCTTAAGTGAATTGTTTTTGGATTTTATGTATTTTTTTTGTCTCCATTACTCTTTCACACGCTGTCTTCATCTCTCTGTTTATTGTCCTATCGCAGGTATGCCAGAAGAGATTTCTTATGAAATAAGCATCACCTTTGTACCTATTTTTCTGTTCTGTTTTTTTTCTTGTTTTTTATATATGTGTGTAAATTACGGTTAAAATAAATAAATAAGTAATGAAGATTAGATTCGTTACGACGATTTGTCGTAACTCGCCTAACAAAAGTGTCGCCCATCATTGAATGTGTCTCATGAAGAACCATTTTCTCGACACGACAGGTACAGCCCGATTCAAATTTTATATCGGCTCGGAATATGAGGCGAGAGGTACTGCGCAGCGAGGAGGGCACTCAGAGTCACCATCAAGTTCGAATCGTGCCGTGCTGTGTGCGAGGAAGGTCCTTTCTTTGGTGACCTTTAACTGACGTTATACAGGATGATTTTTTTAACAGTTCCAAATTTTTACAGGCTTTTCTACCCATGTATACGAACAACTTTTACTATGGGACCAACTCTGAAATCACGAAAAAGAATCTGCTGTTTCATACAAAAGTACAATACCTACTTGACCAAAATGTATGAAACAGCTGTTTTCAGTTGATTTATATATAATGTTCGTGATTGATTTCTTTGGTGATTGGAACTTTTACTAACAACATCCACATTCCAAATTCAAATCACTTTTAGTCCCTAGGAATTAAAGAGCTATTTTAGTCCCTGTTTACGAAGAATACACTATCTCTTTTTGAATAGATGTGATAAAAAAAATATTTTCCGTAGAATTACTGTCAACATAAGTGTTTGTCTGTACAGTAAGAACGTGGTTCCGATGGGCGGCGGGGACGGCACGTCGTCCGGCGGCGTCCGGTTCCGGAGCGTCATCTCCGACGTGTTCGACGGCAAGCTGCTCTCGTCCGTGCAGTGTCTCATCTGTAATAGGGTATGTACGGACTTCTACACGGTGGCAGGGACATCGACGCGCAACCTTTTACCATGGATTTAGAACATGATTCTGAATCTATGTTGTAGGCTTCCAGTCTATCCGGATGCAGCTGAATACATTTCACATAGAGCGACTGTATATCCGACCTCCAGAACCCAATTGTTTTGGAACACGATACCTCTTGGTGAGAATGGTTGTCCGACTTTCGGGCTTCTGACTCCCCGTAACGACTGTCAAAGATATACGAATGACAGCCGAGACCAATGGCTTTCCGTGCTTTCCGAGGCTCGAAGGGGTCTTAATATGTAATAGATGGTCACCCATACTCAATTAACTAATCTAATTTATTATCTCAGGTGTCGACGCGAGTGGAGACATTCCAAGACCTCTCCCTACCTATACCGTCTCGTGAACACCTGGCAGTGATCCGATGCCAGCAGCCTATCCTCAACCACCACGTGCCACATGGGGCTCAGGAGTCATGGGTCAGTACCATATCATACCGGATCTGCTAAAGATAATCGCACACTATCTTCACCAATACTCATAAGGGATAGTCCTCTGTGCAAAACTTGCATGGAGGCTGAGGAAACCGTTGCTCATCTATTCTTTGAATGCACAGGCACCCAGATCTTTCACAGAGGTTCTTAACAGACCAGGAGATGTAAGATGTAATCAACTTCTAGGGGCAGGTGGGCTGGTTGGAATTACCACCGACGGTCGCCATGGCCCCCGCACGATGCATGGTCCACCTGAAGGTCTAAGTGCGGAAACCAAATCCTCTAACATAGAACATAGATCGTCCACCATAGCAAATGATAAAATAAAATAAATATAATTCGCAAAAGAAAAAAAAATGTTACGTTACTAATACGTTACGTTAATATTACGTTTTACGTTATAAGGTCCGATAAGTTCTTTTATTATTAAGTAGTACTATTACGTTATAAGGTTCGATGCGACTGGCATAATTATACAATTGTATAATTAAGTAAGTAATTTTGATTCCCTTGAGAGTGTCGAAATATACGTTTTTTGCAGCATAAACGGCCGTATCTTTTTTTACCTTAACTTAGAAGTTTGATTTTTTCACAGCATCAAGGGACTGTAGACCTGAGTAATATGGTTTTAATTTCAATTCGATACCTCCACGCGTACCCGAGATAAAGGGTCTTGACAGACAGACGGACTGACGGACGGACAACAAAGTGATCCTATAAGGGTTCCATTTTTTCCTTTTGAGGTATGGAACCCTAAAAATAAATCATAGTGTAAGAATGGCAGAAATAAAGCTCAATCCGTTGAATCAGGTGTGGTGGTTACTAAGTTGGCTGAGGTCGTGGTTCTACGGGCCGGTGGTGTCCCTACAAGACTGTCTCGCGGCCTTCTTCAGTGCCGACGAACTCAAAGGCGATAATATGTACAGGTTAGTACTTTACCTCTTCTCCTCTCTTCTTCTTTGTTCTTCTTCTTTTTCTCTTTTTTTCTTTTTTTTTTTTAGTCACATCGTTTTTTTATCTCACGAAGTGACGCGCGCTTTACTTGTAGAAACCAAGTGTACACACATACTGTGAATGTGTTCGTGAAGACGAGAGAGAAGAAGACGTACACATACACACTTGCGACTTCGCCATTGTCTTGGACGCTACTGAGAGCTCTTGCGCTTATACACACATTCACAGCGTGTTTTTACACTTGGTAACCATAAAAAAGCGATAAACGCATTCACAGCGTGTTTTTACACTTGGTAATCACAAAAAAGCGATACACGCATTCACAGCGTGTTTTTACACTTGGTAACCACATAAAAGCGATACACGCATTCACAGTGTGTTTTTACACTTGGTAATCACAAAAAAGCGCGTGTCGTTGCGTAAGATAAAAATACTATAGATGAAAAAATCACCAGTTAAAATCTCCATTCTACTTGTTCTTATAATATATCCTCCGGAGAGCAATAGGAGTTAAATCTGGCTTTTATTACGATTTGTTTTAAAACTGGTTCTAAAACTGCTTCAATAAGTTCAATGCTTCTTAGATATTTTTGAATTTAATTTCAAATTAATTATGTTCAAATTCATGACGTCATGTTGAAATACAACAACTATTCGTGATAGTCACTTTAATTAAAAGATTTTCACGTCTTCCTTTGCCATCATTTTAGTATACGAGTGACTGCATTTTTTTTTTAACAAAGCTGTATGTTTTTAATCATCTGCCGAGCCTTTTCCTAACTATGTTGGGGTCAATCAGTCTAACCGGATGCAGCTGAATACCAGTATTTTACATGGAGCGACTGCCTCTGCCATCTGAACCCACAACCCAGTTACTGGGTAATACGATACCCGTTGGTAAAACTGGTTGTCAGACTTTCGGGCTTCTGACTACCCGTAACGACTGTCAAAGATCCACGAATGATAGCCGGGACCAATGGCTTAACGTGCTTTCCGAGGCACTGAGGGGTCATGGTATGTAAAGATGGTCGCCCATCCAAAGACCAACCGTGGCAAGCGAAGCTTAACCTGATCGATCGACCTGTGCGGCTGTTATTATTTAGCCACGGGCCCTCTGTATGTTTTTTTTAATATTTGATCAATTTATTTTAACACTATATTCTCCCCACAGTTGCTCCCGCTGCAACAAACTCCGCAACGGTGTCAAGATGTCTGGCGTGGTGCGTCTACCGGAAGTACTATGTGTTCACCTGAAGCGCTTCCGGCACGAGCTCATGTTTAGCGCCAAGGTCGGTGCGCGAGTCTCCTTCCCCATCAACGATCTTAACATGGCGCCTTATACGCATAAAGGTGAGGCTTATATAGGTATGTAAGACCATGTAAGAGATAGACTTTTGAAATGCCTTTTTGAATTGCAACTTTAGGCGCATTTTTTGCTCTTTCTTGCCAGTGGATGAAACTGAACGGACACGCTCGGGTCGGTGACGCTGAATCGGGTATACTTGGCTCCAGTCGGTCAGTGACGCTGAATCGGGTATACTTGGCTCCAGTCGGTCGGTGACGCTGAATCGGGTATACTTGGCTCCAGTCGGTCGGTGACGCTGAATCGGGTATACTTGGCTCCAGTCGGTCGGTGACGCTGAATCGGGTATACTTGGCTCCAGTCGGTCGGTGACGCTGAATCGGGTATACTTGGGTCCAGTCGGTCGGTGACGCTGAATCGGGTATACTTGGCTCCAGTCGGTCGGTGACGCTGAATCGGGTATACTTGGCTTCAGTCAATCGGTGACGCTGAATCGCGTATACTCGGCTGTGAATAGCGTATACTCGACGCTTAATCGTGTATACACGGCTCATGTTACTTTACATATGGTTGGTTTAAAACGGGGTGCCTTGTCAAAAACTAATAATGGTTTTATTTCGTCTAATATTTAGTTCATCCCTTTTCTCACAGTTCCCACTATTTGTTATAGTTTTTGTTTAAGACCAAAGTATCATCCCAAAAACTCATCAGACTTCCTCAGAAGGAGGGTAATATTTTGCTTGCTTATTAACGGTCTCATGCGCGTCTACAGAACGTGCTGGTCGATCCAGCACAGCTATTAGCAATCATTATATTCACTATCGGATTCGATTGCTAAGCTTCGTTTAGGGGGAATGCTCCAAAATGGTAACTTTCGTGGTAGAAAATGTTTAACGAGCTCTGCAGGACGGGAAAAGTAGTCAATTTATATACTCTCCACCCCTACGTCATGACAAATGAGAAAATATGGATGCTCTTTACACCTTTGCCTACCCTTCTATAAAATACAGTCGTAATGTTATGTTCTATCCCTAAACCAAGCCATTATTCCGCAGACTGCACATCAAAAGTAACCCGCTACGAGCTGTGCGCGGTGATCTGCCACGCGGGCACGGCCGGCGGCGGCCACTACACGTGCGCGGCCCGCAACGGGCGCGCGTGGTACACCTTCGACGACCACTGTGTGCAGCCGCTGCCCTACCATCACCTGCCGCACTGCGAGGCTTATGTGCTGTTTTATAGGTGAGGGAATGTTTGAATCTTGTTATAAATTAGATTCATTACACGTACCTGGTGCGAAATGGTCGATGAGGGTTTTCTGAAATGACGTTCGCTAGGTGGCAGCACTGACACGTCAGGTCCTGGTATCTGTCAAAGAGCCTATATTTTCTTTAGTCATGACTGAATGATGAACGAATGAATGAACCGAATGATGAACGTCATCATATATTTTATATTGGAAGACCTCTTGTCACAGTAGTGCCAACTGGTGTCGTAAATTTTCACGAAAACCCTCATTGTGGTACAGACGCCAGCACATCAAGCTACCCGAAACTGTCAAATTTTCCCAATCGACTTTAAACCTTATGCTGTAGCGATAAAATTGAAAATCTAATAAAGAAATTTGACAGATTGTAGTATCTTGATGTGCTGGCGTCTGTACATTAATTTTGATGAAACATACGTGCTTTGCTGAAACATCATTATAATATATCATCTCTAACTTTAATAATACTAAAATAACTGTTCTAATGTTTGGACACAAATAAGTTGGTGAATAGTCAAAGCGATTGAACAAAATCATAATAAAATACTGTTTATAAAATAATATTATTTTATTTATTAAATGGTTTTCTCTTAAAGGAAAGTGAACCCCCAAATGGTAACGTTACGGCAGAAGGCGGCTGAAATATTAGAGTCAACGAGCGTCGAGTCCAATGATATCAAGTTCTACATCTCCAAGCAGTGGATCAACAAGTAAGTGGAGGTGACCAGGAGGAAGCTTGGTTAAGCAGCCGAAAACCTCAGAGGTTGTCCTGCGAGGTGCCATAAAAAAAAAACAATCGTCTGGCACTTGCCCACCAGACAAAATATCCGTCTGGTCGGAGGATCCTCCCTTTTCTGTGGAGTATGTGTGAATTGTACGCCCTGTTCCTCATACTTCAATAGTATCTAGCAGTGTGTGTCAAATTAAGCGACTTTTGAACATTTTGAAGTGAAAACTTCTTTAGCATCGTTGTGATTTGAAAGTTTATGAAACGAAAAAGCGACAGTAAAAAGAGACATGTAAATTCATAAGATTTAACGTGGGAGAAAATGAGATAGGAAGCATTATACAATGTTTTTGAAGGTTTCACTTCTACCACGTGTGAATTGTTTATTCTATTTTGTGGTCGGCATTTTATTGATCAAAATTCAACGCATTTATTTCAATTAAAAGATTTACAGGCACTTTTGAATTGTGAAAGAGTCGGTCAGTTAGTCAGAAAGTTGAAGCTAGTTGTCCATTCCAAAACGTGGAACTCCATGAAGAAGAACGAGCAAAAAAACTCCAAGCACAACTCTTTTCCAAATCTTGTTAATGAGTGTCGTAGAAGTGTTGGCTCTATACTCGATCATTTATTATCTGCGTGCACACTACCAGTAGGAATAATTTTCATTTTGACAGTTCAACAACATTCATTGCGTTATTTACATTGTTGAGCAGACACATTTTTTGAACATATGAAGCAATGGATCAGCAATATTCTTCAAAATGATTCAGATTTTAACTGGAAATGTTTTAGGTACGCAATGGGGATTGTCCAAAATTTCTACCCATTGGATTTTATTTGATTTTTTGAATATTTAGAGCATTTTGAGAAACTAATTTGAATATTTTGATGATTGGCTCAATAGTTATTTTTCAAAAAAATATTTAATTATTTTAAGTTTTTAAGGTAGGTGACGTCATCAGTGGCATAAAAGATTAAGTATCGTTGCCTTACCAGTACATAATTAAAAATTTGAATCTGTCAACACAACGTCATCAATCTCACATCTGACAAAAAGTATCAATAGGCCGAATAGATATCTTAAATAATCGAATCCTACCTTAGCATATTTATTGACAAATGGTTTTTTTATGAGTAAGTGTCCTCCAAGGAATATACTACTCTCTGTCGTCACTAGAACAATCGACACGGCGTCTTAGAAATAGAGTTATTACTCTATTTCAATAGCAATAATAGTAATAATGCCGCGGCGTGCGTTATTACGCACGCCGCGGCATTATTACTATTATTGCTGAAAGTTGGAACAAAGCACTTCCTGTAACCATGTCCATAACTTTTCCAATATAATATTAAATATTGTCGATGTGGAAATAATGTATTTATGTAATGTAATGAGATATTTAAAACAAGAATGTTTACATTTTTGACATTTATATTTATAATAATTTGACATTTGACAGATTGTAGACAATACTTGCCTCCTACTTTTTTTTTTCTGAGGTAACGATACAAAACTGTACGGCCACAGCCGACGTAATTTGAAGGGCAAAGAAGGTCAATCGTATTTTATCAAAAATATCAATAAAATATGAATATTTTTCATAATTAATTAGTCCGTAATGATCAGTAAGGCTATTCCTCGAAATGGTTTTTCAATTACAACATTTTAAAAAATATGAACACTTCCCATTACCCTGGGTGCTGGTATGTATTGTATTTGTGAGGTTATTTGAGGATAGCAGTGACGTGCTACGATACGGCTACGGCATAGTAATTCTTATTTTGTAACTTTATATTGATAGTGTATTACGCAATTGGGTGCTGGTAAAAGGAAATTGGTGCTGTCCAACTAACAATGGCACTTTTAACTTTTTTAACAGGCCATTGATTACCTTATCAGGTTCAACACGTGGGCGGAGCCGGGCCCCATAGACAACAGCGACTTCGTGTGCTGGCACGGCGGCGTGCGGCCCGAGCGCGCGCCGCACCTGCACCACCTGGTCGCGCTCGTGCCGCAGCCGCTGTGGGAGTTCCTCTACCTGCAGTGAGTACACTACCGAGCGAATGGGTCATTTAAAAAAAAAGTTTGAATCTGTGTCTATCGACAGGAAGCGTCGCACTATTGTACAGTACCCGGCGATAAATATTGCACATTGACCTTTGGAAAGAGACAATCGGCTAATTTCGGCTTCGTAGAGCGTTATCTCTGTCGCACGAAATACAAACAGTCCGGTATCTATTAGGAGCTGTTAAAACAATTATGATTTGCTTCTTTTGATAATTATTTTTATTCTTTGTATAAATACAAAAAAGGTAAAGGTCGATGTGTAATATTTATCGCCAGGTACTGTACTATACACGCAGATGTAACCAAACAATTATCGGGTATCGTAGCGAGAGATATGAGAGCAGTGTTGGCCCAGCTGTAACGGCCGCGACTTACGGGATGTAGGTCGTAGGTTCGAACCCAGACGGTCGCTTTTTTTTATGTATATTATCCTACACTGTCCCCCTACTGAGCCAATGCCTCCCCTTAAAATCCTTCCAGGCATCCTTTGCTACAGCTACCTCGATCCAACCTTTTACTTTGTGTGAATTATTTCATCACCGCTACTCTCAAAACGGTGAAAAAAAACATCGTGAGGAAACCGGTATGTCTTAGAACCAGAAATTCGAAGACAGGTGACACGGCCCTCTTCCTCTTAGACGTGAGGAGGCCTGTGTCGCAGCAGTGGGAAGGAACGTTATAAGCTGTTTATGCTACAGCATAATGGTTGGATCTTTCACTACAGCGAGAGATCCGACTGGAATCCAGTTGTCTTCCTGAAGGTGGTACAGACGCCAGCACATCAAGCTACCCGAAACTGTAAAATTTTCCCAATCAACTTTGAACCTTATGCTCTAGCGATAAAGTTGAAAATCTATTAAAGAAATTTGACAGATTGTAGTAGGTTGATGTGCTGCCGTCTGTACCTACATAAACTGTCAAGTGGGGGTCGGACTCGCGCACCGAGGGTTCCGTACAAATTTGTAGGTATGTAAATAGTTTATCACGGGATTTTTTTTTGTAATGTAACTACAATTTTACGGTTTTCGGATTTTTTTTCTTTGCTTGTGCTACATGACACTGCTTCTTGCTAAATTTCATGATTCTAGGTCAACGGGAAGTACCCTATAGGTTTTGATTCCGAAACATAAACGCCCGTATCTTTTGATTGCGTTGACTTAGAAGTTTGATTTTTTCACTGCTTCAAGGGATTGCAGCCGAGCCGCGTTGAGTATTCGATATTAATTTCAACTTGATTACTCCACGCGTTCCTGAAAAACGGGTCTTGACCAACGGACAGATAGACGGACAACGAAGTGATCTTATAAGGGTTCCGGTTCTCCTTTTGAGGTACGGAACCCAAAAAAAATGCAAAGCTTTATTTTAAATAACATCTGAAACTTTAGAACGCATTATAATGAGAGAATTAGGTGCGGCCCCAATATCGGGCTAACACCTGCAGCGCGACACAATCTTGACGTCGTCGACGTCATGTCATTACGCGCTAAAAAGAGATGATTATGTTTACTTCTAGTCATGTCTTGCTTCGTCACAGAATAATGTGTGTACAAAACCGTTCCCTAAAGCCATTATCAATGATGTTCCAGCTTCGGCGGCGGGCCCGCAGTGTCGCACGTGCACGAGTGCGGCGTGTGCGCGCGCGCCGCACAGCGCCTGCGCACGCGCCGCGCGAGGGAACTTGCCGCCTTCTGCGAACTACACGCGAGCTTCCAGGTATATATAACCGATGTTTATAAGCAGTTTGGATCCTCTTTCTTTGATACACAATTTCGTTTAACGGATCGACCCTGAGAATCCATAATATGTACTTAAATGATTCTTCATCATCATATTCTATTATAATGATTCACTTTTTTCATTGTTGTTCCTAATGCATGCCTGAATGGTCGTCCATGGATGGATCTCACCTGTGACGTTTAATGCTTGCTCATTCAGATACACGTCTGCCTAACCTTTCGGGGAAAACAGGTGTGATGTTGTGTATTATTAATTATTATGTTAATGTGTGTGTTGGCTGGGCTTCGCCCGCCTGGAGGTCGGAAGTTGAGGTCGTCCCATGGCAACGTATCAAGTAATTAAAAAAAAAAAAAAAAGTATCTTATGTCCTAACCCAGGTCATGCTCTATTGATATTAGTTTTCTACAGTTTAATACTTAAGATCTTTTTAAGAGGAATAATTTCGTAATACATTGTTTTCATATAACTCTATTAGTTTACGCCGCGCACGCCAATGAAGCTCCGACGATTTCTATCCGATCTCTTTATCAATCATCGTCATATTTCAGCCAATTTACACAAAACCTGAATGAATTATACACCTAAACCTTCCTCGAGAATCACTCCGTCTATTGGTGGATACCGTATGCAAATCCGCAGACAGACGCGGCGGGGAGCATTTGTTATATTATAATATGTAGTGATAGGTAATAAATTAGAACGGATTTTGTTATTGGTACAGCCTGCCGTAGTCCGTAACCATCTTGCTAACAGGCAAATGTTTTAAGACGAGCGCTAATCCTGTCGCGCAGTTTGTTAGGTTAGTGTAATACATACTTTGAGAATGGCAGGACTTCGTCGATTCTCATATTATCCTTGGTACCGAAGTCAGAGAAAAGTTGAGCTACATCGTGTACTGACAAATGCGTGCACTGACTGGGCAGGTCCATTCAAATCTGTATGGCTCTTTCCTCAAAAAACCTCAGAAAGTAACATGCATGGTCCTCATAGGGCCTGACCAAGATTATGTCTGAACTTTAAAAGAGACTGTAACCTCTGATGTTGTTTCGGTCTTTCTTCTCAGAGTAGTCAAAAACTCTGAACTCATCTAGTTTTATATAAAAACATAATTCAGTTTTAAAGTGCAAAAGTGTTTGTTTTTTTACAAATTTACAGAAATAAATATCATTTATGAAGATTGATATTTTTTAATACTTGCAACCTTTTAACCAACCTTGTACTCACAGGAACAAGAACGACCCCACGCGATCTATGGCATCAGCATGCACTGGTTCCGACAGTGGCAGGCCTTCGTGCGCAACAAGACGCAACAGCCGCCGCCGCCCGTCGATAACTCCGGCATCGTCAGCAAACAGGTACACACACCCTACTGTAGTTGTAATATACCTGCTCATGTATTCTGTAAAAATCTCACAGTGAAACTACACTTAACGTAAATACGTGAAGTGAGCGTCAATAGTGTTACAGAATAGATAAGCTGTATGTGCTGTGACATTCGCCGTCGAGGAAGACCGCAGTGAAGGTAGTGTGTCGATCTGATCATGTTTGCGGAGCCAACATGGCCAAAGATCGCACAAAACTGAGAGGTTTGGAAGGAAAAAGGGGATGCCTTTGCCCAAACTATTTTAGGCCATAACGGGATAAAGCAAGAGGGAATCAGCCATCTTCTGCCTGACAAATATTGAACTTACAAACGAATGTGTAATATTATTTTACAGAACCATCACCACCAGCTGAACTTTCAACAAAACAACAAAAACCATTAGCTGATCAAATGACCAAACTAATGCTAATCCAATTTTGTTTTTTTCTCTAAATAGTCGTAGCAGTTCAGCGAGAGCTATGTTCTATATTAGGTTTGGTTACTGCGCTTATTCCTTCAAATGGACCATTGTGCGTGGGTCTATATCTCAGAGCTATATCATAGTCATCATCATCATCATTTCAAACAAAAGTCGTCCACTGCTGGACATAGGCCTCCCCCAAGCACCGCCACTTCGACCGGTTCTGCTGCTTCTCGCATCCAGCGGATTCCTGGCGCCGTCACCAGGAATCTGCTATATCTTAATAGTTTTCAGAATAACCATGCGTCAAATCCTCATTATGTGTTTTAAATGTATGAATAAACAATTCCAGGAAATCGACGGCACCACGACGCTCACAATCAAACCAGGCTCCGACCACGCTCAGCTCAGCGAAGATTTATGGCGGTTCTTCACCAGCATCTATGGCGGCGGACCCGAGGTGCGCCTCAAGTCGCCCACCAACACCGCCCAGGTCACGCTTGCCGACAAAGATAAGACATTTGACGCACGACGCCTATCCCGCAAATATTCCGAGTCGGACAAGGAGGAGTACTGCACCAAATCAACCTCAGAAATGAACATCAGAGATAGCATACACGGAGAACTGCAGAAGAACCAATCTCTCCAAAACATCAATCGACGATACAAAGTCAAAACAGCCGCAGAATCCGACGAAGATGTCACGTACAGGAGAACGAGTTTCCAGTACAAACGAACTGAGCCCAACGGGAACTATCAGGACTCGGACGATGACGACATGGACGTGAGTCCCCCACACAACTCGGTGTACGTGAACACGGTACGCATGGAGAATGGCGTCGACAGCTCCGACCACGACGCCAACGACAACCCCGTGCTCCACAAGAAGCACGCTGACAAACTTACTGACACCGACCTACCAAATCTAGATAGTATATCGCTTAAAAACAAACCCTCTAAAAGCGGCAAAGTGAGAAAAGTTAAAAGACGGACAGTGAAATGATTCTTTCTTGCTTGCCAGTTTGTTCACAGGCTGAAGCGGGTTGCGTCACAAAGACGCAAAGACTACGTTTAGTAACGTTTGAATTATCGAACATTCCTTTTTTTTTCGGTGACTGGTGTTTAAAATACGTGCATTTATAGGCTGGACGAACCTTAAAACTGGGACTCTTTGGTCTCTGTCTGTTTCGTAAAAACGGTATTTTTCTAAAGCATTATAATATTTAAATCTGCGGCCTCCGCGCCCGACTATCGGGAGGGTGTTAGTATTTTTAGTACAATTTTAATTTAGTTCAAATTCAGGTATAGAAAAATTAGATACTTGAATAAAATGATGAATAATAATCGAACTTGTATATTTAAAATAATGGATGTGTATCTGTGTAAAATTCAACTGAAGTTAACCCTATCACCTGTAAGTGTATAGAAATTTCGTGTTTATTTCTTTTATCCCGACTGCATTTCTTGCGTTTCCTCTTGTTTACCGTGGATTAGGTATTTATTTTGTTATTTCTGGTTCTAAGTCTATGTGTTATTTGTTAAAGAATTGATCAGCAATAAAATATATTTCATCTATATTGGCTGCATACATTTGTTTTATTATTTTGAGGTTACACTGTCATTTACTTAAATGATCAGAAGGCCAATTCTCGTAATTTAAAACGTTCAAAATCTAGTCGCAGTCTCATCTCAGCGACAAAGAAATGTCAAAAACTTGTCAAAATGTAGGGAAATTTGAAGTATTTTTTGACAGATGAGACTGAGATCAGAAGGCCAATTCTCGTAATTTAAAACGTTCAAAATCTAGTCGCAGTCTCATCTCAGCGACAAAGAAATGTCAAAAACTTGTCAAAATGTAGGGAAATTTGAAGTATTTTTTGACAGATTGAGACTGAGATCAGACTGTGAACGTTGTTAAAATTAGTAGAATTGCCCCTCAGACTGTGAACGTTGTTAAAATTAGTAGAATTGCCCCTCAGATCCTTGGTATCAATGTACAAAATAAATCTATAGACTAGACCCACGACTAGACGCTGACGCATCGTTCTGTCTAGCCTAGTACATTAGAAATCCGTCAAAAAAACTTTGACATTCAAAGGTCATTGAACCGCGAACTAGCAACGTCATTGATAAATTAATTTTCCGCGTTACTACGTAGAGTTGACGCGCGCATAGTTTTTCTTATTTCCTCTGGATGGTAAATAATGTGTCGGTTTAATACCGACAATTGAGTAATAATGTAGTGTCGTAAAAGACTAACAGACAAAGTATCACACTAATGATACAATGACGATTTATTGCTAACAAGTGTTTAGCGTCAATATATTTTCTTATTATATTGTCTACAATTATTTTTACTATATTTTAAAATAACTCAAAATTGGAATTTGTGAGAAGAATTATAATAAAATATCTTTGACACAATAAAAAAAAATCCATGTTCCAACAAGTGTTTAATAGAGGTAAATGGCGGGAAAACCAAAAATAAAAATAGATGTTCCAAATATTTATTACAATGAAGACCATGTTATTATAAACCAGGTACAATGTTTATAATTTATTATCATTAATCCTGCGACGGAAAATTGTCTGCGTTAGTAGATACTGTCAATATACGGCTTTGTTTGCTGAAAATCAAGATTTACGTTATTTAGGCCCGATAGGAGTCTTGAAGCAAAAAATATGGTCAGTAACATATGTCAATGAATACTTCAGTTTTATCGGCTTCGTTGCTGACCGTAAAAGACCAGGTCTTATAAAGTATCAAGAACGCCAACTACAAGGTATTCTAGACTAGTTTACTTTTGTTTTACGTGCCAGAACTGCCAGCCACTTAAAATAATGCAATACAACGCGAAGCGTTACCCATTTTAATCTCTTATCGAAATAGTTCGTAAATCTTAATTTTCAACATAATATTACAAATCTGAAACGTTACGTTCTTTTTTAAAACATTCACTATGTATGTACTCCATAAAAGCGTAACAAAAATAGATCATTTCTATTAAAATATCATATGTTTCTAAAAATATTTATTTTTTCATTTCATAAATCCATAAATCTTCTACATTTTTTATTTATTTATTATAAGGCCCCTATGTATGTACCAAAATTACGTATATCGTATATCTATTGATATTTTTTTATAATTTAATTTTTTTGCTACGAGTAAGAGAATACTACTAGAAAAAATGTTTTGTGCCGTTTTTGACCACCTTTTTAGGTGTTTACAGATGAAAATTTAAGTTAACATTTTACTGCAAGATTCTCATGCAACTAAAGAACATCTTTCAGCGAAAAATAATAATTCAAAATGCAGTTTTAATAAAGGCATCGTAAATTAAATTCAACATGATTTAAAAACAATATTATTCAATCACTCACAGCAGCTTCGTTGCTGTTACCAAAACTTACATAGAGAAATTAAAAAAAAATATTCGAAACTTTACAGATGTAAGCACAAAATAAAAAATATGATAATAATTATGTATTTGGTATTACACAACATAATTTCATTTTTACAAAAATATAAATACAAATGAGTTACACTCATTAAAGATACAAACTATAAAAAAACTGGGGGTACATGAAAAAGTTAACAATTATGCATAGATATTCCCCAGTTCAAATAAAAAGGTAAACACTTATAGTGTCGCCAAAACAGATAGATTTTATCGTCCATTGACATCTGTTAACTATAAAATGTTAAATAAATAAATACAGGTAATGAACTTTAATATTAAATATTCAAGTTACATGACAACAAAAACGGCCGTACATGGTAGTCTTTGATATGTTAACTATTTTATAATTATTTTACAATCTAAAAAAACTTTATAAAAATATATTGCATTGTGTCGTTGTATATTTATGTATCAATAATAAAATATGAGGAAAACGTATAAGCGGCGATTTCATCTAATTAGGGCCTAGTAGCCTTATCATGTAAATTAAATAGTCATTTTTTTCTTTGTTTCGAACGTAAATTAGACGTTTTTATGGAACTTACATGATAAAGCTTTTTTTTTCTCACACTATTATCCTGTTATGACAAACGCCAGCTATTCCATTGATAGGTATAATTAGATGAAGCCGAGCGGTATTTATACACTATGTGTAATATTTTGTACTTAGTAGTTTGCACCAATTGCTGTAAAACTATTGTAAATCGTCAGATAGGTAAATATCACTCAGTATAACTGCCTATTTGAGAATATATGTACTGCTATTGTATATGACTAGTGGTATAAGGGCATAGACTGATTCCGGGAAGTCGGTTTGTGGTTTGGCTTTAGATTAGAAGCGATTGGAAAAGAGTAAAAAGTAAAACAAAACTTATGACATACCGTAAAACGGGGTGAATCGGGACGAAACTTTAAAATGGATTTTAACGTTGATGTATTATAGTTTGTTGCCAAGACAGACACTTAATCGTTAATTATAATATAGTAAACACATTAGAGTCCTTTTTGGCAAAAAAACTATATTATTTGAATGTTAAAATTCATTTTAAAGTTTCATCGCGATTCACCCCTGCATCCCTATTCACCCCGTTTTACCGTTATCTACATAAATATGTGCTAACTTTTATATTTAATGAATGCTGGCTATTATGCTTTTGACAGTCAGAAATTGCCTCTCAGACTGAATTGAATTAAATGAATAGGTAACAAAAGAACTTCATATATATAAAGTAAAGCTCTACAAACAATTGAAACCAGCAAACCAATTGATACTCAGTCTACAACCTCGGGAAGGATTTAGCAAAAATATTTCCAACAAATACATACAACAGTCTAAAAAACTTAAACATTAACAGTTTCATATAAATTGTATTTATAAAAAACATTTTTGCGGAAATCTTTTCTGATATCTGCATAAAGGAAATATGTATAATCATCGATATACAACATATATGAAAATTTCTTATTTTTACTTATACCAATTGTGCGATAGGAAAGGTCCTAACATTATTATAGATAAACTTTTTTTTATTTTTATTTTTTTCTTGCATTAACTTTAAAATTCCAGATCTTTCGATTGTAAACTTTGTATTAACTCGATCCGAAAACTATCCGACATTGAACTCAAAGGCCACTCTTATAGAGCACAATAAAATAAAAAGCGAAATTAATAATAATCATACATATTTAAATTGTATATCAATAAAGATTTCGATATGCAGCACACACTTATACATTAAATTAAGACAACAGGTGTTAACTGATTCAACCAGCCCTGTGGTCGTGTATTTTTCCAATAGAAAAAAAAGAACTAATTTTCTCACTAACCTAACATAGTACAATTAAATTTCTAGAAAAGAATAAGTTGCAATTGAGGTAGATTAAATTTTTTACAGTCCTATTAACCTAATAGATTAGAATTATTCACATAATATTCTACATATCAAGCGTGTACACATGATCTCACCATATGCTCTCCTTGCATAATTAGACGCCGAACATTGACCATTATTATTAAAACCTTTACATTACCGAAAATTATTAAACTTAAATATATTTTAATATGTTATGTGTCAGGAATGAGACTTTCTTCCAAAATAATTAGGGCGCTGCCGAAATCGGGGCAAGGGTTTGCTTTAGGTAAAATTATGTATTATAAGGACAAGAAAAGACTGCATATTGTAAGGACAATTGATCGCTTCAAAACTATCCCAATTTCGTCTAATGTGATTACAAGCTCGGAAAAAAGAAATAGTCCATGTGGGTAGTCGTCTGTTTTTTTTTTTTTGCTTGCCAGAATAAGGTTTTTAAACAGTTTGTGGGTTTGATTTTCTTATCACCACAAAGACATGAAAATTTAACGATGTATGTTTTGACTAATATTATTATAATGATGCGCCAATCTCGACAGCGCTCTAAAACTAACTGAAATGAACAGCGCACGTGCACAACTCGCAAGAAGACAACGACAAAAGACGTTAAAATTAGAACCTCATTCAATAATCGAAATCAATTAATATTATTGTAAAAGTCATCAGAATGTAGACAATAAGGTTGTGGGAATCAATTAAGCAGCGTCGCACAATAGATATGGACAATTTGCAGTTCCAAAAAAATAGGCTCTATTTGGGGATTGTCTAGATGCAATTTTAAATTAGGGGCATTCAATTGTGAATTGATAAAACTCTTTATCTTTAGCAAACAAAATTGCAGACAAGCAGTCGGCAATATCTTGGTCAAGCCATGTTTGAAGGCTTTTTCCTTCAGGCGTAGTTTGACCAAGATCCGCGGGGAAGAAAAGGTGTTCCAAATGTCTTGGATTGGCAGAGTGAATTTCTAGCTACGGTATTAGGGCCATACAAACAAAATAAGAATTTGCATCGTTGGAAAATCGCTTAAAATTGACCAAGCCGTAAATATAAACCATGCTTCGAAAGCAGTCATTGGACATTTGTGGCATGTGTTTGTGTGTTTTGGGCATTTGTAAACAATAACCATTGATCAGGAATGAAGCTATGCTGAAAAGAAACGGATTAACCGACGTAGCTTGCAGAATGAGCAAACTGAAGTGGCAGTGGGCTAGCTATATTTGTCGAAGGGCCGATGACCGGTGGAGTCCTAGAGTGGAGATCGCGTATCGTCAAGCGTAGTATGGGACGCCCCCACCTAGATGGACGACCTTAAGAAGGTGGTTGGGACGGACTGGATGCGGAAGACGGAGGTCAGGGTGAAGTGGCGCAGCCAGGGAGAGGCCTATGTCCAGCACTGGATTGCGATAAGCTGAGTTGAAAGAATCACCAGCCGGTCGATTCTGTAAAAATCTCACCGTGAAAACTTAGATGATGTGAGTTTGTTTTTGCTAGGAATTGACACTATTGACAGCTCACTCCACGCTCACTTCACCTAAGTTTTCACGGTGAGACGGTTACAGAATCGTACTGCTGGTTACAGTTGAAAAGAGAATGTCTTGTAAGTTGTACACGCGCCGAGCATGCTAAAACGTTTGTTTGAAAATGCAAGGCACCTAATCCAAGCTATAATATCCTTCTATTTCGCACCGAACAAGCTCTTTAAATTCTCGCTATTATACATCAACCATTTGACACTTACACATCACTAAACGAATTACATAATTTGGCTCATTATTCTAAAACGTATGCCAAGAAAATAGCTCCTCTGAAGTAACAAGTTGCGAAAATTATTTCTGTATGAAAAATAAAAATTGATTACGGTCAAAATAATGAAATTTTGGCATACCGATCGTCCAAAGTATGAGTTTTAGTTCCTGCACACGCGAGTCTAACGAGCAAATGAAATCCGGGTTTTGATCGCGATCTTAGTAACGATCGTCGACTTCACCTATCCACAATCCTATCACTTTTGGCACATTTTAGTTATAATGAAAATGATAACGCTGTAAATTACCTACGAACACGAAGTCAGCTACTTTGCTCATCAGACACACACCCAATTTGTTTCATTTATATTATTCTATAGGAAGCACGAATGCCTCTGAGGTATATTGATCATTTTTATTGCATTTTGTTTCTAGCTCAAGTCTGCTGAGTTGTAAGGACTTCGATATCATTCTTTACAGTAGAATGAAATGGAACCCTAATACCATACACTATAAAGCCTTCAATTGTATAACTCTGTTATGAACACTTAGCACTTACATTTAAGGATGATATATCAATCTAGTTACCGACAGATCTGATGTTAATCTAATCCGGCAGAATATTACATTCACTTTATTGATTCGAAAGGAATATGCTCTCTGTTGTATTACATTATCGCGTCGAAAGCAGCAAGCCTCTCTAAAACATATTATAATAGCTCACTGCCTCCAAGAGCCATACACCCTGTTTGTATTCTGCTTACTATACTCGTATCGGGGCGGGCGTGACCGCATCAGCCCGTCTCAACTAAGCACTAACTGTATCCCACCTAATAGCTCACAGAGTTGGTCCCAATTATACTCCATAAACGTCATGTACGCTATAAATAAACAATACATAATTCCGAAAGTACATACACGACTAGATCACATATTCATGTAGAATTCGGAAATAATTTTGGTATACCCGAGACGTACAAATATACAATTTGGCAATATAAACCGGAGGGCGCGCGCCCTCCAGCTTCCGTACCTATATTCTTACAAGGTGAAAATATTACAAGTCCAACAATATTACAAATTGCAATACTAACTGCACTCAAGACTATTTACAGCTTAGATCAACCTTACCTAGTGAGGTAGTTCGGTATTCACATAAGCTAAATGCAGGAATCTCACCCTTCACGACCTTCTGATGCCGTCCACAGTCTAATGTAAAACTGTATGCTCCTAGGTTGACTTGAGTAGAACATTAAATTGTAAATGGCATAGAGGTGTTTGGTGAGGCGAGGTTAGTGTGGCGGGGGCGGCGGCGGCGGGGGCTTAGGGCTCTGCGCCGTCTGGAAGGCCTGCGTGAACGCTGGCAGTCGTTGTTGGACTCGGCCTTCCTCGCTTGTGAACGTCGGCTCACTATCCTCTAACAGCCCTAGCATCTGGCTCGACAAACCTGAAGGGCCTTCGCCCGGATCCATCAACAGGGACTCCACATTCCCCGGATGGAGTAAGTGTGCTTCCATTGTGTCCGGCAGCTCCTGCGTCGACAGAAAGGGCAAGTCGGACGGCGTCTGGGAGTACGGCGGAGCTACCATAAACATCATAGGGTACTCAACAGGTAGCAGCGTACATCCTGGTGACCTCGGCTGCTCTAACTTTATATCTAAGGATTCCTCCAACTTTATCTCTATAGGCTCCACCTTTATATCAAGATCTGGTGGAATTTCAACAATAATATCTGTGGAGGGTAACCTGGTTGTACCTCCCTCTGATGTACTCTCTTCGGGTGAGCCTGGTTTCCACATAGAAAAATCAGGATCTTCAATGGGATACTCAGTGTATGTTTCTTCAAAGGCAGATGCCTCAGGTGTGGGTTCGCTAGACGTACCCACGGCTGCCGACCTCCATGACTCCTCAGGGTGTGCATTCTTAACATGCCTCACAAGATGGTCCTTACGTCCAAACTTTTGTGGGCAGTAAGGACACAGGAAATCACGTCTTCCCGTATGGACGACAAGATGGCGCCGAACATCTTTAGCTGTGAAGAACTTTCGATCACAATAGTTGCAAGTGAACTTCTTATCACAATCATTTTTAACAGTGCGACTACCAGTATGGACTTTCAGGTGATATATTATATCTTGCCGGGTGGTAAAATTCTTCTCACATATCTTACACTGCAGGTTACCTTCCTCTGCAGAATGCAGGGCAGCATGTTTTCGGTAGCTCAAGAGGGATGTGTAGGATTTCCTGCAATCTGGCCTTTCACATGTATAAAGCTTTTTTACTGGATTATGCACTCTGACATGGTTGGTGAGATGATCCTTACGATTGAAAGTCTTACCACAAACATTGCATGCAAAGGCTCGAGCCTCACTGTGTATTAAATTATGACGCACAAGCTTGAACTTGGAGTTGAAGCGCTTGTCGCACAGATCGCAGGAGAAAGGCAGCTCGCCAGTGTGTGAGAGGACATGTTGGCTGAGCTTGCCGGGGCTGGAGAAGCGTTTGTCGCAAGTGCCGCAGACATGGCGCTTGGCATGATCCTTGCGCGCGCGCGGCTCCCGGGGCTCGGGCAGCGACGGGCCAGGTGCGCTGTCCTCGCCCTCACGCGGCCGCCGCGGCAGCGTGGGGATGCGCCGCGCCACTTTAACCGTCCGAAACAACTGCTTGATGCCGCTGGGGCCAGACGCTCCGAGCGTCACGTACTGCAGTTTCGAGGGCAGCTGCGATGCGGGCGGCGCTATGAACGTCTTCTGCGGGGTGGCCGGGCGTTCCCCGCTCGGCTCCTCTTTGAACTCGGAGCCGCCCTCCTCGCCTTCCTTAGGGTTCGGTGGCGGGCTGGCCATCTCGCGCACATTTTTGACGCGCTTGCCCTATATCGCCGTTCGTTGATCTCGCGTCGTGCTCGTATCGGCTCCGCCGTGGCGCTGCCTCGTCGCGATGGCAGAAAACATTTCTGTCACATTGACGGTCTGGAAGCCCTTTTTCGTATTCGTGTCACATGGTTCTCGCGGAATTTCTCGTGTCCACAGTCGATTTTCACACAGCGATGGGTTCCACCCGCGTGCCTAAGACACTTTTCTATTGAAAAAACTGGATGAAGAATGAAAACGGATGGAAAAATTACTTTTTTCAAAGAAATACGTAGCGCTTGACATCGAAATCACGAAATGTCAAAATAATGAAATGAAGCCAAAAGCCATGTCAAAAAAAGTCCGCCGAATCGTCAGCTGTGGTCCATTGACCTACATCGAGTGCTTTCAGAATCACAAGTTTTAAATATTTTCAGCTTACAATAGTCGATTTGACTAATATTGCTAAGTAAAATATTCTGGTATCTAAACATGCTACATACAAGTAATGACTTTGTTACGTTTTTAGCGTTACTATCATTTCTTTATTCTTGTTTTAGTCTAATTTCAATCATAATGATTATTGCTCAAAGTTATGCAATATCGAGGTCCCTGGAACGCAACATGTTTTGTAAAACGGCTATTTCGGACTTTTGGTTTTAGTTTTGTTTTAAAATGTTTTATTTCCACAATCTGAAATTTAACCCACTTTTCTTTGTCAAAGCATGACTCAAATGCTCCCCTTCTTGCTTAGGAGTCACGCTCCTCCACGTCCTAGGTGGTCTAAGGTTCGATTTCCAGATCGGGCAAAACAATATTGGGCTTTTTTATTATCATAACTTTTCTCGTCGTGACTGACTGTGTAGCACTTTATATATCACTTTGTAGTACTATATCATTCCACTTGGGAATGGGCTCTCGTTAGAGAGTAGTATATTCCTTGGGAATGGGTTTCTGGGATGTTTTCAGCATCCAGCACTGGTTGAAGTAATTGGCTTTGAAACTATAATATTATAAGCCCATTGATTATGAATTTCTTCATTAGCAGTGTAAGGCAGTGGATGTTTTCAAGCTAATGAAATTAGCCTATGATTTGAATTTATTTATTTCGAATGCAAACCCTCGTATCCGAGTCAAAAGGTAAACATGAAGAAATAAATAAAAATCATTCAATTCTGATCTAATTCATTCATTCAATTCACTGTCAAAACTCAAATTGTCAATCACTCTCTGATTCTGATAACCTAACTTTCAGTTTTTATTTAATAAATTTGACGATTTCAAGCCAACACAGCTGTTAAATACTTATTTCGTAAATTCTAGAAGCATATAACTTAACCAGGTAATGTATAATATGTGTACAGTCACTTTGTTATGACGTCAAAGTTTATTGGCATCCAAGATTCTAGTGTCCTTTGCATTTTTATTTGGAGGACTATTTTTCTGTAATAGTGTTTGATGGTAGTTCTAATCAATGAAATTTACATGAAATAATGCTTAATAGTATATTTAGTAACGCAATATCAGTGTCGGGAGGTCATAATCTAATTTTAGACTAACAGTAGTATTTGGATTTAAAAAAATATAATATTACTGTTCTTATTTTTGTTTTTCATATTGGTTATTATGAATTATAAAGTTATTAACATTATTTTAAATAAAGAGTAATGTGTAAATAGTCTGTAGTGTGTGCTAAGTGGCCAGTATTTTTCATTGTTGTTTTGAGTTTAACTATTGGTAGTATGTATTTACAAAACAGTAACAATATAAATATTTTACGTTTGTACTTAATGGCCTTTATAGAATGTGTGTGAACATGCGCATTATGCGCGGCAACGGTGAAAATACACCCTTGCGCACCCTCCCACGCTAACCGATAGTGTTACGAAGGAAGTCGGGGTCTGTACTCCACACTCGCGATCCGCTTATAATAGTTCTGATTGTTTTTTTATATATTTTACCTATATTTCCTATTTGTGCCCTTATGCTGTGTTTTACAATTATATACTTTTACTGATACATGCATTCCAATAATTTAAATAGACCCAACACACACTCAGAGATAAGTTCCCTACACATATTATATCCTTTTGTTCAGTTCAGTCCATTTTTCTGCAGGAATTAGGAAGAAAGGCCTCTGTCTCAAAGTATCCATTGCCTAAGAACTAGCACTCAAAATAACAGGAAATAATAACATACATGAAAATCCTTTGATTATTTCAGCATTTTTTCTTTATCATTTATGTCCCATTGCAGGGACAAGGCCCCCCTATTCTCTTTCCACCTCTCTCTGTCCAGAGCTGGCTATCAGCATTTAGGATGTATCGAAAGTCCACATAATTATAACCAATACACATTTCCATTTGATCACATTCATCTTCGTAATAAAAATTTTGTGTAAATATTATCACTTACAGTGCGTGCCACGTAAGAAGAGACTTGACCCCGCATCCCCCGCCTTTTTCCGCCGCCCCTATGACGTCCGGTCCCGTCCCGCACTCGGACCTCATACCGCCAGATACCTAAAATCGTGTTCTGCGCATGTCAGACCACGTGGTGTGTCAAGTCTCTTCTTACGTGGCACGCACTGTACATAGGTATAAAGCAACTCAAGCATATCAGACGGTAATTTAGTTTGGAATAATAAATTAGATTATGAAATGGATTAATCACTATTTATAAAATAAAAAAAAATGTTTTCATTAAATAAGTACATTTCATTTAATTACATAGGTAGGTACATTTGACCTAATTTAGTAGATGCAACATTGAGTTTAGTTGTTAATTTCAGAACATTGTTATTCTTTCTTTCTTCAATTATTAGATATAACTTTTAGCAAATTCAATACATTAAAGAAACAAATTATTTAAGTGTTATTTTGGTAATACTTTTCAAAATATAAGAAACATTTGTAAAGTTCGAACATGTTGATTACAGGAACATGTCTGAGCAGCAAGTGGCATCAGCGCCGGCCTCCGCGGCCGCGTCGGCGACCAGCGTAGCCGAGGAGCAGCGCTCTGGCAGCACTGCGGGAGGCACCGGTTAGTAACGCTGTTTTAAGGCAAGATTTAGACGGGCCGCGTATTGCCAAATTTTTCTTACATCGCTTTCGTAATTTTTGTATGAATCACCAAATCGCACGCTACCGGTGCGTCGTAGCGCTCTTTTTTGTATGTAAATGCGTTGCGATCCGCCCATGCTTCACACGATTTGTACGACTTAATAAAACATCAAGATTTATCCATACTAAAATTATAAATTCGAAAGTGACTCTCGTTTGTATGTTACCTTCATGCTTAAACCACTGAACGGATTTCGATAAAATTTAGCAAGGAGATAGATGGCATCTTGGGGAAGGACATAGGCTACTTTTTGTCCCGGTAGCTTGTTCCCGTGGGACAATTTCCGACATCCACGAAGGCGAAGCCGCGGGCAGAAGTTAGTTTATTGTATGTTAGTTAAATATTAATGTACAGACGCCAGCACATCAAGCTACCCGAAACTGTCAAATTTTTCCAATCAACTTTGAACCTTATACTTTAGCAATAAAGTTGAAAATCTATTAAAATAATTTGACAGATTGTAGTAGCTTGATGTGCTGGTGTCTGTACCTTTCGGAATAAATTCTCTAAATGATGGTGAAAACCTGATCAAAATCCGTGGCATCGTGTAGCAGAACAATGCGGTCATACAGACACAAGCAAAAAGGTACTTTAATTTTATAGCCCTGCATTTGATAGCCCAATTCTTGGGAGAGGTTCTAGGCCATTTAACATCACTCTAGGACCCTAGGAGCTGAGCAACAAGAAAAGAAGTCGGAAAGAACATTAAGGCGAAAGCGCCAGGGTGGCCCGCGAAATTCATTTTTTTTTACGTTTTTTGCAATTTGCTGGTCAGTATTAAGTTTTACGTTGATTAATATAATGATGCAATTAGCAAAAAACGTAAAAAAAAATTATTTCGCGGGCTACCCTGGCGCTTTTGCCTTAAGCGAAAATTATGTAATAGCGCGGGCGGGCGATGCGATGCGACGTAGGTAGTGGTTCGGGGCCGAGGAAGTGTTATAAAAATGTGGCTGGTATTTTAGTATATTGTGTATCTTACCACTTCCTCATACAATTGCGCCGATTCTGTTCACAAACTAAACTAAATTTAAGTTCAGTTCATCTTTTTATTTCTATTTCATTAAGAAAAGGACAGAAGATAAATTTTAGTTTAGTCCTTTCAAATTAATCTGCGCCTGACGTAAATTGACGTAATTTTAGTAGACTAAGTTTTAATCACGTCTAAAGTTGTATGGAGAAGTGGCTAATTAATTTGACAGAACTAAACTAAAATTGATGTTCTGTCCTTCTTTTTCTTAAGAGCGTTTACGCCGTACGGCATTTCATACAAACTTTCAAGCCCTTGTTTTTCGAAATGAATAATAAATGAACCGATTTCAATGTAACTTCATATGCATAAGCAGGATACAAAGGTCTAAAAAGTTACTTAAGAACATTTTCGAAAAATAGTGTTGCAGCCAAATTAGACCAATTTTCCATAGAAACAGATATTTCCAGTTATCTTTTTTAAATAAGAATTTTTTTTTTGTCTGTTTGTTCCGTCTAACCTCTGAAACGGCTAGACTGATTTTGCCTGGACTTTCACTGGCACATAGCTGATATTATAAGGAGTAACTATGTCTACTTTTATTTGGAAAAATCATTTGTAAAGAGACACATTATTGTTTTCCAGCATCCACGCGAACGAAGTCGCGGGCACAGCTAATTAAGTATATAAAATCTTTCTAAACAAATTTCTCCTCTAGGAAGCGGCGGCGGCAGCGCAGTCGGCTCAGGCGGATCAGCTGTATCCGAAGAGAAGCTGTATGGTGGCTGCGAAGGACCCAATGCTATGTACGTGAAGCTGATCTCCTCAGATGGCCACGAGTTCATCGTGAAGAGGGAGCATGCGCTCACGTCGGGCACCATCAAGGCTATGCTGAGTGGGCCGGGGCAGTTCGCTGAAAATGAGGCCAATGAGGTCAATTTTAGGGAGATTCCGTAAGTATTTTATAGTAATTTTAAGTTAGCATTTTGTTTAGTGAAATAAAATCTCAATCCATTTAGAGTTGCCGAGTGATTTACGAATTTTAACCGTATGTCAAAGAACCTAAATTTGAGTTTTAATTGTCATCGATTCAGTCAGTTCGCCGACAATCCGATGGCCGACTTTGGAAACCCGCCAAAAAAAAGCTGGCTAAGACGACGAAAGTGCAAGATTATTTTCCTAGAGTTATTTATTACTGAACTAACGGGAAATAAAGGAGTGAATACTTGTGACGTACCTAATTTTCTCTTTTCCAGTTCTCACGTACTTCAAAAAGTATGCATGTACTTCACATACAAGGTCCGCTACACAAACTCGTCGACGGAGATTCCCGAGTTCCCGATCGCACCGGAAATTGCGCTGGAGTTGCTAATGGCCGCTAACTTCCTTGACTGTTAAGAGTACAGCAATGTACCGGTAGATGGCGCTAGTGTGATGTGAGGTTACGAAAGAGGTTGATTGAGAAAAATTTTGTAACTAGACAATTTGTAAAGATTGCTCTCAAAGTGTAAATGGTTCACATTATATTCATAGAGTGGACAAGTTATTTCGTAACGAGTTTTACTTTACCTAGCAATTTGATTAGCTTAATCTTTTGTCTCACTAGCGCCACAGTGATCAAACTAAATGATCACTCGAGGATCATTGATCACACATCTGCAATTCAGTGTCATGTAAACATTTTGTAATGATCGTAAATTATCACGAAAACGGTCATTATCTGTGAGAGAAAATATCGATAGAATTTAGATTTTGTCACGCAATAATACATCAAACATTTTTCTTGTAGTAATTCGGACTCTTTTCAACGTTACGTGTAATGCTAGGTTCACACGCAGCGACTGCTCTCTGAGGCTCTCGGTACACGGCACGGTTTCTTTACGGTACCGGCATGTTAACCGCGCCGTAGAAAAATCGCGTAACCTAGTATATGACACTGTGCTACGGTTTACGGCGACGCCGTGCAACAAAGTTCCACAGTGATCCATACAACACTGACGACCGTGTCTACACACGGCGAATAAGCCGTAGTTTTCCACGGCAAGAAAAACGTATGTGTTCAAAGAGCCTTAATATGTGTGGATCATGTGAGATTTTGAAATCGCTTGCGAGTCGCCGGCAACTAAATGCGCTACGTGTGTAGCTGGCCTAAGATCCACGTTACTTTTTGGGGCCATGATTTTTGGCCAAACAACGATTGTAGAAAGGCTGGGTGGGCATATAAGGGACTCGCCCTAGATTTCTTAAAAACAAATTTTCCCAAATGACTCTGTAGTAAAATCTAGTTTAATGTCCTCTGCTAATATGATTGGTTGATGTTAACGTAATCAACCAATCACAACAGCTATATTATGATAGCATATTTGCTGATTGGGCAGTCTGAAATAGGGTTATAGGCATCCAAAAAGTTGGTTGATTGTTTACCATAGAGTACGGACACTCCACGGTGGCCACTGCTAGATGCGGCATTGTCAACACTTTCCGTATAAACTAAGCGTGTCACTGTTTACTGTCCTTTCACAGTTATTTTACTTCTGACAGCTGCAATCCAACGGCAACCTTATTACAACATCAATAAAGATCACTGTGGTTTGACAGACTTGGCAGTTGTAGAGCCCAACAGTAACCTTATTGTTACGAGATTAAAGATCACATTGATATTGACAGTGATGCAAAATCAGAGGTAAAATAACTGGGAATGAATGTGACAAATGACGAATAGAAATTATCAGCCTTCAATGGCGTTCGCGACAGAACGTTTACGGCCAACGCACTTTCGGTGTCAGGAATTTTATTAGTATGTCGCCTCTAGCGCTGATGACTCCGTGCTCTGCGGTCGGCACGATATCAAAAAAGTCCTTTCTATAAAGAGGGTATGAAAGTATTAAGGGGTTAGAATACAAGAATTTGTAATTAATTTTAATAATTAACCTGTTTGTTTAGCTAAAAGTCTGATGTTAAATGTATAATTAGAGCCGCTTGTAATTAATATCAACTGTAAATATCTACAGTTAGGGATTATTTTGAAATAAATCGTCTCATTTTTAGTAATTAAATACTTTGAATAAAGAGGGTATACTCGACATGCGAGACTAATATTGCAGAATCCAACCTGTTTCATTTCTCATGTAATTCCAGAAAAAAATTCAAATATTTCTTACAAAATGAAGGAATGAGTGATTGCATGATATTCTTTCCTTTATCAATTCAAAAAATGTTCGTGTAGAGGTTATAAAATACCGTAATAAATGATAACCATACGCATGTATTTAAAAACTTATCATAAAAAATGTAATCTTATATTTACTCAGTAGTTTGGGGATATCGCATTTATAGTAAACCATTTTGTGAAATCTTGCAAACTCTTTCAGTAGATAACCACCAATTTCTATAACCATTCTTCTGAAAGTCCACTCCCGGACTCCTAAATCAATCCACCGTCCATTTCCGTGTAAGGTATAAAGGCCTAAAACAATGATTAGTCAAAGAAAAAGTTCAACTTCAACTTCAACTCTTGATTAATGGCTTCTGTGGAATAAACACCACAATTTTGCCAATTACATTTTTATCCAGTTTTGATGCCGACATACCGGCCATCATTCCACCTTCATTCGACCTTTGTACAAAAAAAAAATGCAGGATGGCTCGATTTAAGAGTCCGGGAGTGTATATTATTAGTTAGCAAATTGTATACATTTTTTTTACCGAATTTTTCCTTTTAAATAAAACTTGTATAAAGTCGAGATGCTAGGATTTCATTATTTATTTTCTCAAGTGTCACTTAACATTAACCAAATCGCAATGTTTTGCTTTTTATTTTGTTAATAAACCGTAAATTCTTATAGTGTATTTTTTTGTATAAGTCAATCAACTCGGACAATCGCGGTTCACTGCTGGACATAGGCCTCCAGGCTGTGCCACTGTCCACCCTGTCCTCCGTTTTCCGCATCCAATCTGTCCCAGCCGTAGGTACTGTTGCGCGCCGCAAATAATGCTTGATACATGGCGACATTAGTTACCACTAGCGCCATCTAGTATCGGGTAGCGGAACTAGTACCTTGGTACTAGGACCTTGACCCTACTTGACCTTTTTGTAAGTACTAGTAATTCCGAGAACTATCGACGTCGAGTCAGTCGGGACCGGTATGTACTCGAACGTTCTAGATGTTTATGTACTAGCTCTGCGGCAGTATATAAGGCCGGGTGGGCCGCGAGACACACATAGTTTCGATTAAGCGATACGAGCGATAACATCGAAAGCGATATTCGAGTGCGACTTAAGAGTGATCAGTAAGTGCAATTGTGTTTCTTAATTAGTGTGTTTGACTTGTAATTAGTGTTGGTGAGTAGTGTCATTTTTTTGGTTATTAAATCGGCAGTTTTTATTGTCACGAACCCCAAGCTCGTAACAATTGGTGTCAGAAGCGAGGTTTAAAATGCCGATTTTACCCAAAGACGACATGGAGGGTATCCGTACCCGGAGTCAACGCCAGCAAGAGACGGATCAGAGGCGATTTGGTGGAGCAATGCCACAGGGGTCGGAAGGCCAGCTACCGACCACGGAGGCCGGTCCGTCCACAGCTGCTCCGGCATCATCAGCACCAGATTTTTCTGCTCTGATGATGATGCTGCAGGAGCAGGCCCGCCGACAGGAGGAACAGGCTCGTCGGTTGGAGGAACAGCTCCAGCGGGACAAGGAGGAGCAGGCCCGCCGACAGGAGGAACAGGCTCGTCGGTTGGAGGAACAGCTCCAGCGGGATAAGGAGGAGCAGGCGCGCCGCCAGGAAGAGCAGATGCTCCTTATAAAGGACCTTCACGCTACCTTCGGTAAAGACATGAAGGAGGTGAAGGAAAAGGTTGCTCAACATGACAACCGTCTGTCGGAAGCCGAAACCCGAATCGACCAAGTGAATAATCGGGTTGACAACGTGATGGCTGACGTGAAGGAAACCGTGATGGCTGACGTGAAGGAAACCGTGATGGCTGACGTGAAGCAAACCGTGATGGCTGACGTGAAGAAAACGCTGGATTACCTTAAACTGGGTGATGGAATCGCAGCTCCCGTAGCTATAACACCTTCGCTACGTGGATTCAAAGTGCCACCGTTCGACGGAACTTCTTCCTGGTCGGCCTACAAAATCCAGTTTGAGGCTGTCATGAAGGCGAACGGGTGGAATAAAAGTCAGGCCATGACTGCCCTCACCCTGGGCTTGCGCGACCAGGCCTTAACTGTTCTGGAAGCTCTCGGTAAGGAAGTGACTTACGAGCAGCTCCTTGAGGCATTGGAGGCTCGGTATGGCGACTCTCACCTTGAACACGTGTTCCGTGCGCAGCTCAAGGATCGCGTGCAACGCAGCAATGAAAACCTGCAGCAGTGGGCCCTGGAAGTGGAGAAGCTGGTTCGCAAAGCTTACCAGTCCGTACCTGCACTTATTGATGGGAACCTGGTGCAGGCATTCATCGACGGCATCCGCGACCTTGAAGTTAGAGTTGCTGTGAGGCTCGGTCACCACGGGACGCTGAAGGACGCCTTGGCCCATGCACTGGAGGTGGAAGCTGTGCGGCAAGATCATCGTTCCCATCGCGTCAGGGAGGTTGCAGCGGCTACAGTTCGCGAGCGCAGTAAAGGATACAGCCCTAGGTGCTACGGCTGTGGGGAAAGGGGCCACCTTCGATCCAGTTGCCCTAAGCGAACTGCAGAAAGAGAAGACAGCAGATCTCCAGAGGGCAGTGCGGCTAACAGCACCGCCCAACACCAGCAGCAGGGAAACGAGTAATAGCCAGGACTGCGGGGCGGGTGCTGGCTGATGTTCAAGGAGCCCCAAGGATTTCGATCACACAAACCCATGATGGGAATAGCCTAATCATCAAGGGCGAGGTCAACGGAACGCCGTGTAAGCTGACCATAGATACTGGAGCCTCTCGTACGGTCGTCAGTTCCCAACTTATAAGTCGGTTCCTTGGGGACTCCGCACACAACCGAGAACACATTAATTTGGTGACAGCCACCGGTCAGCGCATACCCGTCCATGGAGAGAAGAAGATGGAGTTGAAGCTAGGCAACAGAATCTACCTGCATAATGTCATCGTGGCTGATATAATGGACGATTGCATCCTGGGCCTTGACTTTATGAGGAAGAATTGTTGCGAGATTGACGTCAAGCAAGGTGTTTTGAAATGTGGACAAGAGGAACTTTTCGTGGAAGGGGCGTTACCAGGAAATGTGTACAGCCTTAAGAAGATTGTTCTTCCGCCGAGATCGGAAACGATTGTGCCGGTTAGTCTTCCTCGGAATCCTGGTCAAACTCATCGTTGTGTACTCGTGGAAAGGGTAGACAATGACCTTCCATGGAAAGTGGCACGAACTTTGGTCAGAGCCACCAACATCTCAGGGGTACGTGTGCTGAACCTATGTGATCAGGAACACATTATAGAAAAAGGCACACTAGTTGGTACTTGCGAGGAAGTGGATTGGTTGCGTCGATGCCAATATCTATCGACTGGGACCCTCAGCAAGGATGCATCAACGAGAGTGACCACCCTTTTAGAAGACTGCCGCAGCGCTCTGTCCCAAAGTGAAATGGTCAAGGCTAAGAAGATGTTACTGAAGTACGCCAATGTTTTCTCGTCCAACGATGCTGACATCGGAAAGACTGGCATAGTTCAACACAAAATAAACACAGGAGAAGAATTGCCTATCCGTCAGCGGCCAAGGAGATTGCCGGTAGCACGTGAAAAGGAAGTGGAAACCATGATTGAGGGAATGGTGAAGGATGGTGTTATTGAACCTTCATCTAGTCCATGGTGTTCACCTGTAGTGCTGGTAAGAAAGAAGGACGGCAGCATGCGGTTTTGTGTTGACTATCGTCGTCTGAACGACGTTACGAAGAAGGACAGCTACCCTTTGCCAAGAATTGATGACACGTTGGACATGCTTACTGGCGTAAAGTGGTTTAGCACGCTGGACCTGAAAAGTGGCTACTGGCAAGTTGAAATTGATCCTAAGGACAAGGAGAAAACTGCATTCTCGACAGGAAAGGGTCTGTGGCAATTTAAAGTTATGCCGTTTGGATTGTGCAATGCTCCGGCAACGTTTGAAAGGTTGATGGAACTTGTACTTACCGGGCTAATTGGCGATGCATGCCTGGTCTACTTGGATGACATCATCATCGTAGGCCGTACGTTTGAAGAACATCTACAGAACCTGCAACGCGTGCTCATGAAGATCCAGAGTGCCAACCTCAAGTTAAGTCCGAAGAAGTGTTCACTATTCAAACGACAAGTTAGCTTTTTGGGATATGTCGTGTCCGAAGAAGGTATCCGCACGGACCCAGAGAAAATCGCCGCTGTCAAGGATTGGCCAGTTCCAAAAGACAAGACGCAGGTCAGAGCATTTTTAGGTTTGTGCTCTTATTATCGGCGATTTGTCAAGAACTTTGCAGATATAGCCAAACCCCTGCATAAGCTAACCGAGGAGAAGCGACATTTCTGCTGGGATGATAGTTGTGACATCGCATTCCAGGAGCTAAAGGACCGTCTGTGCAAAACACCTATTTTGGGGTACCCTGATGCGGGAAAGGAATTTATATTTGACACAGACGCAAGTGACATAGGACTTGGCGGTGTGTTGTCCCAACGGAATGGTGATCAAGAGGTTGTGATAGCGTACTTCAGCAAGTCGTTGTCAAAGCCGGAAAGGAACTATTGTGTTACGAGACGGGAACTGCTTGCTGTGGTAAAGTCATTGCAGTATTTTAGCAAATATCTTCTGGGGCGGAAATTCCACTTACGAACTGACCATGCTGCACTGAAATGGCTATTGCAGTTCAAAAACCCAGAAGGACAAGTTGCAAGATGGATTGAACTACTGCAGGAATACGACTTCGTGGTCGAACATCGCAGCGGAAAATCTCATGGCAACGCAGATGCATTGTCAAGAAGACCTTGTCCTGAAGACTGCAAGCATTGTACTAGGCAGGAGAGTAAGGAAGTGGTACCTGTGAGGATGCTTAAGACAGACCTCAACAACGAGTGGAAGGAAAGCCTACAACGTGCACAGCAGGAAGATTCAGACATCAAGCCGATTCTGGAGTGGATGAAGGCCAGAGCTCCTAAGCCCAGGTGGAGCGACGTCTCAGCGATGAGTTCGGTCACAAAAAGCTATTGGGCCCAATGGGACAGCTTGGTGGTTCAGGATGGAGTCCTGTGCCGTAAATGGGAAAATGCTCGAGGCAACAGCTGTCATTTGCAAATGGTTGTCCCTAAAGCTCAAGTACCGGATGTTCTACAGCTGTACCATAATGGTTGTTCAGGAGGTCATCTGGGAGTAAAACGGACTCTACTGAAGATACGAGAACGGTTTTACTGGGTCCACTGTCGGGACGATGTCGAGGATTGGTGTCGCAAATGTACAAGTTGTGCAGCTGTAAAGGGACCTCAGACTCGTAGTAGAGGTGCATTGAAATTGTACAATGTTGGTGCACCATGGGAGAGGATAGCCCTTGACGTTGCGGGGCCGTTTCCGGAGAGTGAAAGTGGTAACAAGTATTTCATGGTTGTGATGGATTACTTCACGAAGTGGCCGGAAGTCTTCGCCATTCCAAATCAAGAAGCTTCGACAGTTGCGGATAAATTGGTTCATGAAGTCTTCTGTCGTTTTGGAGTACCTTTGGAGATTCACAGTGATCAAGGAAGGAATTTTGAGTCCCAAATATTCCAGGAAACTTGTCGAGTTATGGGTACTCATAAAACAAGAACTACTTCCTACCACCCACAATCGGATGGAATGGTGGAACGATTTAACCAGACACTGGAGAGGTACCTAGCAAAAGTTGTGGAAAATCGGCAACGAGATTGGGACAAGCACATACAACCGTTTTTGCTGTCATATCGAAGCGCTGTTCACGAAAGTACATCGGTGACGCCTGCTTTCGCAAACTTCGGAAGAGAACTATGGCTACCTGCAGACCTGATCACCGGAATACCACCTGATGCCCCACGCAGTGTAACTGATTATGCGAATGATTTGCGGAACAAAATGAATGACATTTATGAGCACGTCAGACAATCGGGCCAGCAAATGTCTGAAAAGATGAAAACCCGTTATGACCGCAAAATGAACAATAAAGGGTTCGACGAAGGTTCACTGGTGTGGTTGCACAATCCAGTCCGCAGCAAAGGGAAATCTCCTAAGCTTCAAGCTAAATGGGACGGACCGTACCGGATTGTGACAAAGATCAATGATGTAACCTACCGGATACAGAAAGGTGCAAGAGGTGCTCCTAAGATCGTCCATGTGGATCGACTGGCGCGTTATTATGGGGCCAATAATGCTCGGGACGAGCATGTCTAAGGAGGGGGCAGTGTTGCGCGCCGCAAATAATGCTTGATACATGGCGACATTAGTTACCACTAGCGCCATCTAGTATCGGGTAGCGGAACTAGTACCTTGGTACTAGGACCTTGACCCTACTTGACCTTTTTGTAAGTACTAGTAATTCCGAGAACTATCGACGTCGAGTCAGTCGGGACCGGTATGTACTCGAACGTTCTAGATGTTTATGTACTAGCTCTGCGGCAGTATATAAGGCCGGGTGGGCCGCGAGACACACATAGTTTCGATTAAGCGATACGAGCGATAACATCGAAAGCGATATTCGAGTGCGACTTAAGAGTGATCAGTAAGTGCAATTGTGTTTCTTAATTAGTGTGTTTGACTTGTAATTAGTGTTGGTGAGTAAAGTGTCATTTTTTTGGTTATTAAATCGGCAGTTTTTATTGTCACGAACCCCAAGCTCGTAACAGTACGTTTTACAAGTACAGACGCCAGCACATCAAACTACTGCAATCTGTCTTTCTTTAATAGATTTTCAACTTTATCGTTAAAGAATAAGGTTCAAAGTTGATTGGGAAAATTTGACAGTTTCAGGTAGCTTGATGTGCTGGCGTCTGTGCCTATGCTTAAAATATTTGGCTTTTAAAATGTATTATTAATAAATAACCTATTCAGGTTTGAAATATCGTACGCCATAATCACCCAAATCCATTAAAAAACGCAAAAGACATGGTTACATTACAGTAGGTACATTATTATTATAAACTGCCCAGTTAGTCGCGTGATCGCAAGCGCGACTGCTGAGTTTGGGGTCCTGGGTTTTATTCCCAGGTCGGGCTAAGTGGTACCTACTGGATTTTTACTTAACGAATTTCTCAGTAACAGCCCGAAGTTTAGAAGTTGACAGTGTTAATACCTCCGTGCTTCGGTGCGCACGTACAATGCGTGCCACGAAAGATGAGACTTGACACACCACGTGGTTTGACATGCGCAGTACACGATTTTAGGTATCTTTAGCGGTATGAGGTCTGAGTGCGGGACGGGACCGGACGTCATAGGGGCGGCGGAAAAAGCAGGGGGAGGCGGGGTCAAGTCTCATCTTTCGTGGCACGCATTGTGCAGCCGTTGATCCTGCGCCTAAACTCTCCGGTCGGGTCGGATTGCGGTCCCATCGGACTATTCGAGTGAGTGCACATGTGTCTGCTTAGACACTTCTGCACTATAATATCTCCCGCGTTGATGGCTAGTCTCCGCTAAAATTGGCTTCCATGGCCGAAATTCGGTCTAGCGGACTATATGAATGTGACTTTATACACATATTTATACATAAAAACGATAATGTATTATACAATATGTAACGAAAACCCTGTTGTTCCTTTTAGGAACGTACCTACACGCACAACATTGATGAAATTATAAATTAAAAAAACTGAGCATTAATATAAGATAGAAGTCAAAATCAAATAACTATTAAAATTGACACGAGTGATTTTAGGTCTTGTTGGCCCAAAACTTTGCCAATTCCACGGCGTTGTCGGTGGCAGCGCAGAGGTCACTTTATACTATATAAAGCTCGATTACCACTGACTCACTCACTGACATAATTGTTCTCCCAGATGGTGAAGGGGGAGTATGTATTATAAAAGCCGTGTACAGTGCGTGCCACGTAAGAAGAGACTTGACACACCACGTGGTCTGACATGCGCAGAACACGATTTTAGGTATCTTTAGCGGTATGAGGTCTGAGTGCGGGACGGGACCGGACGTCATAGGGGCGGCGGAAAGAGGCGGGGTCAAGTCTCTTCTTACGTGGCACGCACTGTATCTGATGGGATTTCCTTGGATGGAACTTCCATACAAACTTTCATCCTCTATTTTAACCAATTTAGGGGATGAATTTTTAAAAATCCTTCCTTATTGCTCACTTTCGTTTTATACGGTAATTGGTAATTGGGTACATTCCTTGAAATGGGTGATATTAGAGCTAATTTACAACATAATTTTGACGTCAGGTCAAAATTAGCTTCGGGTTCAAAATGGGGTGTTTTGGAGATACTTAGAATGTAAGATCATTCTAAGTTTTTTTAGAAATTTCCCACCTCTCAACTATAAACTGCTTAACCGATGAAAATTTTCAGGTAGGTCTTTACCTACCTGAAAATTTTCATCGGTTAAGCAGAATGCTATTGAATGTTTTTTTCATGAAATATCATCTCACATACCTAAGGCGCGGCCAACTAGTTCCGCGCTGACTATAGCGACCGTAGCCTCCGGGCGTGTGGTTCTCACATTCACGTCACACGTGGCTTTGGTTTAGTATATTTTGACATCGACTTGCGAAATACTAAAACTACCAACCCGCCCTGGGCCCGTGTGGTGGATTATGGCCCACTACCTCACACAGAGATGAGTATCTCTGCAGTGGCAACATTATTGTCTGATTACACTGGTCTACAAAATGTAACTTTTTGTGTGCCTTTCAATTGAATACTTTATTTTTATATTGCTTTAAGGTTACTGAATAGAAAAACAAGAATATGTTTTTTTAATTAGCTCTTATTTTGGAAATATACCTAATATACAAAATTTGGCTTCTATTAATACGTTAAAGTACAAAACATTTTATTAAAAAAAACTATAATAATTATTTACTATTATTTTTTGCTTTTTACTTATATAAAATTTTAAATATTACAATAAAAAAAAATAACGTATTTATTTAAGATTTTCTCTTCTTTTTCGTTTGTCTTCTGTAATCACTGTTATGGGTATCTCTTTTCAAATTCCAGCAGTAGTCCGCTAACATTGACGCATCCCATCGGCCCTGGTATCTCTTTTCCATTGTCGAGATATCTTGGTGGAATCGTTCCGCTTTATTTTTTGGCAAATTTAAATCTCGTATAAGGTCGCTGAGTTCATATTGCGAAATTCTATGAGGTTCGTCACAAACAATATTGTCAGCCACAAACTGTGACGATTGTGAGGCTGTAGGCTCATTGTAATCAACTTCCATTGAAATCATCGCTTCTTCAGAATCTTCCTGGTATTCTTCGGGAAGTCCAGGAACAGGTAAATCGATTCAGAGTGGTACAGGTCGCGATACAGAGGCTACGTCAGGGTATACTACGCTTCGTTTCTTTTTTCGTGATATACCGTGCTGGATGAGTGGAGTCAAGCAAAACTGCAAAAGTAACAGTCATTCGCATGATTGGTAGGTTCCCTCCACATCATTGGTACACCAAAAGGCAATGAACGTTTCTTTTTGTTTAGCCACTTAATCAGATTTGTGGAGCAAGTTGTGCAACTAAAATGTGGTAAGTACCTACCCACGATTTGTCTTGGTTTTTAATTTTAATTCCAAAATAATGGAAGTAAGCAGTTTCTAAACGTTGTGTTATTGAGCATCTTTGGTTAGTAAGGGTCACCTTACCACAAATGTAGCAAAAATTGTCTGCACTATTAACACATTTACGCGACATAACGAAAACTGTAGATTTTTCACTAAAAATGTAAAAAAACGGTAACAATTTCACGTTTTAACTGTTGAACAAAACACAGTCAGCGTTAAACGCAATAAAAAAATGTGAAATAATAAAATTTTTCCGCGGGTAATCACTAAATATTTTGAGTTATCATCATTAATGTGATATATCTGTCGCGCTACCCGCTATTATATTTATATGGCATAAATGCACAATAAGAGCTAACTATGAATTTTAACTTGTATATTTATGTTCAGCGAGTGGAATACAATCAATATAGTATATTTTCATGTAAAAGGCAATTTTGATGTAGACCAGTGTTATCTATTTTTGGGAAACTAAAGTTATTTTCCAATTTGTAGTTCATGAGTCTGTTATTATGTAAAAAAAAATATTTCCCTTTTTTTGTAGGTACTTCATATCATCCAAATCCGTTAGATAAAGTATTTTATCTGTTATGTACGGGTGTCACGGTTAGTCTTAGATAATTTATTGATGCTGTAAAATCGAATACCTCAGCGACAGCGCCAGACATGTAGTGCAGATCCAGAACTCTAAATCCTAGAAATTAGGTTTCTAAATCAAAACATGACAAAAATAATACAAAAAAGAATGATTGACTTGTCCTTTATTCAATGCGTAAACAAAAACCGGTCCACCATTATCAGATATTTGGAAAATAATCTCAGGCAGCTCACTACAATAATATAGGGACTACGTACTGCTTACTACATATAACCATTATACTTTGGAATGATATCCTGCTTAACACTAACACATTAGGAAAATCAACTTTACAAATAAACCGAAGATTCGTCAATAAATAAATTCTGATTTCATAATTACAAAACTAATCGATTTAACGTACGCTACAAATTCCATCTGAGATCTAAGCTTATAATAAAAACTTTGGATAAAAATTATAATAATTATTGACAAATTGTTTTGTACATTTTTACAAAGAAAATAAATCAAATCCGGCTGAATACTGTGTGAGAATGTATAAGGAATTAAATGCACAATGTTACAATAAGTTGTGACTTGTAAACGCACCTTACCTAACGAAAAATATACACAAATATACTCGCAATAATACATTTTACATTAAAAATAATACTTTCTAATGAATTTCAAACGACATCAGCTAGACAATTACTGTTCTATGGAAGAATTCACTCTTACACGTAATGCACCAGTACTGGCTGAGTATAAAATCGGCAACACCGTTACACCAAAAATATAAAATTTGTATGAAAATAACTACAAAACTTACTCATTAGGTGCAAATTTGAGGAATGTGCTCACTGTACTGCGTTACATAGCCTTCCTTATTATTAAAGTATTCAAATTTTATTGGCAATAATATCACAAATCAATATTATCATGATTTCACAATCAACAGTTCTGAGTGACGCATGAGAAATGCACAACCCGCAAGAGACAACTTGAGACTTCGCTCGGGTGACGTAAGCGCGCGGTACTGAGGCGTCGATGGCGAGAGCCATAACCGCGCGGGGGTCGGGAAACACTATCAATCACAATCTGAATAATAGTGCTGATTACTGCTAATCCATTGCGTCATATGTTCGTAAGATTTGTTTGCTCAACAACGTAGATAACGCAATGAATGTTGTTGAACTGTCAAAATGAAATGATGATGGGAAAAAAAAATGAAAATGGAAATGGAAAAAAAAGGAAAAAAAATAAATGAAATGAATGAAAAAAAATGAATGAATGAATGATGATGATGAATGATGATGATGAAATGGTGATGATGATGCCTGCCATTGCCCGTTGGTGTGTTACGCAATTACCCCGCGGGTCTCAAGTTAACTCTTGCGGGTTCTATGTATGATGTATAGAACGAACAGAGATATTTCGATCAATAATATTCACAAATAGGCAACACGACATATTTATTTGAAGCACAACAATGCTGATGATATGTTAATAGATATTACTAGATGACCAACATATTTATACAGGCTGGCAGGGACAACGACGCGCAAACTGTAGCCATCACATGATTCTAGAAGTGTTAGCGTAGAAATTTTTCGCCGGTTATAAAAAATCTGCTGTTTACAAAATTGCAATAGGTACCTACGCAGTCAAAATGTTTGGAACAGACAGCAAATTTTTCCTTTTAATAACCAACGAAAATTTTCAACGCAGTGGGCGTCCAGATTCCATGGTCGTGAGTCGATGTCCTTTCCACCCTTTATTAAAGAGTTATATTCAAGTAAATAGCGCGTTCTTAATATGCCAATTAATTTATAGAAAAGCGTATCCGTTCAAATTCTATTAAAAAGCAGAAATTAATTATGAAACGCAGCTAAATACAGATTCAACTATCAACAGGGGAAAGACAGAACGCTTGTATAATTTAGGCCATTATTTACTTAGGCAAAGTTTAAATAATTAATTTAGATTTGACGCTGACTGCTGAATTCGCAATTTTGAAATTCTTGCAACTTCGATTAGGAGACAGTATTATTTAATCACAATATTTTTATAACCCGGTTGAATGCCGCAATTACAGATACAATTCAAAAGCCATTGTGTCTCGCGTGGATCTATATTCATTCTGCCTTACCACTGTCGAAAGTCTAAAAACGACACTATTTACAAGAACACAACATTAATAAACGGTTATGTATATGAACTCCGATTTAAAAACGAACGCGAATGGATGGATACAACGACAATTATTTGGCTCACTTAATTCGCTACAGTTAATATTGAGCATTCCTTTGTCTTTTCCAAATAAGCGTCGCGCTATAGAATTCAAGCCGCAAACGAAATATCTATGAGCATATCCGGGTAAGTAGGGTCAGATGTCCAACAATGAAACAGTGGTACACAATAAAACACTGTAATATTTCTAAAATACTGCGTTGCCAGATCGCGCATTATGTCGCTTTAGAACAGTCACGTGAACCCCCCGCACTACCCCAGTTTGCACCGGCGCCGCGTGGGAGACGACGTGTCTGCGGCGAATTTTTTAATTTTTCGACAAAAATGTAAGTATTTTCAACATTCTTTATTGATTTTTCATTAAATTATGGTTAGAAACTTCATATTTTTCATTATTACTTAGCATTCAATATATTTCGTAGATTAACGTGGAATATATCGTAATTTAAAGTGTTACAATTTAGTGGTTTTTTTTGAGGTTAATAAAATAAACCTGAGGTAGTCAACAATGAAACAGTTGCATAATGGACACAATGAAACAGTGTTTCATTGTGTACTATCTTGTTTCATTGTGTACCATAATTATAATATCAAGTAATTTCCGTGCAAATTAATAATTTTTGGTGCTAGAAATAAATTATAACATTGATATTTGTTTTGCTTTTAAGATGGCGCGTTCTAAAGCTTTAAAACGCAAGAAAGGCGATCATTCGGGGGAAAATATGCTTCGAGCTATTCTAATGCACAGACATGGCAAGAGCTTGAGAAAAGCTGCCCAAGAGTGCAATGTAACTTATTCTACACTGTTTCGATACATAAACAAATATAAGAATGTAGATGATGCATCTTTACCAGGTCAAAGATTTACTCCTAACTACGAAGTTAATAAAACGTTTACAGTCGAACAAGAAACAGCACTTAAAGAATATATCAAAGAATGTGCGTTAAAATTTTACGGATTATCCTCCAAGGATGTGCGCCGTATTGCTTATCAAATGGCAAAAGTAAATAATATCCAATGTCCTTCTACTTGGGAAAAAGACCAAATGGCAGGTATCGAATGGCTTCGGTCTTACAAATCAAGACATCCAGAATTAACACTGAAGAAGCCTGAAGCATGTAGCATGGCGCGTGCCACCGCATTTAATAAAGAAACTGTCAGGTCTTTTTTTGATAACCTGAAAAATGTCATGGAGCGTCATCCTTCCTTTGGTAACGGTTGCAGAATCTATAACTTAGACGAAACTGCCACAACAACCGTTCAAAAGCCGCAAAAAGTTTTGGCACCCAAAGGCAAACACAATATTTGTAAGATAACTAGTGGTGAACGGGGAATATTAGTGACGACATGTGCAATTGTATGTGCATCAGGACAAGCGTTGCCTCCAGCCCTTGTTTTCCCGAGGAAAAATTTCAAAGAATTTATGATGAATGGCGCCCCACCAGGATCTCTTGGACTAGCAGCTCCAACCGGTTGGATGAATGCAGAGCTTTTTGTAAAAGTTATGGAACATTTTATTAAACACACATCTGCGAGCCCAGAAAACCCTGCTTTATTAATCATGGATAACCACGAATCCCACCTCAGTATTGAAGCCTTAAATTTAGCCAAACATGCTGGAGTAACAGTGCTTACACTGCATCCTCACACGACTGCAAAGATGCAGCCTCTTGATGTGGGTTTAAATGCCCCCTTTAAAGGTTATTATAATAGAGCGGTGGATTCGTGGCTGATGAGGCATCCTGGTCAGCAAATGACTGTTTACAATGTCGCTGAGTGCGTGGGTCAGGCATACGCAAAAGCAATGACGCCTGTTAATATTGCGTCTGCTTTCAAAAAATGCGGAATTTTTCCGTACGACCCAGATATTTTTACAGAAATCGACTTTATGCCGTCATTGGTGACCGACAGAGAGCAAGCAGGGCCATCTCATTCTACAGCTCCTGCTCCTGATGAACTTCACCCTTATGACAATTTTGCTATTCCTTCTTCAGAGGTTAAAAGTGCTGAGAGTCCCTTATCTGATGTTACACGGGCTGAGAGTCCATCAATACTTGAACCTAGCGAATTTCTATTTGGGGAAATTCACGAAGAAGCCACTGAAGCGGCACGTGGTGCGAAATATGACGAAATCCCCATGAGGAAGTCTAACGAATCAGGTTCTACTTCGCTGTTTAGAGAAATGACTCCTGTAGAAGAAATTGGTGCAAGTTCTTCTGGTATTGAAACTTATTTCAAATCCCCTAAGGAATTTATGGCTCCATTAAAGGCTGGTCCACGCACCGGAAAGCGCAAACCAAGAAAGCTCGGAAAAAGTATGGTGGCGACGGACACCCCAGAAAAAGATCGGATAGCTGAAGAACGAAAAAAAACACAAGCAAGGAAATCAGCTGCAAAGACTATTAAACGGCCAGTTTTGATTGATAAAGGAGGAAAAAAGAAACAAAAAATTGCAAGGATTGAATCAGAAACGAGTAGTGAAGAAGACGAGGAAGTAAGCTACACGGAAGAAGGTGATTCTGATATGAGCGAAATTAATGAAGAACTAGATGAGGATGGGCTACCTTTAATAACAGAAGATTTCAAAAAACTTGCTCACTTACCCCAAGAAGGTGATTACGTGCTTGTTTTACTGGACGCTAAAAAACTGAAGGTCTACTATGTCGCACAGATCACGGAAGTCATAAATAAGAATAAATTCGGAGCTTCATTCATGAGACTAAAAGTCAAAGATAATATGAAGTTTTACATGCCGTTGGAACCAGACCTTTCAGAAATTCACATGAATGAGATAAAAATGATACTTCCTCCGCCACAAATAAATGGATCGAAATCCAGAAACTCAACTTACGTTTTTCCTGTCCGCGTGACACCTAATATGAAATTGCGTTAATTTTTCATTTTCTTTTGTTTTGGTATTATTTCTTCTCTTATTTTTTATTCTTATTTGTAATTGTCCTACACTTGCATTTAATATTTGTTAGTTATTATAATGATGCCAATTACTGATTCTTTCGTAATTTTGCGACTTATTTGTCGCTGTGTGATAATGTAAAGTGATCTCTGATAATGTTTATAAACAATATTTTAATGTTTGTGATTTATAATTCTGAGACTGACTAATTGTACTAGTGCTAGAAAAAATTAAGTCATTATTGCCTAACTAGAGTTTAATTAATGAGTGCCATAAATATAGCTAGTAAGTTGTATTTACTTTTTCATATATTTTTTATGGTGTGTCGTTATTAATATTATAGGTAATGTGAAGAGTCTGGTTAAAGTGAAATTAAGAATAAAACCGTTTTTGATTGAACTCAAGTATTTTTTGACATTCACCTACTCCTTATATTCCACAAAACATGAGACAGCCATTATTCAATATTATGTTTCATTGTTGAATTTGTAGTGTTTCATTGTGTACCCCACAGTGGACACATTGAAACATTACCCATTTTTAAGTTTTTATTTTTTGCTGATTGATTACAATTTAATTTTAAAAAACCATAAACGACATACGGTACCCAATGAAATTTCCTATATACCTGTAAAAAATTAGAGTTATATCTGTAGAAACAAAAGGTGTATGAGACTATGATTTTTTAGTGTTTCATTGTTGGACACATGACCCTACACTAGTCATTCTAATACTAGGTCATAGCCTATGTAAAGCTGTTGACGTCGAAAGACGTAAAATAAAAATGCCACTACAAGCGAAAAACGTCAAGCGGTCATTCACCCCTGGTCGGTGTGACCAATGTTCTGATCTAGAGGGATCATCTTTTTGCTGACTGAGTATATTGGTGGGGAGTCTAGTTTGCCAGCTAAGGCTTGGACTCGACTTTTGACGGATTCCATAGGAGCTGAATCTACTTTAACATCATCAGAGCTTGATGAGGAGTATTGGAAGGATGAGGCTTCAGTGTTGCCATATATGTGTTGTGGTTCTCTCACATTGCCATAGAGGTTGTAGTTATGAATGAGGGTGGATACCCTGTTCGGTGCGGCGGGTAGACTGCTGTGTTCTTTGGGCGGTTGCTCGGTGACAGTCAGCTGGCTGGTGGTCACTGGTTGGTTGATCTTGAAGTCAGGTTTCGGAGGGGGCGCCTCGTCCTCTTGCACCGATGACTGGTTGCTTAGAACCGGGTTTTGAGGGACGCATATTTGGTTTTGAGCCGCGAACACTTCGTTTTGAGAGGTCAGCGTCTGGTTTTGAGGCGTGACGACCTGTAAGAATAGAATAGACCTTTTGATTTTTTTATACTTGCCTTTTTCTACGTGCTTAGTACAATTAGAAAATGGATACTGACTACATACTACCGACTACAAAGGAATGCTGCATGCAAATGTAAGAAAAAAATACGTTAATAAGATCATTAAAACATGCTTGACAACCTAAAATTAAGTAAAAGTATCAATAAAATCTAAATTAATCATTAAAATTTCCATAATTGTCATTCAATTAAAATTGATAGAATATTTATTTAAAAACTACCATCTGACCTACCTATCGATATCGGTACTGCACTGATCAAAAAAGGATTGCCATTTTTTAGAACAAGAACAAAAAAAAAACAAACAAAATAAATAAATAAATCTATATGGAATATTTTCCATATAGATTTATTTATTTATTTTATTATTTATGTATTTCTTTATTTATTTTTCTTTTGATTTAGAATTTTACAAAACGACTTGACACGAGTCTTATGGATTTTTTCAACAAAGATAAATATCAGTTAAGTTACCATGCAAATAATTACATACGCATTCTGTTTCATTTTTAACTAACTGAATTTCTGTATTCGGGCTGTATGTTTGTAAGTCCGTAATTTTTAGGGATCCGTACCTCAAAAGGAAAAACGAAACGATAAGATAACTTCGTTGTCCGTCTGTCCAGTCCCTTTTTCAGAGGAACCCGTAGTTATTGAAATTAATATCAAATACTCTGAAAAAAACAAACTTCTTCAAATTTCAATGCAATCAAAGGATACGGGCGTTTGTGTTCCGTTTACACCCCATATTTTGACAATCGCAAGGGAATCAAAACCTATATTGTACTCCCCGACCTTCCCGTTGATCTAGAGTCATTAAATTTGACAAGAAGCAATGTCATGTAGCACAAGTAATGGAAAAAATCCGAAAACCGAAAATTTGTAGTTACATACCTACAAATTTGTACGGAACCCATGGTGCGCGAGTCCGACTACCACTTGACCGGTTTTTTATTTATCTATTGCTAACAGGAGACTGTGTTACAAGCCCGGTGTTCTTTAAGATCAAATCGCAATTCTTTTATTATATTTTTAGGAAAACTCAAATCCATGATAATTATGCAACCCTTTTTTGACCAGCACAGTATAACAATAAAAATAAAAAAACGTTAAGTCGGACTTACCTCGACATCAGCATGCGACACTAACCTGCGCGTGAGGGCCGGCGGGCGGCGCCAGCGCGGCGCGCCAGTCCACGTGCGGGTGGCGCGACCTGATGCAGTCCACCACGTCCAGCAGGTTCTTAGCGTCCATGGCTAGGATGTGCGCTGCTGCGAGCATGTTCCTGTGAAGATTTCATTTAGTTAGGGTGTTGGAAGTACGCAAATTATAGTAAAGCCCTCCATTTATATAGGAAACATAGTGGCGCAACGGTTGGTTATCAGTTTTTTCCGCATCGTTGAATGTTGCTGGCTACAATGGTGGGGAAACTTTTGATTACCTTGAGTAATAAACATTTTATTGTTGCGAGCAACATTGCAACATACTATATTGCCAGCAACGCAAAAACTTGTTGCTGAAACAAAGTTGTACAATCAACCGTATATCACCAATAACACTTGCACTACAAAATTCGCAATTACTGCTATTACTTAATGCTGGAGCCACACATTGGACATAATTTGACCCAAGATGTAGCTTCGGAGCATTGGCTCAAATGTGTGTATCGGGCCTGGACCGATATTGGACAGGATTTTACTGATTTTGCTCAACATTGGATGTGGTGCCAAGTCTGAACCAATGGACAAGGCCAATGTGTAGCGCCGATAAGGCGCTCTCGCTGTCAAATTGTCAAAGCTGATGTGCATAACATGATTCTGGATTACAGGTCTTATCATTGCAATACTTATCTTCTATTTATATAAAAGAAAGTCGGGCTAGTTACACCATTTATAACTCAAGAACCACGGGACCGATTTTTATGAGCTTTATTTTGTTAGATTTTTCTTCGCCCCGAATAGCAGAATAACTATTAAAACACGGGGAAAATTCACAAAGAAAAAAAAATTTTTTTTTTCTCATACATTTTGTATGGATCGGCTTTTGATTCTAAGGTACGAAGTTCGCCGGGTCAGCTACTATTGGATAAATGACTAAAAATCGTTCAGAAAACACGAGGTGTTTCGTTCTGCCATACTTACTTAGTGTACTCATGCTGCAGCGTGGTGTTGTGGTACTGTATAGCGAGCCGCATGGCCTCCACCAGCGCTGCCATGTCCTTGCTCAGCACCTGGTGTGCCATCTCCACCTCCCTGAGGATATAATGACATCACGATTGAGATTCGGGCACAAAAACGTTTTTTAGGCATGCGACACCAGCCGCGAGAACACCGCAGGGTGAACAATGAAACATAAAGTTTAGAAAATTATACTTTTTTTATGGTTAAAAAATGGTGCCCAACATGTGTGAGATGTTTCATAAAGTAATTTTTATTTAACCCTGTATACATGTCCACAAAAATAAAGTATTGAAAAATACACGGTAAAGTACAAACGAACAAGCGATTTGCTATACAGTCAAAAATATTCATTTTTCCACTATACTGCTAATATTCCATTTTATTTGTGGGCTTAATAGGTGTAAAACTTTTAAGCTTATGGCATATTCAAAAGACTGGTGTAAAAGAACTGACTACTCAGCAAATTCATAAAACTTATAAGATTGCTTAAAAGTAGATGCGATTTGCTACCTGTATAATTGATAAACAGTTTATTCGATTGTAACATGCCACCACATATCGTGCGACCACTACAGACCTCTGCGCATGCTGCGGGAAGGGCACGACCACCTTGTCCACAGTGGCACACAGCTCCCTGAGCTCGCTGCCGACTGCTCTGACAGCCGCCAGGACACCGTTAGCGCCCGCGCCGCCTGCCGCTGCACCCGCCAGGCGCATCACGCAACGCACCACGCCCGTGGTCGCGCAGTACACTGGGTCCGTGTTGGTGGAGCCAGTCTGAGGTACAGGAAGGACATAGTTATGTTTTTCTCTCAGACCAAATAAATATACAAGACATAGCGCTGTCAACAGTGAAGTGAAGCAGGCGATGTAAACATGTGTTCACATAGTGAGGTATAGTTTGATTGTAAATGGTTGTAAATGTGTGCGTGTGAGAGTGTATGTACAGAGCGGCGGTGTAGTTTTTGCATGCTTCACTATATTGTTCGCAGCGCTATGTCTTGACTTTTGACTTTTTATTTGGTCTGAGGTTTTTCTATCGTGTATCTGTATGTACTCCTATGTGGGATTTTTTATACCCTCGAAGCATCCTAATTTAATACATGAGGTGTATATCGACTCGTCTAGGTCGCGCAGTGGTTATAGAGGGTACCTAGCAAGGTTATCGATGCGCAAGCTATAATACAACAATGAATTCAGCACATGATTACCAACCATAAAAAAAATTTCGTAGATTATCAAAAAAAAAATCTGCTGTTTCATAGAAAAGTGCAATACCTACGCGGTTAAAATGTATGTAACAGGTAATATTTTTTTTCAAAACCCACTATTTTCAACGCAAGTTGAGAATCATGTATCGAATCCATGGTAACAGGTTGCACGTCGATGCCAGCCTGTATAGGCTCAGCGGGATTGTCCGAAGAAGACAGTTGCGCCGATCCCAAATAAATTGGGGTAAGGGCAGGAGTATAGGTTCAGCGGGATTGTCCGAAAGGTTACCGCTGGCCCGGAACATAAAGGGCTAAGGAAGGAATACGGGTGGGTTTTAGTCAGTAAGAGTCTGACACTCCCTTCCGCTCCACCCAGAGCGGGAGGGGACATTTGATGATTTTCCATCCTAAAACACTCCGGGAGTGCCGACAGAAGTGAAAAATTTAACAATTACGTGTGTATTTTGTGAATAGTCTTATAAACAAAACACGCGCGGTACCGGCTACGGCCATCCGTCTTACGAATTTTCGATCAGGTCACGTCCTGACGCGAGTTTAACATTTTTTACCCCTTACAAAAAAAGTGTACAATGCCGCTAAAGAAGTTTTCACTTCTAAAGGCCTGTATACGTATGTATAGGCTAGGTTTTGTTTTCTAGGATTATTATGGCTGATATTAGATGTCACTAAGTAATGTAATAAGTATTGCAGTCTTCTGTAACTATTAAATGTGCTTACCTTTTCTTCACTGGGCGGTCGCTCTTTAGATACTGTGTTTGCTGGACTCGTTTCAGCAGAGGTAGCCGCTGTAATACAAAGATCAGTGTTATTAAGTCACTGATAGTGTTGTTTACTGAACTCTCGATGTTAATTGTTTTCTTATGGTCATCCGTATCACTAGGCATCTTGTTAAACTTTTTAGACGTTGATACTCTTGACATGTCATACAAAATAAAAAAAATTGATAGTAAAGTTTTTGATGATGGTACAAGCTTTTATTAACTTGCTTCATCTTTACGTTTTCGGTTACAAATCAGTAAACTATATGTCAAGCACTTTTTATTGTTAAAATACATGGTTATAATAAATATTCGTGATAGGCACAGATATCTAAACATGATAAAACAAAAAATTAATTAATTAAATGATTTTTTTTTTGGTCATAAACCGCATATCACTATATGCGGTTGACACACACACACACACTACACACACACACACACACACACACACACACACACACACACACACACACACACACACTATGACAAAATGTCCCCAGCACGCCACGGTTCGACTACATGACAGACTTTGACGCCGAGGGCACGGTTTTGAATTTTTGACGTGTGGCGGTCGAAAGGTTAAAAAATCTGTTTTGTTTTTGTAAACTTTATAGACGTGACGTTTAGATATCGATAGCCATCACACCTGCAGAGTTTCGCTAGCTAATTTTATTTGACCCTGTATTTTTAGTGTGTGTCGCACACAGTATAATTTGAAGTAATCTCTGGTTGTATAAGACAGATATTGTTGTTTTAACCGACCGCAAAACAAAGAGGTTTTGTTTATAACAATATTTACCTGATTGTGGTTGACTAGACGCTCTCGGTTCACTGGTACTGTCTGATTTCTGTTCGGTTCCCGGGTCAGACTCAGTCGACAGTTGCACGTTGGATAGACGCTTTTTCTGAAACAAAATACATACCACATATTATAGTTTTTTTTTCTTTATAGGTACGAATCTCTCGAACTTGTAAGGACGCGAAAGATTTTCTGTAAATCATCATTTTTCGACAATTGATTATAACAATGTAGTAATTTTTGACGTGACAACGTCTAATAAATCGATGAAGCTGGCTGCACACACGAAAAAACATGACTCATGTAGCGTTACCTCGCGGCCTTGCTCTGTAGCGTTGTAGCGTTCCATGGCGGCTTGAAGTGCAAGCGAGAGCGCGGAACTAGCGATGAGAGACAGATGATGTCGAACGCTGCCGAATCGGCCTCCGCGTTCGGCAATTTCATTAATGTTTTGTTATGACGTTGTCACGTTAAACTATCGCCCGTAAACCGACTTTACAGACAACCGATTTTGTTTGGTAAAGTAAGATGTTTTATGAATTTGTATTTATTCTGTATTGAAACCATACGTCACCCTAATTTCGTAACATAATATCAATCACAATCTTAATCATTTTGAATCATACTGCTAATTCATTGCTTCCTATGTTCGAATGTGTCTGCTCAACAACATAAATAACGCAATGAATGTTGTTGAACTGTCAAAATGAAAACCGTCGCTACTGTTAGTGTGTTACGCAGTTACAATGCGTGCCACGAAAGAAGAGACTTGACACACCACGTGGTTTGACATGCGCAGTACACGATTTTAGGTATCTTTAGCGGTATGAGGTCTGAGTGCGGGACGGGACCGGACGTCATAGGGGCGGCGGAAAGAGGCGGGGGAGGCGGGGTCAAGTCTCATCTTTCGTGGCACGCATTGTACCCTGCGGATTGGTTGTAATTATTTGTGTCAACCAATCACACAATTATTTTAATTTAAAGGTTGATTTGTTTATAAAATCTACCAATCAATCAAATAAATCTGCCTAGCCTTTTCCCATTAATGTTGGGGTCGGCTTCCAGTCTAACCAGATTCAGATTAATATTATAAGTTTATTAGATCTACCATACTTTAATATTTACCAAGTTTTCTTCTTGCATCTGCAACCATCGTCTGTCTTCTTCACTCTGATGCTGTTGTCGCGCTAATTCAGCCAACAGTCGCCTTTCTACGGCTTGTTCGCTGTCGCATTCCGGACTCTGTATGTACGGAATAAGAGCTATAATCGACGACATTTGTCTACAGAAAAATATTCAGTACTTAATTGGGAAAAGAGTTTGATCAATTAAAACTTTTAAAATTAAAAATCAAAATGCTTTGATTGATGCAATATAAAGCTTAAACGTGCATGAATGGGACTTCATTTCTATACATTTTCATAGAACTAACATTGCTGTTAGTGACATCGCCAATTTCCAGATATTGTACAAATATTAACATGTTTTTTAGTAAATAAATGTAAAGTGTTATCAACCAAACATGTACAGTTACACCAAACAGTTTTTGAGATTTTTTTATAATTACAACCACAATGTTAGTTCATTTATTTTTTTCTAAATATCCACAAAATCAATTGTGAAAAAAGGCATACAAACATTTTTTCATAAATGAATTATAAAAAAAAATTAAAAGAATGATAAATAAAAAAATAAATAAAAACCGACACTCCACCGGAGAAACCCAAATGACAAAAAATCTGAAAACAAAAAACAAACCAAAGACAAAGAAAAATAATTGCAAAGTAAAAAAACTTATTTACACACATACACCCTTCATACACCTCAGTAACAGGGAATGGGATTGGATATTTACAACGGAACGAATATTTGTATAAACTTGAGATATTCTCTCGTTCTCATTTTTTTAAAGCATATACTAGCTAGACATCGATTAGTAATTCTGTTTCATCGATCAGTAATTCTATTTCATCGACCAGTAATTCTGTTTCATCGATCAATAATTCTGTTTCATCGATCAGTAATTCTGTTTCATCAATCAGTAATTCTGTTTCTTCAATCAGTAAATCAATCCTTGACATAACATTTAATAATATAATAATAATATCAGCCTATTATTATCCCACTGTTGGGCAAAGACCTCTAATCACCACGCTGGCTCACGACGGGTTAGCGATTTCAGACATATATTAACTATGTATGAAGTCCAGGTTCCCTCACGATGTTTTCCTTCACCGATGTCAGTAATGTCTAAGATAACCTCAGAAAGTACAGACGCCAGCACATCAAGCTACCCGACACTGTCAAATTTTCCCAATCAACTTTGAACCTTATGCTTTAGCGATAAAGTTGAAAATCTATTAAAGAAGTTTGACAGATTGTAGTAGCTTAATGTGCTGGCGTCTGTATATATGAATTGAAAAAGTCACATTGTTACTTGCCCGGATTAGATAGAATCCACAACCTCGTGCATGAGAGGAGAGGGCTTTAACCACTGAGGCATCACGACATATATGACCACAGATTATTTATAGAATAATATTTCTTTAGAATTGACTTCTCAGATCCGTAATATATTCTTCAAATCTAGTTTTTAAATCAATATTAATGCATGTACTTGTAATATTAATTCGAATAACTTGTGGTTTAATTAATATCATCAAAATAACAAGTGACGGTTTGATTATGATAGATTAATGAATCTTCTTAGAGTGTCGATGGTATTCTATAAAGAGTCAACCAAGAATTTGGCTACGAGCTTGGCACCTTTAGTAACGTCCAATTAATGAATAAAAGCATAATTGCAACACTGTATCAAACCGTGTTCGAAACTTTAGCAGTCTCATAACATTGAGAGGAAGCTTATATATAAACAATTTGAGAGAACTTGTTAAATAAATTGTTTTATGTACTTATAATAAATACCTACGGCCACTTTTATGCATCACTCTTCACGTTCCTAGTCGTAACAAGCATGCATACTCTAATATCTACACACACACATTAATTACTAAAACTATCGCCTAAATGGTGTTCATGTTTGATGCAAAACTTGATAGATTAAACTAAAAAAAAACTTCAACCATAAGTACGGTGAAGTAATATTTAATAATGCATTTGAAAGTACATATACAAGACAATTGAAAACAAAACTGTTCATGTTGGAAGTTCAAAATTAGTAATATGAAATAAATATATTATTATATTCTCAATAATTATCATTTAAATCTTGATTGGAAATTATTCTCTTTATTGTCCATAAAAGAACTACGATTTTAGCATAATCCATCACAATTTTTTTTTTATTTACCCTTAACACCAATGACATGCCTTCCATAAGTAAAAAAACAAACTACGCGATCAATCCATTCACCTGCACAGGCTGTGCCACGCCATGAACGTGCGACACTCCAGTCGACACTCCTTGCACGGCGCCGTGAACCGGCATCACGCCATGTCCGGCACCGGACGGCCCGGACACGACCGCAGGCGGCGCTACGGCCGAAACCACAGCCGGCTGACACTCCATCCGTGAAGCGAAGATCACAGACGCGTCGGCCGGCTGTACCATCGCCGGACGGTACGCCGGACCGGCAAGTTGAGGCGCCTGAGAACTCGCCACCTGAGCCCTATACATCATTGGTTGTGCCCCAGACACGCTGTGCGTATATATCTGCTGACCTCCATACGACATTGGAGGAACAACGCCCATGGGTTGCGATGCAAAACCTTGTGCTGGTTGGAAGGGTTGTGGGCTTGCTGAGCGTAAGAATCCAGGCGGGACTTTCGAAGGCCGTGCCTGTCCGGGCGAGTATGGAACTCCTTGGACGACTCCAACTGGGACACCATACGCTGATGAAGGATGAGAGGCCGCCATACTACTTTCGCGTCGGTACTGCGGTCGCGCCATAGCTCTCTGCGCTGCAATTGCCACGCAACTCTTCACATTATCCCCTCCAAAATCGTATATCTCTTCAACTAAAGCCGGTTCCGGTTGTGTGCGCATTTTATTCATCACACTGGCTGCTAGTTGAGCATTCAAAGCTCCTTGGACAGCGAACTGTCCTACATCTTGATCTCTACGAGTCCTAGGGGGAGGAGACGCGGGTACCGAATGCTGCCGAGTAAACGGCGCGATCGGGACTGGTGAACCGCGGTGGGACAGACTTCCCCTAGCATTACGTTCTAACGATCCCATACGAATGGGAGCTCTTTCGGCACTAGATAAAGTGCCTCTAGTGTTCCTTTCTAAAGACCGAACGCGGCTAGCATAAGGCTCGGGTACTTCCGGCTCAACGGCCGGGGAAGGCGATGACGTCTCACGCGGAGAGACCGGAATATTCTGACAAAGATTGTCACAACTTTCCCTCGCACCTACTACAACTGTCAAGGTCTCATCGGGGGGTTCAGTGGGGATAGGAGCAGGGACTATAGGATCCAGCTTCTGCAGGCTGGCAGCAGGAATAGGGGCGGTTTGGAGAGGAATGTCAATTTTCTCGTCAGGTCTAGGGTGTATGATCTTGTCAACGATGTCGTGGGTCTCCGGTAGGGTCTCGGCGAAGTCTACGGAGACTGTGTTGAATACCGAGGCGGGAGTGGTGTAGGCCTGCGGGTGGATGGCCCGCGCTTGGTTCTCCCGGAGTAGGTGTGCTAGGACGAGCGGATTCTGGGCTACGATGTAGGTTTGGGCAGCGTTGCCACCGGCTGGCTGGGTTGTTGTGTCGCTTACTGTTGACAAGCAAGTTGAAATTAGAAGCCTCTCCTGCTTTTTTGTTGCACTGAAGTTATTTCTTAAAAATTTCGCTTGGTCCAAATATCCATCACCCTGGTCTTAGTAAAAGATACTCCTTATTTAATAAGACTATTCTGTGACATGGGTTGTGATAGTGGTGGACATTTGGACCACATTGCCCATTGTTTTTTGGTCAGGCTCAAAATGAGAACCTTTCATTTAAAAAAAATCTACATTATACATGACGTAAATTTTGACGTCGAGCAGACGAAGTTTACAAACATTATGATGCATTGGATTGAGTTTGACTTTAAGAAACAGTTGCAAAACAAAAATTATGATGCATTTGGATTGAGTTTGAGTTTAAGAAACTTTTGCAAAACAAAAATTATGATGCATTTGGATTGAGTTTGAGTTTAAGAATTTTTTGCAAAAGACCAGTCTTTGTGCTCGAATTTGAACTTTTAAATATCAAACTGTTTATGTAAAGTACCTGCAATATTGTTGGAGGGTCGCTGCGGCTTGGGCGGCGGCTCGTCGCTGAAGGACGCGGCCGCCACGCGCCTGTTCTCGCGCCGCATGGTCTCCCACGCAGAGCTGCGCTCCTCTTGCAGGATCTCGCTGTAAAAGAACAATAATATAAGGCAATTATTTCTATGTTTTTATATGGTCTTCAGCCAACCATTGTCATTATTACACTAATATTATAAAGGCGAAAGTTTGTGAGTATGTGAGTGTGTGTGTGTGTTTATATGTTTGTTACCTCTTCACGCTCAAACGGTTCGACCTATTTTGATAAAATTTTGTATGGAGGTAGCTGACACCTTGGATTAACATATAGGCTACTTTTTATCCCGATATTCTCACGGGATCGACATTTGCGCGGGTAAAACCGCGGGGCTCAGCTAGTGATAGATAAAAAACTGTCTAAAAAGTTAGTAAAGAACATTTTCGAAATGTCTTATTTAAAAAAAGATAACTGGAAATCTCTGTTGTCGACTGTCGAGGCCACTGTAACGGTTAGGGCTCAGCCAGTAAATAAAACTCGGAAGAGTAGGTATAACAGAAGTATAATTATTAATAATGATAAAATTAAGTGAAGGTAGACTTAAATAATCACTCCAGTAGAAGACTGGCGTGGGTTCTCAGAATCGAGCTCGTGTTGGGTTCTAGACCGCCTAAAGAAAACCACTATCCTGTAGGTTCCAGAACTTGGAGGTAGACAGAAGTCAGGTAGGTAGATCAGTCTTCCAGTCTGTGGTCGTGCGTAGCATGCAGGGTTGTCCAGCCACAGTCCCTGCAGCGGCAGCTAATTAATACTTGACCGGTACGGAAGAACCCCGATCGGGGTTACACTGAATTTAAATAGATGTAAAACAGGTTTAATAGTTTAGCGATTTTTATATATACGTTCAAGGCAATAACGATGAGGAGGTTGGCAGAGGTAAAATGAAGTGTTGTGCACACACGATCACTCTGTCGACATTTAGTGCGAAGATTCAACATTCACATTGGCGCCCTAAAACGTGGTTTTACGGTCACATTTTCCTCAGGGTTACCTTGTGGGTATTTTTTTTTTTTTGTATGTTGGTGTATTTTGGTGGTTGTTTTGTGTAAAACGTTCTGGTTGCCAGCAACTAAGGTGTACGCAGCGCTACCTTGTTTTTTTTTCTTGTTTGGTAGGAACGGATTGCACCGTTGCAACTTAATTGTTAATTTTTTTTTTTTTTAAATAAAAGAACGCATTTATCGTTCTTTTATAGTGGTAGGGCCAATAGTAACGGCTCGCCCCGGGGAGGTACCACGCTCATTCCTATTTCTTCCGGTAAGCAGCTCTGCTGTGTGCCGGATGAAGGGATTGGGTTGCCGGGTTATCAATTACTGGCTACTTTAGACTTAACAACATTGTCTACTGGTACACAAACAGTGTTTTTATCAAATAACACTCATATGTGTCAATTTTTTATCATAACTTAGAGTCAATTTTTTAATAAAACTTAGAATCATTTATTTTATTTATTAAAAAACATTGTAAGAACAAAAATTACCAATTTTTAAAATCAAGCATTAGAACTTACAACTAAAAATAGTATCACACAACTTGTATCTACAAACTTGTATATTGGAATTATAGCCTAATTATCAATACATCTTGTACTTGTTTACATTTGACCTAGATCACTAATGTTCCATACAGTGAACGTTTTTATTGTTGACAACTCAAAAGTACAGTACTATTTCATTGATCTACCAGCAGTTTCCAACAAGTATTGCAACAACAATTCCCACCTACCTCCTTTTAATTAATAATTATCCTACTAACTGTCTACCTGCCTATTGACTTGATACCCTTGCCTTGTTCAATATTGTTGTTACTAAGTACAGTCAACAGCAAAAATTTGTCATTGGGTGTCAATAGTGACTTATATTTTAATTTTAAAAAACTAGTATAGTTACAAATTTCAGTATTTAATACCATAAGCGTACACATTAGTTGCACCGATTATTTTTAATATGTTTAAAATAAGTAAACAAACTTCAAACTTTAAAAACAAAAAAAAAATTTTTTTTTTACTTTTTTCACTTCATAACGTAGTCTCCTTCACATCACACGGACAACAACCAAGACGTTAATTTTAGTTTATTTTGTAACAGTCGGAGTAATTGACGCTTATCATACCATGCGGATTGCTACCCAACACTTACCAGTCTTACGGATAACTTAATATTCATATATTTAAACTCAATTTGAAATATTTGAAACAACAACATATTTTTCTTGTTTTAACTTCATATTTTTTTAACTTAGTTATATTTAAGCCACTGCATAACACAGTGTATAAATACAACCTCAGACGGAGACACGCTCACTAGATGTCATCATCAGTGTCTTCACACGTGTCATAATCCGTCAATTTTTTCGGCCTCCTTATTCAGCCCCGATGGAGAACCACGCTCACTTGATTCTATCATGTGCCTTACCCGTGGTCTCTCCTCATTTTATCGGAACCTCTGGATTGGTTGTTGCCAAACTCGGTACGTTCTACTTACCGGGAGTTAATATTCCTGAGCGGTTGCAACTCATTAAATAAGCCTATGCAGGAACGGGTGGATACTCCTTAAATAAGCCTTCGTCCAGTTTTTTAAATTCCAAAAACAATTTTAACTTATCAGAGCGGTTTGCAACTCGTTAATTAAGCCTTTGCAGGAGCGGGTGGATACTCCTTAAATAAGCCTAAAATTCCTTTTCAATAGTATAAACCCAGTAAGTTCTTTGCTTCTATAAGCCGAATGTACGTCTGTATTGCGCGAGTAACAAGTCAACTATGGACATGTAACTCTCACATAGCTGCTAGCGCGCGGACTCACCTCTTGTTAAGGTAGTCTGCCAGTATGCAAAGATTACGAATATGAGATATGATGGATGAACGATGAAGAATACAAGGGGTCGTAATTCAGATGGAGGTATAACAGGAGTAAAGGATTTTTACTGAGGTAAAAACCCTCACCAAGCGGCGGGGTACTGTAACGTCGTACGTTACATTTTGCATAATTAAACACATTTTAACTAATTAACAACAAAATCACAGCAACATTCCAATGTTTACATACATCAACTGTCAAACAAACGCAGACGTCAAAATATGACAACCACAGAATATTGCAAGTACCTAGTGCGGTAGTAAATAGTAATGACTAAAAACACAAAATGTTCAGCTATCGGCGCGTGAGTGAGAATTTATCTATGCGCCCGCGCATGTCCCATCTCTATCCAACGCGTCTTTCGTTCGTCATTAGGAATTTTGGTTTTTCCCGAAGCGGTCACACGTCTCACCAGATAATTGATATCAGTGATTTCACACGTGTCTTAACTCGCCATTATCCGGGCTTAAAAACAACTACCTAATCTACATAATTCTCCGCCATCGAGCATTTAAATTCGGTGTCTTTGAAACCCCCATACTGGGTAAGTGTTGGATAGCATTTTCATGCGTATATTTTGTGTTCTTTTTCTTACAGATTAACTTGGCATGTATGCTTAATTTTATCTGAATTTATTATACGCTAATTCATGTATTTCATTTTAATCTAAGGCCTTCAGCTTAATGCATTTTGACTTTTCGTGCTTCACACTCAAAATGTATTGCATCATGCCTTTTTTTTTTCACTCTTCCCCATTATTGTAAACTCCGTCTGATTGTGACAATCCACCATCACCTTCATTAGCGCACTGTATTGCTACTCGCTCTGCTTAGCTTGGTGTCGCAATCAGCGGAGTTGACCAATGGTCATCTCGTGACACGCTGGACGTCATGTTCCAGGGTCCAAAGTTCCGGTTAGGGAACACCTCAAGCTCACGGCCGCACATCTGGATCTACGCGGCTGGTTCCGTCGTGACTCGTGCGTGCTGTAACGTCCAGGCATCGGACGTCCCATTTGTAGGCCGTCTTGCCAAGTGGGCCGAGCTGACTTACGAAGGTCGGCGCAAACACCTGTCGACCGGCACCCCTGCGCATCCAGCGTGGCACCTCGCTGCGGTCATCGCCACGCCAGCTATCAGGGCAGTACAGCGCTACCCACAGGGTTGACTCTGGGAAAATTGTGACCTGTAGACCTACCCACACCTTTTTCTAAATATATATTTTTATGTTGACAAGGTTGCGTGGTCTTATTTTTATAACCTGCGCCACGCAAACCCCTATCGTCACACTGTTTGTATGGAAAATTTAAAATCGATCTAATTTGGCTGTAACACTATTTTTCTAAAATGAATAACTTTTTAGACCTTTGCATCCTGCTTAGGCGTATGAAGTTTCATTGAAATCGGTTCATTCAATATTCATTTCGAAAAACAAGGGCTTGAAAGTTTGTATGAAATGCCGTATTTTGGAAACGCTCTTAAGATATACTCACAAGAGCGTCTCCTTCAGCTGGTGCGCGGCAGGCCTCTGACTGGGCTCGTAGGCCCAGCAGCGCGACATCACGGAGTACAGGCGCGGAGGGCAGCGCGGAGGCAGTTGTAGACGTTCTCCGTTCTCTAGCTTGCCGATGACATCGTTGTTCTTCACGCCGCTGAATGGCTTTACTCCGAGCATTAGGATTTCCCACATGCATACGCCTGTGGAGAGAAAATAAGTTACATAAAAGGTACGGACTACTAGAAGAGCTTGTAGGTGGCTCCTACAATGTCCATCTTATATTATAAGACTCATAAATTGTTTTTTTTTTAAACTTTGCCCCACACTAGGAATTTCTCCTGTATTGTGGATGCGTTTACAAACATTTAAACTCACATACACAAATAGCCAGACCCGGATCAACTAAGTGCAGGTCATACAAATATTTGTTCCGTGCAAGAATCGAACCCGTAATACGCAGCGCAGCAGGCAATCGCTTAACCACTGCGCCAACCGTGCCGTCAAACATTACACATACACATGCAGCACACATGACATTATACATACTAAGCAGTCTTATAACGCTTGCAAGCATGACTGCTAAGAATGTACAGACGCCAGCACATCAAGCTACTACAATCTGTCAAATTTCTTTAATAGATTTTTGACTTTATCGCTAAAGCATAAGGTTCCAAGTTGATTGGGAAAATTTGACAGTTTCGGGTAGCTTGATGTGCTGGCGTCTGTACTAGGGAAACAAAAAATACTTAAATGTTACTATTCAAATACTACTATTGCAATATTTGCTCGTGATATTCCTTTGTGTTTTGATAGAAATGATGACACAAGACCACGGAACAGAAAAAACAGTGGAAGTGCAATGCAACAACATTACTATAGGAACCGTTGTCGCCAAACTCACACAAATAAAGCGATAATCATATAATGCACTACAAAAAGAAAATCCGTTTGATTTGTCGATTTAATTTTAGTCAAAACTAGCATAAGTCACAGATCGTACATCTGGAAATAAACCTTCACATTCTATAGATAAGATTTGTTTTGCTTTAGTGCAGAAAGTATTTACGACGTTTTGTAATCTAAAGTCAAACTAGTTTCGATTGCCGAGTAAATTCCGCTAGTCGACCAAAGATGGCGGTATTCTCATTGGTAGCAATTATAAATTTAATTGCCTAAGCCATAAGGTTGACATTCGCGTCATAGGTCGATATCTATTGCTACTCGACCAAGGCCACACCAGTGCAGAACACATTGAATTTAGAATTACATTATCGATATCGATGGTTACCCGATTTCTTGTTTAATTCGAAAATATAAAGACTTGCTGGGAGTTCAGTAAAACTGTAGGAAGAATGACGTAGTTTTATTTAAAATAAAATATATACTTAACTACATCAGTCACTGACCAGTCGGACTCAAAGACGGTAACTGTTAGGCACCGCTGGTACGAATATGAATCAGTAAAAAATACTCTTTTCCTGATACGAAAGAGTATTTTTTAGCTTGTTTGTTTTGGTACATATTCGCACCAGCGGTGCCTGATAGTATTGGTTTTGGGTGGCTATATATGTAGCTAGTGTAGGTACCAGCTGGGCCTGACCGGTTTGTATATTAAACAACTTGCTTTATATAAATGTGTTTTACACTAACGATTTTCATTGATGGTATGGCTGTAGGTTTTGTGTATCTATATCCTTTATTTGATATTAAAAAATCGACTTCTAATAAATGTTCAGAGCATAATTGTGTTTGATTTGGATGGCATCCAATTAACTCTACCCGTTGCATCTATCCATTTCTCTTTGACGCTACCGTCTTTGGGAAAGCTAAAAATATTTTAAATGAATGTTAGGCAACCTTATATTTGTATTGTAATGTTATTTTTCTTTAATCGATATCTATCGATAAAACCAACATCCGACCCGACCACATCACTAATTGAGTAGCGAAGAACTTTCGAGAACGAAATAGTGAATACCAGTGAATACAATCAATACAAAATAAACTTTATTTCAATCGTATAAGGTTGATTTTAACTAGACGTTCTATTAAATAATTAGTAAATTGAAATTAATTAAGATTTTATTAGAAAACAAATATAATAGTACCGACGATGGTACGAAACACCTCCATTTTTAAGATTTTTTCTCCTACTATCATTTTTGCACTCCAAAATGGAACAATACGGCATAGCTACGGAAAAATAAATTTATCGCGAGACTAGTAACTCGACGCGAGGTTAGAACACGACTGGGACCAAGTAAGCGTAACAACGCTTATTTGTGGCACGCGTGCCACGCCTACTTTGCACTTCCACTGTTTTTTCTGTTCCGTGCACAAAAGACCAAGATAACACATCCAGAATGATAGGTTCAACTTAAAATATTTACTGACAAATTATTATTACAACTTGTGGCAAAAATAGATAAAAATGAACCAAAATAATATCGCACCTCCGATAAAATACGGTTACAATCCGAAAAATCTGGACTTTTAGAAAAGCGAAAATAAACTCATGGATTTGTTAATCAGTCTTTATTCTTACGCTATTATTATTATGTGATCAAAATTATACATACTTGAAAAGCTTACAAAAATATGTTTTGATGGCATACGCTGTCCTGAAAAACAACCTGAAAATACCTGTAAATGACTTTCGAGTTGTAACCCAATTTTATAGGAGGTGAGATATAAATATGTGTGCTCAAAGATACATACCAAACATCCAGACATCAGAAGCTGAAGTAAACCTCCTGAAGTTGATGGACTCTGGCGCCATCCACTTGATGGGCAGTTTGCCGCGCGACGCCTTGTAGTATGACTTGTCTTCTACCATCTTTGACAGGCCGAAGTCTGCCAACTGAGGTAAGACGGAAATGATGTCATTGTTTTTACAGGACGAGCGATATCATAGATTAGACCTTATATTTTAGCTAACGGTAGTTGACACAAGAGGCTGAGAGTATCAAGACGGGCTTAAAGAAATGAAACGAAACATTGAAATATCGTAGTTATATTGCCATCACCAAAACGATTGCACGCCGTAGTTAGTTATAGTTAATAAAGTATTTTTTATCGACTGTCGTACAGTACCCGGCGATAAATATTGCACATCGACTTTTTTACACAAAACCATTTTATACAAAGAATAAAAATAATTATCAAAAGAAGCAAATCATAATTGTTTTAACAGCTCCTAATAGATACCGGGCTGTTTGTATTTCGTGCGACAGAGATAACGCTCTACGAAGCCGAAATTAGCCGATTCTCTTTCCAAAGGTCGATGTGCAATATTTATCGCCGGGTACTGTAACACAATATCGAACACAATCTGAATAATTTTGAAGGATATTACTAATCCATTGCTCCATATGTATGAAAATTTGTCTGCTCATCATCATCATCTGCTTATCCTTTTCCCAACTATGTTGGGGTCGGCTTCCTGTCTAACCGGATGCAGCTGAATACCAGTATTTTACATGGAGCGGCTGCCTATCTGACCTCTACAACCCAATTACTAGGTAATAATTGGGTTGTGAAAATTTGTGTCTGGTCAACAATGTAAATAACGCAATGAATGTTGTTGAACTGTCAAAATGAAAGCCATTGCTACTGTTAGTGTGTTACGCAATTACAATGCGTGCCACGAAAGATGAGACTTGACCCCGCCTCCCCCGCTCTTTCCGCCGCCCCTATGACGTCCGGTCCCGTCCCGCGCTCAGACCTCATACCGCTAAAGATACCTAAAATCGTGTTCTGCGCATGTCAAACCACGTGGTGTGTCAAGTCTCTTCTTACGTGGCACGCATTGTACCCCGCTGCTTGTTCACTATAGTCTTATATGCATTATTTTCTTAGCATATCGATGGCAAAAAATATAGTTTTTTCTTGAATTTGTTTGGCCCAAAATTCAGCAACGCGGATAGCATTTGCTGACGCAGCCATTAGGTTCTCACGTGTGTAGGTGACAAGATGGGAAGATGGGTTGGATGGGATCGGATGTATTATAAAAAACAAGTAGATTTAAATTTTACATGGCTTGCGCCAGGCTATGTTGCGCGACCTAAGGCTCCTTTTCACTAGAGATGAGCGAGGATGCGTAGCGAGGAATGTGTGTGAAACCAACCAATAACATCGCTTCATTTTTATAGCTTGAACTAATTTAGCGTTGGTATTGGTTAGTTTTACACACATCCCTCGCTATGCATCCTCGTTCGTCTGGTGGAAAGGCAGCCTTAGCCAAGCAAAAAGTTGACGCGTAAGAATTATCTCAAGATTGATTTCCAAACTTAAAATATTTTTAAACTGAACGTGTTTTCCATTAGTTAAGAGATACTAACCTTAACACAAGTAGGCGTGGAGACCAGCACATTCCTGGCGGCGATATCTCTGTGAACGAACTTCTTGCTCTCGAGGTAACTGAGCGCTGTCGACAGCTGGTAAATGTACAGGACTAGCGTGCAAGTTTCTAGTCTGGAACAATATAATTACTTACGTGGTTATAAAAACACGTAATAAAAACTACCAAGAAGAATAGACAATTGTCTGGATTTTTGTAAAACATCCTAATTATACACCGTGTTCTTCACATTATTTATTATTATTTATTTATTACTTTTAAGAAAGCTTACAGACTAATTACAAATAATAGCAAAAACTTAAATAATAAAAAAAAATATAGCAATAACTATGCATAAACTTTGTCAAACGCTTCTATAGCTTTTACAAATTAAATCCAACAAAGGAAGTAGTACTTAAAAAGGCTTCGTTACAAAGATATTTGTAATTTCGTTTAGTGAAATTTAATTGAGCTATGCAGTAAGAAAGGGTCTTAACTTATTTTTGACAAGTTTCAGCCCGCCAAATCTTATGAATAAAAATACGTCGTTGCCAATTCGGATAAAGAGGCATGCATATCGGGTGTTTTACGTCAAGGTATTCAGTTTGTATGAAAATTAACAAAAAATAAATAAAATATAAGAATTCATTAATGTGTCCATAATGAAAAATGTTTATTTCCATGGTCTGACATTTGGTCCAAGCTTCTGTATATCGTCCGGAACACGATGTTTAAATATATTGGCAGTTTCTAAACTTTTTTCTAAAATATGGCAGTCGTTCTAGCCTCGAGGTAATAATTTACTGTTTCCTTAAAGAAATACACAAAAAAACAACTTCAGTTTCTTCGCACTTTTAGTGTGCATACACACGTACGACACGCGTCGACGGATGCCGACGGCTGCTGGATGTGTATGCACACTTATTGAATCAACGAGGGTTTTCTGAAATGACGTTCGCTAGGTGGCAGCACTGACACGTCAGGCCCAGGCATCTGTCAAAGAGCCTATATTTTCTTTAGTCATGACTGAATGATGAACGAATGAATGAATCGAATGATGAACGTCATCATGTATTTAATATTGGAAGACCTCTTGTCACAGTGGTGCCAACAGGTGTCGTAAATTTTCACGAAAACCCTCATTAAAACACCTTGTTTGTCTGTGATAAACTGATAACTGACCTGTGTGCATTCTGCTGCAGATAGGCCCTCATCTCGCCGAGCGTGGCGAGTTCCATGACTATCCAGATAGGCGGCGAGCTGCACACGCCGACCAGCCCGATGATGTGCGGGTGCGAGAACTGCTGCATTATGTCTGGAACAATCGTATTTCATAAGTAAAGAAATATGAAATTTAACAAGCAAGAAGTTCCATCGAGATGTTTAAATCCGAAAATTGGTAGGCTAGAAGAGATTTCTCCAGAAATAAGCAATACGTTATTTGAACTTTATTTTTCTGCCCTCCTTGTCTTATTTTCAGCATGTAAATAAATTGTAAAATAAATATCTAATGAAATTCATTTTTCAATTCTCTAAGTGTCCCTTTCTCCATGAATATGTCGCAAATCAGCGGTGGTGACCGCTAGATTTATTGGTGACGAAAGCTTATATCATAGTTTATCTAATATTTATGAGCACTGCCCATTCCTTCGGAGATTTTTTCTGCGAAAACTCTAGCGTTGACAGACTATAAAGAGTTTATATAGATTATACTTTTACTATCAGAAGTGCTTAGCTAAGTAGGAGTACTCACAAGCCTCTTCTAGGAACTTCTCCGCGGTGTCGAGGTCGGCGTCCATCTTGCAGGTCTTCACCGCGACCGGCACCAGCGCCTCGCCGCGCGCCGCGGTCTGGCGCCGCAGCGACGGGTGGTTCGCGGATGTTACCTTACATGTACCTGGGGAGAAATAAGATAGTGTTTAAGTTTTTTTTTTCTTAATTTTTTTTTTAGTTCTTAATGTACTCCTAGCATAGACAAATAAACATTATATGGAATTGAAGATTAATTTTGATATTATTCGCTCCGGAATTATAAAAAAAGATAGTTTTTAACGTATTCGGAGGGAGCGTGTGATACGTTCAACAAAGTCAGGAATGTCATCATCATCATCATTTTAGCCGAAAGACGTCCACTGTTGAACATAGGCCTCCCCGAAGCACCTCCACTTCGACCGATTCACCGAGTTCCTGGGGCCTCCACAAGGTCGCCGGTCCACCTTGTGGGAGGCCTTCCAACGCTACGTCTTCCGGTACGCAGTCGCCACTCCAGAACCTTTCGGCCCCATCGTCATTTGTACAATGTGCTCTGTGCAAATTTTGACAGGTTGAAAGAATCACTCGCCCCGAAATTCTTTGGTAATAATAGAAACATGAAATAAGAGGAATGTGAAATAATAATGAATTACCTTTATGCACATCTCCAAATTGTCCTTCGCCGATGATGCCAGTCAGTTCTATTTGATTTCGCACTAGCTCGTAATCTCGAACTGAAACAAGAAGTGCATTTAAATAAACAAAATTGACAACGTAATAATAAAGTTGAAGAGTTTGTTTGTTTGAACGCGCTAATCTCTAGATCTACGAGTACCAGTCGCAAAAATCTTTTTAGGAGTCTTTGCATTTGATAGGATAGGATCGTAGGCATTTGATAGCCCAATTCTTGAGGAAGGCTATATGCTATTTAACACCACATTTGGACCCTTAGGATCCGAGCAAGAAGAAAAAAAATTCAGAAAGACCGCTAAGCGAGAACGAAGTAATAGCGCGGGCAGGCGATGCGATGCGACAGGGTGGGTCGGGGGAGCAAGAATTTCACGCGGACGATGTTGCGGGGAGAGTACATCATGTAGAGAGAAAATATTTCATCAGGAGAGTACATTATTACATGTCTTACCTGCGGGCGTAGAGTAATCAGCATCGTCATCAACAATCTCCGCATAGTCCTCAGACAGTAATGTCGCCGTATTCGCCTCCCACGAGCTCGTCTTGCCTTCAGACGAACTACTGCTCATCTCCGCTGTCAAAGTTAATGTAGGTTACAGAAATGGACACACGATGCATATTTATATTTCAATTGATATATAAATGGGTTGTTTAGTAAATAAATAAAAGTGTGATATAACGCTCGGTTCCTATAACGGTTTTGCTTACCAATGGTATCATTCTTTATTGCCAAAATGGATATAGAAATAGATTCATATGCTAATTTTACCTGTGATATCTACTTCCATATGGGAGGGTCTACTATGCAAAGATACAAGACCCCTAATGTTAACCAATAACGGAAAAATTATAGGAATCGGCAGTAAGTGTTTATTTGATATTCTGATTGTATTTTAGAGTACAAAGACTTCTCTATTTAATCGACGAGAAGAAAACAAAACTTTCGTATTTTGAGTTTCGTAGATTACTTACTTTTACATTGGCAATTGAGTTGTTTCCATACGGTAGCTTGTAATAAATTTTAAATATGTTAAACAGGCAACGATTAAAGGTGGTACAGAATAAAGTTGTTTGTGCAGAATAAACAAATTTTCTTTCTTCTTCTTCTACAGTCCGATTCAATCTGTACTGCGTCTCCTATGGCGGTTTGGAACATGAGGCGGGTCGCTGCGCGGTACCTCTCCCCTCCCCCCGCTGACACGTGAATTTGTTAATGCGCAGCGACTCGCCTCATGTTCCGAGCCGCCATAAAGTTTGAATTGGACTGTAATTATATATGATATTCATAAAACTTTAAATATTAAAAAAAAACTACAAAATTCTAATATAAATAAGACTGGTATGTCAGACTTTAGGACTTGTGACTAACCGTAACGACTGTCAAAGATCCACGAATGACAGCCGGAACCAACGGCTTAACGTGCTTTCCGAGGCACGGAGAGGCCTCGGTATGTAAAGATAGTCACCCATCTACAGACCAACCGCGGCAAGCGTAGCTTAACCTGATCGATCGACCTGTGCAGCTGTTATTATTAAGCCCTGGGCTGGGCTGGCTGTTATTATGGGCCCCTTAGTTTTGTACTTGTAATTGAATAATATTGGGGTACTTACTAGTTCTATTCCATAAGGACGTTTGTGACTCTGTGACAAGTCTACAGTATCCATCGACTAGATCTGCTAAACTTTCTGCAGCCTGCAATGGAAAAAAACATTGGTTACAGATAAACAGATAAAACCAAACAACAATATAATAAGAACCGAGCGAATAATGTCTATCTGTCTGTCACAAGCCACATCTCAGTAACAGATAGCTAAATGACATTTTCACAAAGGCATTGTTTTGACAAAGATATATTTAAATGGATCAAACAATCGTTAATCATTTGCACGTTTTTTTTTTTACATTAAGACTGCCTTTCCACCAGAGATGTGCGAGGTAGCTGGGTGGTCCGAGGACGTGTAGCGAGGCTGTGAAACGGTGTGAGTGTTTCCACTAAAAATGTTCTAGCGGTGAACGGTGTGCAAATGTGTAGAGCGAGGATGTGTAGCGGGCTCTTTTCAGATGCAAACGGGATGAGGTGTGGTGGGAGCGGAGCGCACGTACAACACATCTCTCACAACACATCCCTCGCACATATCTCTGGCACACATCCATCCCTTGTTTTGAACGTACAAAAATCTCGCTCCGCCGAGCCGTTTCCACTAGAACTGTGCCGAGCGAGGCTAGGTACAGACGCCAGCACATCAAGCTACTACAATCTGTCAAATTTCATTAATAGATTTTCAACTTTATCGCTAAAGCATAAAATTCAAAGTTGGTTGGCAAAATTTGACAGTTTCGGGTAGCTTGATGTGCTGGCGTCTGTACATGAAGTGATTCTGTTGGTTCTTAACAAGCACATCCCCCGCTACGCATCCTCGCACTTCCCTGGTGGAAAGGCAGACTTATTGAATGGGACAGTTCTGCTCACCTCAACACTGCTGCACGTAATGGTAAGCGTTTCGGTCGTTCCTTTCACTCGTAACTGTAGGGCTGCCTTCCCGCAGGACCCGCTCTGAAATTAAATAATTATTTACTGTTAATATTTGTCCAATGGATAAAACAGCTTTTGAAAACGGAAATTAACTTATTTACAGTAACAAAATCGTGCGCAAATAAAAAAATTCTAATCCTAAATGTGGTTACATTGAATTTAAAGACTCCACGTTCTAAAGGATCAGCTAACACCACAGCACCAACATTGCATTATGGACATTATTATTAATGCTTTAAAGTGCAAATGTAACCATGTAACTAGGAATGTGGAGCTGTTTTTACTCAACTTTGTACTTTATGGAACTAATTATAAAGTGTACTTTTCATTAACATCAGAAACTCCTGTTTCTATATGAGGTCTGTGTAGACATTTCGTACCTGTGTTTGTGACTGTTGCGTGCAGTTGGACTTGAGCGTCTGCACGGCCACGATGTCACAGAACGACGCGATCTTCGTGTAGGTAGGGGGCTCGCCCGCCTTGTGGGACACATACGATATATCTGGAAGAAAACATTAATAGATATCTTACTATGTTCAGTTCATCATCTGAATAGCCTATTCCTAACTATGTTGGGGTCGGCTTCCAGTCTATCCAGATGCAGCTGAATACCGGTATTTTACATGGAGCGACTGCCTATCTGACCGCCACAACCCATTTACCGGGTAATACGATGCCCTTTGGTAACACTGGTTGTCAGATTTTCGGGCTTCTGACCACCCATAAAGACTGTGAAAGATCTACGAATGATAGCCGGATCCCGTGCTTTCGGAGGCACGGAGGGGTCCCGCTATGTAAAGATGGTCACCCATCCACATACCAACCGCCGCAAGCGTAGCTTAACCTGATCGAACGATCTGTGCGGCTGTTATAATTTAACCACGGTCCCCTCAATATTATTATATTCAGTTGTAAAACATATAATAACAGTTTAGCAGCCGTAGGGAAGTATTGGTATCATTATTAAGTGTGAAACGCTTCATAGATAGATAGATAAACCATTTATTTGGCACACACAAGAAGACCGCACAACACACAAAAGTACAATATTAGATGAGCTTCATGTATTCTATATGTATCATTTTCCTGCATTGGCTGGTAAACGTGCAGGCAGCCTATCTGATAGAACGAAGTCTCCACAGCTTATGAATATCTGTTATACCAGAGGCATAGCAGCAGGGTAATTGCCTGACATACTAATAGTAGGGACGGCTTTCATTTCGACAGTTCAACAACATTCATTGCGTTATTAAGTTGTTGAGTTGACAAAGTTTTCGAACACATGAAGCAATGGATTAGCAATATCCTTCAAAATGATTCAGATTGTGATTCATAGTGTGTCACGCCATTTGGGTGCAGGTTCGTTGCCATTCTAGAGGTAAAGCGAAATTATCATTAAAACTGGAATCCAGCATAAAACTTAGCGGCAGGAATATCAATTTATCTTATCTCTCTGCTCATCCTTAGTTTTGATAACCCTATAGGGTTATAAAAAAGGGGTCCAGTGGCGAGCTTCACAGTAACAGCCCAACCAGTGCCGAGAGCGCCCGTGAACGTCTCCCGGTCGTAACCATAGTGTTGATGCTGCTAATTTTGTCTATAACTTACCTATAAAAGGTCCAATGGCGAGCTCCACAGGAATAGCCCAGCCCGTACCGAGCGCACCCGTGAACGTCTCCCGGTCGTATCCGTAGTGAGTATGCATCGTGTCCAGGTACTTTAACATGCAATCTGTATCGCTTATATTTGCCACCTGCAAATAAAATGAAAATATAATTAGTGATGCTTGCACATTTGTCAGCTGCAGATTGATAACAATAATTTATTTATTTATTGACACACCAACGACTTATTCACTAAATTCTTACATTAATATATCTAGTCTATTTAACAGTTGTGCGGTGAATTCGTCACTTATAATTAAAGCTTTTAAAATTTTCAGCTGCTTAGAACTGGCTTGCAACACAGGCTACCATAGAGGAATTTTATAATTTGTCAGGTGCCAATGAATGAGCTCATTTGCTTTTAAATCTTATGTGCAAATCCATTTTGGTGGAAACAGGTAAAGCTAACTTTTTCCAAGTTTAATGTAACACCCTGAATTCACTTAGCTAGTCTACCATACTAACATAATTATGGAGACCTTGTATTTGATCATCGACTGGTCATCGATTTAAAAACATATGGTTCGTTAACTTTGTATTTACAGCCATTCTAAATAAGTCCTTTGGCAACTCTTGAGTTTGGGCTTCTCGAGATTTAGCCAGGGACCAAGTTTGAATATCGTACGTAAGCATCGATTGTAAGGTGATTTTTTAGTAATATTAGATTTTTGTGTGTCTTCTTTGACTAGTTTTTAAGTTATGGGAGTTTGTGAATGGCAATTGTAAGCGCTAATTGTTCATTATTTACCTTTATAACATAGAATAGAATACTCTTTATTATGCACACCATATAAATTACAGAAATAAAAATAAAATTTTTACAAAGGATGACACAATGGGCGGTCTTATCGCTAAGAGCGATATTTTAAAGACAACCTTACTTATTAGACTGTAAGGTTTCTGAAGAATAAATCTTTGTATATTAACATAAAATAGGCCATGTCCAGCAGTGGACGTCTTTCGGCTGAAATTATGATAATGATGAAATAAAAAATTAAATGCTATACGTTAGTAAGCGCATCACTTGAGAACGGCTGGACTGATTTGACTTTTTTTTTTTGTTTAAAATGTTCGTAATAGTCCGAATAAAGTATTTAGGGGGGGAAAATAATTGCTCGAAATATTGGAAAATTCGTAAAAAAAGAACTCAATGTTAGATATAATGTAAGTAATAATTTAATGTCATTTTTTACTGTTTGTATTTCCTGTGCGTGTCCCAAGTAAAATATTTTTCTTTCTGTCTTTAATGTGCTTTTTTCTATGAGAATTGAAATTTGGACAGGGCATCGTCTGTCGGGTCAGCTAGTAAATAAATAAAAACGATTCGGTTACCTTCTTGAACTGTTGCTGTATCGCCTTCTTGAGCACCTTGGGCTTGACGGCGTCCAGCACGGACTTCGGCAGGAACTTGTGCAGGCCGAACTCCTTCTCCAGGTACTCGATGTTTGACTTCTTGTCCAGAGATATTTGCATATCCTTACAGAAGTATCTAGAATTGTACAGATAAGAAGTATTAGAATAGAGAATTTATTGTGGATGTAGTTAACAAAAAAAAATAACCGCCAATTCTGTCCCACTGCGAGGGAAAGACCTCATACAGAGAAGACACGAGCTTAATCACCACGCTTGCTCAAGACGGAATGGCGATTTTTGGTTAATAAATAGTCAAAATTTTAAAAAATATTCTAACATATCTCTAGGGCCTAGAGAGCCTAGAGAGGTATGTTGAAGAGATACTTCTTAGTGTGCAAAAAAAAACACAAAAAAAAAAACAAATAAAAAAAACAAATAAAAAAAAACAAAAAACATTAAAAAACATTTGTAAACATTTGTAACATTTGGGTGTAAATAAAAAACATTTTTTTTTTAATTATCAAACGCTCTTTGATTTAAAGAAAATGGCTATCCTGATTTTTGAATAGAGAATGTTATCGAGTTATAAATACATACGGGCTAAGCAATCGATGTACTAATTGGTTTAAAAAAATAAAGTGCTAGTGCATGTGATACTTACTTAATTTCTAAACAACATATTTGTATCGCCAACTCTTGGTCTACCATAGGATGATTGGCGTTGAGGTAGTCGTGTCGGACCTGGAATATTAATGCCAAAAGTTAGCAATGCAATAAAAATAAATCTCTTTTGAAATATACCTTTAGACAATATATATTTTTTATTTTATATAAACAGCAATCTCCAAAATTCCTGACTGATGTTTGACCACAGCACCTACGTAGGTGTCCACTCTTTAAAACCTACGCAGACTCATCGAAGAGTACTGATCAGTCACGCGCATGGTCACACAGGACAATACATTTATTTTCAAGCTTGTGGTATACACATTTAACCATTCACATTGATTTGACTAAATTTAAATCCTACCTGGTCGTAATAATAATGGAAGGTGACTCGGTCGCCGTCGCACAGGTCGCGCAGGTTGGCAGGCAGGTAGCGCACGCGCAGCTCGAGCCGCCACTCGCTCGCCGGCCATTTTGTGAGCAGCTCAGACACTGGAGTATCTTGGTGGATCCAGCGGATCTGAGGAGAATATAATAATAGTCTTTATTATGTACACCGTGTAAATTACAGATATTATGTGTTCCGTTTGACGTCCGAAGTCCATTATGAGAGAGTGCACGCTTCGTTCCATGAACAGCTGCTAGATTTCCTTACTTCCCGCCTCGTAATCGCACCACTAGCGCCCCCAACGTCATATCTGTGAACTACTTTCAAAAACCGCATACAAGCCGCCATGATGAAGTGTTATGACATTGTTGCGTCGTTTTCCGAACTGTGCGCAGCTTTGCTAGATTGTCAGTTATATCGTATAAAGCGATATTTTTAATTTTTAGAACTTTTGAGATTAAAGTAGAAAGTTCATTAGATTAGTATTTTAATAACTTAAATTAATTTTCCGTCTCGTGAACTGTGTTTATTTTAAACAAAATGGACGGTGAAACTATCGCGCCAAACGATACTTCGCGGAAAAGGACACGGAGTTCGAGTTCTTCATCGTCAGGAGGTGATACGGTGTCATCAGAGAGCGATGTGGGTGATCCAGCGCCGCGCAAACGCCCCCGTCAGGTACGCGAGCGCTCCCTCTCGCAAGAGTCCGAACTGGATCGCAGGTTTGACCTACTATCCCAGCAGTTGGTGAGTCATGTTAATAATGTTTTAACAAATTATATGATCTCAAATAGTGCTCCATTAGCACAAAGCCTACCCGCCACGCAAAATTATATTGGCACCGCGTTACCTTCAACATCGACTGTTCCTACCCACAATTTACATGAAAATTTTTTACGCCCGCCGCAGCTTACCCCTTGCTTAGAAAATATTGCAAATTTAGACGTTTCCGTTAAGGAACCTAGTGTACCTAAAGCAAATCCAGAACGTTTAACGAAAATAGCTGAAATGCAGAGGTTCGACTCCCCGGATTGGAATGCTGTACGTTACACAGAAGTACAGAAAAAATATGTAGCTTTTCCTAGTTTTGTCGAATTGAAAGTGAACGAAGAATTGCGGCGTTTTGAAGATCCATTTTCACCATTAAGATGGTTTCAAATGGAACGCAGTTTTGCGGCGTTATCTAATGCTTTCCTAACTCAAAACGAGCAAGTGAACGCGGCATTACAGAAACTAATTGATTGGTCTGCTAATTCGAACGTTCAATTATCTTCATCTAACCTCTATGACAAACTAAAAGAGTTGTTTGGTGTTGAGTCATCTTATAAAACGGTATCTCATGATATTCTCCAAATTATTTGCGGTAAACGAGCTGAGGTCATAGAGACGCGGCGCCGATCGTTGTTGAAAAATGTTAAAAGTAAATACATACGCGACGACATAGAAAAAATTCCACCCTCAATCGAATATATATTCAATCCTCAAAGTTTATCGAACTACTTACAAAAAATTGGGGGTATAGAAAAATTAGAAAAACAGAATAACAGTGCGGGAGCTAGTCGTCCGATATCTTTAGAGCCTTCGACGACGTCTTTTCAAGATAATACTTTTCGTTCGCGACAAAACAAACCAAAGCGAAACGACAAAAAAGACAACAAACGAAATTACGATTTCTCTTCAAAAAAGAAGGGGGGGCGAAAAGATAAGAACGGGCGGCGAGCAGGACATAAGCATAAATGACTATTTAATACCGAGATTTTGGGGCGGTTGTCTTCAGCATTATATAGAAATATGGAGTCGTTTCAACCCTCCAAAAACTATTTTGAAAATGATTTCGGGAGCTCGTATCCCCTTTAATCAGGCACCGCCCTTAATTTTACCTACTTCGGACAACCTGTCAAAATTTCAAACCCCTGTTTCGAAAAAAATGACACTAGAAATTCGCAAGATGATTCAAGAACGAGTGTTAGAGCCTGCTCCTTCAACTCCATCGTTCATTTGCCCCCTTTTCATGATCACAAAAAGCAATGGCAAAGCTCGAGTAATATTCAACTTGAAAGCACTAAATTTATACATGGAGCCAAAGCATTTCCATCTTTTCCACCATCAACAAATGCCTTCGTTTCTGCAACAAGGCGACTGGATGGTCAAGTTGGACCTCAGCCAGGCCTATTATCACCTCTCAATACGCACAGAACACAGACCTTTTTTGCGCATCAGCTACGGTGGTCAACTTTTGTAGATGACATGTCTACCATTCGGCCTGGCTGCTGCTCCCAGAATGTTTGCTACTATAACAAACTGGACTGCAGAATACCTTCGCACAAAAGGTCTGCGCCTCGTCGTGTATCTGGACGACTATTTATTAGTCCACCAGAACAAGGAAGTACTCAGCACGCATCTAAACATAGCTGTACGCTTCTTGTCCAGTCTGGGCTGGTGCGTAAATCACGAGAAATCGATCACCAGGCCAACGAGGTCGATCGAATATCTCGGCATCGATTGGGACACCAAAACAAACCGCAAGTCCCTACCACCAGAGAAGGTAAGAAAAATTCGACAGATCCTCTTGACCAGACTCGCAGCGGGCAGTTGGACCCTCAAGCAGGCGCAACGCCTCTTAGGGCTTCTCAACTTTGCATCCTTCATCACCCACCGGGGAAGGATGCATTGCCGTGCGCTGCAATGTCACATCAAAGTACTGCGTCAAAATCCTCTCGGAGCAGTACAGCTGACACAAGAAATTCGCCAAGAATTCGAGTGGTGGATGGAAAATGTAGGTCAAAAGACGGCAATTCACACAGATGTGCTACCCACAAACTTTGTCATCACGGACGCTTCCGACACTATGTGGGGTGCCCTGGTCAACAACAACAAGGTACAAGGTGCATGGCAACCCGACCAGAAAAAATGGCATTGCAATCTCAAAGAGATGTATGCTGTGATCGCTGTGTTGTCGAAGGAATCCAGAGCCCTCCGGTACTCCAGGATCATTCTACAGACCGACAACAAGACAGTGGTTTCGTACATTCAGAAGGAAGGCGGCACGAAATCACACCGATTGATGGAATTGACGCGGGAATTGTTGACTCTGATAGACGATCTCAATCTTGTACTGATCCCTCACCACCTACCAGGGGTGTACAACACCGAAGCCGACCACCTGTCGCGAAATCGCGCCGGCAGCGAGTGGCACCTGCAGGTGGCAGCAACTTCAAAGATATTTCAGACTTGGGGAAAACCGGACATAGACTTGTTCGCGTCACAAACCGCACACGTCGTGATAAATTACGTTTCTCTAGATTCCTCAGACTCCAACGCCTGTTATCACGACGCGTTCAGCAGATACTGGCGATACGACCTCGCATGGGTGTTCCCACCGCCGGCGTTGCTGCCACGAGTTCTTCACCACCTCAATTCGGCATCAGGTCGGTACATAATAGTAGCACCCAAGTGGAAGAAACCCTTTTGGCGACCAGACCTGAAGAATCGATCCTTGGCACGGCCGCTGAAGATCAGAGACCTGAAGAAGACCTTAGTAGACACGGTGACCGGCCTACCACCAGCTCATGTCAAAGATCTGCACTTGGAAGCCTGGCTCATTTCGGCTGGGACACCATGACAAGCGATTGGTCTCCACAAGAGAAAGATCTTCTTTTATCTTGCTGGCGACCTTCAACTCTTAAAACTTACACACCTATTTGGGGTAAGTGGTCTTTGTGGTGTAGTCAAAATAATGTAAATTTCCGTACACCAAATCCGACAGATGTTGCGAAATATCTAGCATATCTATATCTTAATCAAAACTTAGCTTACAGAACTATTCTTGTGCACAAGTCCGTTATCGCTACTATTTGTGAAACTGCTTCAAATATTAAAATTTCTTCTAGTCACATTGTTAAACACATTTTGAAAGCAATTTCAATTGCAAAGCCGTTGCCACCTAAGGTGCCCACATGGGACGCCAGGGAATTAATTACTTATTTAAAAGAAAAAACTCCTTGCATCAGTAGTTTGTGTGAGGTGTCTAAGCGAACGGCGACTATTTTATTATTATGTTCGGGACGTCGTGTACACGACCTATCCCTTTTGCATATTGACGGTGATCATTTTATAGATAATGGGGATTCCATAACTTTACACCCAGTGTTCGGGTCAAAGACAGATAGTGCGACTTTCCAACAATCCAGTTGGGTTTTGTTGGCATCCCAAGATCAAAATACAAATCCATTATATTGGCTCCGCACGCTAAAAAAAATATCAAAGGAAAGACGGGGTTCATTAAAAAAATTGTTCATAACTACTAGAGATCCCGTTAGAGCAGCCACACCAACTATAATCGGTGGTTGGGTAAAACGTGTTCTATCTGAAGCTGGAATACAAGCCTCTCCAGGTAGTTTTAGATCGGCTGTCTCATCATTAAATTGGCTAGAAAATTATCCCATAAATGACATATTATCTAAGGCAAACTGGAGGCATGAATCAACTTTCAGAAAATTTTACCGGAAAGATATCAGATCTAAAAACGAAATGTCCTCAGTGCATTCGTTATCAAGATTATTTCAAGTCCCCAATATTATTGATTCTAATATTAACCGATTTGTCAAATCAAATTGATTCAAGTTAAAATTACTCGTGAAGATATTGCACAATTACTTGTTTACTTACGTTTTCTCTTAATATAATTATACTGCCAGTGCTTAAAGGGCTACATTTTTTATTTAAAACCTGTGTATATGAAGGTACCTAAGGTATAATAAAATGGTGATTAAAAATAATATTGGTTTATAATTCACATTGTTGCTTTTTATTCATACAATCCACCAGGAGATAACAAACATATCTCTCATAATGGACTTCGGACGTCAAACGGAACACATAATATAAAAATTTTACCTTCAAATAAAATTTGTATTATGTTTCCTAAGACGTCCGAAGTCCAGGTAAGGTCTTCCTGGTGCATACCTACCTACCTTTACATCATTATGAGCCCAACAATGGCATAACACTTCATCATGGCGGCTTGTATGCGGTTTTTGAAAGTAGTTCACAGATATGACGTTGGGGGCGCTAGTGGTGCGATTACGAGGCGGGAAGTAAGGAAATCTAGCAGCTGTTCATGGAACGAAGCGTGCACTCTCTCATAATGGACTTCGGACGTCTTAGGAAACATAATACAAATTTTATTTGAAGGTAAAATTTTTATATTAAAAGTAGACATTTTACATAGGGTGACACAAGGGGCAGTCTCATCGCTAAAAGCGATATTTAAAAGCCAACCTTTGGATAGAGCAGGTTATAATAGTTATTAGAAATTAGCTAGAGAGAAGAAAAAAACTCATTAAAGTTAATACCAAACGATGGCAAGGGTGGTTTAATTGATTTGTCAGGTGATCGGAAAACTGCTGCAGAGTCATATTACCTAGTCTAAGTTTTATTATGCTATAATGTCAGATGCAAGATTGCCTTGGTGTTAGTTGACGTCTGTTTAACGCTGCAGTAGACACTTTCCTAATGTCGCATAGAAGGGTAAAAAAAAAATACCTATTCGCAACGCTGACCGCGCTGAACAACCCTAAGCAAAGGATGGCTTGTCCTAAGGCCATGAATTTATCCACATACCTTGGCAGTAGTTAGTCTCTCGCTTTGCCAATAGTTAGTTTCTTGGCTCGCATCGTGATGCGAAGCAAGACGTGTACACTCGGTCGCCAGCCGCTAGCCTGGCCGGCATCAGCCGTAATACGGACCTCACATATTCACTATAAAAACTAAGATAAATATACACACCTTGCCTGAAATTAGTGTCTCACCTTGCCAGTAGTTAGTCTCTTGGCCCGCAGTGCGAAGCAGGACGTGTACACTCGGTCGCCGGCCGCTAGCCTGGCCGCCAGCAGCCGTATCACAGACCTCACATCTTCGTCTGATGATGCTCGCACCACGTTGAAGCCACCGTTGGGGAGGTGGACTTTTAACGTGGACTGGTCACCTGCGCTGCCGCCTGAGAAAGATGGAAGGAAATTTAGAAACGATCGATCGATGCCATTATCATCATCTGTCTAGCCTTTTCCCAAGATGTTGAAGTCGGTTTCCAGTTTAAGGTGAATGGGTAGTTGAGACCGCGAAATTCAAATTTTCTTACATTTTTTGCAATTTGCAGGTCAGTGTCAGGTTGTATCTTGATCAAAATATGATTCGCGACAATAGCAGGTACATATTTAGAGAAGTATAATCATTAGAATCAATAATACATCTTTCTAAGTTAGATTTCTACCACTAACACTTTTCCATAAGAGATTGGTGGTTGGTGGTAGAAATCTAACTTAGAAAGATATATTAATGATTCTAATGATTATAATTCCTTAAATATGTACCTGTTATTGTCGCGAATCATATTTTGATCAAGATACAATCTGACACTGACCTGCAAATTGCAAAAAACGTAAGAAAATTTGAATTTCGCGGTCTACCACTACCCATTCACCTTAACAGGATGCAGTTGCATACCATCATTTTATCTGGAGCGATTGGCGAAATCGGTCGAGGTCTATAACATAATAAACATAACCACATTTAAATAAATAAAAATAAGAATATCCTTATTAGAAACCCGCCGTTACATGAAGCAAAAATTAAATGAGCATCCTACCAGTTGTTATCAAATGTAAACTTTAATCGGGGAATCGGGGACTGTGATTGACTGGCGTACCTCGTACAAAACTCTAATTCCATGAGAAAACTAAAAACCTATAAGTAGGCCTTCTTTTTAATGTAACGTGCATAGTCTAATAATTTTTTAAATATCTTTCCTGAGTAAGTTAATATCTCCAAATCAACATAACCTTATTATCCGAAACAAATTCGGTTTTAGGCCTGACATGGTAAAAGCCAGGGCAGTCTTTTCTATACATAGAAATAAATAAAATTGTAGTGTTTTTTTTACTAAATGTATATGAAAAAATATACTTACGGTAATTAAAAAAAAAACAATTTTTAAAATTTTGTCTGTATTGGCTAATCTCCGAAACGGCTGTACCGATTTTGATTTAAATTTGAATTCGTTACTCTAACACTAACTAACGTACCTATGATCGAAATACAGTCCTTTATACTAAACTGACATATTAGTTCTGTACTAAAATGTCGGTATAAAGATCGAAATTCAAAAACTAGCTAGCTCCATAATTTAAACCTGGATCCGAAGAAAAATAACCTAATTATGCCGATTGTTAAGTTTCCACAGACTCGAAGGCATCATTACAGCCTATTGACGATTCTTTATTCCGAGCCTCTGATTGGTCGAGGCGACTCCTATGGGCCCAGACGTTTATGGCAGACACTTTCTCAGCTCTAAAGGTATTCTTGTCACGTACCTATGATTTATGTATGGAGAGAGATTTTACTGAGAATCGATGATAAATTGAGTTTAAAATGAAAGTCGGAAATATTTTATTTTATGCGACGTGAGCTTTGAGATAAAAGTATTGACATTGTTTGGAGATCGGATTGGATACCTATTTCCAGTTTCATTAACACTTAGCTTAATTATTAATAAAACTATAGCAAAGGTTACGTTTAAGTTTAAAACAAAATAGAGTCAGTAACAATCAGTAGACTCAAAGTTTATACAGGCTGGCAGGGACATCGATAGGCAAACTGAAAAATCAGCTGTTTCATAGAAAAGTGCATTGACCTTCGCGGTCAAAATGTATGGAACAGCATTTTTTTTTAATTACTGACAAAAATTTTCACCAGTTCGGAATCATGTACTAAATTCATATCAAATTCTGTTTACTTAATGATAAAAAATACGTCAATATAATTTCGGTCAAAGTTTTGATTAGAAAGTACCTATACCTATGATAACCGAAGAACTAATTTCTGGAATAACCCTGCCTGTTAACTGTCAGCTGATCCTTTCACAAACAGATCAATTTCATAAAAACTGCGCCTACACACAAACCAACACCACAACAAGTAATGGGGTTAATAAAACGCAGAGTAAATTAAAACCGCTGCGAGGCGTGTCGTTACGGGCGTGGTGACCAACCCCTGCGGTTATTGTGTACAATAAAATAATATTGGTCATAATGGTTATTGTTCGATGGAAGGATATACTTAGTCAGACATTACTTCAGAATTTACTTCTATAAATGTTTTCATTAGAGAAGTGATTTCCCAGGTCATAACGCAAAGAACATTTTCGAAATGACTTATTTAAAAAAAGATAACTGGAAATCTCTGTTTGTATGGAAAATTTAAAATCGGTCTAATTTGGTTGTAACACTATTTTTCGAAAATGTTCTTAAGTAGGTAACTTTTTAGACCTTTGTATCCTGGTTATGCATATGAAGTGACATTGAAATCGGTTCATTAATTTCGAAAAACAAGGGCTTGAAAATTTGTATGAAATGCCGTACGGCGTAAACGCTCTTCACTACATAGTATAAAACAAAGTCGCTTTCTCTGTCCCTATGTCCCTATGTCCCTTTGTATGCTTAAATCTTTGAAACTACGCAACGGATTTTGATGAGGTTTTTTTTAATAGATAGAGTGATTCAAGAGGAAGGTTTATATGTATAATAATAATAATGTTTCCGTGCGAAGCCGGGGCGGGTCGCTAGTAAGTAATAAAGTAAAATCTGCAATTCCAATTGCAGCACCTTTGAGATTCAATTTTTTGCATGCACAAACAAAAATTCATTAAAAGTTCTACAAAATCGTTTTTAAACAACGTAAAACCACGTAACTTTAACCATCCTTCTTAAAAAAGAGTTTCCAACGGAAACTGTGGTAACTACTTACGTAGGTACTTACAACTTTTTCACACACGTTACAGGTCCGTGTTTTAATTAAAAGTGTGCACACAGGTAATATAATGCTCGTCTCATTAAAAAAAGACAAACGCCTCCCCGACGTTTAAGCTGTAATATATTGGTGGAGGAACCAGGAGGAAAGGGTGGGAAAGAGGAGGAATGAGGAGACAAGGGAGTGCGTGTAATCGGATTTCTGGAAACAAAGGCTATCTTTTTTTTTTGTAAAAGGCTTGTTACGGTGCAAGTTATGGATTATACCTATTGTTATCATTTATTTTGGTGTAATGTTTTTCGAGGATGTCAGGGTGGACAATGGACATGGTAAGGTTATTAGAATTTGTACCATCGGATTTAAAGGAGCAAAAGTTACTTTAATGAAAGGTGATTACTAGGAGCTTATTTAAAAATATTAAGATGGTGCAATTTTTTTGTTTGCGAATTTAAGTTTATTCACTTTTATTGCGTAAATTCAAGTTATAGCCATACTTTGACGGTCTCATAACCTGGAATGGGTTTTTTCAGATTTTATGTGCCTAAAATGCGGATATTAACTGATAGGGATTGGGGATTTATTTATCTTTTATCAATGCACTATGGACTCCGCTTTCAATCTAAGGTTCCGTAAAAGGCCAAGAACGATGCGACTTGCGACGCGACGCGACTTACGGCAATCGACACGCGCGCTTCAACTATGTCCGCAAGCCGTGTCGCGGTGTTCGCAGTGGCATTCTCTGAACAACTTCTTTCATTTGTTTTCTCCGCAGTCGCTGTCGCTTGACCGTGTACCGTCAAACAAGCCAACTTTGCCAATCAAGGTATCTTTGCCCTAAAAGCAATTTATAAGCAAATCCGCTAACATAAGAAACAATTTTAGTTTTATGGCAACATTTATTATTTGGGTGGAAAGTTGATTATATTTGTGGCAGCACTATCTAACGCATTCGTTCCAAAGTTCATTTAGTAACTTATCAGAACTTGTCGAATGCGGTGTATGTTTTTGCGGGCAAATTTCCTATGAAAAGTGTTTGTGGATTTTACCTCATGGCGAAAACAGAGGTAAGTGTATTTTACTGTATGTTATAGAATATTAGTTGTTGAGTATTTTAAATATAGTTTCATTATTCAGGACTTTATAAATCAAAACTTCTAATGATGGGCAAAGTTACCCTAAATTATTCAGACCCATCCATGCCAACATTGCCCGTTATCAAAAAGCACTCAGGGTTGTCACTTTTAGTTATTTTGTAACAGGTTGAATTAACGCAAAAACACAGAACCGATTTTCACGATTTCAGGTTTGGCTCCATAGTAAAAGTTGTTCATAATGATGAGTACAATGACCCCGTAAGAGGAAAACAGTGATTAAAATTATTTCGCCCAGTATATGTATAGAGGTGAAGTTTGTGATTGTATGTTTGTTTGTGTATAGGATATAGGGTATATTTCATTAGAGTAGATGGCAGCTTTTATTGTACATTGCAGATCCACTTAGCTTTAATTTTATTGTTATTTTTAATTTCAGAAAAACAAACACAAGTCTAGAATTAGACCAAGAAAGCCAAGACGTGAAATTGGGTCCCGAGCATATAAAAATTACTCCGAGCTTGCCTGCGAAGCAGTTATTAAAGTGTTCAGAACAGAACAACGGTATTGATTAATATTATTATTGACTGAATATTGTTACGATTCCTAGCGGTGATTTTGACAGTTTGTAATATATACCATTTGATGTGATTTATCTACTAATTGTGATTTTGTTCCTCATGGGCTCTATGCATACGGAACTTATAAAAGATTTTTATTATTGTCATTAGGTACTTACTTGTTGATTTGTTTTGCTGTTGATTCAAGTTTGGACATATATTGATCTCATTTTTTGATATAGCATTTACAGCTTAAAGCTAACGTTATTGAAATGTTCAAAATAGAACAACGGTATTATGTCGAATTGTCGACGAAATTGGAATAAACATTTAATTTTGAACACAATGTTTTATTTAATTACCATTTTAACGTCTATTCATATGCACCCAACACCCACAAAAGGAAAAGTGAAAATAACATTTATTTAATCATTTTACTGCAATGTGACAACCATTAAAATCTTAAACCGCTTGTTGGGCCTTGTATGGAAAAGGGCACTAACCACTAGGTAACATTGCCCACTGTTTTTATCACGAAAATATTAAAACTACAAACAGTATTTTAAAACTTAGGTTAAGATTGCCTTAAATTGTACTCGTGGTGCTTTCTACGTATTTATAAGAGCTTGATTTGAGTCAAAAATCGAAGTGGGCAATGTTGGCTAAAAGTCCGGATTATTTTGCCCACCATCAAAATCGAACAAATCTTGGTCAAAATTTTATTTTTTTAAATGTTTTACATAGCAAATGCGTGCATATGGTCATATAGTTGTAATAAATGAAAAAATATACTTCAGTCCCATAGAAAAAACTTGTAATATATTCGATTTTCTTAAAAAAACGGGCAATGTTGGCTTGTTTGACGGTAGCTTGTAGCCACGGGGATAGCTATATAACTATCTGACTTATCAAAGTTGTTTCAATAAAAGCAGTATAGTTTAACTTACCATGTGCCGGCGCCGATGACTGGTGCCTCTTGGGCGAGCCGCCCGGTGGAGCAGGCTGCATGGCGCGCGCTAGCGGACCGTCCCCGCACCGACCGCCACCTTCCGGCTCATGGCTGCAACAATAAGAAGATAATACGTTAGAAATATTCAGTATAGACATAGGAAGATGAGGAGACCTCACAAATACATGTCTGTAAAATGTTTTAATTCTGCAAAAACCAAAAACTAAATCATCATCTGTACAGGTTTGAGACCCGAAATCCTATGGACATTCTAAAGACAGTTTTTGAAAAAGCTCGAAAATTTAAAGCTAGGACAATCGTAGAGTCGATAAACAGTTAAAATGATCCGTAAAGTGCGTATCTAGGCGAAAGAAATAGTCTTCAGTTTTATCATTCACGTTCTATTGCGAGCGCGTTAGGTTTTTATATGGGAAAAAGTTATAGCGCCACCTGGTGGTCACTAGGAGAAACCTAATTTGCCATACAAAATTCTAACGCGCTCTCAATCGAACGTGAGTCGAAAAAACTCACAGTCTCACACTAGGGCCACAGATCAATGGTAACAAGCGCGCGAAAATTCGCTGCGTTTATCCGCTCAGATTTATCCTTAGCCATAAAAAGATACAGTGCATGCCATCTCTTATACCACTGAGATCCAGATTTTCTTAACCATTTACAATAATGACCTGTATGATAAAATAAATACAGTATGTACAAATAATATATTATGTACAAATGTACCAAATATTTACTAAGTACACGCTTTGTGCCCTTGGATAAAATGGCGACCGTGTCGGCACCATATTGACGTCTTTTGTTAAACCCTTGACCAAAGCTTGACCAATTCTGTAAAGCTGAAACTATTTGATATTTTGCTATGGATATTTTTCCTTAGCCGTAAGTTTCGGGTTGAGGTCGGCCATTTTCTTTTTTGTGGGTTAAGAAACAAAGATTGGCGTTTCCTTTTATTGTTTTGACGTATGCTGCCTGCTTTTGTGTTAAACTCCTTTGTTAAATTCAATTGTTATTTTATTGCGATTGTTTGTAATCTTGGAGGGGCTCGTGGCTAAATAATAACGTACGGGTCGATCGAAGGTTAACATCTTCATGTGGTGTTTACCTTGTTACACTGTTCAAAGTTTTTAAAGACGTTATTTGTACCAAGATGTTAGTGTAAACAATTGTTGGTGAACCAAATAAATAAATAACTCCGTCAAAAAATAATTTTGCAAATCCGTCTAGGATTTGCAAAACAATTTTTTTGTTCGTAAGAGGTTTATTCCGAAATGGTCCCATTTAAATTTCGTAAAGATCTCATGATTAGTTTCGAAAGCAGACAACGGAACTCTTCAATAAACGCCAGCAAATCAACCGCGATTGCTGCTATCGCATATGTATGTATTGTTTACGCAATCACACAACATAACATTACGCTTGTACCCTCTGCGTACCGCAGATGTGTTCAATAGCTTCCCGTCACTGATATTCACATAGCAAGTAGTGTTATATGAATTTGTGTAGGGTATGTAGGTAAGTATCTACAACAAAAAAGTGAAAAAAAAAACTACAAAAGAAAATCAACCGACTTCCAAAAAAAACACTACAGTGTCCTTGGTTCCACATTTTCGTTTTGTGACACCGACTTCCAAAATTAAAGTTTTTTTCACTTCGTAGTGTTTTTTTGGAAGTCGGTTTGTTTTTTTTTTTGGAAAAAAGTTTTTTTGTTTCTATATCTTGCCAGTGTCATTGATTTATCAACTTTTAAGACCCGAATGAAACCTAATTATTTAATAAATTCCCATGTCACGTTTTTAGAACTTTTTACTCAGATTTTTCGTATTTTATCTATTAAATAGTGATATGATGCTATTCCCGGGAATAATGGGATTTTTCCCGGAAAAGACACATCACAGTCCTTTACATAAAGAAACCTTTTTTTCTCTATCTTCGGCGACAGTATTTTGTCGTGCTTCCTTTACATATTTCAAACATGACATTGCACCCTTTTTGGTCGACAAACTCCCAAAATAGTAGAAACAGAACTGTCATTAAAATTCGTTTAGTAGTTTTTGAGTGAAGCTCCCACAGAGAGTAAAAAAAACTCCCTTCCCTTGTTTTATTATGGTTCTAAAATAACTTGAAACAGCCGATGTGTTTATAAATATTGTACATTTTTGTAGCGGCAATATAAATATTGGTTTTAGGCGAAATACAAATCTAAATTGTGAGAAAAAGTGATGGGACTCTGTATATTTCACTGACCGACAATTCGTCGTGTTAGTAAAAATGCCCTTTTCATTGTACTTAAATCTCTTTAAATATTTATTTTCGGCGTCTAATTAAGTTCGTCACTGATAGTACTTCAATTACCTACCAATTAACCAAATTAAAATTGCTTTTACGGTTCTTACCTAAATAGACACACATTAGCATATACCCGTGAAGACTATCGTAATTTCAGATGCGATCTTTTTACCGCGACATACAATTAAGGTCGAATTTCACCAATGAAACTGAACGTGATCAGCACATCTAAACCGCGTACAACTTGAGCTGTCAGTGTCAATATTCCACAACAATGACACTGACAGCTCTTGAACGCGGCGAGATTTAGTGCGGATTCCACCAATGACTTTGAACGCGATCAGCATTTCTGAACCGAAAGTTTCATTGGTGATATTGCCGTAAGAAGGCAACTCACTAAAAAAGCTATTAAAGTAAACTGCATGCTTGTATGAATAAATATGCATGCATAATTTAGAAGTGTGTTATTATCATCCTCATGAATAATAATGTGTGTACCTAGCCGAGCGCTCCGTAACGTTTACGAAGTTAATAGACTGCGAAAAGGAGATTTTACGCGAAGAATTAATTTCACATGTTGTGGAGATTAACGGTGTATAAACAATGTTATTTTACAGCCTTTTCAGTTTTGGTGCTAGAAGAATTAAAGCGGTGTATCCTTCCTTCCTTGCATAGTATAAAACAAAGTTTCCGAAATGACTGTACGCGCATAACTTCTCTGAAGCTGCTTCTTGTCAAATTTCATGATTCTAGGTCAACGAAGTACCTTATAAGTTTTGATTTCGGAACATAAACGCCCGTATCTTTGGATTGCGTAGATTTAGAAGTTTGATTTTTTTCACTGCTTCAGGGGATTGCAGCCTTGAGTATTTGATATTAATTTCAATTTGATAACTCCACGCGTTCCTAAGAAAAAGGATCTGGACAGACGGACGACGAAGTGATCTTATATTAAGGGTTCCGTTTTTCCTTTTGAGGTACGGAACAGTACAAAAATACTGAATAACAAAAAAAGTGAGCAGAAATGCTACAAATAAACCCTCGATCGATCTTTGATATCGACCCTCGACATAAACAAAAGAACTCCCTAAATAAAAACAAAATGCCAACGTACACAATGCAATCGTACCTCACAAACTCCACTGTAACTTTCTTTAGCAAGCTTTACCCAAACATAACATTGTTTTATTTCGTTGTGAATAACAGCATAAGAGGATTACTCACGTTGTGCGTATGTTATGTGGGGAGAAACATGCTGAGTAAGTGGAAATGCGTACCTACGTATCACGTTCCTCGTGTTTTTATTAAATAAAAGGGAGATTGAGATAAAACAAAAGAAGAAAGAAAAGGATTAGCCGGAATTCATTATAGATTATCCGTCGCTGTTCGCCACAAAGTAAAGGATTTTTTGTGTGGTACGATTTTTCACTAGGTGTGAAGTAGGTAGTGGTACATACCCTTGTGTGGAGCAAGACAAATGGTATAAAAGCATTGCTTATCGTCTCAAAGACATCAGAACCAGCCAAAAAAATCGGCCTCAAATTCTAAACATCAAAAAATAAAATCAATCATCTCAAATGCTAAACCGGATTTTGATCATTGTTATATTACCGAAGGTTAAAAGGTCTGACAACCAGTCTTACCAAGAGGTATCGTGTTACCCAGTAACTGGGTAGTGGAGGTCAGATAAGTAGTCGCTCCATGTAAAAGACTGGACGTCGATCCGAACATTTTTTTTTAAACGTTTCCCCACACTAGGAATTACTCCTGTATCGTGGGTGCGTTTACAAACATTTAAATTCACATACACAAACAGTCAGACCCGGAACAACTACCTGTAGGCAATACAAATATTTGTTCCGTGCGGGAATCGAACCCGCGACACGCAGCGCAGCAGTCGACCGCTCAGCCACTGCGCCAACCGTGTCGTCAACATAGTTAGGAAAAGGCTAGGCAGATAGATTGCAAAAGGTTGGAAGAAACGGTTCCTGCAATCCAAGATATAAAACATGCGATTATGACCGTACCTAAAGACATTCAGAGAAATAGCGAGCGAGAGCTTATTATCAGTTTATCCACTAGTTTATCAGATGCTCAACCACAAAAGCGCACACATTTAATTAAAAGGACCTGCTACTAATCAATGGACCCAATCATATTCGCTGTCAGTCGCCGTGTATCTAATTGTCCATTATCCTGGTTCTCTCATGATGTAGCTGCCTAGTAGTGGCTTAAATTTAGTCAAGTAAAAGGTGTATGCAAGCAATAATAGTGCTTATGGCATATTCATATATTAAAATAAATAATTTATTGATTAAACTTCATTGTAGTTTCGTTCTCATTTAAGTACGATTCAAGTACCTCATCATCATCCTGCGAATTGCGTAACACCACAGGTAACACGCTATCAATCACATTCTGAATGATTTTGAAGGTCAAATTTATTTGGGGACAGCGTAGCATGTCTTCTTGTTTCTACATCTTTACTAGCTTATAACTCCGTAATCACCATCTTTTCTAGCCAATTGTTAGATATCATATTTATGATTCACAAGTAAAAGGACATCGATGCGTAAACTGTAACCAATAATTTAGCACGTGATCCTAGCGTAGAAATTTTTCGTCAGTAATCTTAAAAATCTGCTGTTTCATAGAAAGTACCTACGCGGCCAAAATCCATGGAACAGCTAATGTTTCTTTTATAACCGACGGAAATTTTTATCAACGCATGTGTTTCAGAATTATGTTCTGTATTGTTGGGAACAGATTGTGCGACGATGGATTATGCTCAAAATCTTTGTTCAAAAACTGTATACTCTCTATACAGTGCGTGCCACGTAAGAAGAGACTTGACCCCGCCTCCCCCGCTCTTTCCGCCGCCCCTATGACGTCCGGTCCCGTCCCGCACTCAGACCTCATACCGCTAAAGATACCTAAAATCGTGTTCTGCGCATGTCAGACCACGTGGTGTGTCAAGTCTCTTCTTACGTGGCACGCACTGTACCTACTCAATCAATTAATAGGTAATACGGGCTGGTGTCCGCAACTCCACGTCAATGCGCGTATTTTGCGTACGGAATAAACTCAATGAATTAATTAATCCTTTATCATTTACTCGAAATTAGTTTCTCGTAATTTCGTTTTCATTGAATGCAGAAGTTCTGAAACCTTCCCAAAAGTTCTCAATGCCAAACAAATCAAACAGGGTTTGATAAAACACGATACAAACATTCAAGCAATTTCATATCGCTTCGATTCCGATCAAAGGACCCTCGATTGGTTTGAATCAAATTGACCGCAAGGCATCCGGGCCCTTTAATAAACCAAGGGTAGTTTACGTACTTTGGTCACAAACCAAGAATATACAGAACACCAACTATATTGTTCTTAACTGAACACAGACAGCTGTGCTGCGCAACAAAGTACTAGGAAGTGGTGAAGGATAGGTTTTTTGGGGGACTGTCTTATGCATTTTTTAGGTTCAAAAAGTGCTGATTCTCAGCATAATTTGAAAAATTACTACGTCTTTATCGGCAATGATAATTTTTTTCGAGATGACTTAGCATGACAAAACACAATTAACATTGAACAAAGATTTCAAATTTATCGCAACCCTCTTTTAGCGCTAGGGGTAAAATAAAGGAACAAAGTTTTCCATAGAATATACAATATTTTCAGTGGCGAAAGCAAGTCTCTTTTCTCACGATAATCACTAATGAGTATCTGCTATTTTTATAACCTATAAGCACTTTATTTATTAACCTTATGGCTCTTTACTTATTAACGTTATGGCTCTTTTCTTAACCTTCGGGCTCTTCACTTAACCTTCTGGCTCTTAACTTAAACTTTATCTTCTACTTCGTGTTCAAGCTATGTTTACCCTCCTATGTATATTACCAAGACATTGTTATGAAGCTAACGGAACTTAGTTCCGGCATTTAGTGTGCTAACCGTCGAACGTTATCCGGCTTGCATCAAACTATCTTATACCGAGGGGTGGTACAATCTTGAAGCGAGTTTGGCGAGTGTTTGAGTGTACAGGATAATGTGTTGGCTTTAGAGATTTTGTGCCAATTTTGTGTGGTAAAATTGTGGGTGTCTATAAAGAGAAAGATTATGTCTGGACTTTTAAAAGAGACTGTGATCTCTGAGTTTGTTTTAGTCTTTCTTCTCAGACTACCAAAACAAATACCGAACTCGTCTAGTATTAAAATATAAGTTATTTTTGACTAGTAAAAGTGTTTCTTTGAGCATTTCATAGAAATGAATATCATTTAACATCATCATTTATCAGAAGGGGAATACCTAAGAGAATATTGAAGGATTATGTGAAAGATCATATACCTAGCCATAGAGACGGTGAATATTGAGATAAAGGCTTATAGAGACGTACCAAAAAAGATGTAATATGCTGTATCCTAAATATACTGGAATAAGACCAGGAGGTTAATGACGATCGTTGTGTCTGCATCATCTAAAATGTATCAGCAATTATTTCCAAGCAGCACCAGGACTGACATCTTATTTACAAGATAAACACAAAAGAACTACTACCGATACGACTAACTGATTTTTAATTCAAAGTCTTTTTATACCAGCAGTGCGATTCTGTAACCAACTCACCGTGAAAACTTAGGTGAAGTGAGCGTGGAGTGACCTGTCAATAGTGTCAATTCCTAGCAAAAACAAACTCACTTCACCTAAGTTTTCACGGCGAGATTTTAACAGAATCGACCGGCAGTTCCAAGTATTAACAGAACAATCTGAATTTAAAAGGTTCAAAATTTAGTCGCAGTCTCATCTCAGCGACAAACAAATGTCAAAAACTTGTCAAAATGTAGGGAAATTAGAGGTATTTTTGACAGATTGAGAGACTGAGATCAGACTTTTTTAAAATTACAAGAATTGCCCCTCTGGTCACCTTTGAGGAACATCTATGGCTCACAAATTACGGTCAGGTTGACCTTACCTGTCAATCTACCGCTGTGGTTTTTGTTACTTTATTAAAAAACAGCAACGGAATTGATAAATTAGTTGGTTTCTGTTTGTATATTTATGTCAAGAGAATCTGTGAGATAACAAACTATGTATATTAAATACAGGTTTTTTTTTTAACCAGTGCGCAAACTTATCATGATTCAGCATATGATTCTAGATTGCGCTTATTTTGTTTTCCTGTATACGTAAGTCACTACAAAGGCTATCGCGTTTACCAAATCGCTAAGAGTTAAGATAATGGTGATATAGCTATTAGAAGGGACAAGAACAGGCTCATAAAAACTCACGATTATGACTTGATAAGAATCAGTAAACCTCAAAGACGAAGGGTAGAACTTTCACAAGATAAGCTTGTTCAAAAGTGTGTTTAGACATTGATAGACACTAGGAATTTCTGTTTGAAAAGGTCGTATGGAACGGCACTTGCAAAATGCATCTACCATTGGAAGTCAAACACGTTTATAATATATATAAAAAATATAAAGAAATTAAGAAAAAAAAGAGGGTAAAAGAGGGCTTATGACCACACGATAGAAGTGAAAACTTACGACTAGAGCTGAGTACATACGATTCACCTGATCAGAAAGAGCGTATAAGTACGCCTAAAAAAGAAAAAATACAATAAAGCAATAAAGAATATAATTCACTAAAAACAAAACAAGAATAATGGAAAAGCATGGAATATGGCTTAAAATAATTCTTGTGTTCAATTTAAAATCCGAAGCTCAGCCCAGCTTTAAATCCAGAATACCTTCGCCACGAGAGAAAACACGGGGTTCAAAGACAATTATAAAAAAAAGAAAAATGGAGACAAGTTAAGCTCGAGGCTAAAAGCTAATAAAATAAAAACAGAATTATATTATTGTAAAGTAGATGCCGAAGTAAAAGCAAACATACTGCAGGAGGTGGCTTTCGTTGCGGAAGTCAAACGGTTGCATAAACTTAGTAGGGAAATCTCAGGGGCAAGTGATTTACTGACATTTTTTTACAAATAGTCTCCGATTTAAAAAGATTGGTTTATTGTCGCGTTTCTTCCACTAGAAATTTCATAGATAGTCTAGACAAGAAGAAGTAAGAAATTATTTAAGACTTTATAATAAAGCGAGAAGTTTCCTAATAACTTCTAAATTGCAATCTTATTGACCTGACAATTCAAACTCAAAGCATTTCTCATTCGAATTAAACGCGCTAAGGCGCTATTGAATTGTCAAGCGTAGTACTTACTAGTTACCTATGGAGAAGAACGGACAAGAAACTCCATGACTGCACTCTTTGTTACAAAAAATTTTGATGTGGAATTATAATATACTAGCTTCTGCCCGCGACTTCGTCCGCGTGAAATTACTTGTTACTCCGACCCACCCCGTCGCATCGAATCGCCTGCCCGCGCTATTACTTCGTTTTTGCTTAGCGTTCTTTCTGACATTTTTTCTTTTTGCTCGGCTCATAAAGGTCATAGCGTGATGTTAAATAGCCTATAGCCCAAAAAGAATTTTTCAAATCCGACTGGTAGTTCCAGAGATTAGCGCGTTCAACCAAACAAACAAACAAACTCTTCAGCTTTATAATATTAGTATAGATTATTAATTACAAAGAAAGAGCGAGCCTGTTAGACTTGAATTATCCTCAAACCTCGGTCCTCTTATCAGTGTAAACCATAATCTGTTCCAATTAACCACAGCCCGAATCTAGGCTTCCCAATATCCAGTACATCGGCATAGGAAGTTGTAATTATCACAACAAGGCTCTTTCCTGGCTGGGGGTGACCACCCCCTCCGCATCCCGCCTTCACCCCCGCACGCATCGATTGGCGGCTTTCGGCGCATGCAAATGCACAATGCCCCTTGCATTCAGAATAGGCGGTGCGGGTAGTTACACACGTTATGTTAGGGTTGGCGAGCTTTGGACTGTAGATTGTTTTATGTTGAAGAGATTCCCACAGTTAAAAGTGACAACTACAGACTCTGCATTGTTCTTATCGTGTTTCATGTAAAAGACATTTCATGTAGATAACGAAATGATTTTAAAATTGGATTTGAAATAATTCCTTGTTTAGCTATTCTTCTGGGCTTTTGATTCTCCAATGGCATATGTCTAATAAGACCTTTCTTAGATAATTCTGACAACTTTTATAGCAGCATCAATTAGTATCCCATATATCCTTCTTGATTTATTAGCTCTCTCTCTCCTCTTCCTTCATCTCAATGAGAATATGGTCGGTATAATTTCCAACCTTCTCTATCTAGCCAACCCTAAGTTTGGGTGACTCACTTTTGTTTCCTATGTCTGGATTTGCGGTTGATTTGCTTTTGTTTAAGTTTTGCTTGTCTAATCAATGTTTACTCATCAGTTTTCTCTTGTACTGTTATTGGAGCGTAGTGGTATTTTAAAATCAATTCTGTTAGGTTTGTCTGCAACCGTTGTAAGCTCTCTCTCTCTATGTTTATGAAAGTGAATGTTTATATACCTATAACCGTTTTTATTTTAAAGCTTGATTGCCTAGATTAGTGGCAAACTCTTTCAAAGCGTTTCGTTTATTCACAGCGACTTTCAACAGGATTGACATAAGCTTTTCGGTAGATTATGTCAGTTCCATAGATTTTTGACATTTTCATCATCGTTATCACTGATAGTATACGTTACTTTGTCTATGTCCTCTGTGTAATATATCTGATAAGTTTGGCTCGTATAATAACTTTTTTGAAGTGTACGGGTTTTCTTAAGAATCTTTAGCACCTAACTTGAACTTAATATTACAGGCTTGTTTAAGCTTCGTGTGCCAGAAAAATCTTGTTTTACCGGAAAAACGAGTGATAAACAACTTTTCAAACCTCCTTGAGCTTCCTCAGTGTTCACAAAGTTGTCTAAACTGCCTAAACGGTTACTCGACCTCGGATGTTGCTCAAAACTTTGCGTTTGCCTTCCTGTTAAGATCAAATCAGGGGGCTTACTCTCCAAACTGATTTTAATTCCAATGAGATGCCAATATGATTCCAATGTTAATTTTACAGTCACGTGATTCGGTACTCTTGAAACAATATTGTCAACAATCACCCCACGCCAAGCCCGAACCCAATTCCACTTAGTTCTCCAAAATGGACACCCAATCTAAAAATCATTTGGCGCTAGCATCGAACTCAAGAGTACGAAACGTCACAATTCCAATGTCGATCTATCGGAATGAAATTGAAGAGTAAGCACCCAGCGGGGTAATTCCGTAACACAGTAACAGTAGCAATTAGCTTTCATTTTGACAGTACAACAACATTCATTACGTCATTTGCGTTGGTAAGCAGACAAACTTTTCGAACATTATGAAGCAAAAAATTAGCAATATCTTTCAAAATTATTCTGATTGAGATTGAAAGTGTGTTAAGTACGCAATTAGGATGTTGTTGTTCATTATCTGATGATGTAAATACATTTTGGACATGCAAACTAGTGAACTTTAATACAGGTTTTTTTAATGCTAATTAGAAGTTGATTTTTTGTGTTTAATTTTGTACAAGTACTCATTTTCTTGCCGTAACTTGATATTTCAACTGTTCAATTCCAATAACGTAAGTCTTTAACTCATCTTGACTTTTGGACAATACTATGGAATTCTGGTCCAAGATTATTTCATTTTACTTTACTTCTTTACGAAGAAGGATCGGTCACAGCACAGAATTGAAGGACCACATTCCATGTACATACTATGACACGCATTCGAGAAGTCTCGTAATCCTAAATGTTATTCGCGCATACCTTAACCTTAGGTAGGTATGCGTTTCGTTGCCAATTTTCGATAAGAGCATTCTCAAAATACATAATAACAATGATTAATAATATCAGTAAAACTATACACAATCGCTTTAGTTGCCAAGCAGTTCTGATAAAAAGTGTCCTGCATATTTTGGCAGGGGGCCGGCGCGTGCGCCTCTTGGCACCGATTCGGTCATACGGTACGATGCAAATGATGCATTGTGTGTGATTCCAGCGTGTATGTGTGACGTAAGTACCGTTACAGCTTTTGAAGTGATGTCTTATTTCGTAGTGTCTGCCATGAAAATATTTGGGTCTAAAACTTTTGCTTTGCGAGTTTTGGCCCTATATGCATACAATATTTATTCAGGCTATAATGTTCTCATTCCCACTGCTGGAACACAGGCCTCGTCTCTTCAAGCGGGAGTGGGTTGTATTCTACCACGCGGGCCCAGTGCGGATTGGTAGATGTCACATGTCTTTGAATTTTTGGTTCCAAGACTGCCGGTTTCTTCGCGATGTTTGACTCAATAGATATCTATGAAATAACTGTTGATAGTAATGAGAATGGTTGTCATTCTCATTGCTATCAACAGTTATTTCATCAATTTCAAGAACAGTAAGTGTATCCGGCTGCTTATCTATTTCTTACTAGTTATCTATTCGCAGTATTTTCATTAACCCTAATCATTGGTAGGCTTTTGTTCAGCCGTAGACAGTTTGGAACCACGATGATAAATAAGTTGATGATTCATTTTACATTATAAGGACCACAGATATACTTAGATACCTATATCTAGATCAACTACTTCACGTGCCAAAAATTGCACCAGCTTATGTTAAAAAATCGTAAGCCACCACTTTCGCACTCAGTCCTGTGTATTGCTGGCTGGGTAAGCGTGAGCGAGAGCGCAAGCTTGTGACGTCATAGTAGGTAGTCAAAAACGCTTGCACGCTTGGTTTTCATACAGTTCGTGATACTTGCGTTACCTAGGTCTATCTATGTCTGTGATGAGGACACTTACAGTGGCCTTCGAAACTTAGTTGACATTTTTCCATTTCAGCTCTGTGATGCTACATTAATGATTTAAAATAAAAATACATACATATAATCAATTACAATATATTTTTTTAATGATAATTCATAGGATAATTCATAAGAATTAGTCAATAAAAACACCATAGAGAACCGTTCCACATTTGAAACTAGAATTTCAAAACATAATCTGGCATCTCAGTTGAAGTGAAAAACGTCAACAACTTTTGGAGGGCACTGTATCTTACCATAAACAACGAACTGTGGAATGTCAGAGCACCATAAGCAAGCACCATAAGCAGTTTCCCTTACTATAATAGCAGGCCATAATCGGTCTATAAAAGTAGTACTACTAAGTAGCACAAACTATCGAAGTATTAGCAAGCAAGTAGTCATAAAAAGCTTCGCATAAAGCCGTAAGAACTGGAGCTGTTTACAAATAAACAACTCGTAAGTGTAGTGGGTGTGAACAGGTGCGCGATTATGTAGGCCATCGAACATGTCCGAACAGGCCAGTGGGCTGACTCATCGGTATTGATAATTAAATGTTCAGAAGGTTAAGTTGATACGCAGTGCGATAACGAGCTTCGTACGTTATCAATAAAATTGTCTAGGAAAGTTGGGGTATTTTTGTAAATAAACAGTTTGTTCATTGACTTGTTGGTTCATGGGGTGAGCTCCCGAAAATATTCCACACTACTTTCGTAGGAGAAGAAAAGAGAAGTAAAAGAAAAATAGTAGTAGAAGTTAGTAGACAAAGTTAAAGGGCAAAAAAATATGCAAAAAGAACAACAAAAAAAATATGCGAAAATAAAATGCAATGGCACACCGCAGCGCATTTGGTTTGTCTCGCTGCCAAAACCTGATGATATTTTTGAAGGGGAATTTTGAAGGGCAAATGTGGTTTAAGATTACCTACCTAGGGCCAGCAGTAAAGTTGTACACTACATACCAGAATTCATTTCCCATGGCAGGAGCTACATAACACAGTGTGCACCCTATATACCTCTTTGCTTCGTCACAGTTGATACGTAAAAACATTGTAGTAACAATAACAACTTTATATTTCACAACTTTTCTTGAACATTAGTAAGCACAAATGTAACTGAAGCGCGTTGACGCAAATCACGACTGTCAGTAGTCCGCTTAGGACTGCGATTAAATAAAATGGCTTTCTATTCCTTATCGCTCTTCGAGCCTTCTGATTTTTATCTGTTCCATGTCACCGTATTGCACATGCGTATGCTATTGAACCCTATGATGAAGGCAATAGAGTCGATAACCCTACAGTCATTGACCACTGTCAATCATTGGTTTTATTGCGATTAATTGAAGGAAATGTTTTATTGACAATAAATCATATTCATTATATCCGTGTTTAACGTTTTATTGCATGAGGAAATTAGCTGGTACAGTTACGTTTATTGGGACGATATTGAGTCGTTTTGAATCGGTTGATCAGCAATACAAAATAATATTATACGGTATTTCAGTAATTTATTCACATAACGTTGTATCATAATTAATAGCTTTTCCCAATCAGTGAGAAATTATGTAGGTAGCATTAGCACAGTAAGATCGAAATTATGTATTTACATAAATTATAGAGCCAAGGAACATTGGTTATAGGTACGATGGTGCCGCAAGTGGCGCCGTCTAGTTTTTTTTTTACAAAGGTTAGTATTCTATTCTATTCTATTTTTTTGGAGTTCTGGCTCCATCGGTTACGTTCAAGGTACGGTCAGCCAAGAAAGTGGTGTACCAGTTTTGATTTAGTTTCCCGGTCATCGAAAATTACAACAAGGTTCGTTATAAAAAGATATTACTGAAAGAGACAACATTATCATGACGTAAACCTATGTATTTAGTATTCATACGTCATATGTCACATAACAAAACAAAATAAAACAAAATACGTGTTTGTTTTGTACAAGTTATACAGTAATCTGACATATGGGACATAATATCGCAGCGCCATCTACGATTAGCTTTGAGTTGCCTTCCCCATTGAAATGTTTCCAAACAAAAGTAATAAAAACTATTTAAATAGACAACCGAATTCCATTTGAAAAAGAAAACTGACAATTGACATTTTGTCAAATATATGCAAAAAATCAATATATTTTCCGTGTTATTTTTCAATCAACTGCATATAAAATCATCTCAATGCCTGCCAACTTGACCATTGCCGAAAGAGCACAAATAATTGCCCAATTTAATGAGGGAAGCAGTATCAGTGCGATATCCCGGAATTTGAATATATCGAGGCGTTCTGTCCGCTTTTGGATTCGTCGTGAAGGAGAGGAGGGAAGTTTGTTGGATCACAGAAGAAGTGGTCGCCGGCCTGCACTCTCCAATAACGATAGAGAATTCATGAGACGGGAATATGAAATCAATGGTTTTAAGCCCACAAAACATTTTGCGGAGATGTTCGATGTGAGTGCCCAAACAATAAGGAATCATCTACATTACATGGGGTTGCACCACAGGCATTACGCCAAGAAAATATATTTGACGGATGCTCACAGACTTGCTCGTCTGAACTTCGCCAGAGAGCACTTAGACTTTGATTGGTCTAATACAGTGTTTTGTGATGAAAAAACGTTTAAATCCAGTCAGCATGGACGTCTTCACCTTTGGCGATATAATTCAACACGGTATAAAGATGATCATGTAATCCCAAATAGAGAATCAGGTCGAATTTCCGTAAATATTTGGGGCTGGATGAGTGCGGATGGTGTAGGAGAATTGTGTTCTCTACCTCCTCGAGCGACGGCTGTAAATTATATCGACGTGCTTCAGAATGCAATGCTACCGACAGTCCGTAATGTTTACCCGGAGAACGAAGTGCCACAATTTGATTTTGTTCAAGATAATTGTTCAATTCATAATGCGAGGATCGTAAGAGCCTGGTTTCGTTCACACACTGACGTAAGGGTAATTCAGTGGCCTTCAAGATCGCCGGACCTCAACCCGATAGAAAATCTTTGGGGCCTTATGGTCCAACGATGGTCGCATCAAAATGAAAGAACCAAACAAGCTCTTATTAGTCACTGTAATTATATTTGGGAGGAAATGCGGGGAACCGATATTTGCTCACGGCTTGTTGGTTCAATGAGGTCTCGTCTTTTAGAGGTTATAGAGGCCAACGGCGGTTACACCCGTTTCTAATTTTTAAAAATTTTCAATATCTTCTAAATATTACTATATATGCTATGTTTTTGTTTGTTATAAGTATTTTAAAATTGATTGTAGAAATTTAATAAAAGAATAAATCTATTTTTAGCTTGTTTTTTATTGATATTGTAATTACAAGTTTACAGAAATTGTAGGTTTGTGGATTCGCCTTGTGCCTTTACAATTTTATGTAACCTGTTGATTACAATTCTGAATTTGTAGATACAATTTTGTCATCAAAATCTACAGACCCCCGCCGTTGATTTTACGACGTCATTGGTTCCATCAAGTTCAAACTAAGAACAGCTGTCACGTTACAAACAGTAATAGTCGTTATCAATAATCAGATAAAGACAGCAATAGAAGTTGTCAGATCGATCTGCAAGCGAAACTAATCTTTATCACCTATGAATCTGCAAGCGATATTCAACCTTAGGGTGGTACACCACTTTCTTGGCCGACTGTACTAGTAACCACCGAAGAGGTTTGATGACAGTGACACTGGCTGGTGACAGTCACTCTAGCAGAGCGTCGCATCGATGGTTGCGTGGTGACTGTCTTTTGATGACAGAGATGATGTCAGGGCAGCCGCTATCGTACCAATTCCACGAACAACTTGCTATATTCCGGCACAATCCTGATGACATTGAAGCTACTGAACCACTACTACGATGATCACTTCTGGTTAGGCTGTACTGTGCCGTTAGGTACAGACGCTAGCACATCAAGCTATCCGAAACTGTAAAATTTTCCCAATCAACTTTGAACCTTATGCTTTAACGATAAAGTTGAAAATCTATTAAAGAAATTTGACAGATTGTAGTAACTTGATGTGCTGGCAAGTGTGTATAGTAGTATAGAATTCAAACTTTATGGCGGTTCTGAAGTGCGGTTACTCGCTGCTCAGTACCTCCCCCCTCCCCCCCGCTGACAAATGAATTTGTTACTGTGCAGCGACTCGCCTCATGTTCCGAGCCGCCATAAAGTTTGAATCGGACTGTACTTTGCAACGTCATTCGTATCTAAATTGAATGCTACAATAATTCATCAGCAGTCATCACACTATATTATAAAGGCGAAAGTTTGTGTGTGTGTGTGTGTGTTTATATGTTTGTTACTTCTTCACGCTCAAACGGCTGGACCAATTTTGATAAAATTTTGCATAGAGGTAGCTGGCACCCTGGATTAACATACAGGCTACCTTTTATCCCGATATTCACACGGGATCAATACTTATGCGGGTGAACCCGCGGGACGCAGCTAGTAATCAAAATAAAACATTCATAATTATCTTCACCAACAATGTGATAACAAAGATGAATACGGAATACATTCCGATACCGCTATCTCCTGCCGATATAATTATAGCTACTAATTTGACTAACTAATTAGTATCGCTGTCATTAACATGCTGAGCATCGCTGAATACTACTTAGTGAAAGTTTTGAATACATGCGGGAAGAAAGTGAAAACTATTGAAGATATTTTTGTGTTAGGAATTAATAGGGAATATGCATGAATTTTTTTCATGGCATTTATTAACAAAATATGAAAATACCGTAGTAGAGATGACAAAAAGTGAAATTAAAATTAAAATCGGCCGATATGAGCATTTAAAACTATTGATTACACACCAATTAGACAGAGAGATCCGACATAGACTGTGACGTCACATGTCACTACGGCCATATAAACTCCGTGTTAAATTTCGTTTTGCGAGAAAGAGATAGAAACAAATCTTCGATGGCTCATATCTTTTTTAATTTCATAGTTATCCGAAAAACAGTTTTACTAAACTGTTTATTACATGAATGAGGATTAATTTTTTAAATAAAATAATCATGCATATTCCCTATTCTTGCTTTTTAGGACTGATTGATGACACTGTGCCATTTAATAGCCAGTTGGGTGCAATTAGTTGAAACAACACAAAAGTTGCACCGTCTAAGCTGTGTGAAAAATGATGTTATTTCTGTAAGTAGGTTTGTACAATAGTATATTTCATTACAAGTGCGGAAAGGTTGTCATTGCAAAGAGTTCCGACAAAGTCTACCCGAGCTGAGGCGCAGCCGAAGGCGAGGGTTGACAGTCGGAACAAGTTGCAATGACGGTTTCGCACGTGTACTGAACGACTATTTTTAATACAGTTGCGAAAAAATGAAGCAATTTAATAAAATAATAAAAACACAATAAACTCAACTAACCAATGGCGCCAACCGTAGAATATAAGCAGAGATTTTTTTTCTTCACCCATTCTGGTAGGCAAAGGGAACTATGCCCATACAGCCAAGTCTTCAGTAGATTTTTTTTTATTGATATGAAATGAAAATGAAATTTAATGAGATGAAATGAAATGAAACCTAACCTAACTCATTCAATCAAATCATTAAATCTGATATTGAAACAAATTAGTAGCTTCTTTTTAGAAATATACGTATTTGCATGAATCATAAAAACTTCTATGATTTTTTTTAGTAAAAACTTCATGATTGGTTTTTCTTTTTAATAGACATTATTTTGACAGTTGGGAAAGAGAACGCACGAGTTCGGGAAAGGTAAAAAAAAAGCACGAGTATGTAATAGCCCACATCCCGAACGCTATACGTCCCTGCAATACGCCACTTTTTGAGCAACTGTATTAAAAACACTTTTACACGTCAATCATATTTTAAAAACTAGATGAGGTCGGCGTTTCTTAACTGACTACCCTGAGGAGAAAGGCCGAAACAAACTCAGAGGTCACAGTCATTTTTAAAGTCCAGACACAGTCTTGGTCAGATCATGTTAAGACCATGTAGATTGATGTATCTGAAATGGTCTTTTGAGGAAAAACTATAGAGATTATTTTTTTTAAACGTTGCCCCTCCCTAGGAATTACTCCTGTATCGTGGGTGCGTTTACAAACATTCAAATTCACATACACAAACAGCCAGACCCGGAACAACTACCTGTAGACAACACAAATATTTGTTCCGTGCGGGAATCGAACCCGCGACACTCAGCGCAGCAGTCGATCGCTCAGCCACTGCGCCAACCGTGTCTTTATAATCGAAATACAAATCAAATGGACCTGTCCAGTCAGTGTACATGCAGCTCAACTCAGAATATAAGGAACTCAATGTGCATGTCACCGTCTAAACTGTGTTTAGAAGACGTTGCAAGTAATTTGTTGCTTCAATTTTATTGCATGTTACAGGCAGGAAACTTGCTTCGTGTAAATAAAGGCTCCTACAAACAGGCGCGACACGCGATATAATCGCGCGCGACCCAAAGGCACCGCTCGTTGTGCGACTTTCGGTGCCCTTGAGTCGCGCGCGATGTTATCGCGTGTCGCGCCTGTTTGAAGGAGCCTTAACACGCAATTCTGACAATCTAAAGGGTTTTTAGAAAAAAGGTTATCTACTATAAATATCAGGAGTTTTACATAGATAAGAAAATATGCGTTGAATGCATCACCTATCCTATTTTGAAGTCAGTTAAAAATACGCCTGTTTACCGGAAACGTCGAACAATCGATCAAGGCTATCGAATATCGAGCAAATCAACCAAAGACACATCTCTACACACAAAATCGGTAACAAGCGACAAAGCTATCCGATTTCCTAAACCGATTCTCCGTACCGACCGTACTCCGATACTAAATCGATTGCGGCACGTCTCGCACTAGAGACGAGCCGGAATATCAAATGATCCTTTTAATTAAACGTTGCATCAAAACGGAATGTACAATACCGATACTAATTGGGAATCGATTGCAATTTTGTGGAACCAAATATCGGAGGCATTGAACGCGGAGAGTTACCGAAATGTCATTGAACTTTTGTCAGATATTTTTAAACGTAGCTTTTAGAACTATGCTGGGAAACGTCGAAGGGTAGACGGCAATTGTTTTAGCGTTAGCCGTTTGTTTATGTTCAGCTGTTGTTTGTTTATGGCCCCAATGGTTCAATAGAATTTCTTTTGTTTATTCGTTTCAGCTGTTGGCTAACCGAATAGGTGATTTCCAAAAGGTTTGTAGAAATACTTTCAGTTTGTTTACCATAAATTTCTGGTGGATTCGACCCATACGAAGAAGCACAGGGGTCCCTAGGATTAGTAAAATGCATCAGTAGATCAAAACCAAAAGTATTTTTTTCAAACTAGGCTGAGAATTAGCACTTTTTGAACGTCAAAATCACATAAGACAGTCTCCCAAAACGCCCGCCCTTCACCGCTTCCTAGTGCTTTGGCTGGGAAGAGGAAGCTGTGCCATAAACTCCCCGGGAGATACTTTACCTGATCTAGCAGGTAATCGAACAGGGGCCTAAATCTACTAATTTACAAACGTTGTCATGGCTAATGGTCTCTCCATTACGAGTTCTTGACAGGTTAGAAAAAAAAATTGTACAAAATCACAATGGACGGATCATTGCCAATTGCAACTTTTCTAAAGAAGACTTGGCCCCCTGAAAACAAGACAATAGCTAGCTAAGTACTAGCATAATCAGCCTATCCCACTGCTGGGACATATACCTCTCGGTGAGAGGGCGTGGACCGTAATCCACCACACGGGCCCAGTGCGGATTGGTAGACGTCACAAGTCGTACAATTTTTGGTTCTAGGACACGCCGGTTTCCTCACGATGTTTTCTTTCACAGTTTTGAGTGCAAAGTAGTAGGTAATAACCACAAACTGAACGACGCGTGAAAAGTCATCAAACTCCGGAAAATGCTATCAACGTCAGCTGTTGCTTTAAAATCTAGACAAAAGCCATTACTTGCCAGACAGAATCGCTGCTAAAACAGTTTCCACGCATCAATAAGCAATAAATCTTTTGTACTAAAAATAGACGTATACCGACGATCGCCTTATTCATGCACTATGTTAGTCTGTTATGCCAAAACCATCGATATTTATAGCAGTATTCAAATTGTGTGGGTAAAACACACGGGGTTATATTTTGAGCATGTAAGTTATGTTATAACTTGATTACAAGCAACAAGTTGACTGTGGTTTTACTCATTAGGAAAAATAATTCTACAGATTAATGCCGCTAAGCTGAAGTGGGACTGGGCTGGCCACGCCTGCCGTATGCCCAATAAGCTGTGGACCAAAATAACCACCACGTGGAGCCCTGACACAGGTAGAAAGCGTCGCGGTAGAAGACGGCGGGACAAGCTGGAAAAAACAAACGACCAGTTGTCCACTTTAGCCCTGGATCGAAAGAGCTGGAAGTAATTCAGGATATGGTCAGTCTGAATGCCAAATTCTATGCAAATCCATTCAGCGTTTTTGTGCTTTTGCCCGCGGCTTCGCCCGCGTGGAAGTCGGAAATTGTCCCACAGCAGCGAGCTGCCGGGACAAAAAGTAGCCTACGTTCTTCACCAGGATGCCATCTATCTCCTTAGCAAATTTTATCTCAATCCGTTCAGTGGTTTAGGCGTGAAAAGTTAACATACAGACAGACAAACACTTTCGCATTTATAATTATTAGTATGGATTACTAGCAGCGCCCCGCAGTTTCACCTGCATAAATGTCGATCCCGTGGGAATATCGGGATCATCTGAGTATCGGGAGTATATTTGTGCCAAATTTCATCGAAATCCATTTAGTAGTTTGTGCGAGAAGAAGTAACCAAGGGGGCGTCCACGTGAGGTGTTTTTTTACATTTTCTGTCCCTCCCTCCCTGGTGAGATGTCGTGAGATTTTATTCAACCCCCTTCCCCCATCCCCCAATCTCACGTGAGATTTTACAAAATGTGGGTTTCTTACGTAAACGCGTTGAATTGTTATACTTAGTAAAAAGAAAAAAAAAACAGATTAAATTGAGCTATTTGGTATAAAACAAATATGGTGGTTTGACAGTCACTAGATGTATGACGTCGAAGTATGAATGAAATTATTTTCTTTCGAACGAATTAGTGAATGATCTTAATCGATTAAATCTTAAGCATGTACAATCTGGATTAAATGGACCAAAATAGTATAGATAATAATTTTTTGATTCAATCAGAAAATAAATTGCGTGATATTTGCCGAGACCCCCCTCTCTCCAACGTAAGGTTAGATGAGATTTGACTCGACCCCCTCCCCTCTTAAACATCTCACGTAATTTATGGACGCCCCCCAACATAAAAATACATTCACAAACTTTCTTCTTCCTTTATAATATTAGTGTGATATAGTATGGATTGAGAATCGAACATCCGCAAAAAGGCTTTTCTTTTTGGTAAACAGTTGAATGGAAACGTGGGATTATTTCATTGATAATCTAATAAATACTGTACTACTGAGATGACAACTAATAAGAAGTATGTAAGAACGCATAAAGGCTCGTACACACAGGCGCGACGCGACACGCGAAACAAAGGCACCGCAAGTCGCGTAACGAGCGATACCTTTGTGTCGCGCGCGATTCGCGTCGCGCGTCGCATCTGTTTGCAGGAACCTTAATGCGCAGACCCAGAATGATGATAACCAAATAAATACCAAATTAGTAACGGAATGCAATTAAAAACAGAGGATTCAATAAAAAAGGTCTCATCCAATTTTATCCATTGCAAACCTTAATTAAAAGCGAGTATAAAATGCGTCATACGACCGCTTGCAAGCGACAACCAGTTTGAATCGTTAAGGCGAAAGCGCCAGGGTAGCCCGCGAAATTCAAATTTTTTTAGGTTTTTTGGAATTTGCTGGTCAGTATTAAGGTGTACGTTGATTATTATATGAATCGCGGCCGTAAGAAATATGTGTTTACAGAATTATAATCATTAAAGTCATCAACACAACTCTCTAAGACCACGTAAGTCCCAAGAATAACTGTTTCAGGAAATCACCATTCTTTGGACTTACGTGGTCTTAGAGAGTTGTACATATTCGTTACGGCCGCGATTCATATATTAATCAACGTACAACTTAATACTGACCAGCAAATTGCAAAAAACGTAAGAAAATTTGAATTTCGCGGGCTACCTTAGCGCTTCCCCCTTAATGTAATGCAACGCGACGCATCCTTTTAATGCCGCACATTTTTGCCACACGCGCGGTTTTAACAGGATCGTGGAATTAGATTATAGTGCCATTTCCTTTTTTAAAATAAAAACTGGTCAAGTGCGAGTCGGACTCGCACACGAAACGCCGAAAAAAGACACGTTTGTTGTATGAGACCCCCCCTTAAATATTTATTTTATTCTGTTTTTAGTATTTGTTGTTCTAGCGGCAACAGAAATATATCATCTGTGAAAATTTCAACTGTCTAGCTATCACGGTTCATGGGATACAGCCTGGTGACAGACAGACAGACAGGCGGACAGTGAAGTCTTATTAATAGGGTCCCGTTTTTACCCTTTGGGTACGGAACCCTAAAAAACAGGCACGAGCGAATATTGGGATACAACAGTGGGGCAGTTCCCGTAATTTTAAGAATGGTACGACCATTCATATCTCATTATCAATCTTTTAAAATAGGTACGTCTATTTTTTCTACAATTTTGAAAAAATTTTGACAGTCCGCCGAGATGAGGTCGCGACTAGATTTTGAACGTTTACTAAATACGGGAACTGGGTTTCTATAAGGTTTAAGCAGAGAAAGTTGATTGCTCGGGGGGTTTTTTTTTGTGGATGGGAAATCATCAAATGACCCCTCTCACTCTGGATGGAGCGGAAGGGAGTTTCAGACTTTTACTGACTAAAACCCACCCGTGTTCCTTCCTTAGCCCTTTATGTTCCGGGCCAGCGGTAACACTTTCGGACAATCCCACTGACCCTGCTCGGCCGTTTGACAAACTCTTTAAACGTTGATAGACCGGCGTTCTGTGAGAAACGTTAGCAAAACAGTCTTGCAGCAAAGTAAAGCTGCCTGCATTTATTGGGTAGGAAACATTACACACTAGAACACATTCCACTTTAATGTAGAAATTTTTCTGAAACGCATTCGTTTTTGCCTTGCTTTTGTGAACTACGCTGCATTTAAGATTATGATATCTGGGTGTTTTTATGAATGAATACTAAATCCTACGCAATTTATTATAAAATGGTGCAACACCTTTTTTATCAATGTAATAAGGACGCATATTAAGATAGTGCATTATGATTATAACAATAAACAATCGTGACTGTTATTTCAGCTATTGTTATCACCTATCAGCATTGCATTGTATCCTATTTATCATACGTTATCACGTATTGCATGCTCATGATTTCATATTGAACAGTGCAACAACCTCATAAGTCGTGAAAACTATGAGTGTGTGGGTTTTGCGACCTTGTCAATGTCTAATTTACTGACGGTCTTTGACATTTATGTCAATGTCAGTTATGTTATGGAAATTAAGTTGTTTTTATGTTATTATATTTTCTGTATTTTTCGGCCAGTTAATACCTGAACAGAAATATCGTGCTATGAAACGCTATTTTATGTTGTGGTATTAAAAGGACGTGAATAAAAAATAAATACGTTTATTTGCGGCAAACATGACGCAGAGAAAGAACACAAAAAATAACAAATAACGCATTGGAATAAAATATGTGTCATGTCCACGCAAAACGGTTATTGCTCAGCATAATGTTGAGACTTGAGACCCTATACGAGAAAGAGTCCTAGCGCTGGTTTTTAGCGACAGCCGGCGTTGACGAATCGTGTCAACCGACATGATAAGATAAAAAACAAAATAAGAAATAAAACAAATATACAATACCTAGTTTTAAATTCTTTGACAAGCTCCATTTCAATCTAGTAATAAGAGTTATTTCATGTCTTTTAACTCCTACGAGTGCAGTAATATGCTAGTTGTAAAACCGCGAAGCAATTTGTGGAAGTGTTGAAATCTACCTAGTTAAAACTAAAATCGTAGCGCGTCCGCTCATAAATCCTCACTGTATATTTTCATCTGAATGAGCACGGCGGGTCTCGCGAATATCGAATGCAATAAGTGATATCTATGAATATTCAGAGCACGACCGACGGTCGCTGTTAATTTGACGCATTTTAGACGATCCTTGTACCGTCTGTTCTATAAGGTCGCATGAAGTGCACTTAAATATGTCCAAAATGAATATTATTATTTTTACACTAAGAATTGTGTAGATAATCTGTCAAAGAATATTATGGTTCAAAAACCTTCTTTGTTATAATCTGTAGAATGTTATTAGTGTACTAAGTGAAGTTACGACTTTATTGCTCTGAGGATAATTTCGAGCAGTGCAGGCCGTTAATTTATTCGGAGAACGCCATCGTTAAGGATTTGATGGGATCAGTTGTTATTGCGGTATCACAGTTAAAGTAATTGGGTCAAATAAATGTTTTTAAATGGAAACTATCAATCTTTGTACGAAGTGTGTCATTTATGACATTATTAATCTTGCCAGTGTATCGTTTATTTTATAACTTACGTAGTGACTAAATTATTTAGCAGTCGTATCGTTATGTTGGTACATATAACTTGTAAAACAGCAAAAGTCCGTCTTATAACTTAACTAAAAATACTTTTCAACGATTTAGCATTTTAAAACGGCTATCCGTCCATAAATACCAGTAACAGATAACCGTTGATGTCGTTAGCGTAGATCAAAATGTCAGATGACATCATGAAACGCAATCATTGGCGGAATTTGTGTAATAATGAGAAATGGCGTGTGAATTACTTGAGCTTCGTGACCGGCTTATGTTATTGGTGATTAAATATCGGTGTGGGATAGACTGTTTTATCTCAAAGTATGTGCTGTAAATATTTCATTTGCAGTTAAATGGAGTCACATTCGTTTAGGAAATGAGTAGCACCATAAAGGCTCGTACACACAGGCGCGACGCGACACGCGACACAAAGGCACCGCAAGTCGCGCAACGAGCGGTGCCTTTGTGTCGCGCGCGATTCGCGTCGCGCGTCGCGCCTGTTTGTAGGAGCCTTAAGAAGGATAAGCGTAGGATGAGTAAATTTAAACTAAAACGGATTTATAAAAATACTAGCAGCGCCTCGCGGTTTCACCCGTATAAGTGTCGATCCAGTGGGAATAACGGGATAAAAACTATCCTATGTCCTTCCTCGGGATACAATCTATTTCTCTGCCAAATTTTATCGAAATCCGTTCAGTGGTTTAGGCGTGAAAAGGTAACATACAGACTGACAGACAGACAGAGTTACTTTCGAATGTATAATATTAGTACTTATGGATTATTATTCCTGTTCCAAGTTATAAAAATATTATTATATTAAATAATATTAATCCCGGTCTCGTTTTAAGTTACGAAAAGACAACTAACACGTCACATCCAACCATCAAAAACGCAAAGCACCAAAGGAAAATACTAGATGTCAGTTGTGCATTTTGTGCACTTCCTGTCAAAGAGGAATTGATAAAAAAAAGCATATATATCCGAGTCTGATTCACGAATATTCGGGTAAATTCCTAGATCTAGATTGGACACATACATTACGCGGAATAGGTACCCTAACTTTATGACGTAAGTACTGAGATTTTACGTTATTTAGGGGTTTTTGTCGAGTGAGGAAAACATTCGTAAAACTAGCTTTGGTTGGTTTGTTATTGCATTTTAATTTTATTGATATCTTTTGAATTATAAATTTCAATGCTTACGTTTTTCTGCCTCCTATTAGCATTAAATCTGCATACTAATAAATACTTAAACACTTTTTTTTTTCAATAAAACGGTTAATTATAAATGTTTTGCCAGCCTGTTATACAAACTAGATTATCTGATAAGGCACGAGTGTCTAAAAATACATTGATTAATAGTTTAATATCCTCTAGAATAATTTATCCTATCATATTTGTGTCATAGTTATACCTACATTATTAATTACATCGAAAAAAAAACAAGTTCAAAATCCTCTCTACACAGACTACATACATACATCAGACCAAAGAAAAACACTACGGCACGGTACGGCTGACGCTCTCACAAACAATTGTGTTCAATGAACTTGAAAATTGCTTCTCCTCGTAATGATATTCATTGGAAGTACGGCATTACGTGTTCTCAGCTACGGCATTTTGTAGCGTGTCGTGTAAAGTGTGATACAGAAGAATAAAGTCGTATGTGCTGTTACTGCTTTAGTGAGCATTTATGAAAGGATTGTGGAAAGTTGGATGAGCATTTTGATTTTGAGATTGCTCGTGTTTATGACGGACTGTGTACAGATAATAAAAAAAGAGTATTATATTAGAAACACAGAATCCGTGAGCATTATAAGTTACCTGATGAGCATCGTTTGCTTGTCATCGTTGTCATATAGGTAATTTGGGCGTATTTTTTCATAATTATATTCGCCACTTAAGCCTATGTGAGTCATTATTTTTCTCAGCATAAAGGCTCCTTCAAACAGGCGCGACACGCGATAAAATCGGGCGCGACACAAAGGCACCGCAAGTCGCGCAACGACCGGTGTCTTTTTGTCGCGCGCGATTCGCGTCGCGCGTCGCGCCTGTTTGAAGGAGCCTTAAGTCTCGTACACACAGGCGCGACGCGACACGCGACACAAAGGCACCGCAAGTCGCGCAACGAGTGGTGTCTTTTTGTCGCGCGCGATTCGCGTCGCGCGTCGCGCCTGTTTGAAGGAGCCTTAAGCTGGATATAATATAACTAAATCAGCCTATAATGTTCCCACTACTGAGACACAGGCCTCCTGTCGGTGAGACGGAGTGGACCGTAATCCACCACGCGGGCCCAGTGCGGGTTGTTCAATGTCACATATCTTGGAATTCTTGGTTCTAGAACATGCCTTCTCTCCTAACACCTGCCTCCTAACATTTCCTCACGATGCTGTTTCCTACACCGTTTTGAGAACAGTGGTGATGAAATAATTTACACAAAGTAAACCACCTGTCTGGCTTCGAACATACGATCTACAGACATATGATGCTGAGTATAGAATATTCTTTTGAGTTTCATCGTGAACGACATCTTAAAAGAAGCTGAATCATCTTACCCGCTAAACATAAGTGAATGTAACCACAGCTTAACAGAGAAATTGTCTCTGATCCATGAGACGGGTGTAATGTTCCGCAGCGTTATTTAACATAGTAATATATTGAGCGCCAAGATGGAATAGGTTGCGTTTTGCGAGCATTTTTCACTGGAGCAGCCATTTTGTATGCTCATATGGGGATGTAGCTTATTTGTGTTTTAATAAAACTGTTGTGGTAAAGATATGTAATAGTTTGGTAAGAGTAAAGTGTTCTTAATTCCTATTCCTAACGTCTCCGTAGCGCAAACGATATTTGTCTTGCGAGAACACGTACAAATTACGGAAAGAAAAGTATTACATACGAAGGGGCACAGATGTACAACAAACTACCACGAGAAATAAAAACCACTACAAGTTTACAAATATTTAAAACTCTGTTAAAATCTTTTATTATTGACAAAATTTAAATCCGGCCCTGGTTCATGTTTGTAATTTACCCACAAAATTATGATTTTTGTTTCGCATGAATCTTTTGCTGCTACCTTCGATGGCTTGTTATGAACGTTAATTATTGTTGTCTTCTCTTAATATTTGTGCATGTCTATACTAGCTCTGCTCATGAATGTCACCATTATTTATCGTTAAAATATTTCTCATTAAGTGAAATTTGTAGTAAATTTCTTTTGAGTAAATAAAGATTCTTTAACCACATTATTGTTGGTTGTTGTTAGTTGGTATTGGTTGTAAAAAGTGTTATTTACTTAGGTTTTTTTTGTAACTGGTAGAATATTGTGCATTATCTACTGTTTAAAACGTTAAGTACTGAATAATTACGGATTCATATTTTCGTTTTTCGGTGTTTCGGTCCTCAGCAGAGTATTTGATCGTTGTAGGATCTGAAATAGGTGATAATAACTATTGTACTTATTGAGCCAAATTATCGATAGAAATACGATTAAAGTAAGCGAAAGTATGATTTCTACTGTGTGATCTGAAAACAAATAAATGTCATCCCAAATTATTTCGATAAACGATATTCTCCGTAAGGCCAAAAATATCGACATTTGCAACCTCAGATGCTGGCGCCAGCCGTTACCGACGCGACGTGTGAATCATGCGCATTCCTACACTTTACCATAAGGCTTTGACACTACGATATGTTTGGCAGTTTCTAGGACATTTGTAGGCAGCCTGAGTATTGTTGCCACCGATAATTTTGACAGTTAATTCTATGAAGTTGTTTGAATAACTTTGTGTGGGTTTTGTTTAAGCACCACAGTTCAGTATGGGATTTAATGTTATTTGTAAGTTTAGTGATGGATGCCATAAATGTTTTGAGTGAAGAATAAATGCCCACCTTTATTCTTGTGGGTGTCTTAAAATACAACTAAACTGTTAAAAGGGTCAGCTGCGTCATAATAAATAACAATAAACTGCTTGGTAAGTACAGATAGATGTTCTGTCACGAAGTCCGTTTGGCTATGAATGTTGTCAAGCGTGCACATGCACATTGTGATCAACAGAGACTCAACAATGGGTGAAGTAAAACGGTACACATTCGCGGAAATAGCCTCATGCGACGGCAGCAAGGGGCAGCCGCTGTGGGAGCGCGCTTGTCGGGATACGTCACTACTACAATCAAAGCCGAACGGACTTCGTGAAATAGAATATCTGTATCAACAATCTGTCAGTCAAAGGTGGTCAATATAAATATAACTATTTAATTAATTACTTGAAAGAATTACTTCAGCAGTGAAAATGAGAGTTCATTATTAAAGAACGAACTTGATCAGACTACAAATCAGTTTACTTTTTAGACAAACAAATCTAAATTACTCTCAATAGGTCTAAATAACAATATTACTAATCTAACTGAAAAAAATTGTGGTTCCTATTTCTAATTAAATTTCTCCTATTCATTTAAGGACCAAAATACTTGATTACGCATTAAACAATTAATCATTACTCCATGTATCATGAGCAGACATTAACTTATTCATCCGAGCCTGAATTAAAAGCCGCGAGCAAAATTATGCAAAACAGCCGCCCAACGACGACGACTCACAATTAAATATAATTAAGCATTTTAATCTCATTGACCTTAAAACGTATAAAAACTGTCACGGCTTATTAACAATTAGTGTTGTACAACACTAGGGTTTTTATAGCCGAACGCCGAAAGAGGCCAATTACTTCTGCCAAAGCTTTAATTGCTTTAGTAATTGTTTGTTATGATTATACGAGTAAAACGTTCTTCATTAGTGTTTGTTTTAGTAAAATATTCTGGTTTCTAAGAATCTAGGCGATATGTAGTGTTTGTGGCTGGTGATTATTAGAATACTTAGGTACCTATCTTATTTATTAAAATATCATATTTCCATTTGCTGTGGAATGGTACCTATTTATATTTGTATATTTATTACACCCGTAAATAATGATAACCCTATCATCACAATAAGTATAACAAATTCATGTAGTATGTAAGGATCGTATCAGAAGGCCAATTCTCGTAATTTAAAACGTTCAAAATCTAGTCGGTCTCATCTCAGCGACAAGCAAATGTCAAAAACTTGTCAAAATGTAGGGAAATTAGACGTATTTTTTGACAGATTGAGACTGAGATCAGACTGTGAACGTTGTTAAAATTAGTAGAATTGCCCCTCAGGTGGCGGCCTGTAGTTTTTGCTTACCCTAATGGGAAGAAGGCGTGAGTTTACGTATCTATGTTATTCATTTAAAGGTATACTATCCTACATATTTTTAGCTGGTGACTAGCCACGGTAGCTAAAGTTTCGGCTGTCGCTCGGCCGAAATCAACAGCCCAACACTATCAGCAATTCTTTACAACGCCCACACTTCAAAAACCTTAGTGTAATAAATATAAAAGTCAATTCATATTTACAACCGTAATGTCAGTGTTTGTTACATTAAAGTTGTAATAACTGGAACTTATAATGGATTATGATTTAACTGTGCTCATATATTTGACGAAATGCTTTGTTTAAGTATCAATAAACTACAAGTAATTACGTTTGGCGACTTACATTAATATTGCGACTGTCTAAATCAATATTATTTTAGCAATGTTAGTCATGAGGAAACCTGTCCATATTTCAATATAGGGCGAAAAATCCCCAACCCAAAGTTCGCAAGGGCAATTTCGGTGATCAATTATCTGTATGAGAAGAGTCCTTTGCCCAGTAGTGGGACAAATATAGCCTGGTATTATTATTGATCTAATATTTTTTGGTTTCGGCTTTCGGTCTAACCAGATGCAACACTAGATACCCACTACATTTTTAACTCACTGTTAGAAAAAATCTCAGCGCAATTTAATGGTTAATGCAAAAATAATTGCAAGCTAAGAAATTATAGGGTTACCTAATATAAAACAAAATTACAGAATAAATTACAGGCTTATTAAAAAAAGTGCAATGCAACGCCAATCAAAGTTCACTTCACATGAAGCCGCACAATTTTGTTTTCTTTAAAAAAATCTGAAAGTTATTATCAATACCAACATAATTTACGCCTTTAAAAAGCGATATTACGCAAATAAACACTCAAAGCTTACCTCACTGATAATGTTATTTATTAAAAGCTTTCCGGCTTTTAAGAAAACCAAGTTGTATATCAGAAAGTTGCGAGATTATCATGTTGAGACTTGCTTAACATTAAAGGGCCGGTATCAAGTCGACTGTCCACTGCTATGTAGGATATGCATGGAGAGGTTTGCCACAATAGCTGCGCGGTTCATTTTTTTGCAAGGCTAGCTGTGCGTTTCATTGGTTTTCCAGTTGTGCGTAGCAGGGCCATGGGTCGCATTGGACGATCCCGGTTAATGTAGGCGTCATAACAATCCTCCAGGCCGTAATTCTCTACGACTCAATGAACGAAACTGCGCGAAATCAACGCAAGATTGGCGGGATTAGCTAAGGAATTGACGTGGTTTCGAGTATAAGGAATCGTTAAGTGGTCATTGTGAATTCGTAATTCCTAGGCCGTATTTCGGCCATGGCGGCCAACCTCAACAGCGACAAGCCTTCGGCGCGGGAGATATTACAGTGCACAAGTGTGTGCGCATATACAGGAGCACTCTCTCATCCCTCACTCTCATAGTCCGCCATAGGACTACATCCCATGATCCCATGATGGGACGGCAATCCGACACGACCGGAGAGATCAGGCGCAGGTCCAGGACCAACGGTTAAACTCCGGGCTCTTTATACTAAGAAATTCCTAATGGAAAACCCATTAACACTTTGCCCGACCTGACCCCACGCTTAGCAGCGACTGCAATCGCGAGACCAACGGGGCAGTTCATTTATTGTAAATTTTCATACTAAGCGAAGCGAACAAGTGCGTAGCTTAGCCGTGGGTTGCTGTGGAGCGCCATCTTTAGAGATAAGCGACATATGCTGGGGTGTTGTCAACATAACTACACCCACTTGACACCTACGGACCAAGATGGCGCAAGTTGGGACACCACATAACTGTCCCCGAAATGTCGGAAGCGGTAAACAATTTTGTTGATAATTTAAAGTGAGTCCAAATTTTACGGATACCTACAGATTCGGCAAAGGAAAAGAGACATCTCTTCACTGGATAAGCTTGATGGTACTTCCGAAACGATCGCATCATTACACGAAAACTGTTAAAACCTTGAATTAAGCCGGATTTCAAAAACCGATCGCTGATAGATTCGAGTTAAACTACTGTTACCTAGAAGTGCGGCCGTCACATAACGGCCGCAGTGACGGATATCATGAAAATGATGGCAGCGGGGTTTGACTTCACGAGAGTCAAAAATCGCTCTCTAGGAAAACACACCAGCAGTGCGATTCTGTAACCATCTCACCGTGAAAACTTAGGTGAAGTGAGCGTGGAGTGAACTGGCAGTGTCATCTTACCAGATACTAGGGATTGACCAAGCATACATTTACAATCATAATCGAGATTTTAATAATATTTTTTTAGCCTAATCCTATTGATATTTTTATATAATTCAAAGCTAGTATTTTAGTGGTCAAAACATTAATATTTTGTGGGGTTTTACTTACAATAAAATAGCAAAACAGAAGCGCAGTCAGAATCTCAATCCTGTTTTTTTTATTTTTTCCCTAGTCTAGTAAGTCCTTATATAGACTGAGGCGCGAGCGCGTCACGCACGAACAGTAAATAAAATTAAAACATTCACGTTTATGACTGCTAGACTGATGAAAATACGCATCGACATTGTTTGGTTATTATGAGCAATTGTAGATCGAGTCTAGTAAAGCCTGCGACGATGTTCAGCGTTGTTATTAACCCAAATCTATTGAATTAGAAGAGATAACCGAGTGTGTCAAGTCATCGAGTGCTAACGGATGCCTAGCTGCCGTCAGCTAGGCATCCGTTAGCACTCGATGACTCGATGGTCCGTACCATAGAATGTAATCCCACGTAGTTTGTGTGGCGTGATCACTCCACCCGATTCACGACACTAAATGTCGTAAATCGGGTGAAGTGAAGGTGAAGTGATAAGATCACGCCGCGCTTGCGCGTTAATCACTGTCATTATCACATTGCAGATTGCGTGATCACTTCACCTTCACTTCACCCGATTCACGACATTTAATGTCGTGAATCGGGTGGAGTGAAGGTGAAGTGATAAGATCACGCCGCGCTTGCGCGTTAGTCACTCATTATCACATTAGAGATTTGTTTTTACATATTTAACTTGTAAGGCGTCATGTATAAGAACATTAGGAAAATGCAATACCAACGTCAAATAAGTGCAAATATTTTATCACTCATCGCGCGCCCGTGTTTGCACTGCACCTCTAGTAACCCTTAAATGAAGAAGTGGTTGGTGTCAACCCTGAAGTGTATGTATGGTCCCTAATAGTGCATAACGTAGTAAGTACCTACACTCCTTTAGAATATAAGTAAGCAGTTTACATCAATGCGCATTGTAACATAAATTCACTAGATATTCATTAAAGTACATTCTATCAAGCTGGTTGTCTAATTCTAACGACCCTTGAACCCCCAACATTTCATGGCGACCCTGCCTTAGAGTCTGCCAAGGGGCAGATTAAGCAAAGTTTTCGAGCGATTTTCAAAATGTGTAACTCTAAAGTAGAAAAAGACGAGGTATTCGCCAATCAAAACGCGGCTGGTGGAGGTGTTGACGCCGAGGTGGTGTTGCCATGGTTACGAGATTCGAGTGGAGTGATATATGGTACATTCCGAATTGCACTGTAATCGACTACAGCGTGCTTACACCTTGACCCCAATTCTGCTGTATGGTATTTATCTATTATTCCCCGCATAATCTTACCACGCCGTACGGTTGTCAAGCGTGGTATTTTGACAGTTCAAACCGGTTTCGGTCATTGTGTCATAGAGAATACGTTAATAGCAGATGTAGTGATTAGGTTATTAAGGAATTGACGTAGTTTCGAAGTAATGAATCATTAAGTGGTCATAGTGAATTAGGGCCCTTTTCTGAATTAACGTGAACGCGATAACGATGTCCCGTGAATCGACATATATGAAGTCATGGCATGTGCCATCTTGCGATAACGCCGACTACCGACCATGCCCTAAATTAATAATTATCACCGATCTTTAAACTAACGTGGCATTTTCGAAATTGTGCTTCTGGCTACAGTCGCCACCTTACCAAAGAAGAGGAAATTCGTGGTGTATACACAAATAAATACTATAATCCAACCATGAGTAACTATTCAAGTGAATAGGTATATTACTGACTCTCAGCTGCCATAGTGGTCATTTATCTAAATCGGAAAGCAAATTATTCATGTGAGCGATGATGACTTAATTCGGAATGAGCCATATTTCACGCCGCGCAAGCGCGTTAGGCGCTGGCGAATCTTTTGACCACTAAAATACTAGCTTTGAATTATATAAAAATATCAATAGGATTACTATTAAAAAATATTATTAAAATCTCTTTTATGATTGTAAATGTTTGCATGGTCAATCCCTAGCATCAGTGGGATGACACTGACAGCTCACTCCACGCAAGTATTCACGGTGAGATTTTTACAGAATCGACATGCAGCTTACAATGCGTGCCACGAAAGATGAGACTTGACACACCACGTGGTTTGACTTGCGCAGTACACGATTTTAGGTATCTTTAGCGGTATGAGGTCTGAGTGCGGGACGGGACCGGACGTCATAGGGGCGGTGAAAAGAGCGCGGAAGGCGAGGTCAAGTCTCATCTTTCGTGGCACGCATTGTATTTTCATAAAGAACGTTTCAGTGACGTCATTCCCTGGTAAAGTTCAGATTCTATGTGGCGGTCATCGCTTTTCTAGGGATCCGTAGCTTAAAACTCTCGTATTTTTACTGTTTTAGACTTAAGGATACTGCGTAGTACACTAACAGTAGGAATGGCGTTCATTTTGACAGTTCAACAAAATTCATTGCGTTATTTACGTTGTTGAGCAGACATATTTTTCAAACATATGACGCAATGGATTAGCAATTTCTTTCAAAGTGATTCAGATTGCGATTTATAGTGTGTTACGCAATTCGGGTGCAGAATTTGAAAACTTTTATTGGCGACTAACGATTGCTTTCATAAAAACAATACAGCGGTGTAAAAAGAAACACGCGAGAAAGTTAATAATCTCTCCAATGCTAATTGGGCCAATTTACTTCAAGTCTTCGATTCAGAGTTAATGCCATACAGTTAGCGCGAAAGTGAAAAATAATTGCCAGTCTCAGACTATATGAATGTTAATCATTGGATAGTAATTATCGTACATGCTTTGAATCTAACGCGTAGATAGAGATACCGTAAGTTCGATAAACTGACAGAGCGAATGAGAGTGAAGCTTATAATTATCATTCATTCTTTTGAAGTTTAAAGGATAAAGGCTTATTAGTGGATAACGATGCTATAAATAACAATGAAAGTATAGTAAGATCTGACTTAGGCCGGCCGCATACGTCCGGTTTCCTGATCAGGAATTCGGTTTCGGAGACCCTGTTATACGTTCTTATATTTTCCGTTCGGAAACCCTGACAGAAAATATAAGAACGTATGCGCTTAGAGACGATTTTGTATGAAATGCATGCATTCAGGGTCTCCGAATCTGAATTCCTGATCAGGAAACCGGACCTATGCGGCCGGCCTTAAACCGAGCACCTAGACAAAGTGTCATTCTTTCGGCGATAACGATGATGAGAAAGTCTAAAATATATTGAAACTGACATAGATTACCAAAAAGCTTATGTCAATCCTGTTGAAAGTCCTTGTAGAAATGAGAAACGGTCTGAGAGCGATTGCTTGTCTAGGCCCTTTGGTGACCCAATTTCTTAAACCAAGCAAATTGAGACAAGAGTATTAATAGTTACATAAATATTAAATAACTACAATGATACACTGCCAGCATTCCTCACCAAAAAAGGCAAGATCAGCATTGCTAATAGAATTTTTACAACGCATCATTTAAAGATTAACAGGTGTTTATGTTGCATCACATACACTTTAAGTTGGGCGCCTTGAATTGATTCATGTGCCCACAGTCCCACACCTCATGTCGTAGGTTTGTATCACCGGAGACACGCATTCTTAACACATCGATTTGGAACTAAAAAGATTTTGGCAGTTGGTCAAAAAACTATAAATGTCAATCTAAATAATGTTGTTATAACTAACAAAACTCAAAATGATGTTATTAACACTGGATTTAAAAAATTACATCATAATATTAATTCAGAACAAGGATTGCAGAAACTATGTGTTTACGACTATATGATAACTGAAAATCTTTTGAAAACGTTTATAAAATAAACAATTATCATAGGACAGACAATTTTTTTTCAATCTTTTTAAAGCTTGTAACAGTTAGTCGTTAATCCGTATATTTTTGGAAGATATCACTAACGCGTCTATTATGTTAAATATAAAACTACGAACCTTTTAGACCGGACCCTCGTATATCTCCAAGTATTGCTGCTATAATGTCCTGAACTAGACGGACACAGTAGCAACTGGAGGCTGTTCGGTCTCGGCTGCCTCTGCTTCTTAACTCTTAGCTTCACCACTTCATCTACTTCTAACTTCTCTAGTTTTTTCTCTTTCTTTCCTTCTTTGATTGGCGGCTTCTTGGAGTCCACACTCCATCTGCGCTCGTCCATTATCCTTTCTTCCAAATTCAAATGATCCAACCTCTCTTTGATAAAACTCCTTGTACGAATCAAGTCAGGAGTCGTATCCAGGTTATCATGTCTCCTTATTTCTATAGGAGACAAAGGAGGTCTTCTAGGCTCAAAGACAACTTTGGAGTACTCGTTACTTCGACGCCACATACGGGGCGAGAGTGGCCAGAACCGCCCATTTTGCTGACCAGATTCCATCACCATTTTGGATTTTTATCACTTCATAAATTCACAATTCACTCACTGACTTTCTCGATGCTAAAATTAGAATTTATAAAATAAAAGCTTTAAATCCTCAGACACTTATTTAAATGTACAATTAAATAGCTTAACGTTGGTAATATTATTCAAGACTAACACTGAACACGTCCGTTACATCTGTAAGCTATTCATATACTAAACCTTGTTGAAATGAAAAGTGCATAACAAACGCGCCCACGCAATCAATCATGCGAAACGTCTACAGGAACCATAGATAAAGATGGAGTGACTATTTCGATGAGTCAAACAGTAGTACAATTGTCGTAAAATGTATTAGAAATTGTTTTTTGGTTATTTTTATTTTCCTCAAAGGTAAATAACATTATTTTCTTAGTATCAAAAGAGAAAAGTTTTTCTACAAATGTTGGGTTTCTAGGTAATAAAGACGATAATAATTTGAATAAATAAACTGTTTTCAAAAACATAGGGATATAAGTTGTCGGCTTGTAAAAACAGAAAAATTATGTCAAAGCAAATTACAAACGACCTAATAAACTTTAACCATTGAAACGAGTTGACCTTAAATGAGACAATTTTTATCAATTTCTATCATTTGTGAATTTTACATCAATTACTTCGGGTCATTATGGTCAAGCGGCGCTAGCAATAAAAACTGTGTTTGTGTCTTTTATTACAATTTGTCCCAGCTATAACAGGATCTGCGTACATTTGACGTAGTTTTAATGGCCTTTTTCCCCATCTATAAATCGTTAAATAGGTAATTTAAAAGATTGTTGCACTTTCCGTGCGGAAATGGCTAAAGTAAACAGATTAAAATCTTACGAGAGCATTTGCTTGTAGTTTATAGGTAACGGAAACAATAGTTTAACATTGTGTTGTTTTGGCAGTTCCAAGATCTCTACAATCTTTGAAGCTTCTACGGCCATTTTAGGAAAAAAAATCGTGAGACCTAAATAAAGCAAAAAAGCGGGACCCTAAATACGTTTTAGCATTTTTACAGCACGAGGGGGATCGCAAACTGTTGACGACTCCTAACGACGCACTGATAGCCATAAACTGCCGAGTAGTCGTAATGGCTACGGTATCGGATGTCGCCGAATAGCGCTGCATACTAAATGCTGGCTCAGGAAGCGGGTGACAGGACGCTAATATATGCGCGTATAGGCATGCTAATGTACTGATATAGTACATAGATAAAGTGTTAGTGGATACAAAGCTTGGCATGGGAGTGAATTAGAGATGAGCTTTTGAAAAATGTGCCTAAATACATAGACTGTTGATTTTTTAACTGTAGTATTTCCTATACATTTTGCCAAAATGGTGTGCAAGCAACTTTTACTCTAGCTACTTAAGCCAACCGCAGAATAAAGTCAGAAATTGGATTTTCTCCCAAGCTACTGTTTACACATAGCGCATCTTCTTCATTGCTTTATCTGATACACCGCTTGCATTCAAGGAAAAAATCTTCAAAAATATCACGAAATTCTTGAACACATTCTAAGGCACATCTTAACAATACTTACGTAACACTATATATCGATAACAGGAAACGGAGATAGCACTTAAAGTCTTAAACAATAAAACGAAACAAAAACCCCCAAGTCTAAGAAAGGAGTCGCAGGATATAACGAAAGGACTCAATGGCTGAATCAACGGAAGCGTTCGATGCGTTCCACATTAATATTACAACAGAGTTGAGTCAGCGACCAGTAATTCTTGAAATTGAAACGAAATCAATGCTTGTTGACATTGTGGAGTCAATGTGTGGGATGCGTCGGACATTGTTGCTTGTAGCTTGGTCTGATTAAGTGATAAGTTATTTAATATCAATTATGGTTCACCTCTGGTTATATTGGAGTCTCCTGCTATTGTCTGAAGTTCTTTTAAATCGGCATCCATAATCGGCCTAGAATGTTCCCACTGCTGGGACACAGGCCTCCCCTCCGTGAGAGGGAGTGGGCCGAAATCCACCACGCGGGCCCAGTGCGAGTTAGTAGATGTCACGTGTCTTCGAATTTTTGATTCTAGAACATGCCGGTTTCCTCACATAGTTTTCCTTCACCGGTTTTGAGAGCAGTGGTAATGAAATAATTTATACAACTTATAGCGCCCGTCGGGATTTGAACCTACGTCCTACGGCTCGTAAGTCCCGGCTGGTATCACTAGGTCACCATGCTCTCAATCGATATCAGTAAAGTTTTATTCATCATCATCAGTCTTAACAGTCCGCAGCTATCTCATGGCAAAGTTTTATTCATGAACATTTATTTAAATCTTTTTAACTGTGTGTATACCTGTATGGCACACCTTTCGGGGAAATCCTTCGTAATGTTTCGTAATATTATGCGAGGGGTTTACAGAACGGAAGTTTCTAATTAATAATATCTTATCTTCATAATCAGCCTATGCTTGATGTATTGCTAAGTTTGTGTAAGCGGGTTCACCCGCATATGTATCGCAAAATCCTAATCGAGGTTATGGTCTACCCATGTGCCAAATTACATCCAAATACGTTAAGTTATTTTAGCGTGAAAGCCTAACAAACAAACATACAAAAAATCAGACCTTTACTCTTTATAATATTAGTTTAGAAAAGGTAAGATAAGAAAGAAATGATACTGGTGGTCCAACCACGGACGCCTAATGGCATCGCGGACGACTTAGTCATAGATGACGTGACTAGCTTGATGCATATAGGCGGGCCATATAAATTCATGACCAAGTTGAATGGAAACAAGAAAAGGAGGCAATTTCCCTGCAACAGGATCAATTATTATTAATTTACTGGTAGTATAAGAAATATAGTAGCAGACGATGATAGTAGAAACTATGGTCTTTTATTTATATGAAACTAGCTGACCCAACAGACGTTGTCCTGGTTTTGATTCGAAAGATACGTGGCGAAATCTATTATCATAGTAACGTTATTGTTGTTTTCCTCGGGAACAGCACTTTTTTTCGGCATGAAAGGTACCCTATGTCCGTTTCTGTACACCTGACAACGTATATTATATGCAAATTCAGGAAGATCGGTTTAGTGGTTTAGGCGTGAAAAGGTAACAAACAAATAAACTTACTTTCGTATTTATAATATTAGTTAGGATTAGGATTTACTGGTAGTCTAAGAAAGTTAGTAGCAGACTTCTACTACACCAGCAAGTCTTTCTTAGAAACTATATTCTTTTAACTATAAGAAATTCATCACATTGACTACCTTCATAGCTGTGTGGTGAAATTCTTATAAATAAAAATAACATAGTTTTGTAATACAACGAACGGTAATATTATTAACTCCGCTAGGTCAACAACATCATGTCAACGTGTAGGATGAGCATACGCAACGGAATTGCGTGCCTCCATACACGTAGTATGGCGCGGTGATTAAAGCATTATGAATCAATAAATCCTTCACAAATATTGTAATTTATAAGCACTTACGTTGTATTATTTGTATTGTAAGGGATCAAGGGTAAAATGTGGTGGGTTAAAACATTGTGTCGGGTCCTTTATATACAGGGTTATTGGTAAAACAATAACAACCTCTTAAGAGGTCATTGTACTCATCATTATGAACAACTTTTACTATGGGACCAAACCTGAAATGGCGAAATAAAATCAGCTGTTCCCTACATTTTGACGAGTTATACGAATATAAATGTAGGGAACAGCTGTTTTTTTTCGCGATTTCAGGTTTGGTCCCATAGTAAAAGTTGGTCCCATAGTAAAGGTTGTTAATGTTTTACCAATTACCCTGTATATTCTGCCAAATTGATACACAGATCGGAGATTTTTAGTTGGGGACTCAGTGGCCTCCAAAAGTTAGTTGAAATTTTTTCCACTTCAGCTATGGCACACCACATTATGATATAAAATTCTAGTGATCCAAATATTTCAAATGCTATAACGTTTTTATTGACTAATTCAACTACCTATGACTTATCATAAAAAAAATACCAAGTAAAGCCTTATTATGTTTAACCTACTTCAAAAATGAGGAGGTTCTCAATTGTAATGTGTTTTTGTTATCTGTTTGTTACACAATATCTCCGGCAATGGTGAATCGATTTCAAAAATTATTTTTTGGATAGATAGGTTATACCTCAGGGGTGGTCCCATATAAATATTAACTTTGCTTGGGAAGTTTTTGAGTCAGCTTCAATAATACGTATTTTTGCCACTTAGTTTATATTGATGATGTTATAATGACTTCCTGTCACTGATTACATAGCAAGTAATGTTATACGAATTAGTGTGGGGTAAGTACAACTTAAAAGTGAAAAATAAAAACATTTTTACAACAAAAAAAAAAGAAAGTGGTATTTTTTTGTAATATTTTTTTTATTATTTAAAATCATAATGTGTGGTGGTTTCACAGCTGAAGTGGAAAACTGTCAGCTAACTTTTGGAGGGCACTGTATATCAGTAGCAAAACAGAAGAAACGGGAGGCCTATACAGCAGTGGGTGATTCTGGGCTGAAATGACGATGATCAATACAGATTTCGGAGTCGTCCGTAGCTATATTGGCGAAAGATGATGATAAATAAAAAACCATAAATAAAATTATCGATATTAATACTTCTTGGCTGGAAAACATTCTACCTATTTTATAAACAAAATATTTATCGGGAAATAAATTACGTCAAAGTGAGCATTATCATGAATGAGCATCGTTTTATAGATCTCAACGGGCCTTGAAGTAATATTTTACCGTCATTACCTTTTTGCTTCCTATCGCAGATTGTGACAATTGATAATAAATATCTCCGACTCATTTAAAATACATTTGTGCTGAATCATATTTTTTTTGGGAAATCTTGGCTTATTTCCGAAGATGATTTTGGTATGAGTCGATTACAATTAGTTGTTCTAACGTTATCTATTGTAACTTATGAATAAATATTTTCAATATGCAACAACATCAAAAACACATTCAAAGTGAATGTAATTGATTCGTATCTAATTGAAAAGATATAACCAAGACGTGATGACTGGTCCCATCACGGGCCATTCATTGTTTACAGTAGCTATAAGCGAAACAAGGAAGGCACTTGCAGACTGATCGTATCTTTCCACGGCGCTTGAGCAAGTTATGGGCTTACAACTTCTACTACAATAATCCTTTAGTTTGTGAATAACTTTGGGACTTATGGATTTGTGAACGGGTTGGCGGCAAAACAGACACCTGTTCATAACTTTAAGGCTCCTTCAAACAGGCGCGATACGCGATAAAATCGCGCGAGACACAAAGGCACCGCAAGTCGCGCAACGAGCGGTGCCTTTGTGTCGCGCGCGATTATATCGCGTGTCGCGCCTATTTGTAGGAGCCTTTACTGTATGTTGAGTAACCTCAATAATAATACACTTAACAAAAAGGAAAGTGGACGAAGGGGAGGAGTATGTCTGTGGGTATAGTTAACTGATATGGTTGATTAGATCGATGTCGAAGAAATCGACCGTAAGGGTCATCGACGCGAAAAAATCGAGCAGTATAAGCTTTTGACCGTGTAGACATACTGATGGAAAAATTCTCATTACATTTATTCATTACACATTGTCTTAATAAATGCACGTAGTTCCATTTATTAAGAAAAGAAAGACGACAAAGACCATAAAATAGAATCAGACAAAGGACATAATTTTAAAAGCCGACGATATGACAAAGACAATAACTCATTACCCACAGTTAATGAGTAATTCTTTCCAGAAATTTCGTCCCCCACTCATCCTCCTAAGAAAGCTTCAAATAACCCTGGTGCAAGCATTGTTGGTTACAATAGCCGGAAGCCGTCGGCACTGTATGTGACTGATGCCGTACAAGGTGTGCTAATACCATATGCAGTCGTGGTCGCTTACTGTTGGGAATTATGAGCTGATGTGACTTTGATGAAGTTGAAGAATGACGTTTTAGAATGCAGTGATGTGCAGTCTGAAGGTGGGTGTTGTGTACTTTACAATTTACGTTGCCAGTTGCCATTATATAAAAGGTAGCTCAGAAAGGTTGACTATGCGAATTCAAAGAGGTCTATATTCGGTGAGGTCAAACTTCAAGCGTTCAGAATGATCTAATAATGACGACTCGTTTCCTACATATTCCCAAGTAGCGCATTACTTACACTATAAGTTCTTGTAAACTTTTAAGGAACTGTTGCTAAGGCTCTGAGAAAAGCGTCACTATATCTATATTTTATTAATAAAACAGTTAACTTCTTAAAACAAATCGTGACTATGTACCTGCCTACTACCTAATATATATACTCAAAGGAAATTAATGTAGTATGCTTAGCAATTAAGGCGATCAAAAGAAACTACATAGTTAACAAGTCCCCGAACAAAATGAACATTCATTTTAACAGGGCTTTCAAAAAGCAAATTCCGGTTACCATTATTTTCGATCAGCAGCTGTCTCCTGTCAAACTGCAGTGAAATCCGGTAGTCGGCCATTTTAGACTGCATAGCAGTGTGCCAGATATTTGGAATAGCCGTGAATGCCGTGATTTGGGCCAACGTCCATAAAATGAGTTTATTTGTCTTTTGTTTTATTAGTGCATGGTTTATTAGATGCAGGAGAATTATTAGAATGCGTTTAGTGAAAGTGTGAGTTGCATTTACAGTTGTTTGAAGCCTAATGCGATGGAAGAAGCTGAATTTCTTAAAGACAAGCCGATATAGTGCATTCCTAAAATCTTCTTATCTTCATTTTGCTAATGACAGTTATACCAAAATACGAGACATGTATTGGATACACAAGGCCAATTTAAAAAAAAATATTATAAGATCATTATTATCTGCCGCAAATGTGTCAAATCTTTGCGAATTACACCTTTCACAGCACCAGCTAGTGAATTTATAGTCGATTTACACTTTTAGCCTAAGGGCTGTAGAAACGAAAACACCTATCATTCAAGAAGCGAAAGCCATACAGACCCGTCACATACCAAACTCAAATTACGTTTAGCCCCAGGACTTCATAAGAGCTATAATTTCGCAAGCACAACACGCAAATGAGGTGTAATAATTCAAGCATATATCGCCGGGTTAATTCAAAAACCAACTAACTCGGTGATTTTTGGATATTGAGTTAAATATACACACCGATTCAAAATTTTATTCTCTTTCTACTGGTAAAACGTACTAAGCTGTGCGATGCTTTGTTTCGGAGATACTGAATGGTGAAACCAACTATCTAACCATACCGTTTATATGAAAAACAAATATTCCTTGTTAATCAAAAAAATTATGATTTGTATCGAAGTCAAACAAGATAAGTACATAAATTTAACCAGTTTTCAAAATAAAAAAACCTGCAAAATATACGGAATTTTGGGAAAGAAAAACGATCACATCCAATTAAATGGTTCTAGTGCTTAGAAACAAGAGGAAATAGCGTTAATATTCAATGAAAATAGCAGTTATTAAAGGATAATAGGTATTACCTGTTGTTTATTTATTAATACTTGCCACAAAATCAAGAAGTCTTTGTTAATAGATAGGTTTAGTAGGTTTTACTTCTATAATATTGATCATGATCCCAACAAAATATCGAGAAGTAAAACCGATTAACTGCGGGTAGTTCGTTTAAATTCCACAGTTTCCGACCGCGCATGCGTCAACGTCGTTGTTGCTCTCGCGCCGACGATATCTCGATTCATTTTGTGGCGGCGAAAAATTCAGTTCCAAGTTATAGTAAGGTGTTTCTGGTGTTCGTGCACTAAAATAGATTCTTGTGATGCTGATCCTCCTCTTCCAGACTTTCAAACTCAGAGGAAGTAACAAAATTTGGGCTCAATATTAATTTTTCCAGATTATTTTTTGAACACGCGTCTTATTGTAATTACTTCAGCTATAAAACAATAATTTAGGACAAACGATTACATGTTATTTGAAGTTCTATAGCGGAATTTGATCGTTTTCAACGTTCCATTGTAACTTGATACCTCACTCCATTTATTCGTATCGATACCGGGGGTCAACTATTATTGGATGCTTTTTGAACGACACTACCGCTGACATCCCGGACGTCAGCCTGTACGAGATTAGGATGACTCTGAAGCTGCTCAAAAACAACAAGGCGCCGGATGATGACAGAATTACTGCCGAGCTCCTGAGTGCCGGCAGAAAACCCGTTCTTAAGGCCATTTAGAAACTGTTTGGTTTCGTCATACTCGAGGGTAAAACACCACAAGCATGGAACAGAGGTGTGGTGATACTTTTCTTTAAGAAGGGCGACAATGCCCTTCTTAAGAATTATAGGCCCATCTCACTTCTGAGCCATATCTACAAGCTGTTTTCGAGAGTCATCACGAACCGTCTCGCGCACAGGTTTGACGACTTCCAGCCTCCCGAACAAGCCGGATTCCGTAAAAGCTTTAGCACCGTAGACCACATACATACGCTGCGACAGGTTATACAGAAGACCGAAGAGTATAACCTGCCTCTATGCTTAACGTTTGTGGACTACAAGAAAGCCTTTGATTCGATCGAGACATGGGCTGTGCTGCAGTCTCATCGACTATCGATACATCGAGGTGCGGAAGTGTCTGTACGAAAACGCCACTATGTTAGTCAGACTCCAGGATCAGACCTCCAAACCTATCCTTCTGCAGTGAGGTGTGAGACGGGGAGACGTTATCTCTCCGAAACTGTTCACCGCTGCACTGGAGGACGTCTTCAAGGTTCTGGACTGGAAAGGGGCTGGCATTAACATCAATGGCGAGTACATAACTCACCTTCGATTTGCCGACGATATCGTAGTCATGGCTGAGACTATGGAGGAACTCAGTACAATGCTCGATGACCTCAGTAGAGCCTCCGAAAGAGTGGGTCTTAAAATGAACATGGACAAAACGAAGTTCATGTTAAATCATAAAGATCGGAGACGCTACACTCGAAGTCGTGGACGAGTATGTTTACCTAGGACAAACTTCCAGTTAGGTAGGTCTAACTTCGAGAAAGAGGTCAATCGTCGAATCCGACTCGGCTGGGCAGCGTTCGGGAAGCTACGCAATATATTGTCGTCCCACATACCGCAGTGTCTCAAAACGAAAGTCTTTGAAAGGGCAATGGAGAGGGCTATGCTTGGAGTTTCCCTGCGTGATCGAATCAGGAATGAGGAGATCCGCAGGAGAACTAAGGTAACCAACATAGCCCGACGAATTGCCAAACTTAAGTGGCAGCTTAGTGGGCAGGGCACATTGCTCGCAGAACAGATGGCCGATGGGGCCGAAAGGTTCTGGAGTGGCGACCGCGTACCGGAAGACGTAGCGTTGGAAGGCCTCCCACAAGGTGGTCGGACGACCTTGTGAAGACCGCAGGAACCCGTTGGATGCGAAAAGCACACAACCGATCGAAGTGGAGGTGCTTGGGGGAGGTCTATGTCCAGCAGTGGACGTCTTACGGCTGAAATGATGATTATTGCCGCAAGTTGACGGTCTACAACTTGACCATCTACGAAAGTGCATCGCCTAATGAAGCTTACTGCTTTGCGTGGTCAGAAACAAATGGTAAAAAAGGTAGCGCGGAAATTGTGCAAAAAAGGAGTAATCTCCGAAGAATACCATGCGTGGTTTGAAAATTTAGCGACTGATAGTGCTAAACTAGACCGTGTACCGGATGCTACTGTGTCTGATGGGTCTTCTGATGAAGAATTATGTTTTTTATAAGTTTTCCATGCCTTTGCGTTCGTTTTTCTTACATATGTATATTTTTTTTTTCAACTTAGGTGTGTTTTTAATCAAACTATTTCCAATTTATTAATCCGTCTTTAACGCTTAGATAGTTTTCATGATAAAAACGGTTTTTTAAGGGACACAGCACAGGTTAGTACAAAATTTCAACAAATATCGGGAAGTAAAAGCGACTAAAATTTTATTTTTTTTTGCATTTTGCTCGAAACTAACAAGATTATTAAGAACAATATATTATTGTTCGATGTATATACTTGAATTAATGACCAGTAACTTTCTGAGACTCGATAGTAGCGCTTAATTTCGAAAATAAAGCCTTTATTTTGTAGGGAGGTAAAAGCAACTAAATAAGGGGTTTAGGGCACAAAATGCAATATTCTGTAAAACCCTGTTACTATTCTATGAACTAGTATAAATCAACGCATACGTGATTTAATTATAAATCAGATGCTGTTTCTTCTAATAACATTATCAAAGATAGTATATGAAATTTATAGATACAAACTTTCAAAACGCCCTACCACAAAATCATAATTTGGGCAGTTAGTTGGTTTTTGAATTAACCCGGCGATATGCTGTGCCGTGGTCTTATCAGTCACAAGCCCGCAAGCCCGGCAGGCTTATTACCTAAAAAAAGCAATCAGCAAATATCGCGCAGTCACTGCGCGATCAATCGCTAAACGCTAAATAAATCGGTATTATCTAAAAATCTTGCGGTGATCGCTCGCCAATTGTTACCATGCACTTATCGCCACGACACTAGCGCCAAAATCACTATGGAGCAAACTCCGAACTAAACTCAATTGTCAAATGAAGAATGTTAAGTAGGTATAAGTTTTGTTACGAAAAAAACTTAAAAACCACTTAAACCCTCTTAAAATTTACCAAAAATAGCTTAGCGCCGGTTACAAGATGCATAAGTGGGTGAAAACAGTGTTAACTTGGACTCGAAGCGATTCGGCTGTTCAACAAGTAAGTTTTAAAATATTATTGATGTGAAACAAAGGTGTACTAATTAACTTAAAAATTAACAATACATAATCTTGTTTCAGTATAAAATGGCAAATAGAGTGTCTAACGATCAACTAGAAGAACTATTAGATTTTCTAGCTCAGCATCCTGCTTTAGCCAGGGGTGTTGGCCTTGGCTCAAGATCCAAAGAAACTGTGGAGAGGCAGTGGAATGATCTTGCCAACAAGCTCAATTCTTTTGGCTCTGGGTCATCAAAGACGGGCGACCGCTGGAAAAAGGTAAATGGTATACTTAGTTTTCGTAATTCTTAACAGTTTCTAATAACCGCATGCTAATTTTGTAACTTATTTTGATAGATTTACCATATTATTTGTTTTGATTTTATAGTACTGGGCTGACCTAAAGCATAAAAGCAAGACCAGACTAGCCAAACGGAGAGAGGATGCTCGAGGCACTGGTGGTGGTCCAAGCAACCAAGAAGATCTATCAGAAATTGATAAAAAAATCTTGGCCATCATCGGGGAACAAGCTGTTTATGGTGATACTCAGCACAGAGTACCTGTATTTGTAAGTTACCTACTAAAATGTATAATATTTGAATGCATATTATGTATTTATTATAACACATTTTGTTTTTTAGAACATTCAACCTGAAGTCCAATTTACAACAGAACCAGACATTGTTGTTTCAGAAGAAATTGTCATATCAGGTAAATAAAAATCATTACCTACACAATCATTCATAAATCATATATTTTAGTATTTAATCCATCACATCAGAATCTGTTTTAAAAGTTAGTACTACATTTTGCTTTGTAGTATTTTTTTTTGTTTCTCTCTATATAATTAGATTTATATTTTTGACCAATACTACTTTTATTTAATTACAGACACTTCAGAACTTCGTGAGCCTGTTGCCAGTTCAGTAGAAGTTCAAATACAACAAGTACCTGAACCACATCAGACAGGTAATATACCTCAAATGCTTTAGATATGATAATGATTAGAATCTAGATGTAAGTATCTGTACTGTATGGTATTATTCACAGTGATATTCATTGTATCAATCTCACAAGCAAACTTTGTTATGTAGTTCCACGCATAACTAATATATGTAGTATCCGTGCAGGTACCCTATTTGATGTCAATACCTGTCGAACTAATTCTGGTTTGCGCTGCCCTACCTATCCGTCGAATGGTTAAATCTTATAATTTTAATTTTGTTAATATTGATACATTTGTATGATCAAAACCCAAATTTAAATGTAATGTTATGAAAACTATTATTAACCAGTAATGTTATTAGGAATGTAAGCAAGTCTAGATTTAATTATTTATTTGTTTTAGTGTTAATTATTACTCTGTTTGCCCAGTAATCAATTCAATCAATTAGAATTTCTATTTTGCATGGTGTAATTAATTATTATTAATATGATGTAACTATTTATTAATTATTTATTACTTATCTAGTGGCACTCTTAATCATATTGTCTTTTGTTAATGTGGATAATGTAGTGGGCTGCAATATTGTTAATATTTTGTATTATCTTTTCTCTATTCCAAGAACATTAATTCCATATTGTAGCTGTTTATTGTCCCTCAATAAATAAATAAAAAATATGGGTACCTTCTGTAAGACACATTGTAAGCGAAACCATTATTTTTCTAATCATATTTTACAGGATTAGAGAGTCCCGTGAGTCAGCCTCTGCCTGCTAGAAGTCATCCCCGCCCCAGACATAATAGAGATAGTACTACTAGTGAGTATGTTTTATTGACAATAACACATTGGTTGATATTGTTTCACGCTTGTGACTAACACACGTTGGGTGTGTGCCTGGGTTCGATTCTCAGGTTGGTCAGTGTTATTGGTACCTTATTGCGGAAAAATCCTAATAGCCTGAATGGCTGGCGAAGCAAGTCGGTTAATAGCAATAGCCTTACCCCCTTTTATATACATGGGAGATCTATCAACGTATCTGGCAAACTGGGTGTACAAATGCACCTCTGCCCACCACTTCAAAGTTTATAATGACATTTTTAATTCTCATTACAGTTTCAAGAACAAGAATCGACCCCGAATGGGTGAAGGAATTAGAGATGAATAGAGTACAGGCGGAGAACAAGATGGCTGATGCTACTCTCATCATCGCTGAAGCTGCAAAAAAGATCGCTGAGGCCTCTCTCATGAATGCTGAGACGAATCGCATGAATGCTGAGACGTCTCGCATGCTGTTAGAGGTCATGAAGGCGATTAGCCAGTCAAACAGCGCGCTAGCAGCTATGGACACAAGCTAATTAAAAAATGTAGTACTTAAACTAATGTATTTTAATAAATTAAACACTTTTACACGTCAATCATATATTTTTTAAACTAGGTGAGGTCGGCGTTTCCTATCTGACTACTCTGAGAAGAAAGGCCGAAACAAACTCAGAGGTCATAGTCTCTTTTAAAGTCCAGACATAATCTTGGTCAGGTTATATGAAGACCATGTAGGTCGATGTCTGAGATGGTCTTTTGAGGAAAGAACCACACAGATTGAGAGGACATGTCCAGTCAATGCACGCATTTGTCAGAAATCGTGCAGCTCAACTCAAGACTTAAGGAGCTCAACGATTCGACGAACAATACCAAAGAAAGGACATTTGGGTAGGCCACATAAATTACTCAAACTGCTGGCAGTTTGAGTAATTTATGTGGCCTACCCAAATTTTTTTCTTATTATTCTCTGCATGGTCTGGACCATGCAGAGAATAATAAGAAAAAAAAAATGAATAAAATAAATGACCCACACCATCTTCACATTCACAATAATTAAAATAATTAAATTAAAAAGAAATAAAATTTGTTTATTTCAGACTAGGTGATGTCCATATTTTGTTAGTAACAAATTAATTATCTTAGGACTAAGGTTAGTAGCAATGTAGGTAGTTAGGTAGGTATAACTTGATTGAGAATAAATTAAATTGAATTAGAACAAATTAAACAAATTATTAAATATTTTTTACAAATAGAATAAAAATAATAATAATAATTAGCCTAAGTAAACAATAAATATGTAATACTTTACAAAGTAAGCAAATATCATTGTTTTTTAAAAATATATAAAAAAAAACACTCAAAATGCAGAAATAGGAAGGAACTCAATCCCAAGCCTTTTGTCCTCAATATAATCTTTAACAGTATAAAATGCTTTCTTGCACAACTTTCGTTTAATTAATGATTTAAATTTATTAAGGCTTAGATCTTGAACCTATGATTGTTATAATAATATTTATCAAAAGTCAAAGTATTTATTTGAAATAGGCACCTTTGATTGTCAAACTTAGAAATTAGTTGTTTTATCGCCTCCTAGCTGACCATAATCATTGGACAATTCGATCTCTTTGTTGTCGGCCTCTAGCTAGGAGCTGTAGTTCAGCACCAGCACTCGCATCCTCCTGTGGTTGTGGTGTGACTTGGTTGCTAAGATCTCCTTCAATATCTTCATTCGTCATCTGTGATACTGGCAACCGATGTTTGTTGCAGATGTTATGCAATACAGCACAGGCATTTATGATCATAGCCACTACTTGATGATCATAATGCAACACCCTGTGTGCCAGTAAACATCGCCAACGTGCTTTTAAAACTCCTATGCAGCGTTCTACAGTATTTCTCGTTAGACCGTGAACATTAGTATAATGCTCATCTGCACTATTAGGTTCAGCGTTCACAATTGGAGTTAAAAGCCATGGTCTCAACGGATATCCAGAATCACCTGAAATATTAAAATTGCATTGTAAATGTGTAGAAGCAGTATACATTAATAATAAAATGTAAAACAGCGTTTATTTAAATTTACCTAGCAACCAGATAGTCTCTCCTCTGCTGTGCAGCTCTTGGAGATGCTCTTGTATCTCACAATTTCTCCAAATGTAAGCATCATGTGTAGCTCCACCAAATGATGCATCAATATTAATAATATTCAAATCACTGTCACATATCTAAAAAAAAAAAACATTATAAAATGTAATGCATTAAACGTGTCATCACCTTGCACTGCATATCACTTATCAAACAATATTGATTGTACTGTTATTCCAGAATCTTTGTAGGACTTAGATAGATAGAGTATTATATAATGTAAACAGGACAAAAACAAACTACATGACTTACTATTTGAACATTTCTTGAGTGGTAATGTTTTCTATTAAAAAACCTTTCTTCATGGTCACTGGGCTGAATTAGAGCTACATGAGTGCAATCAATGCAGCCCAGGCAACCAGGAAATTCAAACTTGTTTGAAAACCTAAAAACAAATAAACATTAAATCAACCTATATGCATAACATAGACATTCACTCACATATACCTATCTATTACTTATTTGTATAGATACTTCAAGCACTTTAGTGTAGGTTATATAATGTTTTCTTACCCATTAATAATTGTGTTTCTTTCTAGTTGAGTTTGAGGGAATCTAATATGCTTTCTTAAAACACTTTGTGTATTCAAAGCGATGGTCACCTCTTTTACAGCTTTGGATACACTGGCTTGACTAAGCCCATGTAGGTAACTCATTCCCACAGGTTTTTGATAGGAGCCAGTAGCATAGAATGAGAGAGCTGTAAGCACCTGTAAAATCACAACAATATCTTACTTATATTATCTAAAAGAATAATTGTTAGCTTCATATTTAAAATATAGACTAAACAATGCAAAGATATTATCATTTACACCCACTTACTTTACATTCTACACTAACTTTTGTTCTTCTTCTCGTTCGTGCCATGAACGGTCTAAGTTCAGCGCACAAATTCATAAACAGCTCTTTGGAAAGTCTGTAATGAGCTTTGAACTCGGCGTCAGACAAGTTCAAAGCATTGGCTTGATCTCGCAGGCTACGTCGCAACCGTGCTGTGTTACGGCTTTCAATCCTGCTAGCTTCAACCTCAAGTGCTTCAAGCAAGAGAACAGCACGAGCCATACCTAATACCTCAATAGAGATTTGAGACTCAAACAAATTATATATTTAACTAGAATAAACTGGACGAATAGTCTTTCACGGTACACACAGTTAGTTCTAATGAGCACACGACACACGACAGAGTTAAAATGTACAGAATTTTAGATAAAATTCTTCGAATTAGAAGACTAATTTGTAATAAGCAAGCAGCGAACGATTAACATCGAGGGAAAAGGTTATCGCAAAGTTGACAGCCAATTTGCTCGCCGAACGCTGTCGCTCTGCTGTCAAAAACGATGCGTAATACGAAATAGTCGCAATCACCTCGCGATCACAGTAGGAACCTGCACTTTTTAGTTACCTGATTGTTCCATAGAGGCAGCACTATCGATAGTTTGCTATGCTGTGGCTATTGCTGTTACATAATACCGATTAGGGAAATTTGCACGATAATTGGGCAAATTTCGCAATTGCTAGGCTTTTGCAAGATAGGTAATAAGCCTGCGGGTCCCATAACGCATGGTCAAGCCTGACATATGGCCGCCATCAATCACTGCGCTGATTTATCTGCTTGTTTCCGCATATCATCGGATTCCGATGTCATTTGTTTCGCTTTCATTGTGAGCTCCCACAGGATTATGTGAGAAAGCAATTTTGTACAGTCTTTTGTTTTTATGTGTTTGGGGATTGGTGGAAATATTTCTGTGGACATAAAGTTACAATGAAATAGCTTTTTTCACTTTTTTGTCACAGGTGTTTGCTACAAATCTGTACATTTTCTCCCACAATAAGACCTTTCTTATGTCTTAGAACTAAGAGTTAGTTTCTAAATTAGTTAGACCAAGTAAACTTATGCATTAGTGTTTTCTTCCTATTCCGCTCCAACGTTATTACTACCAACTTTCTGAGTACTTTACTTCCAATCACATAGTTAGATTCTTCATTAACTACTACCTAATCTTACTAACGACCTCAAACTTCAGCTGCAGCCAAGTGAATCGAACCAAAATCTGTAGCCATGACTTGGCCAAGTCTGAAGCCAAACTTGGTAATATCATCACTGGTCGATAGCTGAATGGAAACTGCTTCGTAACGCCACTTAATAGGCCAATGAAGGAGTATGTTTGCCAAGTTTGGTGTATGTGCCATGCCAAGTATTGGAACTTCGTGGTATTTGAACAATGGTTCCGAAAAAATTGTGTTCAGTTTTGGTTCATTAGTGTGGTCATAGTACATTCAATTTTATTTGTAGGGCAAAGATAGAAATACTATGTTTAATGTATAAGCTATATGGTAAAGATTTCTAATTCCTTGTTTTAAATGGTATCTGACCTCTATGCCCCAAAAAATGCAGCCATAGTGACATTAGCGCTGCCACAGACGATGCCGCGGAAGTGGCGTAGTTTTGGGCCAACAAAATATAATTCACTGCCGTGCCATCGACACGACGAAGAAGTGTAGTAGTCTCCTAGTTTTATTAAAACTTGTGTCTTTATTTTGACGTGAAATCCTGTATTGACATAAAGCTTGTCTTTAGTTTTCCTTACCGATCGTATAAACTATAACAGCAAAATCAACAGAGGAGGCCTGTGTCCCAGCAGTGGGAACATATAATGTTCCCACTGCTGGGACACACTCCTCCTCTAGAGAGGATGGACTGTAATCTACCAAGTGGGCCCAGTGCGAGTTGGTAGATCTCATGTCTTCGAACATAAAACCATTGTATACCACATGCAAATACTATGCTTTCTAGTTTTCCTCCTTCTTATTTATAAAATATATGTATGTCTTAAGTATCATTATAATGAAGTACATCTACAAAAGCTTTAACCTCAACACAACATCAACAGACAAACTTTTCTCCAGAACAAGAACCATTCAAAAAAGTAGTATCTACGAAAATCTAAACGGTAGAATCGCATGTCCTCCACCGATTTCATGTTTGCCTAGTAACACAGAAACAAGTTAGATAACCGAATGTTCCACTGTATTGTTAGTTTGTAACTACTGACCAACTGTGAAACACTAAATTGTAGTATTGGTTGTAAACATTATGGAAACGAGTCGAAAGCGTGCAGTTTACTTCTTGTAACTAATGCGTATTGTGAAACGTCATCTAAGTGGGGCATGAAAAGTGCAAGTTACTTTAGAAGTCCGGAGACGAATTTAAAGGAACTTTCCTCTAAATTCGTATCTTTACAGTTTCTTCCAGTTAAGGACTTTTGATCAAGTATCCCTACTAGATATGGTAGAAGACTTGAATAAAGATTTATGATTGAAAAGGGAAAAGAAGAGAATGAAAAAGAATTTATAATGGTTATAACAGACGAATATTTGCACAATATCAGTTAGAACAGTAAAATATTATAATCTAATAAAGGATTTCTTTGTTTGCTCTTTGCAGATTGTACGGAGACACCGAACGTGTCGTGCAAAACTGCAAACCCTTTTGGCGAAATTTTTATTCCAAGAATTGTTCTTGATTGATAACCAAACTATAAAAAATGAAGATCAAAAACCTACATTTATTATTGATCTATTACTTTCTTCTGTTAGTAACGTTTAAGATGTGAAGTAGAATGTTACATAGTTTGCGTTCACGTAAGTGGGTCGAGTCTAAAGGAATTAGAGGATTATGTTACGATGTCTGAGAAAAACTGTACTCCTGTTGTGTTTGGCAAGATTTATTTATGTATTGGATTAGTTGGGAGTAGTTTTGCAATAGAGGATGAGCGCATTAGTGGCTGTAGGGGGTACAGTATTTTAGGATGTGAGATACTTGAACACTTGTATATTTGTAGCAGCAATAGAATTAGGTACTTTCCTTGACCATAAAAGCTGCCACGTTCTCTTGAACAAGAACGTCGAAAAAGGATGAACCTATTAACTGAATGAAATAGACTTACGATGTGGTGGCGACAATACGACAGTAAATGCAATACTGGTGCATGGGACTGTTTTCAAAACATCAAATGAGAATCCAAACATCAAAATTTAAAAAAAAATGTTTAGCAAGCAATTTAAATATTAGTGAAGTGCCTATGACTGGGTTTTGCCAATCATGCCAATCAGCCGTCTAGCCACAGTGACTAATTGGATATGTAGGTAAGCTTTCTCATGCTGATCCATATAACTGGAAAAACCTCAACCCCTGTCATACAGGCTGTCCTAGTTTAGGTGTCGAGACCACATTGACGTAACGTGTACCTACTGAAAGTTTTAGGGAATAGATTACTATTATTTTATTGAATTTTTGTATGTAGACTGGAAACGTCATTAGTTATATAAATATGTATATACAAAGTTTCATTTATTGTCATATTGACCATCCCTTGTATAGATCAGCGAATTTAAAGAAAAGATAGAGTATTATGTCGATAAAATGACAATTAAACTGTTTATTTCTGGAAAAATCTTTACTTCTTCGAAATATATACTGGGGCCTTTCCGTAGATGAAAAGATGTAGGTTTTATAAGCTATATGTATAGAAATAGTCGTGACCTTTTCCTTAACAATATGAAGCACTACAATCGCAATTACATTAACCTACATTTGCGATATTAAAACGTTTCTGAGAGGGATGTTGTTCGTCATAATATTCTGAGTGATGCGAGTAATATGACTAAGGAGGATTGAAATATGACTACATACATACATATACAGGGTGGCAGGGAGATCGACACGCAAATTGTATCCATGAATTCAGCACATGAATCTAGACCCCCTAGCGTAGATGTCTTTCAGGTTGCGCGTCGAAATCCTTTCAACCCTGTACCTACCTATTGTATTAGGCAGGTTTGCTAAGGTGACACTAACTGAATTTTTAACTGAACGTTTTTGCATAAGGAATGACATAAAAGCTACCTTCATGGAAGACGCCCGTGTTAATGTTAAGTATTTGAAATCAGATGACAAGCTTGTTGTTTATGGTTGTTGTTAAGTTAAAGATGACACGTAAAATTAAACAAAACCTTTTTTAAATGAACATACAGGAAAATTAAAATATGTATGTAGCGTAATCAGCCTATTACGTTCCCACTGCTGGGAAACACGCTTCCTCTCTGTAGGGGAGTGGGCTGTAATCTACTACACGGGCCCAGTGCGGGTTGGTAGATGTCACATGTCTTCGGATTTTTGGTTCTAGAGCAGTAGTGATGAAATAATTGACACAAAGGATAACGTCTGTCAGGGTTCGAATCTACGACCGACAAATCGTAGGTCGCGGCCGTTGCCACTAGGCCATCACTACTCATTAACCAAATCATCATCTTTACGCCACTGATTAAGCAATACATGATTTTGAGATTACAATAATTTGTCTTCTCTGTTACTGAATTCTGCTGAATCAGTTCAAAGATCATAAGTTTTCCTTAATGTTTATCTTAAACAACTACAAGTGATTGAACTAGAATTTCAACACTTCAAAGAGAAAACGTACGCATATCAAAACAAACAGTTACTGCGAGATTCCTAAATTGATTCGGCTAGCGAACTGTTGGAGTGTTGCACAAACATGCGTGTAACGAAATCGCAGTGAGGGTAGTATGGAAACATATACAAGAGCTTGAGGAAATGAATGACGAGAAGTTTAGTTAGGAGGTAACAAATCGGCGAGTTGTGAATAGGATTGAACGGACTGCAAGAAAGCATGAGGAAGGGTGCTCTAGAAAGGTGGGTAAGGAAGGTTTTACAGAGTGTCCTTGAGGACACGTTGGAGCCGAAAAAAGCAGGCAAAAGACCATACATATTTTCAGAGATTGGCTACACTAAGGGCGATTTTGGGGGAGGCCTGGAGGCGATTTTCACAAATGAAACAACGTGATAATCATGTAAACCGCATTCAAAAGATGTCAGTGTCACTTTTGCTGTGGAATATTTGACACTGACAGTGCTTCAACACAGTTTGAGTAGATGTGCTGATCGTGTTTAGTTTCATTGGTGAAATTCGCCATATGCATCTGCAGATGTAGAGAATGGCAGATGTAGAGAATACACATTATAGAGTATTCTGTTCTATTCTACTCGATGTTTGCGATGGGAGATAATGCCTTTGATAATATTGTGCCTACTTTACTACCAAACAAAACTGGAAAGAAACACAGGACATGAAAACAAAACACGCACCACTCAATTGACCACACATATGACAATTAAGGACAATTACAACGATATGGCACGAAACAGCTGAAACACTAAATAAACAGCTAAACGATTTTCCTGTTCACGGAATTGCGGAAAAAAATCCAATTAGGTACACTTCATGGTGAGCAATAACGCAATAGGTGTTATACTACGGTTTAAAACTCATTAACTCTTTCAGATCTTGAAAAGAAGATAAATCAAAAGTTACGGATACGATGCGCAACAAAAATAATAAAGACAATGAAATAAATATCCAATGACGCAAATCGATACTAATATTATAAATTCGAAAGTTACTTTGTTTGAATATTACCTTTTCATGCCTAAACCACAGATCGGATTTTGATAAAAATTTGGCAAGGAGATAGATGGCATCCTTGGGAAGGACATAGACTACTTTTTGACCCGGTAGCAAGTTCAAGTGAGATAATTTCCATCCAAGCGGGCGAAGCCGCGGGCAGAAGGTAGTGTCTATAAATAAACAAATAAAATAAAGTAATATGGGAGGCGTACATCCTTGTTAGATCCTAATCGTGTCCCGGGGGAAACTGTTGCACAAAGCAGAAAGATATACAGAATGCCAAGTTTATACAACGAGCGAAAGCAGGCGCACGCACACATAGACGTGTACGTACGGAGACTTTAGGATTCACCCGTAACTTCGAGCGAAACTGCGGATAACGCATATTGCCATCGACACGCTAAGAAGAAGTTGCGTGCGTGCGTGCGTTTTTCGCTCATTGTATGGAGCTTACCTTCTGTACCTACATATTTTGTGATTGTGTCTGTTGTTATTATTAAGCTAAGGATCGTTACCGAGGTCGTTCACTTCTATCGGAAAAGCGTTCCTTTTTTTTGTAACCTTTAGGGCTCTTTCAAACAGGCGCAACATGACACGCGACACAAAGGAACCGCAAGTCGCGCAACGAGCGGTGCCTTTGTGTCGCGCGCGATTATATCGCGTGTCGCGCCTGTTTGTAGGAGCCTTTACTGGTGGAAATGATGCAATGAATTTTATTTAGAATACCTATTTAAAGTGATATAGGATTTGTTTTGTATGAGTTCTGAGTATGTACTTTTATTTTAGGAACGGTTCCACGTAATTAATTAATTTAGGAACTCTATTTTTAGATAACTTTCATGTTATTTTCGGCCACCCCTTACAAATCGGTGGTTTCAGAGTATCAGATACAATTGGGTATAAAAAGGCATAACAAAATGGAGACCGTGTAATTGCTGGCTGGTTTGGCTCTCAATCTGGCCTTTTGTTGGTTTCGACAGTATTTTACATGGAGCGACTGCCTATCTGAGATCCACAACTCAGTTACTGGGTAACACGACACCCCTTGGTAGGACTGGTTGTCAGACTTTTAGGATTCTGACTACGTGTGACGACTGTCGAAGATCGCCGAATGACAGCCGGGACTAACTGCTTAACGTGCTTTCCAAAACACGGAGGGGTATCGGTATGTAATGGGTGGTCACCCATCCATGAATTGATTGCGGCAAGCGTAGGCAGCCATTAAATATAAATTCCTATTATCAAGCCGAGTATTCTATAATTCTGATTACAAGTTTCTTATCATAGCTTCACATCACAATCGGCCTTCAGTTCAGTTAATTACATGACAAATGACAATCCAACGGAACCCTGGCAAATTAAAATACAACAAAGGCCTGTTTTTTTCCTCAATTTCCAAGTACTTGGGATCAGACAATAGAAATATCTATATAATAGGGATGTTGCCTGGGTAAAAATAAATCGATTCGATTTAGTCCCTCAGTAAGATTATTAAAAAATATTGAACACGTATTTTTTGTTTTATCAATTAGATAAAAAATTACAAAGATATATCACATCAAAGTTCAGGAGTGGGGGGCTTTGACGTAATAACGTGCTAAAATTTGTAGCACGGCGTGACGTCATACGAAATTTCCAAGCGCTGTATCTTCGTAATTTTTTGTTTGCCAGACAAAAGAAAAAATACGTATACAATATTTTTTAGTAATCTAACTGATGGACTAAATATATTTTCTTAGTCAACTACCCTATTTGTTCGGTTAAATGACCTGATTGGCGCAATGGGTGAATAGATTTGCTTTGGATCATGCTAAGGGGTTTAATTTAAAGCCACTGCAAGTACAATTTGACGAAGTAGGGGATAACTGACCCATCCAACACAGTGCGAGTGTGGTGCTTCTGTTCAGACCATGTCCTTAGTAGCCGAATTGTCCTCACTGCCCGTTCACTTGCAACTTTGATGATCTAAATGATGCCACTGATGCCGCAATCAACGTGGCCCGCTACTAGGCTCAAAAATATAAAAACACAAGACACGAAAAGAAGAAGAATTTTAAATGAAATCTTCGCATGGGACAACGTTGAAGAACTACACAATTATCCACAATTCCTCACAAAACATCGTGAGGTAACCAAAGAGTCACCGGTATAAAATCGACACCAAGCAGTGAGTAAACCTTGATCAAAGCTTGTTTCCAAGCCAAGAGGATTTAAACATCTTAGACAAATACTTGGTAAAGACAGTAACGCTACAATAATTATTAATAGTATTAACAAAAACTGTGTTATGACTGAGGCTCGCTAACGACCTGGCTCAGGTCCAAAGGACAATGACTCAGGAGTCGAGGGAATTCCTGAAGCGCCTGATGTCACTGAGCTGGGGTGTTTTGAGTACTGATATAATTAATGAATAGTTGGGTTATTGAAGTATTTCCATGCTTCCTTGGTAAATTACTATGAAGAAAGGAAGCATCCCTTTTGTATATAATTATGTAGTTCAATTCAGAAAATAATAGAAGTCAAGTTAAAGTGACACTATATATATGCTTATAATATTGTCATACATATGATATTGAGGATACAAAAAGTCATACTAGAAATGTTTGAAGCGAAGGGCTTCAACACAAACCGAAAAATATGTTTACATCTCCACTTCGTAACAAAATTTTCAGAATAATATTGGCACAATTTGAATGAATCATATTCGTATAAAGACATCAGTTTCCTTGTTTTATAAATAATAATGATGTAAGATGTTAACTCGAGATTTTTCACAATATATTTCTGTTCGGGAATAAGAAGCGTGACTACGAAGAGTGAGGAGACAAAGAAAATGTTATTAAATGGGATATAGCATAATGACAGTAAATAAAAATCAAAGGTACGAATAGCATTTTACGGACAAGCCAAGTTTAATTAGAAAGAAATTAGAATATAAATATTAACTTTAATTTGGACAGTTCTTGAAACACAAAATACAAATAAGATAAAAAAATTATATAATGATTTTGAAATAGAATAGAAAGATTTTTCTTACCACAAATTACAGCTCAAGTTAAATTAGTTTACAGATACAATTTTGTACTTAATTTGTGGAAGACTGGTGCCTAACCTAATTTTTTTACAAAACCTGTAAGTCAGGTCACCAGGCCACAATAGTGTGTGCCTCACGGCTGCGCCAAAAAGGTTCCTTTAAGCATTAATGCCAGACAGATGCTGTCTGACACTGGTTTTCTAATAAACCTTTAAGAACAAGTGACGATGAGTACAAACAGTTTCAACATATAATTAAGGAAAGACATTTTTGTCAAGGCAGCACATTGATAATGAATTAAAAGAGTAGAAAGATATGTATATTAAACACATTACTAAGACAGAATTTCTACCCAAAAAACGTTGAGCTTATTACTCCGGAGAAAAAACTAACAGACTACAGACTTACTACTTAGGTACAGCGCCAAATACAGTCTAAAAGCTTAGAGCAATTACAGTTAATAGCAAACAGAGCAGCCGTCGTCTAGGAGACCACCAACTGAACGGACCCAAAGCCGAGACCATTTAGCTAATGGGATACCCTGCAAATGGCGAGCTACAAGAAATATTTACATCAAAGAACCAACGCTGAGACTGACTAAATTGAATTTCTGATTTGATAATGAAATTGTGGGACTTCTTAATTTAGGGGAACAAATGCCAATAATTGTCTAATTAAATAAACTTTCCTCCATTAAGAAAAAACAGTTTTCTTAATGGAGGAAAGTTTATTTAATTAGACAATTATTGGCATTTTAACCAGCAGCTAAAGTGACCTCTGCGCTGCCACCGATAACGCCGTGGAAGTGGCGAAGTTTTGGGCCACAAAATTTGAATAACTGTCGTACCAGCAACACGAAGAAGAAAATAGGCTATTTTGCTTATGGTGTATTAGTAGTACCTACTTGTTATGTAAAAGAAGCCTACGGTTACTTTAATAAACTTTGTTGAATACCTAAAGGTTGCTTGGTTCACGTAGAATCAATCAACCTTTAGAAGCAAACTCTAACTTAATTACACTAGTTAACTGTTGTTCGTAACAATGGTCATAGAGAGAGACCAAGAATTTAAGGATAACATTAAGAAATTATCGACAAAACGAAACGAGAAACCAAAATCTAAAGATCCTAGACAAAATTACAATAATTAAATTAATAATCACATAAACCTATCTCATACTCAAAAAGTTTAATAAATAAATAAATCGAATAACAAACAAGACAATCCACCTAACATAAACCACTCCTAAATTTCCAACAAAAGCAGCGACAATTTAGTTAGTGGAACATCACCACGAAATTGGACTAACGCACGGAACACTGAAGTTAATCACGATACTAACTGACACACTGACTCATCGACGACGTTTACACACAACAATACAGTGCGAACATGTACAACTATTATGGTGAATGGTAAAATAACAAATACAACTAATATATTGAATGGTAAAACTTTCAATGGAAACTATAGCATAGTTGAAGTTTGACACTCTATTCACAGTGGGTCGACTTTGATGGCAACATTTGTAGCCATAATTAATGGTTTTGAATGTGAAGTACTGTTAGATTTTGCAGTTTTAATCCGACTTTCATATGAACCAGCAAGCAATTGTTCATAAGCACTCGAAACGACAATACATACTCGTACTGTCGTAAAAACCGTTGAGCGCTTACATGCAAGCGGTTTCTAGTTGGGGATCGTTTACTTCCTCAGATCAGTGACAATGATGATGCAGATGACGAAAAGCATCAATTATTCAATGGGATGGACCCAGATGATGAATTGATGAAATAAAATGAAAATGATATGGACCGTATCATCGTAGGCCAAAGACAAATTTCTTTTAAATAAAGCTTAATATATACAAAGTCGATTGCTTAGATTCTGAAAGTGACTGAGAGAAAGAGAGAGATCTGAGAGTTTCTGTTTTCACTCTACCTAATCAGACTATAATGTTCCCACTGACGGGACACAGGCTACCATTCTTCGAGACGGTGTGGGCTGTAATCTACCACGCGGGCCCAGTGCGGGTTAGCAGATGTCACCTTTCCTCGATTTTTTAGCTCTAGGACATGCCGGTTTCCATCGCCGTTTTGAGAGCATTATTACTATTACTTATTATTTAATTGTTACTCTATAAGTTAGTCTATTTCTTCTACTTTCATGGCTCGACTAGACAAGGGATCTGCATATTTGCATAATGTTCAAATCACCTATAACCAGGCGCACTAGACCTCGGGCTAAAATGTGAATCTGTCACATTTAGATTTTATAATACATTTATTTATTGCTAGCTATGCCCGCGACCTCGTTCGCGTGCATGTCGGGAAATAAATTGGATTTTTTTGACGCGGAACCCAAATTCTTTTTCTTAATAAAAATAGGTTGGTTACTCCTTATACCATCAGCTAACTGCCAGTGAAGGTTTTGACAAAATCAGTCCAGCTGTTTCGGAGATTAGCCGGAACAGACAGACAAGAAAAATAAATTTACAATTTATTTACATAAAAACCGCATACACTCTCATATGCATTTAGTAAAAAGCTGTTATTTTGACATTACAAACACACACTTCTTCTTCTTGGTGTCACTGGCACGACTGTATTGTATATCTTGTTGACCCAAACCTTCGCCACTTCCACGGCGTTGTCGGTGGCAGCGGAAAGATCACTTTGACTGAAAGTTTTGGAACATAGAGGGCAGCATAGGAGGTGGAGCATGGTTCGTGACATAGCTCCACAATCACATCCTACTGCCGTTTTAAATTTTAGTTATTTGTAAAGATAGACTATCTATCTGAAATTGTCCGAGCTATTATTGTATTGTTGATACAAGTCCACGTTCACAAACTCCTTAATTTCAGTAGGTTAGGTATTCAGTAGGTACAAAAATATTTAATTACAGTATCATAATTATTAATGGCCGTTCTTTCGGCGGATAATTTTACTTCAAAATTATGACGTTATTATCTTTTATCGTATCAAGGAGGTTTTATAAAAAAAGTCTTAATTGGGGCTTATTATCTTTCGTACGCGGAAGGTATACTTAGGATTATTATCATAATGAAACATTAATTTTCAAGTTGGTTTTCTTGTTTTACTTTTAATATTATTACATTTAGGTTAATGGGACTTTTAGCAACTTTGGAATAAGTATTTTTTTGGGTTCCATACTTAAAGGGTGCCAACGGGATCCTATTACTAAGCCTCCGCTGTCCGTCCGATCCGTCCGGTCCGTCCGTCTGTCTGCGGACTGTATCTCATGAACCGTAAATATCATTCTGTGAAAATTTCAACTATCGGTAGATAGTTGAAATTTTCACAGAATGAGTATTTCTAATTCTATTGCTGCTTGAACAACAAATAATAAAAATTGAATAAAGTTAAAAACAGGGGGTCCCCAAACAAGAAACGTGTTTTTTGCCTTGTAGTACGGAACCCTTCGTGTGCGAGACCGACTCGCACTTGGCTGGTTATTATTAATTTAAATCATCATTTCGTTTCAGCGAAAAAACTGTTTTAGGAATTTCATCATTTATATCATCATCATCAACCATCTCACTTTAAGGCTCCTCCAAACAGGCGCGACACGCGATAAAATCGCGCGCGACACAAAGGCACCGCAAGTAGCGCAACGTGCGGTGCCTTTGTGTCGCGCGCGATTATATCGCGTGTCGCGCCTGTTTGTAGGAGCCTTCAATCGTTGATTTAAGTATCAAGTACAGACGCCAGCACATCAAGCTGCTACAGTCTGTCAAATTTATTTAATAGAATTTCAACTTTATCGCTAAAGGGTAAGGTTCAAAATTGATTGGAAAAAAATTAAATTTACGGATAGCTTGATGTGCTGGCGTCTGGACCTATTGACTTTTACAACGATTAATTCCGTCTTTCACTTCCACATTAGCTCTAAAGCTCTTCATATTAAATTAATCAAAAACAAATGTTTCTAAACGTTGGCAAAGCCTTTAGAATATGTTAATGCGAAGAGACTACGTTCCTTTGTTTGATCTGGGCGCAGGAACATCAATGAACGCGTATTATGTAAGTATTAACAGAATATTCGGGTTCTCATTAACATCCCAACTAGCAAAAAGTGGTTTTTAAACTATCCTAGAACCATCATATATCGAGGATTATATGAGGCTTTTATCCGCATATAAGTTGCGAAAAGGGCCCACTTTATAAGTCTACTTTTACTTATAACGTATTTATATTAGACCGCTGAAATGCCATATAAGCCTATATTGCTCCTGTAATTGAATTACGTCAATACAATTACTCCTGTAAATCTCACTATAAGTAAATTATAGTAAAAAATTAGATTAATACGCGCCTAGAAATGTTTCTATAAGCTCATAGTTGCGAACAGTCGAAGTGAGTGTATCGCGCATTGTAAAAAATATTTTTAACATCTTGAGGACATTTATATTATTCATGTCAACCATATGATAGTAGAAAAACAATCTTATTGTCGTCAAATTGTTAGTCTTACTTATAGCTTATTCATAGGGGAACTTGAATTTACTGTGAAATCTATCATGGTTTCGATAAAATTTTTAAAGCGCCTCTTGAATTTTGCTTATTTACATTTTAGTATTAATTAATATTAAATAAATATTATGAAGGCAGCTGCCATTTTCTTGGTGAGCATTTCCAAGTGTGACATAGTGCTAAAATAAGTATTTTTAGCATTTCCAAGTGTGACATAGTACCAATATAAGTATATTGGTTCTATATTGGGTTATCTCAAAACCGAAGAAGATTCGCCATTGTTACCGATTAGGGTTCCGCAATGCCCGATAAAATCGATTGATATTTATAGATAAGTAAATTAAAGGAATATTTTAAGGGCTTGTTCTATGTGCTAGGTTAAACATTAGTTTAAACATTGTTTTTATTTAACATATTTATATAAGAGGCCGACGATTTAAACAAGACTATGCCGATGTTCCTGGATATCGATCGATTTTTAACCAAAAAAGATTTCCGATCTTTAAAGAACTTAAAATGGCCTTGCAGTGTTACACATCTCTTCCCAAGTAGCACAAAATAGCTTTATAATCGATGGATAACAGAATTAGCATATTATTATAGCTTTATAAGAAGTTACATATAGGCATTATAAACCACTATACAGCTCTTGTAATGCTAATTTGGGCCCCAAATTATACAGACTTAAGTGTTAGAATGGCATTTTAGCAGCATTATATTGGTTGTCTACCGGAATGATAAACGCATTATAATGGGCTGTCAAAACAGGTTAAAGCAGTGCGCATATGTTAAATGCGGCTCTTATACAGCTTGTACCATTACAAAGGCAAAATAAAAACATTTTCAAATGTTATTTTTAATTTCTGTTATTATTAATAAATCTTGTGTAAAAAGAACATGGATACTTTCAACAAAAAAATAAAGTGCTACAAGGTAAGTAATTAAACTCTTGTTTTTGTTCTCTATGAGTGAATTAAGGTTGCGAGTATCAGTTTACTGTGAAAGTATGTATATATTTGAATCAAATATTTCATGCGCCTTCAAATTAAAGAGCTATTTGTTACAAAAATATTATAAAAATATGTGGAATTGTAAAAAAAATTATGCTCTTACGAAGAAATCTTTAGTTTTAGTCATTATGATACCTGTATTGTACCGGCCGGTCAATACCATAGGTTGAACTCCTTTCTAAAGGACTATTTACCATAAAATTAAATTTTAAATATTATCGAGACAAAAAGCAAAATGGCGTAAGCATAATTAAAAACTTTAGGCATGCGGATGGCCGGTATACAACTTATTGCTTGTTAAAATTCTTGTCATTATACGTTTGTATAGATAAAGGCTATATAATATTATGATGAAATGCTTTTAAAAAGCTGGCATTAAAACAGCACCAATGTACACCTTTAAACAGTTGTGACCCATGCGAAAGGTCGTTATAAAACATAGAGCAGTTTTAAAGAATTTTAAAATGCTTTTTAATAGCCTAAGCCGTAATTAATGCTAACATACGGCCTACACTTTTGTATAATGCTTACAGCTGTATTAGAAGCTGTATAGAGACATAAATTATATCTAAAATAAAACCTTTAGCTGCACAAAAGATTGAAAAAGAGGATTATATAGCTTTAGGAACTACAAAGTTAATAAAATGCTGTTATACAGAAGCAAGACATTGCTAAAACCCTTCAAATTCTATAACGAAGCTAGAAGAAAGTTTCTGGTCATCACTTTTTCCATTATATCGATTTTGTGTTACTTGGGTTGTTATCGGAGATATGTCCCAGTTGTCACAGCGTGGTTTCTATTTACACTAGAGATTAACATTTTACTCAGAATCAAGAGCACATCAGATCATTGCTATATCAAGATTGATTTTGGTGTGAGAATTGTTCTACTTAGGTACGTAGTTTATGATCACTTCCCAAGAGACGAATGTGAAATTTGTAACTAGTCTAATCTGATGTCTGGGCAATATTACACAAATGTTTATGGATCTCCTACAATAACACAATAGGCACGGGCACAGTCTTCTTTATTTTCTTACAAGCCATGCTGATAAATCTGGCAACGCCGTCGGTAAACCGATCAACCTGCGAGTATTATATGCTGTCGATTTGAGATGGTCAAAAAGTACCATGAACTTCTTCATGAATTGTATTAGTTTTTATACGTCTATGGTAGCAACTACGATAAATTAAAAAGAAGTCGTTTACTAAGAGTTCATGGTACTTTCTTGACCATCTCAAATCGACAGCATAATACTCGCAGGTTCGCCCGCTCACGCGCAACGTTGCTAAGCTTCAATAGCATGGCTTTGTGGTTCGGGGAATTCCCAGTTTTTAATAAAATAACGCAGTTCTAAATTTTTATTATAATCCGAAAGATCTTCGCTTTCAATATCGCTCAAAGATTTGGTACTTTCGTTGTCGGAACCTCTTCCATCTAAAGTTGTACTACAATTATCTTGTCCGGAACCCTCGCTAGAATTGGCGATACGGTTTTCAGTTCACCAGTTAAATTTAAAAAATCGGTGCTCACTGCGGTAAACATTTCTTTATATCTTTTTTTTTACTTTTCTTTTATAAGATCTCCTATTTAAACCGCTTCCACTTATTTAAATCCATTTTCAATATTTGTAAACAAAAACAATCGTACCTAATCAAAATGGCTGATGTCAAATCCTAAAATAGAATTTGCAAAACTATATAAAGCGTGTTTTCGCCTGTACTGGTCGTTACAAGCAAAAGTGGCTTCTTAAGAGTTTTAACCAGGATTCTTTGAGATTTCTTGGACAATAACACTACTGTGGAATGCCTATATAAATATGTCTAGGTTTAAAACGGCATACGATAAATCGATATAGAGAACAATTTATCCTACCGAGTGCTGCATGCTGTGTAATCTTGGTGATTTATTGTTTTTAAAACATGGATATGAAATTCATTTAACACTTACTTTTAAGCATATGTAAAACCAAACCATAAATGATTTACAGTAATTTAACTTTAATTTACTTATATGGGCCATAAAATATTAGCTTATATGAGGTTATAAGTAAAAATAACAAGAGTAATGGCTCCTCAGTGCATATATTCCTGGTACATGCTCCTACAGGAGTATTAGGATTTAAATGGTCCGCAGATGTTATCTTATAGGCGCATATAAGTCCGAGTTACCGGAGTTATTACTCTTGAGTGCAATTACTCTTGTTTCATGCTTTCATGGGAGTCTTGATCCTATGTTTGTCAGGAAATATGATCCCATATACCGATATAAGTACAAATTATAGGATTAAGTGTACTTGAGTAAAACCAGCATGTATTTATGCTATTAAAAGCGCAGTAGCAACCACCAAAACCATCATCGGAGCTTTATAAGTCCACGTAGCATTATAGAATCGCAATCCAGGATTATTTTGCTAGTTGGGATAAGATCAGGTGTTTGTGTATTAAGGGGCTTACATGACCTAAAGCGCGGTCACTGTCGGACTGCATAGAAGAGAAAGAGAAGCGCGATGACACAACGCTGGTAATTTATTGCAAAATATGAAGCAATTATTTAATTACCTACATAAAATCTATTGTTTAGACGAAAAAATTAAAACACTAGTATTTTAGTATGTTGTAGAATAATCTGACAAAAAATCAGAATTATTGTATGTATATTAGTAGGTATGCTTTTTGTTGTAAAAAAAAAATTTTTTTGAGGTATCTTCATGTTTTTTTTCTATCGTCAAATTAGTTGTATTATGTTTTCAACACACTATCTACCTAGCATATATCCTGAACAATATCATATATATTTCTGATTTTGTTTACTGTAGTCAATCATACACTTTTATTGTTTCTAAAACTTGCGTTTTTTGTGTTCAGGTCCTTTTAGCCCCTTAACGTTTTCTAAATTTACATATCCTATCTAAGAAAGCTGGGTGATCTGTAACTCAGAAGCCCCCTACCTCAGACACCTTTCTTTATACAATGTGTAATCGAATTAATGCACACTATGAAATTATAATTTGTTCAGAATCGTTCACTAAATCGATTTCTGCCATTTTTAAAATAGGTAATTTTTATCACAAAAATAATTAATAAGACTATGCATTTTATTAATCAGTGCCCGCAATATGATATTACGGGCTGATTTTTCCATCGCCAGATAACTTTGATTCGAGGAATAAAATTGACGTTTGACAGATTTTGTATGAAATAATTGTCAAAATTATTCTTCGAATAAAGTTATCAGATGATTGAAAAATCAGCTCTTAGATAAATAAAGATTTACGATTATGATTGGGTATAGTTAATACCTAGCCCCTAGAATTCAAAAAAGTCTTTCATAAGTAAAATTACTGTCAAAATCTTGTGATTCGTTGTGCAAAAATAACCACAGCCAATCAAAATCGACATAGAATTTGACAGAAGAATAAATATAAAATTGGCTTCTATGAAATACCAAATGAGGTTAAGACTATAAATTTAACGTACCATAGACAATAGTTATTCGATAGCAATAGACGATTATGTAATATCAATAAACCAATACAAATACATTACCCGGCAAACGTAGAATGTAATACAATATTTCTATCTTAGACTTAGACTTTAGAGACGTGAGGCACTTATCTTGTCAATTATAAAGTAAATACAGATTTGCAAAATCCTTGTGCTTTATTAGGTTAAATGTCAAATGTTATCCGTTTTATTTGTAACCGGACTTGAGATAAATAAATACAACTGCATTGATGGTTTGAAGATAGAGATGTAGATATTTTCGTTATTGAATAATGTACAGTAATATTATAAAGAGGTGAAATTTTTAAAGGCTCCTTCAAACAGGCGCGACTTGACACGCCACTTAAAGGCACCGCAAGTCGCGCAACGAGCGGCGCCTTTGCGTCGCGCGTCGCGCTGTTTGCAGGAGCCTTAAAAACAAATATCAAATACAAATGCAAAGTTTATGTTCAAAACAATAATTGTTAATACCAAGCATGCATTCGCGTCTATTTACTATCGAGGAATGTAGGAAAATCTTGTAACTTGTCATCCCACGCTTGTAGTAAAAATCGATTGAGTAAAACAAGTTATTCCGGCACTCGACAGCGATGCCCTGGAAACTTGCTGCGAATTATTTACGCCAACACAAGATGGTAAATAAAAAATGTTTCTTAGTAGGAGGGTACACATTCTGAATACTTGATACTTTTTTTTTCAGGATGGGAAATCATCAAATGACCCCTCTCACTCTGGATGGAGCGGAAGGGAGTGTCAGACTCTTACTGACTAAAACCCACCCGTGTTGCTTCCTTAGTCCTTTATGTTCCGAGCCAGCGGTAACCCTTTCGGACAATCCCTGCTAATACTTGATACTTGCGACCATCTTCATCATCACCCCGTCGCATTGCATCGCCTGCCCGCTATTACTCCGTTTTTACTTAGCGTTCTTTCTTTTTTTTCGTTTTTGCTTGTCCCCTTAGGGTCTTAGGGTGATGTTAGGTAGCCAATATCCTTCCTCAAAAATTATTCTATCAAATGAAAAAAGATTTTTTTAAACCCGACTGGTACTTTCAAAGATAGCGTGTTCCACCCCAACAAACTCTTATACATATCTGATACGTACAACAAACACAACCATCAGTTAATATTTCTAGTACATCTCGTCCACCTGAAAGGCTTAAGCATTGTACTCAACATTATGAACAACTTTTACTATGGGACCAAACCAGAAATCGAAAAAAAATAATCAGCTTCTCCCTACATTTATGTAGATGGATAAGTTTTCAATGAAAACAAAGATGGTGAAGAATAGTACAGACGCCAGCACATCAAGCTACTACAGTCTGTCAAATTTCTTTAATAGATTTTCAACTTTATCGCTAAAGCATAAGGTTCAAAGTTGATTGGGAATATTTGACAGTTTAGGGAAGCTTGATGTGCTGGCGTCTGTACAAGACTGGAGACATTGGCGTCATTATGAGAGAAGGTCTGCATCCAGTAGTAGAGGGTCGTAGGCACAAGGAAACTACGAAATAGGTATTAAAAAATATAATGACACTATTCGTTTCTTCTGTAACAGTAAGTGTTTTTTAGAAAAGAGAACATTTAATTAAGACGTGAGTGTCGAGTGATCATAATCTAAAGGCAAATCGACACCAATTGTTCCAGGAACATGCGACCCGTCTTGAAGTTGACACTAAATGCTTCTCAACACGCGGCTAGTAATTAAACTCATCCCGCAATGGAAATGACAAGCAGACAGGTGTAATAACACCAGTGTCGTTTACTCATATCATTATACCCTGTTCCAACTTGTTTATCCGCAAACGTAAATATGCACTCTTTATGTAAACAAGTCGTCGTCATTATCATGTGGATTCGTTTTTATAATTACGCCTTTCGCTTTAATGCCCAGGAACTATGATAATAACGCGTTGATAAATTAATATAGGCACATATTTTCCGTAATGTTTTTATTTCGAAGACTGGAGGCCGAACCGTGGTACGAGTAGATCGGGGATAATTGAAAAATTGGATTCTTGCGGTCGTTATCTTTTGTTGTAAATAAATACGTAGTTATCATAATTGTGTGCTTACTTCGTGGAAGAGCTCGAGTCGGTTTTTTTGCGGCGAATACAGATGAGAATATTGAAAAGCTTAATAAGCCTATGGATAAAATCGCTCGAAAGCCTCATGAAATTGACAATTAAGGAAATGTTGGAGATTCTGGATAAAGAAACGAAGAATTTATGCAAAATTGAATTACAAATTGAATTGTATGAGACACGAAGTAGAAATGTTAAATACAGACTTAAACGCTCCTACAAACAGGCGCGCCACGCGATATATTCGCGCGCGACACAAAGGCACCGCTCGTTGCGCGACTTGCGGTGCTTTTGTGTCGCGCGCGATTCTATCGCGTGTCGCGCCTGTTTGAAGGAGCCTTGAGGATTTTATTGAATACACGACCAAGTAAAGTAAAATAATCTTTTTGAGACGTATGTAGGTTAGTGAACGTTTTAATTAACAGAAGTATTAAATGTAAAGACCCCTACTTCTAATGATTAGCTCAACATGCCATGATTTTTTTTTGCTGACAAACAAAGAAAAAAGTCCCATGTAACGCGACACTAACCGCGGTTTAGTCAGATATAATCTAAGTTTAACCCTAGCTCGCGTGACTCAACTGTCCGAAACGGAACGAAACGATTTGTTTAACAACAGCCGGGCTGCGTGTACGCATAAATATGAGTAAATAACGTCATCAGACAGACAACCAATAGTAAAGCAGTGTACGCCGAAAATATAAATAAAGATGTTGAGAGGTTTCCAAAAGAGAGAAAATCCAAAAACTTCGGATGAATTCATCTGTTTAGTTTCAATCACTAAATTTTAAGTGTTAGTTCTAAATATTTACTTTTTTGATTGTTGAACTCAGATCTAGAGCACCAAGGTGGTCTGTAGGAAGGAGATAATAATAATAATACCGCATGGGCTTAAAGGAGATATCCTTTTGGGCTCAGCAGTTCAAAATACGTTTTTATTTGCAAAGCAAATTAGAGCACAGTCTTTTATAAATTATATGTATTATTCGCACTACAATATTATTAAAGTTGATTGTGAAATATTCTAACGGATTAGTCACGTTTTACTTTGAATGCCAGGAAATACCACCGATATGGAACTTTATCGTCAGACTTAAAGAAACTCTGATTTATTTGTAAACTAGCTGACCCGAGAGACGTTGTCCTGTCAACAATAGTGCTAACAAAAAATCCATAGAAAAAGGATTTTTTCTTTCCGTAAAAACCTAATCAGGATTACTAAGACCCGTATTCATGGTAAACTTTTGTTGAGCAACAGTTGATCAACATTATTGATGAGCAACGACAAAGTTGCTGGAAACAAAGTTTATATCAATGTCTTGTCCACACGCCAGACTGCGTAAAAATGTTGCCCGCAGAAGTAATGTTGTTGTGTTCTATGCATCTAATTTATTCCACACTACAGCCATGTTTATAAACTGGTTGCAAACACGTCTACACACGTCAACAATTGTTGATAAGCAGATGTTGTCGTTCGTCAAGCGAGAACTTGCCAACATGTTGATTAAACTTTGTTTATAAACAAATATTTACCATAAATACGGGGCTTTATGACCATTTTAAAACCAAAAAATAATCAAATCGGTTTCTCCGTTCTCAAGTGTTGCGTCTACCAACAAACAGCATCTCTTTTTTATTTAAATAGATTATTGTTCAAGTTGAATTCTTGCTGTAGTTCATATCCATTAACAATTTCAAACTTATTTTTATTGGATTCAACTTCCTGTATTTCTTAATTTGTCACAACTTTCACGATAGTTACTTTGTTTTCGGAAGTTGTATTGTTATTTATGATGTTTTTCTTCCTCTTCATTTACATTTGCCTTTTTATCATATACCTAATCCACATTAGATCTATAAATTTATTGTGGTTTTACAATTAATAGAGCCAAAGCACATCAAAGCTTAATTTAAACGACCAATCCATTTTAACTGCCATGCCATTTCAAACTCATTGCAATCGCCATTAATTTCATTTCAGTAAACGATTTAAATGATTACAATTGGAACGAAATCAATGGTTACACATTTGTTGACGACAACTACGAATCGTCGAATATCAATATTTACAAAAAGATTCGTTGCGAAGACAGAACTGCGATTATATCTGTCAGTGAGACCATTAAGCAAACTGTTAAGAGGAATCTAGGAGGTCGAATATTGACCCCATTTAATCGAGAATTTAGTTCACATGGACTAGAGTAAATATTGTGAACTAACACGTTCTATAAATCTTTGTGGAGAAACAATTGAGATTGCTTTTTATTGGGTCAATTTTGCGTTGTTTTTTTACTGGATTTATATCTTCTATCTGCTTTTGCATTGTAATTTATATCTAAACCTCTGTCTGTAAATCTTCAATTAGTTTATTTTAGTTTTGCTACTTAAAAAAACTTTGTGTATCTGGTATTTCATTACATAATCAATCAACTCAGCATAACGCAGTCCACTGCTGGACATAGGCCTCCCTCAGGCTCGCCACAATACCCTGTTCTCCACCTTCTGCTTCTAGTCTGTCCCACATTATGTAATGAAATTTTTTCCTTAAAGAAGGTGGCTTTTTTTTTCATTACATAATATTTTTTGCTTAAATATCTTGCAATAAGAACCAACGTCTAAACTACGCAATCCACACACTTAAATTTTATGTGTGTCTAGGTTATCAGCCGAGACCTAAAGCTGCATAACATATAATTTTTATGGCATGTCTTGTTTTACAAGTTTAAACAACGTTATCTGACCTCTAGTGCATTTCTCGATATCGGTTTGCATTACAATTTCAGTGTTCACAATACCATCGATAGACGCTACCTACAGATGGGTCGGTATGGGTGTCAAGAGCTGGGTGGTCTTTGCTACTAATAGATGAAGACATCATTTCCTGCGTCTCTGAAGTGGAGCTTCAAACGAGAGGACGAGATTGATGATATCTTGTCACAATTTGGTGGAGGCGATATTTATTTGAATCCTATATGCGAATGAACACTGCTTTTTTCAATATGAAAATCGTTTTAACTTTTAAATGGATTTCGTCGCCACAGTTTTTTATTATTATATGACGATGGTTTTCAGATAATACTTATTAAAAAATGATATAATTAAATGAAATTATTTATTCTGTAAATAGGATATCGGAATAACTTTTACACGTCATATCATTAAAAAAAATATAAGCTAGAAGAGGTCGGCGTTTTCTATCTGACTACTTTGAGAAGAAAGGCCGATACAAACTCAGAGGTCACCGTCTCTTTTAAAGACCAGACATAAAAATAATAATCTGATATCTAATTCGTTTTAAATAGTAAACTCCAATGGATACTTTACAAATAACACAAAACGATATTTACAACGTAACCCACCCACATTTCACCACTGTAAAGTATAGACGCAACAGATGTGTCCAAACGTTGAAAAGTCCAATAAAACGGGGAGATCTAAATAAAAATGTTCGTGAAGGGTGATAGCGTCGTCTGCAGCAGTTAAACTGTCTCGTTCATTTCTAACTGTCACGTAAACATTGACACAAAGGACGTCTGTGTCTGAACGAATTGAGAAAATTGTGGAAATTGTTTGCTTACGTCATTTTATTGAAGTTGGTTTCTGGATGGGCTTTCACTATTTAAGAGTGTCTTTTTAGTTTTACGATGGAAAGCTTTTGTAATGATTTTATAGTAAGAGATTTTCTTTTGAAGAACTAGTTGTGAAACTCAACGAATTAAATTGAGAAAGCCTTGGATATTGTCGTCTTTACATCTTGTAAAGTTAGATGCCAGATAAACGGACGGTTCAGACTAAATAGGCACTTTATACCAATTATACTTTTTATGTCAGCATACATGGCTATTTGACTAACATTCTTAGTTATAAATCACATGCTTTAACAGGAAGGTAGTGCTCACAAAAAATAATGACTAATATGGCAACCTGGCCTGAGGATTTAAAGATCCGCAAAAAATAAACAAAATAAAAACCTCTCATAAATTCACAGTTTACAGAAAAACACAGAACAATGGCACATCGAAAAACTTCGTTATATTTCGAAAATCGAACTCGCGGCTATACGTTATTTCGAACTTCGAACACGCGGTCCGCGCCGCATGCGCAGCGGCCTGAGACTGGCTGGAGTCGGAGCACACCGATCGCATCATACACCTTTGGCACCCGTCTCTTTCACACATATGGAGCTTTTAAAAGTTAGAAGAGGATGTAGAAAGCTATTGGTTTTTCTCGAGATGACGCGGAGGCGTAATTGCGCAAGGCTCTATCGTCAAGGACGATTTACAAAACATAATTGAAATTAATATAAATAAAATGTGAATTCTTTTTGTAAAATGTCAGCTGGCTATGTGACTGGTGGTCAGGTATGTAGGCGCGCTGTTACTTTTATTTTTAGGTCGTGTCGTACGTGCTGTTAACGCATGCTATACGGACAAATTAACGTCTTATAAATAGACGTTTTATGTGACAACCATGGCGTACCTATCCGATGAAAAGTGTGGGCTAGTTAGTCTCAGACATGTAACAAGAGTAAATAGAAACAATTGTTTATTAATTAATAAATTTAGAATTTCGAGATGATTTCGGTATAAGTGACCAGGTTTTGCTATTATTCACAACCATTAGACGGGCAACCATTTGAAAACGACACATTTTCGGTTACCTGACCAATTTGGCTAGTTCCCGACAGCAAACAGTGGTCGGAAGAATCGGTCAGTTATTTGGTTTAAACTGTCAAATTTTCGGGTTTCGGATTTGTGAACAGCGTTTAAAGGACTCTTTCGATAACATTCATTGATGTTGGATACTGCACTAAAGCGTATCGAATGGTTGTGAATAACTACGCTGACCTCTATTAGGTCTAAATAGCTTAGTAAAATAATATGATACGCGTTATTCTCGAAAAAGTTATCAATATTCAATAGAAAACCGTTACGGATATTCATTTACCTACAACAATCCGTTATATATTTTTTAAACATTGACCTTTTTCTGCACAAATAAAAATACTTATATGCAAATTAAATTGAAAGAATATTAATGAAAGAACTTCGATAAAAAACGGGTTAATATGAAATAGGTGCAACATTTTAACTGCCTTTATATTAAGTCCATATAAAGTCAATACACTCTGCGATATGACATTAAAAGTAATTGCTCCGTGCTCAAGTTTTTGCACATATTGAGCAGAACCACTACAAGATATGAACAGAAAATCCACACGGTAATCTGCGAAATTCTCCATAACCTATGGACGTTTTTGAAAAACTGACTTAGTCTCATTAAGTTTAGGATAATTCGATTGGGCGTGGCGAACGTACAGGTATCTCTCGGGCCCCCGACTCATGGTAGTAAAAGGAATATTGGGGTTTTAATCAGTAGGACTCTGACATAACCCTCCGTGCTCCTTATACGGAAGATTCATGAGGATTTTGCTGAGAAAAAAAGGGTGCTTAGGTTAACTTTTGGCTAGGAGAGTAAGGTGCGTATAAACCTTTGGTGGCAATGTTTCGCCAAAAAGGTTCTAAACTGAATAAATGCTCATTTGGCAAAGTGACAACGGGCTTTGAAGCGCATACATGATGCCTTTAAAATATGAAGGCTACGAACAACTTTAGCTAAAAACAGAAAGACTGTGCTTATTTAACTTCTGGTTAGGTACCCTCCGTGAGACGGTCAGTAACATCAAGGCGTTGCTGGCCTTCCTTGAGGAGCTGGGGTGGATCAAATAATCGATTTTCTCACCCGTACGCAAAATACGCATATTGACGTGGAGTTGCGGACACCAGCCCGAATTACCTTAGCTTATGGTTTACCGTGAATTGAATGTTGATCTACTCTTTTTTTCTATAATCTGACATAGGTATAATGAGGGCGAGTGTTATATCAATAAAATGCAATTAATCCATCGTTAACCGGAGGTATGCGAGGTCTTAGCCCGGTACAGTCAATATTTCAGCTCATATCCACGTCCGATATTTATTCATGAACTCGGTTTACCGTTTGTACGATATACGTGTCTTTCTTAAGGTTTTCTGTATTTGGTATCGATCAATAGAAAGATTGGGTTGTTAATCCGCTCTTAACTGAGTATTTTATTGACTTAACGGCAATTTGTTGTTTAGTGTTTTTGAATTGGAGTGATCAAACAATTTGTCCGTGCTTGAGAAGGTGATTACTTTGTGAGTTTTTCGGCAATTTGCAGAAAGTCTGGCGAATACACCTATTAGAAAGGAGTTGGGATATATGGAAGCAACAAAGGGGCAAATAAGTAATTAGCTACTGCTGAGCTAAATACTAGAGATGTAAATAATGATGATTAGATGATGGTAAATAACCAAATGAAGCAGGAGATGATTTTGATGACCATAGCAAAGTTATATTACCATCCGATGAAGATGTCTTCAGAATCTAACAGACTGGTAATAATGACGATGAAGCAGAATGAAAAACAAATAATAAAAATATAGAACACAGTAATGCTATGCAACTATATTACATTATCATTTAGATACATAAACAGTAGGACACGGAACCGATCGCGTCCGTCAACCTCACACCAGAGGCCGTTACTCAGCCGTGTCAAATATATGAATTATGGATTTAATATTAATGCACTAGAATTAAGCTGCGGTTGCACTTGCTGGTATTTAGATATGAGTCAAGATTAGTTTAATAATGACTACGAATGGCAAGGACGATGATACAGATACCTTCTTTAAAGTGGAAGAGTATCTTACAAATAAGATGTCTACGTAAATGGACCTTTGTATCCTAAACGAAAGGTCAAATGGTCACGCTATCCCTTTGGTATTTCAAAATAAGTATTCAAGTCCAGCCAACCAGCGCTGGGGCTCTGCCTCGCATAGGGTCGTAGCATTATGCTGAGCGGTGGCCGTTTTGCTATGTGACGCATATTTTCCACCAATATGTTTTTTTTGTATTATTTCCCTGCGTCATGTTTACCGCAAATACACTTATTATCTTTCTATTTTTTTTTTTGTTTTTTTATGAGTAAATCCAGATGATTGTATAAAAAATACTAAAATTAACAAAGCATGTTACAAAAAAAAAATAGACGAGGTATGTAGTAGTAAGCCTATTAATGAGCACACAGCAGACGAGCTCGCTTTCATAGCTAATTAAAAGCAAAGAAAGACCCGACGGTACAAAGGAAAAGCAACTGGTATGACGAAGATAGACTAATTAGGATCGAATATCGATATTTCGAGTCACAATCTAACAAATCGGAATATATCATTATTGGGACAGGTTACTCGATTTAACATTAAGATAGATATATTCAGGTTGGCAGGGTCATCGACAACCTTCTACCATGGTAGCAGGTTAATTTGCTATTGTTTACATTTTGGCCGCATAGCTTTTACACTTTTCTTTGAAACAGCAGATTGTTTTTTGATAATAATCGACGAATAACTTCTCCGTTAGGGGTCGAGAATCTTATGCTGAATTCATGGCTAAAATTTGCGCAAACTCAAGATACACAAGATTTCAGAGGAACACATACAAACCCTTTCAACAGTGAGCCCAAATGGGAAAGCGTATGACCACCAGTGATAAAATGCAGACTGGTAATGATAATGATAAACATACAGACAAACAAATAAACAAAATTCCGACGTTTACGAATACCCCAAGTACAACAATATTTCATAAATATGTATACGTTCGAGCTAGACGAGTAACGGTAAATTGTATAAGTAGATGACGGCACCTAATGACTCATGTAAACATTGCTGTGGCGATCATGAGGAACGTTCACTTTTTAATTATGCGTATGCGCATCGTGAGCTGTGTATGACAGGCGAAAGCGAAACAGTATGCTGTTGTAAATGGAACCCATGTTCGAAATCTCAGTCGCCCGACTAAAAATCGCATTCCAAAGTGGCATTCTATCAGCGATAAAGATGATGGAAAAGTCAAAATGAATGGGACAGACATAAGCTAAAATAACAATCCTGTTGAAAGTTGTTGTAGAACTACGAATCGCTTTGATAGTGATTGCCACTTATCTCGGTCTTCAGGAGCCGTTTCGCGAAGATACTCGTAGATACTTCATGATTTTAGTCTCCTAGGTCTCCTGTTTATTTAAAACAGAACAAAAATATCTTGGAGTCTCGATAAGAATAAGAACTGTTGAACACAGAAAAACACGTTAGCGGAAATGCATTTGTTTTCATGATAACGTTTGCGAGATTTTCAAGTTTCAAAGAGAAAGGGACTTTAGTCAGAGAATTAGCAGTGCATATAGTATTGACGTATGCAATTATTGTTTTAAATGTCAAACGCATTAAGATTAAGCATTTGACCTTTTGTCCAGTTATCTTATACGGAAAGTTTGACGAGAATTATACGAATTTGGTTTTTTCCTCATTTCAAGAAATGTTGACTTCCTGTCCAAAGGTTTCCTTCTGGGTTTTTCTTTGGCCACTGAACCTCTCCTCTTTGCTGGTTATTTTTTTTAATCATTTTGGTGCTACTGCCAGAATCTTTCCGTACTTTTTCTACACGTTTGGACTCAAGTTCACGTTGTAATGCGATTGAATGTAAAAGAGACTGACCTCTGAGTTTGTTTCGGTTTCTTCTCAAAGTATTATCTAGGAAACACTACCCTCATCTAGTTTTAATAAAAAATTTGTTTCGAATGCTACGTACCCATACATATATCATTTATATGACAACTTCAATGTTTTCATGTTTTACATCTAGATGAGTACTATTCTAATTATTACGAAAAAGTACGCCATATACCAAGAATTCTGAAGAAGAAAATGTGTTGCGCCGACCCCAGGTAACATGGGACAAGAGCAGGAAGACTATGATGATGATATTAACAATCCCGAAGCATGAACACATCGCATTAGCTTCGCTCTCTCTGTGTATACCGCTAATTCAAATCGTGAGCCCGGTTCGTGACTACCTTTAAACAGTCGATATATACAAATGTACATACATGTGTAAATTAATCGTTTTTATTCCGCTTCGCAGGCCCGCGGCTAGGCTTTGACTTTCCATTTAATTATTTCCGACTTGTAGTCTGGTTTTATGAGTTTTGTTTTGATATGTTACCGGGTGTATATACAGCATCGGCAGCCACGGCAAGTCTGTAAGGTCTTTCATTTACTACTCAATGGTAAAGTATATTAGGTCTTATAATTATTCTAGTAGGTACTGTGAATTCAGAGGTATAACAAAAAAGTTATCACGCCTCTATAACCCAAAGGGTCAGGCAGAAGTGCACCTTTAGTACACTCGTATTTCGCTAGATATGTTTAACTCCCATGTAATAGATGGCTAAAAGTGCCTGTAAATGGCTTAACAGAAATACATTTGAGTTTGTAGTGAATTGGAAGCCAAATGCCGTTCTTGAGTAAAAACTGCATTAGGTGCTTTATCCTGACAAATATCGGTTGAACCAGCGAATGTTCATAATTCAAAATCCACTCGAAACTATAAGAAATGTAATCGTGAAAACCGTTGAGCGCTTACATGCAAACGGCTTCTAGTAGGCGATCGTTTGACGGGATAAAAATTTAAGACAGAGGACTAAGTGCAAATAATTTTGCATTTTGACATAATGAAAACGAGAAAACTAAAGGGAAAGTCACTAAAATTTTCCTCTTATCTTTCCTAAGGTTTTACCTCGCCCACACCGTCAAATATCCTTTCTATAATCTTAATATTTGCGGTACAAGCCGGTAACAAATCTTCAGTTATATTGGGAAACTTTGGTGATCGTTCTTCGGCTGGCCCAAACTTTAGGGCCACTAAAATGTTCGGCTTATTTCGGACAGTGTCGGTGTTCTCAAGTGCCGAAGTTTGGCGCCCGCTTGTATTTATGGAACAGTCGTGTTTTATTGCTCTATAAGAAACTTGAATAATATGAGGACCACAATGTGCAGCTTATGGACGATGGAGGAGACATAGTCTGTGATTGTGTGTGTTTACTTCCAACGGTTCCGAAGTCCTCACTCGTGCGGCTAAAATTCTGTCGTCAAGTATTTGTATAGAAGCTAAAACGCGTCCGCTCGTGACGAAACTCCAGAATAGTTTTACAAACTTGATATTTGGCAGCGAAGATCTATAAATAATGTTTTTATTTGCAAAAAAGACGCTTACTTTAACTTTTTTTACTTTATTATATTCAATTCCGACATTTTTATATATTTTTTTTCTTTTTGACAAATTTAATTACGTATTATTATTGTTATTTTTAATTGATCACAATTTTATTAGGGGTTTTTAACTGTTTTGAATTTAATATTATATTTTATAATTAATTTTAATGTATGTTTGAATCTATGGACTAGAATTATGTCTGAAATAAATAATCATAATTATTATTATTATTTAACACTAATATACAGGCTGGCAGGGACATGACACACATCCTGTTGCCATGCTTTCTAGCACATGTTTCTGACCTCCTGAGTTGAAAATCATGTGCTCTTCCTGGTTACAGTTTGCGAGTCGATGCCATGCTGTATAATTACTATTAATTATACAGCATGGCATCGACTATGTCCTACCCCCTGTCCTGGACCTATGTCCACCAGGTCCAGTTGAAAACCAGCGTCACACACTAGTTCCCGAAAATTTTTGCTGAACTGGGCCTTTTTGCCGCAGGCGTGAGGCACAATTTCCTGCAAATTTCTTATATCGCACTTTTTACTGTTTTTATTTGATTCTTATTTGTTTTTATCTAATGTACAGACGCCAGCACATCAAGCTTCTACAATCTGTCAAATTTCGTGAATACATTTTCATCTTTATCGCTAAAGAATAAGGTTCAAAGTTGATTGGGAAAATTTTACAGTTTCGGGTAGTTTGATGTGCTGGCGTCTGTACATATATTATACTGTGTGTCTTTTAGTATGTGCTAAATAAATATATTTGCTTTCTTGTCTTTTCTTTCTTAATCGGTTTAAGGACACTGAACGAGACACAATAGAAGTTTTATTGTTATAATGTGTCCCTCAAAGAGTTATCCATTCCCATGTAGGTTAAAAATTCTATGTGAGCGACGCTATTGGAAAACCTTTGAAGCAAAATGAGGGCAAATCCCCACAAAGAGGCAGCGGCGGCCATTTTATTAACATAACGATATTCAAAGCATTATCTAATTAAAATGCACCCTGCACCATAATTTTCCAGTTTACTTGATAAAAGCTAGATTACAGATAACCGTTCTAACGCAAATAACAAGAACATCGCCCGATGATGTCAAGTTCCACCTGATTGGTCACTCGTCATTATAATTACTAAGTATACTGTACCTTATATGGGACACATGACGACTGTCTGAGGAGGCCTGTTAAATCATGTCGTTTGCATAGTTAAGGCGAACTGATTGGAATGTAAATAGCGAGTGTTGATAGAGTGGGATAAAAGTAGAACATTGTTGATGGCTATGGATTGGGCACATTATCCAGCTGGAGAGTTTGTTGCACCACTTCTTCTTCCAAGTGAAATCACTAGGAAGTGGTGAAGGGCGGGGGCCGTTCTGGGGGACTGACTTATCTAATTTTGGCGTTCGACAAGTGCTGATTCTCTGCCTAATTTGAATAAATGATTTTTGATCTTGATCTAAGTATTCTCTGGGTTTGGAACTAAAGGGTGAATATGGTTAGAGGTGGCCGTTGAATCAATAAACTGTTTTTTACGACTGTTCATTCGTCAACGAGATAACTGTTAATCATCAATGAAAGAACAGGTTGAAAATATAAGCTGTTAATTTACGTCAACGCACAAGAAGCATTAAGTAGTTCAATGTCATTATTTTACTCGGTTCCAAAAAAAAACAGTTGAAAATAAAATGCTGCTAATGCTGTTAATTTACGTCAGAGGTTCAACGGATTATTTCACTATAATTTTTTTTATTTGTAAAATATTTTTAAATTCTTATCAATTTAATTGTTTGCAACAATTTTGTCAATGATTGAAAACGTTGACATAAATTGATGCTAAACGCTACTGATTGAATTTTCGAAATCTGTTAATAATTTAACAGCTTTACCTTTATGCCAAATTTATTTGGGGTCGGCGCAACTGTCTTTTCTTCCATACTTCTCTATTAGATGTCATCTCGCCAGTTACTATTATGAAGTTTAAATATGGAATTTGTGTGAAATAATGTCTAATAAGTGAACCGCAATTCAGCAAGGAGGTGGTTAATTAAAATATGTACTAACGGCCAAAATTCACCATCTATAGATAATTTAAACGGGGTCGCTAGTTAATTATAAGTCCAGGTTTCCTCACGATGTATTGTAATAAAAAGCTAACACGTCCCGAAATAGAATCAACTTTCAACAAAGCTAATTCTCCACCATTCCCTGAGGGCTAAATGTGAAGTCTAGACTACACATGAGTAATCAAAGTCTAGCCGGAGCCAACAAACCACGCCGCGACATTCCAAGGATCAGCAGTGAACAGTGACGATTAGTATTCGACTGACGTTTCGCCGTCTCCTGGCAAGGGCGTGTTCAGACGGATGTAGTTACTGGAGAACGGGATGCAATGAGGTTTTGTTATGATTTGGGGTTTGTCTGGAAGTTCTTTTGTCGAGAAATTGTGCGAGTACAAATTTCGACGTTCAAAGTGCTGAGTCTCAGCCTAGTTTTAATAATTACTTTGAATTTGGATTTTGTTGTTTTGTGAGTTTAATTAAAAGTTAATTAAAGGCTTAGCAAAGGGAGAAGTTTTCTAATTATAAATTTTCTGTTATTTTTTCCGTTACTTGCCGATGAATAAGTTTGAAATTTGATGTTTCCTTCTACTTTATAACTATGCCCTTTTTTATTTAAGGGGGATGCGCTAGGTAGCTCGCGAAATTCATTTTTTTTTGCATTGTATTGGTCAATGTCAGGTTGAATGTTAAACAAAATATGATTCGCGATCGTAATAAGTATGTTTTTACAGAATTATAATCATTGAAATCATCAATACAACCCTCTAAGTTCATATATCTATCTATCATCTATTGAATGACTATTTCATGAAATTCAATAGGATTATATGAACTTAGAATGAGATATGAGAATTTAAAGTAGTTTCAATAGGTTCAATTACTAGCATTTAACGGAAATACATCTGCAATTCCCTGCAACACGAAAAATTATACCAATTCAATTTAACATCTCGTTCACGGCGGTTGTGTAAACTCGCCGTCAATTCACACTAAGCAAAACGATTCCATTCAACCAAATCGACCGTTGAATATGTATCGCTACATAATCAGTCTCATTACTAGATCCTATGCAACTGTGAATGTCATGGTTTTCCTTAGATCAAGAGGAAAAGCGAGTACTAAGTATTCCACAATTAATCGGAACAATGATTTTGTGTCATGCATAATGATTACAGAGCATGAGGTAGGTTTTGTTCAAAGATTGTGGTAATGTTTTCTATGTGTTTTATATGTCAACGCAATCAAAAGATACGGGCGTACCGTTTATGCTGCATATTTTGAAGCACAAGTAAAGGAAACAATCTGAAAACCGCCTACTTTGTGCGGAACCCTCGGTGCGCGAGTCCGACTCGGACTTGACCGGTTTTTTTGCAATTTGCAAGTCAGTATCAGGTTGTATGATAATTAAAATATGATTCGCGGTCGTAACAAAATATGACTTTACAGAATTGTAATCATTAGAATCAGCAATACCACTCCTCAAGTTGGAATTGGTCTCAAATGTTATGATTTCATGAAATAGTCATTCAATAGGGTAATATGAACTTAGAGAGTTGTATTGATGATTTTTATGATTATAATTCTATGTATAAATATTTGTTACGACCGCGAATCGCAAATACGATAAAAAAGAATCAGGTTGTATGTTGATCTAAATAGATCAACATACAACCTGATTTTTGTTTTGTTTCAGGATGGGAAATCATCAAATAAATAAAATAAAATAAAATTTGTTTATTTCAGACTAGGTAATGTCCATATTTTGTTAGTAACAAATAAGTTATCTTAGGACTAAGGTTAGTAGCAATGTAGGTAGGTAGGTATAAATTGGTTGAAAATAAATTAAATTGAATTGAAAACAAATTAAACAAATTATTAAATGACCCTCCTCCCACTCTGGGTGGAGCGGAAGGGAGTGTCAGACTCTTACTGACTAAAACCCACCCGTGTTCCTTCCTTAGCCCATTATGTCCGCGAATCGTATTTAGATCAACATACAACCTGATACTGACCTGCAAATAGCAAAAAACGTAAGAAAATTTAAGTTTCGCGGGCTACCCTGTCGCTTAAACTTCCAGATATTATGTTAGACCCTGTTAATAACTAAGTCGAGCTATAAATAGCCCCATAGCTACACATAGCGTGCACGACTCAGTTACCATATAAGGCTCGCTATCGGAAACTGGAAGGTGACGCTGTTCACACGCCGCCAAGGTTTGCCGTGACCAGTTGTTAGAGAAACGACGGATATTCAAACATGATGTTTAAGTTAAAGAAAAGGTTAGGAAGGAGGTTTAAAGTGAGATGTCAAATGATAGATATATAACAATTAGCTTTTGCAAGCCGCTTCACCCACGTGGAGGTCAGAAAATTATCCCAAGGGATAAAAAGTGTCCTTTGTCCTAAGCCTGGTTATGATCTATCCCTGTGCCAAATTTTATACGAATAAGTTCAGCTCTTTAGGTCAGACAGTCAAACCGAAGGACAGACAAGAGTTATTTTCGCATTTATAATGTTAATAAGAGGTACCTAAGCACAACATGGGTCTAAAATAAATTGGGATGACATCAGGATTGATTTAAGGATTGTGTTTAAAGTGAAATGTCAAATGATAGATATATAAGAATTAGCTTATGCCAGCCGCTTCACCCGCGTAAAAATGAAAAAATTATCCCAAGGGATAAAAAGTATCCTTTGTCTTAACCCTGGTCATGATCTATCGCAGTACCAAATTTTATACGAATCCGTTCAGCTCTTTAGGTCAGACAGTCAAACCGTCAGACAGACAAGAGTTATTTTCGCATTTATAATGTTAACAAGACGTACCTAAGCACAACACGGGTCTCAAATAAATTGGGATGACATCAGGATTGATTTACCGATTGTAGTCGTCGTTCAGTCAGTCAGTTTCTCCTTCTATATTATGAAGATGAACCATTCGCAGATCACTTCAATATGTTTCGTCTTCAGATTTCGTTTCATAATAACACCAAACTATAGTCACCCTATACGTACTTTTCGTCATAACGCTTATTTTATGCTAATCCATTGACTTTGGTTTTAAAATAACTTATTGGAACAAATTGTTATTTTATTGGTTCAATGCCGTCAGAATCAAAACACATGGTCACAATGCTTCTTAAAGTTACGTAAGATTTTATAACAATAGTTTCAGGTAACTTTTGTGACATAAGATAACAGTTCCCATTAATTTTTTTAAAACATCTACTTCGTAGACCAGGCTTGGGTTATCCATGATGAACTCGCCAAAACAATGGCATCATCATCATCATTTCAGTCGATAGACGTCCAGTGCTGGACATAGGCCACCGTCCAAGCACCACCACCACAACCGGTTCTGTGCATCTCGCATTCAGCGGCTTCCTGAGGCCTTCAAAAAGTCGCGGTCGCCACTCCAGAACCTTAGGTAATAGGTAATACGGGCTGAAGTCCGCAACTCCACATCAATGCGCGTATTTTGCGTACTTCGACCAGACCCTTTCGACCCCATCGCCCATTTGTTCTACATGCGATGTGCCCTGTCCACTGCCACTTACGTTACAATACAAACAACACCAAGCATTTTTCTAATGCCTAATGTAAAATTACACACAGTTTTGGCGCCAATCAGCGGTCAAACTTTTACTCCCATCGATCATCGGTCTACCTTGTGGGACAACCAAACAAACCTTGCGGGAAAATAAAGTCTCGAAGAAGTTAATAAAAGTTAGCATAGACACGCACTCTACTTAAAATTGAAGCAATCAAAAATCAGACTAATTAATATTCGTTCCTAATTAAATTTACTGTAGGTATAAGTCCAGTCATAAATATTTTTGTTAACAACAAAACTATGAATTGGTTGTCATAACATAAATCAATATAGCATTGTTTAAATAACTCGATTTTGTATTCAAATGCAAACTGTCTGGTTTCAATCAAATGGAACACGAATTTGAAACCGACAGCAAATATTGATGAATTGTTACAATCAAAACATTTTTGTGGTATACCTAATGATATGGTATAAATCGAATTATTTTATAATGAATTATGCAGTTTGTCTGTTGTAGTGTACTGCTTGAAATAGAAGATTAAACGATCAAAATATTGCCTGATATGTGTAGGGGAAGACCAAAGAAACGATTGATGGATGGTGTGAATGATATGGTTAGAATGGGGGTGACTATCGAAATGACGACTATTAGAGAAGTATGGAAGGAAAAGAAATGTTGTGCCGATCCCAAAAAATAAATCGGGATGTGGGCAAGAATATGATGATGACAATGACTGATAATATAATCGTCCTAAACTAGATTACAAAATAAGACCAAACAAACTATAAAAAAACCTCTAAATAATGTCTCTTCTAAAGATGCAATGTTTATTTTTTTTGTTGTAATAGCATTAAGGCTCCTTCAAACAGGCGCGACACGTGATAAAATCGCGTGCGACACAAAGGCACCGCTCGTTGCGCGAATTGCGGTGCCTTTGTGTCGCACGCGATTTTATCGCGCGTCGCGCCTGTTTGCAGGAGCCTTTACCTTTAGCAATCAGTACGCTAACTGCGTAACACACTATCAATCTGAATCATTTTGAAGGATATTGCTAATCCATTGCTTCATATGTTCGAAAAATGTGTCAGCTCAACAATGTAAATACGATAATGAATTTTGTTGAACTGTCAAAATAAAACTCATTGCTACTGAGAAAGTGTGTTATATAATTACCACACCTCTTTCATACAGTAATATCGATATTTATAATCATAGTAATACCCAATTAGTATCTAACTGAAGATAACGTCGATTCTTCCTAATCTAACATCCCAAGAAGCGATAAGGTATGCACGCTAATTAGCGATTATCGATTACGCGTCGCATGGACGCGTTCAATAGTATTCGATACATAATACGAACAATAACAATAGACTATCTAAACAATCTACACATTATCGGTGCGTCGCCATCTGATATTCTAGGCGGGGGCAACGACCCGGGGACAAAGACTAAGTTTTATAGTACGAGACTCGATTGTAGTGGTCAGTTCAAGTTTTCCAATTTTCTGTGAGGAACTGTTTCAATATAGCTGTAAGTGGTTTTATTTGAGAGATATGGGTGAAGTTGGGTTGTGTGGTGAGAAGTTTGTAGGTTTTGTTTTATTAAGGTTTTGATGTAATTGTTTAAATGTGTGAATGATGTAATTCTTCTGAACATTTTCCATGACGGAATAGGCCCAATCAGAAATTATTTATTAAATTAGTCGAGATTTGATAGTACCAGTAATCTGCTAATTATTTTATTTAAGGAACCTGACTAATGAAACATTTTTTTCTCAACTCTACTTCTTTTGTTTTTTTTAAGCCTAGCCTTCTCCAACTATGTTGGGATCAGCTTCCAGTCTTACCTTCAAAAACTAGTATAACAATTTTTTAAGTTCGGATCGTAATGATAAATGTTTCAGCAAGATTGCCATCTAGTCATAAAATTGTAAAAAGTAATGCGAAAATTTACTATGTACCTACCATATATAATTTATATGGCATATATTATATATGGTAGGTATTTATTTATATGGTAGGTTCATTACCTATTATGGCATTAGCTATAATCCGGCGCTAAGGTATTCCAATTTTAAATTCAAATTTTCTTACAATTTGCAGGTCAGTGTCAGATTATGTATGTTGATCAAAACATGTTTCGCAAGCGTAAAAAATATGTATTTACAGAACTATAATCATTAGAATCATCAATATTCGACTCTCTCTGTTGAAATTACCTACCGGCCTGCCCTGACGCTATGCCTCGCAAAATCGCAACAAATTGAAGTGTCCTCTCTTCAATAACTAGCCCCAACTACTCTATGACCGGGGCAATTGCACGACTGGCGCTATGCCAGAGACGGGCAATTTTATTAAAAACTCTCTTAGTATTTTTAACATCTGTTGCATTTATAAACATGTGTTAGTTTAGCATTACTTCATGTATTCCTCTTTTTTTTTTTTGAGACCAAAGTAACGAAGTTTGGGAAACTATGTGTGGTTGGGTGTCTTATAAAGGCAATGTTCTTAGATATTATTGATGTATTAAGATAGTTGGTTGGTCGACATCACAGATATAGATACACCTAGATAACACAAGAGCAACAACTTCGCGTGGCAAAAATCGCACCAGCTTACAAAAATTGTAAGCCGCCACTTTCGCGCTCAGTCCTGCCGGTCGATTCTGTAAAAATCTCACCGTGAAAACTTAGGTGAAGCGAGTTTGTTTTTGCTAGGAATTGACAGCTCACTTCACCTAAGTTTTCACGGTGAGTTTTTCACAGAATAGCACCGCTGTGTACCTACTGCTGGCTGAGTGAGCGTGAGCGCTGGCGCTAGGCCTCGGGGGTGGGGCGAGACGGGTGCCGCACGCGGCGGCTGGTCTTTGAATCGATTTGATTTTCCCATCACTAAATAGTGGTTGTGACCGGTGACGTCATAGTAGGTAGTCAAAAAATGGCACGCTTGGTTTTCATACAGATCGTGATACTTGCGTTATCTGGGTCTATATAGGTATATAATATGTGATCGACATAGTATTTGGCATAGGTTAGTAGCTTTAACCCCTTGTATGCCGGGAGCGTAGATCTACGCGAGACACAATGGTTTTTAATTGTTTTCTATAATTACGGCATACAACCGGTTAAGGGGGATGCGCTAAGCATTTGGACAATCATTATTTTGTTGGTATTATTTATTATAGTTTTGAATGGTGCCTGCTGCCTGGTTAAAGATATATACTTAATTACGTCTGCAGTTGTTTTAAAAGGCAATGTTAAGGTCAGGAGGATATGCCACCAAACGTGGCAGGTTTTAATTCTTTTCCTTTTGACCGTTTACGTAGCAATCATTAGGAACCCTATGTTTAGCAGTGGACGTTTACGGGATAATATATGAGCATGTCATGCTTTACGAACTGAATTAGTGACGAGGACATATTATGACGGGTCAAGGTATTTAATTAAATATTGTACTGGGATATATAAAAGTTTGTGTAAACATAAATGATGAAAAGTCAACGCAAAAACGATCTATAAAGGCTCCTACAAACAGGCGCGATACAATCGCGCGCGACACAAAGGTACCGCCCGTTGCGCGACTTGCGGTGCCTTTGTGTCGCGCGCGATTTTATCGCGTGTCGCGCCTGTTTGAAGGAGCCTTAAAGGTACGGACATCGACGCGCAAACTGTAACGATGAATTCAGCATATGATTACTGACGAAAATTTAGAAAAATTTAGACCCCCTAGAGTAGAAATGTTGCGTCTGTTATTAAAAAAAAACCGGTCAAGTGCGAGTCGGACTCGCGCACTGAGGGTTCCGTACAAATTTGTAGGTATGCAAATAGTTTATCACGGGATTTTTTTAATGTAACTACAAACTACGGTTTTCGGATTTTTTCTTTTACTTGTGCTACATGATCTTGCTTCTTGCCAAATTTCACGATTCTAGGTCAACGGAAAGTACCCTATACATTTTGATTCCCTCGAGTGTCGAAATATGATACGTTTTTTGCGGCAAAAACGGTAGTAGGTATCTTTTTTACGTTAACTTAGAAGTTTGATTTTTTACAGCTTCGAGGGACCGCAGACCTGAGTATATGGTTTAAATCCGTTTTAATTTCAACTCGATACCTCCACGCGTTCCCGATATAAAGGGTCTTGATAGACAGACAGACGGACAACAAAGTGATCCTCAGGGTTCCGTTTTTCCTTTTGAGGTACGGAACCCTAAAAAGTGAGCTGTTTCATAGAAAAGAGCGATACCTTTTGGTCAAAATGGAACAACAATGTTTTTTTTTCATGACCGACGAAAAATGTATACGCTAGGTCTAGGATCATATCGTGAATACATGGTAACAGGTAAACAGGTTGCGCGGTCCATGCCACCCTGTATACTACACCAGTCAGTGCGCAACTTCGCATACATTCTGATAGCCGCATGCGCAGACAATATTGGCGTGCGTGGGTGGCCGTCCTCATCCAAAATATTTATACACTGTAAAATTTTACCATGCACTTTACACTACCATATAATACTGTGTAACAATGGTTGCACCCGTAATTTAAAACTATAACAAATATGGCATATCACTACCTTACATCCAATTACATTACATTTAAATCCTTTAAACTTCCTCTTAGCAACATTTTTCGAGTATACCTATCTCTTTTAGGTTCAAAATTCTTCGCAAACGACCTGACTGATTTCATCATTATTGTTAATATTTTCATAAATAATTTTCAGGTTGGGTGATCGATCATACAGTCAGTGTACATAAATAAAAGACAAAAGAATAACGCAAGAAGGAAACGACGTAAACACTACGTAAGGAGGTTTTAACATTACTAGCACGTGGCGTCAAAAAGTGTTATATTAAGTTCCGATAGTAAAATCGCTCAATTTCACGCCTGTTTGCATCACACGAACTGCAATGCAACAGACACACTAAAATCTCTCTCAACACGAATCTGGTTCACATCTGTACCATTAACATCAATTCAAGTTTTACACAAAGATGTTCAGTGCAATGATTATGATTGGGAGTGGGATGCGATTACGTAACGTGCGTGTCCGTGAATCTGTAATTGGCGGGTTTGATTGTTACAATCGGGATTGATAACAAGGAGGTTATATGCTTCACTAGGCTACAGTTCTGTGTTAGGTTGTGAACTGTATCAGGCAGGTGAGCGTGGCCGAAATAAGAACTAACGCCGCCATCGTAGTTTTTAAATACGTTCCAATTGGCATTTCACAAATTAATGTTTACCAACAGCCCCCCCCCCCTCCTCAGCTGTCAGCAGGGCCGCGACCAAAGATAAAGGTTATATAGTCTTTGGCCACGACTTACGAGTTATATAGATCGAAGGTTCGAACCCAAGAAAGAAAGAAATCATCGCAAGGAAACCGGCATGTCCTAGAACCAAAAACTAAAAGACATGTGATATCTATCAACCAGCACTGTTCCCGCGTGGTGGATTACGGCCCACTCCCTCTCACAACAACGAGGAGGCCTGTGCCCTAGTAGTGGGAACATTATAGGCTGATTATCTCTGTCAACCACATTCGGGTGCCGAATGATTTATGAAGCAGTGTGTAAAGGAAAACTGTTCAACTTTAATTCTTGATGGAAGGAAAAAGCTTCGAAAATGATATTTGTCATTTATTTGATTCGGGTTGGCATGTTATTGTGCTCATACAAGACCGTAAAGGAGGCATTATACGGTGGATATCTTTTTTATTGTAAGAAAAATTAGGCCCATATCAATAAATGGCTTCATTTGAGAACTCGCTTAAAGAGCTAAATATCATCCGGATTCTTACTTCAATTCAACTTCACTGCTCTAAAATAAAAGAGCTTACATTTTGATTACACTGTTTGACAAAACTTCAGACGGTTTATTATTTATTAACTTAGGTGAAGTGAGCTCTGCTGTCATTCTATTCGATGCAAGGGATTGACACTATTGACAGCTCACTTCACCTAAGCATTCACGGTGAGTTTTTACAGAATAGCTCTGCTGGTTGTTTTTTCAATGTTTCACTTCGAAAACTAATGGAATTGCTGGCTATTCCCATAAAATAACTGGATCACCTTTACCAACAATTTATTTCATTTCAGTATAACACAGAGCCGTGTTCAGAGCAATGATTACATTATGATCGAACGTGGGCGGACGCTGCGAAGTTATCGCGCGGCGTGAAATTACGCAATCGATAGCGTAGTGATGGGACATGAGTATCGATGTTAGCGATAATTAATTGGTAGATTATTCATTGGTTAGTTGATGCGTTGATTTGGTGCAGTGGTGTTATGATAGGTTAGTGACTTTAGGCTATCAATTTACAACATTGTTACACTAACGTTAATTTCAGCTTTAGTGAAATTCTATAGAAGCCCCTGCTTTTAGTATGAGGATCGTTTTAACTTTATCAGTGAGCTTCTTAACACAGGAGCTTATGTCAATTCATGTGTGAAGGTAACCTTGCTAGATTGTTGAGCTCCTTAAGTTCCGAGTTGAGCTACACGATTACTGACAAATGCTTGCACTGACTGGACAAGTCAACTGAAATGTTTGTGGTTCTTTCTTCAAAAGACCATTTCACAAACTAATCTACATAGTCCTCACATCATCTGACCAAGATTAAGAGACTTTGATCCCTAAATTTGTTGCGCCATTTCGTCATTTTCAGGGTCATAGTCAGATAGAAAATGTCGACTTCATCAAACTTTTTTATATTAGGTACTTGTAAAAGTTATTCCGATATCCTATTTACAGAATAAACAGATTAATTTCATTTCATTTGTAGGCACATATCAAAAACCTAGTTATTGCGGATTTAAAAATTTTGTTGATAGGTAAAATAGTCGTGTTATGCAAGTAACATTTATTTCAATAATAAAAGCAAGTTAAAATGAATGTGTTTCTAAATCACCCATGCGTTACCCCTAACGGTGTAAATAATGGATTAAGTTGGCACGGATTCAAGTTACATAAATCGCATTGGGCTTAAAAATTGCAATAGTGCATGAATAGTAACCCAGATTCTCGGAAGTAGTGACCCAATTTTGTTGGCGTAGTTTTAAAACGTGGGCTGAATGATAAGCAGTCGGTTTAATATATAGGGTCCCATTAAAATAGAAGGAAAAATTTTTAACCTCAGTACGTCTAACTAAAGATATCCAAGCAAAAAAAAAAAAACACTGATTAAAGTGATTTTATTTTGACAAAAAATAATAAATTGCCGACACATTAGTGTATTTTCGTTAGCTGATTATTTTTCTTGTAAGTCTATGCTTTTTTTCTTATATATATTTTTTACCATCGTCCTTATTTTGGTGGTCTGAATGATTTCTAAAAGCTTGTTCATCTATTTTAATGGGACCTTATAATGTAATATGTTGTATCTAGACAACTATCTTTAGGTTTAGTAAATCAGTAAGATGGATCATAACCATTTTAGAATTATTCAGCATTCACAATCATCCGACACGTTATCGTATCGAAAATAACACATCTTGACATCCTGGTTTGCCTTGCCCCAACAGCAAATAACTGTCAGAAGAATAGCAGTCGTCTACATAATTAAGGACTGATTTTTCAATCGACACATAATTTTTATTCGTGAAATAAAATTATCGTCTGGCAGATTTTGTATGGAAGACCTGTCAAAAATTCATTATTCCTCGGATAAAATTGTCTGGCGTTGGAAAAATCAGCCCTTAAACTGGATTTTTTTTCGGGTTTTGGACTTGTGAACAGCGTTTAGAGGACTCCTACGATAACACTGATTGATGTTCGGTATGATACGGAAGTGTATCGAGTGGTTGTGAATAGCTATGCGGCGTGTTTAAAAACGAATAAAATTCAGTTATTTGTTCAATTCGATTAGGTTCAACGCTGTATTTGAGTCCGAAAGTAGTCGTGCTTTTACCAAAAGCGCTTTAGGTTAATTGGCTTCAAAAGGCAAGCAGTTGTATGTTGCAACAGCATGGCCTCAGGCGTAATATCTCAATCCTCAATCGGTATGTTTCATTGAAACATCGACAAATAACACACACATTATCGACTTATCGCAACTCTACGCTATGGTAATTGACAGTTCGTTGTTTACGACTGTTCAAAAAATGTTGGCTTGTGTAATATTCAGCTTTGTCACTTAATGGTTTTTGGTGATATTTCGTAATGCAGAATGTTTTTTATGGCTTCATTGTGTTGTCTATGGTTATGTGTAATTCCATTTTTTTGGTTTAAGATGGGCAAAAATATCGTAATAAACCTTGTGCCAGTCCATCCATCTGAAGATTGACTTCTGATTAATTAAATCGTATCTGCCAAGAAACCACCAAAATGAAAGTAGAATCAACTTGATAAGTGTATAATTAATTATGAAAACCTTCAAATGCTGCCCCAAGAACACTCATAATTTCAGCCGAAAAATGTCCACTGCTGGACATAGGCCTCTTTCTCTAATTCCTAGCACCGCCACTTCGACCGGTTCTGTGCCGTTCGCATCCAGTGGATTCCAGCGGCCTTCACCAGGTCATCAGTCCACCTTGTGGGAGGCCATCCGGACCGGGTCAAAATACAAACAACACAAAACATTTTTCTAATGCCTAAGTAAAATTACGCACACTTTTGGCGCCAATCAACCGTCAAACTTTCACCCCCATAGAAACAAGTTAACTTCCCAAACAAACAAATTAATTAACTCCAAAACCAAACAGAATAATAACCCGAGATACAATATTAAAACAAATGAACGTAGAACCCAGTTAATTATTATAGGAATACGTGCTAAGGTCGGGGGTGCAAACTGGAAATGCAATATCCGTGGTTACCCCAACGGCTGTGATTGCAGGCGGGGGAATCGATACCGCTACGCATGCTGTAGGTAGGTCGGTATAGTGCATTTATTAGTGCAGCTAGATTGCATTAATATTTCATGTGTTTGTGACTACGAGTAGGGATATATCCCTACTCGTAGTCGTACGTGTTAGTAGGGATTGCGTAGACTATGCATGGCTGAAAATGAGTTAAAATAATCGACATCATTGTTGACATCCCTAAAAGTATTTGGCGCAAAAACATATACAGCATGTAGCGTAAAAACCAAACATCAACGAGATGTAAAAACTATCTTTATAAATGGTGATTTTCTATACATACGTAATAATTTTTTGTTTTAATTTTGTTGATTTTCAAGTTATTTTTAGAAGTGATTTTTTTGCTGAATATTGCCTCTAATTCTTAGTAATATCTTGTTAAGCAAGAACTAAAATTGCTTACAGGTAAATTAATTACAGGTACCTAACTAAATAGCACATTAATTCAATTAACCCGATTTAAATCTAACACACACTAGACAATGGAACAAGGGTTAACTAAAACACTTAATCATAACCAGATTACAAAATGTAGCAAACCCTCCATCTACAGTGGAAAGTTTGCCTCAGGCACACAGTTTTGACAAGCGTGGGGTATTCGGATTGACGAATATAAATTCTATTGCTATAGATAAAAATAATTAATTAAAATGTTATAATACTGTATAATTATGTAATTCTACGCTTTGGAAAGGGCAACTAGCTTCATTTTCTGACAGACCGACCCGACCCCTTGACAGTTCAAAAGTGCCTGTAATCGGTTTATTTGAGATAAATGATTTGAGTTTGAGTTTAAGTGGATTCCTAGTTTTCTTTAATTTTGCATCACTTTCCCTTTATTTTATACTAGCTTCCGCATGCGGCTTCGCCCGCGTGGATGCCGGAAATTAATCCACGGGAACGTGCTACCGGGCAAAAAGAAGCCTATGTCCTTCCACAGGATAACATCTATTTCCTTGCCAAATTTTATCGAAATCCGTTCAGTGGTTTAGACGTGATTAGGTAACATACTGTCAGACACGAGTTACTTTCGAATTTATAATGTAACTAGCTTCCGGCTTCGCGCGCGAGGTTCGTCGATAAAAACTATCCTATGTCCTTCCCCGGGATGCGATCCATCCCTCCGCAAAATTTTATCGAAATCCGTTCAGTGGTTTAGGCGTGAAAAGGTAACATGAGTTACTTTCGAATTTATAATATTAGTATAGTATGGACGGATTTCAATTCGCAATAATATTTATAGTAGTAGTAAAAGTGGGATTCTAGATGCTGCCCCATTATTAAAGAAATTTTCTGTAACGAAAGTACGCACGGCTATTAAACACATCAAGCTATTAAGTTAATGTAAGCTGACTTATGATTGTACAAAAAACCTTTACAATGCGAGGTCAGCTAAAACTGGAAATGTATAGCTTGATGTGTTGCCGTGTGTACGTAACGTAACATACGCAACACATTTTGATCTAGGCATCCACATAGATTCAAAACTATGATCGTGATAAGGAGGAATATTATTCTACATCGGATAATGTTAACATTCGATACAACTTTTGGGAATAAAAAAGTATGAAAATTAGGTTCGGAATAAGGTACAATGAACAAGAGACACAAGCAAAAGGGGCTTTATGGAAAGGATCAAATATAAATCACGACGATGGCTCGTCAAAACAGAATTGATGAAATGACAAGAGTTATTTGAGGAACAAATTAACAGGAGCTGTTAACGTCGACCCGAATTAACAATACTTAACAATACGAGAAATAATTTAGCAGAATCCATTAGTAACAAAACAATAGCCGAAGCTTATAGGTTAAGTAATGAAGGCATTCAAATACTCGTTTAAGTCATAATAAACACAAACAAGAAACAAGATTAAGACATAAAAGCAAAGTTTTGATAAACAGCACATCATACTATAGATAGACAATTGATTGAACAACCCGTTTGAAGGAATATGAATTCTTAACTTTACGTAATAGAGTTTGAATTCTATCAATTTAAATGTAATATGTGAAACAGCCACCTGTGTAAAGGAAAAAACACTCTTAGATTTGGACAATAGTGTTGAAATTGCATTAATTTAAATGTGACATGGGAAGCAGTAACCTGTTTAAAGGAAAAGGCACTCTTAAACTTAGACAATAGTGGTGAAATTGCATCAATTCGAATGTTAAAATGAAACACGTTAGGGTTGTCAAAACTTGGTGTGTTGTCTGAAATGGTAATGCCTCTTTGAATTTTTATGGCAGATATGTTAGGGCAAAAATAGCAATTTATGATAGCATTGTTTTGGAAATGGGATATTTTATGTGTCGCAAAACTGTAGACTATAAACCCACACCGTTTTAATTAAAATAGGTATACTGAAATAGATGATTGTGATGGTGATGTTCTTCAAAAAGGTTAGGTGCGTAGTACTCGCAACCGGCGTGCGTGTATGACCAGATATATGAACGTAAACGAAGCAAAAGGAGTTTGTAAGGATCTTACAATGCGTGCCACGAAAGATGAGACTTGAACCCGCCTCCCCCGCTCTTTCCGCCGCCCCTATGCCGTCCGGTCCCGTCCCGCACTCAGACCTTATACCGCTAAAGATACCTAAAATCGTGTACTGCGCATGTCAAACCACGTGGTGTGTCAAGTCTCATCTTTCGTGGCACGCATTGTACCAGATGGCGTTCTGTAGTTACTACCTACCCCCATGGGGAGAAGGTGTGAGTTTATTCATGATCTGATATTTGTAGATTGTATAAGTACGTTCAAAACTATTTAGAAAGAACCAAAACCCTTACAATTAACGTTTCCTGCATCCTGGAATGTGAATTTGAATCAAAGACTTTGACCAAATTCCAACCAAATCTAATTAATTTGTCAGTATCATGTAATCTAACAAACTCGTGTAAAATATACCTACAAGATTACTGAAATTAATTAATCGCGTTAGAAACCTATCGCGTTTCCTACAGCAACGAACAACAAGCCAACACGCATAGCAATAGTAATTATTATCCATCAACCTTACAAGGGTGTAAACACCAACTTAAATGTAATAAACGCCATTTCTAACAGACTCACAACTACACCTTATCACGGGAGCCCAAAGTCGAAATTCCCTTGCATTGAGATCAGTTATTTCTGGATGTTAATCACTAGGAATTGTCTGCCAAATAGCATGGAGTAATGTTTACCGGAGCTTAATACGAAGCACATTCATTCTGCGTCCTATTACGGAATTTTGACGTAAATTTTGCATATAAAATGTCAAGATAGCGGTAAAATATAGTCATTAGCTATCGGTACAATCGGCCTGGTGGTAATGAGCGGTAAAATGTGGTAAATTATGTACCTAGTGGCTATCTAGTAAAGTGTGTTTTAACAGCAAACTTGCCTAAAGGCGCACAAATAGGCGCGACGCGACAGCATTCTACTAGAACAATTTCTTTGACACCTAAACCTTCATGAAAATTGTTCCACCAGAATCACGTCGCGTCGCACTGACGCGTCGCGCCTTTCTGAGGGAGCCTTAATAGTGGCAGACGCCTATCGGTATCTAGATTAAAATTATGGGTCATTTACTTTAATACAGGAAAACGTTATTATACATAAATACTTAAAGGACATCATTCAAGTGTCAAACATTTTATACCGAAAAAGAAAGTGTCGGTCAGAAAATAAAAATACGATTATTGGCTTTTCAATTTCAAATAGCAGCCGGGGGCTTCATTGTAGACTTTCGCTGTAATAGTAAAAAATGCTCAAAAGGTCAATTCCCATAAGAAGACTGTACTTTTTTTTCTGGTAGGCGCGGCTGTTTAATTTTTTGGGTACGAAATGAATGATATCCTTTGTTTCTATTACACTGTTACAGGACAAGATTCAATCAAAAATCATTGATAATGACTAAGTATCGGAAATCAGAATAACGCAAGAGAAACATGGTATTTTAAGCGAACTTCGATACATACATACATAAACTCATGCCGTCTTCCCATGGGGGTCGATCCTTACATACTGATTTTGTACAGACGCCAGCACATCGAGCTACTACAATCTGTCACATTTCTTTAATAGATTTTCAACTTTATCGCTAACGCATAAGGTTCAAAATTGATTGGGAAAATTTGACAGTTTCGGGTAACTTGATGTGCTGGCGTCTGTACATTTACGTTCATAAATCCCGCGGATTTATGAACGTAAATGTACAGAACATTTACGTTCATAAATCCGCGGGATAATAGCGTAACACACTATCAGTAGCAATGGCTTTCATTTTGACAGTTCAACAACATTCATTGCGTTATTTAAGTACGTTGTTGAGCAGACAAATTTTTCGAATATATGAAGCAATGGATTAACAATTTCCTTCAAAATTATTCAGATTGAGATTGATAGTGTGTTACGCAATTAGGACGAAAAATAATAAATTCAAACTTCGACAAATAATAATGAGAAATTTTAATAAAGTTTAACTTTGGGGCTGGTGTTTAAATCTAATCATGTTTATTCTGTGAAATACAGTAGCCGGTGTAGCCACTAGAATTCTATTTATCTAGTATCAAGTCTTTCTAGCCTGCCACTAGAAGTAGCGGTTCAAAATTAATTCAGCGACATTTCGAACAAATCTTGAGGTCCTTTTCACATGATAAGGCTGCCAGGTAGGCACCGGGCTCCGGCTGACTCTAGCAGGCAGTGTAAGGCGCTTTTCACACGTCCCGGCAACTGGGTAGCCGGTGCCGGGTGCAAAGTGTATAGCCATGTATGTACGTTAGCTTTCACACGTACCGGCGCAGTTTGCCTGGCAAGTGTTACCAGTAGTGTTGCCCAAATGCAAGACCAAGACAAGACCTTAGCCAGTCTTGGTCTTGGTCTTGCGTCAATACACCTGGTCTTGGTCTTGGTCTTGGTATTGCGCTCTCAGTCTTGGTCTTGGTCTTGCAGCAAGAGTCTCGCAAGTCTTGCGAGACTCTACTACTTAGACTAGACTACATTCAAATACCTATTAGCCTATTGCTCAGGGTGGCAGGGACATCGACGCACAACCGCTTACCATGGATTCAGTAGGTACAGACGCCAGCACATCAACCTACTACAATCTGTCAAATTTCTTTAATAGATTTTCAACTTTATCGCTAAAGCATAAGGTTCAAAATTGATTGGGGAAAATTTGACAGTTTCGTGTAGCTTGATGTGCTGGCGTCTGTACATGATTCTAGACCACCTGCGTTGAAATTTTTCGTCGGCTTTTTCTTAATTTTTACGTTTTTTTCTGCAATTTTTTTACTGTAAACTGTATAAAATCATTATTTCTATCTGACCCAATGAGATTTTTAATTAAAAAATAGTAAATTCACTTGTTTCACTTAAAACAGCAATGTAAATAAAACTCGAAAGGGCTACCTGATCAGCTGTATCGCTAAAGTTCATTTGCGAGGTCAACACTGTCTTCGTACCTACGCTATTCGCTTTCAAATGCCGCCACAAAGGGACCGCAGCGCCAAGCGGTCTCCTCGTATTATTAACGCACTTGAAAATAAACTTTAAAATTATTACAATAAAGTGCATAAATGCTTGAACCTAACAAAAGATGCGGAAGATTGCGGGAATCCCCGCGCGGCGTCGAGTCGGCCATGAATCCCAATGAATCTAACAGACGCGTCACATGAGGCATTTTAATCATCTACATAATTGAATGACCCATTTACTACTTTTATTTTAGATTCGTTATGAGGGGATAATTATTTTTCTAAAGCTTCATCGATTTAAGGGGGAAGCGCTAAGGTAGCCCGCGAAGTTAAAATTTTCTTACGTTTTTTGCAATTTGCTGGTCAGTGAATTTCGCGGGCTACCTAATACCGCTTTCGCCTTAAGTAAAGAAGATTAAAAAAAACGTGCAGAAGTGTATTGATAGTCACGTAATTTTTCGATATTTTTTTATTATCAACAATAATTTTAGTTTTGAATGCAATTCAACAATGTAATTTACTGTTTCATAAAAAAAATACATCCATTTTCGCATAATCGGGATTGAAACCAAATACCTACTATAACGCCCAAATCTCAGTTTGACTTAACTGCGAGACGCAAGAGTCTTGCAGGCTTAGTCTTGTTCTTGCTCAAGTCTTGCAGGGTTCAGTCTTGGTCTTGGTCTTGCTAAAATAAGTCGGTCTTGGTCTTGGTCTTGGTCTTGCAAAAATGCAAGAACAAGACCAAGACTGCAAGACCAAGACCGATTTTGGGCAACACTAGTTACCAGATAGTCGGCAACAGCTACCCGGTGGCCGGGACGTGTGAAAAGGTACTAAGGATTAGAATTTAAAAGCTTTTACACGTACTGGCAGATTTCAGTCGGTTCACCGAATCGCTGTTGGCCTGATCGTGTGAAAAGAGCCTTGGACATTCATCGTGAAAAAAATAACACTGGCAATCAACCTTAAAAATGATCATTTAAATAAAAGAACATAGAACCTTATGCAAGGTACACACGCAGCAACTTTAGCCGTATATGTCAAGCAAAGGACACAATTATGAACCTTTTATTACTTGAATACGAGGCTTTTGGCTGCTTTGTATGTGTATTTTATGTCCTTTTTTATGTGCGTTTTGTTTTTGCAGAATGAACAATTTTTCTTTCTTTTCTTTATATCGCTAGCGACAAAATTGGCTATCAAAATCTACGTGAGATTTGAAAAACAAAGTTCCTACGTGTGTACCTGGCATCATCCACCACCACAAGACGGCACATGTAAATAGTTCATGTTCATCTTACCGCGGCAGACAGAATGTCACTCGTTTACTTAGCATGCCAATATACTATGCACCTAACTACGGAACGGGGTAGGTGCTTACCTGAAACAAAAGGAAATACTTTATTAGACAGATATAAAAGAAAATCTTACAGTTGCAATTTGAAACAAACAATGTTCACAGTAAATAAGGAAAAATTTATAATGCGGAATTAGCTGCTGCAATATGCGAATTCGATAAGATACCACAATACAGGAAGTTACATTACTGTTGCATTATTGTTACAATCGGCAGCATGTTTTTTTATAGAAAATTGGATTTAGAATCTTAACGTAAAACAATACTATAATTATATATTTTTTTCGTAATTAATTTTATTAATGAACCGCTTTACGCATCCATCATCCGTCTAGTCTTTCCTAACCATATTGGGGTCGGCTTTTGATTACCAGATTTTTACATGGAGCGACTGCCTATCTCAACTCCATCGCCCAGTTAGTGGGTAATGTTTCCTTATTAAGACTGGCAACATTGCTTATTGTTACACTTTGTTTATAAATCCTAAATTTCCATTTGAACATTTTTCAATTTATCAAGAATTTCATTTGTCAGTTATCGTTACGGGCGGATATACGGAGCTGACGCCCAACCTCCTCAGGGAGATGACCTGGTTTTGATGCGACATAAATAAATTGCGGCTTTGGAATTAAACCTGAAAGCTTTTCTTTTAGCAATATTGGTAACAAAAGAATTTTGCAATAACAGTATAATCATAATCAGACTATAACGTTCCCACTGCTGGGCCCAAGCCTCCTCTCTGAGAGGAATAACAACTCTGTTTAATGAAAGCGTATGATGAGGATTAAAATTAAAATCCCATCTTGGGTAATCATCCCCGTCACCAGCTTCATCATCATCATGTCAGCTCGGTATCACTCACTGTATAGGCCACCCCTTTCTTCTGTCAGACGATATAAGAAGAAAAAAAATATGAAGCCAATGTTCAAAAGTCTTAAAAAAAAACTTTCCACGAGGTTTGAGTTAACATACTTACGAGTAAATTAACCTGTCAGCTACCAAAGGCCTCCTGAAACGCCTGAAACCGAAACAAGTATCGGAAAGTCAGTACCAACAAAATAAAACAACTGAAAACTTTTTCAAAGAACAAACAAGGTTAGCACACGTTAACTGAAACAAAAGAGGCTCGACTCAAACGAGTTGCCAAGTAAAAAATACAACAATATTAAATGGAATTTTCGCGTGAAAAAAGTAAACAGTTTTCGTCCGAAAGCGGAGGGCTGAAATTGGTTAAGTGGATGGAAGGTGAGCACTAGGTTTCGGCAGCATGTTGTATATTCTATAATTGTATTGATGACACAATATCACGTTGTATTTTTATTAGTTACCAGCTGCGCTCGTGACTTCATTCGCGTAGATTTTGGAAAACAATAGTGTGTCTTATTACTAATTCTTTTTCTTTTCTAAAATAAAAGTAGCCTAAGTTACTCCTTATAACATCAGCTATTTGCCAGTGAAAGTCTCGTCAAAATCTTTTTAGTTGTTATGTATTAATTAGCGATATCTCCCCGCATTCAACCAGTTTTAAGTTACTAAACCGCCCTGAAATTGTCATAAGGGGCTTAGATGACCTAAAGCGAGGTCACTGTCGGACTGCACAAAAAAGAAAGAGACGCGCGATGACACAACGCTGGTAATTTATTGCAAAATATGGAGCAATTATTTAATTACAAAAAATCTAAAGTTTGGACTAGAAAATTAAAACACTAGTATTTTAGTATGTTGCTTGTAGAATAATCTGACAAAAAATCAGAATGATTGAATGTATATTAGTATGGTTTTTATTGTAAAAAGAAAGTTTTTACAGGTATCTTCATGATTTTTTTCTATCGTATCAAATTAGTTGTATTATGTTTTCAACTCACTATGTACCTAGCATATGTTCTAAAGAATATCATATATTTTTCTGATTTTGTTTACTGTAGTCGATCATATACTTTTATTGTTTCTAAAACTTGCGTTTTTTGTGTTTAGTTCCTGTAAGCTCCATAAACGTCGCTTGCACGGTGCACTCGAACTTCCCCGACGATATTCACAAACTTGCTTAATTGAGTAGGAATGTGGGTGACAAAGAGACTCTAGACTTCCTGCAGTTATGAAAACATTTTGTAGATTTTCATAAGCTTCGCTTTAATAAACTCGATGTTCATAAGTTAAGGATTTTAGAGTAGGCAAGTGTAGTTTAATACGGCAGCCAGAACCGAGAATATGAATGGATGGAACTTTTAAAATGGGCCGGAATCTTTTTTGATTGGAAGATGGGTGCAAAGCTTTAAGGCGAAGATAGTACAGACAAGTCTTGAGAGCAGTGGTGATGAAATAATTTACACAAAGCGCGTGACTAGGTTCGAACCTACGACCTACAACCCGTTACCACTGGGACTGGCACTGCTCTGAATAAATGAATAATAAATAAATAACAAATAATAATAAATAACACACCGCCTTTTATTTCAGGACCAAACATTAAAGGAGTCGACCCCAACTAAAAAGGAAACGCCCAAACCTTTAACCAATGGCGTTTACTACCGGTTACTGCTCCCGAGTTTTAGTTCGCCAAACTTCCACAATTTTTCCACGTAAAACGCACGATTAATGAGCTGGCGTACCATCTATCGTCATAAGTGCTGTCTTTCTAGACTGTTCCGCTAGTTCCAGCCCAAGGGTGTTTACTTTCCATTTTTTCTCGTCGTTTTTCACTGGCAGTGAAAAGTATGAAATATTAGCCGAACAGTGTTCACACTCGCCTACGACGGAAAAGTTTTAAAGCACCTTTTATGAGCACGGAAATGATTTTTATTTTTCGCTTGCTTTGTAAGGGGTAATTTTTCACTGAGTGGCCAAAAAATATGAGTTGTTTTGCAGACGTTACATGCACCTTTGATAAGGAAAACAAATTGGGAATTGAGGTAGAATTCGTACATTGTTTGAGTTTCGTAGTTTTTATTTATTTGTTTATGTTAATTACTTTGGATAGGTACTATTGTATGGTTTCAAGTTATTTTAACGTAACAGACTGCTGTGCTTCTGCGGAGTTCGTTGCGCCACTTCTTCCCAGTTTGAGCATTAGATTGTGGTGGGCGGACGTATTGGTGGACTGTCTCATGTCGAATAAACGAAAAATGTATTTTTTTTCTTTCATTGTTTCTTTTTTCTTCTAAGTAATTTTGACAATTAAAAAGTGCTGATTCACAGCCTAGTTTGAATAAAAGAATTTTGATTTGATGTTGAGTAATTTTATACACCAGCATCTGCCCAGCCTTTTCCCAACTATGTTGGGGTCGGCTTCCAATTTAGATGGAGCGACTGCCTATCTGACCTCCACAACCCAGTTACTAGGCAATACGATACCTCTTTGAGAATTGAGAATAACTCATAAGTAATAAAACCCATACTAATATTATAAATTCGAAAGTAGCTCTGTCTGTCTGTCTGTATGTTACCTTTTCACACCTAAACCACTGAACGGATTTCGATAAAATTTGGCAAAGAGATAGATTGCATCCCGGGAAAGGATATAGGATAGCTTTTATCGACATACCTCGCGGACGAAGCCGCGGGCAGAAGCTAGTATTATAAATTCGAAAGTAACTCTGTCTGTCTGTATGTTACCTTTTCACGCCTAAACCACTGAACGGATTTCGATAAAATTTGGCAGAGAGATAGATTGCATCCCGGGGAAGGATATAGGATAGTTTTTATCCCGATATTGCCACGGGATCTTCACTTATGCGGGTGAAACCGCCGGGCGCTGCTAGTCAGAAGTGTGGTGTGGTAACTGACTGGTCTGTACATTAAAGTGATCATACCTGTGATCGCTACTTAAAGGAAAAGTAAAAAAAAATTGATATAGAACTAAGACAAATTGACATAATTACAATAGAAACGATGTTAGCTAGAAAAGTCAATAACTGTGTTGCAGCTATCAACGCCTGTCAAATATTAACAACATACTTTTCCAGACTGACCAGACAGACCATGTAATGGGTACAGTTTAACCAACATTGTATTGTTTAGCCATCTAGTTTTAAAATATTGACATGTAAAAGTGTATTAAAAGATCCAAGTACTTGTAGAAAAAACAACGAAATAAAATTGGTAAGTTTACATTTTAACTAAATCGCAAAGCCTATTTTATAAACCCCGAAAAAACACGGCGTCACTCTAAAAACATTGTTTATCTCGTAAAGGAATTTAAAACATTAAAATGTAGGATTTTATCCTTCATTCATTCCACAGATTACACACAAAAACGCCTGAATTTCACGTGAATACACAAATTAAACACGACTACCATTAAAAATACGAAACAGCCAATTATACAAAAAGTACTTAAAGAAAACTGAGGCAATCCGCCAAATGAAGCAAGATTTTATGCGAAAAACCCGCGAGGCTAGTGTAGCGCGGAGTGGCTGGCAGGCGGGCAAATTGGCCACTTGAGGGGCTCAGGCTCAAGTGGCTACATCAGTGCAGTCTATCGTGGCTGTATCTCGTCTCTGCAGCTCTTGGAACCTGGAGTTACCGTCGAGTGCTCGATGTTGGCAATGGTGAAATTTTTCTTGAAAGATCTCTTTTTGAGAGGATAGGTATTGTTAGGGTTTTTATTTTTTGGTTTTACTGCTTGAGAATTTTTTGTAGCCATTTTTATACGATGTCTCTATAACTCACAATTTTGTTGTGAAAAAAATGAAAAAGATTTATTGGGACTCGCACAGGAATATCACAAAGTGAACTAAATACACTCTTATAAACATAAAAAATGAAAACAAAAGAGAAGTAGGAAACGTAGGATATAATTGTGTTAGGTTTGTATTGATCTGCTTTAGAATGTATGTATTTGGTATTGGCATATCATCATCCCATCATAGTTAGGACCCATTTTATCCCATGCTACTGCTGAACGAGTAATATAAATAAACTTCCTATCCAGCCTATTACATCAGTCAATTAATTTTGGTATCAATCACAACTGTTATTACAAATATTCCGAATAATGGTATTCGGAATATTTGTAATAACAGTTTAAAACATTTATTGAATCCTAAAGCCGAAAATCAATACCATCCCCATTGTGCTAATGGTTCATCCGATCCTCACATACACACATACATCAAAGCTTCGTGCTATACAACCGATGCCGCGGGATTAACCAGCTCGTTTGTGTACACTTTTTACGCCAATACTCTGATTAAACGCGGCGATATCGAATCCTATTCATAAATACGGTTGGTTTAAACTGTCATGATACAATCTATACTAATAATATAGCCGATGAGTTTGTTTGTTTGAATTCGCTAATCTCTGAAACTATCAGCCGGATTTGAATTTTATAGACTAAATCTCGAGGAAAGCTATAGACTACTTAATATCACGCCAAGAGACTTAGGAGCCGAGCAAAAACAAAAAGTTAGAAAGAACACAGTAATAACGCGGGCAGGCGCAGCAATACTACAGGGTGGGTCGAAGGAACAACTCACTCGGACGAAGTCGCGGGGAGAAACTATAGTCCGCGCGGAACTAGTTGTCCGCTCCTTGGATGGGGACGGGGGTGAGGGCGGCGGGGTTGCCTATTGTTTGCAACGCACGTACTGAGTAATGACAAAGCGCCCCCGCCCCTCCGTCCCACCGCTCACATACCTAAGGCGCGGCCAACTAGTTCCGCGCGGACTATAGTAAAATAATAAAGAAGATTATTAGTAACGTAACAAATAGGCAAGTCACTGCGTCCTAGAAGAGCGTTTCCGGATATTTATGACGGACATCATGAAAATCTGTCATTTTCACCAGTATTTGACATTTAAGTGTCATAAACGGTGTGTATTTTGACATTACGACCGCATGCGGCGGTCACCGCTCTTCTAAATCTAAAAGGTCCAAGTTTGAAAATGTCAGTTGTAAATATCAGAGTTCCAAACGAAAAATACAATTGATGAGAAAATACAAAAACAAAACAAACAAACACATTTTGTAACAGAACAACAAAAATAACTTATAAAGAAGTTTCCAGGCTTTTCTTTCTAAGCGACCATACTAATGCTTACTTTCAAAACAATCCAACTTTGCCAGACATTCGAATCCAGTTTAAAATTCAATAAACAAAGGAAAACTGACCTGCACTCGGAATAAAAACAGAAAGAATGGCGACAAATTGAGAAGCCATAAAGCTTGAGATTGGCAACCCTGGGTAGCATTTTAAAGTAGCAACATCGAGCTGTCAAGTGTCAAGAAAATTAACGTCCGAAAGAGGGTAACCCTTTGTTACGAGCTGCCAAAAACGTCTGGCAATTTCCATAAAGATTCACTGCAGACATTCTAGCGACATAACCGGTCCCTTACAATCAACGATAAAAAAAGGAATATGTGTGCATGAAGCGTATTTGACCACTTGCGTTTCTGACGACATGCTAGTAATCCATTTGATAATGTGCTCCGAGTATGTGATGTTTCTTAAGCTCAAGAAGATGCTTATGAAATAAGGAATTTCGTATTAACCTTATGTCATTGAATTAAATTTCAGAAGAGTTAAGATCATTAAATTGGTCAACAGCAAGGAAAAGTTTTTGTTATTGTTAGCCTGCTTCATCCCACTGCTGGGCCAAGGCTCCCCATGACTTCCAGCTCTTCCGAGGAGGGCTAAAGTGAACCACTAGTCGTTTGTTTTCCCCAAGTTCGTCCCGCCATGAGCTGTGGGAAAAAATCCACTACATGGAGCCCTGACAGAGCTACAAGGCGTCGGAGCAGACCTCGTGGACAAATTTTTGAAAAGACTAAAACATGAGCAAAGAAAACAGCTCATTTTTACAAAGTTCCTTACTCCCAGCTTAATAGCAAACCAAATTAAAATAGCCGTATAAAAGGACCAGAAAATCTACATTACATTCCAGTTATCAGATCATTAATCATGATACTTGACATTCAGCGATCACGTAAGTAATCATATTTTGTCACTACAAAGTAATTGGCTTGCAGAAATAGCTGCAAAGTGATTAATGATGAATGAGTATATCTACAGTCAATATGTGCAGTTCGAAAGTCCAGCCTGGTATGATTAAAAGCAGTAGGACGACTTAAATGTGACGGATATTTGAGTGATGTAAATAAATAAAGTCCTCCTCGAATTCGAATCAATCGTCGAATCAATTAAAATCGAATTCCATTAAAAAAAAGGAGACCAGCCTTCAGTGCGGGAGATGTTATAGTGTGGGTGTATGGCGCAGACACAGATGCACTCTCTCTTCCCTCACTCTCATAGTCCAATGGGACGGCAGAAGATCCTCCTTTTCCTTCATAATATCTATGAGGAAACTTTTTTTGAGGTCGTCTGTCCACGTAGCTGGGCGTCCCTCACCACGCTTGCCGATACGGGGTCTCCACTCCAGGATTCGCCTGCTCCACCGGCCATCGGTCCTTCGACAGACATGGCCAGCCCACTGCGACTTTAACTTGCTTACTCTGCAAGTTATGTCGGTGGTAACTCCGGTGCTTTTCCGGATAACTTCGTACCAAATAATAATATAGATAAATACAGTGCTTTTATGGATACAGGAACCAAAAATAATAGTATGCTGATTAATGGTGTTCACAAATGAACATGAAAAAACACAACAAGTTTCCAGAATGAAGTAAAAAATTAAATAGTCTGCGCTGACGCATAACAAATGAGCGCTGATGAGTTTTATAATTTATCTGTCGCTGTTCCGGCCTTTGTTCGTGTCGCAATAATTGATACTATTGTTATTTGCAACAATTTAAAGGGAACTTCCCGATAAATAGCCGCAATTACACATTTTAAAACCCATATTTTGATGGTAAAACCCCGCACAGCCTAAATGTATGAGACATTTAGGCTGTGCGGTTAAATTTAGTTTAAATTAAATTTTAAATTGTAGTTAAATTTCAAAACAAAGTAAACCTTAACAAAACATTATATAAGGCTTGTTTTACCCGAAGGATGAGGCAGGGGTGTACCTATAATACACCCACATTTCACCAGATATTAATAAAATACATGAATGTTAATCCTTATCCTTACATAGTACCTATTAAACAAAGTCGCCGAAATGTCTGTACGCGCATAACTTCCGAAAGACTTCACCAAATTCGATCATTCTTTTTTTTGTGTTCAGTATTGCTACAAGGTTTGTATGAAAGAAAATTTACGAAATTCGAAAAAAAAAATTGCACCCGTGCGGGTGCAATTTTTTTTGAAGCTGGGCCGGGCCCGCTAGTGAAAAATAAAACATTATGCAATTTAAGCACTAATTACATTATATTTTAAAACGGGGGTAAACAACCATATTCAAAAGTGTAAGACTAACTGAAGTAAGCTTAGAGCTTTGATCAAAACATGCAAGATAACTAGATGAAAAACTTTAATAATTTTTTTTTTTAACTTATTCAATCTGTTTTTACGGCTCTAGTTCCATTTTAAAACAAAATACCTAAATATTGACCATGTACAGACGTCAGCATATCAAGCTAACCGAAACTGTCAAATTTTCCCAATCAACTTTGAACCTTATGCTTTAGAGGTAAAGTTGAAAATCTATTAAAGAAATTTGACAGATTGTAGTAGGTTGATGTGCTGGCGTCTGTACAAAATTATGCTATTGGAAGAAATAAGTTTATTTCGGATGTGATTCCAAAAGCCAAAGAAGAAGCGACACATAAAAAGATTGACACAGTCAAAAATGTCATACACATAGGTGACATATCAGCATAAGCGTGATCAGCGTATAACGTTCCGACTGCTGGACACAGGCCTCCTCTCTGTGAGAGGGAGAGGGCCATATTCCACCACACGAGCCCAGTGCGGATTTCACATGCCTTCGACATGCCGCTGACATATCAGACTAAAACAAAACACACAACAAACATTTAACTTTGTAACCAAAAAGGTCACAATCCACAGCCAAATTACCAATTCACCCAAAAGGATTTCACCAGTTAACGGAATAGTTAAAAGGTCGTCCATATACACAAACGTTGGTAACGAGCATAAAGACCGTAGTTTTAGCGGACAAAAACCTTCCATTGAGCACCAGTTAGAAGTGGCGGTCACAATGGAACTGGAAACTGCTCGGTTTTTACAGCTAAGGTTCAAATACACGTCGATTGTGCTTTTGTGGAAATGTTTAATATTTCTTTTTACATGCTTTTGATTTTTAATGATGTTAACATTTCAAAATGTATTGTATATACATACATATAAAACAAAGTCAGGTTATAACTTACACCATTTATAACTCAAGAACGGCTGGACCGATTTTTGATTCGTTTTTTTTAGCCTATGCTGTCCCACTGCTGGGCAAAGGCCTCCCCCAAATCCTTCCTAAACAATAAACTAAAAAATAACTATTAAAACGTGGAAAAAATTCAAGAAAACAATAATAATGAAGATTATTCATTTTCTCATACATTCGTACTTATTGATTCTGAGGCGGTGTGAAGTTAGCCGGGTCAGCTACTATTTTCATATTGTAAAGTTTGTGGTTGATGTAAGTAAAAATACACGACATTGACATTTCACATCTACCAACCCGCACTGGGCCCGTATGGTAGATTATAGCACATTCCCTCTCGAAAAGAGGAGGCCTGTGTCCCATCAGTGGGAACATTATAGCCTGATTATGTAAGGGATAATAACGAATGATACAAGTACCCGGCGATAAATATTGCCCATCGACCTTTACCTTTTTTTGTATTTTATACAAAGAATAAAAATAATTATCAAAAGAAGCAAATCATAATTGTTTTAACAGCTCCTAATAGATACCGGACTGTTTGTATTTCGTGCGACAGAGATAACGCTCTACGAAGCCGAAATTAGCCGATTGTCTCTTTCCAAAGGTCGATGTGTAATATTTGTCGCCGGGTACTGTAACTATGTTTAAACGATGGTGGAGCTTACAAAAAGCCAGGTGCACCTTTCCTTAAGTAAGATAAAGATACAGATTAGACAGTTTCTATTAATGTTAAATTCAGTTAGAAACTTTTTCCAAGAATTTCATTTTAATCTGACATGATAACACAGCCGGCCAATTCTTGCTTAGAGGAGCAGCAATCAAAGTATAGTAATGTTTTTAATGTGTACGTCAGCAGAGACTCCAATGTCAAAGTAAAGCCTCTCTTTCTAGGCCAATCTTTTCACAGCTACATTATCTAATCACATACCATGTTCTGTCGTTCATCTAATACAAAGTTAGCCAAGTTCAAAAATAACGATGAAACGACGCATAAAACGGTGGATATCAACGATAAGTTAGAAACTGGACATCACTTGTGACCAATAAACACAAGGGGTAATGGGCAATGTTTTGATACTAAGTACATGTTGTATTTTACACAAGTTAAAGCGCGTAAGGAATAGCACGCAGGAATGTTGCAATTTGTCGAGACTTCGGGAGAGGAGACATCATCGTTCTCCTGCTCTTATGCCAATTTATTTGGGGTCGGCGCAACCTATCTTTCTTGTTAAACGTGTTTTCCTTCCATACTTCTCATATAAATATAATAAAACACAGGAATATTAATAAAATATTTTGCAAAGCAAGGACTATGATATGTTTTATACTAGACTACATAAATAAACATTTTCAAAAGTTATACGACTGCTATAAGCTGTTAGCGTTGGTCAAAATATGCAACATAACAAGACATAACACAAAATGCCCTTCATTATTTGTATTCTGTTGTATTTTATTTTATAGAAGTCAACTAACTTAGTTTAAATTGAAGATTTTACCTTTAGCAGCTTCTTCTGCCCAATATCTTTTTTCTTTTAAATGTTATGTAAACCTAAATTTGTATATACATTAGCAGTAATGCTTTTCCTAAAACCTTTTGTAAACCTATGTTGAATGTTGGTATGCTGTTAGTGTTCAAGATATTTAACACATAATTATTTAAGAGACAGTGGAGCATGATGGACTTTTACTTCGGACGGCTACATATAATTACCATGTCATCTAAAAAGATGGATTCTTCCGACAAGGAATTTTTGAAAGACAATACAAGGATTAACACCCATGTCACTACCTACTTCGTAAACAGGAACTGGACGTAAACATTAACGTTGTAAGTACAACTACTAATGGAAAGAGAATTAACTTCAAAATAAATGAAAAGTACTCAAAAACGAAGGAAATGAAACATAAATCTTTTAGCCAAGGGTAAGAAAGTAATTTATCATTATCGTTGGCTCCAAAAGTAATGGATTTGTAAAAACAAAGGAACTGAAATGAGTTTGTTCATTTTATCGAATCTGGGTTGAAGGTTTGAGACAAAAAGGTTTGACGTTAAATGAAACAATTGTTTTGACAGTTTGATTTAATTGTGTAGAGGCATGAAATAGCCGTGATGATGGTGAAATAATAAAATGTGCCAGAAACAGGCAGATAGCAAACGACCATCCACAAAATACATTGTATGCAACATTAGACAAAAAATCGGATATTAGTGTCAAATCGTGTTGAAATTAAAAGAAACACGGAAAGTTATAAATGAAAGAAAGAAAGAAAATACGTTTAATTGCGGTAAGATATGACGAAAAGGAAAAAACACTAAAAATAAAAAAAATAAAAGGAAAACAACAATAGTCTTTCATTATGAACATGAATAATTAGCATAATAATGTTCCCAATGCTGGGACACAGGCTTCCTCTCTTTGAGAAGAAGTGGGCTAATCTCCCACACGAGCCCAGGGGGCCTAAAAGGCCACTATGGCAGAATCATAAAAGGACAACATTATGAATCATAATATGGCGAAGCCAGTCCGTGTTTTTCTTTTTTTCGCTGCACTACGTAGGTATAATCAAAGGGATTGTGATTGGATTTGGATTGGATTGATTGGTATTTTAGCACAGAGAAAAAAAAAACAACTGAAATATCCTTCATCAATGGGATTTGATACGATTAATTTAACAGTTAACTGTCCATTGTGATTAATAATGTTATCCTTTTACGATTCTGCTAAAGTGGCCTTTTTAAGCCCCCAGAACGCGGACTCGTTAATAGACGTCATATATATTCGACTTTTTTGTTCTATGGCATGCCGGTTTCCTCACGATGTTTTCCTTGACCGTTTTGAGAATATGTCCATTCGTTCCACCGTTTTCAAATACACAATTACTATAAAAATCCTACAGTCCGTCTGCATGTTACCATTCAGGCAGGTTTTTGGAAATACATAGCAGTTTCAAAATAAAATCATACTCTCCGTATAAAATTTTACCATATATCCTTTGAGCCTTCTTCTCAACATGCAGCCCTCTTCCAGTCTAACCAGATTGCAGCTCAATATCAGAACTTCCCCATGTATTTACTGTTGCTGTTAATATTCTCTCTATTTATTCGGTAGCGAGGACTCCAATCCCAGTTGGGTTTGTTATTTTTAATGTAACAAGGCTGACTGAGTATGTTTGATTTTCATCGCGTTTTCTTATGCTGTTGTATTTGCGAATTTTTTGTTTGTATATCAGTTGTGATGCTTACCTATATGGTTCTGATTGAAGTAGGAATGTGTGAGCAAAGGGTAGGGAAAGAGGTGTGTAAGCTGTAGTCCGGCGTTATGGCAGATACGACGCATATATTCCCTAGTTTTTTTTTTTGTGTTTTTTCTTTATGTCTCGTTTAGTACAAATAAATGCATTTTCTTTCTTTCCAGTCTATATATATCTGTAAGAATAAGGTGGTTCGTTGCGTATGGTGATTTTATCAGCATTTATCGAGGCCGTTTTAATTCAGGAAATGCTGTGTGGGAACAGGAAAATACCGGTTTATAAATGAAAAATCCTAATAATGCCGAGCGTATCGTAATAAGCCCCCCATGAGAATCGAACAAACGCTCTATGAGGGTTTGGTTTGGTTTAATTTATCACTACATATTATAAAACAAAGTACCGAATGTATTTTCATACGGTTTTCATCAATGGACGGAGTGATTCATGAGGAAGGTTTAGGTGTAGTCAGTCCGGGCGAACGTGCTGACCCGCAGATTCTCTCGATGTACACTTGTACAGATGCAGTTAAAATAGCCCATTTTAAGGCATATTGCACATTTGCACAACACTATAGGTATTCGGGAGCCCTGTCTCGCCCTGTGGTTCAAATATACCCAAAGGGCTTCAATGCTCTGCTTATCCAATATAATTATGTGTTCAGGGTGCTGTTGCGATTGCCACGCTTCTGCAGTGCGTCGGGGATGTTTACCGGCGCGCGCGCTGACAGCTTCGACGCAGTATGGCGCAAGAAATCTGCTTCATTACTTCGGAGGTTGGGTGACAGTCCCAACATCATTCTGCTCTCGATAGCCGCCCGGGCAGATAGCTCGCCTGTGTGGGCGTTGGCCGATCGAAAAAGTTCAGTTTTAGTTATTAAGTACATAGGCTAAATAATATTGTTACAAACACAGTGGACCTTATTTTTTGTCTGATAAACAAACAAATTATTGTTATTATTATAATTAATTAAAGTTTTGTTAAAGATTGTTGGATGTTGGAAAAATCATGCGGACTGGGAGCGTTACTCGTGTGCGCCGGTTAAAAATTGGATGAAATTTGGCACACATATTATAACCAGTTTATAACCTGGATCATTGATGGGGGGATATTTGGGGATATTTTCCAACGTCCAAGCGTGCGAAGCCCTTCCTTGGTTTGCAAGGAATACAAGTCTGAAATCGCCAACCTGCCTTGAGAAAGCGTGGTGATCAATGCTCATACCTTCTCTGTATGTGAAGAGGCATTTGTGGAGGCCCTGCAGTCACAGTGGGACAGTAATCAAATTCAAATTATTTTATTAGTCACAATTTGTACAGGAATAGAGTAGACTGTGACCCCCAAACTATGCATTTGCCTGTATCTTGGGAGTCAGTGTTGCGACATTTTCAAATGGTACATAGTGCATAGTGATTATTGCAAGACAGGAAAAGAGAAACTAAAATTTAACTAATCTTAACACATTTTAAAATAAGAAATAAAATACACTTACAATATAACATTGCCATCAGCGTGCAAAAGCAAAAGCAGCATTTTTTTATTTCATGCTGAGCATTTACAAAGGTAGGTAAATTATATTATAATCACTGCGGGAACCTTTAAAAGAAGCACGACGACGCTAAAAACGCTTTACGAAAATTCAGTTACTGAAAAATGCAACAAAATCTTAAAATTCTCCATCTCAATCATCGTTTCACAGACCTACCACAGCAAAAAAAACGTCTTTTAAAAGTTGCCAGTGCTCTATATAAAAGTTGAGTGAATAAGGCCGAAGAGTCAACGGACACAGCTTAGTGCTCAACTCTGTGCCCCGAGGCCTTTACAGTTTACTGATCAGCTTAAAGTTGCTCTGTAGCATAGAGGATTAATGTTGTAAATAAAATAAAGCGTTTTTAATACTTAAGTAGTTTTTAAATGGCTGTAGTTTTGAAAGCGCCTGTTTCAGTGTCCGGATTCTACCACATAAATTCAAATGTGGAATACAATAATTTGCCAGACTAATCTGGCAAATTATTGTATTCCACATTTGAATTTATGTGTTCTTTACCTAAGAAAAGAAGTATATCAGGGGGGAAAATTCTATATTTAAAAAAAAGCTTTATTTATTTTGTCATTTACCAGCACGCTAATTGCGTAACACGGTTTATATCTCAATCTGGAGCATTTTGAAGAATATTCCTAATCCATTGCTTCATACGTTCGAGAAATGTATCTACACTACAACGTAAGTAACACATGAATATTGTTGAATCGTCATAATGAAAGCCATTCCTACTGTAAGTGCGTTACGCAATTAAGTACCTACCACGCTGGGCGTTTGTCAGAATTTAAAAAAAAACGGTAAAGCACGGAGAAGAATGTGTCAATACTGATAATTACCATCCACACTATCCATACTAATATTATAAATGTGAAAGTGTGTCTATCTCTCTATCTGTTACCTCTTCACGCTTAAACTGCTGAACCGATTTAGATGAAATTTGATATAGCGATAGTTTGAGTCCCGGGAAAGGACATGGGATACTTTTTATTTTATCCCGATATTCCCACGGGGTCGACACTTATGCAGGTAAAACCGCGGGGCGCTGTTAGTATTATTATAAATGTCATAGCAATACTATTACGTATTACTCTCCTTTAAAACACTACACTTTCTTCTCATGAAGTTTTTAATAAAAAAAGATCTTCAATATTAGATTTTCCTCTAATTAAAAGCTTGTGGCAACAGAGATATTAAATTAACAACATTATATTGAAAGTAAATCATCGCTGGCTACAAACAAGATGAAATTAGATAAGTTAGACGTGTCTTTACAAGGCATCTCTTTCTGCCCAGAGCTGCCAAGTTTTTAATTACGTTCTAAAGAAGATTGGTCAGAAGGACCAAACAATGATACAAGGGATTCTCAAGATAGTTGCTTCTTCGAAAGTGAAGAAGAAGAAAATTATAAAGTCGTTTCGAGTATTGAAATCATTTAAATTTAATGCGAAAACGATTTTTTCCTTCAACGATTTAAGTATTTCATGAAGGGGGTGAATGAGAGCGTGACGGTTTACAGGGGAGAATGGAAGAAGGAAACGTGTTGCGGGGAGCCCAAGTAATACGGGGAAAGGGTAAGACGATGATGATCTCAAAAATGTGCAAGCATATTGCAGAAACTAAAAACACAGGGCCGAGACGATTGACGATCTCCTTATATCTACCTTATGTTGTCTTAGTACCTACGTGTTCATGATTTCTGCCGTAGTGAAAGCCTAGACAAGTGGCAATCGCTTTTTCTACAACGACTTCCAACAAAATTGACATACGCTTTTTGGTAGCTTCCATTACTCCCATTCATTTTTTACTTTTCCATCGTTGTTATCGCTGATAGAATGAAGCGACATCTACAACGCCACATGCGAACCACGCATCACACTGACGTCACGCAAAATCCTGCATCGCGCAAGCGAAGTTTACTGAGCAACTAGAATATGTATACATCGCGTTATCAATCGTCGGGCAGTAGCCCACAAGACAGAACACCCTTGCTTGTTTGATGCCTCCTTTTCTATGGAGGATGAGTGAACTTTACACCCTCGTGTCTCTATAAGAATGTCATTTTGTCTAGGCTCTCTGGTCCTTCTGTTTAACTTGCCTCTTCCGTGGTGTTCCCCAAGGGATGCCGCAAATGTACATTATTACTACACAATTTGAGAACAAATTAAAACTAAGATAAAGTTATAGACGGAATAGCTGATCAAGACGGGGAGTTGGCAAGTCCGCAAGTTTGCAGCCAGCCTGGTGCCCGGCGCCCGGATGATTTACAATGTTTTCTAACTTTCCTGTTATTACGTAATCTTTCAGTTTTATATGTTAGCGTTATATTTTGCGGGGTCTAAAATATTCTAAAAAAGTTTTCTGGTTTAATCGGTGAAAAAGCTAAGTGGAAAACATAATCAGCCTATAATGTTTTTACTGCTAGGACACAGCCCTCCTCTCGGTGAGACGGAGTGGGCACTAATCCACCACGCGGGCCCAGTGCGGGTTGGTAGATGTCACCTGTCTTCGAATTTTTGGTTCTAGGACATGCCGCTTTCCTCACGATGCTTTCCTTCACCGTTTTGAGAGCAGTGGTGATGAAATAATTTACTCAAAGTAAAGCGCCTGTGTGGGTTCCAACCTACGACTTACAACTCATAAGTTGGCTTTCACAATGTTTTCAAATAAGTGTTAATAGGTATGGGAGGACAGTGTGTAGACCTATATGACCAACAAATCGTAACATCTATGAGATACAAGACCTACATTAGAGTATGAAGTGAAAAACCAATTTCCAAACCCAAAAGCGTCCATTTTCGGCTTGCAGAAAAGCTTGGAACCAATTCTTGTTATGTAGTACCCATGACAGGAAACATACACCCACTGCATGAGTTTCCTTCGCAAACTTCCTTGATTTTCCTCCGTATCGTTAATTAGTAGTCGCAGTGGCGTTCCATTACGGTGCAAGACAGAAAGATGACGGGGGAAAATCCTCGAATTTGCATAGAAGTCATTGTTCTGATTACTAATCTAGCCGCTAGCTAATGTTACCCGTATGTGAAAGGAAAACGGATACGGGGAAATTATTCTAAACAGGTATAAATAACGTAACATCACGCATGCGTTCCCCAAGCGTTAAGCACAAGTGTACCTATAGTACCTACACCCACATTTCGCCAGAGAGGAAATGCGGTCGGAGAGACTTGAAAAAGCCTAAGTAAAAGTCATAATTCGAGGTTTGGCTCTCGCCTATTTCCTCCTCCAATATTGGACCAATTTAAAAGATATTTCATAAACTGAATAAGAAGGATATATACTGTCCCAATGTTTTTCTTTTTTTCATTAATAGTTGTCAAATTTGTACCCGAGGTCTCTGTTGACAGCGGTTTAAATCGGCATTTTTTAAGAGTTTTAGTGCTTATAAAAATAATGTATCATCAAAAAGGAAAACATAAGGACATACAAGTAGTTAATATTTATTATTCTGTAAAAAATCATTGATTTATGGTCATTAACCTGAAAGAAAACAGGCGACAGCGATTCTATGGAGAAACGACCACCCCGCATTTCCCCCACTCAGAAAAAAAGCACTTTTATTTATGTTTATTATGAAAAGCTGTAAACAAAGTTTTTCCAGCCAGTCAATGTCTGCATACAAACTAGTTCTTATTTGTAACAGAATTTTCAAAAACAGTCCGTTAGTTTTATAGTTTATCTCTCACATGTAAACGTATAGTTGAGTAGCAAGTTAAAAACAATGGCTGCCAGGGAACAGCAGACAGCGAGCATGTTATCCGGTTGCATTTTAACGAGCTAACCGTTTGTACACGCATTACTAATAAAAAACAAAAAAAAATACTGCCAATATTTATATGGAGATTACAGGACCTAAACGTAAAAAACGCATGTTTTAGAAGCAAAAAAAGTATATGATCGACTACAGTAATAATCTGACAAAAAATCAGAATGATTGTATGTATATTAGTATGGTTTTTAATGTAAAAAGAAAGTTTTTAGAGGTATATTCATGATTTTTTTCTATCGTACCAAATCTGTTGTATTATGTTTTCAACACACTACCTACCTAGCATATATCCTAAAGAATATCACATATTTTTCTGATTTTGTTTACTCTAGTCGATCATATACTTTTATTGTTTCTATAACTTGCGCTTTTTGTGTTTAGGTCCTGTACGCCCCTTACATGATCATCGGTAAAAACCTGAGTCCAACTGACGTTCGAAAAATCTCGATCGTCACACATCAAATTCGATTTCGGCTCCGAACTTAAAAAAGTCTGAAATGTTGGATGTTTAAAATGACTTTACATTTATTTTTCTATTGGCTACGATACCGTGGTTCCGAAATCACGTCTCGAGGAAGGAGACAAGGCCATTTATTATACATTAGCACCCTTTTTCACCCTCTACCGAGTTTTTAGGGTTCCGTACCAAAATAGTAAAACGGAACCCTTATGGTGAGACTCTGTCTGTCTGTCTGTCACAGCTGGATATCTCAAGAACTACTAACGCTATCAACTTGAAATTTGGAACAGTTTTAGATGACGTTGGCCCAACTATTTTGCAAATAAGAAAGAAATAAAAGTATATTTATATTTTTTGCAACAGGGACTGAAAGGGGGTCTGAAAAATATAAAATCATATGAAAGAGCGCAGTTTGCACATTCTCAAACATTTTTCTTCTTTTTTTAGGCCGCATAATTTTTGACATTTGATGAAAAACGTAAAAAAAATACCGTTATCTCCGAAGTTTGTAAAGAGAAAAATCTCAATTATTATTCTATGTGATAGAAGTTTATGTAAAGATTACAGGAAAAATAAAACGAAGTCTCTAAATAGCACTTTTTCAGAAATCATCAACAAAAGTTACATTAGTTCAATTATTGGTCAAGAGATGGCGCTGACAAAATTATCTGACGAATATAGGCCTCGCCGATGAAAATTTAAAAACATGATGGTATGGAACCCTCGGTGCGCGAATCCGACTCGCTCTTGCCCGGTTTTTTACTACCGGGTCGTGTCAACCGTTTTTAAATAAATATAGGCAGCTGTTACATTTGGGTGTTTTTACTCTGCTTATCAATGTTATGGGGTTGTACAATGCATGTACATTGTGAGCTACAGATACTTTGTGAGCATTCGTAGATTAGAAAAACTGTAAACATCACGGGAAGTAAAATAAAAAGTGATGATGAAATATTCAGGTAAGTACTTACCCCACAATGTTTTTTAGCAAAAACGCTCTTGTGAAATTCGAACGTATCATTCAAAGTATCCCCATACCAAATTTCATTGAAATTAGTCCAGCCGTTTCGGAGAATAGCCGGAACAGACAAAAATGTTTAAAATTGTGTTTAATTTGTTATAAGTACCTGCCGTACCTATATACTTTTACATGCATTTAGTAAAAAGCTGTTACTTTGACATTACAAACAGACACTTCAATTTTATTATTTGTATGTTTATATAGCTAGGGTGAGAAGAGTCTTCCTAAACTCTTAGAAAACTTTCAGTTCTGTGCCCACACAGGATCAAAAATCCACATATTTTTGCTCGGGCAACGCACAATGCTGTGCAGGGGTATTATCACAAAAATTTAGACCCCCAAATATCCTAAGTGTGCGTCCACACTGAATGCGTAGTGACTGGGGCCTAAGGCGGGCGCGGCGAGCGGGGGCGTGCGGTGGCCACAGTGACGCGCGAGCTCTTGTAGCGGTTCGACTTATTTCAGGGATTGCAAACTATGGACGAGGATTTGATATTTTTACTAGACAGTCCGATCCTGAGATGAGAGGTGTTGAACACTAGAGATGGTGTGCACGAAATACGAGTAAATAAAAACAGGGAAGTATGTGGTGAATTTTTTTAATTTATATGAAGAACTGAGCTTAGAGAGACTGAGATTATTATGAAGATTGAATCGCACTTATGTACAATTCAGTATTCACCGCCATTTTACAACAAACAATATACAGACGCGCATACGCCGAGCGACAAGACCGAACTGATTTGTTACACCCGCTACCCGCACGTTGTGTCGCTTGCTGACTAGGCCCGTAGTGCGGCCAGAACGCGCGGACAGGCACGCTTGAAAACTACGTGTGTTGTATCGCTCAGTCCCGTCGCGTTAGGCTTCCGCCTTAGTCACTACACTATGAACGCAAAGGCGCGTTTTATTTGTTTGATAATTCGCGCCCGTCGTCGCAATCGCGATAGGCTCGCAATGTGGACGCACACTAAGGCTCCACAAATCCCAATATAACAAACGATCCTCTGAGCCCAGCCAAGCGTAACGGACGAAGTACCTACCTATATAAACCTATGAACACATCGGCGGCTCCAGTGCCCATCTCCCTAATTTAGTCCCTAAGGGCGGTTATACACAGCCGGGCTAATAGTCCAACGGCTGCGGGCGAAATTACGACGCTGTTGTTCTTATTACCTTATCTAGCCTCAAATGAAGACTACATGAGAACGTAATTGATGACCGGCGGCGACCGAGCGTAAAAGCGTCGCGATTTTTCTGGGTGTGGGAAAGGTGCTGTAACTTGGCGCTTATGTCAAGCATACTTAGATAGAGATAGGTCAAGAATACTGTATTATTTATTTATTATTATTGATTTTTTTATTTATTTTATTATTATTATCAGCAGCCTGTATGGAATAATTGCTGAGTGTAAGCACAGGAGGCGTTCTTGTCATCCCTTGAAGCTTTTCGCGATCAATTTGATGATTTGTTGATTTTTTACCACATGAATCCTGAAAGCCTATTCAATTTGATTGTGTTGTTACATCTTTTGACAGCTAAGTTTCATTGGTTGATAGATGAAACTTGAGCTTTTACAGCACATTTACGGATCAGCCTGATCTAAGACTTAGAGCGAATTCCACTAGTAAAATTGAAATCGATCAGCTCATCTAAACCACGTTCAAGGGCTGTCAGTGTCAAAATTCCACAACAATAATGATACTGACAGTTCTTGATCGCGGTTTAGATGTGCTGATCGCATCCAGTTTCACAGGTGAAATTGGCTTTAATCATGCATTCAGAATCCGGGTACCTATCCAACCTATCCATAAAATATGTAAATGCAATCAACCTTTATACATACAACATTTTGCGCAAAAAAATAAAGCACAATTCATTCGATAAAGCTCATATCTGGCAGATGCAGGATGCAACATAAAGGGAATTTTATCATCACCCGGCTGGCGAGCCAAAAAAACCGGGTAAAATGTCGCATAAATACGCCCGGCATGGTTGCACGGTTCCATGGTATGTACATAACCGCGCAAAAGTCAACCAGAAACAGTGGCTACAGTTCAACATTGGATTTTATTAAATACTTGTGCTTTTGGCTTTTGAAATTGTCACAAAAGTTTTTTTTTGTATTAAAGAGTTTTCGTAGCGAATTTTCCTGTTGAAAGTTATTGGGGATTTCAAATTCTTATACCTCACGCTAGGTTTCTTTGAAAGACTGCTTCCACCGAGACAGGCCCGAGGCGTAGCTCAGGAGACGCATCATTATCACTTACATCTACAAGAATCCGTTTTATTGTCTACAATGTTTGTCTATTATTGTATCCATAAAGGCTCCTACAAACAGGCGCGATATAATCGCGCGCGACACAAAGGCACCGCTCGTTGCGCGACTTGCGGTGCCTTTGTGTCGCGCGCGATTTTATCGCGCGTCGCGCCTGTTTGAAGGAGCCTTAACATGTGTAGACACAAAACCGACCAATTACCGAGATGAAGACTAATAGAAGTATGGAAGAAAAAGACAAGTGTCGACCCCAAATAAATCAACCTTCCCGTGGTGGCATGCCACTGTACCAACATACTTATAAGCTACTAGCTTCTGCCCGCGACTTCGTCCGCGTAAAATTTCTTGTTACTCCAAACCACCCCGTCGCATCGCATTGCCTGCCCGCGCTATTACTTCGTTTTTGCTTAGCGTTCTTTCTGACTTTTTCTTTTTGCTCGGCTCCTAAAGGTCATAGCGTGATGTTAAATAGCCTATAGCCTTCCTCAAGAATTGGGCTATCAAATGCAAAAAGAATTTTTCAAATCCGACTGGTAGTTCCAGAGATTAGCGCGTTCAACCAAACAAACTCTTCAGCTTTATAATATTAAGTATAGATGGTAGCATGCGACCACGGGAAGTTACTTTCTTGTTTCATCCTTTTCAGTAGTCGGGATTTTGTTTTTTTTTTTTATTAAATTTTTTGGCAATTATTTCAGTAACATTTTTTTAATGTGCTAATTAAGCACTTTCATTTGATACCCAACAAGGCATAATCCCAAAATATTTATTAATAAATTCATTACTTTATGTCCTCTAGAGGGCGCCATATTGAATTTGTGACGTCACATAGCCTATAACCAGCGGACGCTCACGACGCTTCTAACGATACCTCATTTGTCAAATTATTATAAGTACTTTTGAAGTTATGAGACACAGATGAACATGACATTCATACATACCGGTTAAAATCATAACCTTCCGTAGTAGGGTAAAAACAAATTACACATTCGGTACTTCATTTTAGCTACACATTATGAGCTCAACTGTCACTAACGAAGACACAATTACTGTTTCTATTGTTACCGCATTTAATAAACTTGCTTATCAGACGAGAGCTTAATACAGTATTATGGAACACACATTGTAGACAATCAAATGAATTATTGTCAGAGTATTATTGAAGCTGATTTTGAAGTAACCCACCTGAAGTAAGTACTACGTTAATAACTATCTAAATTCCCCTCAATTAGAGAGAAGTTAGTTTTAATAGGTACCAAAAGATTTTATTATGATGTTTTTGATGTCCAAAAGGGTGACAAAAACAAATCATCAATTTGTTTTATTTATGTTGAAGATTCGTTGAACTTCAAAGCTTAACGTTGGTGTTCAACTTTTCAAGAATTTCTTCCACCTAGATAATATTTTTTTTTGTGCAAAACGACTGTTTTGCTACGTAAATACGACATCTTATCTACAAAGACTCAATGTTATGACCTTTTACCGGTAACACGTGATATTGGATTGGAGAAAATCTGATTTTCACAGCGAAAAATTGGCTCTAAAAGGCGGGACGGTGTGTAGTAAATTTTTAACGACTCTTAGCTCTTATCAGGTAAGTAAGTTTAGATAAAGGAGTATAGAGCATGATTTCAAAAATGGAAGCAGAGTGATCATTATTCACCCTTATTACGATTTAAGCATGGCATTCATATGGAATTAGTAAGTACTAAGTATCATCATCATTCTCCATTCTCCTGGCCATTATCCCAACTTATTTGGGGGCCGAACCTAATATGTCTTTATGTAGGGTTTATATGAAAATGTCAGAGAGTATATATTCATAGATTGGCGTACTCCCGACGTAACAAAGAATCACCCGTATGCAGTGTCCAACGTTCCAAATGGCCCAAAAAATTCAGGAGACCGTCTACAACAGGACACTAGCCCGCGGCTCGGACCGTTTTTCATTAATTCCAGAATATACAAAACGAAAAAGAACCCTGTAATAGGAGCAACTGCCGGGGATGTTCCACCCCCACATCGATTTACATGAAGGGGGTACCATCACCCCCTGTCGAGATACGACGGTGAAATATTTAAATGGTCTTGGCTTTAAACATTTTCGCCTCTTCCACATATGTCTGCGGGTTTGTTTCAAAAGACTTTAATTAAATTGTTCATGTCAATCCTCAAAACATTGTCTCATATTTCGACTTCTGTTCTGTATAATCCGCTGAGAAATTAACTTTAAACATGATACAAATCCGTTAGCATCAGTCAAGGAAATATCGAGGGAGCTCATTCGGAAAATGTAACCTAGGCGTAATCTCGAATTACCGCCCGAGACCGCCATAGGAATTAATTATTAGTCTCGGGTGGAAAGTCTCGAACAAATTGCTGGTTGAATGCGTTAATACCATAGCCTTAAACTGAGTATACACTAGAGCATTTCTCGAGTATCTCCATGTAATGTATTGTTCTTACAAGTGGTACAATACAGGCAAAAGCTCAGTTTCCAACAGCGTTTTCATGTAACGTAACGTTCCTACGAATGCTCCACGCTACGTTCGACGTAATGTTCACGGCGAGTGAGCATTTTACCTGTAACATTTCTTTCTACTTTGCGTTCATTGTTGAAAAGTCGGACCTACGGACGGGTACCGCTCGTGCCTTTGCTCGATAAAATGTTTCAACAATACGCTCGTTGGTTTTTAAAATCAAGTTGTAACAAAACATCGAGTGTCGTGTTCGAAGTGCGGTTCGATAAAATTTAAAAATGGCGAGTGCTCGATGTTCGAAGGGGCAATTCTCGTAATTTTAACAACGTTGTGAACGTCTAATCTGTCTCGATCATTCAAAAATAGCTCTAATTTCCTTACATTTTTGACATTATTGTCGCTGAGATGAGATTGCGACCAGATTTTGAACGTCTTTAATTACGGGAATTGGCCTTCTGTTACAAGCAATGCTCTAGTCTATACTCACCTTTACAGTTCGAAATACAATTCAAGCTCTCGATGAAGGTCGATTGGTGTTCGATTATGCGCTAATCGAGTTTGAAGTGTCCGTATCGATTACGATTCGGTAGCGCCGGAGACTATTTTAAACTTGTTTGATTTACAAACCCGTTAATTCGATAGGTGTTGACCGTCGGAGTGAATCTGGCACGGTTCATCGGCTCCGAATCACTGGGCTTGTAAGTGGGAACATGGTTCGGTACATTTTGCTCTCGGGTGAAGGGCTTTGTTTGTTTTGAAACTTACACTACCTACTGAACCAATTTTGGCCAGTCTTTGCTTTTATCAGTAGTGGTGGCCTGGTGGTAACGGCCCCGATTTACGAGTTGTACGTCATGGGTTCGAACCCAAGCAGTTCGCTTTACTTTGTGTAAATAATTTCATCACCACTGTTCTCAAAACAACGAAGGAAAACATCGTGAGGAAACCGGCATGTCCTAGAACCAAAAATTCGAAGACATGTGACATCTAACAGACCGCACAGTGCCTGCGTGGTTCGACCCACTCCCTCTTACAGAGAGACCTGTATCCCAGCTGTAAGAACATTATAATAATATGCTGATTATGCTTATGAGTACATTTTCCTTTCCATAGAAGGATAATAGCGGTGTTAATAACATTTTGTTAAACGTCCTTGCGATGGATACAGAATCATGAATTCATGACCAGTGGTGCTATTCTGTAAAAATCTCATCGTGAAAACTTAGGTGAAGTGAGCGTGAAGTGAGCTGTCAATAGTGTAAATTCCTAACAAAAACAAACTCAATTCACCTAAGTTTTCACGGTGAGATTTTTACAGAATCGACCGGCAGAAGGCCAATTCTCGTAATTTAAAACGTTCAAAATCTAGTCGCAGTCTCATCTCGGCGACAAACAAATGTCAATAACTTGTCAAAAATGTAGGAAAATTAGAGGTGTTTTTGACAGACTGAGACTGACATCAGACTGTTAACGTTCTTAAAATTACGAGAATTGCACAGATGTACGAACGTAAGCGACACAAAAGGAATAGGTACGATCAGCAACATAAGTCAATTAACACTTCCATTTTTCAAATCTCAGTTGTTGAGCAAAATATTCTGTTCAAAATTGCAGCAGAAGTACAATGCAATTTTTAACAAATATTTTGCTCGATTACTAAGATTAAAAAAACTGAAGTGTTAATGTTTTGCGCAATAACTGAGATTTAAAAAACTGAAGTGGTAATCGACTTTTGTTGCTGACTGTACCTATGTAAAGATCGTCTGTAACGTTAAGTAACGTTCTGTAGGTTTGCCAACCCCTATGAGAAGGTGTGAGTGTATGTATGTCTGTGTATACAGACTCATCATGGGAAAGCGTTCGCTTCCCACGTTCTTCGTATTTTGTATTCTCGACGAAATAGAACCTCGAATGACGGATGTTTGCAAACTATTACATGTCATATAAAATCATACAGCCGCGTTTCATTTCCGCGCATGCATGGTGCTACAAATATAGTATGAATGCAAACGACGACAAGTCGGAATTTGAATGGGACGTGGAGAAATTTGATGTAAACGTACGTACGTAAGGACTGAACATATTTGAAAGCGTTGAAAGGGTTCTATGCGAAAGTCGTTAGGAAAAACGAATAGAAAATTCTTGGGTTTGATGTTTCACATTGTACCTACAATAGGTGTATACGACGACATACCAAGCTATAAATTTCCAGTTTTAGCTGACCTCGCAATGTATAGGCTCGGAAAGTTTGCGCAAGCAATAGGTGAATAACAGGATTTTTAGATTTTCAGCAGATAGAACGTAGATTTGAATCAGAATGTAAATGTTAATAGATGGAGAGAAAGGCCATAGAAAAAATGGATGGATTGTGTGAGGAATGATATGAAAGAAAAGGGAGTGAGTGATAGCGTGACGGTTAAATTGACAGGAGAATGGAAGAAGGAAATGTGTTGCGCCGACCCTGAGCAATATGGGAGAGGGGCAGTAAGATGATGAGAAAATAAATTTTTCCAGTGTCTTTTTCGGTGCATTACAAAAAGTTTTTGAAATACCATCCAAAAAAGTGTTACATTCGATGTTCGTGGATGTTCATAACGAGTACAGACACATAGTAGATAGCTGTCCGCTTTTATTACAGTGTAGTTTTATTTGCTCTGCTCGCGTTTCGATGACATAACTTTGACAGAATGGAACAGCGAAAACGCTAAAAGGGACGTCAGAAAGGACTGACACTCGGTTTTTTTTTGTCAACAACTTTGGAAATCCAAATACTACGTAAAATTCGGCACAAAAGTTGCCGCATTATAGTTAGATAACACTGCGTCATAAGCATGTGGACAGGCTTTTGCAAATAAACTAAAAAACCCTGTCTGCTGTCGCGCAGTCGCGTAGCATAATTAGTCTATAATGTTCCCACTGCTGGGACACAGGCTTCTCTGTGAGAGGTAGTGAGCCGTAATCAACCACGCGGGCCCAGTGGGGGGTTGGTATGTAAGATGTCATCAAATTTTTGGTTCCAGGACAGGCCGGTTTCCTCACAATGTTTTCCTTCACCATTGTCAACAGCGTCAATTACTAGTGAAAACAAACTCACTTCACCTAAGTTTTCACGGTGAGATTTTTACAGAATGGACCGGCTGCATAGGAAAAGCCTATGTTTAGTATAAAACTAGGATAAGTACGCTTATTGTAAGCTGTAACCACCGGGTGGCTATTTAGAGTGTGTTATTTCTTGGCTGTGATTTTCAGGTTGCGGGATTTGGAAACCTCAGATTCAACTGGTTTTACAATTGCCTGGTTTATGTGACGTTTATCCTATACTTATCTAGCTTCTGCCCGCAACTTCGTGTGCGTGAAATTTCTTGTTCCCCTGACCCCATCCCTTCGTATCGCATCGCCTGCCCGCGACTTCGTCTGCGTGAAATTTCTTGCTCTTCCGACCGCGCTATTACTTCATTTTCGTTAAGCATTCTCTCAGACATTTTCTCTTTTTGCTTGGCTCCTGAGTGTTCTAGCGTGATGTTAAATAACCCAACTCGTCGAACACTAAACAGCCAATAAAGCTGTCTATGGCTGTTTAGTGTTCGACGAGTTGGGTTTTTACACAAAAACGTTTTTAGCCCACATTATTACCACCCATTATTTCGGCTACCTAACCCGTTGAGCACTGAACACAACTGAACAGCCACTGAATAGCTAAACAACTAACAGGATAGCTGCACGGACGCTCACTGAACTGGAACCCTCTTGTTCATTGCACCCTTTAACATGAACTACTTCGTGAAATAACAGACATAGTCTGGATACGAGTCAATATTGGCTAGGATTTTCATGTGGGCAACACTTTGCTGGATATATTAGCAATGGCAACATACAATTTATTCCATGGTAGGTCGGTGACTTTAAAAAGCCTGTTCAAATGGAACGGCTCGTTTTAAACTTAAGGCTCCTTCAAACAGGCGCGACACGCGATATAATCGTGCGCGACAAAGGCACCGCAAGTCGCGTAACGCGTCGTGTCGCGCGCGATTATATCGCGTGTCGCGCCTGTTCGTAGGAGCCTTAAACAGATTTATTTGTTTCGGCTTATTTGGAAAAATAGAAGATTTTGAGGTTAGGTTTTTCCAAAAGGATTGTTGTGCAATCATTTTTTTTTGCCTACTTAGATATACAACGTGGCGACGACAATACGACAGTAAATTAAACTGCTTATATCTAATGATTTTCCTTCTAAATTGCTGTCCACATTCAAAACAACAAACTAATCTTAGGCAGATCATTTTGCGTACTTATGGATAAACTCCGACAAAGCGTTGTTATTCAAAGACATGAAAATCATATTATTTCTTTCTCAATACAAAATTCTTGTGGCACGATAAGTAAAAGGATAAAATCATAAATATGGCTCTGCGCCACAATAGTCGCCGCTTGAGGAAGTGAGCATTGGCACGGAAACGGAAGAGACACACTTTACCGTCTGGAAACCCTCCAATTGTAAGATTTAGACACTGTGGAACAGACTTCGGCGTTGTTAAGTTCAAATTGCTGATAAAGCGGTTACCCCGTGGCCAAGAACTACACGGACAAGCGACACGCGTCTTGCGTCAGCGACTGATCTCGCGTCCTATCCATAAGCTATCTTCGCACGAACACGCGATCGACGCCTTTATTAACTTACTTTTTGTTCGGTTAACCGGAACGCGTGGTCGCGCCGACAGAGGGCGCCTTCCAGTCTTTCGAGCAAAAATTGAAATATAAACGCGACAATCGCGTATTCGTCAGATTTTGGTTAGTACGCGGCTTGGGGAGAAAACAAAAATGAAACAAGTTTCAGTTGAGGGCATGCCACGAGTCACCGCGACGCGATATGCGGAGCGACGGACGGAAACAGATGACGTGCGCGCCTGCGCTTGACGCAAGTCGCATCACTCGAGGCTCTTGCATCGCGCAAACAGAGCAACTCGCATAATATATACAACGTCCCGACATCAATCGTCGAGCAATTCTACCAGACACAACACCCGTCTGGTCGGAGGATCCATGCTTTTCTATGGCGGATGAGTGAACTTTACACCCAGTTCGTCATAAATCTATAATCGAAACTGGAAGACCCATGAAATAGAGGTATTTAAAAATGAAGGGTTAGACATCCATAATTTATCTGGCGATTAGCGGGGGTACCACCGGCAAAAATATTTGTTCTTGGTACCCCAAGGGAGACTAGACTGGGGGACCACGGGCAAGTACCAATTTTCAGGTCGATGCAACACGACGAGCAGGAAAAGCAAGTTGTGATTTGAACAACCGCAAACCTTAATTAATTTGACACAAATTTCAGGGATACCAACAAATACCTATATAATTATGAATTATTACCTACTATCCTGGTAATTTGTACTAAAACTAGTATCATAAGTAAGAGCACAGTTTTATCCGTCGAACTTTATTTTTTCTCACTCAATCCTTCGCTGTCCACTTCAATCACTTGAACATCAATATGAGCGAGCAACAGAACCCGGGAGGCAAACTAGTTATTACAATAAATCTCCGAGCCACAATCTGTGCAAGTATTCCTGCAGCTATAATCTGGTATGCTGTTATTAAGGATAGTTGCACACGAACCGTTGCGTGAGACCCGCCAATCACTCGTCGGCAGAGAGCCTGTCTGACAGTTTCTAGTCTGTAGGACGCCTTTTTTTACTGGCTTAGACACGATTTATGGGCTTAAAGAGTACGTGGTTGGAAGAAGTGTGGGATCTGTTTTGTATATTGGGGTTAAAGTTACTGTTTTGGGTGCAACATAGCTTATATCTAAGCATACTTGTAGTGACAAAAATTTAAAAGAGTATGCTTAGATGGTTAGGTCATGTTGTGAAGATGAATGAAAGGCGACTAACAAAAGGTATTTACAAGGTATATGTGAGTGGGAACGGCCGGTACGGGACGCCCTAGGAGGACATAATGTGACCTTATTGGTGAACTGGTGATGTTCTTCAGAAAGGTCAGGCACGTAGTACTCGCAACCGGAGTACGTGTATGACCAGATATATGAACGTAAACGAAGCAAAAGGATGTAAGGATCGTAGCAGGTGGCGTTCTGTAGTTTCTGCTTTCCCCAGGGCCGAATTATCCATCTCGGGGCCCCTAGGCACAGCTCGTTTCGGGCCCCCCCTTTTTCATACCACAACAACGCAATTTGGCTTATACCTTATAATGTGAAAAAAAGTTTCACTTTTACCGTGGTTTCATTAAACCATACAATCCCCTTTTTTTTTCTTTTTTTAATCGGGAGTGCTGGGCCCCTGGTCATAGTGGGCCCCTAGGCACTGGCCTAAAGTGCCTTATGGATAATACGGCACTGGCTTTCCCCCATAGGAAGAAGGCATGAGTTTATGTAGGATGTATGTATAGTTTAGTAAAGAAAGCTTCGCTTGTTAGACGATGAGACGAAATTGTCACAAGGTGTACTTCTTCATAATGAAAATTTGAGTTTTTATTTATATACTTACTAACAGCGCCCCGCGGTTTCACCCGCATAAATGTCGATCCCGTTTGAAAGACATGTGGCGCCATCTATTGCCATAATAACGTTATTGATGTATTCCTCGGGAACAGCACTTTTTTTGGGGATGAAATATGTCCCTATGTCCGTTTCTGTACACGTAACAACGTATATGCAAAATTTTAGGATGATCGGTTCAGTGGTTTAGGCGTGAAAACGTAACAAACAAACTTATTTTCGCATTTATAATATTAGTTATGATTTATAGACTAAGGGCTGATTTCTCAATCGACAGATAATTTTTATTCGTAAAATAAAATTTACGTCTGACAGATTTTGTATGGAAGACATTATGTCAAAAATTTAAAATTATTCCTCGGATAAAAGTTATCTAGCTATGGAAAAATCAGCCCTTAGGAAAACACCAAAACACCAAAACCAAACCAAATTAAGACACCAATTCAATTAATGATATAATTATACGTTTGTCGAAAAAGCTAACTTTTTAAAACAGTAAAAGTCTTAAAAAGTGTGTGTTTTCAGTGTTTTTTTTTTCTTTTCTTGTCTGTTTATATATGTGTGTAAATAAATGGTAAAATAAATAAATATAAAATTGTGATGACTGGATACGGAAGGTGGAGGCCAGGGTGTTGTGGCGCAGCCTGGTACAGATGTTCTATGTCACGAAGTCCGTTTGGCTATGAATGTTGTCAAGCGTGCACATGCACTTTGTGATCAACAGAGACTCAACAATGGCTGAAGTAAAACGGTACACATTCGCGGAAATAGCCTCATGCGACGGCAGCAAGGGGCAGCTGCTATGGGAGCGCGCTTGTCGGGATACGTCACTACTACAATCAAAGCCGAACGGACTTCGTGAAATAGAATATCTGTAGTAGTCTATACCCAGTGAACTGCAATGGGCCGAGGTACTTGATTGTAAATTGTGATGGCAAAAACAGTACTTATGGTTTAAGAACTTTATTATTCCTCATTAAGAATGAACAATAATTCACTTACTGAGAAACTAAATTTACATAAAATGCTTATGATCTGACAAAAACGATATAAGTATGAAATAAAATAGGAAGGTAGTGATAAAAAACAAAAAGTAAATATGAACTAATCACTAACCGAGTAAACACGGATCTTAAGTAAAGTTTTTCACAAAACTCAGTAGGTAGGAAAGAGAAATATCTAATAGCCCAGAAATTTAACATTCGCAAAAAATACAGAACGAGGGATAAATAAATTGGTTTCGCAATGCCGTCTAATATTTCAGGCATGAATTCTAAAGCAGAACAATTTCTCTGAACATCTGTTAAGAATTTCCTCCAAATTGGATGAATATTCCAATGGATATTAATTTTTAATTGCTAACAAAGATCTTATTCATAAAAAGTTATCGAACATCTAAAGGCTTGCTAAAGTCTAGTTGTCAAAAATTTGTTATTCATAAACGCATTTTTGCACTAAAACGTTCTTTAAACCAACTATAAAAATATGAAACCCACAATCCTACTATAACACTATTGGGAAAAAATGGCTGACTCTACATCAGCTGATTAATAAGAAAATGTCATTTGACGATATGTGTGAAAAGTCAGTTTCGTAAACAATCATACTTCGAGGAGTTGTATTTAATTTATTTTGCACTTTTGTTTCCTTTAACAGACTACATGACCTAAAGGCTCCTGCAAACAGGCGCGACGCGCGACGCGAATCGCGCGCGACAATAAGGCACCGCTCGTTGCGCGACTTGCGGTGCCTTTGTGTCGCGTGACGCGTCGCGCCTGTGTGTACGAGCCTTAAAGCGCGGTCTTTGTCGGACTGCATAGAAAAGAAAGAGAAGCGCGATGACACAACGCTGGTAATTTATTATAAAATATGAAGCAATTATCTATTTACAAAAAATCTATTGTTTGGGCTAAACAATTAAAACAGTATTGTTTTAGTATGTTGCTTGTAGACTAATCTGAAAAAAAAAATTAGAATGATCGTATGTATATTAGTATGGTTTTTATTGTAAAAAGAAAGTTTTTAGAGGTATCTTCATGATTTTTTTTCTATAGTATCAAATCAGTTGTATTATGTTTTCAAAACACTATCTACCTAGCATATATCCTGAAGAATATCACATATTTTTCTGATTTTGTTTACTGTAGTCGATCATAAATGCTTTTATTGTTTCTATAACTTGCGTTTTTTGTGTATAGGTCCTCTACGCCCCTTAATCGGTCAAGCCTACAAATACTACAAGTGACACGATACAATAGAAAATCAATTGTGTCTCATTACAGGAACTTGCCCGATTAACGAATTTAGTTTATATGCAAAATAGAGGCAAGGAAAAATATAACGAAGTACATAAAGCAACAAGAAATGCTGTGGAATGCTGCTGCTTTGGAGTGTCGAAACAACGCTTTCAATACCTTTCACATGGCATGACCTGCAAACTAGGAAATGTGAAAACAACCATAGTGGCTCTAGCACTATTTCACAATATTGCAGTTGACCATGGAGACATGTAGTTAGAGGGTAGCAATATCAATGAATATCATACAAAGTCACCCCAAGAAGTTGCAAGGGGAAATGCAAATGCTATTATACAAACTTTACTTTTTTGGCAGCATCTCTCTCAGGCTTAGGGATTTTATTTCTATGAAAGCTTTACTTATTAAAAATAGCAATACAAAATTCAGATTTCCATGGAACATTTATTTCTTAAGTGCAGCTCTTTTTAAACAAAAACCTAGTACAAAAATTTTAAAACTCATTCTAAATTCGTGTGATTATTTCAATGCAACCGGAAAACCGTTGCAGAAAGAAGAAAACCGTTACAGTATCATAAACCGGGTAAATTTAAATACACATTGCTGTTAAAAGACCCGACTTCATGTCCATAGTTTTAACAGTAATGTACCACACAACTACCAACAAATTCCGCTCACAATCCCAGCTCTCCTCATTTCCACCGCAATTAATATTTATTGTTTAAAGTCCACATAAAACAGTTTAGACAAAGTTGGACAACGCTGGCCCAAAGCGCTCGTAACTGTTTAACATTTAAACTGTTTTGATACAACTTCCAGCATACGGGACAAGTTGGATTATTGTATAATTATTAAAGGATTCGTTGAGGATATCTTTAAAGTTGGATTGATGGTTATTGGCGAGTTCATGGGGACATTTTGTTTAGCCTAACGAACCTAGTCACGATTACTTATTGTTAAGCGACCCTGGGGGCCTAACGCGCATCAATATGATAAAGTTTGTTCTGCGGGGTAATTGAGTAACACACTAACAGTAGCATGGCTTTTAAGCGACCCTGGGGGCCTAACACGCATCAATATGATAAAGTTTGTTCTGCGGGGTAATTGAGTAACACACTAACAGTAGCATGGCTTTTAAGCGACCCTGGGGGCCTAACACGCATCAATATGATAAAGTTTGTTCTGCGGGGTAATTGAGTAACACACTAACAGTAGCATGGCTTTTAAGCTACCCTTGGGGCCTAACGCGCATCAATATGATAAAGTTTGTTCTGTGGGGTATTTGAGTAACACACTAACAGTAGCAATGGTTTTCATTTTGACAGTTCAACAACATTCATTGCGTTATTTACGTTGTTGAGCAGACGAATTTTTCGAACATATGAAGCAATCGATTAGTCCTGCAAAATGATTCAAATTGTGGTTGATAGTGTGTTACGCAATAAGGGTTTTCTGAAATGACGTTCGCTAGGTGGCAGCACTGACACGTCAGGTCCAGGCATCTGTCAAAGAGCCTATATTTTCTTTAGTCATGACTGAATGATGAACGAATGAATGAATCGAATGATGAACGTCATCATATATTTTATATTGGAAGACCTGTCACAGTGGTGCCAACTGCGGTGCTATTCTGTAAAAATTTCACCGTGAAAACTTAGGTGAAGTGAGCGTGGAGTGAGCTGTCAATAGTGTCAATTCCTAGCAAAAACAAACTCACTTCACCTTAGTTTTCACGGTGAGATTTTTACAGAATCGATCGGCTGGTGTCGTAAATTTTCATGAAAACCCTCATTAGGATGCTGGACATCACTCCTGTTATCCATGACATTGCACTCTAGTTTCTATGACCCCGTTGGCTCTCCTAAAACTTACCCACTAAAACCAGCTCATGAAGAGAAATAGAAGGGTAACGTAAGCGACAATCTATGTTCTCCCCCTGAAAACTGGGTTTTTGAGAAATAAATAACACTTAGCTGTTTTTCATTAATAAATGAACGAGTAAGTACTGCAGAAAGTGCTAAAGTATAGAATTCATTAGGTGAAATCGATAACGCGGTAAAGATAAAACCAGGCTACGATACTAAAGTAGACTTTACTTAAAAGCTACAATACTCTTAAAAGAAAAAAAGTTCATAAAAACATCTAACGTTAAGACGCCAAAATATTGTTAGTGCACTTGTAAAGCACTCCCATTTGCCGTAACCGCGAGACTGCTCCTTTGGATACCTCAGACTCCACTGGGGCACGGGCACTCTGCCAGCCGTATCGCAAATAATACTAGTTACATTATGAAATTGAGAGATACTTTACCGATTCAATTGTTCAAGAACATTTGTACTGGTGATGCTCATTTGTTTTGACACAGAGGATCCGTAAAAATATTCAAACGTGGTAAATTACATAATCTGCATTCACGATTTCTTTGACAAAAATTTAAACGAATATGAGTTTATGGAAAAATAACTTTAAATCCTATACAATAAAGTTCAGTTTACGCTACAACTTCAAACATTTTTGTAACTTTTTGAATAGTGCTAGTCACTTTGAAATCAACTTGATTGCCATTATAATGAAGGTGATAGTTGTTTAACTTGATATAATATTAATTTGAAACAGAAGATTGAATAGACTTTAGATACATGCAAAACCTCAAGCGTTCTTCCCAAGAGGGTAGGCAGAAACTACAGCACGCCATCTGCTATGATCCTTTTTGCTTCGTTTATGTTTATCACTCATGCGCCGGCTGCGAATACTACGTACCTGACCTTTCAAAAGAACAACCCCAATAGCGTTAATTGGTGGATAAAAAGACAGGCTAACTTCATAGAAGTAATAGAACACTGGGATGAAGCTTTAACAGGTTTTAACAAAAATATAAGACAGACTCAAACAAATCGTGCAAAAAAAAATTTTAGAGCAAAAAATTTGATAAGAAAAAGGTATCTAATTGGAACCTCTGTTATAAACGTAAAACAATCTGGATCAACCAATAACGCACGTAGAAAATGCAGATCTCTATTCGCTTAAACGTGCCATTCCCATTGGTTTCCATTTCATCGAACCGAGAGCCTTCCAATATCGGTACACCAAACCTGACAGTCTGGCAAACGGCTGATCGCCAATCAAAGACATTTCCTACTCTGTAATGGAAATACCGCAACGCTGGGAAGCCTTTGAAAGGGATACTAATGCGTATTTTCAGAAACGCGCTGTTGTAATTTGAACGCTGGGCTCAGGAGCTGAGCGTTGAAAATTCAACAGCAAGCTGGAGGTGGAGGAGGTGTCGCCTAGTCTTAGTGAAAACGGGTATAACTACCTGAACGCAGCTACGCGTAAGCTTTTGGCAATCTTGAGCAATCTACCGTGTGACTCGACGGTCGATTTCTTTCTGTACGGGATGAAGGGATTATGTTCCATTCACACGTGATATAGACTGAGATCATGACTTGTGTTCGATAGTGAATTTGTAACAGAAAGGATGGCAGAACTGAGGATATGCTAAGGTCTGGGTCAAATTTATTATTTCGCATAAGAGGAAATGCGGGTGATCGTTTCTCCACAGAAACGCTCTCGCCTGTTTTCTTTCTGGTTAATGACCATAAAGCAATGATTTTTTAAAGAATAATAAATATTAACTACTTCTATGTCCCTGTTTTTCTTTTTAACTCTGCACGTCGAGTGTACACCATGTGTTCCGATAACAATAAAATTTCTTTTGGGTCCGCTAATTAGACGCGCGATGGGTTAATGATGCATTATTTTTATAAGCACTAGAACCCTCAAAAAATGCTCAAAATTGCCTCTGTCAACACAGACGTAGTGTGCAAATTTGACAACTATTAATGAAAAAAGAAAAACATAGGGACACAGTATATATCCTTCTTTTTCAGTTTATGAAATATCTTTTAAATTGTTCCAATATTGGAGGAGGAAATAGGCGAGAGACAAACCTTGAATGACCTTGAACCTTGAACTTTTTACTTAGACTTTTTCAAAAGTCTTTCCGAACCCATTTCCTCTTAAAGGCATAGCTTATTGGGTTTTCTATGACTAAATTACCAATAATGAAAGAACGAAAACAAAAGGTAAATACATTTATTTGGGGTAAACATGACAGAGAAAGTACACAAACATAAAAAAGAATAAGTTGAGGGTGAGTTAACTAGCTGTCCACTGCACACATGATAACATCTACTGCAAGACTATAATGTTCCCACTGCAGGAAAACAGATCTCCTCTCTTTAAGAGGGAGTGTACTGTAATCTACCACGCGGGCCCACAGTGCGGGTCACGATGTTTTCCTTCACCGTTTTGAAAGCAAATTAACTACTTCGGATTACTTAGCTGCAATCTTTACATAACATCGTAATCCGATTGCCAGGCTGCAATATGTTACGAAACTAACACCAGTCTTATAAAACTGTCTCCCAAGTTCCCAACTCCACACACAAATATTATAAGCTTAAACTTCGAAATATGTAGAATTTCTTCGCGTTTGCAAACTACCGATTCCCAGGATAACTTTGTTCATCGAACATTCCCGAAGTTTGCTGAGAAAGAATTTTTAAAAGATTTCCCGCCAACTTATCGGTGACGCGGGTAGTTTGGCAAAGGTCACCCACCTTGCTATGTGAACTTTTTAAGGAGCTCCTTTGTTGTGGTAAACAATGTGGTAAAGTTTACTAGTTTAATTCATAGAATCGGCCAATTCGTACACATGAGAGATTTGTGAAAGTAGAATTATAACGACTGAATCAGGACAATATGCGGAATTGCAGGCCATTTATCTAGATGGATTAAATTAAAGCAAGCAGTCGGCACATCTGCATTAGAACTGCAATTTGATATCAGTTGGAGGTAGCAGTTTTCATAAAGTTGTTCTACTCGCAAGCTAGCAGCTCTAAGTTTTATTGTGGTAAAGTTACCATTTTAAAAGAATAGCTTGATTCAAGAGTTTGTCCTAGAAGCCAATGTTTCTTCAATTCTTGTTGTGTACAGTTGAGCTCTTAACTCAATATTGGAGTATTGGTTGATTATTGACTCAACCAATACATCAGTATTGAGTTAATTTCAGCTTATGAAGCTCATGACGACGTCACTGTCATAATAATCGCCAAGATAAATAGCAAATACTTTCGTCTCCATCACGAAGGAATTCGATTAGAAGCTGCACTGCTTTCCAAATTAACTTCACCGAGTACCTTCTAAATGGAAAAAGGAATCGAGACATTGTAACTTTTAAGACATTCTCAAGTTTTTAAGTCGCGGGCGAAATGAGTTTGAAAGTAACGACTAGATAGCACACCGTCTTGCAGCGATTAAGACTTAATCTAAATGTTGGAGAAAATTAGATCCCAAGCAGGAACAGCTTATTTTCAGGACTTCCTTGGTGTTGTAACTAGCTTTATGTCGGTATTATGGTCATTTGGGAGTGCACCTGTGTCTGCGCGCGCACTTGTGCACTATAATATCTCCCGCGCTGAAGGCTAGCCTCCGTTGAGATTGGCCGCCGTGGCCGAAATACGGTCTGGAAGACTTTATGTTCATTTTAAATGATAAAGAAACAAGAACTTCCTCGTTGGTGTAGCTGTCGCAGGTGCTGCTGCCGAGCAGAACGTCTTTTTTTTTTTCTTTTTTTTTTCAGGATGGGATATCATCAAATGACCCCTCCGGCTCTGGATGGAGCGGAAGGGAGTGTCAGACTCTTACTGACTAAAACCCAACCGTGTTCCTTCCTTAGCCCTTTATGTTCCGGGCCAGCGGTAACCCTTTCGGACAATCCCGCTGACCCGGCAGGCTTCGGCCCTGACGGGCCCCTTCGGTTGATGCTGACATCTCTTTGAGGCGCGCGTGGAACACGTACGCGCCGTCCGGCACGGGCCTGGTCCTGATCGGACGGTAAGCTACCCATTACTCTCCGCCCGCAGGCCCGCGCCTACGGTGGCCGGGAGTCGTCGCGCGGCTCCCGACGCCCGGAGCGTCTCCCGCGGCGGCTGGGACGGGAGGCTCTCTCCCTCGAGCAGAACGTCTTGGGTTGGACTTCTAGGTCGGGCAAAGTGTTTTCTATCTGGAATTTCTCAGTAGCAGCCCGAAGCTTGGATTTATGCCCGATTGATGGCAATAGGCTGGCCCACTATTACATGGGATTCAAACATAAATACTTTTACTAGTTTCATATCAACTTCTACGAAAATTTCCCTAGAAGTGAATGCCATAAAACCCGATTGTTTTCGTCAAATCAAGCGTCCAAGGAGCCGTAAATTCCTATCGTGTTACGCAAACTGCATCATGAATTTGATGCGAAAGGATAAAAATACGCTTTACTTCCCCACATAAAATAAATTTGCTTTTTTGCATTGGTCATTGTTGCCGACCGCCCAATCTAGACCCTCGATGGTCTTACCAAAAAGGGTCGAATATAAAGATAAAGAAGGTAAATGATATTCTCTCTAATACTCATACATACATAACAGCCGCACAGGTCAATCGATCCACAATTCTAAATATTTAAGTCGACCCACGAAAAGTAAGTACATTGCTTTTCCGTACTATGCAAGACCATTCTTTACTTTAATTTATTGACACAAACATTAACAATCACTCCCCATAACTCCCCCGTAAATTACATCCCCAGCCATTACCGTAAAATTAATTAAAAATAATTCAATATCGGCACTAGATACGCTCTCCAATCCAATTCGACCCGTAACCGAACGCTTCGCAATATGACTATGTAGAATAAAATATAAATCATGTGTAAAATCATACACGTGTGGGCCACCCCTGTTTACGTCAGTAGGGGTGTGCGCCCATTATTCGCTAACCCAGAGTTCACCAACATTTTTAACCCCGCTTGCTCTATTTGTGACGCTGCAATATACTTTGTACGTTCTGCGCGCAACCGGCATTATTTTTTACAAGGACTGTATTTGCGTTTGCCGCATACAAACGATGGTGGTTATAATACGTACGGAAATACAAGCCAGACTCGAGAGTGAAAAAGATGCCGTGACCCCAGTGACGAAATTTGCGTGAATATGTTAAATAAATGTTGGAAGAATTATTTTAAATCTTGGATAGATGAATGTTAAAAAGGGCGGCATGGCATACCTTTTTGCCCTTTGGTTTTTCATAAAAAAAGATTGCCTGTTGAAAACTTAAATAGGTTTACGAAACGCGACTTGAAGTAGGAGGTAGGCAACAAGATTTAAGTGCAAAATAATGTTTGCGAAATGAAAAACTTCTTTAGACGCATTTTGCCCTCTTTCTGAAATCGAAACTGAACCGTCACGCTCAGGTCGGTGACGCTGAAACGGGTATACTCGGCTCCAGTCGGTCGGTGACGCTGAATCACGCCGCGTACACTCGGCTCCTGTCGTAAGTTTTCACTTCTATCATGTGTGGTCATAAAGACACACCCTCTTTTTTGTGTTTATTACTTTTTTTAACATGACAGAACTACAATGTTCGTTTTCAGTACACAATAATAAGCAAATGTAACAATCAATCTACCAAATGTTGAGAACCCCTGCTAAGCACTCATTGGGCTTGCATCACATCATCCAAGTGAATTATTAAACTATACATCAAAATATGTGAAACATAATGGCACACAATGGTTTTAATTAATTAAAGTAAGTTCGCGTGATGTCGCCCCTTGTCGTGCGAAACTGAAATAAATATAACTAACATATGGTTCGTTGTATAAAATTATTATATTTCATTTAAAAAATAATAATGTCAGCCTGTAATTGTTTCAGTGCAGGTCAAGGATTTACTCAAATAGACTAGGAATAAATTAAGCATGGGTCAATGGGTCAAATTTTAGTTGCTAGGTTTTCTCGAGGTTACAACGACAGGTGCCTTAAATATACTGTTAAAAATCGACAGTGTTAAATGTATGTAGGTACTCTATCCTTTGGACCTTGCTGACTCTCGTTGATATCGCAAACACAGTGAACCACTGTGTTTGCGATATCGAACGATTCAATACAGATTTCGTGATGTTGTTTTCCTTCAACGAGAGTCAGCAAGGTCCAAAGGATAGAGTACCTACATACATTTAACACTGTCGATTTTTAACAGTATATTTAAGGCACCTGTCGTTGTAACCTCGAGAAAACCTAGCAACTAAAATTAGTTAGTTGATGGTTTGACAGAGTTCTCGCCGGTGCGGTGGTGTGAACAGTCAGTGATCGACTATCAATATGTCACTAGCTATTCATCTCTTTTACTGTCATGGGACCTACAATCATGTATGCGGTTCAAGAGTGTGAAAATAGTTGATAGATACTCGCTTTCTTGTCGGCGGCGGGTACTTTATCTTAGCTGACCTTTAAAGAAAAGCCACTATATTCCGATTTTTAATTAGCTGCAGTGAAATTATACTTCTTAATAACTCATTTCGGACTGAGTTTAGAGATATGCATGTCAAATAAGTTTCGTTTTTTTACACTATTCTGTACTAGAAAAACTTATTTGATTGATGGTCACGAAAAAACAAAAAGACGCCAATTTCAGTAATTTAAGTAACACAAGCTGTCATTTTACTATAGTTAATTAAAAGTCCGACTATACAAAAGAAGCACCCCCTTGGGGATACTATAATTATATTGTGAGCACTCTGTATCAATAAAAATAGAACTACCCACATCATAACATCGCCATCGTGTATTTAATTAACATGAATTAAGTACTAAAACACGCGTATATCACGAATTACATAAGACTGAGTATATTTAGATTACATTTCAAGTAGTCGTGTGATTTACAAGTTATTAAACTCAAAGGATTTACGTTACATTTGAAATGTGGCTTCTGAGTAGGTAGGTCTAAATAAATTACGTAAGTAGAGCAATATTACTACCTAGTAATAGGTAATGTAGAGAGTATGGCGTATTTGGTGTTTACATGCAACCTCCGTGAGTTTTTTTATAAGGTAATGACGTAAGTTTATGAGAGAAACATGAAGTATATTTAATTTGACTATGTATAGAAGAAAAAACAGTAGCGAGCTAGCAGAAGAGCTGACAGAACATGTCATGATGAAAACATAATCAGCCCTCCAGGTCCAGTAGGTAATGAAGTTTTAAGGCTCCTACAAACAGGTGCGACACGACGTGCGATACAAAGGCACCGCAAGTCGCGCAACCAGCGGTGCCTTTGTGTCGCGCGCGATTATATCGCGTGTCGCGCCTGTTTGTAAGAGCCTTTATACATATGGGACAGTTGATAATTTTTATACAATTACGACGTTCGTATCATGGAGAAAGTTGTTCAGTTTGATAGTCTGTACCACACCTTTATGGTACATCCTGTATAGAAGACTAGTAGCGCCCCGCGGTTCCACCCGCATCAGGACTAGTAGCGCCCCGCGGTTCCACCCGCATCAGTTTCGATCCCGTGAGAAATCGGGATAAAATGTATCCTGTGTTAATCCTGGTTATAAACTATCTGTGTGCCAAATTTCATCCAAATCTGGTCAGTAGTTTTTGCGTGAAAGAGTAACAAACCTCCATCCATCCATCCATCCATATATTATCCTCACAAACTTTCGCGTTTATTATATTATTAACAGAAAAACTATTGCTAACAGTACCCGGCGATAAATATTGCACATCGACCTTTGGAAAGAGACAATCGGCTAATTTCGGTTTCGTAGAGCGTTATCTCTGTCGCACGAAATACAAACAGTCCGGTATCTATTAGGAGCTGTTAAAACAATTATGATTTGCTTCTTTTGATAATTATTTTTATTCTTTGTATGAAATACAAAAAAGGTAAAGGTCGATGTGCAATATTTATCGCCGGGTACTGTACATGCAATCTTACTTAAAAATTTATCAATACCGTCCAACTGACATCTGATTTCCACCTACCCACCATCAATATCAATTATAAAACCACTCTCTGTTCCGTGTGGGTAACCGCAAATAATAACAGTCGTATAGCGAGGGTAGTTTTCACTCGGCAGGGTGGCGATCGATTATGAGTCTCGCCATAAATTCGCGGGAAAAGACTTGAACTACTTAAGTACATGTCGCTTTAGAAAGAATTGGTCTGACTTGGCAAAGGCATCTGTGAACTTGGGTTTTTGGGAAACGTTGTGTTTACGAAAAAAAGGATTACATTACAAGAAAGGTCTCCGTTACCTTATACTCTATCTTCTATTCTAATAATAAAGCAGAATGAAGGGTTTGATTGTTTGAACGCGCTAATACCTGAAACTACAGTCAGATTTAAAAATATAATTTTGCATGTGATAGCCCAATTCTTGAGGAAGGCGATATAGGCTATTTAACATCACGCTACGACCCTTAAAAGCAGAGCATACGCAAAATATGAGAAAGAACTCTAAGTGAAAACCAAGTAAAAGCACGGGCGAGCTATGCGATGCGACGCTTGACGGCTTAACGTGCTTTCCGAGGCACGGAGGGGTCTTGCTATGTAAAGATAGTCACCCATCAACGGACCAACCGCGGCAAGCGTTGCTTAACCTGATCCAACGACCCGTGCGGCTGTAATAACAAGCACAGTAATAACTTAGCCACAAGCCCCTTTCGTGCCTTTAGACCAATTCCGCATTATTAATAACTACATACCTACTACAGAGCCACGAGTGCCATGACCCGGAAATCTGTACTAAACGAGCGATAGATTGGCTGATAACAGGCCGAATCTATTGTCAGTTAATTAGCTATCAATTACACTAAACCGGTCAAGTGCTAGTTGGGCTCATATAAAGACCATTCCGTGTTTGATAGAATGTGCAGTTGGCATTTAACTTAAATCCAACTGCCCGTAAACACCAGATACCAATTTATTTTGCTAATTTGGTTTAGCAATAGGAATTAATCTTAATATCCTCATCATGAGGGCTGCGCTTGGAGTTTTCCTTCGTGACCGAATCCGAAATGCAGAGATCCGCAGGAGAACCAAGGTGACCGAAATAGCCCGAAGAACTCCCAAACTTAAATGGCAGTGGGCAGTCACATTGCTCACAGAACATATGGCCGATGGGGCTGAAAGGTTCTGGAGTTTCGACCGCATACCAAAACACGTAGCGTTAGGCCTCCCACAAGATGGACCTTGCGAATGCCGCAGGAATCCACTGGATGCGAGAAGCACAGAACTGGTCGAAGTGTCGGTGCTTGGGGGAGACCAATGACCAGCAGTGGAGTCTTTCGGCTGAAATGACGCTGATTGATGATCCTTGTCATTATCCGTCTGCCCTTATACTAATTTATTTGAGGTCGGAGTAGGAATATCATCTCTGTCAGCTATCATCTTAGGATCCAATCATTTTCTGGCCATAGTATCATCTTTCGTAGGTACAATCTATCTATCATTTCTTGTTTTTTCCCATACTCTTTCTGTCATGAACAATCAAAACTTTCCTCATATGTCCCTTATAACTTCGCTAGTATTTGATTCAACTTGCATCATCATCTGCCTTTTCCCAACTATGTTGGGGTCGGCTTCCAGTCTTAACCAGATGCAGCGGAATTTTACATGGAGCGACTACCTATCTGACCTGCACAATCCAGTTACTGGGTAATACGATGATACCCCTTGGTGAAACTGGTTGTTTGGTGACTTTCGTGCTTCTGACTACAGCACCTACCACTGTTTGTCTCTGTATCATACATAGCTTCTACCCGCGATTTCGTTAGCGTGAAGTTACTCGTTTTAACATAAAACATAGCTCATGATATTCAGGGATAATGTAGCTTAGCTTCTCATTAGTGAAAGAATTTTCGGGATCGAATCAGTAGTTCCGAAGATTACCCCCTACAACCTCACAAACTTTATCTCTTTATAATATTAGTATAGAATTGTGTGCTTAAAGTATTAAATAAATAAATGACAGTCCGAACCAACGGTTAAACGGTTAAACTTTCCGAGGCGCAGAGGGGTCTCGACACGTAAAGGATAGTCTGGATGGTCACCCATCCACGGACCGGTCTCGGAAAGCGTAGCTTAACCTTCGATCGACTCGTGCGGCTGTTATTATTTAGCCACGAGCAAAATTAGATCCAATTTTAATAGCAGCCATTAGTAAGTGGCTACTTAGGTAGTAGATTCTTAATAAAACATTTAACATTTTTCGTCATGCCCCATTCCACACATTTAACACTGATCAAAGCGAAAAAATATTAAAAGGAAGCAATAAATAAAATCTTTTTGAGATAATTTTCATGAAAGCTAATTAGAGTCGGGAGTTTCAACGTCCATTAACGGAATTACTGGAGTTCCCCTTCTCGAATCCTTTAAAAATGTTTGCATTTACAGACGAAGCTTGCAAGGGTAAAGGGCGACCGTCCCCTTCCGTATTGAATTCTACTTTTTATGGCGTTTTGTACGCTATAAGCGTGTGTGATTCTAACGGTAGCGGTAGGGGACATGACGTGGCATGTGTCGTAGATAATTTTGGTTCTCTTTTTTGGGAGTATAGTTCAGAAAGTGTGAGTAATGACTCGCGAATACAGAAGTGGTTTGACTTTTTGAACAAATTGCAGTCACGCGAAACAATTGAAGACGATTCCTCGCATTCTATATTATATTATGTACTAGCAGCGCGCTGTGGTTTTACCCGCATAAGTGTCGATCCTGTAGAAATATCGGGGTAAAAATGATCCTATGTCATTTCCCGGGACTCAAACTATCTCTATACCAAATTTCATCTTAATCGGTTCAGCGGTTTAAGCGTGAAGAGGTAACAGACAGACAGACAGACCGACAAAATTTCGCATTTATAATATTGGTATGGATGTGAAAGAGTTCTTATTGGTTAAACTTTGTTTAATTTGAAGGTTAGCATTAATTACGCCAATGTAATTTAAATCCCACATAACTAAGAGAGATTATAGCATGAGTCGTTCCTGCAGTTTGGGTGAATTGCTTTTAGATAAAGTCAACAACAACATCCCCATAGTTTTAGCAAAAGTTGATCTACAGAGTTCAAACAGTCTCGCATTACTATAATAAAATTAAACTTAAACATAACTGTTACTAGCGAAATGTGAGTGGTCCTACAGAATCCTCTACTCCTACTGACTGGACAGGTCCTCTCAATCTGTGTGATTCTTTCCTCAAAAGACCATCTCAGACATCGACCTACATGGTCTTCATATAACCTGACCAAGATTATGTCTGGACTTTAAAAGAGACTATGACCTCTGAGTTTGTTTCGGCCTTTCTTCTCAGAGTAGTCAGATAGGAAACGCCGACCTCATCTAGTTTAAAAAATATATGATTGACGTGTAAAATTTGTCATTTGTCATTTATCATTTATCCTTGTAATAAAGAGTTACCTCTTATTTAGGCATCTTGAAAATATCCTGTCTAAGTGAAATCAGAATAAGCATCATACAAGTAGTGTAGCGATATCTACACCGCCACATGCGAAGTGCGCATCATACTGACATCTCGCAAAATCCTGCATCGCGCAAACATTTCCTTCACCGTTTAATAACAGTGATATTGACATAAATTACGCAAAGTTAAGGCTCCTTCAAACAGGCGCGACACGCGATAAAATCGCGCGCGACACAAAGGCACTGCAAGTCGCGCAACGAGCGGTGCCTTTGTGTCGCGCGCGATTAGCGTCGCGCGTCGCGCCTGTTTTCAGGTGCCGTTAAGCACCTGTCTGGGTTCAAACCTACGACCTTACAACTTGTAAGTCGGAGCCGTTACCACTGGGCCACCATTACTCTATTGTCTTAGCAGCCATATTTGATTTCATTTACTAAAGCGCCAAGTTCCTGAAATGATAACCTGAGACGCATTTAGTAAATGAAATATAACTCCTTTGAAAACCTTGGTTCTCGGATTAAAATGTTTTTCAATTGACTAGCTGTGTGCAGTTCGATTCAAAGATACGTCGTTTCCAAGTACGGAAGGAAACCAGTGAATGAAGACCGCTTTTGATTTCTCGACTTTTCATCGCATTAATGTTTGTAGTATTTGTTTTTACCATGGACTCCTTGCTTATACTTTTCCAGAAAATGATTTTGATTTGCTAAATAAAATATAGCAGTCGAGCCATACTTTGCGGCCATAGTTTTGGTAATGTACATAGTACACTTTTTTATGATTTTGACAGACGACCATCAGTTTCTCCCGTGTTGTTTTTTTTTTTACATGTTGATCTACGCCTATTATAAATTAAAGTTGTTTAATTGTTCACGGTTTTTGCGACTGGACAGGCCATCGAGATTTCTTAATTATATGTAAGTTTGATATTAATGTAAGTATAGTTTGATTAGTATAAAACTTACCTACACTTCCTTGCAAAAAACGTGCGAACCAGGGGCGCGTCGCTAGTCTATTAATTATAAGTTAATCAAATGAGTATATTGCAGTCTACGGTTTGACATTACCTTCCTCAATTCAAATCAAAATAACCGCCAACATCCCATCGTTTTTCTTTTGTTTATCGACATTCATTTGTCTTTTCTAAGCTAATTTGTCTCGAATTTATGCAGCCCTCAAACAGCCAAACACCGACTCATTTCAATCCAGCCTTGTGAACTAGTTAGGCACAAATCTAGGTACAAAACTACAGTCGCAGCTAGAAACCCTATTAATTTTCGCAATAGTAGCCGATCAGATATCTTAGGATACCGAATGCTGACAATCTATTTCTACGGTCCAGTTACCGTAACGCAGGGACATGAGAACTTCGAGGCAGATATCAAATAAATATGAGCGGATGAATTATTAAACAGTAAGCTGGGAACTTGTTATTATGTAGAGCAATGTTATTTATCATAACAGACAGCTAATCATAAAACCTATTACCGATTTCATATAACGCGTCCAAAATCTGTACCTAAACTGAATTGATTTCCGTAAGTAGTTTTATTTTGCTGTCAATGTTAGACACCACAATAAAACCACATATGGAAATCAGCACCTTAATTGTGTAACACACTTTCAATAAGAATCTTAATCATTTTGCCCATTGCTTCATGTTCGAAACGTTTGTCTTCTCAACAACGTAAATAACGCAATTAATGATGTTGAAATGAAAAAATGAAGCCCATTGCTATTGTTAGTTAGTGTGTAAAGCAATTATCCCGCAGTTCGCGACAATACAAAAAAGCATCAAACACACAATTCCTTTTCATTTCGTGCAAAAGGTTCCGCATGGTAAAATTATAACTTCACCCTTGCTGAACTACGCAGTGGAACGCATTTTCATACAAAAAAGTGCGGTGCGGTCCGCCTGTAGTGTGCGTTGCTTCATAGAAAATATATGAAAGAATTGGAGGAGGATTATTGCAATGCGTTGCGTAGCGGTGCGGACCGTCTTAATTTGGGCTAGTCTTATGATTTCACCTTGTTATCAAACAGAAAACATAACATCTACAACCTTTCCCGACGTATTCAAAATTGCACCTTATAAGCACGCATAATCTTTTAAAGAATCAATTACCAAGATCATCAACACACGCCTCAAAAAACAATCCCGAAACAAATCATTAAGTTTTATAGCCCTATTACGAGCAACTACACAAACGAACGTTCTATAAAAAGTACCAAAACATACTATACTGCACTTAAAACACTTAGCTTCTCCTTTTAGGGGTGCTATATTTAAAATGCGTTAGGAAAACATCCCACCCTTTTGCTTTGGTGTTTAAAAATGTGGTGTGTTCGTGACTGACTGATTAAGAAGGGGTTCTGTAGACATCATGATGTGAATCTAAGATACCTAGGTATACATATGTACGACAGGAAGTAAAAAAACATAAAACCCTACGTACTCGTTGATACGATCACAACATTTGGGTGCTTTTAGCATTATTTTCGGCCCAACAAATAAAAAATGTCCCCTACTAACAACAGATTTGTCACATTCATGGCACCTACTAGACTCTACTTTCTTCAAGATTTTGATAATTGCTTTCGAAAAGTTAGGATTTGAAAGAAAGAAAATACGTATTTGTAGTAAAACACGAAGCAAAGAAAAAACACAAAAAGAAAAAGTTGGGGTAAAATATGCTGCACATCCACGCAAAATGGCCATCACTCAGAACAATGCTGCGACCCTAGACCCTTTGCAAGACAGAGCCACAGCGCTGGTTTTCAGCGACAGCCGGCGTTGACGTGATAACGTTAACCGATGCACCATTAAATGAGATAAAAACAAATTAAGATAAGAGATTCTTCTTGTTAAAAAGTAACCCTAAAAAGCACAATCTTCGGAGCACTCATTATCGCTCCACTTTAACGTTAGAGCACACTCCACGTTTTTATACGGTCACCACGCGGTCTGTAAGCACATCTTTTTCATGGTAATTTGGAGAAACCGCTTTTAATTGGAGATTTAGATTATGAAAAGAAGGAAATACATAAATGCTTCAGGGACAAAACAAAATGGATGTCGCCCGATCTTTCCAAACTTCAGGGGTCAAGCACCTTTTGAGGATGATAAAGCTGTTTTTCACTTAAGTGCTTTAAGAAACACAATTCTGGAAGCCCTTTTTGACCTCACTCTTGGGAATTATTATAATGTATTCTGAGGATAGATTCGTTAGCAGGTTTTGTTTAATGAGGGTTCTGTTTTGCAAGATGATCAAGTAGTCTAAATCTTTTGTTTAATTATAACCTTGCATTTTTATAAACACAAAACAAGATTCCTGAAGGGGAACCACAGGGCCGGGAGGGAATGCCCTAGAAGGACATAGTATCGATTAGACCTTATTAGTAACGTCCTTCAGAAAGGTCAGATGCGTAGTATTTGCAACCGGCGTGCTTGTATGACCAGAGGGCCGATTCTCGTTATTTTAAGAACGTTCACAGTCTGATCTCAGTTACAATCTCTTAAAAACACCTCTAATTTCCCTACCTTTTGACAACTTTTTGACATTTGTTTGTCGCCGAGATGAAACTACGACTAGATTTTGAACGTTTTAAATTACGAGAATTGGCCTTCTGGTATACAGGGTCCCATTAAAATACATGGACAAATTTTAACACAGCGCTCAGTATGTCTAACTAAAGATATCCAAGCAAAAAAAAAATACACTGATTAAAGTGATTGCCGGCACATTAGTGTATTTTCGTTAGCTGATTATAATTCTTGTAAGTATCTTTTATATATTTTTTTACAATCGTCCTTATTTTGGTGGTCTGAATGATTTCTAAAAGTTTGTCCATCTATTTTAATGGGACCTTTAAACGGAAATGAAGCAAAAGGATTATGTAAGGATCGTAGCAGGTGGCGTTCTTTAGTTCCTGCGTAACTTTTTGGGAAGAATGAAATTTCTAGAATCTGATATAGGTACATAAACTCATGCCGAGTTTATATACGTCAGATTCCAGAAATAATAATAAAGAAACTTGTAATTCCGATGCCTCTGCTTTCCACGCAGAAGTGTGCTTACAGCTCCCAATGCAGTTACAAACAACAACTTTGCATCACAAACAGAGGCTGCAAACATTTTGTAGATATTTTATACAGAGAACTTGAAAATTAAAGGCGGGTCAGTAGTAACAGGCTAGGTATTCATGCTGGCTGGTACATTTGTGAAATATCGTGGTTTTATGTAAATTTCAACGTCTTGCTCGAACTCGCACCGGTCGGTTCGCTGTTTATGTAAAATTAATTCAAAACGTACGCCGCTGCTTGTAAACGTATAGGTATATTTTTATATAAATTATATAGCACGCGGTGACGTGGTCATATTAATTAGCTTTTTGCTGGTTTGAGGGGTTTGTGTGAAAGCATTCAGTTCTGAATTTGGATACATACTCGTATGTCCTAAATCCTCTGTTATTCAAAGAATAAGAATCTTTAATGTTTACCTATTTATAATAGTTGCTTATAGGTAACCTTACTTTTTTGACGTTTCAACGTTTCTTACTCTAGACAAAAACCTACACTTCAAAACCAAACAATTTCTATTCCTACGTCAAATGATTCCAATGTTATCTCCCAGTATCCAGTGGTCAAAGCTATTTCAAGGGTATTCCGATGTGTGGGCCGACAATACCTCGTATTGTGTTCCTTGCGAATATCAGCCAACGCTTCAATGGCGTTTACCTTGTCGATATCGGGACCAGATTCTATTGAAAACGAGGCCTGGAGACGGTTACTGGTTTTGGAGACGGTAGTGTGTGTTCTTTGTTTGGGTAACGTAACGTTTTCGTATATAAGCTTGTGTGTCTAAGGGAGTATGTTGTTCTTTTGTTGCTTTGTATTTTGCAAGAGGATTTTAGGTTAGACTAGCGACCCGCCCTTGCTTCGCACGGTTTATACGACTTTGAAAATACCTACCTAATAATAATTTATAATAATTAATTATAATAATAAATAATAATAATTTTTTATTTCAGAAAAATAAACAAAAAACATCAAGATTTCTTTATTATACAGGGTGGTCCCTACATCGATGCGCAAACTGAAACCAAGAATTTAACACATGATTCTAGACCCACTAGACATATTTCCTCGGTTATCAAAAAAAATCTGCTGTTTCATAGAAAAGTGCAATAACTCTGCGGTCAAAATGTATGGAACACCTTTTTTTTAGTAACCGACGAAAAATTTAAACGCAGAATAATTTACTGAATCCATAGTAACAGGTTGCGCGTCGATGAGCTGCCCTGCCACCCTGTATGTTAGTTCAATATCAATGTATTATACACATACCTAAACCTTCGGAAATAAATCCTCTAAATTATGGTGAAAGCCCCATCAACATCTGTTGTGTATTTTAGAAGAACAACGCGGTCACACATACAGCCACGAAAAGCGACTTTAATTTTTATTATGTGTAGATGTTTTGTTTTTGTGTTGTTGTCTCGAATATGATAAGCTCCCGTTGTTTGCTTATTTCGCTTTATTCTGTTTCCCTAATTATAATTCCTTTATTCTGAACTGAAAACAAAGATATAATCAACAAATTACGAAAAAACTCATCAAAACCATGATAATGCCTAGATTAATATATCCAACGCAATATGCAACGTCAAAACTAAATTCCTTTCTAAATACCATATCAATTTCTGGCTACATATGTTTTCTCTAACTCTATTCTAATTAAATTCAACTCTAGGATCATCAGTTTAGGATTCAGAATAGATTGTCCTTGTTAATGATCGATTAGTCTATCGGGTTTGAAGGAGAGTGGCTCATCAAACATGCAGGCCTGTCTACCGGAGTGTTCAACGCTATTCGCCAAAATGTCTCAATCTGGGGAGCTATCTACTTAATAGATGATTAGTTTGAGCCATTGAACATGTTGCGGGTTCTACATTATTAGATGTGGAGCTATTAACTTAGTCAGGGAGATTTTGTTCATTGTGTGAGCTGGGACAGGTTCTTGACACTCATTTGTTTTATGTGAAGTACGATTCGTGTTTTTGCAGTATCAATCTGCCTAGCCTTTGCCCAAATATGTTGGGGTCGGCTTCCAGTCTAACCGGATGCAGCTGAATACCTGTATTTTACATGGAGCGACTGCCTATCTGACCTTCACAGCCCAGTTCCTCGGTAACACTATTGTGTTACCTGTCCTTTTGGTACGACTGGTTATCAGAGTTTTGGGTTTCTGACTATCCGGAACGACTGTCAAAAATTTTCGAATGGCTGCCGCGGGACCTACGGCTTAGTGTACTTTCTGAGGCACGCAGAAGTTTCGATATGTAATGGACGGTCACGTCGGTCACCCATCCCCAACTCGACCGCGGCAACCGTAGCTGAACCTTCGATCGACCCGTGCGGCTGTTATTGTTCAGCCACGCGCCTCGTGTTTTCAGTTATGTTCAAATCATTAAGTTTTATAAAGAATACAATTATGTTTAGATCTTCGCCATTTTGCCGCTAATAATATCAGCCACTACATTCTTTGACATCTAATTTTAGACTTCTTTTTAACCCATCATCCCACACATATAATATTTTTTACTCCCAAAACCTACCTGGAAATCGCAAGGCCATTGTGAGGCTCTTAATGTTATCTTCAATTTAATCTGCCCTTTACAAAAAATCTTTTTTTATTTAGTTTCATTTGCCAAATTCTGCTGGCAAACCGAATATCAAAGTCAGAAAAGGTCAAATACAGGATGTTTTTATAACCAGTGTGCAAATTGTACCCATGAAAAAAATGGCCTGTATTTTATTTACTATTTATGTACACACATATATAAACAGATACGAAATAATCAGAACAGAAAAATAGGTACAAAGGTGATGCTTATTTCATAAGAAATCTCTGTATCTCTGTATAGTAAACTTAAGGGGCCGGCGGAGCATGCGTAGTTCATACAAACGTAATACCAAAATAATTTGTAAATCAAACATATTCTTAATCTAGTGTGTATTTATTCCAAATATATATTTTGAATGGACACTGATTTAAAGACGAGTTATGAGAAAAATAAGTTTTCTATAGAAATTTGAAATTCCTCATATCTCGTCTATAGGAGTCCATTCAAAATACATATATATTTGGGAACCTACATATCTGTAATCCAATCGGAATAAATACACACTACCAACTTAACTACTCTTTGTATTTGAAGGAACGAGGTAGAATATGTTTGATTTAAGTACAAATTATTTTGGTATTACGTTTGTATGAACTACTCGTGCATGCGTAGTTCGCCGGCACCTTAAGTCGCGAAATCTTAACGAGAACTTCTTGGCAATAATCGTTTAGTGTTTTATTTTAAGAACGTAAAGTATCTTGTTTGAATTCTTGATGCCGAGAGCTTTTTGAAGAGCTGACGTCATAAAAACTTAGCTAGAGAACGCTAATTCTGAAAGCGAAAACGCAGTCGTTTCATCATTTATAGGCCTAGAGGAATTCTTAGCATACATCAAGGTCGGTTTAATAGAGTGTTTATTTGCTAACAATTTCATCCGTTCCGTAGTGTTCTCGTCTTCAACACATTCCTGAGACGAATTTCCGAAAATGCTTCCTTGAGACAGTTTTCAAACAATCGCAGTTGTTGTATAAAAACCTATTACGAGAAGTATACTTACGTTTCCAAATACTGGAAGACCCTGTACACCGGCTTTCTGTACACCAGGAATCCATCGCACCGCTCCATGATCACTACCTTCTAGAACTTTCTCACTGTTTAACACCACCTCACGTTGTCACGGGACCACCACAAACCACACTCTACCACATTTACCATTCTACAAATATTCGATGATATCGTACAAAAGGATCCGGTAAAAAAGGTTTCCACGCACTCTCGTTTATTTACACTTACACTAGAATCCCGTAAAAATTTTAAGGCGATCGTCAACTATTAAAAAGTTTACAAAATTCTTTTGGTCCTTTTAGGTGACTTCGATCTATATTTAAGGCTGATTTATTGGTTACAAGGTATAAATATTTGGTAAAGAAGCACTTAAAAGTTACACTAGAGCTACTAATTTAACGCCTAAAAGGCGATCACAGTCCACTTTTGATTGGATTGTTAACGTTTTTGGCAGAATACTATAAAACTGCTTTTCTGAGAAAAAAGAAAATTGGTTCAGCAAAAAAGTTTTGCGCAAGGGTTTGAACGTAAACATTGAGTTTATCACAATAGCTTTTATTTACCCGCGCATCTGAAGTCTGAGCAAATCAGTATCAAATGTTGAGCCAACAAAAGGCTTCAGGAACACGTTTTCCGACCTTTAAAGACTTCTTTCTCGGCTACCCTTGTCATTACTGAGATGTCAATATCGTTCCCTCTCGCGTTTTACAAGTTCCAATGCGTCGTATCCAAAAGATTGACGTGAACAGACTCGGAAGAGACAAGAAAACGTATGATTTTTAGTACTTGGTTGGCATTTTATCTAACAGTTTCACTCGTAATTTTTGCGCCAGTGAATCATATCATAAAATGTTTAAACAGTATGATCTGAAATATTAAAAAATCGGGCTATAAATAGGTACCTATAAAGTTATGGAAAAACATTGTGCAAATACTAAAAATACAACGGCAGTCACTGGCATACATTATCATATAGCCGTTGGAACTGTCGGCAGCATCCGGCGACAGACAATTGTTCCGGCAGAGATAACAAACACGACATACATACAAAACACTGTCCACACTATTCAGGGCGTCCTAACTAAATACTTTCCAAATAATAAATACAAACAAGCAAACTGCCGCTAACTTTTAATAAAAACGAGCGCCAAAAACATGTTATTCATAAATAAATTTCACTTAATCGTAACTCCTTTTTACATTTTTACTTATTTACAGACATCGACCAATATGGAACCTTGTTTCGAAAGCATGCGAGACCGGCGCGGCGCCGCGCATGGCATGTGTAGGCATCGAGTGTCCAGACACGACTGACTGACCAATAAAGCGTCCGCGACATGCATTATACATCCCAAATATGCGTACGCGCATCGCCGGAAGCAGGTGTCACGCACGCCACCTGTTCCCGTCGCGAATACCAAAAAGCGTGCTGACTTAAACAGTCAGGTGGAACAATGACCTGTCTGCACAACGGGTACCCCACACATGGCTAATTAGGACTTATTTCGGCATCGATACAGGTGCAAGCGGCTATCGAATGTCATCTGTAATCTTTCCGAACAAACGTGGCATACATACTGTGTTGATGAATTTTATGTTTACAGTTAGGCGGTTAGCTTTTATTGTACCGAAAGTACCCGTCAAGCAAGTTAATAAATATTTGATGGATTGCAGTACCTTTTAAGTGGTGTTAACATATTCATTAACATACTGAAGAGTGAAGGTAACTAATGGGTGTTAAAACTTTCGAAGAAAATGTTAAGGTACAATAGTTTATTAATTCTGAACGTGGAATGGCATATGTATAATTAAACACGGAAGTAACCCATGCTCAAATAGAATAGTTGAAGAGGTTACTGCTTGTATTACTCTTACAAAAGCATGAGACCGAAGTCTATAATTTCACTAAGAGCATACTAAATTACAAACTTCAAGAGCCTCAAAATCTCAGAAGTTACATCTCATCCACTTTAACATTTCATCTAAAATCCTACATAAAAGCCGAGACGAGACCTGGAAGGCATACTCAGATGCTGCACAAGCTTTTACGAAAACAGGTCGCGAATATCGTCCAAAAATATGAAACTTAATAAAGTCTGGAAGAGATTTATTCGCGCGGACGCATCCAGTTTCTGACAGAGTGAATCTACGTGAGAACAAGTTTGAAAGTTATCAACTGACGTTCAATGCTGATGTAAGCCTGGAATAAGCAGAGCTGTTGAAGTCATGAGGACTTGTTACTATCTTGACCTGATTTAGTTTAGAAATGGCGTTGTCCGAGAATTTGTATTGTATTTTAAGTCAGTTCAGGAATTAAACACGCACACACATTCACCTGCTGACTTTTCAGAAGAGGGACCCGCGATCCTGTCTGTCTATCAAATCAACATTTTTTCTCAAGCACAAGCTTGAGATTGATCAAATCTAAGATTTGCTGCAGCACTATAGGTAGGTTCGTATCTGAATCCTTGTTAATTGAGCGTTACAACTGTAAGTAAAAACCCATGTCTAGCAGCCTAGCAGTTCAGGGTTATTCAATAGCTTAAGACACATTAAACAACATACTACAGCTTTTTAGAAACTACAAAATACCTTAAGGTACTATGGACACTTTGGACACTTCTGTTCGAGTGTCCAAACTGTCCATAGTAGTGCGTGTATGGCGCTGCCGTTGTTGTAGGTAATGACAGTGACAGCTGTCAGTGTCACATTGACAGAACTCAGTGTCATGGGCAGAGGAACAGTGCTTACTGCATTACTGTCAAGCGTGCAGCATTCGTTGCAATGCCGAGCATTTAGAAGTACCTAGGTACGTACATATGTTAGTATCATTATACATACATATTTTCGTTATATACTACTTTGAATTGAAATCTCCCTTATCACACCGTAACCAAAACTTTATAAAGCGACATAACAGAGCTGAAATCGTAACGAAATAACCAAGTGTTAATACTGAGCATTATCACGCAATTTGTGATTTACTTGGGCAAAGTATTCATGTCGAGAGGGTAATCAGCCAAACTTTTCCAAATTGGACTTAAACACGCTATCTTTCACCCCTCTGAGCTTATTAGGCCCATTTCAAATAACTAAAAGTTGTTTGACAATCTCATAAAATAACGAAAGTAAAATACCTACGTGAAATTCAAGAAAATATAAGGAATTTTAAATCTATAGAGTAGAATAAAATATTCCTTATTATGTACAACATGCGAATCACAAATATAAACCTAGAAATTTTACACAATGGGCGGTCTTATCACTAAAAGCGATCTTTTAAAGACTATATCTTACCAATACCAATTTTTGAAACCATGAACTAAGATCAAATTAATAAGGCTAAGTAATAACAGCCGCACGGGTCGATCAATTTGGTTAAGCTACGCTGGCCGCGGTCGGTCCGTGGATGGGTTTGGGGATGGGAACCATCTTTACATTCCGAGACCCCTCCGTGCCTCGGAAAGCACGTAAAATTGGTCCCGGCAGTCATTCTTGGATCTTTGACAGTCGTTACTGGGTTGTAGAGGTCAGATCAGTCGCTCCACGTAAAATACTAGAATTCTGCTTTATCCGGTTAGACTGAAGCCGACCCCAAAAATAGTTGGGAAAAGACTATGCAGATGATGATATTTAATTAATATTTAATATTATTTTAAAGAATGAATATTTAATTGACAAATCCATAGAACAGACATAATATATAAATTGATAATACCTATTTATTTATATTAAATTAATACATAATTAATAAAATGTCACCATAAATTTACTTAGAATGAGTTAGTTTGCATGTAAAATAAGTCCTCTTTCGTCAAATTTTTCTTTTGCTGATGTGCCCAACAGGTTCCACGATTTGTTACAACAATTTTTACTGGTAAGTAAAAATTGTTGTAACAAATAACCTAAGCATACATTGTGGAAAGCAATAAATGATTTAGTATTGAACTAAGAGCAAATTAATCTCACATGACTAAAACACATACACAAATCAGATCAAACGAAACTCAATTCAGGTCTTGTTTTTTCTGCCGTGTTATATCCTGATACACCCCGTTCCTAATTAAAACGTGCCATCTACATCAAAGATACGAAAATCAAGCGTACCCATTGAATTTCTACACCCTACTCTTACCCGCTCATGTGGACACAGACTAACTACCCGCTGGAATAAAACCTTCGAAATTGGAGCTCCTTTCAGAACGTGTGACGTCAGACAGTCTGCTTTTTAATTTGTCGCTGATTTGTTAATGGGTTTAGTCGTTATTTAGTTAATGAATTTTATTATACAAGAGTGCACAAATAAACGTCGTCTGACAGTCTAGCCATCAGATCGGGGAGACAATGAACTGTGGCCATGGAGAAGTTAGAAATCGAGGGGTTAAATCGCAAATAACAGATCAATATAAATTCTTTATCAGCTGTTTGGTTCAAGTAGGTAGGATGTGTATGAGCATTCCATTTACCAATTACTCGGTGACTGCAGCTAATAACTATAAAATCGCTACTTGTTACTTCGTTTATAAAATTGGATAGACGAGACACAGACTCTTATTGAATGTGAAATGGTATAGATACATATAAATATTCATATTCATATATTTATTTGCATTCCATATGTTATGTTGTAATACAACGTCTTCAGTTTGACTTTCAATTCATTTGAAGTTGGGTATGAAAACATTGAGATATTTATTTCTTTTGGTGTCTTGGGTTGCAGAGTATAATGGTTTACTTTAATACTTAATGGTTGCTCCGGAAGAAACGACCTACCAATACGCCTCGACGACTTACCTATAGTACCTACCTACCGTGTTTCATACTTATATGCAGTCGATACGACGAAAAACATCAACATTTTGCATTCATAACTTTAGGACCTGGCCGCGTATCGTACTGGTTCGAGGTGGCACCGGAAGAGTTTCTTTCTGGAAGGATTTGGGGGAGGCTTCGCCTAGTAGAGGGACAGTACAGGAAGAAACCATCGAAATGAAACCAGAAACGATTGAACCTACCTATCTATTAACGTACTGGCATACTAAAACAGCCACGAAAATGGCGACAATAAAGAAAAAAATATCCATTTAAAAGGGTGTGCTCGCCATTCTCACAAATTGGTCTACACTATTAAGCAGGACACTGGGCCATTACGGAGAGTATAAAACCCGTAAAATTACTGCGAAACAAATTAACTGATCCTTGAATTACGACATTTTGTGAGATAAAATGCTACCAATATTATCAATGCGAACAAATGGATGTTAAAAAATATATGTATGTTTGTAATCGTAATGTCATAGGGGAAACTGAAAAATAATTAAAATGGACCTAGATCGAATGTACTCGTATTGCAGTAAAACACCTTCATTGTCATAACTAAACTCGAAGTAATTAAAGCATTTACAGGCACTTTTTAGGAATTGTCAAGAAGTCTGGTCAGCAATATGAAGCTATTTGCCCATTCCAAAGCTATGGAAACGAAGGGTCAAGAAACTCCATGGACACTGTTTTTAAAAATCGATAATTCTGTAAGAGAATTCACCGATTTTCATCACCACTATAGTAGACGATATTAACCATTTAATATAGATTTCATTTCAAGTTTTCTCAGTTAAAACAAAAATAAAACATCCTAATTAGCTCCATATAAACCACGTGTTTCTTCGTATCGGAAAACCGTAAAAGCGAAACGAAGAACATGCAAACAGACAAGCAAAAGCAACTCTGTTATCTCTCAGCTGCTGTAAACATATTTTCTTTTGATACTCTAGAATTTTCCACAACAAACTCCAAGACCCTTCAGATTTTTCTTTAGAATTCTCGTCATGCGACGTTGAATGTCGTATCTTGGTCCCGAGAGTCTCCTCGATAATACAGGAAAAATAATTAACCATTGCGCAAACCGTCACCATGTAATCAGCGTATGCCTAGCGTAAAAAGTTTTCGTCGATTATCAAAAAAAGCTGATGTTTCATAGAAAATTCCCTACGCGGTCAAAATGTATGAAAGAACATTTTTTTTTCTTTTTTTATAAACGGCGAAAATTTTCTACGCTACGTCTAGAATCACATACTGAATTCATGGTTAAATACCTACCTATATTCCTCATTCCTCTGAGAGGCCGAAGATGAACAATGGTCTCGGTAATGGGAGTGATTTGTAGTGATAATATCATCAGTGCGAACTGGTTTTGTTTACGCAATCAATTGGCGATTGATACAGCAAATATGTTGAGGGTAAAATTGTTAGTATAATTTGTTTTTTTTCATCGTGAATTTAGTGCGTAGTTAACACTTTTTCACAGTTAAGAAACAAATAAAACATCCTAATAAAGCCCATAAGCCACAGAAAACGAATGCAAACAGGACGAGGAACACGCAAACAGACATGCAAAAGATACTTTACTGTCATAGTTAGCAGAATAACTTTTTTTAGTGTCTAGGTACTGTAAATATATTTTCTTTCTATACTAAAGATTTTTCCACAACAAACTCCTTCAAAGACCCTTCAGATTTTTCTTTAGAATTCTCGTCATGCGACGTTGGATATCGTATCGTGGTCCCGAGAGTCTCCTTGATAATATAATAATACCTACATTCCTCATTCCTCTAAGAGGCCCGAGATGAACAATGGTCTCGATGATGGGAGTGCTCCGTAGTTATATCATTAGTGGGAACTCGTTTTGTTTAATCAATTGGCGATTGGTATGGCAAATATGTAATAATATATTGTAGTCGAATAAGGATGGGATGAAAAAATGTTGTTGTCAAGACGATTTGGGTGCTTAGTTCAAATTTTTCCTGTGGGTTTATTTTTGGTATAGGGTAAATAAAAGTTATGTATAAAATGTCATACTACATAATTATATTAAAATCACATTTGATGTAAGTAAGTATTGTAGCGAGATGAGCAGACGACATTATTACCGTCGAAGGTAGAACCTAGATGAGACTGGCACAGGAGCGAGCGTGGGGATTGGCACATGAGAAGAGAGAAAAGAATAATAAATATAGATAGTTTATCATAGCAGTTTGTTACAAGAAAAAAGATTCGAAGTTCAAATAAAATCGTGACAAAAGCACATCAGACATATCCACCCTTTAGTCCTTACACTTTAATAGCAAAATTATGCCATCTCTTTTTAATTGTCCTAGATCCGCGTGTGTGAAAGAGATAGCGACAGTTATTCACAGTCAGACGATGTTGATGAAGACATTTGTGGGCATAACATAAAAACTTACGACATCATTGTTTTCCTGGCTACGTAGAATGCCATTGACTCCGGTGCTAGGGAACACGAGCCAACCTTCGTCTAGTCGAGCCTATTTGTAATGGAAATAAGGATGAAAAAGGTTGGGTATTAATAATTCTTATGGTAGGTACAAAAGTTAATGAGTATTATTAGGTAAATGGCAAATAGAAAAAGTTCATGTTATTGAACTTTTTCAAGATGATTAAATTAAGTAAAATACTGGTTAAAGTTATAACTAATTTTAATTTTAGGTTATGTTGTGCGGTGACTTAACATAATTCATACAAAAATAGTCAAATTCACTACTTTTTTGGAACGAAATTCCTTACCGCACGTTATACTCTGCACGCTTACATTTTGACCGTCAGGACACTTTTGCTGTAATATGTATGTTTGTGTGTTTACAAGCGTGTGCTTGTTATTTAATACATAAAATACAGCGAGAGGAACTTCGATCCATCCGGGTGTCCCACGAAACCTCTGGGCTTTTTTTCTATTGATATCAAAGACATTTAGAAGTAATTTCAAAACAAAAACAAAAAATCTTTGTCTATGGCTACAGATGTTAAATCAAAGTGCAGTGCCCTTTCGGCCCTTTCACAAACGAAAGAAAGGTGTGAACACCCTAAATAACTATCAAACACGTACCTAATAAATATTCGATTGATTTCATATGCATACGTTATAATTAGCGACCATTCAGATTCCTGTCATACCTTTCTACTTGGACTGATTAAGGTATGAGAAACGGTATTCAGAAATTGTTTATTTTAGCCCTTTGGTTTATTATGAATCAATAATAAGCTTTTTCTACCGTTATTTATAGGTTAAAAACTAACTATATCGTAATATATTCCTTAATACTGCTAAGTTAATAAATCTAACTAGCCTATTCACAACTACATATTATGTCAAAGATTTAAGAATGACAGCCAGGACTAACGGCTTCACGTGCTTTCCGTGGCACGGAGGGGTCTTCACCTATATGTGAAGAAACAATACTGAAAAGTATCGATGCATAAAACATAGATGATAATATAATCCTTGAAAATGGTTTATAGGCCAAAAGATTCACGAGTGTATTTTTTTTCAATGTTAAGAAAGAAAGAATATGCGGTACTTACTAAACATTAAAGCCTCGTATCCACTAGGAAACATTTGGCGCGCGACATGTTGCACAACATGTTGAAAGTTAGCGCGAAACTTTTGTTTAGCAATGTTGTCTGTCTACGCATGATCAGTCGTCGATAACATGTCGCCAGAGGAACTAGTATTGATTTCAGCGGCGCCGGCGCGGTGGTTATAATTTTATTCAAAAATGCATCAAAAAGAAAAAAACACGTTGGTGGGTTAGAGAAAATGATCTCCGTGTGGTTAGTGGATCTTTTACGAATTTTACCCGTTCGTTACACCACACGGACATTTCTGCGCGTCACGTCTCAACTCGACAACATTTGACGCTCAACTGCATGTTGCACGGAAACAAACAACAAGCCGCGCGTCATATTGCGCGCCAGCTGGCAACGTCGCGCCCTGATGTGAAACGCTGTAGAACATGTTGAGCGTCCCGTGTTGCGTGTCAATTGTTGCCTAGTGGATACGAGGCTTTAGGTTAACAAGCTCTAAAGTTATACTTATCTATATACCATAGCAACAAGCCTAAATACAGCACCTGAATTAATCCTGTGTCATTTTCAGCTTTCTTTTATACAAAGGCTCCTTCCTACAAACAGGTGCGACACGCGATATAATCGCGCGCGACACAAAGGCACCGCTCGTTGCGCGACTTGCGGTGCCTTTGTGTCGCGTGTCGTGTCGCGCCTGTGTGAAGGAGCCTTAAATTCATACTTATTCTAAGCAAAAGCATGTTCCTTTACCTGAACTTCATTACTTCCGAGCAAGAATCATCCCATTTAGGCGTAGGCGTGCAATTCACGACATGTCTTATAACTTATAACACCCAACAAATCAGACAAATTCATAATTTCAAACACAAAAACAATTCTATACAACCAAGAATTGGTTAAAAATGTCATAAAAGACCACTTATTTCTCCAAATTGCGAAAAATAACGCAGTATAATAATTTAATCCGCGGTGAATTACGACTAACTTGTATGACAAAATAAAGGAAACTTCGACTCCTGTTGTTGTTATTTATTACTATTATAAATAAAACGTACAATATATCCTCCAATGAGGTGTTCAGCAAAAATACATCAATTGGTACCTAATGATAAACAATCCTGCTTTGTGTTAAATAGAATGCTATAGTTCAGCTCTATAGGTACACTCAAAAGTTGTACTTTTCTTTTGATTTGTTTGTTATTTTTACATTGTTTCTTATATTGTCAATATCTCTTCAATAGAAATAGATCACCAAAACATTTTCGAGAGAGAGAAAACTCCAAAGGCGTTCCTAAATTATTAGCTCCATAAACCTCAACAACAACTTATTATTCAAAAGTTCTCCCACAACTAAAGGCTCGTACACACAGGCGCGACGCGACACGCGACACAAAGGCACCGCAAGTCGCGCAACGAGCGGTGCCTTTGTGTCGCGCGCGATTCGCGTCGTGCGTCGCACCTGTTTGCAGGAGCCTTAAACGGTACGATCCGGGGAGGAGTGACCCAATAAACAGCAATTACAATGGAGCGGAAGAAAAACGAATAACAATATCCACCACCTTTTCTCATCACTGCAAAGTTATATAAATGTTACGGGTAATAGCGGGAGGTAAAATAATGGATGATCTTGGTAAGTAATGATTGAATTTGGTTTTATGTAAGTGGAAGACGGTAATAGAAAACGTTTTAGTTTATTAAGCCCAGGATTTTCAACTCTCGGTATTGACCCGAGCATTGAGAATTTGTATTCTCAATGCTCGGGTCAAAATCGTAGCTCTGTTGGCAGAGCTCATCCCATTACAGTCACGAGCACTAACATGTCAACACTTGACAACTTTCAACTGCGATTTTTTCGTGAAATTACGAATGCAACGTTTTTTTTTTTTTTTTTTTTATTCTATTTTTTTTTGGACTCGTTGCGTTGCTTTACATAAACCTATGGGTTAGAAAATACTATGTTCGTAATAACATAAAACTTCATTAAAAAATAAAGGAGCAAATTGCCTTTCAATAAAGCCAAGTGTATACATACTTATGCTCGTGACTGTACATCAAAAAAACACACCGTTCGTCGTCGTCGCTCGTCATCTAGACCCTCACCGATTTTCAACTCTTAGCGGTAAGCTGAGCGCTGCAAAAGCGCGAAAAAAAACCACTGACAAAAATATGCCCGCGCGAACCTGGGCTTAGAATACTGCCGCAGTTTCACGGTTTTAGAGAAAGATGCTAAAATGCATAAAGCTCTATTTAGATGATGCAAGTTTATTGCCTGTGTGTGGCATACAATAAAATTGAAGCAACGCATGACTTGCATCGTCTAAACAAGTAAACACTGATTAGACAATGCAACTTTTATTGTTACTTCAAGTAATGGTATGTCCCAGGCAATTAAATCGCACCGTGTAAATCACACTATCAATCATAATCTGAATAATTTTTAAGGGTATTGATAATCCATTGCTTCATAATATGTTCGAAAAAAAACACTGGCACTCCGGTAGTGCCGACAGAAGTGAAAACTTGAACAATTACGAGTGTATTTTGTGAATCGTCTTATAAACAAAATGTTATATATCCGTGGTTCAGCGCCATCTCGTCGTTGTTGGATGAACTACGTAGTTAGTACGCGAGGCCCTCGTAGTTCTTCCCGATGTGCATAGATGGCGCTGTCTTACGTTTTACGTCTTACGAATTTTCGATCAGGGTCACGTGACCTGACGCCAGTTTAGAAGTTTTTACCCATTCCAAAAAAAGTACACAGCGCCGCTAAAGAAGTTTTCACTTCAAAAATTGTCTGATCAACAACTTAAATAAAGCAATGAATATTGTTGAAATGTCAAAATGAAAGCAAAGATTGCTACTGATAGTGTTACGCAATTACTCCGAAAGCTTCAGACAAAAAATTTTAAGTTGATTTGAAATTAAACACATTCAAAACCTAGTTTATAAATTGCTGCAAATAATTCAGCAGTATTTGTACACGTTGGAAGTTTTACGAGGAGGCATGTAGCAAAGAAAATAAAAACGCAATATGATCAAGAAAATTTAATATGTCAGGATCTCTTCCCAACACGCCGGCGCCGCCCGAGGAGATTACGAGCCACAATTGCTTCCATATTTTGTGGTGGCACGTCATACTAACCAGTTGTTAATAAACGAGAGAATTCTAGCGATAGTTAGCACACTGGATCAAATATAAACACACTAGCTTTAGTTATGAACTGTTGTGACGTAGTATCAAATTGTTCGTGATTAAAATTTTTGAAACAGCCATACTAAGCCCCGATTTGTTATTGTTATCTATCCATTCATTCAAAAAACAACTTTTTTTAGTACAGCGGTGTATTTGCGTAACACATACACCGCTGTACTAAAAAAGTTGTTGCAACAATAGCAATGGCTTTCATTTTGACAGGTCAACAACATTCATTGCGTTATTTACGTTGTGGAGCAGACGATTTTTTCAAACATATGAAGCAATGGATTAGCAATATCCTTCAAAATGATCCAGATTGGATTGATAGTGTGTTACGCAATTTAAGGGTGCAGGTGGTAGTAGTGGTTTAGTAGTACGTTGGTGTATGTGAAGTACATCTCATGATTGTCAACAAATCACAACAGCTTACAGTAGATTTACATATTCAAATCCATTTATTGTTTATAACAGGTGTAGAGTCAGTTCTTATAATTATTAGTGATTACAGACATTATTTAGCTTTCAGAAATAGAAGGCTTATCGCTTAGTCGCCTGCTGATTAAAAGATCAACGATATACAAACAGATTATGACTACCAACGTCTTCACTAGCTACATAATGTTATTAGTAACATCAAACCGGGTGCGTCTGTACTTTCAAAGTCTCAATAAACTCAACTGCATTCTGTAAGCACAGCTGCCACGCATACTCTTTAGACAGCTGCTACCAAAATTGAAGACACGAAAATACAATTTAATGCTAACATAGCTTTATTGAAGCCCAAATAGACAGATATGAAGTCTACGAGAGTCGAAGATATTATGAAATACAACCTGCATTCTAAAAGTGAAGAAGCAATCAGTAAATGTAACAGGAACTTTGTGAAGTCTCGTGAAACCTCGTGAAGTAAATACGAAATATGTAAGAGATATGGTGAAAAGCGAGCTGGAATATAGTCTGCGATACGGCACGTTTGCCACGAAAAATATGGGCTTAATCCGGTAGAAGACTGCATGCTACGTACGCAAAGTTATGGCAAATTTATGATGCTTGCCCCCCAAGCTAGTATGTTTTACACGTTGGCATTTGTGAGGAGAACAAGATTTGTGTAATATCATCGTAGTTATAGTTTATTTTTAAGAGCAGTGGTGGCCCAGTTGCCGCGACTTACGAGTTGTAGGTCGTAGGTTTGAACCCAGATAAGCGCTTTACTTTGTATAAATTATTTCATCACCACTGCTCTCAAAACGGTGAAGGAAAACATCGGGAGTAAATCGGCATGATTGTCCTAAAACCAAAAACTCGAAGACATGGTGAACCATTTACCAACATACATGAAATACACATCTAGGGACATCTACTTTACGTTTAACACGTTTTTTTTTTCTAATGTAATTACCGTTAAACATTTAAAAATGGAATCATAGTAAAAGTAGAATCTGGCAACATAGATATTATAAATATTAATTCTTTTTGGATAGCCCATACCCCCACGTTATCTTAAACAAAAGTTGTAAGTATTTTATGGTCAACATTACACAGGAAATACCCAATTGATTTGATTTGATGAGGGCCCGTTGGATAGGCAACAATAAAAGCGGTACCTAATAAATTGGAAACATTGCCAGAATTACCATAAATTGTACTTTCCTGGATCAAGTTAATAGGAGACCAGCTGTCCATTCTCTCACAGAGAGAAGTCCCAGCAGTGAAACATTTATAGTCTGATTATTGTTTTGTCTATGAAGCCTACTGCGAAACATAGATTTCATCCAAAATAGTTAGGAATGCCCTTTACTGGCTTGTCTAGTTATCACACTAGATAAGTCAATAAATTTATAACTGGCCACCGCGAATATTAGCAATTCATCAAACAAAAATATGGCGTCGTAAAAATAAAATCGTTCCTTTTTCAAACCAACTTCACGCTTACGCTTTACATGCATGTGAAACTGCAAACAACCCTCATTTTGCTATCGAGCTGCCATTAATTGAACAGCGTTGAACAAACATTGGTTGAAACATTTTTCATTCACAATCCACATAGATAGCCATTGAAAAGTTGGCCGTCTACTCGACCAACAATACCAACGCACCTTGTTAATTTACGCTGAGTCCAAGTGCTATTGTTGGCACTAATTGGTGCTTTCATCAAGTGCTAGTACGTTCAATTTGTTTATTATATCTTTTGCAATATATGACTTATGATCTGATGATGAAGACTGTTAAGTTTTAGGCATGTTGTATTGTTTAAATCAGTCCATCTTATGATTGAGTGATTCCAAACAATCCAAACGGTGGCATGCTCATTACTCATACAGCATTCGTTTACGAGAGAGAGCAAAGATATGTAGTTTAACAACCATAACAACGTGCAAAACGGAAGACAAAACCATTTAAAATGTGATACCATTCCACAAACAACTAAAGAAATCAAGCTGAGATTTCATTAGGACTCAGAGGAGTCCCAACGCGGCATAATCGGTAGACTGCCGGAGCACAATGGTAGCAATTTGCCGTAATTACTACAGTGGAGACCGCGCTTAACTTACCTGAGCGAACCATAGACGAAAGACGAACGGTGGAAGTAATTCAGTATGAAAAGAAAACTTTCTCTAGGGAGCTGATTGCTCGGTTTGTAAATATATTTTATTATTTGCTCAGCCTTTTATACGAATATTTATGTACTTTTGAGTGGATTAAATATTTTCTAAGCCATTTCAGAGCTGTCAGATTAAGCAGACCAAGTTGTTTATGGTAGAATTTTCAAATTTGATACTTACCCCTTATAGGATTGATACTAAAGCAAAAAGGTTTCTTAGAATGTTCGAGACGCTTTGTTCGTATACTCAACTCGATTTGAAGTAGAGAATCGTTTGAGTTTGTTCTTAAATTCATTTCCTGGATGACTCGAGAAAACGAACGTCTCGATAGATCGAATACCAACCGTGCCGGGTTCGTGCCCGTGTACGAAACGACCAAAAAGTAAGACAAAAGTCTGTAATAGGTTTAGTGAACTCCATTATAGACGTGTACTAACATTTTAGACTTTAGAGCGAACAGTGAGTCTTGTCTTTGGCTTATGTGGTTATTTTCTTTAACCTTTGACCGCCACAGTCATGTATATGTCGCAGGTTTTTCATAAAATTAGGTTTTTGATGAAAAACCTAGGTTTTTGATGAAAAACCGGAAGATGACACATTTTAAACTCAATTTCATCATAAACCTGTAAAAATCCAGACTCTTGATCAAAAACCTGAACTAGTTTGGGTTTATGATAAAGTTCTTGTCAAAATCACGGGTTTGCTTGGTTTTATGACAAATAAATCTATTTAAATGAAACAAATAAAACAATCCATCATCATGGCATCATTTGCAACTTAGTAGAAAGAAAACAATTATTTATTTATCAAAATTTTACATCCATGATCCAATCAATATTCTCCTCCTTCAATCCAATTATGAAATGAAATGTTTCAATGTCACGTACCTATATTAATCTGATTTTAATAAATAATTGTTTTCTTTCTACTAAGTTGCAAATGATGATTAATTGTTTTATTTGTTTCATTTAAATAGATTTATTTGTCATAAAACCAAGCAAACCCGTGATTTTGACAAGAACTTTATCATAAACCCAAACTAGTTCAGGTTTTTGATCAAAAATATGGATTGTTACAGGTTTATGATGAAATTGAGTTTAAAATGTGTCATCTTCCGGTTTTTCATCAAAAACCTAATTTTATGAAAAACCTGCGACATATAGATGACAAACCAAAATGTGCCCAGCGTGCCACGGTTCGACTACATGACAGACTTTGACGCCGAGGGCACGTTTTTGATTTTTTGTCGTATGGCGGTCAAATGGTTAATAAAAGTAAGAAAGGACAGTTAGTCCTTCAAGTGTTTATTCTTTATCAAATTATTTGTCTAAGAGCTGATTTTTTTATAGTCAAATATCTCTTAACTAATGAGTAAATATTGCCCTTTGACAGTGTTTGTACAAGAAATATGTCAAACTGTCATATTTATTATTCAGATAAAAGCTATTTGACTCTTGAAAAATCAACCCTAAATTATAATGACCCTAAATTCAGCGTTAGTAGTAGCAAGTCCACTTTGACGAAACCACAAAAAATATACCTACAATGATATGCGCGTGTTAGTCGAGAAATACATTAATAATTCCCCACCGGATTAGGTAATTACATGCTGAGCACATGAATAACATCCACAGGCTACCTACAAAAGGACCAATTAGTGTCCCTACAAACAGCTATAAACATAATATCAACAGCAGTCCTTTAATTAGAGCATCTAACCATACTGCCTACAACCTGCGTTGCGTACCTACGTCCGGCGCACGTGATGCCGGTCACACAATAATGGCGACGACGCCAATGATAAGACATAACATAACAAAACAATGATTAATAATGGTACGAACAGAACATTTCTCTCTATTTGGTCCGCACGTGCCTGATCACAGACGTGATTCAACGACCTGGGTGAAGGTGCTTCAGATGGCAAGTCTAGCGTAACTAGCGTCGGGTGTGGCTGGGCTGGGTTTCATTTGTAGTGTTTTGTTGTATGTTTAGGTAGAAAATAATCTTCAGGGTTATCTGTCAAGGTGGGAAGCGTCAGACTAGCCCGCAAAATTTAAATTTTCTAACAGTTTTTGCAATTTGATGTGTCAATCAATAACTAATAATATTAATTGATATTTCATGAAATAGTCATCCCTCCCCTCCCAATCCTCTAACTGTAGAGGGTTTTATTGATTATTTTAATGATTATAATTCTGTAAACACATACTTGTTACGATCGCGAATCATATTTTGTTCAACATACAACCTGACACTGCCTAGCAAATTGCATAAAACTTAAGAAAATTGGAATGTCGCGGATTCTTAGGCACTTCCCTCTTAAATCTTTGAAACTAACAAACAATGAAACTTGTCTCGGATAATATGTATATGTCTCCATTATGTATCTACATTTTGTCTCTATCTGCCTCTTTTTTTCTATTATTTTATTTTCTTCTTCTTTGCTCCAAGAAACACCATCTTCAATTATTATTTTTTTCCTTCCAATCTTAGCGCCGCTACCTCAAACGCTACTGTACTTATTATTTCTACTGCAATTTTCTCTTCCAGCTTTACACGTTCGTCTGAAAGCACCGCACCCCGTCTACGGTTTGCGCTGACCGTACCTACTGACACTTGGCAGACCGTAGCATCGAAATTGGCGGTAGACGTGTTCTGCAATTTTGTTCGAAGTCAGTAAAAATACGAGGGAAACGGATTTACATACGTAATGGCGGGTATTGTTAGCAATACCTGCAGTTTGTTTGTGGTCTAATGGGCAGTGGGGAGCTTCTGTTTGCTTGCGAGTTAGGAGCATTAAGTCAATTATGATCAGGTTTCTATAGGTTGTAATATGGGGCTTTACTTTACCATAGTGTTCTACTGCTAGTTTATGGAACAGTGATCTAGCTACACTATATAATATCTTGATTTAAAATAGTGTCCTTGAGTTCCTTGTCCGTTCTTCTCCTTAGAGATTAGAGATCTACGTTTTGGAATGGGCAACACAGCTTCAACCTTCTGAGTAACTGACCGAATTCAAAAGTTCCTGTAAATGGTTTGATTGAATTGAAATACAGGCTTTGAGTTTGACTAAAGTCTCAAAAATAGCCAGTTTCTGAAACGCCTATCAAGATTCAGTCTCTGTTAATCATGTCAAATCTCATGTAAGCTGCTGTTGTGATTGGTAGGCGCAAATAATAACGGCCAATCAAATCACTAGACATAAGATTTGATAACAGAAGGGCAATTCCCATATTTTTATGAACGTTCGCATTCAAATAGATATTTGTAATTGCCCTAAATTTTTGACAAGTTTTTGACATTGATTATCACTGAGATTTGATTACGACTAGACTTTGAACGTTTTTAATTACGAGAATTGGCCTTTTTTTTCAGGATGGGATATCATCGGATGACCCCTCCCGCTCTGGGTGGAGCGGAAGGGAGTGTCAGACTCTTACTGACTAAAACCCACCCGTGTTCCTTCCTTAGCCCTTTATGTTCCGGGCCAGCGGTAACCCTTTCGGACAATCCCGCTGACCACGGGAATTGGCCTTGCAAGCTTTTAGAAACTCCTCTAAAATCTTGCTGTCTGTCAAAAACTAGGCACATAACTAAGAACATTTATATTTTTTTACGTAGTTATTCTGGGACACTTTCTTTGATCCAACCTTTTAAACGACTTTCAATGCAGGCTAGATGGGCACTATCTTCGGTAGCCAATCATTATCTGTAATTACATTGCGTAGCCTAGCAACTTTGTTAAAGAAAACTTGTACTAAACGCTCTCTTTGATGAAGGCAAAGGAAACATTGATTGGTGGTATTTCTTTTTATTCTTTCTTAAGTTTTTGTTACTAAACTGTGGGGTTGTTTTTATCATTAGTGCATACATACTGCTCCGACTGCTGGGACTCAGGCCTCCTCTCTTCGGGTAATATAACACGTGGGCTTAGTGCGGGTTGGTAAATGTCACATCGTCGCTCGCATGACTAAAAGTCTTATCTCATTTTTAGCTGATTTGGGTTGGGACAGCTATATAAGTCTATTCGTGATTCTTTATATTTTGTTGCCTTTCAAAATGGTTATATTTTGAGATCCAAATAACATAGAGCTACGACGATTTAAAAAATGTAAAGAATCACGAATGGAGGAGTGTGGTTGTACCCACTCAGATCAGCTAAAAAATGAGAAAAATAAGATAGGACTTTTTGTCATGCGAGCGACGAACGACTTGGAATTTTTGGTTCTAGGACATGCCGGTTTTCTCACGATGTTTTTCTTCACCGTTTTGAGAGCAGTGGTGATGAAATTATTTTGCTCAAGCGCCTGCCTGGGTTCAAACCCACGACGTAAAACTAAGTCGGGGCCATCACTGCTCTCATCATCATACTCTTATCTTTAGTATTAACAGATTTTGTCCTACTTACACTTACTACATTTTGGTTTTAAGAATATTGTCTTTTCCTATTTTGACACTGTCAACTTGCTAGACACATACTTATTTTATTTTAGATATAAATAAAAGATTACTTTAACCTTTTTTTTCACTCATGTTGTGGAAAAGTCTATAGTGAAAGCACGTTATATTGCAAAAAACACTTTTCTACAGATATATTCTTGATTTTCTTGGGTAGCTCTATATATTCTCATTAATATTTTATTTATTTTTGACTGATTCACCAACGATTTTTTACACAGGTTTTATGCCAAAGGTAACATGCAAAAGTGAGTATGCGACAGTGCAACAATCACTTACAGGCAAACTCCGCATGCATAAAGAAGTTGTACAAAAAAGTATAGGTGAAAACTCAAACCGAAACTAAAATAATGGCGCTACAGCCAGCGAGGCAGAATCACTACGATAACCTTTTTTAAATATCGTTTTACCTACAAACAGAACTCCCGAATCACGGTAGTATCCATTTATTGAGAAAAACAAACCCAATCACTCGGGACCCGGTACCCACGTCAAGTAATCAGACGTGCTATCTAAAAAGGTTGAACTTACCGCCATGTTTACCGATCGTTTCATGTTTAACGGTTATTGGAACTGCCACCTTTCAATAAAAAAACAATTCTAACCTCGAGGAATGGCAAGTAATAAAAGGGATCCAGAGTATCTAAATGTAAAACAACTTTTATTTTAAAAGTACGCACACGACAGCTTCGTCAAATGTGTTCGCTTTTCGAGCCTGCGACGTGCAGATGCAAAGCTATTTCAATATGCATCCAAACTACAGGGCGTTGAAAAATTCATCTACGAAAAGCATCTTTTACTTTTCCACTTTGAGACGTCGAATTGCGAAGCTCCTTGCATATTTCACTGCAAGATTGCATTAAACTTGCTAGAAATGTGAGTATAATAAGACCAGATGTTCAAGTCGAAGGTACGTGGGAATGGAGAGCTGCACAATTGGTACAGATGGTATCTGTCTGAAGGCCAGCCAATAGCTAGATTTACGTACAGCCATAATACCGTTATTTCGCTCGTTAGTAAGTTTCTAGGACTGCACGATTATCAATGTGGACAGATATTAAAGGACGATATGCCTTTCCTGGAACATCGGTTTTGTGCGATAGCTTTAACTCTCAACAACAGTGAAAATAGGACGCTAAAGGGCAATTTTGCAGGCGACAGGATAATTAGCAAATTACAGAGAGCCGACGCGAACACGAATGCTCATTACGACTATAGAATTAGGGGCAGGAAACAAAGCGGTAGTTCGTAGTTCCACGAAGCCTTTGTCACGGCGGAAACGAGCTTAATGCTCACCTGCGTAAAGATGAAAATGGCGGCGTTTATGCCAAAAATATTTTAATATTGTAAGTGCCACAATTACGTAGCCATTCGAATGTTTAAGATGAACATCAGTGAATTAAGAACAAAAAACGCACACCACGCCACTGACGAAGGAAACGAGCCATTTGTTAAATTAAGTTAACATTCCGAGAGACTTCTCTGACATACTTTCAAGAATATATGTACACATATACATTGTAACAAAAAGCGAAATTGCATATTCAATAGAACATATTGGGCTTGGCTGTCGGTCACGCCTGTACATCGAAAGCGTGCCGGGTCTATCCAATCCGATGACTGTTCACATGCAAATTCGTGCCGGTAATAGATACAGATAACGAAAGGTCATAGGGGATCGGCAAACGACAAATACCTATATTATCAAGACAACCTTTGTAGCCGGCTTATCGACGGCGACAGAACTGATTTACCGATTACTGGGAGTTTAACGTACGCTAAGCGGCCAAATACCGAGAGATTATCCAAGCAAGTTCGAGTTAGCAAGGCTAATTACAATTATACGTTTTGATCATTGAACTAAATGGCAATTGAGCCGAAAACTGGATTAGACAAGATTAATCTATACATTATAATTAAATAGTAACGAAGAAATTTTTGACCGTTTGTCTGGATGTATATTCCGGAGTAGCGCAAAAACGGCTGAACGGATTTGGATCAGATTTAGCACACAGATAGTTTATAACCTAGATTAACATATAGGGAACTTTTAATTCCGGTAGTTCGTTCCCGTGAGATATTTTCAGACATCCACGCAGGCGAAGTCGCAGGCAAAAGCTAGTGTAGTAGCACACAAATTGTCACAACAACAAATGACAAAGAAGTTTCAGTAAAAAGTTCACAAGGAGAAAATCTTCAGGCAATTTTACCTTGTTCTCGTAACACAGAAAAATCCTGCGGATTACAAGCCCGATCAAACTTTAATCCACAAAAGAACTCTGAAGACGGTGCGGCAGAAAACTTCAACAGGACTGTAAATATTTTGAATAAAAAATCTTTATCTTATTTATTTCACACAAGTCTAGGAAGATCTAAAGAGAAACATGGGCTATATGAAAAAGCTTTGTGAGAAAGTATGATTGATCGAACAGATAAGGCGACGATAGCTTTTTCATGTTGCCTAGTGTCTGCACGAGTTATTGTTTGAATAGTCGTGAAGCGGTGAAAAAAATAAAGTCAGCAAGGTTACTGTTAGTATCGGGGCTATCTACTAAGTGTGCGACGGACTCGGAAGATGCTACCACCAATGCTGGTGCATTTCTTTTTATAGCCTTGCTAATCAAATAAGTATCATTGGCGTATTATGCACGTACGTCAATATAAAAATAAGAAGCTATACGACACAATAATCCGTTGTCGTTTCAACGTAAATAACTGCATTTCTGACATCAATTCCGATGATGTCACGCTGCCTGTCGGACCGGAGGCTAAAAATGGCTGTAGTCTTGTTTGTGAGGGCTAAGGACGAAGGCCGAATTTCAATTTGGACGTACAGACACAGTTGAATGGGCTCGCGCAACCGACGACCGTTCTCATGCAAATGTGGCATCGCAATGTTTATAGCCAGCCAGTTAGTACGTAACGACTTTATTCAAATTTCGAATTTGGAATGGAATTGGGAATATGGTGTAGATATTTTTTTTTTTTACTTGCCAAGTAAGCTAGGTAGTGCCAAGCCAGGTCCTAATTCTACAGGATACTGGAACCCTCGCCAGAGATGAGTACAATATGAAATCGAATTTTTCACGACACTGGTTCCTTACGCTCTGAAAAACAATTTCCAGAATAACAAACGTCTCAGCAGGTACCGCCTCGCTTACTCAATTTATTTCGAGCTTATTAACTAAATGGCAAACAACATATAATTACGCCCGATGCTGCAGGTAAGTATGTGAGTTCAATTAGGGACAGACTACTTTCTCTTCCACTTATAATACAGCCGGTCGATTCTGTAAAAATCTCACCGTGAAAACTTAGGTGAAGTGAGTTTGTTTTTGCTAGGAATTGACACTATTGACAGCTCACTCCACGCTCACTTCACCTAAGTTTTCACGGTGAGATGGTTACAGAATCGCACTTCAGGTAAATATAAAAACAATGTAGGCAGAGATGAAGCTTAGTCGAGTATAAATCGTTTCGATTGTTTTTGATCAATCAATGTTTATAATGTTGGACATGTAAAAACAAGTGATTTATGATAGCTGATTAGCTGTGTAGGTCAATAATTGATATATATTTTTAGTACAAATTCGAGTGGAATTGAGGATATTTGATAAGCAAATCTCTATTATCGCTTATGAACATAAAATATTCGTAATAAGGACGTCCCGAAACCGTAATATCAATTGATGATAATCGATTTGTCTCGTTGGTTTAGTGATCGCAAGCGCCACTGCTGCCAAACCGCATCATTATTCCAGATTTTTAGCAGGATTTTTTTTTCTTCTTCGTATTAAAAGCTGCCATATCTCATGGCTACCTAACCCCGCTGTTCTATAAGAAAGACTGCAATTCACCAATTAACAACTCTTGAGTAACGTAAACACTTGAACCGTGTGTAAATAAATGATTAGGTAGTTACCTACCTATAGTAAATGAGTGACGATAAACAACGTGCTGGGAGTTAATTTGGAGTCCATGACTCAATGCAATATCATCGGTCGTTTTCATGATACGGCAGAGAAGCTATGGTCAAAAGAAAATTGGTAGGTGCCGTATGTAATGGAAAGGGGGCGTCCATAAATTACGTGAGGTGTTTTTTTTTAATTTCTGTCCCTCCCTCCCCCCTGGTGAGATGTCGTGAGATTTTATTCAACCCCCTTCCCATCCCCCAATCTCACGTGAGATTTTTCAAAATGTGGGTTTCTTACGTAAACGCGTTGGATTGTTATTTGGTATAAAACAAATATGGTGGTTTGACAGTCAGTAGATGTATAACGTCGAAGTATAAATGAAATTTTCTTTCGAACGAATTAGTGAATGATCTTAATCGTATTACGATATACGCTTAAGATTTAATCTTAAGCATGTACAATCTGGATTAAATGGACCAAAATAGTATAATTTTTTTTGTTTCAATCAGAAAAAAAATTGCGTGATATTTGTCGAGACCCCCCTCTCTCCAACGTAAGATTAGATGAGATTTGACTCGACCCCCTCCCCCCCTTAAACATCTCACGTAATTTATGGACGCCAAAGAGTGAACTTTACTTTTTTTTGTAGATGCTGATGATCTCAGTCAAGAAACAATGGATGGACTGTGTGAAATATAATATGGCTAGTAAAGGGGTGCCCAAGTAACATTTTAAACTGTATAAAAGCTGTATTATGGACTATTTGTTTACTGCAGGCTGTTAAACGTGCTGTATAAAGACTGTATAGCAAGCTATACAGCCCTTGTAACTCTGAAATGGGCCCCAAAATTATACAGCTTTAAGTGTAGATTTAGCTGTATAACAGCTGCATAATAGCTGTACTATTTGGCTGGCTAAGATACTATTTAGATACTTTTATACAGCTTCCATTCTCTAATTTTCTTTTTTATTCTTTTATACAGACTCAGGCTTGTGAAAATCTTAATAAAAGAATAAATATATTATAATTGTGTTCGTGGTTGAATTCATTCTCCATTTTATTTACTATGTGCCATATCTGAAGATAAGTGAAAAAATATTTAATAACCAAGTGGTAAGTAGGTACTCTTTCCTGTTTATCGTTGTTGTTATGCTTGCGACTGATATTTTTATGTGAGTATGTATACTAGTTTTAAGCTCAAAACTCACGCCCCTTCGAAATAAGGAATATACATACATTTTTTCTGTAACAACAAATATGTGATCAAATCTGAAAACAGTTTTAAGAGTAACCCGGACTGTTCTATTGATAGTAAACGTAATTGTGTGTACTATACAGTTAAAATCTTTTGTAATTTTGTACTGAAATTTCAAAAACAAACAAAAAAATATCTCGTAAAATTGCAATGCAATTTATAAATTATTATAAAATGGCGTTCTTAGTTTATACAGCTCTTGCTCTTCTAGTACCCCTTAATACAGCTTTTTGCATAACAGAGTCGTTATTTAAGAACGTATCTCAGCCTAAAGAGTAACATTGTCTGTACATTAGTATTTAAGTACTGTAGAAGCTGCCTTAAATTCTTATTCATATTCATTAATACAGTTAATTAGGGTTCAGTTGAAAATATAGAAAACCTCATTATGATCCAAGGCCCGTAAGGCGGTGAGCAAGGAATCGGATAATAATTTACCAAATAGTAGTTACTGATAGCGAAAAGAAACAATGTATTGTTTTTATTTATAGAGATGTATTGTATCTAATTTAAATACTGAAGCAAACACTACAGAGTGCAACAGTTTAATGTATTTTTATTTTATATATATTTGTATCTTAACTCTTGTTCACTTAACAAATTGGCAACTGATCAAAATTATGACTCCGTGTTGTTATTAGTTGTATCCAATAAATAGACTGATTTTAGGTTATATTAGTTTCAAAATAATCGATAAGCTGGATAATTGTGTATGCCAACACTATAATAATAACTTTAATCTTCTAAAACACGAAAAACTGTAAAAAGGGAAAAATGTACGCCAATCGCATAAGGCTTTAAAAAGGAGTAAATCTAAACTCTTCTACATGAGACAGAATTGAATTAAACTATTATAAAGGGAACTGCTTGCTAAGAGTATCCTAGATTTCCGTTGTACAGCTATTATCAAGCTTAACTTGAAGGCTGAACAATAGAGTAATTTTACACCAATATTCAGGCTATAACAATATTTAATGCTCTTGTGCAGAAGTAGGTTATATAAAAGTATAATTTGAGAGCAGTATACAGTTATTGTCTTATAAAGTTGCTGAACGCAGTTTTTTACGCCGCGGTCTGTATTTTAGCATTTTCCAATGCTATTTAAAAGCTAAAGGTAAAAATTTTGGCTCTATACAGCCGTTAATCAGCTATACTGTATACAGTTGTACAGTTATACTAAAGTACAGTCCTATACATATTTTTACACTCTTGTACATCATTTATTAAGCTTATAGCTGGTAATGCGCTGGTAAATATAATATTTTTCCGCTTAAATGTTACTTGGGTGACTACCGCGATGACGACTGATAGAGAATGATGGAAGCCAAGACATGTTGCGTCGACCTCAAATACATTGGGATAAGGTAAACAAAACGATGTCGATGATCTGTCATATAATCGTCAGTTACAAAGATATTCTCTCAATCAGCCTACAGCAACAAACCTACGAGCAAATGTATGTGAGTAAATATATCCATTACCCCCAGACTTTACATAACAAACATACATACATCCTAAAATCAAAACTGTCTACAATTCTCATTAAAATTAAGTTGGCATTACGTACCTAGCAACATAAACAAGCCAAGTACACAAAACACGCTGTTATTATAACAAGTCAGTTATTAATAACCAAAGCTACAATTTACAGAGTCAACAACCGCCATTTTGCGAGGGAAAATTGATAATAAATGCTTTATATAATCTGTGGAAGGCTGTGATCACGCCCGCGCCCACGTCCATGTCTAGTATAAACCATGCTTTAGAACTAAGAGCTACAATCATGAATGATTCATCAACGTATATTAGCTAATAATAAACTTAGGCAGAGAGATAGGAAAAAGGGAATTATCCGAAATATCTTCGTTTTGTTATGCTTTTGAGGTATTGTTTGCAATAGACGTACTGTTGAGGTTGTTAAGATGATGTTAATGATAATTATATAAACAAAGCCTTTGGACTAAAGGCTCCTACAAACAGGCGCGACACGCGATACAATCGCGCGCGACACAAAGGCACCGCTCTTTGCACGACTTGCGGTGCCTTTGTCTCGCGTGTCGTGTCGCGCCTGTTTGAAGAATCCTTTAGAAGGAATATCACCAATAAACTAAACGCGTTCAGGACCCTAATTTACTATGACCACTTAACGATTCCTTACCTTACGAAACCACGTCGGAACCACGTCAATTCCTTAGCTAATCCCGCCTAATCTCGCGTTGATTTCGCGCGGTTTCGTTCGTTGTGTCATAGAGAATTACGGCAGAGCTGTCAGTGTCAAAATTATTGTAGAATTACACTGACAGCTCTTGAAGGCGGTTTAGAAGTGCTGATAACGTTCAGTCTGTGAATCAGTCCAAGGAAATTGTCCGAGTCTCACTTTTTAAGATAACACATTCCAAACTAGTACAGTATGATGATAAATCATAAAAATATAATGTATTAGTCTATCTTTTAAACCCCTGTATAAAAAATAACCATGTTGTCGGCATGAAGTTATATGCCTACTGTTTGTAAGTTGATTATGGCCCAAATGTGCAAATTACCAATATCAAGCCTGGTCAAGGACCACAAGGGTTACATTACATTGACGCCTAAAGCGGTGATAGCGTTAAGAACTCGTTTATTGCAATTTAGGGTTAGGTAACTGTCGTGCGAATATCATATGGTAGCAATTTATAACAATTAGTAATATAGAACAGTTTAGTAATTGCGTTTTTATTCGAAGTACTTAACCTTGACCGCTAGAAATGGGATTTGCCAAAGCAACGACATCAACATGCATCTACTAAAATACTGTTAGGGCAACTCCACTATCATGTTCTTACGAATCTAAAACAAAAACATCCACTCCAAAAGCGTAAAATCGCCCAAAGGTGTTGCAAATAGCAGTCAACGAAAATACAATTTCGTGTAGCAAGGTGCAAACAAGAAGTTCATACTGCCCCTTGGTCCTGCAGTTGGTAAAATTAGAATTAATAATAATATAGAATAGTGAGGAAATTCATGCATTTTTAAAGGTGGATAACACACTCTTCTTACTTGCACAACACACACTGCATTTACTTAGCTTTGGCCCGTGAATGTAGTTGAAATCAAAAGCTGAGTCGAAGAATACATCCGAAAATAATAATCCCTTTATTATACATAAGATTTAAAATCACAAAAAATAAATCTACTCATCATTGAGTAATGAACTAGTTAAGTACTTATTATAATCCAGTCAAAATAGACAAAAATAAGTCATAACTTAGACAAAATTCGCATAGAGCTGAAAATTGGCAGAGATGTTAAATACATCATTATAAATGAAATGTCAAAAATCCCCTTCGATCCTACTTCTGCAAAAAAAATTATTCAAGGTCAAAAGTACAAAATTAAGGTTTTTTTCCATTTTTCTCGAAAACAGTAAGTATTATCGTGAAAATAGATCAGACAAAAATTGTAGATCATACAATTCTCTACAAAAATGGTCCAGTCACTTTTTCTCTTACGACTCACCATTCGTGAGATATCGCGGTTTTAATCATTAGAAAATTCATATTTTACATAAATGCACACATTTCCGCACCACCTATGAGGTAATGTACTTAGTACATTTTTTCTAACGTGGTTTCCCCAGCAGGAAGCGGCGCTAGCCGCCATCAGGCTAATGCATCTGGGCATATGGGGCAAAAACATTACCAGTCCTCACGCTAAAATCCTGGACCGGGCGATTGAGTACCAGCCTCTCATCGCTGCCCCGTGTGATAGAACACCAAACCAACCGATGTTCAACAAGAACTACATTATACAAACAGTTCAGGAAGAAAGGGATCAGTCAGGAGTCAATGAAGTGCGCATTTATACAGACGGCTCTAAAACACAAAACGGTTCAGGTGCTGGCGTACACTCCCTTGACCTAAATATTAACTTTCACATACCACTAGGCACACATAGTTAGATCTTTTAATGCGAATGTGTTGCCTTAACACAAGCTGCAACAGCAGTAAAGCGCTTAGGCATCTGGAACTATGGCATTAAATTCCTATCCGACAGCCTATCTGTGCTCAAAGCTTTAGGAAGCAAACAAACTAACAATAAGCTAATTTTTGAGTGCCATCTAGCTCTGGAGAGTTTATCGACGTCTAATCGTATTACTCTCCAGTGGATCAAAGGGCACAGTGAATCTCTGGGCAATGATGCTGCAGATGAACTTGCGAAGAGAGGCTCTGATATGAGGGTGCTAGGCCCGTACCCACTTCTCCCTTTGCCTTTCTCACAATTTCGTGCGTGGATTCGCCAAAGATCGACCGAACTTCATAACAACAGATGGTCACGGGCAACAGACTGTAGACAGTCAAAATTGGCTTTACCAATGATACACCCGCGATTAACCAAAAAACTTCTCAGCCTGAGTAGGAATAACCTTAGAATAATAATAGGTACAATTACGGGCCACAACCTCCTTAACAAACATCTTTTCAACATAGGCGCCACGGACAGCCCCCTTTGCAGGGGCTGCCTTGATGCCGAGGAATCAGCCGCCCACGTCATCCTGGATTGCGAGGCCGTGGCTTCTCAACGTGCAGAAATCCTCGGAACAATGAGGTCGCTCCGCGAAGCCTGTGAAGCTCCCAGGAAGCTTCTGTGCTTCTGGGCGGAGCTAAGCTGGCTCTGTTAGCCAGAATCCCCACGCACAACGGCCCGAATACGGGAAAGGGAGTCCCATCATCATCATCATTCCCCAGTAGGTATACTCTACGATCTATTGTAATAAAGAAAGTTTGATCAGATCGTATCCTTTTAATTGAAAGAATCCTCGTAGCTAATTGCTAATGAGTAAAGTGGAATAGATTGTTTTTTTCCACATGTCATTATATTTAGATAATTGTCTAATTCTACTTCAACAATTATTTCTTCGTCTTTATTTTCTTCTTCTTGCAGAAGTTCGCCGTTCTAAGAAAAGGGATGCTTCAATTGTCTCCTCATTAATATCATAAATATCTTCATATGTTGTATTTCTTTCAATATAACGTAGAAAAACAACCTATTCCACTTTGATCATTAGCAATATTACTATTCTTGCAATTAATAGGATACGATCTGATCAAACTTTCTTTATAACAATAGATCGTAGAGTATACCTATACTGGGGAAACCACGTTAAAAAAATGCGCCAAGTACATTATTACCTCATAGGTGGTGCGGAAATGTGTGCATATTATGTAAAATATGAATTTTCTAATGATTAAAACCGCGATATCTCACGAATGGTAAGTCGTAAGAGAAAAAGTGACTGGACCATTTTTGTAGAGAATTGTATGATCTACAACTTTTGTCTGATCTATTTTCACGATAATACTTACTGTTTTCGAGAAAAATGGAAAAAACCTTAATTTTGTACTTTTGACCTTGAATATTTTTTTTTGCAGAAGTAGGATCGAAGGGGATTTTTGACATTTCATTTATAATGATGTATATAACGTCTCTGCCAATTTTCAGCTCTATGCGAATTTTGGCTAAGTCAAATGTCTATTTTGACTGGACTATTATCCAAAATTTTCCGACTTTCTACATGAATGAGTACAAAAGAAGCCTGCCTCCGAGCCTAGAATACAATTTAGTAATGGCAGAGATTGGCAGTCAACAACACTAGGCTGTAAAAGTTTATTGTTGGAATATTAATATTGTTTTCGCATGTTTGATTAATGAACGAAAGAATAAAGGCTCCTTCAAACAGGCTCGACACGCGATAAAATCGCGCGCGACACAAAGGCACCGCAAGTCGCGCCACGAGCGGTGCCTTTGTGTCGCGCGCGATTATATCACGTGTCCCGCTTGTTTGTTTGGACGATTTAGTACGAGTGCTTGTTGTTTCCAGCCAGTCATATCATTTAATATTATGATAATGACGATTTTAATGTAAACTGTCAGATTGATATCTATTCTATTATCCTTTTGACCGCCACACGTCAAAAAATCAAAAACGTGCCCTCGGCGTCAGTCTATCATGTAGTCGAACCGTGGCGTGCTGGGCACATTTTGGTTTGTCTATACACGACTGTGGAGGTCAAAAGGTTAAAGTTAAACTTCTCCATGTACTATGTTCCATGTTATGTACTAAAATAGCCTGAAACAATTATCGCGGTAACCTAGGTACTAAGCCGCGCCATTATTTTGTATCATACGCCGAGGTCAACGACCCGCCGCCGCGAGTGATACGCGCTACCTACTGAAAAGCATCATGAATTCACGATTTGTGTAATTATCGTGTTATTATAGCGATTGTTTATGTTCCAATTATAAGTTCAAGTAAAACATGAATTATTGTATTATAATTAGGCATTGATCAGGTGTTTGTTAAAGTCGGAGAGCAGTGGTGGTGTAACGGCCGCGACTTATGTCGTTCGAACCCAGATAGGTGCTTTTCTGTGGGTAAATTATTTCGTCACCACTGCTCTCAAAACGGTGAAGGAAAACTGGTGAGGAAACCGGTAGAGTCAAAAAAATTCGAGGACATGTGACATCTACAAACCAGCACTGGGCCCGCGTGGTAGATTACGGACCACTCTATCATACTAATGATAATTCGTTTATAACTAGTGTTGATTTTACAGACGCCAGCGCATCAAGTTACTACAATCTGTCAAATTTCTTTAATAGATTTTCAACTTTATCGCTAAAGCATAAGGTTCAAGATTGATTTGGAAAATTTGACAGTTTCGGGTAGCTTGATGTGCTGGCGTCCAGTCTTTACATAGGGGGTAGGCAATAAATATGTCACTTAAAATATAGGATCGATCAAATCGATTTGATGACAAGAAATGTCAAGATACGGTCAGATTACGGAATTTTATAACCAGTCATCAAAAAGGAAGAACAAATTGAAATTGATTGATGGAATTTTCTAATAAAACACAATAAAAATACCAGTCGTTTATATCAATCGTCATTAATGATCAGAGTTATTCTTTACGACTTATATAACAAGATTCATAACTTGCGAGAGCCCGTCAATATAATTTAGCGGTCATCTCAAAACATTCCTTTAATTTTACGTTTCATCGATCGACGATGAGGCGTTAATTTTGTTGTGGACAACACTAAACTTTGGCTACTTTAATTACTTTCTCGGATGAAACAAGAAAATTAAGTAGGTAATTTATAATAGAATACTCTTTATTATATACATACACCATAAATATTACAGATATAAATAAATGTAGAAAGTAAAATAGAGCTGTCAAAATAAACTACTGGAACGAATGGAAGACGACGGCGACGTGTCGGTCGTCCGGCGGCGGCGAGATCGCCGGACGACATTGTTACCATCGCGGCTAGTACCTGGATGAGGCAGGCTTAGGAGCATGTGGATTGGCACAATAAACGAGAGGCCTATTTCCAACAGTGGGTGAAGTCGGGCTGGGGATGATAATGATGAATACCACACTAAGGATTTATTAGACCTAAGTTAGATCTTTTATCCGTGAAATAAAATTTGCCATCTGACAGTTTTTGTATGGGAAAATCTGTGAAAAATCAACATTTATTTGCAGGATAACAGTAACAGTGTACTCATTGTTGAAAAACATAATAAGAAAGTCTTTTATACAAAACAAAACAACCGACTTCCAAAAAAGACACTGCAAAGTGAAAAATAACTTTAATTTCGGAAGTCGGTGTCGTTGAGTTCGCATTTTATTGTTGTTTGCCACCGACTTCCGAAATTAAAGTAATTTTTCACTTTGCAGTGTCTTTTTTGGAAGTCGGTCTCGGTTGTTTATTTTTTGTAAAAAAGATTTTATTTTTCACTTTTAAGGGTTGTATAAGCCCCACACAAAGGCGTATACGCTACTTGCTATGTAAATATCAGAGACAGGAAGTTATTAAAACATCATCAATATAAAATAAGTGACAAAAATACGTGTTATTGAAGCTAATTCAAAAACTACCCAATTTATATAGAACCACCCCTGAGACGTTCCCTATCCATTAAAAAAATAGTTTTTGAAATCGATTAACTATTTCCGGAGATATCGCGTAACATACATACAAAAACTATTTCGTTTTCTTGAATTTTTACCAGTAGTTTTGATTTTAAAACCAAACTACTGAACCGATTTTGATAAAATTACTATGGGACTGATCTGAAAGTACATACTTTAAAAAAAATTGTAAATCGGCTTATAAATAAAGGAGTTCTGAGCTAAAAACATTAAAAAAAAAATCAACTGAGTTGATAACCTCCTCCTTTTTTTTAAGTCGGCTAATAAAGAATAAGACAGACTAGGTGTTAAAAGTTTGGTAAAATTCGCCATAAGGACTGTGAGTTAGTTGACCATAAAGTTCAGACAGAACACCAGAAAATCCTGCCTAAAAACACGCCTGAAGTTTTTGACGCAAACTAGTACGTTTTCCATAAGTTAAATAAGTGAATAATGATAGCACATTTCTAATTTTAGCTGGTGAACATGCCAAAGTCGTCGACGTGTCTGCAAGCGCCTTTACCAAAGATATGGACGTGACACATTGACATAGTACAGGATAAATCAGCGTTGTTATTAATTAGTACAATATTGTGCATACTAGGGAGTGATAACGGCATAAAAAGGAAAAAACAAACGCTAACAAGGTCGCCTGAAGATGATAATTTGCTTGTAAAGGTAGTATTGGAATTAGCTGGATAAGAGAAGCATAGGACCAATCGATGTGCCTTTGCTTGGGGAGGCCATAGATATGTATAAGAAATATTATATTTCTATGGGGGATGCCTATGTCCAGCAGTGGATGTCTATCGGCTGAAATGATAATGGCGATGAAGATAGAATCCTTCTTTGCGCTATTATGAAGGATTTAATTTTGATTGAATATTATATTATTATATATTTAACGAGATAGATATGTACAAGAATATCTACCTCGTTAAATATAAAGAAAGTACAAGAAGGTAGAGCGAGTCAACTGTTTCGTTGAAAAACGATTACGACTCTTTTTTCAAGATTTTTCTTTATCCAGGAACAAGAGACTTCTTACTGACTTGTCTATGGATTCACAGTTACCTCCGTCCTGATAATCTTGCAATTAATTTGGGATATACTTATCTATAATTAAAATTGTAGTCAGTAAGATTCGGTCATTTTTATACCTAATAATGCATTTATTGGATAACATTCCTTACAAAATAACTGCAATGCGAAACAATTTTAATGGAGTTTAGATACGCTTAAATAGCCTTATAAAGACGCCTACGCAGCAACAGCCTCTATGGTTAAGTTCTGAACAAAACGCTGGATAATTGGAATAATAATACCCTTATCATAACCGCCATATTGTTCCCCTTTATAACATCGCAAAAAATATACAGCAAATTAAGGCTCCTACAAACAGGCGCGACACGACACGCGACACAAAGGCACCGCAAGTCGCGGAACGAGCGGTACCTTTGTGTAGCGCGCGATTCGCGTCGCGCGTCGCGTCTGTTTGCAGGAGCCTTTACTGTTGAAGTTTTTTTTTGATGCTTTGGCCGATCTCCAAAATAATATTTGGAAAAATAATGATGCCATCCAAAATGCCTTGGCATTAACCTCGGTAGCAAAGTTACAAGTCATATGCCTTTAAATTTATGCTAATAATAAATCTGTTCTAAGCCATAATTCATAACCTTATTACAATACAATACCTGTCGGCGATTCATTATTTTCAAAACAATTGATCATCAGAATAGATTTCTAACTTGTTTAAAGCTTATAAGCCAGTTGCCGAAACACCGTAAACATCCCATCCTCCTTCAACAAAACAAGTAATTAATTAGTAAAAATAAATCGCAGACCGAAGCCCTCTATTACTAACTAGTCACTTATACATCGATCTTTAAGTTTAAACAAATGTTTCCAAAGACAACGTTTTACTAGGAAAAGGCGATTGAACTTTTATGAAAACGCTCTTTGAAATACATGGTTTTTTTTTGAATTGGCTACAGGATCCTGGGAACTTGGCCAGAAATATTTTATGCGCACGTATTCCGAGTGAAACTCTATGTCTCTTCAAAAACTGTTGTAAAATGTACCAAAAATAAAAGCTCAGTAAACGGGGAAATGTAAGCTATTGTAGAAAATTTATTGAAAAGTTAAACAAAACCAATGCGAAAAACTTTTGAATTTCCGTCACACACTCACTGAACTATGCACTAACTTCGTTAAATGCGACATACAAAAATTCAGCACTTTAAACACTCTTATATTTTCATATTATTTTTTGAAAACACTGTGTTTTCCGCACGAATACCGAAACCTTCGGCGAACGTTCGTCATACGAAACCTACCGCAACGCGACGCCTGTTATCGAACGAATGTTCCCGAATGAGGGGATGTAGTGACGCGGGCGATGGTGCCGGCGACCGGCGTGGCACTGCGGCGAGCGACCGGCCGCGTGGAGCCCGCATCGCTCCGAAACCTTACGACCTAACTCTCGACACAGGCAAGCGAAAACACCCTAAACACAAGGCCGCAAAGACGTGTCTCGCGTGACGCTCTCAGAGAACACCAATCGATGCTCCTGGACCAGGACAACAGATCTTTCCGCCTCCGCTCCTGTCGTGACTCGTGACCAAAACGGCCAATGCGAAAATTTTCGACAATTTCTCCGACAACAACACCCGCGCAAGAGGATTGCGAAATGAAGCGTAATTTTAATAAGCAAATCAACATATTGAAACGCATCAGCATCTCGGGTTTCATTAGGCAATCGTATAAAACTCGGATAATTTAGCCGCACATGTGCAATAAACAGGCCATAAACGCTAAAAATATGGAATCCTTTTACCATAATTTGCTCTTTTTAAACTGTCCGCGTTTGGTGCGCTAAAATGTTGCAAAGTGGAAGACACGAATTTTTATGCACAATTAAATGCGGGCCACTCCAAAGCGCACGCAGCGATAACTTTAAAAACTGACAACATTGTTTACAAGGCAGGAAATGGAACCGAATATGTTGGCGACGAAGTGAAAATAACTCCTTAATAGCGCGGTGTAAAGGTAAAATCGGAATGGGTGTAGATCAGTTAACCGCAAGGATATGACACCCACTATTTGAGCCCACGCTACCACACCTGGATCAGTTGCATAATAAAATTGACAGCTTTAACTGAGTCAATTCTCCTTGCCTTCTTCAGTTCAAAATTACACTAACAGTTTTGTAATTGCTTTGAGTTCTCACCTTTACATTTTTATTCGATTATAATCAACCCTGTTATCTGCTCAGTTGAGCTCATGGTGGTTTATATCAATCTTAGCTATTGTAAAGTTCATTTTATCTATAATAAGTTAGCCCTAAGCTCATACCATCGGCCCAATTCATATTCCAATATCAGCTACTACAAATGCTGAGGTTTCAATTTCCGTAACAATCACACAATTACTATCTGGCAGGACATCGAAATCAGATAATAACCAAACAACAACAACCAATAACCAAACCAACCAACCAATAACTTTCTAACCATTTAATTACCGAGCCGATCGAACCTCATGTATACTATCCATTTATTTGTACCTACGTTCCGTATCGTCGGTGGATCGGAACGATCTTGTTTCAATATCAAACACGAGACGGCACGTATTACTGACAACACATCCAACATGTTTGCAAAACATTTCACATTTGACGGGGAAACGATCTACATGAAGCGTGCATATATTTTACATGCATTTCGTAATATAGAATGGAGAAGACGTGCAGCAAGGCATACAAATAAGACTAGAAAAACATGCAATCCTCATTTAGGTAAATTATTGGAAATATAATATTGACTAAGTATATCTAGTCACCGTGGCTTTGGTTTCTTTCAGACAAACTGAAAAAAGGACAGCACAAAAATTCAAACAGTCTTTACGGTGGTGGACGATTGACTTTAGATATATCCGGGATTAAAGATTTTTATCGGGTCTGTTTGTCTGGATTTCTTAAGCCAGATGAGCTTTTCTATAGGCATAGAAAAGCTCAGGACACTCAAAATTTCATAAACTCTAGTAGGTACCAGAGTTTATGAAATTTTGAGTGTCCTGATGATAGAACGTACAGTTTGTTCGGGCTCTTAGAAAGAGATTTTTATTGAATGAATAACAACTACTAATATCGATACTATTTTAAATTTCTCATAACCTACTACATGAGCTGGACTCCTTCAACAAGAACTATTCTTAGCAGCTTTGAACAGAGAGAAGTGCAAAAAGAGTAAGGAAGCCCTGCAGTGGGTAACACGTCGCTAATAATCCTACTAATATTATAAATGTGAAAGTTTGTGAAGATGTTTTGATGTTGTTACTCAATCACGCGTAAACCGTTGAACAGATTTGGATGAAAATTGCCACATAGACCATTTCCTAGATTAACACAGGATACTTTTTATCCCGATATTTCCACGGAATCGAAACTTACTCGGGTGAAACCGTGGGGCGCTGCTAGTAAATTATAATATAAATGGATTAATAGTCAAGAGCCTCAACCAATACCTTAGGAGGCTCTAGTAAGGCAGCAGGATCAAGGGCTTGATTCAGAAAGCAGTACTTCGGCGCTTTGTTAGGAGATTCCTCTCTTTGGAGCCCTGACCGCCGCCCGCCGGTAGCTTGGACCCTGTTCCCGATACCGGTGGGCTACTATTTTTTATATTTTTAAATGTTTTTATATATTTTTTTACACACTTGCTCGTAAAGTGGCTCTTAATGAACCGCTTTTAGGTCCATAATGCAGTACGCGTGCTTTTTACTTTATGTTACCGCACTAGTGCGTTAACGCCACAGATAACTAGTTATTAGTCGGAGATGTGCGCTTTTTTAATCTCATCAAAGAGACTTTATGTCAAAAGGAATCCGCGGGCCATATTTCACTTTTTTTAAATAGTCTGTATTGTCCTTGGTCCCAACATTAATTAAAATTTATTTACCTTAATTTTTGTCCGTGGTTCTTCCCGGAACTAAACGGAAAAGACCCTGACTGGCGTTCTATTATTTCGGATTCTCACTGAACTAATATATAGAATATATATTTCTCTATGCCACTAGTACTTTCTAATTCTATACTGACTAAACTACAATTTGACATACGACACACTACGATCAGTCTAAACATTATTTTGTGTTTAGTATATTTTTATATAGGCGTTTAGCTGTTTTGCCAGTGCGTTTATTTACACATGCGCGCGCTAGCGCGGCACGCGGAAGAAAAAAACCAGCGCGCCATTTTCCATAAAAGTTAATAACAATACAAGACTGTTTTTTTCCTCCCAAGTGTGTTGAAAAACGTTGTATGAAACGCGTGTGCATTGATCATTACACACTCGGCTTCCTTATCACGCGAGCCGCAGCGAATATGACCGCCTCGGATCCAATGACCAACATAGCACACATGTATAAAGAGTATTCTATTCTATTCTATTCTATTCTATGTATCATAATGTACTATTATGTATATTCAAAATATAATTTGTATGTATTTAATGAAATAAAGGAATAATAATAAGTATAACCTACTAGAAAGAATATAGGACGCATAATAATATATAATTCAAACAAGAATAGGTAACATTTACATCATAATACCAACAACCAAGCTCATATAACTACAACAAAATTCATATTGTTTACAACATACCATGTTTTCGCAAAATTGGATTCCGAGAATGCATTAACCGCGATAGTAAATTAGTGTGCGGCTTTTAAACTGTGTCGTCTGGATTCACACAAAGCGTTTGACTCGTCGTGCCTTGGTGAAAGAAGTGACCTGTTCCGCTCTGTGGGTCCGTGCCGTGGGAATGGTAGACCAAACTAATGCTAAAGGAGGTTTTGCATTGGCAGAACTAGGGACTTAGTTTTTTAGATGACTAAAGCCAGTTTAGGCCACGCATTTAAAAAACATCGTAGGTCGCAAAAAAATGCACTATACCAATTTTTTGGGATGTTGGGATAGATACCAATAGCGTAAAACCAAGTTTGCAGTTTCGGAAGACCTAAACTAACTACGTGGTGCTCAAAAAAACCTCAACATTTTAAGACTTCTTTCAGTTTTTGGCTTATAACTTTCAAAAAAGTGCAACCTACTATCCTAACAACATACCAAAAAAATGTACAGTCCAATGTTTTTCGACCAAACGCGATTTGTCTACGCTGACTGGTGTAGTGGTAAGAAAGGGGTTGGTGATAAGTGTATGAAACCCAGCTTCATTGTTGGATGATGCTCACAAGAGAATAAGTCTTGGGTACTCGAATAAATGATATGCGTACAGCTGTTTGTACACCGTAAGATGATTTTTGATCGTAAATCCCGCTTTTTAACTCGTTGTAGAATATCAGCGGTTGAGTCCACATGAATGCAATTACCTCCTTGACGCCCAGAATCCCGTCCGACACTGAAGGGCATCAAGCAGATAAATCGATTTGTGTCAACAGATTTCTTGTCTATAACATCAGTATGATTAACATCAAGTTCTTTACCACGTTAATGTTTGATTACAATTTTCCTGCGCCTCGCCGTCTAATCACGTCGGCTTATGAGCATCCTCCTTAACTCACGTCATTAATTTTAACATTGCATTGTGTACTTTAAAATGAGGCAATTAAGTTTTATTTTACTGTGCTCATGATGCATGTAGTGGAAGCGTATTGTTCGAACTATAACGGCCGTCAGCTGTTAGCCATTATGTTTGAATAAGTGGATTAGTATACGGTACCCGCGGTTAGCTTCTGATAGAAGTTTCTTTTACAAATATATTTATTTTCCTACTACGGAGTTTAATTATTTGTAGTTATATCCAGCTGGCGAGATTTAATGAATTTTGTTCTCTTTTTGGAATTTCATCATTATACTTTCACACATTAATCAGCCTGCCTCAGTCTTAGTCAATCTTCAAAAGTTATAATTTCTTCCTACTACGCTTTAGTCCATTACCATCTTGACATAATTATTAACTGTGTCTAAAATAACTACACCACAACCAATTCAGCTCACATTCAACAGATTATCACACACTACCATTAAAATCGACCACATGGCAGTATTATACTAAGTGCCCACATAATGCTAACCACAGCTGCACTACCGAGTCTCATAACTGCCACCATCCATCTTTTTCTACTTCGCACACCTCTTTAACGGCTTATAATATTATGAAAATTATTCCAGCCAAAGAAAATGCAATTATGCTAAGCTGGCAGTGTCAGTCATCGTGGGGTTGGGTAATAATAACGTTAGTTAGATTAGACTTGAGGAAGCCAGCTGAAATGAAATAAGCAAGGCGGAATACGGGAATTTGTGAAGCAAATTGGGAGAATACCTAATGCCTATGTTTAATAGTGAAATGCGATAGTTCAGAGAAGTTTGGAATATTTCACACAATTAGCAAAAACATATTACACTGGGACTTGAACAAAATTGACAAAATGTGATGAATAAAGGCGTGATGTTCAGGGACATCGACACGCAACTTGTTACCATGGATTCACATAATTCTGAACCCAATGAGTTGATCGTAGGTCATAAAAAACAATTGCTGTTCCATACATTTTGAGCGCGTAGGTATTGCACTTTTCAACGAAACGGCAGATTTTCTTTGGTAACCGACAAAAAATTTCTCCACTAGGGCGTCTAGAATCATGTGTGAAGAAATTCATTGTTACCTACAATTTGCGCGTCGACGTATGCCACCCATTATGCTATAACATAAATCTTTATATCTATTATTACGCTGCGGGACACTAAACGCCCCAGACGTAATAACAATAAAACTTCTATTGTGTCTCGTTCAGTGTCCTTGAAGCGATTAAGATACAAAATCAATTTCTCCTATTTAAAGCCTAATCCCATCGATTGCCTACAGATAGCATCATGTCTCGTGTCATAAGTTTCTCTTCCCTAAGCTATGCTGCTGTCTTGTAAAACGGTAGTGATAATGACAACTCATTACGGTGGTAAATGGCAAGAAGTGGTCACAAATCTACCACAACCGCTACGTTTACCGCTGCATCATATGATGAATAATGAGTCAAGATCTCAGATTGTAGAAAGATGGTGGATGCGCTGAGGAAACATGGGTGCCGTTATATGGAAAAAAGAATCTGAAGACTTTATAGTGGTGTCGTGGAAATTTTACAATACTGGAAAAGGTAGTTTTGAATTTCATTAATGTGGGTTAAGATTCTTACGCTTTAAATGTCTTTTCTGCTACTTTAGAGAGTCATAACTGTCTCTAAATCTAACCAACACATTTGAAACTGGAGCTACGCTGTTTCTAGGTCATAGAGGGGCTAGAAACTGTTTCTATGATTGATCATTGACACATATGTACAAAGAAGGAGACTATACATCTTGGTGTAGGCGTACTATGTGTAACAGTGCTTGAAATCTTGATTGAATTGAAGCCACTGGCTAGCTGTAGTAGACGTATTAATATACATATACTAATAATAATGATGATTATCATAGAGTAATGTAGTTGACAACGTATCTCCCTTACTTCTGTTATCAACGGTCGTCATTTAATGTCTTGGGTATGGATACAAAAAGCCGTGTGAATCGCTGCCGAGGATTCACCATTGTGTATAGTAGTAGTAACTGTAATTAAAGTGATTAACTTTAATAACGTCGTCACACAGTCGATGGGTAAGTGGCATGAGGTCACCAGCATTGTGTCTGCTTGTCATGTTGAACAAAGCGAAAAAATCTGGAGGTGCAGTTATTTTCGTGCACATTTGATGGGAAAGGGCTGATAGAAAAAACAATTAAACATTCATGAGAAGGTTTTGCCCTGCATCTAGCTCGAAATATCCTTCTCAAAAAACTGTTCATCTGATTTAAAGACCTAGACGTGAAAGGAAGAAGATGGTAAAGATGCGAGAGCTAAAAAAGGAATTAAACTTTACTAAACATAAAGTATCAGCCATTCTTAACTTGAATTTTCGGACCAAAGAAGAAACGTGCACTCTCCAACATAGCTACTTAAAAATTAAACGAATCTTTAAAATTATCCTATAAAGGGTTGTTTTAACATTTCAAAAGTTTCGCAACTTCGCAGCGCATATTGTAGCAGCCGCTGGGCCATTCTCAGAAGCTTTCGAGGGGCTTCCGGACGTCGTACAAAAGTTTTACGTAGTATTTCTGACAAAATAAGTTTAATTGTAAGCCTACAGTTGGAACTGTGCCAATAAATGCGAATTGGCTTGCTGCCTACCACATTAGGACTGAATGTCAACCGCGATTTGAAGTGTTTGGGAATATCGAAACTTTTTGCCTGTCCTGACATAAAGCTTGTTGAATTTTACCTCATAACAATAATAAACTACTACAAGGGTCTATATAGGCGTTCGACTGACGTCGACAGGGGGGCGCTGTTTATGCAAATGTATTGAAAATACAAGATGGCGGCGTTAGTTTCGACTTTTTCCACGCGCCAAAAAAACCTTGTAGCGTTGTAAGAAGGTTTTAAGTCGAACAATTAATTATCGGTCAATCTTTCACACCCACTTATGACCTAGAAGAGCGATTAATTAACACGTTTTGCTAAATACTATACCCGTACGAGGAAGATCAACATATTCGCATGTGTCATAATCACGGATATTTAAGACGCGTACACGCAAATTTGCAGAATGGCATAAATATCTAGCTTGTGTTGCAGTAGAAACGTAGAATTATCATTCTACATATTTTAATTTAAATACATCAATAAGATGACAAATCCTCTTTTAAATCAGGAAATGGCAGGCAAAAGCTTATCGACAGGCGTATTCTTCTTTTCGTGAGCCTTGTGCCTTTTGGACCCAGTTAGTAAGCGCATACCTATATACGTTAACCGCGACATCAGTTGCATTCCCGAGTTCATTTAAACTGCAGTAGGATTAAAGTATAGGTACAGGCCCTTGAGACACTAAAAAGTGGGACATGGTCTAGTCTTCAGAGCACTCGCGATAAGTGTGGGATGAATCCGTGAAGCCCCATTTCATCAATAGGCTAAACACGCAAGAATGCATTCGCTATAAATTTTCCTTTACCAGGTCTACTGGACAGATTTCAACGACAGACAGCTTACGGATACGATACGGTTTTTATCCGGTTATGAAATAGTCCCCCTATGATGCAAGTGCAACTAAGGGCTACAGCTAGTTTTCAGCATACAATGACCAGTATTATAAATGCGAAAATAACTCTTGTCTTACCTTTTCACGCCTAACGGCAGAACGGATTTCTATGAAATTTGAGACACATGACCTGGATTAGAACAGGATACTTGTCATCCCGGTAGTACGTTCCCTTGTGATCTTCTTTTCGTGTCGATGGTACTCTTCCTGGTTATTTTTTTTATATAGTTTTAGCCCAGTAGATGGCCACGTTGATTGCGGCATCAGAAGCATTCTTTAGATCATCCGAGGTGCAGGTGAACGGGTGATAATTTCCGACCTACACCGTCCACACGGGCGAAATCGCGAAAAAAATCTATTATTCCATATCATACTGTATACTAAATCTGAACCCATTCAGAATCATGGACGGATGACTAACAATCGTCGGGCTATTAAACGTAACATAATTTGATGTACCGTTGTCCTGTGCAATCTGTAGACCTTCACAATTATAGACCGTTTAGTAGTCTGTCATTACTCATTATTAATATTAGACTGATACGACTATAGCGTTCTAGTTGAATAGAAACTAGAATAGAATTCTTTGTAGCTATTACGGGATTTATTCCGGGAAAATATTAGTGTGTCGGTAAAAAAAATATGTGTGTTGAAAACATGCGACAAATCGAAATGGGAGATTGTACTCATCATTATGAACAACTTTCACTATGGGACCAAACCTAAAATCGCGAAAACAAAATCCGCTGTACCCTATATTTATGTTCGTATAACTCATCAAAATAAGGAACAGCAGATTTTTTTTCGCGATTGCAGCTTTTTTCCCTTAGTAAAAGTTGTTCATAATGATACGTACAATCTCTCATTTCGGTTTGTCGCATGTTTTCAATTTCAACATGTAGAGTATAGTTATATAGTCCTACAAACCGTATTTCGGACATGGCGGCCAATCTCAATTGAGACTAGCCTTCGGCGCGAGAGATATGAATATTATAGTGGACAAAGTGTGCGCGCGACACAGGTGCGCTTTTTCTTCCCTCACTTTCATAGTCCGTCGGGAAAGCACCGGAAGCCACTGGTCCTGCGCCTGATCTCTCTCCGATCGTGTCGGATAGGGAACATAGTAAATACTATATATCGTATACTATCTTATGATTTATTTTTCATAACTTTGAAAAGAACAAACCAGCCAGTAAGGTTAATTCAGGGTAAGCCGAAGATCTAAAATAATTCGTCACCAGTGAATTACACAATAGGGCAATGTCGGGCAATCATTTCATGTATTATTCTTCCCATTCCGGACCATCTAAATATTCGGGTCCCACATGTGAGTTAGGACCATCTAAATACCCGGGTCGCATAATTATGTTAGATTGTAGATAAAAAATCTGCAGCATCCCGTCCCAAAATCTGCACTACAATGAAACCCCAAAAAATACTTCACCTCGCCCGCATTTATTATCACATAGCAGAATCTAAACACGGGGTGACACATTGTTTAATAACGGCAATCTGAGCGGATCGAATCTATGACGAATCGATTGACGCAGTACAAAAAACTGCGTGACTTATGTCTGCACATCAGCTGTTGTTATCGAAACAATATATTGAAAGAGTGATGGGTTTATCTTTATTTTATTTTAGTTTGCCATCAGATAGACAAATTCTAGGTTAAGATAAAATAGCTTTTCTGTAAGGCTCTTTTGCAACATAGCCTATGAGAGCAGCAGTGATGAAATTATTTACATAAAGCGTATGCCTGTGTTTGAACACACGACCAGTGGGAACTAGCGGCCCCGACTTAGAAGTTGCAGACTTGTAAATCGGGGTTATTACCACTGAGCCACCAATGCACACTCTGGGCCACTACTGTATGTAACATATTAGAACAAACCTCCCAAACCAACTCAGAGGTCAAAATGTAAATCAGAACTGTAAAACAGATTTTCGCCTGTGAGTTAATATGGAGAAACGTATGAACACATTTTATTTTTTGAAAGGATTATGCAAAATCTAAGTAAGATCGGTAATGGCTTTGTGAAGATCATTTTTTTCCTAGTTAGACAAGGTTTCTTTGTTTTGATTTGAGTGTCTTGATATTCTTGTTATATCAAATAATCAGGTCACATTCAAGTTAACGGCTAGCCTATTTGAAGCTCTGAAAACAGAAATTGTTAAGATTTAACTTTTATTTGCTCAAAATATGAAGAATTAATCTAACGTATTTAACTATTTAATGAGTAGGTAATCAACGTTACTAAGGGCAACTGCTACGTAATTTTAATTCTAATACTAAACTAAAAGACAGAACGAAAACTCGTGGAAAAAAATCTAGCATTTCATACGCACAGATTCCAACCCTCTTTTCCATAACATTTCTGGAAACAAAGCCAAGTCCTCTCAATCAAGGCCTCCTACGTGCTCAAGTAGCAAACTACGAACCTCTTTTTCTAGGCCAGAGTAGGTAGGTTAGCAGGCCGCCGCCTAATTACATACGGGTTGCGAATGCGGGGCTTCAGGCTAGGCTGCACAGAGTAAAAAACTAGCGCAGTTTGAAACTAGTCTGCTGTTATTGCGAACTGGGATTGTCGTATATATGTTGCTCTGTGGAATCATTTTGTTTTATTGGAATGTGATTTAACTAGGATTTGTAAGGGTACAAATGTTTGTAGATTTTCATGGAATGCAGAAGAATGCAAATGCAATTAATATTCGATGAGGCCTTAAGCTGTCTTGCGTCTCAGTTTCGCCAAAGTAACCAGTAAAACTAAGCCAGTATCACGATATTTTCTAACATATAAGATTTAAGTAAATGACAGTCGTATGTGTTTTCGAGTCGACCAGAATAAGATCAGATAGAAATTACAAAATTCTATTTAAACCGGGATTTGATAGTTTCACAAGTAAACAATTATGTATCTATTTACACTTAAAACTATCAATGAATAACTAAGTTTGCGCAACTAGTTTCGTAATGTAAATCCGGCTTTAGTATCAGACGTAAAAACTTGGTCTAACGAATAACACTGGCTAGGAATAGCTATTAATTCATCTCTCAGTTAGGTACATATACACAGGTCATCTGCCCCGACACTAAAAACAACATACCAATAAAAAGTCTAGAACATATTAGAAGAACTATAATACAATTCAAAACTACTTTCATGATTGTAAACTGGACGACAGAAACGGAACACCTGGGTTAACAGCTCATAAAATAATTGAATTATGAGAAAAAACATTATTTTTCAGGAACGCCCACAGAATTCTTCAATCAAAAAATTGTTTTTACTTACCAACTGGACCGAGTTGTTTCAGGACTATGTCACCTGAAAAAAAAAAGTTATCTTGAGAAAAGAATCTTTTAGATAAGTTAAAAAAAAATCAACTTCAAAAAGAAATTAACTCAAAATTATGAAACCATCAACCGGATACAAATCTAGACTACGGGCTGCCAATGAGAAATTCCTGTTGGAAAAACTCAATAGCCTGCCATAGGAAACGAGTCCAGGTCCTCATGAGCTCAGCAGTAGCGCTTGCAGAATCGAAGCAAGAAATGTAGGTATTGATACAAAGTAGCTTGCACAGAAGCAGCTTGTTAGTTGCAAGAAGGTATGTACATACAACCTCATTCAACCCTGCAAAACATAATGTCCATTTAGAAATTAGCACCAAATCAAAACATACGCAAACCCAACTTAAACCATAGACTAAAATCCGGCTCAGAAACACAATATTGTTGATAGAGGGTCCGTAAACAAGGCAAGCCATTATTCCCCGTCATAAGTCGGTGACAGACTCTCGACTGAAGGTCCGGTCTAAACACGGCGCGCAAACTTCTCGAGATGCTCTCTAAACACTTCTATTGTAGATATGTGGATAGATGCGATAAATATTATTAAGGAGTGGAAGTGAACCTACCTAGCGACAGTATATGGAGCAAAGATTTAAATAGTTAGATTTGCTGTCACCCGCACTGGGCCCGCGTGGTAAATTACGGCCCATTCCCTCTTACCGAAAGGAGGCCTGTGTCCCAGCAGTGGGAACATTAAGGGCTGAATATACTGTCACAGTATTTAGGTCGCGCGGAAAAGTGTCCACGTTGGGAAGAGTGAGCTCACACATCCTCTATGGAACGATACATCTATACGACGATGTTCAGTATGAATGAAGGGGACAATACTATTCAAATTTATGTCACCCAAAACAGAAACGTGGCATCTTTTCTAGTTCTCAAAGCTGAGTTCGTGCGATAGTTTTTTGATCCCTATAAGAAACAGGATCTAGGCCTAGCCATGGGAAAAGGCTAGGCAGAAAATAAGACACAGGATCGGTTGGCATCAATAGGTTTTGCGGAAATTAGTAATGTTCGTGCTGAGTGCACGTTTGTTTCAAAATCTGTGAATGCAGATCAAAATGTCTAACGTTAAGGGTAGTCGAGTCTGGTAAGACAGTTTTCCTGAAGCTACAAAGGTTAAAATTCCTAAAACGTAACCTTCCCTTACTGTCCCGTCAAGTCCACCCCCCCTCCTTATATTCAAGTGTGTTTTTCATCTTTCATTGCATCAGCCCTAGAGCCTTTCCAAGAAACCTTTCGTGGCAAGTACACTTAGAAGTCCCAGAACCGTCTCCGGACACAAGTGGGAAGATGTAACTCCAACCTGGCAAAATAGGGCTACCTCGACGGAAGCGCAGTAGAACACCTCTTATCCTGCGCTCTAACATGCAGTCAAAGTGACCGCTACGCTGCCAGTGCTGCCACCGACGACGCCGTGGAAGTGGCGAAGTTTTGGGCCAACAAGATCTGCAATATAGTCGTGCCAGCGACACGAAGTAGAAGAAGCCAAGATCCGAAAAAACTGTATCTCTGATGTTCTGCAACGCAAGGTTCTGGAGTCATCGATTTGTTTGGCCGAAAAGTAGGTAATGCTTGACGCCGAGCAACGAGTCTTACATTACAACCTTTTTTCTTTTTCCAACTTCAAAATCCTCTTTCGAACACAATAAATAAAATATAGTTTTATAATAAATACTGGCTGTTTGTATGAATGGAGTGCGAATCGTGTCGGTCGGAACAGTCGGCGGCGTCATTTCCGGGAAACGTCCGAACGAAATGGACCAGCTTGGAAATGGGGCAGCGGGACAACCTTGCTTGACGTCCAGTTTTATTATTTATTTTGTTGTTGTTTGTTGCATTTGTACGTAGTTAGTGCTCGGTGCAGATTTTAGTTAATGCTGATGACTTTTGTTTACGAAAACTCCGATATTTGGAGAACTGTGTGTCCTAATGAATTGTCTATGGCCACCAGTGATCAGATCGACTGAGTTGAATGATAGAATATTTTGCAGTAGATGGTAATCTGTCTGTCACCAATAAGCACGTATCTGCACCAAACTAAAGAAGAAATAAAATGCCAAGTCAATAAAAGTCTTGACTTTGACCTATTAATTGCATCTTCTACAGATACAGATCACTCACTAAGAGCCTGGACATAAAAAACAAAGAAGACAATCGACACGAAAAGAAGAAGAGCCTCGATTGGTCACAGACAGTTACTGCTCATCGCTGTCATTTCAACCTATCCACCGTCGAAAGTGGCTTTTCAAAAACATGGAACGCCCTGCAAGCGTCAAATTAGGTTCGACCTTTTTCAATTAGTGGCCCTTCTGCTACATTAAACAACCCACAATAAGTATTCCGATAGGATCCTTATCAGGGATGCATAACCAGTTTTTCACAGACATAATTTTATGCAAGCCGAGCAAGTTTTCCCTTACAAAGTTGTAAGGTGGATGTAGTCGTTGTTATTAAAAGTTATGAAGATGAAGAGTTCTATGTCCAGCAGTAGACTGATTGAGATTTGGGAAAAAATATTATTTTATCCGTGAATCTGTTCCATGTAGCGGTCTTTTTCTGGAAGCTGTGATGTTAATGACTTGCAATGTAACATCCTAAATAATTCGTTTAAAATGTTATGATTGAGACCGCTAAAACATTAAGAGAAATCCCGATGCTCCTTCAGGCTTCAGTTTCCTCAGTACTGCAACCGCACAAAGGCTTGTTTATAAGACCGTTGACAAAAATAAATATTAATAAAACTCCTTTGGTTGAAAACTGATCGAGCAGCTTTGAAGAAAAACGATCAAACTATGTCAACAAGTATTGAGCGCAATGAAAATGCGGCAATTATAGATGGGCAATCCACCGGGTTTAAACCCGGTGCTTTGATAAAAACCCGATAAACACCCGCAAGCACCCATAAACACCCAGAAAATTGGGTGTTTATTTGATTTGATGAAATTAAATTAGTGATGTTAAAAAATATGTTTTAAAAGTGATTTTCATTCATTTCATTTCTTTGTAGGCAACATTAGTTAGATCAGGGAGGGTAAAATAAAATGGTACGAGATAAAAACGAACGTTCAAAAATCACATTTTTTATTATTTCAACTTTTGAATAGCTTATTTTATGTTGTAGTGTGTAATTAGCGTTGAAGACTCGAGCGTAAGCGTGTTAGTTGCGGAGGCGGAGCTGTACGAGGGGTACAGAGCGGCGAAGAACGCCCTCCATGAGGCTGTCCAGCGGGCCAAGTATACGGCCCGCGAGGAGATGCTGGAGACTCTGAACAGAGATCCGTGGGGGCGCCCTTACAAAATGGTGCGGAATAAACTCCGCACCTGGGCCCCCCCGCTGACGCAGAGTCTCCGCCCCCAGCTCGTGGAGGAGGTGGTGAGCGCTCTGATCCCTTCACGGGGGGAGCACACTCCCCCGCGTATGACTCCGCCACTTGCGGTGCCCGAAGCGGACCACATGGACGACGACGACATCCCCGAAGTGACCGGGGTAGATCTGAGAGCGGCGGTAGGAAGGCTGAAGGCCAAAAATACCGCCCCAGGACCCGACGGCTTGCCAGGTAAAGTCTGGGTCCTGGCCTCGAGGGCTCTCGGGCCTCGACTGGAGGCGCTCTTAAGCTCATGTATGGAGAGAGGCCAGTTTCCACTCCGTTGGAAGACGGGGAAGCTGGTCCTCATTCAGAAGCCAGGGCGCCCTGCGGACTCTCCGTCCGCATACCGGCCCATCGTGCTGCTCGATGAGGTGGGCAAGCTCTTTGAGAGAGTAATTGCGGGCCGCCTCGTCGGGCACCTGGTGAGGACGGGGCCGGATCTTGCGGACAGCCAGTTTGGCTTCCGCAAGGGGCGCTCTACGGTGGATGCCATCATGCGCGTGAGAGCCCTCACGACGGGGGACGCGGTGTCCCGGGGTGGGGTCGTCGTGGCGGTGTCACTCGACATCGCCAACGCGTTTAACACCCTGCCCTGGGGCTGCATTGGGGAGGCACTCCGGTATCACCGGGTGCCGACCTACCTCCGTCGAGTAGTCGGGGCGTATCTGACGGACAGAGCCGTCATCTATCCCGGTCGCGATGGGGAGTGGAACCGGCGAGAGATGTCGTGCGGTGTCCCACAGGGATCGGTTCTGGGGCCGCTCCTGTGGGACATCGGTTACGACTGGGTGCTGCGGGCCGACCTCCCTGATGGCGTCAGCGTGGTTTGCTACGCTGACGACACGCTAGTCCTGGCGCAGGGGAGGTCGCATCAGGCGGCGGCCGATGCGATGACACGTGGGGTTGCGACAGTCGTGGAGAGGATCCGGCAGTTGGGTCTCGAGGTGGCATTGCACAAGGCCGAGGCCATGTCGTTTCATGGGCCACGGAACACACCACCATCGGGATCCCAACTAACGGTAGGAGGGGTTCACATCGGCGTCGAGACGACGATGAAATACCTGGGTCTCGTCCTCGACAGCCGGTGGAACTTCGTCGAGCACTTCCGACGTTTGGCTCCCAAACTGGAACGGGCTGGGGCCGCCTTCAAGCGGCTCCTGCCCAACCTGAGGGGGCCAAACGCCTCCTGCCGGAGGCTCTACGCGGGGGTCGTGCGGTCCATGGCCCTATATGGGGCCCCGGTGTGGGCGCGTTCACTGCGGCGGCGAGCCGCCCATTATTTGAACGCGCCCCAGAAGGTGGTAGCCACAAGGCTGATCCGGGGCTACCGCACGATCTCGGGCGAGGCGGCAAGCCTCCTTGCCGGACTGCCGCCATGGGATCTGGAGGCGATAGTCCTCGCGCGCCTGTATGAGTGGCGCGCGGAGGCACTACGCCGGGGGGAAACTCCGCTTCCGCAGCAAATTGCGGCGGAGCGGACGGACCTCCGGCGCGATCTCATGGCGGCATGGAAAGAGCGACTGTCGCAACCCAGCGCAGGGCACGCCACGATAGCGGCGGTAAGACCCCTCTTTGAGGAGTGGCTAGAGAGGCGTCACGGCGCCCTCACCTACCGCCTGACGCAGGTCCTCACCGGACACGGAAGTTTCGGGAGGTTCCTGCATATAATCAGGCGGGAGGAAACGCCCGGGTGTCACCATTGCGAGAATCGCCCAGAAGACACGGTGGAGCATACGGTAGAGGTCTGCCCCGCTTGGGCGGAGCACCGCCGTGTCCTCGTAGAGGCGATCGGCAGCGGCGGCGACCTCTCGCGTCCGGCCCTGGTTCAAGCCATGGTCCGGGGCGAGAGGGAGTGGGGGGCAGTCGCCTCCTTCTGCGAAGCAGTCATGCTAGCGAAGGAGGCGGCGGGATGGCTGAGGGAGAGAGCCTCCCGTCCCAGCCGCCGCGGGAGACGCTCCGGGCGTCGGGAGCCGCGCGACGACTCCCGGCCACCGTAGGTGCGGGCCTGCGGGCGGTGAGTAATGGGTAACTCACCGTCCGATCAGGACCAGGCCCGTGCCGGACACAACAAAATGTTTCATGACTCATAAGTACAACTAGAAGAAAAATGCAAACCCTACTAGGTGAGAAGATAAAATAAACTATTACCTACATTCCTATTTGAATGCAGGAATATTAAACCATAAATCTTAATTTTCTTCAACTACAAAAAATTTGCTCTGTATAAAGTTACGATTTTACAAAGGAGCGCGAGGTAGCAGACAGCTTCCTGCGCGACAGTGCTGCCGTCTTCCTGTGTTACGGGAAAATGGAGAACTAACTCCATTGTTTTGTTATGTACACAGACAAGGTTTGTTGTTCAAACTACTGTAGTGAACAGAATATGTGACATTAATTCGTCGTGAATGGCTGGCTTTGCACATTACTGGTAGGTTTTTTGTTTTCGTGATTGAAGTATTCCAGAAGAAGCATGAAGATATTTTTTAAAGGAAATCTGACCATTTATACCTTAGGGCAAGGCTACTCAACCCCAGGCCCGCGAGCCACCGTGTGGCCCGCCATCGCATTTGAATTGGCCCGCCAAGAGCTATCAGCTGGTGACAATCTTTCGCCAAATATTGATAAGCTGTTAGAACAAACCTTCTTCAAAGGTGTCTGTGAAGTTACATTTAGATTATTCAAAGTATGAGTAACTTAAAGTTTTCTTTAATTTTTATAGCTAGGTATCCACCATAACTGCCGTCAAGTTTTAATTACTGGATGCCCTGCCGAGTGACATGGAATCGAAATTGATTGGCCATCCTTGCTGTAATAAATAATACTGCCCCTAAAACGACCCATTGACAATATAATCTTTTATCTTTTACCTAGCCCTTTCCCAACTATGTTTGAATCGGCATTCAGTCTTACCAGATGCAGCTGAATACTAGTATTTTACATTATGTGCTAATTCTACAAACCAAATATTTGGTAGAAAAAAAGCATGTTTACAGATATGATTTTTCCCACTTCCTCTCGAAGAGAGGAGGCCTGTGTCCCAGCAGTGGGAATATTTTAGGCTGATTATGCTATGTTATGCTAATATGATTTTTTGTTACGTGATAAACTTAATAAATTTAAAACTCATAAATAATAATTTTTAAGAACTTCTTTTTTAAGAACTTCTAGAAAAAATAAAAAAAAGTTGCCAACAAAAAGAACCTCCTCCTTTTTTTCAAGTCAGTTCAGAATTGATTAGATGGTAACCCTTTCTTAAAATAAATAGCAAATGTTTACAGGTAGAATGCTAAAATATTGAGTCATAGAGTTGTAGCGCTTAGGTGGTGTAGAGACAATAATACTCCAGATGTACGACGAAAGTGTATTTAAAAATATACGAGGAATATTGAATAGTGGAAGAGCGTGCGTGTGGTGTGTGTCTTACAAAATGTGTACATGTCTTAAATTACTTAACTTAGGGGCACAAGTAGTGACTTACTTACTAACATTTATTAACCAATAGGAATACGGTTTCAAATATATATTAGTTCCTAAAGAAATCCGTGCGGTGGCGCGATGGTCGCTGTTGTGTTATTGGCCGGCCATAGAGACCGCGTCGAGTGCTCTGTTCAGCGCGGCGGCGAGCGTGGCGCCGGGGGCAAAGCCCTAGAATCCCGCGCGCAGCGGCGGCGGACGGATGTATGTTTATGTATTGCAGCATATTGCAGCTACAGAGTATTCATTACAGTTATTCAGCTACACTTAGGAATGCGATTACATGAAAACTTTTTGCTTGTGTGTTTATGTTTATATTGTTTTCCTTAACCAACCATATCCCTAGGAAACTATCAGTTTTCTACATTTACCTCATTGTCTCACTTGTATTTTCTGAGTCAGCCTTAAAACAAGAAATATAACTTTACAAATGGCCCTCTTTTATACTGATATAATTATATACTTTCTGAAATGCTAATTGACCCATGACCCAGTGGTCAGCAGACTCCTTGTTGGGAAACCCTGGACTATTTTAAGTATTATACATATTCATAAATTATAATATTAATCTTATGCTTAACGCAGACCTACAAACTTAACTAATTGCTAGCTAGAATCATAATTTTATAATTCATATTACTTAGTATGTGAATGTTTTGTCAGGAAGGAAAGTTGTCAGTACCTATGATAACTTTCCTGCCTGACAGATAAGCCATAATCGTCAAGTCCCCCATAATCCCCTAAGTTAAATATAATAATTATTATGATCAAAATAAAACTGAAAGTAGAGGAAAGCAGTCAGAAATAGAATATATTAGGTACATTAATATATTTTAATTTCTGTATAGGAGTTACATAAGAATTTATTAAAAATTTATTTGAACTCCCTAAATAAAAATATCCCTTACCAAATTAAAAAAAGTAAATACACAACTATTTAAATTTCGAACGGTACACTTAATTTCTCCACCAGAGAGCGCGTTACATTAAAATTACATGCACACGACTGGTTCTACGAATCGTTTACGCCAAATACTACTGTCAGCAAGATTCTACCTTACTTCGCAATTTACGTCGGGTTCGAGGCGTCAGCAATGAACGCTCATTACTCGTGTCATTCCAGCTGCTAGCCCAGAGCAATTGATTCTGATTAGGCGGTAACCCCGCTATGTTATGCCTCCGCAAACCGGTCGCAAGCAACACCTTTCCAATGCAGTGTAATTCTACATAAAACTTTATTATACATCCACAGATACTTGGTATGGAATCAAGATATCATTCTTAATACGTTATCATATAAACAGAACACTTTTGTTTACAACAAATCACACAAAACATTGGACAACTAGCTGCGAAAAAATGACACTTCGTCAAAGAAACATTGGAATTTTTTAAGTAATGCTTGTAGACCTCAATACCACTTACCGTTTAAAATATGTAACTTGGGGCTCACTATTTATTACTTTATGATTCAGGAACCACACGTACCGTATTAGAACAATAACAACAAAAGTTAAATGCACTATCGAAATTATTGACACCCTTAGGAACATAGACAAAATATGCTTTTTTTAAAAGTAGGTCATTTATTCGGTCAACTGAATTTTCACTTTCACTGAAAGCTTTAAAAAATATTTAATAAAATAATTATTGATGTTACAAACGTGTAGAAGTATAGTTTATAATGTTAAAATCACATCAATATTATAGTTTTGTTTTATGATTAGCAGACAATTCGTGTTCCTTAGTCAAAGAAAAAAAGTCATCGTTGTTGATTATAGCCGCCAGCATGTGATTGCCACCTTTAAAAATTAACACTAGCATTGGCAGCAGTGTCTATCTTATGGTATGGCCAAGACGGCCATGGGCCAAGCCGGCAGACTGTGACGGGCGGTGCAATGCAAGCCACCCGTCACAGTCTCGCTCCCTGCCTTGTTTTCTCGATACAAACACTACCTATAATCTTCTAACCTACCGCCCCGTAACTTCTATTCTGTATGAATGGTCAAAACAAAATCTAACCTAAGTATCTGAGGCGGCATGGTAAACTTTCGCACCTGCTTCGATCGCTCTTGCATTCTGAAATATCTTAAATTATTCTGATGTTTGAAGCATAAGTTGACAAAGTAGGTAACAGAGGATATCATCAGCTGTATTAATGATAAATAGGGAATTCAACGGATACATACATATCCGAGATGGGATGCTAAAATATCCTAACTTCTAAAAACTTATATGCATAAGTTCATAAAAAAGCTTCTCTATCTGTATGTATGGTCTAACAAAAATCGAGTCTGTAACGAGTTGCTACAATTTTCGAGCTGGCTCCGCTCGTTCGCTTAATATTGGTTGTTTTTGTAAAATCACCGTTGAATTGAATCATTAGTTTATTACCACTGCTACTACCACTACCACTGACCTGTCATTGACAACTACGGACTACGGTAGCCATACTTTTTCCTTTTTTGATAATTTACGGGGCGGCACCGCGGCAATACTTAGTTCAAAATCATTTTTGCATTTGGCTACTCTGTTTTTACGTCACAACTGTGTCAGCTGTCTCAATACGTCAGTCAGGGGTAAATGTCACTAAAATCCTACTTGTTCCGCTGTGTACCATGGACCCATCATACAAACATACGCAGAATTAAATTCAGGTGCCCTTTGCGCAGCTGCGTAATCTGCGAAGAAAATCAATACCGCGATAATTTTCCTAGAAATGTGCTAACTAAGATGGCGCGCATTGCTTACCAGTGAATCTGCGTACTTTAGTACATAAACAAGTATCGTGTGTGTTTGGTAATCAAGGTGTGTGAATTTCAATCATTTTGCAATGAGTGAACCAAATATGCATTTCGGGGGTGGTAACCCCCAACAGATTTTGGGTAATGTGAGTATACCACCCGGTTTGGGAAACGCTCAAGCGAACCAGTTTGTGTCTAATATTCATAATATGAATATGCCTCCTACATCGAGTGGAGTACAGAATAGCATGCCCCCTCCGCTTCCGCCAAGGGTGGACTTAAATCAAGCGCTGGCTCAACCAATGATGCAGAGCCAGGGCTATGGTGGCATGGGAGCCTATGGTGGTATGGGTTCCTACGGCGGAATGGGAATGGGGGTGGGTTCCTACGGCATGGGAGGATATGGTGGATACGGCGGCTACGGAATGGGAGGCATGGGTGGAATGTATGGAGGATACAACCGATTTGGAGTTGGAGGTGGCTTTGGAGATGTTGACAGCAGGTAAGTAAACGTTTTGTTATTTATTTCTGTTTGCTTTATTTATTTAACTGCTTATGTACACACATATAAATAGACAAGAAGGAAGGAACAGAAAAACACATATAAAGGTGATTCTTATTTCTAAAGAAATCTCTTCCAGCATATGAGTAACAAGAGAATAGACAATAAAGAGATGTAGACACTGTGTGAAAGAATAGAAGAGAAAATAAAATACATAAAACCTAAAAACTATACACTTATTTTAATAAAACACAATAAGCTTACATACATAAATACTTCTTCTTTCTTCTTCTCCATACTTCTTGCCTTTTAAAGTACCATTAGGGTAATCTGGACTGGAATGAATCAAAACAGTTTGACAGCTATTTGCAATGTTGCCCACTTTTAGAATGCACAGCCTAAATACAGTCAGTTATTAAAGGCAAACAAAAAAATTGCGGGGAATAGCCTCTTGCATACAGGAGATTGACTGAGACTTCCCGTAACATTAAAAAGGCCTTATGTACCTTTCCAGAAGTACTAACATACAGTGATCTCTTCCAGGTTTATACAGATGGCTGAAGAGAGTTCCCGCCCAGCATTTGATTCCATACAGAGCTGCGTGCATGCTGTTGGCAGTGTTGCCATGATGTTGGAAAGCACATTCTTTGCCATAACTAGCTCTTTCAGAGCTATATTAGGTACGTATTAATGTGTAGTGTATATCTTACTATTTTATTAATTTGGTTGGTTGGTGGTTTGGTTTGTTTATTATTATGCTTTCACACTAAAACAGCTGAACAGATTTGGATGGAATTTGGCACATGGGTAGACCATGACCTAGATTTGGACATAGAATATTTTTTATACCAATATTCCCATGGGAACGAAATATATGCAATATAAATAATATTTTCTTAATTCCATCAGGTGTAGCAGAAAACGTCAGCCGTCTGAAGTCTCTATTCGCGCAGGTGTGGTCCACATTCGCTGTGATCAGGACCCTGAACTGGATCATCAGGAAACTAATGGTCATAATTGGTATCAGGACCGAGAATGAATTCAAGGTTAGTATGTGTGGGGTAATTGTGTAACGCAGTAACAGTAGCAATGGCTTTGATTTCGACAGTTCAACAACATTCATTGCTTTATTAACGTTGTAGCGGTCTACACCCTTAGATCATATAAATAAAACCATTTGATTTATAAAAACACGAAAACATTCCTTTGCAGTAAACACCACATACTTTGTTATTTCTCCGTTTGACACATGACAGTTTGCAATTACGTTCCATAGCTAATTACCATAGACACAAACATGGAACGCATTATTCTATGACTAATCACATTAATAAAAACATCACACAATACATGTAGTTATTTTAATTAGTTTTTCATCACACACATTTATTATATGGTATAAATAAACAATACTAACAAATATTTACACTATACAAAATATCAATGAAAACAATGTTTTTAATACGTGTGAGGTTTCGTGAGCGAAGGATAAACGGAGCGACACAATCATGACCGGCATTTTTAGTAGATATTCAAAAGACCGGAGTCATCTAGTGCGCTATAGAGAGTCCCTTGAACCGCACACCAAACCTCGCTCGCAAACCTAGTTTTCCCGCTGAGAACTAGATTCTATAATTGTTACTCGTTTTGTCCGTATTGTGTCGTATCAAATTAAACAGTGTTTTGTCCAATAATTAAATTTAATTGTAATAATACATATTTAAGAAGAGACGTGGTAATTTAAATATAAAACAGCGTATCACTATCGCGTGTAAATTATTTTACCCCGTCTACACTTCAACGTTGTTTAGCAGACAAATTTTTCTAACATGTGAAATAATGGAGTATCAATATCCCTCAAAATTATTCAGATTGATAGTGTGTTACGCTATTAGGATGCTGGTAAAAGGCTTCATAAAAAGAGTTTCTAATCCATGTTTAAGAGCCCAACGCAATTGGGAAAGGCTAGGGAGATGATTATGGTATATTATTTATGTAATTTCTAGGTACAGACGCCAGCACATCAAGCTACTACATCTGTCAAATTTCTTTAATCGATTTTCAACTTTATCGCTAAAGTATAAGGTTTAAAGTTGATTGGTAAAATTTGACAGTTTCGGGTAGCTTGATGTGCTGGCGTCTGTACTTAAAAAACCTAACCAGAAAATATATATTGATTTCAGCTTATAATTTAGTAGTACCTCGCAGAATGTTCTACAGTCCTTTCACAGTTATTTTTATCTCTGATTCTGCATAACTGTCCAAATCACAGTGATCTTTATTATTTTTATTCTTTTTTTTTTTGCTGCCACTGACAAGCCTGTCAATAGCATTGTGATCTTTATTCTTGTCACAATAAGTTTGTTGCTGTCAGAGGTAAAATAACTGTGAACGGACTGTAAGTGATATTACTTTTATCAGTCATTTCAAATAACAATGCCAAAGGTTATCTACTAATAAACGAATTACGTAGGAAGCTACTATAAAATTCTATATACTCTCAAATTCTCACGCTGTTATCTGAGGGGCATTTCTCGTAATTTTAAGAACGTACTAGATATGGGCGCTGCGCCGGCGCGGCGCCGCCGCGCGCCCGCGGCACGCCGCCGCCGCCGCCGACATTCACCGCGCGGCGTGAGTGGCGTAAAGACGTGTATTTGTTTTCGTGATTGACTCATCCAAAATGACTGAATTATCAAAAACTACAGTGAATAATCTTTTCCATAGACGTTTTTTTGTCATTCCTTTCCTCGTACATCAGGGAAATTATAAATATTAATAACGAGCCAGAAGCTTTAGCCGAAAACGCAGGCAGTACAAGCACCAGATGTAATTGACACATCATTATTGCACAAACTGTCAAGGAAACAGTATGAGTTCATGCCAAGGCATTCAAGGTGATCCAATAGAGCAAGAATGTTGGCGTTACATTGCTGGTGCTGTTCCTACAGAGCCAAAAGATGGTGATTTATTATTCTATTGGAATAATATTAGGTCCTTACATATGAAATTAGCGTTTTGTCGTACTGACCACTTTGATCTGAAATATCTCCTCTTTGGTTAAGAATTCCCAAATTTATACATTCATTTAGCTGGTACATTTGAGTTTTGAAAACAGTCATTCATTTGTTTTTTCCTCATTATTTTTTTCTTTGGCGTCGCTTATTACCGCACAATGGAAAACATGAAATATTGGTATATTTACGAGTACGAGTTCTACCGTGGCACTAGTGCTGCAGAAACAGCTCGAAGGATTAATGATGTGTACGGCGCTGGTGTCGCAAAAGAAAGTACGGTACGTTTTTGGTTTAACGTTTTCGTAATCGGAAGCGCTCGTCGCAATGGCTGAACCCTGGAGAACCAGCCAAATCCTGCCCTAAACGAAAATTGACTCAGAAAAAGTTACTTGTGAGTGTTTGGTGGACTAGCGCCGGTGTCGTTCACTACAGCTTTCTAAAATCTGGCCAAACGATTACGGCAGATATCTATTGTCTGCAACTGCAAACCATGAAAGAAGAACTAGCTGCTAAACAACCGAGATTGGTCAATCGCTCTAGGCCACTGCTGCTTCACGACAACGCAAGACCACACTGCACAACAAACAACCACTAAGTTAGATGAGCTACAATTGGAACGTCTGCGACATCCACCGTACTCCCCGGACCTTGCTCCAACAGATTACCATTTTTCCGGAATTTGGACAACTTCTTACAAGGAAAAAAATTCAACTCCGATGCGGCAGTCCAAACCGCCTTCAAAGTGTTCATTGATTCTCGCCCCCATGGTTTTCTTAGTAAAGGGATCAATGAACTACCTATGAGAAGGCAAAAGTGCATAGATAACAACGGTGCATACTTTGATTAATTAAATATATTTTACAAAAAAAAATTGACTTTATATTCCTCCCGTACAAAACGCCAATTTCATATGTAAGGACCTAATAAAAAAGAACCTTTTCTTGCTGCTCTTGCTAGAGCTTTACTCTGTATACATGCCACTAACACTCCGAGTGAGAGGGTATTCTCGGTAGCTGGGCTAACAGTTATGGCCAAAAGATCTCGCTTGAGCTCGATTCGGGTTAATAAAATCGTATTTATTCATGATAATTATAAAATATGTAAGATTGATAATAATGACAAACTTTAATTAGTATTTATGTTTTGATATCTGTGTCTATGTTGAAAAAAATTTTACGAGGCTATTAAAGTGTCCCTTTGGAAAAAAGTTTTATTTTGTACCTGATGACCTGATCTGGAATTCTGGACAAGGTATTTACTGTACTGTATAGGACTGACATTTTCCTGTCGTCCGCCTGAAACGATATTAAGGAGCCGGCCGGCTTAAAGATGATAGGGAGTAGATTGCGAGTTTTAGTTGTAGGTAGTAGAAAACCACGCCGCCGGCGCCACGCCGCCGCCGATTGAAATTGGTCAGCGCGCCGCCGCCAAGAATTTTTAAGGCGGCGCCCATGTCTAGAACGTACACAATCTGATTTCAGTCAGCTGTCAAAAATACCTTTAATTTCCCTACATTTTTGGCAAGTGTTTGACTGATTGCAACTGGATTTTGAATGTTTTTAATTCCGGGAATTGGCATTCTGGTCTCGGTATATTTTCAGAAGTAAAGAGTTTGTTTTGATAGTAGGAACGTAGGTACCTAGTTTAATTTTGTTTCTAAATCCACTTATTGAGTCATACAAACACAGGAAATATTTGTCATCGATAAAAGTTTTATCCCAATAAAATTATCTTATATCACTTTCCTTATCATTTGACAGTGAATGTACGTTTCTAGTTTACTTATCTATTATCAAGTCCGATCTGACCTTGAGAAAATCTATTTGTCCGAGCTTGGTAGTACCTAGGTTCTATAATAAGTAAAGAAAGAAATAAAAATAAGTTTATTTGCTACAGAAACACGTGCATAAAAAAGATTTATGATAATTATAATTTTATAAATAAATATTTGTTGCATTTAACCATATTTAGATCAACATACAACCTGATACCTACTGACCAGCAAATTGCAAAAAACGTAAGAAAATTTAAATTTCGCGGGTTATCCTTGTAGTTAAGTAATAACAGCCGCACGTCGATCAATCAGGTTAAGCTACGTTTGCAGTGGTAGGTCCGTGGATGGGTGACCATCTTCACATACCAAGGCCCCTCCGTGCCTCGGAAAGCACGTTAGGCCGTTGGTCCCGGCTGTCATTCGTGACTCTTTGATAGTCGTTACGGGTCGTCAGAAGCCCGAAAGTCTGACAACCAGTCCTACCAAGTGCTCGTATTGCCCAGTACTGGATTGTGGAGGTAAGATAGGTAGTCGCTCCATGTAAAATACTGGTATTCAGCTGTATCCGGTTAGACTGGAAGCCGAAAGCCGACCCCATCATAGTTGGGAAAACGCTAGGCAGATGATGATCCTGACGCATTGGCCTTAAGTTTATAAAACATCAAGTGTGTGGTTCGAAGATCCACAATCGATTTCTTATCTCAATAGGCGTGATATCTACATTATAGTCACGCGTATAAAATAGAGATAACTATATTTTGCTATGTTTTATTATTACTTGTTAATTCTACGTCATATCTTCATAGATAATAACCCACTGTTCGAGTGATTTATTTGCACTACAAAGCAAAATACAAAGATCAAGTGATTGTAAACTACTAAAATTTTTAAATTTTCACGATTTTTTCAATATGAGGTACTTCCGCATTGGTCTAACTAGTGGATAGTGGCAATCATCCAATTAGACAGGGTGATTGGGGTTTTTATTTAGAATTTCTTAGTAGCAGCTCAGTCAGGACTTTTGGCCGGTTGATGGCAATAAGATCACAGCTTATCTAGAGTAGCTCTCTACTCTTTTTCTAAATACGAAACAGTGTTTATAATGCAACTAACTTATAACGTTCGTGGAGGTTGATTAGCAAAGCCATGCAAATGAAACCTTTACAGTGTCTAGTATCTACAGTACCCGGCGATAAATATTGCACATCGACCTTTATCTTTTTTCATTTTATACGTACAAAAAATAAAAATAATTATTAAAAGAAGCAAATCATAATTGTTTTAACAGCTCCTAATAGATACCGGACTGTTTGTATTTCGTGCGACAGAGATAACGCTCTACGAAGCCGAAGTTAGCCGATTAGCCGACGACACGGTTGGCGCAGTGGCTGAGCGATCGACTGCTGCGCTGCGTGTCGCGGGTTCGATTCCCGCACGGAACAAATATTTGTATTGCCTACAGGTAGTTGTTCCGGGTCTGGCTGTTTGTGTATGTGAATTTAAATGTTTGTAAACGCACCCACGATACAGGAGTAATTCCTAGTGTGGGGCAACGTTTATTTTATAAAAACGAAAACGAAACGAAACGATTGTCTCTTTCCAAAAAACGATTGTGTCTTTCCAAAGGTCGGTGCAATATTTATCGCCGGGTACTGTACACCAGTCACAAAATGAACACTCTTTTATTATTTACATTTTTTATTTATTTTTTAACTATAAGACTTAGTCTAGGTAGCATGTAGCATCAGTGTTGTTTCAATAAGGGATTAGTATGGCTATTACATATGAATAAGACCCCCTGTCCTTCAAACTAGGAAATTTCGGTATCTTGAAGGAGAGTGTACTTTAGAGGGATTTACACGTTTTACAAAATATTCATAATTGCGTAATAACTCTTGACTCTAACCCGAACAGAAGTGTGAAGATGTAAGTCCAACCTGGTAAAGTGGGGCTATCTTGACGGAACGGCAGTAGGGTGAGATTGTGGAGCTATGTCACAAACCATGCTGCACCACCTATCCTGCCCTCTGTGTCCCAAAACATGCAGTCAGTCAAAGTGAACTCTGCGCTGCCACCGACAACGCCGTGGAAGTGGCCAAGTTTTGGGAGAACAAGATTTAAAATACTATGGTGCCAGCGACACGAAGAAGAAACATAAACCTCCTTCTGACGCAGTCGGGTAAAAATAAAGGGATTAAAAGTTAATTGTGAGTAACGTTACCTTCTAATCTTTCCAGGCATGGGCCGAAGCCGTAGCCTCGACGCAACAAACGGGTCCGGCGGGCCAGCCCGGCCCGAAATCCTCCGGGTGGCCAGTGATCATGTTCTTCGGAGTTTTGGCCGCTGCGCCTTACATCGTACTCAAGATGCTGAGTCGGCTCAACATGAGTGTGCAGGAGAACTGTGAGTACTACTAAAATAGGTATAAAGACCATAATCGTTTGCAGGGCAAGTCGAGGTGGCAGTTAACATATGGTGCAAAATCGTCAATTTTCTGCTCAGAAATCATGTTCATAAAATAAGATTTTTAAGATAAAGCAATGAGTTTTCCATCCGACACAAATGTTTTGTGGTCATCTTTGTAAAAAGTAAAAACCGTGTAAGATTATCTTCACGATTGAGTAAATAGATTTTGATCTTATGAGCATATTGACATTGATGATTTCACTTATTTCAGTGTTGCTTGTTGATACCAAATTATGCAATATTCACCACTCCAAAACGTTTCATGGGTACGCTCCTGATGTAATTACTACGCCTATCAAAATTGTGACAGTGCGAAAAAGGGACCTACCCGTTAGCTCGATGTCTTTCGTGCTTCGTCTTTTTAGGAAATATCACCAGATCTTCTAAAAAATGTTCTTTCCTAATAAAATATATTCCTTACAGTACAAGACCCGACAACCTGGCAGGAACCGTTCCGAGCCTACAGCAAGTTCAACTTCACCGCTCCCAGCCCCCAAGAGTTATCCTTCCAGGAGAAGCAATCCTTGACTGTAGCTCCTGCACATCTTCAGCCCCACCTGTGGAACTCGGGCTGGTTGATGGCATCCCTTGACGGAAAGACCGCAGGTCTGGTACCCACTAATTATATCAGGCTCATCAACCCAGCTCAAGCCCAGAATGTCAATCAACCCGAAAGGCGAAATAGCGCTGATGCTACTCACGATACCAATTTGAGGCAAAGCTCTTAATTGTCTGGTTTAGGATTTTTTATGCTTACTCTGTTTTCTATTTTTTGCCTTACAATTTTGAATTGCGAATTGCTCAATAATACTAAAAAAAAAAAACTTTTTTTTATTCTAGCAATGTGAGACATTTGTAGAATGATATTCGTGTTAACCCTTGCTACTAAAATACATAATAGTTTGTATATGAGTGAGTAAAGTAAATAGTGCAACAGGACTCACGAAATTAATAATAAATTGACGATCCAATGCAATGGGAAACTTAATATGTATAAATAAATAGAGTAAGCACAACGTATTTATTAAACCATCCAAAAGCCTGGGTGCCAAAGTAATACTCGACTGACTGTTAAATAAGTCAACTTTCACTTGGAGTGGGAATTGTGAATTGTTAAAAGAAAGAGAGAAAATATGAATACAGGCCGTTCACAGTTATTTTATCTCTGGTTTTGCATCACTGTTAAAATCATAGTGACCTTTATCCTCGTTACAATAAGGTTAGTTTTGGGTTGCTGTTGGATTGCTGCTGTCAGAGGTATTTCACCGGTGACACCAAACATAAACACTGCCATAAACGATCCTTTTGATCGTATCACGTTGACAGGGGGCGCTGTTGGCAAACATTGGGCAATTGTTTTATAAAATGTACAACATGGCGGAGCCAAAACAACCATATAGGTAGTTCTATAGCAACGAGAATAACGATCACTGTGCAAAATCAGAAAGGTTAAATAAAGTATCTGTGAAAGGTACGTAAATATTTTCTTTTTTTTCTTAATTAATATGAAAAGACTGTGAATGTGTGCTGTTTCGGCCTTGGCCCAGTTTGACTGAGCATTTTTTGTAGTTTGATATTCTGGAAAAAAAATGAAAGACTTTTGAAAGAGAAAAGACTTTCTTATAAGCAAAGATATTGATCATCGGGACCTCTATTTTAGAGTACATAATACGATTCTGTACGGAGGTTTTTTTGTATGACGAAATGACAATATTTCGACACTTAAAAATATCTTAAAAGGCTTTACATCAGTTTTGAAAATTCGCGTGAATTTTATTTCGCGTTGGATATTATTTAAAGGTTAAGATGACTTGTCAACATTAAGCCATGCTGCACTGTGCTCTCAGGAGAAAGAGCAATGGCCATTTTGGACTAGAAAAAAAAATAATTTGTTACCGTGATGGATGATACTATTACCAAAATGAAGTACTCATCATCATTGGATATCATTAATTTATTTTAAAAAGCAGGGGAAACGATAGTTAATTGTTTTCCAAAAATACAGCTATTACTTGTCAGAACGCAGGCAAAATAGTCATGTGTTCAGAAATAAGATATACCTATTATCTTAATTCTGAACGCATTACAATTTTTTACATTCCTAGAGACACAGCATAACTTAGTGTTGATTAGCTAACCTTTTAAAAATCAAAATTACAGCAACTAGTAAAACCGAGCCATTATAAAACCAAGTTTTTATGAAATGGGGGTTTGAACTGTGATATTTTACAGTTCTAGTAGTCAGACGAACGAAATGAAGTTATGATTTAGGGCTGATTTTTCAATCGAATATTTAAAAAAATTCAAAATTATTCCTCGGATAAAATTATTTGGCGTTGGAAAAATCAACCCTTATTAATGTAGTAGCATTTGGGAACAAACTATTTTGTGATGTTGCTCCTTATATCAATAAACTGGGAGAAAGCAGAACTCTGCAGATATTATCGCTATTTAGTAAACTGTACAGTTTCAAGGGGGATGCGCTAAAGTTACTCGCGAAATTATTTTTTTTAAGTTTTTTTCAATGTGCAGGTCAGTCAGGTTGTATGTTGATTAAAATATGATTTAGCGACTGTAACAAATATGGCTTTACAGAATTATAAACAAAAGTATGAGTAATCCAACTCCTTGACTTAGAATTGGCCTCAAATGACATGATTTCATGAAATAGTCATTCAATAGGGTAATATGAACTAAGAGTTGTATTGATGATTTTTATGATTATAATTCTATAATTAATTATTTTTTACGTCCGCGAATCATATTTAGATCAACATATAACCTGATACTGACCTGCAAATTGCAAAAAGCGTAAGAAAAATTGAATTTCGCGGGCTGTCCTGACACTACCGCCTTGAGGACTGGTTATAATCTGTAAAGTAATGGGTCATTTTTAGAATTTTTGACGTTTTCTATGATTATTCTGTGTTACCTATTTCTATCTTTCCATACTTTTTCGTCTCGGTTATTCATTCCAGTTTGATTTGATGTTTTAAAAGATTGTGATGTCGGTGGTTTTGAAGAATGGCCCTTTTTCTAGTGACTTGAAATTTTATTATGTATTAGTATCATAGATGTAAGTAAAAGTAGGTAGGTAGGTGTTCATAATATAATTCTATGCATTTCACAAATTTTAATAATGTGAAATACATAGAATTAATCAATGAAATGCATAAAATTAGTCTCAAAATGTTTTATTTTCTTTGGTAAAAGGAATGGTGTAGGTGCAAATAACTTTATGTGTAAAATTTAATTTAAACAAATGTGATTGCATTCTTTTTGGATTATTTTATTTAACTCTTCGTGTTATTAGAAAAAAAATGCCATAAATATCCACACCAAAATTCAGACGGAGTGACGACCAAATTATTTAATTTGACCAATATTTTCTGGGCCAATATGTCGGACAAAAATTATTAATGTAACAAATTGTCAAGCACGCGTAAACGGCTGAAATTGTTTGAATGATTTATCAACTCAAAAACGGTGAAGGAAATCATCATGAAGAAACCGGCTTATTCTAGAACCAAAAATTCGAAGACATTGTGTTATCTACCAACCTGCACTGGGCCCTCATGGTAGATTATAGCCCACTGCCTCTCGAAGAGAGGACGCCTGTGTCCCATCAGTGTGAACATTATAGACTTATTGTGCTAATCGCAGCAGCCGACGCACTTGACAATTTGTTACATAGTTTTGCGATAGGTAATTTTCGTTAGAGAAACTGGCCCTAAAACATCAATAGTTTTATACTAGTGAATGATGTTCTCTTCTTTATTTATTTAGTATTTTAATATATTCCTGCGTCTCAAGCAAACATTTTGGCAATATTTATTTATTTATTATTAATTTATCAGATGTAGGTACTATCAAAATATTTATTGAGTCTTTTATAAGGTAAAATTATTTAGGTACAGACGCCAGCACATCAAGCTACTACAATCTGTCAAATTTCTTTAATAGATTTTCAGCTTTATGGCTAAAGCATAAGGTTCAATTTTGATTGGGAAAATTTTACCGTTTCGGGTAGGTTGATGTGCTGGCGTCTGTACTCTTAACACAATCAGCCTATAGTGTTTCCACTGCTGGGGCACAGGCCTCCTCTTTGTATGAGTGAGTGGGCCGTAATCCACCACGCGGGCCCAGTGCGGGTAGGTACTATTTAGGATATTTACCTAATTTTCTCTATGCGTATGATCCGACCAATAAGTCTCCTTTTGCATTTTTCGACACCACCGTTCATAATCTTCTTACTCATCTTCTTTTGCATTTTTCGACACCACAGGTTCATATTTCTTATAACTCAATCCCGGAATATGTTTAGGTAAGATCTGAGAGGCAATTCCTGTAATTTTAAGAACGATCAGTCTGATCTCAGATTTAATCTGTTAAATATACCTCTAAAATCCCTACATTTTGACATTGTTGTCGCTGAGATGAGATAGATTTTGAACATTTTTACTTACGAGAATTGACCTTCAGTTTTTATAAGCCTGTCTTTCTCTATGTGTATGTGCTAATTTTAAGGCAAAAAAGCACTTACCGAAATAATAATAAGACTCAATTCGCCTCTGGATCATATACACATGATATCTACCTTTTGATCGCTACCGAGTTCTGCGGGCGATGAATTTATTTATCATATTTATAAGCTCTTCTATTAAAGTATACACAATTATAATTATTATTATCAAAATTGAATACAATTATCAGTAAACGTGTCAGGACTGATTTGATGAATAAAGTCGACATTTTACAAAATTTGTTTTTTTATTTTGTAGCATAACCTGCACCCCAATTGTGTTAGACTTTCCATCACAATTCGAAGGATTTTAAAGGAAATTCCTAATACATGACTGTGATGAATGACTGCCTCGTTGGTCTCGTGGTCACAAGCGTTACTGCTGAGCTCTTCATTGACGACGTAGTTCTCACAAGTACTTTTTTAAATCCTTCTCCTTAGAAACTGACCCATCTCAACTAATCTCTCTATGTCGCCATCGTAGGTAAAGTCTATTCAAACTTTGTTTCAAATTAATATTATTTCAAGTTAAACAAATATTAGCTTTATTTTATTGGTAAGTAATTAAGTTGATTTCAGTGACTAGCACTATTGAAAAAGTTATAAAAATGTTTGAAGTTGTAGCAGAAACTGAAGTTTATGGTTATTTTTCCATAAGTCATATTTGTTTACATTTTTAGGTACAATATTTTTCAATAATGAATTAATGAGTAACAGTTAGATTGTAACAGCTCTGAGATCTTGACTAGTTGCCAAAAACTTTTACACGTGCCCGGTGTAATAAACACGTGGCAATAATTGCAAAAAATTATCAGTTCATTGACCCAAATTACACTGGCAGAATGTTTTATCTGTGTAATTGTTTCTTTTAAACTACACAATGGATACTGATGTGGTTTTCAACATCATTTGGAGAATTCAACCTGGCAGGTTTATGTGTATAATAATTTACTAAACATCGGAATTTCTGTCGCAATTGCACCCCGCGTACTAACGCGATTGGTTTAAATGAACGCGACGGTCGCGTGTTCCCACGACGATGGTTTTGGTAACGACGCGGCCTTAGTATAAAGAAAAGTCTAGAATATTTTTTTAGGTTTATTGTAAAGTCATATTCCTAAGTTTACAAGTAGGGTTCGGGGAATTCAAAGGTAACTTCGCGCCCCGTCAGCTTCTTGTATACCGACTGGAAAGTGTCCACCTGTGAACAATGACAAAACTAGATGAGTACATGGCACTTCAATAAAGCGAACTGGAAATGATACGGTAAATCTGCTTAAAGTATCTTGAATGCAAGTCACAGGGTTAAATATGCAAGGCCCACGTGAAGCACTTAGTGCCAGTTTCTCTTACGAAAACTCGCAAAATTAATATGGTAAATTATCAAGAGCGCGTAAACTACTGTGGTTAGTTGTATGATTTATCGACAGCCCATCGCATCACTTGACTTGGCATTTAATTTGGACGACTCGATAATTTTAGTTTCAGAAATTCCGGTGTTGGTCCATAATATAAACTTGGTTTATAAATGCAGCAGGCAAACAAACTATCAGTAAGTGTGCATAATATATTTATGTATACTAGCAAAGTGCCTGTGCAGATACAGTTTTACAAGCGTATGGATACGCGTATATACTGGACGCGATAAGACGCTTTGAGTATCCGGAGATGTGCATATTACGTGTGTAAAAAATTGCGTACATGTGGAGTATGGATCCCTCAACAAAATGTATATCAAACCGTACGCCATACACGTATGCTTACTATAATAAAAATGCTCCGCAAGAGTCCGTCTCACAAGAAAAGTCCCGCGGTAATAAGTGGAACTGAACGAATGGAGCAGCGCATGACTGTACTGCCGTGCTAAGCTCAAAAGCGGTATCTCAAAAAAAATTGTAAAGTTGATTTTTGTGGCATCGGATAGCTTAAAGAAATATGCATCCAATGAGCTCAGCCAAATAACGGTATCTTAATAAAAAAGTCCTTAGAAAAGTGTTCCCTATCTCAGCTTTACCTCAAATCACTGAGAGAATAAAACACAAAACTTAAATTTTCTCGAAACTAGCTTTTCCTGAGATACCGCTTTTGCGTTTAGCACGGCAGTGTAGTGCCTCATCTGCAAGAATTCTTTTGTGAGACGGAATTTAGAATCGAAATATGACTGGCATACTGTGCGTTGTCATCATTCCTACTACCAAATAACAGAATGAAACAATAGGTTATGAATCTCCTTCAAAATGTCATGCTAGTTTTGAGTAAGTGTCCATTTTAATACTCAGATCAGCTTAATAAAATAAACGATTGATGGAGTGTGTGAAACATATGGCTAGAAAGGAGGTGACTACAGAGATGACAACTAATTGAAACCGATAGAAAAAAAAAGGGCATTTCACATTGGCCCAAATAAATTGGGATAAGGATGATAATAATCCTCACCTTGTGTTCAATAGTGGTCTGCTGGTTCTTGTCGAGGTGCACCTTGATGAGCTGGGAGCCGTCCAGCTTGATGCGGATGCGCTTGCCCACAATCTCTGCGGGGAACACGAGGTCCTCCAAAATGGCGTCGTATACTGACGTCAGTGTCCTGAAAAATTTAATAGGAAGGATTAGTTCACTGGTAAATAATATTCGTGTTTGATGATATATTTTTACATGGGATATTAAATTTAAGATTGAAAGGAGACAAATTTTTTAAGCTAAAATAATGATTCTTGAGCACTTAATTGTGCACGGCAATAAAGGGTTGTATGGTGTACACAATAATCATCAACAAGAAAATATGTGCACTATCTAACTGGTAATGGCAATAACTAGATACAGTGCCCGGCGATATATATATTGCACATCGACCTATTCGATCCTATCGATTTTATACAAAGAATAAAAATAATTATCAAAAGAAGCAAATCATAATTGTTTTAAGAGCTCCTAATAGATACCGGACTGTTTGTATTTCGTGCGACAGAGATAACACTCCATGAAGCCGAAATTAGTCGATTGTCTCTTTCCAAAGGTCGATCTGCAATATTTATCACCAGGTACTGTACCTCTGAGCTTGATTGCCAATGCTGAACACTGATCAATTAAATTAACAATATATACAAAGTGCTCATTGAATACCCTGAGCAACCTCAACATGTTAATATATGCTCAGGAGCACAGGTATTTGGTATTTTTAAATCAAACATGTTATTTATTTAATGTGTAGTTTTTTTTCACATTGCATTGCTGTTAGTACACCATTTCAGCATGCTTGTATGGGTAATTAAAAAGTTGTTACTTTTGAGCTGTTCTATGCTCTGTCAAATAAAGGTAAAAATTTTTTACCTGGATCTGGGCCTCTTTTGTTTGTTGGCTACGCGCGTCTTGTGGCTGGGCTTGGGCAGAATCTTGCGGTCTCCAACAAACACAACATGTTTACCACTGAATTTCTTTTCCAATTCACGCACCAGCCTGATCTGGATCTTCTGGAATGCCTTTAGCTTGGGCATGGGCACGTAGATGATGATAGACTGGAAACAGAAAATTCATGATTGAGTTATTATGAATGAGAGGTATAGATGATAACTTTTTTTGTAGTACGTACGGTGAGTATGGTGCAGACTGCCTTGGTTTAAAAAAGATACCATTTCTTAGCAAGTAGTTGCTAAATCTGCCTTCATAGAGATTTAGTGACTTTTTTAAACATAATAATAATGTTTAAACATTTTGATGTGCAAGATAGTAACACTTAACAGCAATATTCGTCAAATTGGTTGGACTTGCCGTCTGCACATGGAATTCCCTCAAAAGTCAGTATTTACTGCAGCACAGTATCACTAACACCCAATAAAATAATTCATAAATAAGGTTTGTTAACCTTTATTGGCAAGTATCTACTGAAAGTATTGATTTGCCCCCTTACTAATAAACATATTATGTCAGATGAATAGTTACACACCCAATTTCTCTCTTTCAGTCATCAGTAATTTGACTATCGAAAGAAGACAAAGCATTGTGTAACTATACAACATTCATTAGTAAGGGGATACTGTGAGAAACTGTCATTAATTAAGTTGTCCAGTTAGTGAGGCTACCACAAAGTTAAGTCTTGTGAATGATTTACTTTACAGGTTAGTGAGCCTTAGCAGGACATGTCATTCAAAATACACATGGAAAATTTTGACATTCAATGCCATAAAAACTAATTTTATGTGGGTAATCCATAGAAAGAGAGTGAAAACTATCGTTCTATAATAAATCCAGGTTAATTCCTCTTACCTTTTTGTTATGCAGTTCGATTTCCTTAGCCTTAGTAATGTAGAGCTCCCTAAGTTGCGCCTTCAGGTCGGAGTTGGTCTCCAACTCGACCAGGGCCTGTGAGATCGACGTCTCGAAGACATCGGGCTCGGCCGCGCTGGCTTTGATGATCTTAGTACTCATCTGCAACGTACAAACACTAATACAGAATACCACTCCAAACTTTTAGGTTAGGAAACTATTTCACGATTTTAACTTTTTAATGCAAACTTTCACTTCAAAACTCAGCCACAATACCACATACACCGTATATTTAGGCGTTTTGTATTATATTAACAGTAATCTTATCAAAATAGCACTTTCAGAAACCAAAACAACGTTGGACACCGAGGGAACGATTTGTCACCACAAAATATCTAAGTAATCTTTACCGTTAACAAAGTATTATTGTCCCAAGTAGATTACGTGATTAATATAGAAATAGAAACACGAATTATTTGTCTTACAAAACGCTTAAATACATTAAAATAATCCAATATTTCATAAGGACAGCTACCTTGAGAACTATACGGGAGAGAAAGAGACAGAAACGTAGTTAGTGTTGTCAGCATACAAACTAAAATCTGCTCATAAAATACTTTAAACAAAAGGATGGTTATTTCCATTGACTTATATATTATTTTTGAAATCATTGGTTATTTCAAATTATCAAATTAGTATGATTAATTCATACCACGGATACCCAATTTTATAAAAGAAAAATGTTTTACAAAAGAGTAGAATACCTGTATGGCCTTTTTCCTAACTATTTTGGGGTCGGCTTCTGAATACCAGTATTTTACATGAAGTGACTGCCTATCTGACTTCTACAGCCCAGTAAATAGGTAACACTGGTAACATGATGCCACTTAGCAAGACTTTTGGTCACTGGATCATTAAAACAAAATGTTGTCCATTAGTCCACCTAGTCTTTAGGCTCTTTTTACACGGCACGGTATTTTACGGTACGGCGTATAAACCGCGCCATAGAAAAAACGTGTCCCTCTTTCATAGTGATCTATACAGCACCGCACTGGTGAACTGTACCTGAACACGGCGTATAAACGGCGCCGTAGAAAAAACGTATCCGTCAACAAACTTTTATAGTGATCCAAACAACACTGAGGGCCCGTGCAAACACACGGTGAATAAACGACAGTTTTTCACGGCAAGAAAAACGTGTGTATACAAAGGGCCCAGTGCAGTTTGATGAAACCGTGTCATGTTTGATAAAAACAAACAAAAGGGAAAATCATTAAATAGCCAATAAAGTTCTAATCGCTTTTTTTTATAAATAAATATACGATGACCAATTGAACAGACAAACTATAAGACCATTGCCACCTTGTAGGTGGTAGGTTGTAGGTGTTATTTGTCTTATAATTTGTATTTTTTACGTGTTCTTACTAATAATTTTACGAAAATGAATTATTGTATGAACATTTTTCATAATTTTTCGGGCTTAGTGTTTGGCCAGACTGGGGAGCGGGCGCGGGGCGGGTGCGGTGCGGCCATCTCAAACATATAAACTTACTTTGAGTATCTCGATCTCAAACATATGAACTTCATATTGGGCAGGCGGGTGCAGTGAGCGGCGCGGGCTGCTCAGCGCAGGGAGCGCGCGGGCTGCTCGGTGCGGGGAGCGCGTGGGCAACTCACGCCATAGCTTGTTCATACAAGTGGGTGCGCGCCGCAGGCGCGGGGCGCGCACGGACGTCCCGCACGGGGACCAGGGTTTCAATCTAGTTTGAGCTTTTTTCTAGTAAAAATAAGTCTTCTTCATCCATATTACATTTTGACAAATACTGGACACGATAAGACACAGAACGCAGCCACGCTCCTGTGCGGACAGGCAGCCCGCGCGCGTTCCCGCACCCGCGCCTGCATCCACCCCGGGCCCCAGTCTGAACGGACACTTAATGTATTCATCGTTGTCATAATCCAAAATCCAGTTTTTTAGGGTTCCCTACCCAAAGGGTAAAAACGGGCCCCTATCACTAAGACTCCAATGTCCGTCCGTGTGTCTGTCTGTCACCAGGCTGTATCTCACGAACCGTGATAGCTAGATAGTTGAAATTTTCACAAATGATGTATTTATTTCTGTTGCCGCTATAACAACAAATAATAGAATTAAAATAAAGTTAAAATTTAAAGGGGTATAAAATAAACGTTTTTTTTGGCCTTTTATGCTTTGTGGTACGGAACCCTTCGTGTGCGAGTCCAACTCGCACTTGGCCGGTTTTTGACTTGAAGCATTTCCTGATTTGTGGCTTGATATCCAGGCATTTCTTTCCCAGTAATTACGTTTATTTTTAAATATAGCAATATTTACATATCGTTCAGAAATTGTAAATTTGTCGGCTTATTTTATTTTACAAAAAAAAAACTGTTGGTATTCTAAGTCCAAGCCAAAGTCTAAGATATTGATTATCTCCTTCCTGAACGCAGCACATTGGGTCATTTGAACAGCTGTTCGAAAACTTGCGTTCGAATCAATTTCGAATTTGGACCAAAAGAGCCAGCCAGCTTGAAACTGGGTTTTCTTTCAAAAATTATGTAGATTCATTGACTTATATATTACTAGCGTAAGGACCGGGCTAACCGCGCGACTAAATGGCACCAACGCGCTGGCCCTAAAATGACGGTTCTAGGGCCAACGCGACTCAGTTGACAGTGGTCCACGCGAGAGAGAGAACTTGTATTTGCCTGTCATAAAAATGCCTAGTTGCGTCGTAAAAGGCTACAAAAATTACGATACAAAGGTTAAAAAGAAACATGGGACATCGTATCATCGGAATGTAACCTTACATTATTTTTGTTGCAATTAAATTATTAAATAAACACATTTTTATATAATTCGATCATTATTTTACAATGGCGGCCATTGTGTGGCCAATGGCTCCTCGAAGTGAACAAAGTAACCTTGTACAGACGTCATTTTTTTATTTCTATTTTATTTTTGTCTTAAGAACGTAGTGTAAATAATTTAGAATTTTGGTACCAATTTAGGAGAAGACATATAAACGATGTTTAAATATACATTATGCGATAGCGCATTACGATACAAATAATTTTTAAATTACAGATTTCCAAATGATTCAACGTGTATAGATTTGGAGTCGCATTATTAGGGAACAACGAAAGAGCCTTATTTCAAACCTCATAAAAATACAAGAGTATGCTCTGCTCATTTTTGCGACGTTGATATCGACATTGTTTTGATATTATTTATTTAGAAGCTTTATTATATTCATTAGCTAATAGAATTGACAAATATGGGAGGATACGATGTTAGTTTTTCTAAAACAGTTTGGGAATTTTCGCGATGGCCAGACCTGTGTTGTAAAATTCCAGCAGCCACTACCACTACACAGCTACAAGCCCCAGGTGTTTGATTTTGAAATGATGACAGTGAAATGAATCCTGCGTGCAGTAACTCTAGTTTGCCTTTCTGACTTATCATATCACTTTGTTTAATAATGAAATAAATAAAATGTAGAAAACTAAGGAGAAGGCTTTTCAACGTCATGACAATTTCAATGAAACAAAATAGGTAATATAAGAAAACCAAACAGTATTTATTGCAAAATGTGCAATATGCAATCTATTTGCTGCAAAAACTAGCTAGGTTTTTCTCATAATATTATTATTATGTTTATTTCGACTGCCTGAAATCTGATATTTTAACGAGATGGGATTTTGAGAGTCTGGTATTCTGAGTTGAAAGGATATCGGCATGCAACTGACTTATACTGACTCAGGATAAAATGTGATAAAAAAAAACATGTAGGTAAGTACGCACGTACAAGGTTACGTCGTCGACCTATGCAACGCTGCACTCACGTAGTTCGTCTGAGTTATAACAGATGGCGTTACTGTTGCTTGTATGAAGAACGTCTATATAAAATGTTCAGATGGGCGTATCCTTACTTTTGAAATCATTGTGTAGATTATTATTTATTCGATACAATTCATACAATAAAGCATAACCCAAATGCAGCAAGCTAGTTATTGGTTTTAGGATTTAGATGTTGTAAATGGTAAATCCAATTTTTTTATGTAACATACACGGAACAGAAAAAAATTACTTCTCAAGTTTGACAACTACACGGAAGACGAGGCGGCTACGTCAAAAGACTATTTGTACCTTTTGGACGAATAAAAAAAAATTAAGCTTGACAATCGACAATGACTGACAGTGAAATTTGACATTGACATACCATACGACGAATGTGAATTCTATTGTTTTGTACTTTTATTCTAAGCTCTGTGGATGAGTGAAGTTTCCTCCAATCCGGCAATTTGTAGGATAAAATAATTATTATAAAAAGTGATATAACTTCATAAAAACATAATTAATCCGTGTTACAACAAATGCAAGATCATTTTACTATAAAACACAAACAAGTCTGTGTCTATCTAAATTATAATTTCATTTTCAAACAAAAATAAACCTACTCAGGAAATTGAGCAATATGTAAACAAAGATGTTAAATATTAGTATTTCAGCGCAATGGACGCCGAATATTGTATAAACAGACCTTGAATTCTTCCCATCGCGTGTTATACCAGCTGACTTCAGCTGAGTAAAAATGAAACCCACCGAAAATGGGTGAGTGATTATTTATTTATTATTTTGTAAGTAATTCTTCATCATTTTGTTTCAAAGACGACCCACTGACCCAAATTTTTTAATATATAGTTTTAGTTAAGGTAGGATATTATATTTTTTTATTTTAGTAATTAATAAGGTATAAATTTTCAATAGGTAAATTTAAATTATATTAAAACTGACGCTGCTGGAAGTGTCCTCACTTGTATTCAGATGTTAATGAGAACTTAATAATTAATGTCTGAATAGTCCTGTTTTGCTGTAAAAGTTTTGTGTCATTTTATCTTGACATGTTGTTTTGGTATGCTACATAAGATGATAAGACTTCATGTGTACAACAACATGAAATTTAGCCATCTTGAATATTACCACCAAACCGTCCAGGTCTCCCACCCAGTCATCCCTGGGGGGGACAAAGTACGGTTAGGTGACCACAGCCACGTGAATCAACCGCTCTACCATGCTCTGGAGCAAAAGATCCTGAGCTCTGGCACAGTGGTTGACATTGCCCTGGAAGAAATGGTACAGCTCCATTACGTGCAATCCATTTCCTCCGCACCATTCCTAAGCCTGTGTTGAAGGGAAGCCAGGCGGAGGGGGGGGGGGGGAAGGTAAAGAGCCCCCGGCAGCCTTGGCACCCCTTCTCTTCCCTTTCTGGGCAGGCACGCCACAGGCCTTTCCGCCCGCTCTGTGCCCAGTGGGCCTCCCCGCAGCTGTACAGAGGCTGCAGTTTGGCGCCGCGGAGCACTGGGCCGCCTTGTGGCCAGCCTGACCGCAGCGATAGCACTGCTCACTGCAGTCTACAGAGGTGTACCGTGCCCTGACATGCCCAATGTCGAGGCAACGGTAGCACCGCAAGGCCCTGGGTTGCAGCAGCTTCACCCTCGCTGCAACCCACCCCACCAACAGACGCCCAGCGTAGGCGACTTTGTTTGCCGCTGTCACCGGGCAACGCACCCAGATCGCGCCGAGCTCGGAGGCTTTGACGCGAATCTCGCCCGGCCGCACGTCCCCGGGCGGACAGCCACCGGCTCTGGCGACGGCCGCCACGACCTCGGCCGGAGTCGTCGAGTCGTCCAGGCCGTCGACGCGCAGTTCAGCGGTCTTCATCGGCCTGGACACCCGAACGTCCTCCGGGTTGAGGACCTTCCTCAGTTTGGCGGCCAGGACGTCCGCCTTTTCGCCACTAGAGGCACCCGACACCTCTAGCAGTCGCGCCCCCGTAATCGCCGACCTCATTTTGAGGCCACACGGTATGCCAAGGTCGGGGAACGCGACTTCTTTCGCCTCCGTAAGGACCGCCTTATAGGAGACGCCCCTTTCGACCTACGGGCTGCAGCGTAATCACTACAGCCGCGGAGCGTGGGGCTCTAATCCTAGGCGGCCCCTGAGTTTTCTTGGGTGCCGGTGCCGGTGCTCTAGCAGGTATCGGTGGCGGCGGCGCCGTCTTCTTTTTACCGGCGGCCCCTCTTGACGACCGTCGTCCAGGTCTCCATAGTGGACCCGGGTGTGGTCGCTGAGGGAGCGGTCGCCGGGGGTGCGGTCGGCGGGAGCGCGGTCGGCGGGGCCCCGGTCGCCCTGGTCGCGGCCATCCGGGAAGTGGGCGCGGACTTTTTGTCCCCTTCCGAGCATTTGATTCTTCGAACATATGAAAATCGGAAAACAAACAAATCGCATTTATGACTTTCAGTAAAATAAATTTCGTGATTTTTAATAATAGACATTATAATAAAATTCTTAGATATTATAAAATTCGGACTTTTGCAAATCGGAACATCGTAATTCGAAATAAAATATTTCGGAATATTTGGGTGTTCTCTGCTGTGCTACGTGATGCAATGCGTTGCGTTTCGGCGCGGTTTGCCCCAATCTGCTATCTTTGCAACTAACGTCTTGACATTTTATAACAAAATAATTTAAAATCAATCATGCCGTTTATGTGACTGTCGGTATTACAAAATACACAGCTCAACAACTTGATACAAGTGCTGATAATGTAATCTCCTTGTAATAGTACGCGGCGGAACATACTGAGCCTATGTTATGTTGTAAGACTATCACTATGTATCTATTTTAGGCTAGACAATTCTATTATTCTAAGGCTCTCGAGACATGTGTAAAGTTCAGATTTGATAAAATTGTAATTCTTTTCATCACCATTGCTCTCAAAATGGTGAAGGAAAACATCGTGAGGGAACCAAATATTCAAAGACATGTGACATCCACCAACCCGCACTGGGCCTGCGTGGTGGATTATGGTCCACTCCCTCTCATAGAGAGGAGGCATGTGTCCCAGCAGTGGGAACATTATAGGCTGATTATTGCATAGATCGCGACCGCTGGTAACATGCTGCCACGCCTCTGACAGCCCTGAGCGCGTTTTCCTTCTATCGGATTCTATTTGCCGAGTCTGTGGTCCGTGGGCCTTATGGCCTTATTGCGTATGCGAGAATTTCAATGCTATAATTTTATTGATATTCCTCCCAATCTGATTATTCTGGATTTCTTTTGTTATTCCATTTGCTTCGTAATATGCATAGATGATAAAGATGCCATTAATTGTTGTCTTTACTTTCCAAAGCGGTATTTTTTGAGGAACCCTGCACGACTTCAGAGCAAGCTCGACTCGCCTGTGATAAAGCCACAAGTCCGCAACACGTGCGCTCCGCTGAAAACAGTACACCCACGTCATGTATTGTATCGTGTACTCAATATATTTCCGCTTTTACATAGTGTACAATTTGATAAGAACTCTCCGCAGTGATCCTATAGCCGTTCCTCGGCTCGCGTGTGCTCCGTGCCTGTGTCGTAATTATCGTGAAAAAAAAAATTTTTGTGAGTTTATTTTTTTTATTCCTGTGTCTCTAGATTTAAAAATAGAATAGTTGTTCATGATGCTCAAGACCTAATAGGTTTTAATTAAAAAGGTTATTATTTTAAGTGCATGGAATGGTTTGCATTGTAATAAATTATTCCATGTTTAATAAATTACTAGTTTAGATTGGTTGTGTATACTTTACTGTGGCGCGATATTCTGAAACATGTACAATTATTGCTTTTACTACCGGATGCTCTGAAAAACATTGTATTTGAATCGTCAGTCTTCTTGAATACGTATTCGTGATTAGAACGGCAGACTATTACTGTTGCTAAAACAACTAGAACTCCATTCAATATTCAAATCAACAATACTCAAATCTCTGTTTTCCCACACTCACTATTTTTCGTTCGTTCATTTATTAATCATTGATTCTGATTTAACGTCTATTTTTCTGAATTAAAGTATTCTCACACCCACATAAACACTAAGTGAGCCTGAATTAGGCTATTCCTAAAAAGGTATTGTTCTTTTTTGGTATTTTAATAGCACGGGCGCAGTAGCTGAGCTAATTGGCTGCAACGCTTACATGTCAGGAGTTCGGTAGTAGTTAGACATAATAAACCCGGGACTGCACTGTTTGTTTGAGACAAGGCATTTGTCCCAAGGCAGCTATGCTATGACACAGGAGATACTCCAAATTTGGTACACATATGAATCTCTGTGCCCCAAACACAGACGTGTAATGTAAATAAATCAATTTTGAATATGGGGGTCATTTTTGGGGGCAAATAGAAAAACAAAAAAGTTTCGCAATCAGTATCGTGTGGCATATCAAATGAAAGGGCTTACTGTGAAGATCTCAAATATATTCTTTTCATAATTTTACAGCAAATTGTATTAAAGTTATTTAAGAAAATAGACGAAAATTACCTCCGAAACTACTGAGCCTAAATTTTTGAAAAAAGAAATACAGAAAATAGTTCTATACTATTCTAAAAGTCTGTGGTCGTAAAATTATTTGGTTAATCTCTCAATATTGTGCGTACAAACTTACAATTTCAGTTGGAATGTATGGGAGAACATGTTTTTCAGCTACAATGTTAAGTTTGTTCTTGGGATTAATTCATTCCAACTACGGAACCCTTCATTGTGCGTGGTCCGACGAGCTCTTGGCCGGTTTTTTTTATTAGCCTATTTGCTGGGCAAAGGCCTCCCTACTCTCTTCCCACTTCTCTCTCTGTCCAGCTGCCAAGGACCAATGTTTATTATAGGAGTACAGCTCATCCCACCATCTCTCTTACTGTCAATTAGGACATTTTAAGTCAAGCACCTATCCTTAGAATGGGGGTATTCGTGAAAATTTACGACACCAGTTGGCACCACTTTGACAAGAGGTCTTCCATTTCGACAATGAATATAAAATATATGATGACGTTCATCGTTTGATTCATTCATTCGTTCATCATTCAGTCATGACTAAAAAATATCGGCTCTTTGACAGATGCCTGGACCTGACGTGTCAGTGCTGCCACCTAGCGAACGTCATTTCGGTTCAGAGTACCCTCATTGGTCGTAAATTGGTAGGAGTAGCTATGGCACCCAGTAAGTCCGAGGTACCAACAACCTGCACTATGCCCGCGTGGTAGATTACAGCTCACTCCCTCTCGAAAAGAGGAGGCTTGTGTCCCAGTAGTGGGAAGATTATAAGCTCTTGCTAAGTCCTTGGTAGAAGCCAATAAAATATGTTAGCTATTCATTCAGGTGATTATATGAATTGATAACATTTATTGCCTAATGAAATACTAATCCTATCAAAATGATAATTCTTATAATAATTGAAGAGCTGTCGCCTATCACTCAACGTGCGCTTTCTATATATTTAGTTATGTAGTAAATACGGTTAAATGGTGGATAGATTTTGATAACATTTTCCTTAATTAACGTGTTTTTTTCCGGGAAGTCTTCCTTAATTGGACTTTAAAAGTAGACGTTCGCTGTTTTTATTTGTGTCGATAAAAACTATCCTATGTCCTTCTCCGGGATGTAATCTATCTCTCTGCTAAATTTTATCGAAATCCGTTCAGTGGTTTAGGCGTGAAAAGGTAACATACAGACAGACAGAGTTACTTTCGAATTTATAATATTAGTAGGGATACAAAAGATCATCGTAGTATTGTACTTTTGTGTGTTGTGCTGTCTTTTTGTGTGCGCCAAATAAATGGTTTATCTATCTATTTAAAAGCTACCTACATAAATCAGTACACAGTAAGAGCGCTTGTAGACGTCCGTTTTTTTCACCGGATAACGGACCGTGTTTTTTGCCGGATTCGCGGTGGTGTATGAATTATAATGAATGTGTGTACATGCACCGGACATCGGTCCGGCGAACAATTTACGCCGGATGCAACACCGCTTCCCCTCGGCGCGACGGACACCGGTCCGATGTAAGAAAGGGCGGTCATCCACGCCAGTGTATTGGTGCGTGTTGACGCTGCCGGACGTATTGCCTGTTTTCTGTGTAATCTCTGACTACCAGTTCAAAACTACGCATATAACGCAATAAAAAAAATATGTATACAAGGATAGCCGTTTATTGACGGTCCGTTATCCGGTGAAAAAAACGGACGTCTACAAGCGCTCTAAAGGTGGTTTTACACCGGCGCCGGCGAGGCAAAATGGCAAAATTTCTATCCACGCCCTGCCCAAGGGCGTCCGTTACGACAAGTTAGCCGTTGGTCACGGCTGTCAATCGTAGATCTTTGGCAGTCGTTACGGGTCGTCAGAAGCCCGGAAGTCTGACAACCAGTTTTACTAAGGGGTATCGTATTACCCAGTACCAGGTTTGTGAAGCTCAGGCTCAGATAGGTAGTCGCTCCATGTAAAATACTGGTATTCAGCTGCATCCGGTTACACTGGAAGCCGACCCCAACATAGTTGGGAAAAGGCTAGGCAGATGATGATTGTGGAATCAAATGACACATTTCATTGACAAAGGTGGTGAAACAGATAACCTTATAATGTAAATATTTTGCCTATCATAACCTTCAAATATAATATATCAGTCAATCACTGTGATTTCAAGCAGTTGTTTGCTATTAAACTTACTAACTCTATTGAGCAATTATAAAATCAATAATTCATCAACATGTACAGTCAACAAAAGAGATAAGTGTGCAGGATCGTCGGATATAGTTGAAATTTAATAAGAAACCGATGGATGTTCTCGAATAAAATGTAATTTTATTAGTAGAAAACAAACAGCTAATTTATCAAATTAAATTTCATTCGAAAACATCAATCGGTTTCTTACTGAACTTCAACTATTTGCGACGATCCTGCAAACTTATCTCTTTTGTTGACTGTACACTGTACATCACTAGCCAATATCATTCCACTTCTGGAAATAGGTTACTTCAATTGCACGCCACTGAGCCCCATCCTTAGCCACTCTCAACCATCCATTTGAAGCTACCCTGCGAACCCTGCTACACTGCGTCGCTCCACCAGGCCTTAGATCTCGTAGCCTTTTCCGTAGAAACCAAAACCCTAGACTATAGCGTCCTTTGCCAGGCGGCCCTTCAGGACCATTTCATTGTGTGATTGTAGAAAGAGCATAATATTGTAATGGTCTAACAATCAACATTACCGCACAAGGTAAATGTCACTCACAGGGAAGGTCACCTTTCAGGAGAATAGAAGTTACTTTGTAAGTGTCATAAACTTAACGGAGGTACAGTCACCAAAGGAGATAAGTAACCAGTGTCGTCGGATATAGTTGCAGTTTAGTAAACCGATGAATGTTTTAGAATAAAATTTAATTTAATTAATAGAAAACAAACAGTTCATTTATCAAATTTTCGAAAACATCAATCGGTTTCTTACTAAACATCAACTATATCCGACGACCTGGTTAGTTATCTCCTTTGGTGACCGTACTTACTCTCATACCTACGATTTATAATACGCCTTTCCACTCTGCAAATAACGTGCACGCAGGTGATCCACATGATATTGAAAATTTGCAATTATACCAACTTGCACAAGACTTTCCACTATGCAAGATGCTCGCATCCAACTTTCCACTATGCAAGTTAGTTGCACCCAACTTTCCACTCCGCAAGATAATTGCGCCTAGATACCATAATTGCAAAGCATCTATAATTCTCTTTGATAATCACGATAACGCTTATTTAACATCACTAATCCATTACAACAGGGAAAGAATGAATTAATCAGTTGTATATCATACTTACAAGCTTTTCCAATTACTAGATTCAATACATTGATAGCATATCTAAAAAAATCTTGTAAGGAGACACCTAATTAGAATGGTATGTTTCAGTTACGGTTGGGAATTACTATCCAGATTTTGATTAATCGAATTATCCAAAAGCTCTATACACACATAACAGCACCCGTGTCGGAGACTTGGGCTGACCGTACTCCGACAGAGGATCACAAAAACTTTTTTGCAAAAAAAAACCGACTTCCAAAAAAGACAAAGTGAAAAATAACTTTAATTTCGGAAGTGGATGGCAAGCAACGACATTGCGAACCCAACACCGACTTATGAAATAAAAGTTATTTTTCACTTTGTAGTGTCTTTTTTGGAAGCCGATTGTTTCTTTTTTGTGAAAAAGTTTTTTCGTCAGTAATTTGGGTGGTAATATAGAACAGATTTTAATGAAATTTCTATGGGACCAATCTTAAAGTATAACCTATCAAATAAAAAGATTGATAAAATCAAACGAATTGATAACCTTCTCCTTTTTTGGAAGTTTTTCTGAAGTGATTTTGACTTTGGAGCAAAATTTCCTAAAGAAAGGTTTTTAGCACATACTGGAGCTAATTCTTTTTCACTTCCGCACTTTATCTTTCAAAGTCCCATGCCTACTAAATTCAAAGTAGATAGTTTTAGCCAGAAGTTTTTTTGCACAGAGTTACGCAGTTGACGAACTATCCGTACGTCAGCGACTGTTATCAATTCCTTATGAAAGAATACCGACTTATCTCCATTTATCAAAGACAGCACAAGTTTAGCTGAACCCTATGTAATTTAAATTGACCTGAGAACTTCCCGGATGACGTTTCATTTACACTCCTACGCATTCGGTGAAGTCTCTGTACATGTGATTGTATACGACAGCATACCTATGTTGATTTGACGTAGTCTTGTTGAATAATTTCATATTTATATGTTCCTCGCTTGTCTTCCATACTTCTGTATTAGTCATCATCTGGGTAGTCGATAGTGACCTCCTTTCTAACCATATCATTTTTCACACCATCCATCGTTTCTTTGGTCTTCCCCTACTGTTATGGCCATCCACATTCATACAATATGAATGGGTCCAAATTACCAATAATTTTCGTGAGTATAAGGTACAGACAGACGCCAGCACATCAAGCTACCCGAAACTATCAAATTTTCTCAATCAACTTTGAACCTTATGCTTTAGCGATAAGTTGAAAATCTATAAAAGAAATTTGACAGATTTGTAATAGCTTGATGTGCTGGCGTCTGTACCTGGCTGAGTGATAGACATCGGACAATCTAAACCGTTGTAGACAGGAATATGAAATTTACATAATTATGCTGGTTATGGACAGACATTTGCCGGAGCCTAACTGCAGGACGTGGTCCATATCCTCTATATGTATCTAAAATCAAACTGCATTTATTCACATTAGGCTGAGAATCAGTGCCTTTGAACGTCAAAATTACATGTCAGTTCCCCAAGACTACCGCCCGTCACCACATCCTAGTGCTGTAGCTGGGAAGAAGAAGTGGCGCCACAAACTCTCCAAAGCGTTGAACTATTGAAATTAGAAATATCTTGGCTTCTTGGTTCATTCTTTCAAAGTTCGGTATATGATTACCATATTATGAACTTGAAATGAATATTGACTAGGTACCTGTATTAATATTTTCACAAGTGCACTGTGGATCGGATAGTACACACATCAAAAGTGTCTAGGGATCAACATATATTTTTGCAATAACTTTTCTCCTGATTGATATTAATTAAAATTTTCTTTAAGGATTCATCAAATAAAGTGTTTTCGTTTGTCACAGTAACGATAAACCAAGTCATCTTTGCATTAATAAAGAAATTTGCCATTTTCCTAATAAAGGGATTTTTGACATTTGAACCACTAACATTAAAGTTCGAAAAAAAGACTGAAATAACAGTTTTCTTTAAAATTTTATTGGGTAACTTAAACAATTAATAATCCGTGTTTCTACCGCGAACACTAACAACACAAGAACATCGGTTTGGCATACTCAAAATGAGTTCATCCAAATCACGCTGTGGAATGGCCGCCCATGTTCGTTGCAACAACAAAAAAAGGTCTTCTTGCGACTGGATACCCTCCATATTCGGCAGAGCTCTTCTCTGTAGCATATCCCATGCATGCTCAATCGGGTTCAAGTCTGGCGACTGAGCAGGCCAGAGCAGGACATTGATGTTAGCTGCGGCGAGAGTCTGTCTTACAACTCTTGCGGTGTGCGGTCGTGCATTATCATGCATTAACTGAAATAAGGGACCGATTTGCACTTGTAGAGGAACGATGACGTCAGATACAATCGTCTCAGCATAAATTTGAGCGTTGAGGTTGCCTCTGATCCAAATCAACTCAGTTCTTCCGCCGATCCAAATACCCGCCCATACCATGATGGTTCCACCACTATAAGGATGGACTTCCTGGCAGGATTTTAATCGCTGTTGGCGTCCAGGGGTTCTCCAGTGTCGTATACGTCTTGTATCCGGTCTCATACCAAAACGAGACTCATCAGAAAAGCACACGAAACGCCATTGTTCTTCTGCCCAATTTCTGTGTTCAAGAGCCCATTGATATCGAATCCTACGATTGTGCATTGCTATAGGTGGTACCCGTAGCGGTCTTCGGGAATGAAGGTTCACTTCATGCAAGCGGTTTCTGACTGTTTGGTCGCTAATTAAGTTCCCTGAAGAGTGATGAAGCCTCACGGCTAACATCATGGCGGTTATTGTTGGAGCTCTTCGAGTTAAGATTTGAATGTATCGGTCTTGTCTCCGTGTGGTGCAGCGATACCGTCCTCCATGGCGCTCAGCCACGGTACCAGTGCTTCGGTAACGTGTCCAAAGTCGACTGATAACACTCTGACTTGTATTCAGAGCTAAAGCCACAGTACGTTGCCGGGAACCAGCTTCTATCATTCCCACGGCTCTGAGCATTTCTTCCCTGCTTAAATGACGTCGCCGCTCCATAATAACGTTGGTTTTAATCAGTAGTAGGGAAACAGTAGCACTAATAATGTCTTCAATGCGTTGTATGTTTTTATAGGGAAAATATTGACAGCTGATTTTCATCTTTTACTCGAATTTGATTAACAGTTCCTGTTTCAAATTATGAAATGCACCATAAAGGATCCATATAAATTTATAAAATCATAAATTTATTACAAAGCCACATCTCAATCTCAAGAAATCCGCATAAAAATGCTTGATCCCTAGACACTTTTGATGTGTGTATATTAAACATTGTAACGTACTTACAAATAATGTACAGACGCTAGTACATTGGGGTAGCCCAATATACTAGCGTCTGTACATTATTTGTTCTCTTGTGTTTGTCTGTGCATTATTTGTAGCGATAAAGTTGAAAATCTAATAAAGAAATTTGACAGATTGTAGTAGTACAATCTGTCAAATTTCTTTATTAGATTTTCAACTTTATCGCTAAAGTTGCTTGTTTTTATCGCTAAAGTTGGTTGATTGGGAAAATATGTCAGTTTCGGGTAGCTCAATGTGCTGGCGTCTGTACCTACTCGTATTGCTGCCATGTTTGTTTTGCACGCTAAATAATACTTTATGACTTCATGCATAATGCGTGTAATTGCTTGAATTATACGCATTGATTGACTGTAATTCTGTACGTCATTCGAAGCGTCGTTTGAAGCCTTCAGATAAATTGTGGTTAAATGAGAGGGATTTTACAGCGAAGCGGACAAAATGTATAGCATAAGCTCTGAAATATCTTTGTCGTTGCATCCTGAATATTCCACCTTGAACAAGACTTCTGTCGGTCCATTCTGTGAAAATTTTACCGAGAAAACTTAGATGAAGTGAGCTTGAAGTAAGGTGTCAACAGTGTTAATCCCTAGCAACAGGTGGAATGACAGCTCACTTCACCTTATGTTATATTTATTCAAAATCTGTATTAACAATAGCATAAGACAGAAAGAAAAAAATACATTTATTTAGCACAGACTAAAAGACACAATACATACACCAGTTAGATCAGATTCATCAGATAAAAACAAAAAATAAAAATCAAATAAAAATAAAAGGGGATCAAAGGGGCAGGATCTAGTATCATTTGGCAGGAGTTGGGGGTAAAAGGGGTTAAAGCTGGTAGGGGTTGGGTCCCCGTATATAACGCTACCACTCCTATTAAAAGGTAGTGCACATTTTTCGAGAAATTAATATTTTACCATAGCATACATAAAGTCTGCCAAACTGCATAATTAGTTTTAGTTAGTTAGTTCTCACTGTGAAAATTTCAGAATACATAACGGTTGGTGCAGTCATCGGCATGCCCTTTAGAGTAACAATTTGAATATGACAGCGCTTCTACATATTTCGGCGGTGCTCTTGCTCCGATTTATCTAAAACCGACTTTTTGTGAAACCTCTTCATTAAATGCTTCTTCAAACAGGCGCGTCACGACACGCGACACAGACACCGCAAGTCGCGCAACGAGCGGTGCCTTTGTGTCGCGCGCGATTATATCGCGTGTCGCGCCTATTTGTAAGAGCCTTAAAGCAATGTATGACATAATTATGTTCTAAAACTAAATGCATCGAGTGTTGTCGGGAGTCGGGACGTCTTCTATACTTTTACTTATAAAACAATTTAAACAAACAGCAAATACCATCGACACGACAAGAAAGGTTGTCTGGTTACAGCTAGTTCTGATAATCACTGTAGGTACAGACGCCAGCACATCAAGCTACTACAATCTGTCAAATTTCTTTAATAGATTTTCAACTTTATCGCTAAAGCATAAGGTTCAAAGTTGATTGGGAAAATTTGACAGTTTCGGGTAGCTTGATGTGCTGGCGTCTGTACTAAGGGCAAAATAAATGAGCTAGCGAAACTCCGTAGACGCGATATCAATACCCATTACGTTTATTAAGTTTACAAAAAAAAAAGGATTTTTAAAACTGATATTTCAAATTAAATAACCACACTCAATGCGGTAGCTGACCCCAAAAATGTATCGTCAAATATATTCTTTGTTTTATAATGTTTAGATACCTTGCACACGTCTGTGGCGTTACGCTAGCTAAATTTAACCTTGTGTAAAGGACATATAATTATGTATTATAATAGGTACGCAAGTAAAACACTATTGTAAAGTCCGCAGAACAAAACGATACTTAAACAATATTTGTATTACATTCAACATAAATACAAATAAACATTATTTACTTAGTGCAGACTGCAGTATGTATATAGTTATCGTGTTTTTCATGTACGCAACTCTGTAATAACTGAAGGCACGTAAGATGGTTGATTGTGAGTGTTTATCGTTTATATTTTTAAGTACTTTTTTAAGTTATTTTATTACCAGTTTTTTATCGTTTTAAAGCTAAGACTATCGTTTTAATCACACTATCACACCACATAATCACACTAATATTATAAAGGCGAAAGTTTGTGAGTGTGTTTGTATGTTTATTATTTTTTCACGCACAAACGGCTGGACCAATTTTGATAAAATTTGGTATGGAGGTAGCTGACACCCTGGATTAACACATAGGCTATTTATGCCGATATTCCCACGGGATCGAAACTTATGCGGGTGAAACCGCGAGGCGCAGCTAGTGACTAAATAATAATTAATAATTTTGATATTTTTTAGACTGGCTTCTTTCCCCTAAATTCTGTATAAATCACAGGTACCAGTTACTACTATTTTCTAATCTGCCGGTCGATTCTGTAAAAATCTCACCGTGAAAACTTAGGTGAAGTGAGTTTGTTTTTGCTAGGAATTGACACTATTGACAGCTCACTCCACGCTCACTTCACCTAAGTTTTCACGGCGAGATGGCCATGTGCCACTGCAGGGCAAAGGCACAGAATAAATAGTATAAGTAGCAAAGGCCTTCCTCTCCCTTTTTTTTTCTTTTTAGAGTTCCGTACCCAAAGGGTAAAAACGGGACTAGCTGACTAGGTAGCCCACGATTACGATACGATTTCATTCATAGTCAAATCATTTAGTTGGCACTTCTGAACGTCAAAATTTACAAGAAAATGGAATGAGGTATAGTTGCGCCTTTCAAAAAGTAGTTTCGTATGGAGAAGAATGGGCAAGAAACACAATAGCAACTCTTTTAAAATGTTTTACAATATTTTGCATACACTCGACAAACTTCAACCGCCATTTTAGAAATTCACATCACATCCCATGTGATGTGTATTTCTCCTATACAATATTTTGCATACACTCGACAAACTTCAACCGCCATTTTAGAAATTCACATCACATCCCATGTGATGTGTATTTCTCCTACTCCTTTTTAAAGAAACTGTAAACATTCAAAACTTGAAGTTTATGGGTTTTTCGAATTTCTAATTAAGAATTTATCTCTAAAACTATTAAAAATAAACTCTTAATTTGCAAGTGGAGAACAGGGTCAGTGATCGGGCCACCAAATATCAGTCGAATTTGCTTATCTCAGAGATAACGTGGGATCCAAAATAATACCTACACAATCAATCTCCTTCAGCATACCACAATGGCAATAACACTTTTGAACGCGAGCCTAATCTAAAAATAAATAATATAGTTTTTGGATCACTCAAATCCGCGTTTCACTCGTTGAACATCCCAAGATGAACTGAAACATACAATCTTCTCGGTCCCACTATTTGAATTATATACCTAGCCCGGCGTCACTTAATACTACCTAAAAGTGTGTTATTTTTATGTAAATAGAAATCAGTGTCTATGTATAAAATATTGGATCAGCCGTTGGTATAAATTTTAATTACCTGAATATAAACCTCATATATAGGATGTCTCAATAAGAGTGCACTTTTTCATTTTAAAATAAAAGCATGTATTTTATGAGAGAGTTGTGATATTTTTATTGGATTGTAAAGAAGACATGTTCGGATTAAGTATGGAATAAAATATCCAGCAAATGGCCCCCATGGCTCTGATGACAGGCCATCACTCTTTTCATGAAATTATCCATGACTTTTACACAGAGTTGTGGCTGTATCTCACCGACGATGACGCGTTGGATCTCTGATTTGAGCTCAGGAATTGTTTCTGGTTATTTCGTATAAACCCGAGATTTCATAAAACTCCAAAGAAAAAAATCGCAAGGCGTTAAATCGCACGATCTGGTTGACACATTAGGTGCACTTTTTCGGCTGAAAAGAGTTTTCGAGCGGTTTTAGCGTAACTTTCCCATTTTTGTGAAGAGTTTTCACAATTATAACGTTCTTTCGTTCGTTCTTTCGAAAAGCGCTCCATTTTTAATAATCGGAATAAACATAGGTGACGGCTGTCGAATTTCAGAGTTGTCACTTGAACGAAAAAAAAAATATTCTAAATTTATAAAGTGCACTCTTACTGAGACACCCATTACACAACATCATAACTTCACGCCTGTACTGCCGTGGCATAACTAAAATGCCGTTATCCGACATCTGGTCGATTTTTAACTTTTAATGCTATTATAAAGAAAAAAAACTATCGATCTGTGTTTCCGAATTTTCAATACCTTGAATAGTTTTGGAAATAATCATTTATTCAAGGTATTGAAAATGCGGAAACACAGATCGATAGATTTTTTTTTCTCTTTATAATAGCATTAAAAGTTAAAAATCGACCAGATGCCATGTCGGATAACGGCATTTTAGTTATGCCACGGCAGTGTAATCCCCGAAGGGTAAAGCAGACATGCATCTATAGTAGGGTATGGGTACCACCAGATTTCGCCAGTTTTGTTTCAGTACTAGGGGGCGAGAATATTAGCATCAACCGGGCACTAGTCACGACTCCGGCCTGCTATTGAGAAATTCCTTAAGGAGAAACGGGAGAAACCCAATACCATTTTTCCCGACCCGGCAATCGAACCTAGGACTCCATGCTCCGCAATAGCACTTGCAAACACTAGATCAACGAGGCATTCATATACCTATTAACCAACTAATGTCTTGTTCCAGAGTCACCATGACACCAGCAATCTTAGTGACGGGTGGCGCAGGCTACGTCGGCTCCCACACAGTGACCACCCTTCTAGAAAGACAGTCAGACCATCCAGAATTCGAGATAGTAGTCGTAGATAACCTGACCAACTCCTACATGGCTGCCGGTCAGAAGAAACCGGAACCCCTGAGGATAATAGAGGAGCTGACGAATAAGACGATACATTACTATGAGCTGGACATCAGGGATAGAGAGGGGTTGAGCAAGGTTTTTGATAGAGTGAGTATAAGAAAAATATATACTTCATTAAAATATGCGCAAACTGTAACCATCAATTCAGCACAAAAATAGTCTATAGGCAAAGCAACTAGTAGTTAACTAGTATCGCCAAGCGGTTGGTGGACTCATCATGTGACCAACAGAGGGCGGGCCTATTTTTAGCCCAAAGAATCAGCATTGCCGTCCAACGTGGTAATGCTGCCTGCCTTTTGGGCATTTATCCCATTGACAGCGATGCGGACGAATTTTTTGATGCCCAATCAGCTCCTGCCTTTTTCTTTATTATATGTATACCTACTTTTATATAATGTAATTATATATATATATTATATACTTGTATATAATATAATACTAAAATAACACTAGTATTGGCGTTTAGTTCAAAATCGATCAATGTTAAATTGTTTGTATAAAAGAGGATAGTATATTTATATAATGATACTAGTAGTTTGGCAAAAAACTTCACCCGCTGTGTCTTAAACCCTTGGAATAATTAATTTTACTATCTTTACATGATTGGTACTTGTTACTGGGTTGTGGAGGTCAGATAAGCTGTCGCTCCTTGTAAAATACTTGGTAGCTGCAACCGGTAAGACTGGAAGCCGACCCCGACATAGTTGGAAAAAGGCTGGGCAGATTGATTTTTTACATGATTCTTACTTATTTGCAGCACAACATAGAATGTGTGATCCACTTCGCGGCGCTGAAGGCGGTAGGCGAGTCTGTGGAAAAGCCTCTAGAATACTACCAAGCTAACATCTCTGGAACCTGCACGCTCTTAGAGGTAAGAAATTTGTTGATCGACATTGAATTCTTGAAGTCTCAATCTTATACAGGGTTATTTTTAATTGTTACTTGAAGTGTGGGTTGAGAAATTGTTTTATTTTTTATTCTGTTTACGAGTAGATCGATACCCATCAAGTACAACGCGTGCCACGTAAGAAGAGACTTGACCCCGCCTCCCCCGCTCTTTCCGCCGCCCCTATGACGTCTGGTCCCGTCCCGCACTCAGACCTCATACCGCTAAAGATACCTAAAATCTTGTTGTGCGCATGTCAGACCACGTAGTGTGTCAAGTCTCTTCTTACGTGGCACGCATTGTACATATGTGAAGTTTACCCAAAGAAAAAAATATTTTTAAACTGATATTTCAAGTGGCTACAATAACTGCAGTCGATAACCCATAAAAAATAATCAGCAAATTAACTTATTTTTCGTCTTATCATTTAGATATTGATAGACCCATGTCGTCTGCGGAGTTTATATAGCCAATTTAAAATGATCTGTCTAAACTTGAGTTTCGTCGTTGCGCGTGCAAAAGTCGCTGTGTTTTAGTGAACTTATTTGAGCTAGGTACTTATAATGAATTATAACACTTAGCGTGTTTAAACGGAACTTTCGATGTATGAATATCACATAGCTACATTCTTAACTCTTTAAATATTGCACTTATCACATTAGCTGTTTTTACAGTATGTATTTATTGAAATAATAAAAACTGCATAAAGAACCGAAAATTACTAAATAACACATAGCGAGTTTTGCACGCGCAACGGCGGTTTGTTGTTTATTGATGCTCGTGTGCCAATCGTGTATCAATTAGTAGTGAGCGCTTGGACCTCACAACGGCACACAAACCTCGCATAAAAATATTTATTGAACACACTCGAAAACACTGCCACTTTCTACGTGTTTTTTTAGCCTATAGTGTGGCCCACCGCTGGCAAAAGCCTCCTCTTTTTCTTTCAAAACCTCCCTGTCTTCTGCGATCTCTGACTTGGCCGTCCGACCTTCGCCGTGGTCTACCTCGACAGCAATGTCCTCCCTCAGGCGTCCATTGAGTGACGACCTTTGCGACTATACCCATTAAAAAAAAAAAACTGAACCCCAGACAGTATAGATAGGGATTTAAAACAAAATACAGCTGACTAAATACGTTAGTTTTAAATACCTCATTATTTTATATCGCTGTTAAAATCAACACTGTGTATAATTTATAGCTGTTTGTAATTTGCACGTGTTTTTGATAACATGAATAGGTTATTGTTCAACTAACAACTTATTGATGACCTGGATAGCGAAGCGGAATAATAATTTTGTATGACCTAGAGACGGCTAGAGATATTGGTTACGATCGTGGATGTTAGTAGGCATTGTCCCTTTTTCCGTGACACGAGGATCGGTAGTAAATAAAATCTCTGAGTCCTTGGGTTTAATATATTACGACTCTCGTCTCGTTTTGGAACCTCTTTCTCCATGAAACTGCATGGGTCCGAATTATTATTCTGTTGAAAAATGTATGTAAATCCGAAATATTCGAGAAATCTAATCTTCGGCTACTGATGTCATGATCAAGAAATATGCTTTGGAGTTCCACATTAGGTTAACAAATTAATTTTTTTTTACAAATTGGTAATGTTACTTCAGGCCCATAATGTCTCTGAGCAAGACAGCCACTGGTTTTGTAGATGTGCATTTTTAGCGTTGACCACTTCATCATCTGCCTAGCCTTTTCCCAACTATGTTGGGGTCGGCTTCTAGTATAACCGGATGCAGCTGAATACCAGTATTTTACATGGAGCGACTGCCTATCTGACCTCCACAACCCAGTTACTGGGTAATACGATACCACTTGGTAAGACTAGTTGTCAGACTTTCGGGCTTCTGACTACCCGTAACGACTGTCAAAGATCCACGAATGATAGCCGGGACCAACGGCTTAACGTGCTTTCCGAGGCACGGACCATTTACCACTTACCTACCGACATTTAATGCCTCCTTATTTGACATCCAACAAAAAGAAATACTCGCACAGAATGATCGTGATCACAAACTAAATTAAACAATCATAAAAATGTCTAAATAAAATTATATAAAAAGAAAGTGAAAACCAAAATCTTGTACGAGGCCAAAAGGCTCTTATCCTTAGTATTAAGAAAAACATATGTATTTAAATCTCAATTCAAGGGATGGTTAGAGATGGCTCTGTAAAAGGATGTCTGAAAGAATTTGGGGGTGGCCTTTGGTCAGCAGCGGTACAATGTAGGCTAATTTAAAAAAATGGTTACATAATTAAATGATTTATTTGTAGGTGATGCGTAAATATGGCGTCTACAAGCTAGTATACAGCTCATCTTGTACGGTGTACGGGGAGCCCCAGCGGCTGCCGATCGACGAAGGACACGACACCGGCCGCGGACTGACCAGCCCCTACGGCAAGTCCAAGTACTTCTGCGAGGAGATCATGAAGGATCTCTGTACTAGTGATCAGGTAAATACTAGAAAAGAGGCCATACTAAACGTCAAGACTTTCGGCAGCACTGCCACTTCAGTTTGGCAATTCTTCGGGCTATGTCGGTTACCTTGTTTAAGTTAAGTTGTGATTACAGAAATGGAAGGTGATATCTCTGCGTTACTTCAACCCCGTTGGCGCTCATCGCAGCGGCCTCATCGGGGAGGACCCCGCCGGTATACCTAACAACCTTATGCCGTTTATTGCACAGGTAATTTACTACTTAATTAACTTGGTTTTAGTGGTTGTGTTAATAAAAAAATAATGTTATTGAAAAATACCTCTAATTTCTCTACATTTTTGCAAGTTTTTGACACTGAATGTCGCTGAGATGAGATTGTGAGTAGCTTATAAACGTTTTTAATTACCTTTCTAAAGTCTATTCAAACTATGTTTCAAATTAATATTATTTCAAGTTAAACAAATATCAACTATATTTTAATGGAGATTAAGTTGATTTCAGAGTGACTAACACTATTGAATAGGTTATAAAAGTGTTTGAAGTTATAGCGTAAACTGAACTTAATTGTGTAGGATTTAAAGTTATTTTTCCATAAATTCATATGTTTACATTTCTGGCAAATAAATCACTAATGCAGATTAATTTTTTAATGCCTTCGAGTAAAAACTGTGTGAAAAAACCAGTAAAGGAAATTATATAAAAAATAGTGTTTTAGCTAACCTACAGTCGGCCTCTTGACCGTGCCTGGAACCCTTTATTATAGATGTGTCTACGATATAATACACAAGTGAACAAATTATTCAGAAACTGTGACTAAGTTCAAAACTATTCAACGTTTCCTCATTTTTCCTTCATCAGGTAGCAGTAGGCCGCCTCCAGGAGTTCCTGGTGTTCGGCAACGACTACCCCACGGTGGACGGCACAGGGGTGAGGGACTACATCCATGTGGAAGACCTGGCTGAAGGGCATGTGAAGGCTGTCAAGTTGTTCCAGCAGCCCGGCTTCAGTGGGTTCCATGCTGTTAACTTGGGTGAGTTATGTGCAATTGGCATTTTTGTTTTTGTTTGATTGTTGTTGTTTTCACGTTTTGTTGTCATATTTAGGGCAGTGTCGCGGGCGCATCACGGATTGATTTGTATTGTCAATGTCAATTAATAATGTGTGTTGTCTTTGGTGCCTGGCCCTGACATCAGGCAATGGACAAAATTGTCAACATTTTCTAAGCTTGAGTACGAAACTTTTGAATACGTTGTGTGTGTATATTTTGTCTTTTTGTTTTCAATGTGCGTTTTTGTTTGTGCAGAATAAACAATTTTTCTTTCTTTCTTTCTTTTCTATGTGGCATACACAGATCATTACTTACTTATTAAGACATGTTTCCTATCCCACTGTACAGTAAGAGTACTAAAAGGGGCATGTGGCTAAATAATAGAGAGAGAGGAGAGAAGAGAAGAAGAAGAGAAGAAGAAGAGAGAGAGAGTATTCTATTCTAATACCAGCCGCACGGGTCGATCAAGTTAAGCTACGCTTGCCGCGATTGGCCTGTGGATGGGTGACCGTCTTTACATACCAAAACTTACAGGGCATAACTATAGACACACTCCACTCATACATAATATCAATTGGAACCTCATTGCGAATCACTCTCTCATAAGATACAGGATACCCTAGTTTAAGCTACAGAGATTAATCTATTGTGTACAGGTTTTTATGCAGCATCCAAAATGTTTTATGTGAAAGTTCTCTATCTGTATTTTTGGGAAATAAAGATATTATTATTATTATAGGATACGCAGTCGGAAGTCGCGGGCAGAAGCTATTATATTATAAGCAATAAATTATGCTCTTTTAAACACGAAACAATATCCACAAATTGCCCGACTTAGGGCGGATTTCCAACACCAGATAATTTTAACCGAGCAATTATTTGAGTTTTTGACAGTTCTTCCATACAATATCTGTCAGGCGTCAATTTTATTCCACGAATAAAAATTATCTGTCGATTGAAAAATCAGTCCTTATACGAATAAAAACATTCATAAATATCATGTCTCACAAAGATATCAATTTTAATGTTACAGGTACCGGCACCGGCTACTCAGTCCTCCAAATGATAGCCGCCTTCAAAGTGGCCAGTGGTCGCGATATCCCCTACCGCATCGTAGGTCGCCGGGCGGGTGACATAGCCGCCAACTACGCAGACGTGGCCTTATCCCATCGGCTATTAGCCTGGAGGGCCACTAGAACACTGGAAGACATGTGTGCCGACACTTGGAGGTGGCAAAGCAATAATCCTGAAGGATTTAAGACCAGTTAGGGGGGTGAAAGAAGAGGTTCAGTTTTGAGGGCAGGTTTTGGTCATTTTCTGGAGGTAGATGAGATGGTTCGTCATTTAAAGTGTCGTATTGGAATTTTAAAGTCGGATAATTTTATAATTCACTAGCTGCGCCCCGCGGTTTCACCCGCATAAGTTTCGATTCCGTTGAAATATCGGGATAAAAGCTCCATACAAAATTTTATCAAATATGATCCAGCCGTTTGAGCGTGAAGAGGTAATAAACATATAAACACACTCACAAACTTTCGCTTTTATAATATTAGTGTGATTATGAATTTTTGTATCCGCTGAAATTGTTTTTCTATTATTGTATTTGTAAATAATTTGAGCACTCACAAAGAATATTAATCACACGGGTTCAATAATTTCATCTTTAGTTAGAACCTTGAAAAGGGTTGGGTGGTTAGACTGTGTGACTGACAAATTCCACAGTTGTATGTAGCGCGCTCACCAAAGCAAAAGATGACCAAAACCATTATGTTAAAAGTCCAAAATGCCTAAAATGAAAATTCAAGTCAGCCCAACCAGAAACGGATTCGAGAACCCAAAACAGGAACATATTATAAGAATGCGATTTAAAACTACCTACTAATTTCGTATTTTATCGCAGTTTAAAACTACAATTTCTAGTTTAAGGTAGAGCCAATTTAGATGTTGTAATAAAACAAAGCTTAAGCCCAACACTGGGACAGCAAAAGCTAAACAAAAAATAATAAATAAAAGAAGATCATATAGAATTATTTATAAACCAAAACCTATTGTGTAGGAATGCCATTACATGTAGTATACTACAAAATCGGATAATTGACATTTAAATTCAAATTATTACCAAATGTTAATCGTTCCTATTATGTTGCCATAATAATTTTTTTTACGTTATGTAATTAATTTAGGACCAAAGCGATACCAAATACATGCCAAAGCATTTAATAGTGATTTTAAAAGAAAATAATATTTTTATTGAAAATTATTTATTTATTTAGCTTAAACAAAATTATATTTTTATTAAGTTTTTTGACGTCATAGAATAAGCACGAGGTAAGCATACATTATATTTAAACATGAAATGTTTCTTAAAATTTAGCATTATTTATTAAGCAAGAGATGGCATGAAAGCCTTTTATAACTCGATAAAATTCATAATATGTACCGTCGAGGAAACTTCCATCTGCCGAATTTGAAAACAAAATCCTGTGTACACGATGACCACATCTGTTATAGTCCGCGCGGAACTAGTTGGCCGCTGACGTGGGGACAGGGGCGAGGCGGCGGGTTGCAACGCACGTAGTGAGTAATGTGCCCCCGCCCCTCCGTCGCACCGCTCACATACCTAAGGCGCGGCCAACTAGTTCTATCTACTAGCCAAGTAGTTACTATAGCGGCCGAGCGCTGCAAGCAAGAATAGCCCTTACGGTGTATAGATGTAAGATTCCTCGATGTGAGTGAGTTATGTTCACGACTTAACGGACTGATGTACATAAAGATCAAAGGTTGGTTTCCTAAGAAAGCGGTGAACGGTTACAAAATAACGGCAGTCCAAATGCAGAGCGTTTTTGACACATTAATATCAAATACTGGTGAAAATTACAGATTTTCATGAAGGAACCGCTTTCCTAGGGACACCATAGCTTGACACGGCATGACTGATAAGCTCACCATACATAAACTAACAGACTATTTGACTGTACGGACCGACTAACAGACAAACCAACTGACGCACAGACATAAATTGTTAAACAAACAAAGTGACGATGGATTATAATTACTCACGATGATACCGACAGGACTAACTGACAAAAAAATGACATATAAGACTGATTTACATTTGAAAACTGATGCACTTGACTTAATAACATACGATCAGAAGGCCAATTCTCGTAATTTAAAACGTTCAAAATCTAGTCGCAGTCTCATCTCAGCGACAAAGAAACGTCAAAAACTTGTCAAAATGTAGGGGAATTTGAAGTATTTTTTGACAGATTGAGACTGAGATCAGACTGTGAACGTTGTTAAAATTAGTAGAATTGCCCCTCAGATCATAAGGACTGAATAGCAGACAAACAAACGGACGCACAATCTTAACTGACTGACAGGATCTAACACGCCATCAAACGGTCTGGACAAACTGACTGATAGATGTAACGAATAAAACTAACTAAAGTACAAAATGACGGACAAAACTAACTAACAGACTAACAAACGACGGACAGAACTTACTAACAGATATCGACAGAACTAACTAAAAGATAATCAAATGATGGACATAACTAACAGACAACCAAATAATGGCCAGTACTAACTGAATAAATGATGGGAAAGGACTATTTAACTAATTGACAAATAAATGATAGACATAACTAACAGACAAAAAGTTGGGAATAGAACTACGTAACAGACAAAGAAGACGGGCAGAACTAACTAACAGATAAACAAATTACAGATGTACAAACTGACGCACTGAACAGAACTAACCAACTAATAGACGAATACAAAAAACAAAGAAAGAAAAATATTTATTGCGACTCGTACAGGAAGATCACAAACTAAACTAAACACAAATAAATAAAAATAAAATTATATCAAAAAAGTAACAAAAAAAAAACAATGTCCTATACGAGGCCAAAAGGCTTCTTCTATCTCAGCATGATGCTAAAGCTAACAGACAAAAAAGACGGATAAAACTAACTAACAGACACAAATGACGACCTCTAACTGACAGAGAAGACGAACTAAAAGACTGAAGGATGATCATTGGACAGAAAAGAGAACTTTAATGTTTTCTTATATGCAGATCCCATATGTTAATGTGCAGGCCCCATTTATAATGTCATCTCCTGTAATTTATATATTTATGATAAAATGTTAACTTTAGACGCTAGCTATACCAAATCTTTAGGCGTTGCCTGTTCATTTCGGCATTAAACTGTGAAAACTTGTCATTCCTTTATCTACTTTCAATCTTATTTATAATAGAAGAAGTTTATTTTGTTATTATTTATTTTGTGGTGCTAATTATTATGTATAATTATTTTGTTTGATCTATTTGATGATAGGTACCTGTTGCTGTGTAATAAAAAGTTGTATAAATATTAATGATATTTTGTTTGATTTGATGTCCTGGTTCGACTGTTTTGGACTAATCCCAGAGGCGTAGCTACGGCCGTATCAATGATACGGAGCCCCGAAGCTACAGGACCCAGGTGTGTAAGCAAACATTCGTAAAATCTTATCTAACACCTGGTATTTTTATTGATATGGGCCCCGTAATGAACGAATACCTAATGAAAATATGAAAGGAGGATGGGCAAAAATGTATGAGGCTCGTCCTCAGCGACCATTAATAAATAACCAGACGTATGTCGTTGAAAAGCTCTTTTCGTAAGCTACGAAAAGACTCATATGATGGGAAAATAATTAGAGCTAAAAGAAAAACCTGTGTCATTGTTTGTAAAAAAATCGTTGTATATATGCTAGTTGGGCGGTAAACTCTGCTTGCGAGATGCAGGTTTTTGCGTGACGTCAGTATGAGGCGTAGTTCGCATGTGGCGTTTTAGGCGCTTTGCAGATGGAGCAACTATTGTAGCAACGGGCAACTAGCTGTTTCATACATCTCGGGCTATTTGGTTGCAGCCATGGATTTAAAAACGAAATGAATTTCGTTCTGTTACCACTAAGTAATGTTATCGTATAACGTTCCAAATTTTGTAACGATACTAAAACCTAAAAATATCAATAAAGTTACAAAAGAAAACGTTACAGAATATCATTTTCGTAGAACAATATTATAGGTAACGTTATAGGTATCGCTTATCCGCTTGTACATAATAACGTTACAGGAGAAACGTTACATTTGTAACGTTATTCTTCATATTTTTTCGTCATCTTATAAATCATGAACCTGGCAAAGTTGAGTATCGAAATGAATAACGTTATTATATCGTTAAACTAATAATGATAATCAAGGATTAAAACCTGTAACAAATCAAACAAACAGAATATTTTAATTAATCTGTATTATCTAAAATTACAAATCTTTCATAATTTCAATCATTACATTACAACTAGTTACCACGTGATTATTCAGCACATACCATTATCTTTGTCGTCTAAAAATATCAGATTTACATTTTTACATCATTCCCTATCGATTAACATTGAAGTAATTATCTGGGGGGCAAGGGGGGAAAAAACTTGCCTGCCTTTAGTTCCTCTAAAGGCAGTCAAGTTGAAATGCTTTTACTGACCAGTCATAATATGTCTGGATATCATTATATTATTCATAAATTATACACAGTCTAAGCTGAATAGTCAATAAATAAGATAAGGCTTATGAGAAGTTTACTGATCACATGGTCTTGCATGATCACTCAGTTTCACACATCCAGTCAGCATTACTAAGAATGAGAATATAACTAAAAATTATAAAAAAAAAAATGGCAAACCTACAAAATTGTGCTGAACTCGTAACTAAAAGAATCGCTATAAGAAAAACTTGACTTATACTAAGAATTGGTACAGCGTGTTTTAGATATATTGTACTTATGGATATAAAGCAACACTCCCCTTCTAAATCGAGTCACCATGCAATTCCATGTGAGTTATAAAGGCCTGTATCATCACAATAGAAATGAATCAAAGAAATAGTTTTTATGGAGTTTTGATACCGACATACTAGCCATCATTTTGGTGTCGTCATTGTTCCGAACTTGAATTCACGACCATAAATTCAGGGTGGCTCGATTTAGAAGTCCGAGAGAGTATTTAAAAAACTTAGTAAAAATCGGTTTCTGTAAAGTCGGTTTACTGACGATAGTTGAACGTGACAACGTCATAAGAAAATACTGATGGAATAGTTGCATTGCATTTGTTAATATTCGCTTGCACTTCAAGCCGCCATGGAATGCCTCCACGCTACAGAGCGAGGCCGCGAGGTAACGCTACATGAGTCATGTTTTTTCGTGAGTGCCACCAGCTTCATCGATTTATTAGACGTTGTCACGTCAAAAAGTTTCGTTCATGAAACGTTTTTTTTCCATTTTCATTAATATATTACGACTTGGTTTTAATATTATGTAAAGTTTTTAAAGCAACATTTTGATGTAGGCGACACTGGAATGTTCATAGATTATTTTTATAAACTACATAGACAGACCTTTAGACGATTAATGCATATTACCATGAACATTCAAGTATTCTCAACACTGAATATATAATATAATTATTTTATAGGTATAAAACAATATTTCAAAACACGCTGCAAATGAAAGTAATTGCACCTATTTCAATCTAAGACATTTCCAAATTACAAATCATCACAAGATAAAATTACTTCGGGAAAATTCCCGAATTAAAAACCATAATGGCGCTTGAACGGAATAACCGCGGAAACTTTTATTTTGTGTCGAGTTGTAATAATTATTGTATATTTTTTCACATTTTGAGTTTTTAGAGAAACATCAATTTTTTTTTGACATTTTCCATCGTAATATCCGAACGTCTTTGTACTAGACCAACAATGGATTGCGTTGATTTTAGAAATAATAAAACTTCAGTGCATACATAGGTAAGATTCGAATTTCGAAAATATTTCACTCATATATAAGTACCATAAGTCGGTTTATAAAAGCTTGGAAAGTATATTAACTCAGATAATTATGAGTTTTACTAAGGGTACACTAGGCCGCATCGCAGCACAAAAAATCTTATTTATATGGATCATCGCACATTGCGAATATGTTAAGACGAAGCGAACCGCAATAAGAGCAAAGATGTACATAAGCATTTACAGGTGCCGTATTATGACGGTTTAATGCCGTCATGGCATCATCCAGTGTAAAAACAGACCTAAATACATGACCGATAAGGACCATCCCTTTTTCGCAATGGAATCATGATGGCATTAATACTTCGTAATACGGCCCAATGAATCATGGCCGGTCTGAGAATAGGCGCATAGGTTCTTTCTCTCACTCACACTCGCCTTACGCTACAATTTGGTTCCTAAAAAATGATATTGAACAGCTTTCTGCGCAAAGCGCCGACCTGCCGTGATTCAACGGCCGTACTGTACAACACTAAGCATATTAAATAAGCCATTTTAAGTTAATAATGTTTTATACCAGAATTACAAAAATTATATTGAATTTAGGGTCAAAATGAATGAAAATATAGAAAGGTCTTTTCTCTCGCTTTTTATACCCATCACAAGGTGAAGTTTCGCTAGCTAATTTCATTCGACCCTGTATTACGATTATGTAGGCTAGTTCCTTTGCAAGTCGCTTCGTTCCAGCATAATAATAATTATGCGCTTACTAAGGGCATAATATGTTGTATTTTATACATGAAACCATCGAACTCCTATTATTATCTAAAAGCATTGTTGTTACCTACACATACATATTGCAATACAGTTTGTATGTCGGCCCTAGATTTTTTAGATAGAAAACATTTTTAAAGTCAGTTAAAATCCGATATATTTTTATATGCATATTTTTATTCTATTCTATTTTTTTTTTGTATTGTCAGCACTGCCGCTATCGACAATGCTGCCAATATCAGACGTGAGATAGAAAAGCAAATGCCTCAAAAAATAGAATCAAAATGATTATTTTGTCAATTCTTTCATTGACACAATTGAACTTAATGTTCATCTTATTTAGTTATCATCAGTCATCATTTTTTAGCGAAAACGAGATTGAGTTATACGAGACGTGGGTATAGTGCCATCTCTTTCTTTGCTACGTACCCAAGACTGACTATGTAAATGTCTTCAAATTTTGTTTTTGGGACATGATATGTTACTTGGTAATGTTTTTAAAAATATAAGGTCGACATCTCACCTTGTATTGCATTCACTAATCATCTGTAAGGCAACCGTTGGTGGAGTGGATAGTCTAAGGCATTGATATGACGGCGTGGTTCTAATTCTTAGGGCGTGATCGTCAACGGACGGCAGTGGGAATGCGCTCAGGTATTTTTCACGAAGAAATATGCAGTATATGAAGAAATATGTATATATGAGTATTTGCTAAATATATTGTAGTTTTTTATTGAAAATTATACTAAGATTTATTAAAGAACATGCAGACTGGCTTATTTATAAATATATGATGTTTGGACCATATATGAGATCAACTGTCACTAATGACACACAATTGCTTTTTTTATTGTTACCGATTTTTAGGAGATTTCGCGACATCGGAGCGGATATCAAGACGTTTACAATGGTCCAGAGCCACTAATGTTTATAATACAATATTAATATGACAAAACATAAGAGGCATTTCTATAAAAAGAAAACCTAAAAAATGAGATGACTTAGAACGACTTCATAATCGTCAAGTACGCCATCACTTTCTAACTGTTTTGCAAGAAAAGAGCCTTTCATTCGCACACTTTGTTCGTCAACGAGCGCATTCCCCCTCCCCGTTGCACGTTAAGTGAAGGGATTGGTGTTATTAAATACTAATTTACTTTGGTCGTTAGGTAACTTACGGAGCAAGACAGGAGCGTATCTAAGAATTAAGTTGACGCCGGCATAACAATGATTCGAGTTGAGATACTATTATGAAGTGCTGTGGCAAGTCGTGTGAATTTGGCCTTTATTTTTAGGCAATAAGGTTCTAAATTCTAATAAGAGAATTTATAAATGGTCTATGTTTGAGCCGTTGATAAGGTAAAATATTTTAATGTTTTCTTTATCGGAAATATCTGAATATAGGTAATTAAAATTATCAGTGTTATGGTAAGCCAACATAAACACGAATTGCCAAAGCACGTATTTTAAGTTTATATAATGAAACACATTCTGCGAACACTATAGTTATCATCAGATTCTTTTATACTTATACATAAACAAATACAAAAACCCCAAATATATGAGATCCTGGTCGTTACCAGTTTCAATGTGATATAAAAAGCAGTGCCAAATTCATTTTGACATTAAAAAGAGGCTGAATAAGCTTTTACAAAACCAGTGTTGCCAAGAAAAAAAAAATTGGCGTCTAATAAGTTGGCCTCCAACTTCCAACATTGGCTGGCCAACGCCAATATTGCGTCCAACGCTAATTTATTTTTACTATGATAAAGCTATTTTATATGAGTCCAGTGATGCCTAAATGTTGACTCAATTTGGCTAGCCAATGTGCGAAATTGAAAAGGATTTCAGGTTAAGATATTATATTATTTCTATAGCTAAATAGACACAGCCTATTGTTAAGGTGAATGGATAGTTGAGACCGCGAAATTAAAAGTTTCTTACGTTTTTTGCAATTTGCAGGTCAGTGTCAGGTTGTATCTTGATCAAAATATGATTCGGGACAATAGCAGGTACATTATTTAGAGAAGTATAATCATTAGAATCAATAATACATCTTTCTAAGTTAGATTTCTACCACTAACACTATTCCATAAGAAATTGGTGGTTGGTGGTAGAAATCTAAGTTAGAAAGATATATTAATGATTTTAATGATTATAATTCTGTAAATATGTACCTGTTATTGTCGCGAATCATACTTTGATCAAGATACAATCTGACACTGACCTGCAAATTGCATAAAACGTAAGAAAATTTGAATTCGCGGTCTACCATTATACATTCACCTTAATTCATCATATTGTTTAAAATATATATTTTTTATATTGACAACACTAATTCAGGGAACTGAAGAATAGTGCGAACGGGATATTTTATTATTCAAACTGAAATAATTAGATGTAAATCATTCTGTCTAAGGTAAGGTAATTCACTCACAAAACTACCCGACTAAAATGAAGGATTTTTTTTTTACAATCTTTTAGGTACGAAACCACAGATTAACAATAAGTTAAGGCACAAGTCTCATTTGGTAAGAAATTAAAAAAAACGAAATAACGATTTTTAATAGTACAAAAAATGACTACTATTGATTACTCATACAGCCAAAGTACTTGTTTACCAATTTTATTTTCGCAAATACTTACTGTTAATAGGCAAAAAGATGAAATTCGACACTTAATACTTACGTGGAGACGAAAATACGACAGTAAATGAAAACTGGAAATACTATTTATTTATTACAAAGGAGTATTTTGAAAATATCAGATAAATCTTAATATCGAAATTAAAAAAGTGATTTTTTCAAACTAAATAGTAGTGATAGGCCGACTATGGATCCAATTATGCTGGGGTCGGTGGCTAAATAATAACAGCCGCACAGGTTAAGCTACGCTTGCCGCGGTTGGTCTGTGGATGGGTGACCATCTTTACACACCGAGACCCTTCCGTGCCTCGGAAAGCACGTTAAGCGGTTGGTCCCGGCTGTCATTCGTGGATCTTTGACAGTTGTTACGGGTAGTCAGAAGTCCGAAAGTCTGGCAACCAGTCTTACCAAGGAGTATCGTATTACCCAGTAAATGGGTTGTGGAGGTCTGATAGGCAGTCGCTTCATGTAAAATACAGGTATTCAGCTGCATCCGGTTAGACTGGAAGCCGACCCCAACATAGTTGGGGAAAAGGCTAGGCAGATGATAAGGCCGGCTATGGATTTTGCAAATCTTTGACTAGCTATAGTGACTAAACTATTGGATATATTTGGTTGATTTTTTGTGCAAACTGGGAATGACATTAGATTTACGAAGTTTAATTTACTGTCGTATGGTTTCCACTTTTCATATTCGATTTTATGTTCCGTTGTAGTCTCTCCGTTCAGTAGTTTCTGCGTGAAGAAGTAACAAACATACAAACACACTTACAAAATTTCGCCTTTATAATATTAGTGTAATAAGGTGTAAAAGTGGCAAAGCAATTAAACATAAAGATTTTTTTTCTTGCCTCCATACCAGACCGTACAGTAGACTTTTTAATTTGTCACTTGTCATAATAATTCCCAGTAAATTATAACTTCAAAGGTACAGTAAGTAAATTTCTTCTTCTTCTCTTCATTTAATGGCTTTTGCGGAAAAACCACCACAATTTAGCCAATGTCAAGTGTAAAAATGTAAAAATAGTATACTCGGCAACGTTGTGTAAGTAAATTTAATTTAAGGTTTGAAACTACAGCGGAAGTGAGACTGTAATTTACGTAATTTTTATAATTTTTGGGTTAAAAAATTAAGTATCTATATTAAAAATTACAGAAATCGATTCTGAACAAACTACTTTCACAATGTGCATTCATTCAGTTACACATAAATATTTATGCTTGTGACTGTACATATTGCAGCTAAATCAGTATCCCTTAACTAGTCCATTCTCCAAGGCTAACAAAACAAAAGCATGTGAGTGAACAACCAACCTCATCGGGAACGCATACATCGAGGTGTGAGTAATGTAACATTGTGTCGCTCATACATGTTCACTATAGTCTTTAGGGCACTTGAAATAAGGGCTAGCCTTCTCGCTTGATGCTGGGCATCTGTGGTGGGGGTTCGGCCAGACCCTTTACCTGGAACAGATACAAAATGGAAATATTAAGAAAATGTATTAAAGCTGTGCACAGAATGAGTCCAGACTGACTACAGGGTCTTGATATACCGGCTGAGTTTTTTTATTGGTTGGACAGGGTATAAAAGGTGAACAGAGTAGAAGCCTATGGTACAGAAATCTTATTTTTTTTTTCAAAAACCTAATATGGAATTAACCTATCAATAAATACTACTAAACTTTTCACATTACAAAAAAAAACAAATCGATAAATAATATAAAAAATCAACTTATAGGCACACCCTACTCTACGCCCGGAATTTAACAATGAATTCGCAGCGACATTCAATCCTTTGATTAAAGTCATCGGCCGGCTTCAATCACAGAAGATTTTTTATTTTACTTTTTGTGACAAAAAAAAGAGATTATATTTTTATAAGTACCCACCCTGTTTTTGTCTAGATGTAAAAAAAAAGTCAGCCGGTATTACAGATGATCACTCATCCACGAGAGCTGATCGCGGCAAGGGTAGACTAACCTTCGATCGTCCCGTCCGGCTGTTATATCATTTAGTCACGACTCACGAGCCCCTGTATGACTTGAGTATGCAGTATGTTATTATTACTTCAAGATTGCATACTACGCAACCCTCTATCAAAAACCCCTCAGTCGCCCTTTTCGACTGTATGTGAAGGACATTCGGTGTCAGAACCACGCGGTAATTCTCACAGGAATCAATAAAGTACAACAGCAGTCCGTCTATTCCGTAAAAATCTCACCGTGAAAACTTATAGACCGGGAGATGATGACACATTTTGGTAAGTCATTTCTTACAGTATGGCGCTTTCAGGGGGGTTCATATACGTAATAAGTGAGAGGAAAATGATGTTCTTACCGGTGGTGCGCGGGACGCAATTGCAGAATAATTAATTGAAATTGCTCGAAAATCCGGAGGTGTCAAACAATTTCTTTCACAAAATTTCTTCAATTTATCGGTATTTCAACAAAAAAAACCCGGCGGTCGCTGTGCCATACTTCTCCGGTGGGTGTTTAGACCCGCCATACTTTTTTGAAAATGTTTTTTTTTAATTTTTTTTTATTTATTTCTTACAGGCTGATTTTTTTTTAACAATTGTTTTTAATTAATCTTGTACGAAAATCACCATGCCATACCATTCCGACGGTCCAAAATACCCGCCATACCCCCTCAAACATGTCATTTTTTTAAATTCGAGAAACCATTTCTTTCACCTTAAAATTTGGTCTAGTAGTTGATTTTATGATTAGAAACGTAATTGTTATAATGCCATACCTGTAGAGTAGGTGATATACGTATAATGTTATTAAATAATTGTAAAATTTTATGCAACATTTGAACAATTTCTTACAGTATGGCACCATTTTTTTTTTGAAAGTTGGTTATGTGAGGAACGTAAATACGAAATTTGAAAGTTGTATGTAGGGACAATCTTGTTTAATTAAATAATGTGTTATGTCGTATAATATTCTACGCTCGAACGTCTTCGAACTATCTTCCTCAATACAAATTCTAATGCTGGTATACAGCAGCTGTGCTGGTCAGGCGTCACTAATCATTAAAGTCATGAACACAACTCTCTAAGACCACGTAACCCCAAAGAATGACGATTTCATGAAACAGTTATTCTTTGGGGTTACGTGGTCTTAGAGAGTCGTGTTGATGAATTTAATTATTATAATTCTGTAAATACATATTTGTTACGGCCGCGAATCATATATTAATCAACGTACAACTTAATATCGACCAGCAAATTGCAAAAAACCTAAAAAAAAAATTAATTTCGCGGGCTACCCTGGCGCTTTCGCCTTAACATGCTAACTAAATAAACAAGGTAATTCTAACGTATTTCAGATATACAGGTGGCTTTACGGAAATTGAAAAAAAAATCGATTTCTTTGCCCGTCACAGTGGCGTTCCCCCTTAGCGATATTAAAAACGATTTTTTTAAACAAATCAATTCAAGATGCCACAGTATGAGCGATTTACTAAAAAAGCATGGCTTTCAAAATATATATATATATAACTTGGACGTACTGTAGCTGAAATACGTCGTTGAAAATCGGTTTTCCGGGTATGGCATTACTTTTGGACTTCATGATGAGTATGGGATAATTTTCCTGAATCATACTTTTTATAAACTTTCCAAAAATTAAAATGCCATACTGTAAGAAATCCTTTCATTTTTTTAATTTTTTTTACACCGCAGCGTGCGTATGACGGTCTTTCGTACCATGGCCACAGTATGGCATATTTTTTTCAACTCATAATAGTATGGGAACAATTTGATTTCATTTATGCCATACTGTAAAAAATAATTTCACGGCTTCTATAGGCGTGTTTTAAAAATGGTTAAAAAATACAATTTTTCAAGTATGGCACCACTTTCATACTGCACTAGAAGTATGGCGAATATAATTTTGTCTCACTGTACCATAAACTGACCACGACTTAAGTGCCATACTAAAAGAAATGGTTTCTCGAATTTAAAAAAATGACATGTTTGAGGGGGTATGGCGGGTATTTTGGACCGTCGGAATGGTATGGCATGGTGATTTTCGTACAAGATTAATAAAAAACAATTGTTAAAAAAAATCAGCCTGTAAGAAATAAATAAAAAAAAATTAAAAAAAAAACATTTTCAAAAAAGTATGGCGGGTCTAAACACCCACCGGAGAAGTATGGCACATAGCGACCGCCGGGTTTTTTTTGTTGAAATACCGATAAATTGAAGAAATTTTGTGAAAGAAATTGTTTGACACCTCCGGATTTTCGAGCAATTTCAATTAATTATTCTGCAATTGCGTCCCGCGCACCACCGGTAAGAACATCATTTTCCTCTCACTTATTACGTATATGAACCCCCCTGAAAGCGCCATACTGTAAGAAATGACTTACCAAAATGTGTCATCATCTCCCGGTCTATTAGGTGAAGTGAGTTTGTTTTTGCTAAGAATTGACACTATTGACAGCTCACTCCACGCTCACATTAACCAAATTTCACAGTGAGATTTTTACAGAATAGCATCGCAGCAGCCCGTCTATTCTGTAAAAATCTCACCGTGAAAATATAGGTGAAGTGAGCCTGAAGTCGCACCTGACGCTACTACCACACAAACACATAGAAGACTAAAGAGAACAAAACGGTTCGAGATAGTGTTTAGCGTTAGTGAATAGTGTAAAGTACAAAAGTGCCTTGTTTTTGCACAAAAACGAAGTGTGTCGCCTTAATGGAGACAATAAGAAAAGTGCTATTGAACACATTCTTAGTAAAGACAATATTTAATATGTAGTTTAGGTTATCAGTAAATTACTTATTATTCTATTAATAAGGCTAGATTGTAAAAAGATTAGGGTCCATGCAATTGTTGAACCCTAGGACAAGGGGGAAAAAACTGACGCTAGGAATTGACACTATTGACAGCTCACTTCACCTAAGTTTTCACGGTGAGATTTTTACGGAACAGCACTACAGAGGGCTTACTCTCCAAACTAATTATAATTCCAATGAGATGCCATTATGATTCCAATGTTAATTTTACAGTCACGTGATTCGGTACTCTTAAAAACAATATTGTCAACAATTACCCCACGCCAAGCCCGAACCCAATTCCACTTAGTTCTCCAAAATAGACACCCAATTTAAAAATCATTTGGCGCTAGCATCGAACTCTAGAGTACGAAACGTCACAATTCCAAGGTCGATCTATCGGAATTAAATTGAAGAGTAAGCACCCAGGTGTAAAAAAATATAACAAAAAGCAAATAAAAGCTACACGAAATCGATAATCGGTAAAAGCCAGTTAAAACTGACGCTAGGGATTGACACTATTGACAGCTCACTTCACCTAAGTTTTCACGGTGAGATTTTTACAGAACAGCACTAAAGGTGTAAAAAAAAAGCAAACAAAAGCTACACGAAATCGACAATCGGTAAAAGCCAGTTCTGCAAAAAAAAAATATTGGATGTACGGTTGCCTCAGGTCAGTGATAATAAAGAACCTCCTCCTTTTTTGAAGTCGGTTAAAAAAAAGTTTATTCTACTGAAACTCCGTAATACGCTAGACCAGCACCCTAATTGCGTAACATACTATCAATCTCAGTCTGAATCATTTTGAAGGATATTGCTAATCCATTGATTCATATGTTCGAAAAATGTGTTTGCTCAACAACGTAAGTAACGCAATGAATGTTGTTGAACTGTCAAAATGAAACCCATTGCTACTGAGTGTGTTACGCAATTACCTCGCAGCTCAAGGTCAAAGTGTTACCACATACGTGTCGTCTAATGTACAGACGCCAGCACATCAAGCTACCCGAAACTGTCAAATTTTCCCAATCAACTTTGAACCTTATGCTTTAGGGATATAGTTGAAAATCTGTTAAGGAAATTTGACAGATTGTAGTAGATTGATGTGCTGGCGTCTGTACAAACAAAAATATGCGTAGTATAATCAATTAATCAGCCTATAATGTTCACACTGCTGGGTCGCCGCCCGGCCTCCTCTCTGTGCCAAGGAGTGGGCCGTAATCCACACCGCGAGCCCAGTGCGGGTTGGTAATGTCACATGTCTTCGAATTTTTGGTTCTGGGACATGCGGGTTTTTTCACGATGTTTTCCTTCATCGTTTTGAGAGCAACGGTGATGAAATAAATTACACAAAGTGATGCGCCTGCCTGGACAGGTCTCTCATTCTATTCAAACTTTGTACTACAATACGCCAGCTCAAGGTCAAAGTGTTACCACCGAGTCGCCGACGTGTCGTCGAGTGTACAAACATAAAATTAAAAATATGCTTTCAAGTATCAATAGTAATTGGACAATCTCGTATTACTAGTGTGACGAGCAAAAAATTTGTAATGCAGTATATGTTTTTTGCAGTGTGATGTTTACCACTTTAAAGCCAGCTAAGGTGTTCAGAAAAACCCAATGAAATGGTACTATGTGGGGGCTTACCACAATTTTTTAATGAGTGGTGACTTCAGTTAAGTCAAAACAAAAAATAGAAGTCAAATTAAAACCTTATCCTTTGTGGATGTTTTAAGACGTTTCGGCTAGCGCAGTGACTGCTGCACTTGCGTTTCTGTTTCGATTCTCGGGGTCTACTCCCTCAGCATAAAATAAAATACGTAGTTTCGACCGAAGATACAGACGTATCCTACTCCGGTATCACTTACGGACATAAGATTAGTTCGGGGCCCAAACTAAGAATGAGTGACAATACGATTTGACAGGTGTCCCTAATTCAGATGTGGATTAGCGCGTCAGAAAAAAAAGTTGTTCCTTGTTTTGACGGATCAACTACTTTCGGACGTGCCCGTATCTTTGTTGACGGACGTAGATAGGCCTCGTACCTCGTACGAAACAAATATTTTTAATGGCTTACATGTGTTAAAAATATTATAATAGTTGTTTGTTCTGGTAAACGCACGGAGCGCACCCATAAGACAGAACCAAATTTGAAAGATGGGTCAAAAATAGGAAGACTTGTTACTAACATAACTTTTAGCTATGTATATGCAGGTGGTTTTGTGATAAATAAGCAAAAAACTTCCCCGTTGGGCTCGTGGTCGCAAGCGCGACTGCTGAGCGGGGTCCTGGGCACGATTCTCACGCACGGAGCGCACCCATAAGACAGAACAAAATTTGAAAGATGGGTCAATAATAGGAAGACTTGTTACTAACATAACTTTTCGCTATATGCAGGTGGTTTTGTGATAAATAAACAAAAAACTTCCCCGTTGGGCTCGTGGTCGCAAGTGCGACTGCTGAGCGGGGTCCTGGGTACGATTCTCTGGTTTGGCAAAGTGTTATAGGGTATTTCAACAACAAAAAAAAAATGGACCTGCGCCTGATGTCTCTCCGGTCGTGTCGGATTGCCGTCCCATCGAACTATGAGAATGAGGGATGAGAGCAGGGCCGGATTAACCATCTCGGGGCCCCTAGGCACAGCTCGTTTCGGGCCCCCCCCCTTTTTCATACAACAACGCAATTTCGCTTTTACCTTATAATGCAAATGTGACAAAAAAAATCACTTTTACCGTGGTTTCATAAAACAACACAATCCCCTTTTTTTCATTTTTTAATCGGGAGTGCTGGGCCCCTGGTCATAGTGGGCCCCTAGGCACTGGCCTTAAGTGCCTTATGGATAATACGGCACTGGATGAGAGAGTGCCCCTGTGTCTGCGCACACGCTTGTGCACCATAATATATCCCGCATAGATGGCTAGTCGCCGTTAACATTGTGTGCCATGCCCGGAATTGGGTCTGGAGGAGATTATTATAATAAATAAATAAATAAATAACAGTCTCAACTAAACGTTAAAGCTTTGTTACCTTAAGCCGAGCGGCCGTCTTGAGGAACGCGGGAAGCTGCTCCTGCGACACGTTGACTTCGCCCGCATACATAAACTCCAGGATAGCTTGCAGGTGCAGGTAAGACACGTCCTTCAGGATTATTATAGGGTGCTTTGATGGATTCTCCTGCAAAATTATAAGGATATTAGTGTTGTCTTTACATTAAAGGGCTAAGTATGTAGATTCAAGGGGTTATCATCATGTGCCTAGCCTTTTCTTAACTATGTTGATGTCGGTTTCCAGTCTTACCGCATGCAGCTAGATACCAGTATTTTACATAGAGCGACTGCCTAACTGAGCTCCGCAACGGAGTTACGGGATGTACGATAGGTAAGACTGGTTGTCAGACTTTCGGGCTTCTGACTGCCAAAGATCCACGAATGACAGCCGGGACTAACGGCTTAGCGTGTTCCGAGGCACGGTCCCTCCGTGCCTCGAAACACTTGATATGTAAAGATGGTCACCCATCCATGGAACAACCGCGGCAAGCTTAGCTTAACCTGATCGAAAGACCCGTGCGGCTGTCTGAAATACATATGGATTTAATTTAATTACAGGAAGTCACCGTAATATGCCAAACTCGTCAACGAGAACATTCGGCGGGTGTAGAGTTCCCATGTACTTAGGAAAACATCCTGAGCAACGCCAATGTTTATCATTCGTATCCGTAATGCTATGTTTTTACTGACGCTGAAATTAAATACTTTCAATAATTAGTTTTTTTTTTTATGAAGAATTGCATTCACATGATTTGTGTTATTTTTTAGGGTGTAAGCGTTAGGGTATCCCGCGAAATTCAAATATTCTTACGTTTTCAATACCTAGGGTTATATGAACTTAATTTTTTTAAGAAGAATTGCATTCACATGATTTGTGTTTTTTTTTTAGTGGGTAATCGTTAGAGTACCTATACCGCGAAATTCAAATTTTCTTACGTTTTCAATAGAGTTATGTGAACTTAGAGGGTTGTTTTTATGATTTTAAGATAAGATAATTCTGTAAATACATAAGTAGGTATTTGTTACGATCACGAATTATATTTTCGTCAACATTCAACCTGATCTGCACAATGCAAAAAAACGTAAGAAAATTTGTATATAAAAAAACTACTTTTTTATAATTCTTTACTTTTCCTTGGGGAGCTAGTAGCGAAGTGGTTTTAAATTATGACTAACGTCTGTAGAATCATTTCTATTTTTAACCGACTTTAAAAAAGGTGGAGGTTATCAATTCTCTTGAAATTTTTTTGTTTGTTATCTCAGAACTCAGAAGATATAGGGTACTTTCAGATTGGTCCCATAGAAATTTTATCATAATCGGTTCAGTAGTTTGGTTTGTAAACCAAAATTACTGGTTTGTATTTACCGAAATGAGAACCTCCTCCTTTTTCGAAGTCGGTTAAAGATTCAAGTAAACTAAATTGTCTTGTAAAATGCTGACGTTCAAAAGTACCTTTCAACTGCCTACTAGAAATAAATTATTTAGATTTTGAACCCCTCCAACACAGCTGCACTTACTCGTGACTAGAAATGGGTTCACGTCAATAATGCAAGAATGACCTCTGACATGCCGCGGTCCGAACGCACGGCCCCTCGATCAATAGGCACGTAGGCCATCAGGCTACAGCCGTCCGTCCGGCTATTGTCATTTTAATAAGCTATCGATTGATAGGCTATGAGAATAAGATAGTATTCTTGCCAACTCTTCTGTTTTGATGAAAAGGGTTGAAAAATTTACAAACAGAGATTTCAAACTCAAGTATTTATTTCAATTAAACCATTTACAGGCACTTTTGAATTGTCAAAGAGTCGGTCAGAAAGTTGAAGCTAGTTGCCCCTCAGCTCAGCCCCTTCCAAAACGTAAATCTTATGTTTAAAATTCAAATATTCTCACACTATTTTGACCTTTTTTTAACCGACTTCAAAAAAGGAAGAGGTTCTCAATTAGGTTGTTTTTTATGTTTGTTACTTCAGATCTCCGTTATTTATAAGACGATTTGCAATATTCTTATTTTAATGCTTATTTTTTTTTTTGCAATTTGCAGGTCAATTCACAACCGTAACAAATATGGCTTTACATAAATTAAATACATCAGAATCAGCAAAACAACTCCCTCAAATGTCAAAATTTCATGAAATAGTCATTCAATATGGTAATACGGAATTAGAGAGATGTATTGATGATTTTTTTTAATTATAATTCTATGTATACAGAGTTGATATGACAGAGGGGCATTAAATTACACTACGTATACTATACGTGTATAGTATTAATTCGATACAGTACAAAAATAGAAAGCGCCAAAAATGAGTTTTTTTTTTTTTCAAACAAACTAAATAGCTTAAAGTCAGAGTGAAACGCAACCACCCTTTATAAATAAATTTGACTGACCTTAGACGCCTAGGTAACAAAGTCGCGCAGGAGCGCGTGTGTGTGCGTGTTATCTCTCTTGGCGGGGGCGCGGGGGGCGGGCGGTTTAGACCGCTCGCGCCGCCGCCCGCGCCCGGCTGGTTGTTAAGTACGCGCACACACAAAAACACAAAATTTTTAAATTCTCGATGTGTCCTCGATTCATATTAATGCACAAATTATACCGACGGAGAATATTGTTATTTATTAAATCACTGTCCGTCGCTAAGCACTTTAATTCCCGTAATCTTTGTACTGCCAATTGTATGGTGCCGGCGCGCGGCGTTCCTAGGGCTATTGCGCCGGTCACCATACCTTTCTCGGTATGTTCGCAGAGCTAAATCTGCGTTTCCACGGCATTCACCGTAAATTAAAATCATGTAAGTGTATTCTGACGCCGTGTAAGTTACACGAGGCATTGCTGAACACTTTAATGATTACACACACACACAACCAACGTTTAATTACGTATCCTATCACAATAAAAACAGTCAAACACAAAAAAACACTAACACTAAATAATAATATTCCCAAGTTAAACTTATTTAGTGTCTATCACAATAACAAAACAAAATCACAATTATTGTCAGCGAGTTCGACAAAACATAAAGGCGCGGCGGCGGGGGGCTCCCGTATTACGTAACGTACGTCCCGAATGGATGACGCTTGCGCACTGTCCACTGAAAGAAAGTTTTTTAGCAAATTCGCAAGGATCTAGAATGCAATAGCAACACTATTTCTATTCCTTTTACGCGACCTATTTCTATTCCTTTTACGCGCGGGAAAAAGGCGCGGGGGTTTTGCTATGATTGTCACTCTCATAGTGAAAGTGCAAGTGTGTGTGTATTTATTGCTTCGTGAAATATTTGGTTGTACTTGTGCGGCAACAATGTATCTTATACTCAGATTATCGTTTTAAGGTGCATGACCTATGCGTATGAGATAATCAGCTGTTAGGAAATATACATCGTGTTCAAACGTAGCAAAAACTTCAAAAATCATTTGTGACTAAACTACTGCTCCTATTTAATTGATTTTTGGTACAGAGCTTGAAAATGGTATCTAGTATAGGCAGTTTAAAGAAAAGCCCCTCTGTCGTATCAACTTTGTATAATATTTGTTACAGCTGCGAATCATATTTAGATCAACATACAACAGGGAAGGTTTCAATTTTGCAAACTATTAATATATGTTGGTTATTAATAAATAAATAAAATAAAACTATTTGTAAGATTCCTAGGGTTAAATATTTTAAAAAGTTCTGTTGACCTACTCGCACCATATTATATGAGCTCCAGCCGCCTGTGTTTCAGGACTTTCCTAGTACATGCATGTAACATTGTTGGTATTACGTAATATGGACTGGTGTCTTTAACTCCACGTCAATTCGCGGCATTTTGCCTATGGTTGGGAAAATCTATTATTCATTCCACCGCAGCTCCTCAAGGACGGCCAGCATTGTCTTGATGTTACTGACTGTCTCGCAGAGGGTACCTGGGTAACCGAAGTACTGTGCCCTGTATGTGGCGACCACCGGGCAGTTTAGAAGCACATGTAACATTGTAATACTTACATTATTTATCTAAGATTAATATTGTATTCTACCAATTTTGGTTCTAAATAAAGATATATTATCTACTGAAGTTAATTTCAGTGCAGCATATAAAATATTTCAAACAATTTGATACTGCTACCTTTTCGCTCACCTCTAATAAACTTTTGAAGTAGGGACTACACGCGGACAGCACCATCTTATGTGCCTTACATGTCTGGCCCTCGCATGCTAGTGTCACCTGAAATAATTGTGCAAATTAGTTACGAACAAGCAATATTTTATTTTATACACCTCTACAGCCCGTATGACAGAACCTCACTCAAAACTTAAGCATTACTTAACCCGTCACATAATTGCTTACCAGAAGCCATTTGCATGTCAGCGCTTAATGGTTGTCACAATGATTAATTTACCAGGATTCAATCCCAAGGGAATATTGAGATAAAAGTATCCTATGTGTAAATCCTGGTTATAAAATTCATTCAAATGCGTTCAGTAGTTTTTGCGTGAAAGAGTAACAAACCAAAATCCGTCCATACATCCTCACTAATTTTTGTGTTTATAATATTAGTAGGGTAGTTTCTGAGTGCATTTTTCTTATCAACAATCACTAGTACATATGACATTTTGTAAGGTTAGTACTAGATTAAAGCCATTTGATTGGTTGAAACATGTTCTAAAAAATTCTAGTCTTGAGTGAGGTTCTGCTATACATTCCGTTCCATACGGGTTTGAGTTCCGAGACCCACACTTCTTACTACTTGTAGATCTACCTATGACAGAGTGTAAATGCATATAGTCAATAAAAGTAAATAATTCATTGTTGAATATAGAATATCGTAAATCGCAAAGTAAGTATTCTTTGATTTAGTTAATGTTATTACACAAGAAAGAGTAGGTACCCACACAATATAATATTAATCTGTGTAACAAAATAACTGATGGTGGTTTCAGTGACTGGCATGAATCTTGAGTACTCAGTATAAGACTGGGGCTCGGTGTGCATTTTCGAAAAAAAAAAACCACCCTTTCAAGCACTCAAGATTTGTATCAGTCACTGTACTGAAATATTGTACTTTTACATTGAACAATGTAATACATTAAAGAATAATATTAGTATTAGATTGAGAATATTCAAAACAACTAAAATAAAAGTTTTATAAAATGCCATTACAAATCATATTCTCAGATTTGATGGCTAAAGATTTGGACCCTGTAGATGCTTAATTTGAATGTATGCCTATTCATAATGCATTCCTAATTTTATAACAGTAGCACTTTAAAAATGGAAAAGAATCTGAACATTGAATGGCTAATAGATGAGATCAGAGGATGCAAGTTATCTACAAAAAGTTTAGGATATGTTTGTTTGTACACAAATATAACATAATTCGCCGTACTCACGTCTGTGAAGCTTTTCTCATCCCTCAAATGTCTGAAAGATGTCACCATATTTGTCTGGAAATCATTCCATTTGAGGAAGAATTGTTGATCACCCATTTCGAAATTTTATTACACTGAAAAACACAAATTAACTATTGAAAGGTATTTAAAACGTGACACTTTTCACTTTTATTGTAAAGTTAGACTTAGTACCAGTATTCTAATCACGTTTTTAAGATGAATACCCTCTCACTAAATAGTGCACTTTAAATCGTTTACCTACGTCACTAGTTGCAATAGAAATGATGCTTACCTACGATCACTTGGTTACAATAATTATTTTCAATTTTGGTCCCTGTAGACCAACTTGGATTGTTGTACAAGGGCACCGCGTATTATTTCGAAACTATCACAAAAAGTTAAGCAATTGAATCTCAAAATAAAGACGCGGTCTCGCATAAATTAGCGACTTCTTTCTATTTCTTAAAAATTCCTTCATTCACCTAGTCAGGGTTGCCAGCGCTAGAAATTAATTTTGCCTGTTAGGAACAGAAAAAGTTTTTTTTAACCCTCTTATGCCAACTATCTAAATTTCATAATAGATTTTCATTATAACATAATGATGACTTTTTAATGATCATTTAACTAAACCTACAACCTGCATCATCATTTTTTTTCACTTTTTTGTAACATCTGAGTAGTTATTTTTATCTAAAATTCGTATTGTATCTACAGACGCCAGCACATCAAACTACCCGAAACTGTCAAATTTTCCCAATCAACTTTGAACCTTATGCTTTAGCGATAAAGTAGAAAATCTATTGAAGAAATTTAATAGATTGTAGTAACTTGATGGGCTGGCGTCTGTACTTGACCAAATTTTGATTCTGAATAAAGATTTATTTATTGTATTAATTTACCAGTCAGTAGGGCAGGCTGACATTAGTGAATTGACAAACTCTTTCCCCACTGTTTAATGTTTCCGCTGTTCTATTAAATTTTACTACCGTGTTTCCCATTCGTACCGAAATATTTGTCGTGCCATCTTTTTCCCTCCTTAATTTTTATAATTACTACCTTCCGGCAGCGGTTTCGCCCACGAGGTATGACGATAAAAACTATCCTGTATCCTTCCCCGGGGTGCAATCTATCTCTCTGCCAAATTTGAGCGAAATCCGTTCAGTGGTTTAGGCGTGAAAGGTAACATACAGACAGACAGACAGAGTTACTTTCGAATTTATAATATTAGTATGGATAAACATGTGGGGTAATTGTATAATACCATAAAATGGCTTTTGATCGCAATGCCTTTAATTTTGACAGTTAAGCCACATTCATCGCGTTATTTGCGATGTGGAGCAGACAAATTTCTCAAACCTAAGAAGGTCAAATCAAAATTAAAATTGCAATGCGATCGATTTTAATTTTATGTTGTGTTACGCAATTACCCCACTAATCTAATTATTAGTTCAATAATCGTTTATATAGTTGGTTTTTTGACGAATGAGTAAATAGGTATTAAACTACATTTTTTGTGGGTAAATTCTAACAACGGTATCCCCAATCATTCATTGGCCATCGTTCATTCTAAAACGTTGAGATGCGTTCATTCAATTTATGATTGGATTATTTTTTATGTCGAAGAAATTAAAAATAATTTTTAAAAAATTAATAAATAAATATGAAAATATATATTTAAAAAAATAATTGACACATTTGTGAACATTTTAGGAGGGTTGAATTCTGTAATTTAATAAAAGTGAAACGATTTAAAATCATCAGCGCCATCTCGTGTTAAATAGCAGCCGCAATGAGTTGTAATTATTGTGTTGGCCATCTAGTGGACTTTTACAAAAACTAAATTTCTTGAAAACTGCATCGTTAGTTTAGTTTCGCTTTCGAATAAATAATTTGAGTTTCTTGTTTATACAAGAATAAAAATACAACAAACCCAAATGTTAAATTATCCACGTATTATCAGAAAGGAAAACTTCAGTAATTTAGGGTCAAAACAGACTGGACTTCATTGGAAATTATTGTTTGCAGTCGTGCAGTCGTGCGTTTTAGTGTAATTAGTGCCAAGTTGCAGTCGGTTAGCAACTTGGCACTAATTGCACTAAAACTGCATCAAAACTCAATTGCAATACTGGCGTGCAGTTAAAATGCAACCCGACTGGTTAGATCATTACTTTTACCTATTTCCTTCAAAGCTTTCAATAATGTGCTATAGAAAGTCGTGTAGATATGTGAAAGCACTGCATCATAGGGTTTAAAACTCAATGGTTTAAATAAAAGAATTTGTTTATTTTAATAATACACCATTATTTATTTGACAAAAAACCGTTTTTAAAACGACACTCATATTGCATACCTAAAGAAAGAGAGGCAAAAGGTGAATCGTAACATCTTATTATAAGTATAATAATTGTATGATTATTACTATTAAAATCATTCGTAATATTGGTAAAATTTAGTTTTAACTTACATACGAGAGCATATTTTAAAACACACGAACACTACATTTAAAAGGCCAAGCGGTGTTGCCACAATATCCTTATAAACTAGTAGACTAAATTACTTTTACTAGTAAATACGAGATTACTACCTATAGACTAATTTATAATTATGTAACATTATTTTTAATGTTATTAAAACAGCAACTCATACCTACTGGACGAAGCAAAATTATACAAAAAGAAATCTAAATAAATATAATTACAAATATCAAAACCATTCGCTTTTTTTCTAACTATAATTGACATGAAGCAGGATTCAGTTAAATTAATACATACACTTATACAATAAAACTTACTTTGGTATACATTTAGTTTTAAACGAATATTACCTATATATTATGAAAAGTCACGTCTATCTTTGAAATATATTTTTAAAGAATAGTAATTACGAAGTCTAATCGGGGAACTTTCTTGAGTGAAACAAAGTCATTTGTTTTCGTTAAAACTTGTATTTCCCGCATTAAAGACTTCAGCAAATCCTAATATGTGTTTTACTCTCAATGACTATTTCTCTCATGACCGATCCCCTAGCATTAACCAATATAATTTACACATTATTATTGCTTAAAACTGACTTCTACACGAGGTGCTCTAAAAGGAGCGAATATTTATTAAATCCATATAATAATAATTATTATTATAGTAAACCTTACAATAGTACTACTATTAAAATATATTTGGTATATAGTAGCGTTACAAATATACAAAGCACATTCGAACTTAGGTATATTCTAGCGTATGATTTGTCGATCCACAAAGGAGACTGTAAATCCTATAATTACCCTACGAGGTTTATAACCTTTACGAAAGAATAATAATATTGCTGCACCGATATTTTATCGATAAAATAATAATTGTAATAAATATTATTAAAAAAAAAACTGGAATAAAATTTTGAAATAAAACTAAATATTTTATTTCCAATAAAATTAGTTCCCAATATGGTTAACGGGTGTCCACCGAAAGCCATGGGTCAGAAACGTAACATATTATTCAGAATTTATATAAAGTTATAAGCTATACCTAGGAGATCCTAACCTTTTCCTTAAAATTTAGTCTAACCTCTAGTCTTTGTCAGTAAAGAAATGCCATGAATTTGAGCAAACAAAATGTCATTTATAAATTAATTCACGTTTTAAGAAATTAAGGTCGTAGAAAAATTTTAAAGTCCCTACTAAAAAAGGTTTAACCCTAACACTAGATTAGCATTTAAGACTGGCTTATGCCCCTTGAGATAAAATGCTATGTACACTGTTCTTAAGTATAAATTAGTTACCTAATATTCTAAAGAAAGAAACAGAGCTTAGCAGTATATATTAAGGTAGGATAGGCTGAAATATTCAAGAAAATATTATAGTACATACCTAAAGATATTTTTTACTTTAGACAGAAATGTCTACAGAATCTACGCTATTTTTCTTAATCATTATTTATGTAAACCATGCAATAGATGCTTAAAACTATTCATTGGTAGTACGATTGGAGGTTTAACTTTAAATCTTAAAGTAAATCTAAACTGTAAGAGAATGTAAACTTGATATTTTGGTATTATAGCTTAGAATAAGAAAAAAAAATCGTTTTAAAGTTGACTAGATCAATTTTGGGTTTGCGAAAATTAAGTATTTTTGGCTGAACTTTATTACTAAAATGGGTGTTTTATAGTACATGAAAAGGTATGAAAAATAGTACCCGACTAGATGGAAATGCAAAATTCATCGGCTCGCAGCTCATCGATAGATTATCAGCTAAAACAGTGCATTAAATATAGAGTGAATTTGAGTCATTGAAGATCAGCATGCTTTTATTGTCTTTTAGAAAAGCAAAACAAAACAGAATCTCTAGAGAAACAAAATTATGTTTATAATTTTATAGACTGATTTGCCATACTCAAAAACGTGTATTTCGTTCAATCATTAGAATTTTACAATACAATCAGGGGTTAGAGGATCTTGATTTTTGACTCTAAAAGACAGTAAAAAGTCCACGATCTCAAACTGACTCTACTACTGTACAAAGTACTAAAAACTGGCTTACATCACCTATGTTAGTTACTAAAATATAAGAGCTGAGTACATACTAACTAGAATTCAAAAATATACAGTGTACTTTTAAGAACGGCACTAAGAAACCTTCGTTGTTGATTACCCACATTTTTAAGCTTTAAAATAGTTACAGTAAGGCATTATAGGACGGTTTATACTTTAAATTAAGGCAGCTAAAGGCACCTAGTTAAACTAGCGAATATTTACACGCTATTGCATTGAAGTGATTGTTACCAAAATGGCAGCACTTAATGCTTCTACTCGTTGCTAGACGGCGTTGTTATAAAATATACATTCGTTGGAGCTTCACTTTAGATAAATTCCATGTTTAAAAACTAGAAAAAATATTTACAACCTTTGCGCAAACGTACAGATATGTTACGTCTACTCGTTGCTAGATGGCGTTGTACCGTTTACATTAGCTTTGGACGTTGTTTGAATTTGCATGTTTTGCAATGGTATTTTTAGTCCTCGCGGTGCTAGAATGAGCCTAGCAGGCGTCACGAGGACTAAAGCGTACTCTCATTTATTCACGCCAAGGATTTTAGCGGCCTCGTCTGCGGAAGAGAGTAGCTTATTAATGGTTTTGTCGGGAATTCCTAGCAGTTTACCGATGAGGTCGCTGTTCTCCGGGTCGTTTTCGGCCTCTGAGGAGTATTTGCGCGATGTCATGTCCAGTTTGAGCTTCTTTTCGTATGGAGCGGAGGGAGGAGAGTTGTTGTTGTTGACGTTGCTTGGGATTTCGTTGCCTGAACCGTCGTCGTCGTGGTAGCGGTATCTGTCGAAGAAAAGAAGAATTAGTTGCGTGATTTCGTTCGATAACTTGCTTAACCGTTTTGGTTAGGGCCAGTTACACGATGTTTTAAAACACATAGTTTTTACTTGTTTTTTCAAAGACAATGTATCAAATTTTAAATAAGATTTTTCTGATTTCCAATTTTACAAGTTACTTCACAATCCATTTCTAGATACTGTAGGTACACACCCATTAGTCACAGCATCTTCAAGAGGCGTGTTAGGCGGGGAAGCCTCTTCATCATCAGTGATTTCTTCCCGATGCTTCTTGCGATGTCGCAACATGCTGTGCTTCAGGGTGAAGCGACGTCGGCACAGGTCGCAAGCAAACGGCCTCTCTCCGGAATGAGTCCTCATGTGACGACGTAGGTCTTCGGCAGACCAGAATCGACGGATACAGAATGCGCAGACCACCTAGAAAGAATGAATAAGACATTGTAGGTTTTATTTTGAAACTAGGCGACCCGTCCCTTGCTTCGCATGGTTAATACGAATGGACAAAGCATCACGATTTCATTATTATAACATGTTAGTTTATTAAGAATGAATTATACACATAAAAACCATTCGGAATAAATTATCTAAATGATGGGGAAAACCGCATCAAAATCCATTCTGAAGTTTCGAAGAACAACGGACACGAAACGAGTGTTTAATTATAATTATAACAGCTAAAGATTAAGAAACTTAAGTCTGTTTTATTTCTATAGTCATCAAAGATTTGAATCTTACCTTTCTGTTAGCATGGTCAGGAAACTTCCCCCTTTCATCATCGTCAGCGCTTTCGCTCCGGTCACTGGTAGCATCCAAGGCTCCCTTGCTGACCAGCTGCTCATACTCGATCGTATGTCCCGTCGCCAAATGCGATAGGGCTCCACTCCTGTCTCCGAACGACGCCTCGCACAGATGGCATTTGAAGACTAGACCACCTTCATTTGTTTCTTCCACGATCTCAGGGTTTGGGGAGCCCGGTTGAGAATCAGCTCCGTGTCTTGAAGACATGTGTTTTTTCAAAGTTTCGAGCGATGAGAATGTACTTGTTGGACAAGAGACGCATTTGTAAGGCCTTTCTGGCACTGCTCTAGTGTCGTTTATCGGCTGTGATGGGGATACTGTATCAGGGATCGGGTCAGCCAGGATAGCTCTGGCAGAACCTCCGTGCTTCCTCAATAGATGACGGTCGCAGTTTGACTTTGTGGTGAAAAGAAGTGTGCAGTGTGGACACTTGAATGGTTTCTGTCCGGTGTGCGTGAGGACGTGGCGACGGAGGGATGATGACCAGGGGAACTTGCGGTGGCAGTAGGGACATGAAACACGGTTCGGTGCTAGGCTGTAAGCTGACTTCTTCTTTGGTGGTAGTGCCGTGTCTGTTTCTGATCTGAAAATAAAAAATAGTTAGCTTAATAAAAGCGTTTTTTTGGGGGGGATAGAGTTATGACATGTTTCTTTATTTATAAAAGTACTACAACGATGGCCCACAAAACCGTAACTATTATTTCAACTTTATTTATATGTAAAGGTGATAAAAGGTTAGACTTACTTATTTTCATCGCTGCCAGAGTTATTTCCCTCACTTGTGGAGGCGACTAGACCCTCTTCATCTTCTTCCTCATCGCTGCGAGTAGGCACCACCGGGATAGGTAGTGGCTCTTGAGTCGGTGAGACAGAATTCATTCCAGAGTCAGTCTTATCATTGGTTATAGGAACAGGTTTGTTGATTAAGTTCCCAGCGATTTTAAGGTCGAAATCCTTAGTCATTTCCTGTTGGCACGTAGCCATTAGGATTTCAGCTGCCGCACGGCGCGCTGCGGTATGATCCTCAGACTTATTTTCCTGGTCAGGTTCCTCATCTATTACTAGGGTATCTTCTTCATCTTCCTCATTGTCAGCTACTTCGTCCGAGTCTCGTCGCACGGGCGAGCGATCAGATTGTTGCAACGGCCTTTCAAGATGGCGAGCTAGTAAGGCGAATTTCATGCGGTCAGTCAATGAGTCGGGTGTTGGGTACGGTGGTGGCGCCCTCGGAGCCGGTCGTCTCACACTCCAGTGCTGAGGATGTTGTTGCTTTACATGGCGTTCCATGTTAGACCGGAGGGTAAACCGAGCTGAGCATTGAGAGCAGGAAAAAGGTCTTTCAGTTCTGTACCTCCTTTGTTTTTGCTTGGGCATCAAAACACCGTTCTTTATTACCATCTTCACGGAGTCCGTTTGCGGGACAAGAGTGTTATTCATAGGTGGGCGTGGAGATTCAGGGTGTGGCGAAGGTATCGGAGAGATCGATGGCGGTGGTTTTAGTTCCTCTTCCTCGGGCTCAATCTTAGGCTGACTGTCCTGGTCATTAGGAACAAGTCTGCCACCAGACATGCTCAAGCCTCTAATGATTTCTTTCTGTATGTGTTGTTTTATTTCGGCAAGTTCCTGGGAATCAGTTGGGTGGGGAAAAAACGAAGGTTGAAGTAAGTAGGGCGCGATAGGAAAGGATGGTGGCAGAGGTAAACCAGGGATTCCAGGAACTGTGCCAGCATACAACTGCGAAAGCTGGGTGGCATAGTAAGATGGATCGATTTTAGGAAGGGAGTTTTCAAAAAGTCTTTGTGAAGCTAAAAGGAATCTTGTCTTTTCGTATGCTGAAGCAGCGATGCTAGCTGGGTCAGGCTCGAAGGAAGGACGTGGTGGGGCTTTAGGCTCCTCAGAATCGGTGTCCGGTTTCTTCTTACTGAGATCAAGAACATCACAGCTATTATTATCACTCGTGCTCAAGTCAACGGGAGCTTCTTCATCGTACGAATCGTGTGAGATGTCATTTTGCTTGTACGTGATTTCTGGTGGCCTGAACTCAGGGATTCGCGTCAGCTGACCAATACCCTTCACTTTAATTCGAGGTTGAGGTTGCTCTACGTCTCTTGGCATAGGCAGAGGTAGAGGCGACTCAGTTAATGGCAATGGTAATGGTTTGGTTGTTAAATTAGTGACTGGATGTCTATCAGTAATGAAACTTGGTGTAAAGTGCGTTAGTGGCGTATCGCGTCCCGAACTTTCGTTTCGCCTATCAATGTCAGGGGTGTGGAATGCGAGCGATCGTTTCACTTCATCCCTTGCAAGTTTAGAGTTCACTTCGTCGTTATTAGGATCTTCAGACGGATGGTAAATTATTGAGCGTTTCACATCTTCTCTTGTAACTTTAGCATGTCTATTCCTTAAGTGACGTTCGCAGTTGGCTTTGGTAGTAAAAGCATAATTACAGACGGCGCATTCATACGGCCTGTCCCCGTTATGTGTACGCATGTGACGTACTAACGCAGCCTTATCTAAAGAGGCATGAGGGCACATGTTACACTGATAAGGTCCCGGGCCCGTTCCACTCAAGTGCACTCTATTGTGTCCCTTCAAAGCTCTTAAATTGGGGAACTTGGCAGGGCACAACCTACAGGGGAACTCTCCACGCAGCTTCATTCGTCTAAACTCTGCTGCGAAATTGTCCTGGGTTTCCTCTTGATCTCTATCCTTAATAATGGTGTCAGGAGGAGTTAAAACCGAACTTTCCAAAGACACTCTTGTGCCAGTGAGCCTCTCTAAAAGGCCGCCGGCTGACGTGACGTTTAATATCGATTGAATATCTGCCAAATCGCGAGCGGCATCGATGTGTCTTATGCCATTGGTAAGATGATTATCGTCGAATTTGGGTGTGAATCTGTCCGTAGGTGGTGTCAAAGTGCCGGCAATGCCAAAAGACCTGTTTCTGAGATCTAATTTGGCAAAGAAATCTTCCCTGCGATCTCGTTCAGGACTGGCAGCGATTCGGGTGGTAGAGAGGCACGATTTCCTGTGAATATCCAAAGCTTGTCCACAAGGAAAGTCTCTGTAACACATGTCGCATCTATAACGCTGATCTGTCACTGACACATGAGGATTTTTCTCGCAGACTCCTCTGGCAATTTCAGGGAACTTCTTGCTCGAGAAATCGACGAAGGTAAGATCGTCGAAGCCAGTCTTGGTGTCGTCACTGTGCGCAGTGAATCGGTGGATGTCGAAAGCGTTGACCGAGTCGAATCGCTGCCGGCATTTGGGGCACTCAAACCTTGCTGTTCTTTTGTCCATCGGGATGGGTGATGGTGACGTGGAGGCGGCACGTTTGCGCGCTCTCCTCAAATCCTCCTCCTCGCTTCTGTCAGATCGGTTGTCACTGTCGATGCTCGTCGTCCTAGTGACGCGCAGCTCTTGCTTTTCAATTTGAACGCCGTCCATTTCTTCGTCGGCCTCGATTTTAGCTTCACTGATGACCTCCTCTGTTTTGATTTCTGTAACAAAAGAGTACATGTTACAATTGATTACGGATTGTATGTTTGAATAACGCGGGGCGCTTTCTTACAATTCCAAGAAAAGTCGACAATAGATGAGTCAGGCAATTCACTTGTGCGAGGTCGCCATATTAGAATAATAATATCTGATATTATTATCATTGGAATAGATTCTAGCTACAATTTGCTAATAGATTTTTTAATGTATTAACTAATTAGATGTTTGTTTATTGCTATTTGCTAACAGATGGCGTTGTTTTGTTTTGCAGTAACTTATGCGCAAAAACAAATGCTATCGTTTCGATCTGATCATAAAATATAGTATATATCACCGAAATAGCGAATCATCTAAGTAAATTGAAACCTAAAAAGCTTTTGTCAAATTCATTATTTTGAAAACATCCTTAAAGCTAGTTCGATACGAATCAAAATCGAACAACACTATCCATCCCTAAAATTCTCAAAACACAACAAAGTTCTCGACGGATGATTCACACTATCTTTTGTTTTAACACGAACGGTAACGTTGATCAAAAAACCGTTCTAATGGCTACGAAATAAAGCGTATTTCGCCTTGTTTCTATTCCAGTGAGCCTCGCTGAGGGTATAGGGCACAAAAATCAATAAGACTGACACCTAGTGGGCTATAGCTAGAGAAGTGTGTATGGTTGGCAAGCGACTGAGTCACGTAAATGCTATCAGATCGTTGTTTTGTGAAAAGTAGCGATTGTGAGATACTTTAGGGACGTGCTATGAATAAATACATATATTTGGCGGGTAAATACCATAAGCTTCACGCTCGATTTTCATGATTGTGGCATTCACAAAATTTAAAAGCACTTAAGAAACCCAGACAGAGACATTAATTTAAAAAAAAATACAAGTTGTATGAATGAAGTCGTGTTGAAAACCGAGATAGTACCAGAAGGAAAAAACATCTATTTTAATTTATAGAATATACAACATACCAACAGAGGAAGTATCTGTTTACAATGTTCCTGTCGCTGAATGAAAGTTTACTGTCCATTTTTTATTTTTTTCCTAAAAATAGTGTGGACCCCAAAACTGTACCTTGAGGTACACCTAAATTCTACGATAGTTGAAGTATTTTTTAAAGGATTTTACACACAAACCATCTAATAGTTACTTGTTAGGTATCTAAATTGGATCCCAAAAACACCCAAATAAGGCTATCCGATGCTTTTGTGAAATAGTAGCATTTGTAGCATATTAAACGAACGTGCGGTGAATAATTTCATATACATATCTGGTTGGTAAAACACAGATTTTATCGAGATTAGTTCGCGGCAATGTGCATTTGAATTCCGCGATGAACTATAATCTATGATTAAGAGAAGCGATGAATCAAAAGAAGAACGAGATGATTTAAATCTTGTTTCTTGCAATGTCGATATTATTCTATCCTATACTAACAATCACCAGTCGCCAAGGCTTATAATTGCATTTAACACATTCGATATTATCGTTAAGGATTCTTGAGGTAGGTTCGTCACTAAGAATTTTATTCCCTTCTTGATTTAAAAGAAAACACACTGAATCATCTACTTATTATTATGATACTCCTAGCTATCACTTAGGTCTACTACTAACAATGACGTATATGAACTGCGTAGTACCTACCCAGATAAACGGGATAAATATTTTAACCAACACATTCTAATTATTCTATAGGTATACCAAAAATTATGGCAGCACTGAAACACACGTTTAAGCTAACAGGCACTGTGGCCACACCATTATTCACAGACTATATAGGTGTAAACATTTTCACGATTCCCGATACAGCCCTGGCTGCACAGGCAAGTCCGGTCAAGCACACGGCAACCTTGGTTGAAATGAGAGATGCCATTAAAAAAAAAAGATTCCCGACACACAGTGTTCCCGTCATGTCAGGTGGACAGTTCTTCAATGAATGTTTAACCAAAATAGGAACATGTCCGTAGTAATTCCCGAGCAGGACAATGAATCTGACTCACAGTACGTCACTAACCTACATAATATACGAGATTAACTATTAATCAATGCATAATACCAAATAAGGTATAAAATTAAATTATATAATTGTATTATTAATTGGCATTTACCGTGTTTTGGGCGTAAGGAAAAGTTTTGATTTAAATATAGTAAGGTCCATCATTATCGTCAGCCAGAATATCATCCGTTGTGTCCTGTATTAATGAAATATGTTTTCTATATGTATTTAAATTAAAGTTAGTTTTAGGAGCCCTTTTTTCCTGGTTATTATATGTATAATCATCCGAACATTAAACTGTCAAGTTTAGTTACTATATCTGCACTACTATATTATTTTAATAGCATGCTTGGAGACATAGAGGAAAGGGTGTTGAAAGCATCTGAGCTATGATAATTAGGTACCATTAAAAACGGGCACAAATCCAAAGAATTTGAAACAAAACACGGTTCCCATATTTCATGACGTAGACGGTACAAAATTCGACACCTTCTCCATATTTTGTGCGCATTCACCTAAATGACATATACCTAAGTCGTATATCACGCGTATTTAGATAAACACATCCGTTGAGACTCGAATTACACAGAAACTGTTGATATCAGTATGTTTTTCTTGCATGCAAAAATAAATGAAAATATGTACAGAATTTTAGGCGTACCTTTGTTACAATTTCGGGAAGTATTCACCCTCCGTAAAGGCGTTTTTCGTTTGCAAATTTTCCCGGATTTGTATTTAAGGGAGGGAGATTTGCACCCCTATTTCAACCCCCTGGCTACGCCCATGAGATTTCCCCCTAGGGAGACAGACTGCCCCAACTAAGAGGACGGTGGAGTGGGCGTTTTGAGCTTTATCAGGCAAATATCTGCTTTACAAGAGAAAATTAGACGACAATTTTACTAGTCATCTAGAAGTGTTTCGTTTAAGGGGCTTACATGACCTAAAGCGCGGTCACTGTCGGACTGCGATAAGAAAGAAAAGCGCGATAGTATTTTAGTATGTTGTTTGTAGAATAATGTAAAATTTCAGAATGATTGTATGTATATTAGTATGGTTTTCTACCGTATTAAATTAGTTTTGTTATGTTTTCAACACACTATCTACCCATACATCCTGGAGAATATCATGTATTTAGTAGATCATATACTTTTATTGTTTCTAAAACATGCGTTTTTTGTGTTTAGGTCCTGTGAGCCCCTTAAGCGCTCAGATTACATATCCTTCGAAACGAAAAGCTTTAGCGAAATTACCTATTTCTATGGTTTTGACTAAAATTCACTTTATTGTGATGAGCCGGTCGATTCTGTAAAAATCTCACCGTGAAAACTTAGGTGAAGCAAGTTTGTTTTTGCTAGGAATTGACACTATTGACAGCTCACTCCACGCTCACTTCACCTAAGTTTTCACGGTGAGATTTTTACAGAATAGCACCGAAGACTCGAAAACATCGTGTGCGCCTGGAAGTCTGCATCTTCCATCTACGTTACTACTACATCTAATATCACCGTCATGATCATCGACACGGCGACACCTCATTTGCATAACACCTTTTTCTCAACATAATGCCATCGAGTTCACATAGCCAGCTTTTGAAGAAACCATGAACAAGCAAATGTATCGTGTCGTGTTTTCTTAGCAATAATCATTTCACGCAATCTTGTCTGTAACTTGACGCGTGACGCGCGTTGTTGTACGGTGTCACACCGAGGTGTAACAAATTTGTTGTTGATCCTTCTGTGGTTGTTGTCTTATTAACAAGGATATTTTTGTCCACGTGAAGTTTTTGTGGCGGGTAAAACTTTAAACAAGTGTCATTTAGAGATGTTGTACCTAAATTCTGTGTTTAGAGTTTGTTTATTCTTCAAGGTGTTTAAACAGGGTGGCAGGGAAATCGACGCGCAAACAATATCCATAATTTCAGTACCTAGGTTCATGATTCTCAACTCCCTATGTTGAAATATTTAACAGCTGTTTCATAGAAATGTAAAATACCTACGCGGTCAAAATGTATAGAACAGCTTTCCAGAATCATGTAATAAAACCATGGTAACAGGCTGTGCGTCGATGTCCCTGCGACCCTGTATTATAACCGACTGCTAGAAAGTTTTAGCATTTTACCCGTGTTTTTATAGTCACTCGGAAAATTTCGGATACTTACCACAAACGAACCACAGTCTAAGCCCATATATTTCCACCTGTGACGGTGTAAGTACAGGTATATTTTACGCAACATGTACGAGGAAAACAAAAGTGAAGTTTAGTCGCGAATGTGTCGAAATTGAAAACGTACATATTCTCGGAAACGCTCTGAAATGCGCTAAATGCACGCTTTAGGCAGCACGCGTTCAACGAACCATTGAAATTATGATTTATTGTCAATAAATTGACGTAATTGGGAATGTAACTGCATAATTACAGGGAAAAATGACGCGAGGGAGCCAAATATGGCAGATTTTTAGTCAACTGTGGTCAAGAAAAGTGGTTGAAATTGATTCATATTCAAATTCCTCTGACGATCATCTTCAGGATGTTTTGATGCATGTGGATTAATTTATCTTTAGTAGAGGTGAATGATCTCAACATGTTCCTTATAACCTCAGATGTGTTTCGTAAAGTAGATGGTTCAAGCTAAATTAGCCATCTTTAACACGACTGGTTCGCGTTCAGAAGTATGTAGTTACAAAGGCTGTAGTAAGCTCCAAAACATTAAAAGCATCGTAATTTTCTGTCCTGGGAGCTTTGATCGTGCTAGTGTCCGTCTTCTGGCTTCTTAGCGAAAATAAATTCTCCATCGAACACCGGATGACCAAAAAGAATTCTTATATTAATATTCAACGTCCAGTAAACTCCAGTAACACGTGTAAGTGGTCATCAAAATAGTACAATCACGGAATAAACACCATCCGAATTCAACGTACACTCGAGTTCAATAACTTCATATACGGAGAAAAGGTGTGACATAGAAGCGCTGGCGCACCGTGACTTCCTCCTTCCCGCTTATTCGGAATTTAAATCGACCTATCGCCATCCCGAAGTGTCCCGAAGTGAGCCGAAGTTGCACGACAATAACTCTTATTGTCTGCATAATAAGATGGTTGTCTTTCTAACGGTGGGCGGCGCATATTATAAGCTATTTGATTGATATGTCGGGGACGTCGCACAGTACCGCTGCTTTCTTCAACACTCCAATGAGCCTCAACGGTACTGAATTACACCATGTAGTATCTCCAAGCCGTCACTTATGGTGTCGCCATCGGCAATTACCTGACCATACGGGTTTGCTTTCGCAACTGTTGTTTTGCTGGGAAATTGGAGTATTTTGCACGGTATTGTGGTCTAGTTAGGCTTTCCTGGCGGTAAAGTTAAGTTTGTCTGTGACAACTGAGACGGCTATTGTCTAGAAATTGATAATGTGGTGCGCGGACGTTCATTTTGTACGTTTGTTAGCGTTGTACTCGTTTCGGATCTCGGGAGAAACTTAATTATGGGTTTATGCAATTGGTACGACATTTTGGCTGATATACTTTCTATTTATCAAACCAATTTGTCATTGCAAATAGTGCTTGTGTTTGTTAAAATGGCAGCGGCAGCAGGATTACCACAATTCAAAGATTTTACCAAAGAGTTTTCAATCATAAAATTTGCTAGTATCATCAAACAGTTCCTAAAACTCATGAAAGAAGAAAAACAAAACACGACTAAAAACGAATAAAATCAACAAAACATAGTTTTATACCTCATCATCACTCTATGGTCGTACTGTTTATGGTTTTAAGATGGCGTCCTGATTAATGCAAGTCAGGAGCGAGCCTTCCGCAGTAACGGTGCTGTTATGATGCCACGTTGATGTCTGCCTTCAATATTTTATGGGACGTTATAGTTCTGTTGGTTACTGGGACGTTTGACTGGCTCCTGGGCTGTCTTCGAGGCAAGTTGACGGATTTAACAAACACACATAAATAACAACAAACCTGTTATCCTTGAGTTTTAGGAACTCGCTCCAAATTGCTGTACGGTAGTGTAAATAGGTTGATGGTTCAATTTCAAAGGTTTAATAACGTCCTCTTGCTTGGCCTTATTTTTCAATCAACGATACAGATTTCAGATTTTTCTAACTCGGGGTGTTTTTCTTAATATGCATGTCAACTGAACTAGGTTATATGGATATTACTGGATAGATTGTCTCTTAGGAGATCCAATTTAGAACCTATTCATCGTTGTGTATTCTATTACATAGGTATGTCATTTTCATCGCGATATTCCTCCTGTAATTTCCTTCCAAATTATTTGTGTCTTCCTCGAAACATCTCTCTGCCTAAGTACCTAGTTATATCATCTTTTACATTAAGTATATTATTTGCTACTAATTCTAAACCGGTTTTCATAATAATAATCTCGATATTATAAAGTACATAATGTCTTTGTTTTCAATTCAGAGGAAGTCGCCGATTTAATTACTTTGTTATTAGAAAGAGTGAGGTGTCATATACTTCATTAATGTGTTTATTTAATATCTAGTGTTCAGTCTAACGGGTGTTTTTCCAAGAAAATAGAAATATTCGGCGTAGTCGGAATTTTATGAATGAAATATGTTGATGTTGACGAAACTTGGGTCGTTTTACAGGTGTCTCGTTTCAATGCCTACGTAAAGACGTGTTTTGACATTATATTGGAGATTAGGAAGTGATCCAATTATCGTTTTAACAAAATATCGTTCGTTTTTTGTTAGAATAAATAGAATTTAGTTATAACAAGCATTTAGAAAATGAAAGAATGGTGGATATTTTCAAGGAATTTGGGATTGAAATAAATACGTAGACTAATGCGTAGTTAAATCTGGGTTTTCTTTCAATCTACGTCAAATCTAAACCATGTACGTCTACATTCAGAACTATTCCTTTATTAGGTAGATACTAAGCACTTAATCTCAAGAGCACTTAAGACAGAACAAACAGCCAACAAAGATCCCACTGTACCTTCAACTGACGTCATCAGATAAAACGAAATCTCGATACGAAATCGATCAATCGCACGCCCAAAAATGGTTTCCACTCGATCGCTCGCTTTCTCCGAACGGAAAAGCGTCCCAATTAGGCGCATACGCAAGTCGCGAGGGGAGAGGAGGGGTACTGGGCAGTAGAGATGTGAATAATTGAATGTTAATTCGTTTAGGGCCCGAGAGATGGCAGGACCGTCGACCCGGTGTTCGTGATGAGGTTACCAAGCGATGCCACATATTTCTTGTTGAGTGCTTTGACACTGAGTTAGTTTGGATGTGGCTTGATTGATAGGCAGACATACACGCGTATAGTTTAGTGTTTAATCTGAATAATAATGTAGGTTTTAAACGAAAAACATTTACAAAATAAGAATATCTAGTATTTTTTTTTATTTAAAAAAAAACAACCGATTAACAAAAAACACTACAAAGTGAAAAATAAGTTTAATTTCGGAAGTTTCTGTCTTTGGATCTATATTTTAGTTTTTTTGTCGATGTTTTTTTAGTTTTTTGTTTTTTTTTTAATTTTTGTTTTTAGGTGTTTGACTTCCGAAATTAAAGTAATTTTTCACTTTGTAGTGTTTTTTGGAAGTCGTTTTTTATGTATTTTTTTATTTTTCGCTTTTTAGTGGGTCAATTTGTAATTTATCTAAGTTGCAATAGCCTAATGTCAACTGCTCTTCACCTATTACAAAATATTGCTTTTCCCGATACGTTAATTGTTGAGGAGTTCTCCTAGCAAGAACCAGGAGAACTGGAGCTGATTGAGAAGTCACCATTAGCTCCATTTCACCACACGCATTGTAACGAGCATAAATTTCTTAGCAACCACATTAAAAGTACCTAATCGAATCGCAACCCGTGAAATACTTATTAATATTATTGAGTAGTTCCGATGACAATCTGTGGTCTTCATTATCAGTTCCACTTCACCAAATGGTGCTTTCTGAGTGCACATACACGATTTACTACAAAAAATACCCAAATCGCTATAGGTGTGCCTATAAAATTTGAGGTTTTCCCTCGATTTGCATGGGATTCCCTCATCAGATTCCGACTTGGTGACAATGGGACCACCTCGAGACCATACCCTTACAAACGAAAAAGATTTTTTGGAATCGGTCCAGCCGTCTTCGAGTAATCGGTGAACATACATAAAAAAACATAGTCGAACATAATAATTATAACCTCATCCTTTTTGGAAGTCGGGTAAAAATTAATAGATATGTAACTAAGATTAAAATAATTAATTATTTTATCGTTATAAGAAAGTAGCATTTTTTTTCATACGTTCATTCTTTATTAGGGACACCATCCCGTCAAAATTGTCAGGACAAGATTAAAAATGTTCAATTACTTAGTACAATGTTTTTTCTTTAAATAAATCTGTGACGTGTACCTATAAAACTAATGCAGTTGCTTTTATGTACAGACGCCAGCACATTAGGCTACCCGAAACTGCCAAATTTTCCCAATCAACTTTGAACCAAATGTTTTAGCGATAAAGTTTAAAATCTATTAAAGAAATTTGACAGATTGTAGTAGCTTGATGTGCTGGCGTCTGTACCTAATATGTATTCACAATCTTAGAGTACCAAATGTATTTCAATCACAATAGATTCTATGTACACGTGGAAGCTTATTGATTTAATTAAGAGTAATATAGATGTAATACTGACGTAGTTTTTCTCAAGTTTTGTTTAAAATCATGACATGCACCGTATGGTAACAATAAAAATGTTAAGTTTTGTTCAGCTGTTCCACACCTGACTTTTTAAGTTCTAGCCAATAAAAAAGTAGATTATAGTCTATGGTCAAAGAGAAAGTGTGTTCATCTATGGGCTCATATTCGAGTTAGCTGTGACATATTATTTTAATGATAGCTATAAGTATACTATTTTAGAACAATGCCTTATTATTATTCCTCTAAGTATTGGGGCGCTCTGTGGAGCTCAGCTTAATTTATCAGCCAGTGACTTCTATTAATTCCTTATTTGGAATCTAATTGGCTATAGGCCAGTTTGAGTCGTCTATGGGCGCGAGATATTGTTATCTATGGTATAATATTATAAATATCTTGGAAAAAGAAACTTTTTTCCAAGTTATTTAAAAAGTGACTCTTTATACTTTTAGTTAGTTTAAGATATTAGATTTTTATTTGATTAATTAATTAGGTATATGTTGTTATTTTTGTACATTTCACGGTAATATACATATATTTACCTATAAATTCATTTAAAAATAGAACCACACAAGATAATTACAAGAAACTGTAACAGGCCTCTACAGGTTCGTCATTATTTGCCGTTTCGTATTACAAACAGCAATTAGGGCCGGAAGACGACTCAAATGGGTTATCAGATAATGTACCGTTGGTGCTACACCTTCGACAGACGTCCTAATCGGTCAGAGGACATTGAGAGCACCTAAAATGTTAAGTGAGACATTAAACTCTTGATAAATACCCGTTTGCATATAGAACTGATAAAATTCGCTGGAAAAGCGAATGTTTCAGAGTTAATTTCATTTTAAATGTGAAATGAGTATCGATATAGGTTTATTTGTCTAATAGCACGTGTATCGATAAGTACAAAAATGAGACGATTAATTTGAGTAATATCTCTATCTACCAACTTCGCCTTTTACCAACTATATTGGGGTCGGCTTCCAGTCTAATTATATGCAGCTGAATATGTACCAGTATTTTACATGGAGCGATTGCTTTTCTGACCTCCACAAGTCACGACCCAGTTACTGGGTAACAAGGTACCCCTTGGTAAAACTGGTTGTCAGACTTTTGGGCGTCTGATGACGCGTAACGACTGTCAAAGATCTACAAACAACAGTTGGGACCAACGGCTTAGCGTGCTTTCCGGGGGACGGGACGGAGGGGTCTCGAAATATATAACGGATGGTCACCCATCCACGAACCGATCGCAGTAAGCGTAGCTTAACCTGCGATCGAACCGTGAGGCTTTTATTAATTAGCCACGAACCCCTCGATAAAATACTCCAGAGACGATTAATGTAATGTGTTATGTCGTAAATTGATTCACAATAAATTCCTGTTAAGATGATAATCATGATTAAAACGGAAAAGGAAGTAGATTAGTTAATCTAGAGAATGCTTTGTGATTTCCTAACTCTGCAACATAAGCATTTGTTTCATGTGATTCATTACTAAGGAGTGTCGTTTAATATTTATCTTACTAAAAAATATTTTTTGTGTTCCACTTTCTTTATCTGAACCTTGATTTTAGCGCTAATTTCGAAATACTTGTTTTAAGGAAAAGGCACTGCAGAAAATTCCAAGTACATGTGGCGTAAGGCCGGGTTTGAAAAACTAATGAATTACGTATGTAATACACATAATCTGCATTCGCGACTTATTTGCCAAAAATGTAAACAAATACGAGTTTATGGAAAAGTAACTTTAATTGCGACACAATAACGTGCAGTTTACGCTACAACTTCAAACATTTTTATAACTTTTTCAATAGCGCTAGTCACTCTCAAATCAACTTAATTACCATTACAATAAAGTTGATATTTAACTTGAAATAACATCAATATGAAACATGGAGGATAAATAGATTATACATAAACTCACACCTTCCCATGGGGAAGTAGAAACTGTTACGATCCTTACATACTCCTTTCGCCTCGTTTACGATCATACATCTACAGGGAAATTGCGTAGCACACTATCAGTAGCAATGGATTTCATTTTGGCAGTTGAAAAAAATTCATTGCGTTATTTACGTTGTTGAGCAAACACATTTTTCGAACATATAGAGCAATAGAATTGCAATATACTTCAAAATGATTCAAATTGAGAGTAATAGCGTGTTACGCAATTAGGGTGGTGGTCATACACGCACGCCGGTTGTGAGTACTACGCACCTGACCTTTCAAAAGAACATCACCAATAATGTTACTATATGTCCTCCTAAGGAGTTTGCCACTCACATCTGCCTTGCCTTGTATCTAATATCTATCAGATTTGAGACTGCTAGGTAATACGGGTTGGTGTCTACAACTCTACGTCAAAGCGCATATTTTGCGTATGATACTTAAGACTTACTATTTTTATTAAAAAACCGAGTGATGCATGACGTAAGCAGTTATTCACAGAAATATTTAAAATTTTGAAACTTTCCATCATTGTTCCTATTTGAAGCTTCATTCTAGATATCACTGAATTTATTGGTTTAAGGTCCCGCTGTCTGCATGAATGGCCTTAAGATCTCTGTTGACACAAGTGTAGGTATGACACAAAAGGATGTTAGGATCTCTCTCGAGATTGCCGCGTCGGCTGAGCAAACCGAATTCCGTGTCCGATTGTCTTAATGAGTGTCTAATGAGATATTTTGTGTTATGTTTGGCTTACGAAACTTCGCCTTGGTTTTGTTAAATCTTGCTGTTTGAACAGTGGGTCTTAAAGGGCTTTATTGTCCCGCGTGCGCAGATGAATTCCGAGGTCGGATCACTGATGGTCTAGGTTGAATTTAATTTATATGTAATTAGTATGTTATCTGATTTGAAGGTATCGTAATATGTGTACTGGCTTATAATACAGATTTAACAAATCAGCTCCTAAATTGCGTAACACACTATTAATCTCAGTCTGAATAATTTTGAAGGATATTGCTACTACATTGCTTCATTATGTTCGAAAAATTTGTTGCTCAACAAAGTAAATAATAACGCAATGTTTTTGAACTGTCAAAATGAAAGCCATTGCTACTGTTAGTGTGTTACGCAATTACCCCGCAGACCAGTCATGTGATGTTTGAATGAACATATCGTTAAATGAAATGAACATTTGAAAAACAATGTCAAATGAACATTTGAAATATTATCATGTAAGAATATTAATTGCATGAACGCAGAATTTTCTAGCAACGTGTCCTCTAAGCGCCGTAAATGTTATTTGAAATAACAATTGTAGATACACACCTGTGATGGCACGCCACAGATAAGAAGACTATACTCAGTTTAATTACTTCTATTTGAAGTATCAATAAAATAGACAATAAAAATTTGCTTGCAATCCTTGGCTATTTTACATAACTATAATGAAGAATCCGTCCGATATGTCGCTCAATACCGGATGCCAAGTCATAAACATTATCAGCTGTTCTAAAACGTTGTAATTAAATATGAGGGTAGTCGTATAAATGCTCGGGTGTCGGATACCGCGCGTGCGCGCCATCAGTCGTCAAGTTGCTGTCGTTGAGCGCATAAGCATCTTGTTGCACCGGAGATGAATGGTGGTCTTAATCTTAATGGACGACGATGACTTTGAATGAATAGAATGCTGGCTTCAATAAAAGATTGCATGATCAGTGAATGAGTATGAATACAACGTGGTAAAAAAGTACTTACGTTGCGAAGATGGCGGCTCGGCCGCGGGAGGCGCGGGCGCGTTGGCAGCACCCTGCATGGCCCGCGACGGTCGACCGCGCCTGCGCCTAAAAGAAAAACAAAATCAAACATTAAATATTTTTTTCTAAATCGATAGAATTTTGTTAACCTTTAAGAAAACAAATTTAAACAAAACTTTGCTATACACTAAGATAGTTTATTTCAATTTCCAATGATTTTAGCTAAAAAAAAAAATGTTTTGATTCAGGACCTGTCCGCGAAAATAAAAATTGAAGGCTAACGTATTTTAAAGCAGGTGTAAAGAAGTCAAATGTAATAAAAGTAATTGATCGGCTTATGGAGATTCATTGGTCTTAACACTTCAAGTTTAAAGTATTCGTAATAATGTATGGTACCCGTATGTTTTATGTTTAAATTAAATGTTTAAAGCGGTTTTATCCAGCGTGTGGTCTTCTTAATAACTTTTTTTAGTGTACTATTTGACAATTTCAAACAAGATCATTGCGACTTTTATTTTGAAGGAGCTATTATAATTGGCATACCATTATGATCACATTAAATAAGAAATATGCATGAAATTATGCAACCTGCTATCTTTTGACATTTCACGCTCGATTTTTAGGGGACATACTGAAAGTTGTGCAGGTACCTATTCTAAAAGCATCTGCACCCAGCAGGTGAAGCTAGAAAATTATAATAATTTGAAGCAAAGATAAAAAAAAACCGCAATTTAATTCTAGTTGTACGAAGTATGGTAAGCATTCTGCATTGTCTACCTCCTCCAACTTTTACATATGTAATCATAATTTAATATCCTTACTAATATTATAAATTCGAAAGTAACGCTGTCTGTCTGTATGTTATCTTTTCACGCCTAAACCACTGAACGGATTTCGATAAAATTTGACAGAGAGATAGATTGCATCCCGGGGAAGGACATAGGGTAGTTTTTATCCCGATATTTCTACGGGATCGACACTTATGCGGGTGAAACCGCGGGACGCTACTAGTAATATTATAAATGCGAAAGTAAGTTTGTTTGTTACCTTTTCACGCCTAAACCACTGAACCGATAATCCTGAAATTTCGCATATACGTTGTCAAGTGTACAGGTGTACAGCCGGTCGATTCTGTTAAAATTTCACCGTGAAAACTTTGGTGAAATGAGATTGTTTTTGCTAGGAATTGACACTGTTGACAGCTCACTCCACGCTCACTTCACCTAAGTTTTCACGGTGAGATTTTTACAGAATAGCACCGCAGAAACGGATATATGCATTATATCCGTTTCTGTAGGTACACTTGACAACGTATTATATGCGAAAATGTATCCTTTCATCTCGAAAAAAGTGCTGTTCCCGAAGAAAACAACAATAACGTTATTATGATAATAGATGGCGCCACGTGTCTTTCGAACGGAATCGACACTTATGCGGGTGAAACCGCGGGGCTCTGCTAGTACTTTATAATAATGATAATGCCAGCCGTTTATTGCCTTACTGCAGGGCAAAAGCCTCTTCTCATACAGAAAAGGCACAAGCATTGATGACTTAGGTATGTACAGACGCCAGCACATCAAGCTACCCGAAACTGTTGAATTTTCCCTTGATGTGCTGGCGTCTGTACGAGTATATTGACTACACAAGGTTCGGAGGTTTCCTCATGATGTTTTTTTTCACCGATGTAAGTTATCTATATACTAATAACAGAGCTGAAGAGTTTGTTTGTTTGTTTGTTTGAACGCACTAATCTCTAGAACTACAAGTTGGATTTGAAAAATTATTTTGGCATTTGATCGACCACTTCTTGAGAAATCCTATACGCTATTTAACATCACACTAGGACTCCTAGGAGCCGCGCAAAAAGAAAGAAGTCAGAAAGACCGCTAAGCGAAAACAAAGTAAAAGCACGAGCAGGCGATGCGATGCGACGCGGTAGGTCGGGGGATGAGAAATTTCAGGCGGACGAAGTCGCGGGCAAAAGCTAGTATCCAAAATAAACACAAAGACTTTAACTAAAAAAAAAACTGCAGATCTGTGGGGTAATTCTGTAGAAGTTGCTAAGTCTATTATTGACATTGTAGCACCTACTCTTGCTCTTATATTTAATAGTTGTATTGACAATGGGGAGTTTCCTGATCTTATGAAAAATAGTAAAATAATACCTTTGTTTAAATCAGGTAGTACATCAGACCCCACAAATTATAGACCTATTTCTGTACTACCTACCTTTAGTAAAATTTTTGAGAAATTAATTTTAGACCAAATGCAAAGATTTTTTAATAAATATAAATTATTACACAGCAAACAGTTCGGTTTTACAAGGGGTCGTTCAACTACTGATGCCGGTGTTGAACTTTTAGGACATATTTATAATGCATGGGAAGATAAATGCGATGCCTTGGGCATCTTTTGTGATTTGTCCAAGGCATTCGATTGCGTTCTTCACGAAACGTTAATCAGGAAACTCCACCACTACGGGATCCGGAATACTGCTCTGGATCTTCTTACTTCATACTTGAGTAAAAGGATTCAGAGCGTTGACGTTAATGGAGAAAGATCACCCGGATCTTTAGTAACGATGGGAGTCCCACAGGGCTCAATTCTTGGTCCTTTCTTGTTTCTTATTTATATCAATGACTTGCCGTACCTCATAAAGGATAATCATGATATAGTGTTGTTTGCAGATGACACTTCACTTTTGTTTAAACTTAAACGTCAGCAGTTGGTTACTGACGATGTAAATAGCGCGATTTCGAAAGTAGTCCACTGGTTCAATGTTAATAATTTGCTTCTAAACGAGAAAAAAACCAAATGCATTAAGTTTACACTACCCCACGTTAGGCAGGTGAAAACTAATGTGTTGATAAAGGGCGAGGAATTGAATCCTGAAGACAGCACAGTATTCTTGGGCATAACTTTGGATGCTAAGCTTCAGTGGGGTCCCCATATAGATAAACTGTCAAAAAAACTAAGTTCCGCAGCATACGCCGTTAGAAAAATTCGTAATTTAACTGATATAGAGACTGCCCGTTTAGTGTACTTTAGTTATTTTCATAGTGTAATGTCGTACGGTATTCTATTGTGGGGAAATGCCGCCGATATTCAGACTATCTTTGTTTTGCAGAAGCGTGCTGTTCGATCAATTTATAAATTAAGTCCGAGACACTCTCTCAGAGACAAATTTAAAGAGATTAATGTAATGACTGTGCCTTCTCAGTATATTTATGAAAATCTTTTATATGCCCATAAAAACATAAAATTGTTCAAAAAATACAGTGATATCCATAATATAAATACTAGAAACAAACACAAATATGTTGTACCTACAACAAGGCTCAAGAAAATAGGTGGCTCGTTCAGATGCCAATGTATACACTTTTATAATAAACTACCAAGCCACGTTCAAGATCTAAGCCTTAATAAATTTAAATCGTTCATTAAACGTAAATTGTGCCAGAAAGCCTTTTATACCATTAAAGATTATATTGAGGATACAAAGGCTTGGGATTGAGTTGCTTCCAATTTCTGCATTTTGAGTGTTTTTGATGTTTTTTTTTTTATATACACATTGACATTAATGTTTTTTTTTTTTTTTTAACTGACATTTGCTTACTTTTTAAAGTATTACATTATTTTAATTATTGTGAATGTGAAGACGATGTGGGTCATTTAGTTTAGGCATTTTATATTTATTATTATTCTCTCTATGGTCTGGCAGTTTGAGTAATTCATGTGGCCTACCCAAATGTCCTTTCTTTGGTATTGTTCGTCGAATCGTTGAGCTCCTTAAGTCTTGAGTTGAGCTGCATGATTTCTGACAAATGCGTGCACTGACTGGACAGGTCCTCTCAATCTGTGTGGTTCTTTCCTCAAAAGACCATCTCAGACATCGACCTACATGGTCTTCATATAACTTGACCAAGATTATGTCTGGACTTTAAAAGAGACTATGACCTCTGAGTTTGTTTCGGCCTTTCTTCTCAGAGTAGTCAGATAGGAAACGCCGACCTCATCTAGTTTTAAAAAAAATTATGATTGACGTGTAAAAGTGTTTGTGCAAACCTACTTACAGAAATAAAATCATTTATCATTTATCATTTATCATTTAACTAAAGTAAAGAACTGAAAATATTCGAAAAACCAGCTCGTAAGTCACAAAGAGCATTGAGTCGCATGTTATCTGCGGCTTCCTGCGACACTTGACGCTAATCATCGATCGGCGAGAAATGAGGGTACCTAATCTACGTACACCTATCTGGTGGGTGCGGCCGCCACCTTCGAGAACTGGCTTGGGACTGTCCTGTTTTGGTTTTAAGCGGATATTTAGATGTGTGTATGATATTGTTTATGGAAGGTTAATAATGTAATGTATACCTTATTACCTATAGCCCATTCACAGTTATTTTACATGTGATGTTGCATCACTGTCAAAATCAAAGTGATCTTTGTTCTTGTTACGATATGGTTGCTTTTGGGTTGCTGCTATTAACAAATCTGTCAATATCACAGTGATCTTTATTCTCGTTACAATAAGGTTGATGTTGGTTTGCTGCTGTTAGAGGTAAAATAACTGAAAAATCTTTCAGTGTAAAACAAATATACCTAAACTACCTCTGCATCAGCTTAAGGTGAAAGAAAATAAATATTTAATTTTGTTTTAAAATTGTGTAGTGTGTAATTATTGTGTAGCCACAGTAACCAGTCAGCTGGCTAGTAGTTCAGTGCGCTTGCGCGTCTCACCATTTATTATAATCCAGACAATGTATGCTAATAACTCAATCGACTGGCAGACTGTTAACGTTACCTGCGTGCTGCATGGATTGTATTAATTTAAGTTATTTTTAGCATTGCTGGAAACATCGAAATTGCCGCGTAACAGCTGACGTTTGAGCATTTTCAAAAAACTAAAGTATCTAAATAATTGCATCATTATTTCATCAGTTCATCATTATAGAACCTAAGTAAGACGTACTTTTTAATTATACTATCCAAGTTTATACCTAAGTAAGTCGTATTATGCATCTAAAATACAAGCAAGAATAAATTGCGTGCGGAAGATTTTGATTGAAATGCGTGGAAAAAAGAGAGGCAGTTGTTTTTTTCACTTATCATAAACGTTCTATGAAATAAAACTACGCTTATTAAAAAAAAAAACCTGTCCCACAATTTTTCCCGCATCGCACGGTCACCCTACTCCGTTCGCTAGTGCAGCGCACGCGCGTCTGACCTATTATAGTCCAGACAATGCGAGCGAATAACCCGCGGCTGGTAGCTGGTATGCGACTGGTTATATACCTATTACCTGTAGCTACTGGTTACCTGCCATTCTGTTTGTTACTTAATGTAGTTACTGGTAGCGTTATGCTGTTTACCTAGTCTGGTTTAGACGAACTGGATTTTTGCTAGGTTATGTAGGTAGGTAAACTTATAGAAGAATCTTGAATGTAAACTGTTTTGTTTGACTAGCTTCTGCCTGCGACTTCGTCCGCATAAAATAATTTGTTTTAACAATATACTGCAAGTCTGCAACACTGTAGCTTCTCATGTGAAATAATGTTCAGAATCGGATCAGTAGTTCCTACATAGCAAAATTTACCACTTTATAGTATAGAATCCTATTAGAGAGCAATGGACCAATGGATGCCCAGTGGTAACGGCCGCAACTTAAGGGTTGTAGGTCGTAAGTTCGAACCCAGACAGGCGTTTTACTTTGTGTAAATTATTTCATCACCACTGCTCTCAAAACAGTGAAGGAAAACATCGTGAGGAGACCGGCATGTCGTACAACCAAAAGTTCGCAGACATGTGACAGCAACCACCCCGCACTTAGTCCGCGTGATGGTCTCTCACAGAGAGGAGACGTGGGAACATTACCGGTTGATTATGCTATCGCAACATTTTGCAAAGGTGTAATTTCTCAGCCATATCTGAGTATTTCCCTTGCCTGGAAACCTCACATCCTTGAAGTCTCAGCTTTCATGAATACGCTAAATGCACTGAAACCGACTCTCAGCGGTGCCTTTGATGGTCAGGATTACAGTTTACTTGGAATGGTAATACAATATTAATATTACTTATCTTGTGAGCGGCTCGCTTTGAACTCGGGAATTGTGGTACTGGTTATCTATAAGAACTGATTTGTTTAGTCATTGGTGGATTTGATTCAGCGATTTTTGATGAATTTCTTGTATCACCTACCTACCTATGATGATGGTATTTTGAAAAAATGATGCCTCAGTGTTTTGCTACTTAGTTTACAAATCTTTCAGAGAACAACAGAGGAAAATTCTTAAATACAGTTTTTTGACCTTTTATTGTCGCTGAGATGACATTGCGACTAGATTTTAAATGTTTTTAATTACGGGAATTGGGCTTCCGATAAGTAGGCGCTCCATGTAAAATACTGGTAGCTATTCAGCTGCATTCGGTTAGACTGGAAGCCGACCCCAACTATAGGGCTAGGCAGATTTATTGATTATAGATAAGTCAAGAAATAAAGGGTTATTCGGTTAAACAAAGCGAGTACCTAACTTGTAAGAAATATTTCGGAGTATTCCTCGAAACGCACCAAAAGTATTCGTCGAAAAAAAAAAATTTAGATATTAATAAAAATATTAAGTATAATTTTGTTCCTCGAAATGCATCAACGATGAAACAGAGAAGACCATGAAGGATTTGCAATAAATTATATCGATAGACGTTTCATTTGATGCGTTTCGAGGAATACACTAGTGTTGCCCAAATGCAAGACCAAGACAAGACCTTAGCCAGTCTTGGTCTTGGTCTTGCGTCAATACACCTGGTCTTGGTCTTGGTCTTGGTATTGCGCTCTCAGTCTTGGTCTTGGTCTTGCAGCAAGAGTCTCGCAAGTCTTGCGAGACTCTACTACTTAGACTAGACTACATTCAAATACCTATTAGCCTATTGCTCAGGGTGGCAGGGACATCGACGCGCAACCGCTTACCATGGATTCAGTACATGATACTGGGGCCCTCTTGCGTTGAAATTTTTCGTCGGCTTTTTCTTAATTTTTTACGTTTTTTCTGCAATTTTTTTTACTGTAAACTTAATAAAATTATTATTTCTATCTGACCCAATGAGATTTTTAATTAAAAAAATAGTAAATTCACTTGTTTCACTTAAAACAGCAATGTAAATAAAACTCGAAAGAGCTACGTGATCAGCTGTATTGCTAAAGTTCATTTGCGAGGTCAACACTGTCTTCGCGCTCACGCTATTCGCTTTCAAATGCCGCGACAAAGGGACCGCAGCGCCAAGTGGTCTCCTCGTATTATTAACGCACTTGAAAATAAACTTTAAAATGATTACAATAAAGTGCATAAATGCTTGAACCTGACAAAAAATGCGGAAGATTGCGGGAATCCCCGCGCGGCGTCGAGTCGGCCATGAATCCCAATGAATCTAACAGACGCGTCACATGAGGCATTTTAATCATCTACATAATTGAATGACCCATTTACTACTTTTATTTTAGATTCGTTATGAGGGGATAATTATTTTTCTAAAGCTTCATCGATTTAAGGGGGAAGCGCTAAGGTAAATCAACAATGAACCTTAATGCTTTAGCGATAAAGTTGAAAATCTGTTAAAGAAATATGGTAGATTGTAGTAGCTTGATGTGCTGGCGTCTGTACCATAACATCGGCTGGCTTAAAAACTGCTACTAGTACTAGACCTACTCGACTCGCTGTTAGTTTTAAATTTTGCTGAATAGAAGAATAATATAAACTTTGAAACATAAATACCTAGGTACATTATTTTTACGAACCTACTAACGTTAGATCTGCACATTAGACTTATACAAGTATAATAATTATAATACTCTAAGTAGATATACCTACAAGGTATGAAATGAACTTTGCTAGAAAGTTATCCTAGGTACATTTTTATCACATATTGCAACAAATTTTTAAGTAACACGCTACCTACCTACTTAATAAATAGTCGAAACATATAATAATCAATACAATACCTGTTAGTGTTATGAGGATACGGTTTTGATACTGGGGAACGTCTATCAAAATCGGGATTGAAACCAAATACCTACTATAACGCCCAAATCTCAGTTTGACTTAAGTGCGAGACGCAAGAGTCTTGCAGGCTTAGTCTTGTTCTTGCTCAAGTCTTGCAGGGGTCAGTCTTGGTCTTGGTCTTGCTACAATAAGTCGGTCTTGGTCTTGGTCTTGGTCTTGCAAAAATGCAAGAACAAGACCAAGACTGCAAGACCAAGACCGATTTTGGGCAACACTAGAATACACCAATATTTCAGCTGCATACATTTACAATCCTTAATAAAAAAAATTGTAGGGACTTTTTTTTTTCTGTCTTCACACGGTTTGTGCATTTAGCCAATGTCATGTTAATTATAGGTACTTACCTACTACCTAAATTTAAAATGAGAACAACTTTTTTAAAGTTTTCTTTTTGGATTCCAATTAGCCTTGTTGTTGGCGTAATTTCCAATAGAACTTTCAAGTAAAAAAGTTATGAAGACAGTTTAATTTCAGCCGTAATTATCGTTAATTTCAGCATTAAACTTTTTAATATTTAAGAGACTCCATAAAAATCCTACCAAAAAAAAAACCATTTTGATTTTCAAACGTACCAATAGCGCTAACATTATAGTTCAAATTAAAAATCGAACGAATTTCAGTTGAGAAATTCTCAAAATTTTGCTCTCTAAAAATAGTAAGGATTTAAAATGACAGAACGATTAATGTTTTTTTTTTACGATAACTGCGTTGTTGCATAAATGAAAATCATGTTCACATTTTCCATGTGTCCATTAATAATGTAATAAAATAAAGCACCTATTGATTCTGTTATCACGAGTCGCAAGGATTTCTTCATTATCAGTTGGTAGACGTGATCCGATGGCTGGTTCTAATCTCTACCTATTGTTAACTAATTATTACATGTATTTTTGTCAAGTTTTGAGCACTGCGTTAGGAAGGTGATTTGGATCACGTATCGATTCTTATGTAATTTAGCTATGTTGTTATAGTTTTTTTTATTTTTTTTTGGGATTGGCATGTCGCAGGTCTATCTAGTAGGTTCTTGCCTGCTTAACCGGACTATCCTGTGAATGCCCTAATAAATTAAGGCCTCCAGCCAGTTGTTGTTCTGGGACCTTTTGAAAGTTTCAGTTTCGGCATCATATACAGGATTCCAGCATCAGTTTCGAAAAATAACTCGAGGAATTAATTTCAAACGAAGATTTTTTTAGAATAGAGTAGAATATTCTATATTATGTACACCATACAAATCTTACTAATAAAAAAGCTAAAAGTTTGCTTGTTTGAACGTTCTGCCAGTCGGATTTGAAATTCTTTTAGCATTTGATAGCCGAATTCTTGAGACAGGCTATAAGCTATTCATCTCGCTAGGAACCTTAGGAGTCGATCAAAAAGAAAAAAAAAGCCTGAAAGAACGATAAACGAACGCGCAGAAGTTGGTTACAGGTATAAAATAATGTAATAATATCCTTTCGGTTTTCTGTATTTTACTTGATCTTCACAGCCACTCACTCTATGCGTAGTAGTCTAAGTAAATACCCAAGTGAATAATATGAAATATTAGGAGATGAACACTAAAGATTCGGTGTGAAATAAGTTGGCGCATCTACCTACTGTATTATTGCGAAGTCAACGTTATTCTATTAACATTGAGACATTGGCTTTAAGAGGTTTGTATCCAAGATATTTATCTCAAGAACAGCCAGTCTATTCTGTAAAAATCTCACTGTGAAAACTTAGGTGAAATGAGCTGTCAATTGTGTCAATTCGTAGCATCAGGTGGAGTGATAGCTCAATTCAAGCTCACTTTATCTTAGTTTTCACGGTGAGATTTTTACAGAACAGACCCGAGGTGGAATTTGAAAGAAGTTAAGTAGCTCGTAAAATAAGCTTTTGAGATATGATTAGGTATAAAGACCTTGGATACTTTCTTTCTTTGTTCTAATTGAAGACAAAACACCAGCTTACAAATCGTCTATCTCTAATATCGAATTGATATAGATAAAAAAACACCTATCACAATCAAATAATATAGAAATAAACAGCAATTACTAGATAAGCCTGTAACCTCTGTCCGAATGATATCTGTGCGGCCGTGACAAAGTTGTAACATCTTCATGTTGAGAGGCTGGTTGTCGCAATCTGGCCATTACTGCAGATGATGATATCATGACACTTGTCTTACTTGATAGATATTGTAAGGGTTCGCGCACGATTGCGAATTTTAGAAATAAGTTGCGATTTAGTCGATTAGATAGCGTAATTGCCGACAAATAATTTTTTGTGGACTTTTCTCGTGTCACTGGTTTTCTTTCTACTATGCGATTTTTAAAATAATGTTTCAGTGTCAATAATCAATATTGGTGTATTCAAACTAAAACTCGCCATTAAACCTATTACAAACACGTTGGAACTGTTAAGGAGGCGTTCAGTCAAAAAGATGAAGCTAGTTTTAATGAGATCTTTAAAAAAATAAAATGGAAATCTCATAAGAATTAGGCGTTTGCCATAAGTAGGTAAGTAATATTCTTCAGAAGCATCTTATACGGATGGAAGCAAACTCCAATTCTCGATAGGTGTACTTACAGCATGTATCAGAATGGTGTGGTCACGTCAAGGGTTTGGTACGGACCATCAAACTGAACAACTTTCTTCGTGGGACCAACATCGTAATCGCGAAATCAACTGTCCCATACAAAACTTCAATACTTACTCGACCCAAACGTATGGGACCGCTGATTATTTAGAGTATAAACGATGTTTGCCTAATGTCTAAAAGAAATGACCAAAGAACTGCGCAACATTCAATCGATAATGTGCGCTGTTCTTACATAATTGTCTAAAGAGCACATCACGGCTATCTGGCACTTGAGATAGAAGACATTACCGAGATACTGGACGACAAATGTCTCAATGGGAGATGAGATTGAGACTTTATCTAGCAATTACTTATCTGAGCAGTGTATCTGACATGAGTCTCACTTGAATCATTGTTTCACAACGAGATAAAAGCACTGTTTTGTAATTTATGTTGTTGATGATGACGTTTAGATGGTCAGATTTTTAAGAAAAGTCAATGGTTTTAGTAGGAGAAAAGATTGTAACTGTCAATCTATTTGGACGGTTACACTTTTATTCTGATGGATACCTGTATCGCCCGGTTGGTCCTTTATCCTTATTGGATCGCCATAATGTACCAGTTAAGCATTGACTCTTAAGAAAGCGGTGAACGGGCACACTATGACGGCTGTCCAAATACAGAGCGTTTTTTGACACCTTAATGCCAAATACTGGTGAAAATGACAGATTTTTATGACGGCAGTTACAATATGACAGAAGCGTTTGCCTTTGACGCGTAATCTTTAATGTTCATTGCTAAAGATGTACATCAAAATCTTCACTGCAATTTGCAGTCGCTTGTCATTATTATACCTAGGAAATACAAACAAAATAACAAAAATTGGTAGATAGACCGGTAATCACTGAGCGCAGTGATTATAGTGTTATTAGCAGCCAAATAGAGGCTTTTAGAAATTCCCAAATTATTAATTTGGATATTTCTCTGAAATATGCTCAGTCATTTGCGCAACATTAATCTGCTTAGATTAATTGAAAGATAATGATTTATCTTTATTTATGACATGCTGCGGTCAACCATTAGTACATAACGTGATTTCTGGAACTCAATTGCCTGGAAAAAATTAACATTACGCTTATAAATTGGGTTCGTTTTTCCTTTTTTTACCTGGGAATAACATTTGGGATGCGGAATGCTCCGTCATGTTTGGCTCCGGGTGTTTGAAATCAATAAAATTGCAGAATATCGCTTCTATTGAACCTTTCTTTATATTTTTATTATTTTCTTTGTGCTTGTGGTTGGTGTTTTTATTTTCTGATTATTTAAACGGAGTTTTCTTTTGAGGTTTAGGGTTTTTAGCGTATTATTAAATGCTCTTAGTAAAATATACAAACAAATCAATTAGGTAACTAATAAAAGATTTAGCAAATTCTTTTTAGGATTTAATAAGAAAAGGAAACTGCATACGCAAAAAAAAAACACAAAAACCATTAGGTAGATAGGTAAAACAATTCACACAGGATTAAGAAAATAAAAATAACTTTAATTGCACTTAGCGAACAATTAAGCTTCACTTGAGATCACCCGACGGCGAAAGTGTTAATTTTTCGTCTCGTTATAAAAACGTTTTACTTTACAATTTTCTTGTTATTCTTTTACTATACAGTAGGTATTTAAAGTTAGTAAGTAGGTATTTCACTCGGTAATCTTATTAAGACTAACTTAATCTAGGTGCCTATAAAAAACATTTTTAACGTCATCAGATCACGTTTTTCTGTATAAAAGAGAAATACATTAAAAAAGCTTTTTGAAAGCTACATTTATTGAAATTATTGATTTTTAGCGTCCGATTGGATTTTTTTCATATCACGATGAAAACTGATCACAAGCTTTTTTTAAATATTTCAATGCGAATCTAATCGAAATTAGTAGGTATCACTTAAAATAACCGTTCACTCAAGTTCACGAAAAAGAAAATTCCCAAAAAAAAAAATTTAACAAATATGCAGGAATCCGAATTTGTGACGATTTTTTTCGCGCACAAAATTAATAAGTAAAAAAAAAACTTAAAAAATTAGAGGCAACATTCTGCAGTAATTGATTTTCGAACACACAAGTCACCTTCAAGGGCTCAAGGGTCAAGAGACGACAAAACATTCGACTGTCGCGTATCGCACTGAGCCCACTCGATATTAATTACTAGAGGTACCTAAAACACTGGGCCACGCCCGCCGTCACAAACGATAATTTGCATCGTAATCTAATCAAAATAACTTACCCAATGGTGGATAATTTTTGCGATATCAGCCGAAGCCCGAAATAATACAAAATATTAGTCCAACAACACACGAAACAGCGTCCAGTCTCTCACAAAACACCTTAATTAATTTTTGAGCACAGATTTAGTCTTAGATTATTTTCTATTTACAAACACTTTATTATTTGTAAGGCACTATATTCAAGTAATTCGCGCGTCGAACGTGTGTCGCATCTCGCGCGGGAACGACAACCTCGCGCGCCGAGATGTCGTCTCCTTGTGATCGTGATGAGAGTACGCACTGTCGCTCTGCTCTCGGGGGAGCAGAAGATGGCCGCCGATTGGTCGAGAGAGGCGGCCGGGAAAAGGAGAGAGCGTATCTCATACGGGCTGCGAACGAGCGAGACAGCTAGCGTCATTCGTTTCGTCGGCCGGGCGAGATTGTCCGCGCGGGTTCAGGTGTATCACCGTTGAGAGCTCGCAGTGATAATAATATAGAGATGCCGCACCGAGTGGTTCCGTCATTATCGAAACATTTAGCTTTATCACTGCGATTAGAATAATGATGGCGGGTGATTATTATTTACCTACAGCACGGTTAAAAAATATATTTCAAGTTGTTTAATCACTAAACATCTCCCCAAAATTAAAGTCACTAGCTATTTGCGTCACAGACAAAGAATTTATCAAATATTTGAATTGATTTGCAAATATAAATAACCTATCATTGAATTTAATGATAAGTGTATCGAATCAATCGACACACGAAACTAGTTATCACAATGAGGGCACATAAATACCTACTATAGGGACTCACTCATTAAAAGTAGGTACCTACTCATATATAATCATTTTAACAATATAAAAACTTAAGCTACAGCTACTTACTCGGAGATGGTACATTTTCATCGCTTATTTATTTAATACTTCAAGCACATAAATGTACAGAGGCGGAATTAATTGCCATAGGCATTTTCTTCCAGTCAACCTTTGAATGATGCAGAGACAAACAGTGGTAGGTGCAATCATGAACATTGAAGAATAAATATTTTAAATATAAAGATACGCATAAACCTATTAAAACTATGAATATAATATATACCTGCTTATAAACCTACTTACTTAATTTATAAAATGGTCCTATCTTTTTGGAATAGAAAATAAATGACGTAGGTACCTACCTAAGCAGATAAAGATTGTAGTTTGAATTTAATTTTATAACCTTCACTATCGGATAATTTATTAATAAAGTAGACAGACAATGAACAAACTGATCGATATTCGAAAGAAAGAAATTCGAATACGTAGGTATAAGCTGCTATCATAAAAAAAGATTTCAGATAAAAGAAATAAAAACCCGAATTTATCTAAGTAAATGGAATCGTCAGAACGTGTTTTTTATCTTTAATCTTTTGCGAAAACAACTGCTTAAGTATCTACTAAGACCAATTAATAAAAAGGCCCTTTCAGTTTTCAAGAAAAATGTGTTAATGTGTCTTATTGTAAGCAGTATAAGAGCGATAACTGTCAAAGGCGTGTTCGTTAAAAATGACGTAAGTGAGTGATCGATCATCCAGTTAGGTAAGTAGGTACATATACCAACCTACTAGTACCTATTACAAGGAACGACACTAAATCAAGCGCTAAGCGTATCTCAAAAAACGTTCAACTTGTTTTGTAGAATGAACACAATTTTTATATTTACGAAGTCTTTCAAATGTCTTTTTGTGGAAGTGTAGTAGGTAAGTACCTACTTTTAGGAAATCATTAGCAAACGGGAGTCTTAATCGTTTTCTAAAAGCTGGGACAGGTGACCATCTTTTCTAAGTAGGTAAGTACCTGATTTAATATGTTTCCAAATCCATTCATATTTTATTAGTATTATGTAGGTACGAGTAAGTACTAAGTAAGTAGGTATTATCTAAAATTGGTAAAGTATAACATCTAAATTTTAGAATTCTTAACAATATTTAATATTAGAAATGTTGAGATTGTGACAAAATTAAATGGATGAATAGGTACGTGTTTCCTCGTGTTTTTTACGTAGTTTACTTTATACTAAGTAAAACGTTACCTATTGAAATAATTCCTTGTTCTTAGGGGCTGATTTTACCAAAGTCAGATAAGTAGCTTTTATCCGTTGAACAAAATTGACGTCTGACAGTTCTAATATGGAAATCTGTTAAAAATTCAAAATTTATTCTGAACTTATTGCAGAATTGTCTTGTTTGTGTTGAATTTCCTCAAAGTTAACAGAGTGCTTACTATTTTAGGTAGGTACTGTTTCGTTCTTTAGTGACGTTTACCACAAGTAGGTACCTACCTATCATTGTCCATAACACAAAGTCTATGAATATAAATAAATGACTACATTATCGTAGTTAGAACATGTTTCTTGCAACTAATTCTCATTCCCTATCAATGAGTAGGCAAACATCGTCATTCCACTGTTTAATTAGCACTTGCCCTATATTTTATTGTTTATTCAAGTATCTCGGGTCTCTTTAACTTTGACATTTCATTAAAATGTAAGAAAAACAAAAAAATATAAAACGTCAGTTGACTTTCGCGCCCAAATTGTAATGGCGGTTGAAAGAAAGATGGCGCTGGGGATTGCAAAAGCATCACTTTTGCAAGTTTCATCTACCTACTACGTTAGATATGTGTATTTGCATAATTAAAATTAATTATTAGGTATTTATTAAACGTAAATAATTTATAAAGATTTACAATTTGCTAATGCTATAGGTACGTTATACCACAGATAACAAGATTTTTAGCTAAGTACAGTATTTTCGCAGTAGGTACCTAACCTACCTATTTGATTGATTTTTCTTTAATTAGGTATGCTGATGGGGATTTTCGTTTCCTTTTACAAGCTTTTATTTAACTTGCCTTGTCAGTTAGTTAATAAGTAGGTACCTAAGTACCTCTAGGTATGCATTGGTAAAATATTGCAAACTGAATTAAAACCATTTTAAGCTTTGCATCGGCTATTTAGGCAGAAACAGCACCATATATCGCGTAACACACTGTCAATCTCAATCTGAATCATTTTGAAAGATATTGCTAATCCATTGCTTCCTATGTTAGAAAAATGTGTCAGCTCAACAACGTAAATAACACAATGAATGTTGTTGAACTGTCAAAATGAAACCTATTGGTAGGTACTGATAGTGTGTTACGCAATTACCGCTCTTCTGATATTTGCCAATTTCTAAAACATTAATAGATAATATTTTAAAACACTTAGAGCTGATTTTTCAATCGATCGATATTTTTTATTAGTTGAATAAAATTGACGTCTGACAGTTTTTGTATGGAATAACTGTCAAAAATTCAAAATTATTCCTCCGATAAAGTTATCTGGAGTTGGAAAAATCAGCCCTTAATCTAATTAGAACCGTGATCCCAAGGTAAACAAATAAATCGAACTATAGTATCATACGATCCAGATTGTATCATATGTTGTCTGCAAACAATGTTGTCTGCAAGTTGACTCTAATGTCTAACGTTAAGACAGGTGTTTCATCTTACATTACTGTTGTTCAAATAATAATATTATAACTTTAAGGTGAATGGGTAGTTGAGCCCGCGAAATTCAAATTTTCTTACGTTTTTTGCAATTTGCAGGTCAGTGTCAGGTTGTATCTTGATCAAAATATGATTCGCGACAATAGCAGGTACATATTTAGAGAAGTATAATCATTAGAATCAATAATACATCTTTCTAAGTTAGATTTCTACCACTAACACTTTTCCATAAGAGATTGGTGGTTGGTGGTAGAAATCTAACTTAGAAAGATATATTAATGGTTCTAATGATTATAATTCTCTAAATATGTACCTGTTATTGTCGCGAATCCTATTTTGATCAAGATACAATCTGACACCGACCTGCAAATTGCAAATACCTAACGTAAGAAAATTTGAATTTCGCGGTCTACCACTATCCATTCACCTTAACCACTCTGATTATAATATTAACGTTTTTCTTTTTTTTTTTGCTTCGCACGGTTTGTGCATTTAGTCCACGGAACAGATAATTATCTGTTCCGTGATTTAGTCAATGTCACGTTTAGTTTATTTATTTCGAAAAAAAAAACAAAGGTAGGGAACGATTATTGTATAATTATCTCACCCTTTTTGCTAATCAAGCGACTTTTTTTGATTAACAAGTTAAGGATTAAAAAAAGAAACAAGTCTATGATTCGATCAAAGCTCAAAAGCAGAGCTTTTCAAAGTGTCAAAATACATTTCCGATACAACTTTTTAAAAGGTGCTTCAACCTCCTGTTTACCCAAAAGAGGCGATAGTTTCAATACAAAAATCGGTTATTTATCAGCCGTACCTACTCGGTCCCCATCTGGAGCTGACCTTTGGTATCGGTCAGCCGAACGTATGCAAACATGGCTCCCTCCATTTGTCAACACGTGGCTAACGTCTCTGTGCTGGCCGTTTTTTTTAAATTAAAGAGATGATGGATTAAAAAGGGTAAAAGTTAGTGATACTTTTTTTATTACGAGCGATTGCAAAGTGCCTGAATAATGAGCTTTATTGTTGCTGCTTTCACATTATTAGACGTCTTAGCAACTCTTCCCCCCCCCCCCCCCCTCCTACTCACTATGTACCACCAAAGGAGCATCTTCCTGCAGGGTGTCACCTTACACCTATCGTGGTTTACTTGAAAGTCACTTAACTGTCTCCGGACCCATGTTCCCGAGGATGTAACAGGCTGTGGATGTAGAGCTATGTCGCAGACTATTGGATGAATGCATTAGACCACCAATTTGCCGTAAATTAATCTCAATCTGACATAATTTCCCTGAAAATAAAACCATCATCATCTGATATCATCTTTATCATCAAAACATTTTTATTTAGATGATTTACAATAGAAATAACTAGGTACTTCAATTTAGAGCCTCTGTAGATGACTGACAATAAATCCATCGCAGAATACCTAAAATCACTTTTGGTAGAAGTAAAGTTCACATTCAAAATCTTTGCTTATCTAATAATCCGATTATGAGATTAATGAATCAGTAACGAAAAAATAAAGGGGCTCGAGGCTAAATAATAGCCGTCGCACGGTCACACGTCGATCTTCAAGGTTGGTGATGGTCCGTGGATTGGTGACAATTCATTACATATCGAGAATTCGAGAGCTCTTACTGCATCGGAAAGCACGTTTGCAGGTCCCGGCTGTCATTCGTAGATCTTTGACAGTCATTACGGGTACTTAGAAGCTCATAAGTCTGACAACCAGTGTTGCCAAGGGGTAACATGTTATGCAGTCACTGGGTTGTGGAGGTCAGATAGGTAGTCGCTCCATGTAAAATACTGTTATATCCGATTAGACTGGATCCCAACATAGGGGTTTCCAGTCTAACTGGATATACCAGTATTTATTTTTTTCGGAAAGAAAGACAGATTGAAACAAAAAAAAATAAAGGTCGGGCAGTAATAGGTAAACACAGATCAATCTGCCTAGCGTACCCGTAACGACTGTCAAAGATCTACGAATGACAGCGGGGATCACGTGCTTCCCGAGGCATGAATTGGTCTCGGTATGTTAATTATCTTATGGATGGTCACTCATCCTCGGATCAATCTCGGCAAGCGTTTCTTAACCTTTAAGATCGACACGAGTCCCTTCACAGTAACAAACATAGATATATACCTGCTAAACAAAGTCTAACCGTCGCCGCCACGCCCGCGCCATGACATTAATCGATAGTTATCGTACACCAGATAAGATGGATCTTAAACAATAAAAATATGTTGTTTTTCAGCCTTTCAAGGAGTCTCGTTAATCTTTACTAACATTATCGGTTTTATTAGAAGAACACGTGGAAGTGATTTTCAAGGAGATGTGTTAGTTAATATAGTAACAAAGGTTTGCCTACTACATGTATCTATCTTTATTGTTTAATTATCGTTCTTGTTACTATATTCTGGAACTTGACTTTTTAGTGACTTCTACTTAGTTTGTCGTCGTTTTGATATTTAATAAGCTTCTCCCAAATTCTCCTAAAAATCAGCATTGGCATCCAACGTGGCAATGCTGATTTGCCTTTTGGGCACTTTTCCCGTTGACAGAGATGCGGACGACTTGATTGATACCCAATGAGTTTTTGCTTTTACTTTATATTTATAGGTAAGTAACGCCATGGCGTTGTTTTCATAAAGCTTCCAAACTGATTAGGCGAGTCTCTATGTAAAAAGGAAGCTCAAGATGATGCTTTATAGCTTCATCATTCTGAATATCACGATTTACAAAGAAAAGCTTTTACAGGATGACGTCACGATTTACAGGAGGATTGGCCATACCCACATTCACCAAGGTCTTGAAAAGTCGCAAACTCAAAGCATCTTTGAAATAAGCCATTTACGGGCACATTTGAACTGTAAAGGAGTTGGTCAGTCAGAAACATGAAGATATCCGTACGCAAAATACGTGCATTGACGTGGAGTTGCGGACACCAGCTCGTATTACCTATTTAACATGAAGATATTTGCCCATTCCAAAGCGAAGTAGATCCCCTTGGAGAAGAACGGGCAAGAAGCTCCATGGACACAAGATTTTCTTCTCCTAATTTTTGGTACTTACTGAACGTATGTCATCATCGTCATACCCACGAGTGTCCCAATTTTTAAGAGGTCCGTGCAGCTTGTCTTCTTCCTCGTTTCTCTCTTAGCCGTCATCTCAGCAGTCACCTCCTTTCTAAGAAAATGATCTTTCACACGATCCATTGTACTAAAGTCAGGTATATCCTGAAAAAAAAAATACAAAGACACTTTAGTACTTATATAGGTATATTTATATCTTCTTCTTCGAACTGCATTACGTCATAAGGTGTTGAAACATCCTTATCAGTTAACGGAACATCGTTTAGGAACAAGATTTTTGAAGTATCTACTATATCTAGTAAAACTGCTAATGGACACTGAGTAAGTGAAGATAAGATCCCTCCATCCGTATGCGTTGTTTGCTCAATACCGTTGCTATCAGATAATTATTATAGTTTCCTATACTTTAAACTGTATGTTGGAATAATGCTCTCGATATCCAGTGCTGATCTAATCGATACATTTAATAATGAGGCCAAACTAAGGAGTTATTGATTTCAGAATGACAATGCTAAAATGCAAACTGCTAATCATTACTGGTTATGGCATTTAATAGAGCAGACATATAATAGTAGCTTTCAAACTGAAATGGTAATGAATATGAAAGAGAAAAATGGAAAGGCTTTTCGTAATATAGTTTTTTTTTTAATAATTGTAATTTGCTAGTAGAATGATACGATAAGTGATAATGAATACAATTACTCGAAATCTAATACATTCGATAGCAAAGATCAATAAATTGGGTTATATTTGCCATAAATAATCAACTAATTGGAAGAATATACAAGTTAACACTAAAATATATTATATAACATATAATAACTGACGCACGCTGACCACAATATTGGGTGATTAAGAAACCATAACATTATTTAACATTATTCATTTGAATTAGTGACGCAAGCCATCCCAATGTATTTATGATACTCTTTCACAGGATAACAGGGGGCCTAAAAAGGCCACTTTGGGAATCATAAGAGGATAACATTATGAAATATGGCGAAGACAGTCCGTGTTTTTCTTTTTTTTGCTTCACTATGTAAGTATAATCAAAGAGATTGGGATTGGATTTGGATTGGATTGATTGGTATTTTATCACAGACAAAAAAAAAATAACTGAAAAATCCTTCACCGATAGGATTTGATACGATTAACTTAACAGTTAACTGTCCATTATCATTCATAATGTTATCCTTTTATGATTTTGCCAAAGTGGCCTTTTTTAAATACGTCAATTATTAACTTACTCATTGATAAGGAAAATAGTAAATTATTTAATTAGTGAACCAGTCCACAAAATGAATACGACCAAAGAGGTAGGTACATTCACAAAAACAGAGGTAAAATTGAAGTTGGTACGCACGCAACCGCAGTTTCTAATGACAAACCGTTTGAGAAAACCCAAGATATTTAGGTCCTTGAAACATTTAAATGTGCAGGTATGGTAGGAATAATTCAATAATATATACGAGGAATCAAAAGATAATAGGACAAATGAATAATTCGATTGATGGTTACCTACTTATACAAAATGATATTGTACACAAATTGAAACTACAATTATCTTTCTTAGTAGTAAGTTTTGCAAGGGTGATGGTAAACTACTCGTATTTCAATATAACAGCATCGTTGTTTTTATTATTTTAAATAATCGCTTCAAAATTAGTATACAAGCCGTGTGTCCGATGGGATTTTCCATTAGGAAAACTTTTGGGTTGTCTTACATTTATCATTCACACCCCTTTAGGGAGTTAATTTTCAAAAATCTTTCCTTACTTTCGCTTTAGGTATAAGGAACTCTTGGTAAACATTTCATGCATGGCTGTCCGTTGCCTGTCAGTGATTTAATGAAGTTAAGATGGCATTTTGATGCCTGCATATTTTTCACTTACCTTACTTAATATTACCTGATATAGGGTAAATACTGTAATTGATTCTCCACACGTAATTTTTATCAATATGTACTTACATTGTTAGCGAGTTTATCAGTGACTCATTATTTTGGTGCAAATGATCGTTTTGGAGTAATATTTTATCTATATTATTTAAACAACCTAGATTAATTTCGCAATTATTGGGTCAGTCTTAAGTATCTTTTTGATTGCAGGGTCTCCTTTTGCTATTATTTAGGTTTTTTTAACTATATTTAAATTGTTCTTATGTTAACTTACTTGCTCTAGTCATCAAGTCGTATATTTAATCCTAATTTGGCTTATGAGATAGGCAAGGTTTGTTAAAATCGATAAGAGTAAACATGGTCCAAATATGCAGCCTTGAAGCAGTCGTAGACGAAATGGAGGTAAAGACTTCGACAGTAAATTTGAATTGGCATAAGGGCTGAGATTTGAAGGAATCGTAATGAAAGATTTAATATCATAATTAGAGAGGTGCTCGTAAAAGTGTACCTTAAAAGTATACGGAAAAGGATCTCACAGTGCTATGTTTGCACTGGTCGAATGCTTGTCCTTGATGCGTTAGAGTTTATTGTTTTTTATTGTATTGTGTAATCTATACGTCATATTATATTATTATAAATTAAAGTACCTTTGTCTGTGTGACCGAGTTGTTCTAAACCACGCAACGAATTTTGATGCGGTTTTCACTATCATTTAGAGAATTTATTTAGGAAAGTTTATTTGTTCATAATACTTAACTCTGCAGCCGTAAAAATAATGTCAAGCAGGGGCGGACAGTTTTACATTAATAAAATGTTAGTTAACATCAGCTAATATTAGGTACACAATTGATTCAGACGAATATCAATATCTATTATATTCTCGGCAATTCATGGTTTAGTTATAGGTAATTAGATCTATTACTGAGGATAATTTAATTAAATTGTTTGTATATTTCCTCATGGACACGCGTGGTTTTTGGATACCAATTTATCGTGTTAAATAAATGCGTGTAATTTAATAGTTTAAATAATAACGTATGGTTGTAGAACAATGGTAAGTATATGCTTTTAATATTATTATGCGGTTTAGCAGGATAAACTAAACAGCGTAAAAATAAAGGGTTTTATGCACGACGATTTATTACAAAATGAAACGTTAGATTGATTTCAGAAAAATAAAGAAATAATTAGTTTCGTGAGTCGGTGATATAATTATTGTCATGTGCGGGTGGATACTGGACAGTTTCAAAGGTGCAGTCATTGTCCTCACGCGAGTTATGATCGTATACGACTGTACAAGTCAATTCGAACTTAGTCTCATTAACAGTAAGGCTTAAAATAAGGTGAGCATGATTTTTAGATAGAGATGTTTGCCTACCGACACGTTCTCCCGCCAAATCGCGGAAACCGCGCGAATTTCATTCACAAACCGACATGGACGTTTACAAACATGGCTTCGTCAACGGAAAAAATAGATGGACGGGATGTTCGGCCAGTTAGTTTACAAAATATAGACTAGGGTGGCTGCGAATCCCGTAACACAATAGATGTTAATCAAAACGATATTTTAGCTAATCGGTGCGACGGTTTAGGAATATCAACATTAATCTTACGTAATCATATTTTGAGTTCGTGTTACGTAACCCTATTAGGAATATTATTTAGCTTAATATAGAACACCCACGTTTCGCCAGTTGTGTATAAAACCCATGTAATAGGGGTCACGTGAGCCTATTGCCACCAAGAAGCCACAAATCCAGGAGAAATTTCTGATAATAAAACACTTTGCCCGACCTCGGAATCCAACCCCTCATGCTTACCAACAGCGCTTGCGAGATCTAGACCACCGAGGCAGTCTATTTTATAATTCGTTTAATATTGTAATATGTTAAATATATTTCATAGAATAAAATAGTAGAACTTTAACTTTTATTCCCAGCCATTTCAGTTAAGCACGACATCAATATAATGAGCAGGAAATACGATCGACATATTTTCAAATCCAACTAACAACAAAATGGAACAAAACGTACTAGGAAGAGCACTAAACATGATGAACATCACAGTTTCTGCATCGAAAGTGAATGAAAGTCGTGTAAATACATCATTTTCATCACGCGACCAATATGGCGGAAGAAGTGTTGGCGCGAAAATGAATCTTTGTTTTTATTTCTTAACGGCGTTTATTTGTGCGGGACATTTACCGGCTAGTGTCTGTTACCGCCTGCGTAGCGTAGAAAAAAGAAAATAATGTCATGCAACCAGCTGTTATGCCAATGTAATACTTAATGCAATAGATTGAATAGTGCATGACATCTGCGAACTTATTTTGCGCAGTGCGCATGTAACAATTAATTATTTGTAGCAGGCTTGTAGTAAGTACTTATCTGTTTTTATAAAGTTTTAGGCTTTAGGTTAGAAAAAATGATTTAAATCTGTTTTGACAGATTCTGTTTTCTGTCTATGTATTAATTTTAAATGTAGGATGTAGATAATGCCGTGTTATGTCTATCTTAGAATCACGACACTAACGAACTGGAAATACCTACATTACAAATAGTGCAACAACCTTTTTTCTCGCGCAATTGAGTTTTATGACTCGCGTTCGCGTGTGGTGATCGCTGATTGATAATTTAGAGATCATTTACATAACTTGGATGTCTTCTACTTTTTATGGTAATGATTTTCGAGTGTATGTATGTATGTACGTATGTATATTTCTTTGGCACGCTCTGTAGCCTAAACGGTTTGATCGATTTCAGCTTGAGAGGTGCCGTTAAATTCGTCTTAGTTGTGAGAGTGACACTGGGTATATCAAAATTGAAAAAAAGTTAAAATGGCCAATTTTTGGCGCCATATTGTCTTCAAAAAAATTTTTTTTCATAAAACCAATCGAGTGGGGGTATCAAAATAAAGGGTTTCAAATGGTGATTACAAAAATATATGCAACTTATATGGTTAAAAGTAATTCGAAGTGACGAATCGTAATAAACACGTAGGTAAGTACCAAGAACTAAATCGTCTGCGAAATCTTTCTTTCATTTGTAAACTAAAAAGCTGGAAATAAAAGAGTACCTAATAAAAAAAAACCCGACTGCGGTAAAGAACTTAAGCTTTTATTTAATTTAAAATGGGCTTGTTTTTAGCTTTTCAGTTTTTTTTAACTTAAGTATTTTACCGCAGTCGAGTTTTTTATTTTTTTAAATACTTTTTTGCTGACACTTTGTTGTTTTTGTAATATGTTCTTGATTACTTACTAGTTTATTTATTTATTCATTAGTATAAAAAATATGTATTAGGTATGTTTAAACTGTGTGTAGGTACTCACCGTCACTTTTCCCTAAAGGTTTTTTAGAAAACCAGCGTCAGACAGCATCTGTCTGGCATTGAAATGAACCTTTCAGGTGCAGCCGTGAGGCACACACTATTGTTGTTTGAAACATTATTTTTATTTTGTTAATTTTGTATTTTGTGTTTCACGAACTGTATCCAAATAAACGTTTTTAATTTCTACTTCAAAATCTATAGACGCTATTTAAACTTTTTTTTTAATTTTCCCCGCGTATTATTGACATCATAACTTTTTTCTATCCAGTAGGGGCAAGGTAGATAACCTAACGGTCTATTTAAAAAAATACTCTAACCATAAACAAAATATGAAGGATACAAGACCTCTTCCGATCACATCTATCTTATTTGGCCACATTATTTGTTTGAGTCGGTATCTCTTCTTGGTGTCAATATTGTCAGAGCGGGCATTGACCCCGGTGCATCGCACGTGATCCAAATCTCTCATATACGTACCTATTTGTAATTTGTTCTGTTGTAATGTAACGAACTTTTTGATGGGACCTTTTTATCAAGCGAAGATCTCTGATGGGCCATCTACGAGTATTGGCTCTGGGCTATAAATTGGCAGTACTTACCATTTTAGAGAATGGAGGGCAACCGTTATTGTAGAGAATCGAGTATAAATAAAATTTACATGACCTAAAGCGCGGTCACTGTCGGACTGCATAGAAAAGAAAGAGAAGTGCGATGACACAACGCTGGTAATTTATTGCAGAATATGAAGCAATTATTTAATTACAAAAAATCTATTGTTTGGACTGAAAAATTAAAACACTAGTATTTTAGTATGTTGCTTGTAGAATAATCTGACAAAAAAAAAAAACAAAATGATTGTATGTATATTAGTATGATTTTTATTGTAAAAATAAAGTTCTTAGAGGTATCTTCATGATTTTTTTCTATCGTATCAAATAAGTAATTGTATTATGTTTTCAACACACTATCTCTACCTAGCATATATCCTGAAGAATATTATTCTATTATTATTTTCTGTTTTTTTTACTGTAGTCGATCATAATGCTTTTATTGTTTCTAAAACTTGCGTTTTTTGTGTTTAGGTCCTGTAAGCCCCTGGACACGACACGAAGTACCTACCTAACTTTAGTAAGATTTCGTTTATAGAATAAAGCTGAAAGCTGTTGCCCGCGACTTCGTCTGCGATCCAGGATGAAAAGTAGCCTATGTCCTTCTCCAGGTCATGGTCTACCCATGTGCCCAATTTCATCCAAATCCGTTCAGCCGTTTTAGGGTAAAAGCGTAACAAACAAACAAACAAACTTTACTTTCGCATTTATAATATTAAGGCTGGATTTCTCAATGGATAGATAATTTTTATCCGTGGAATAAAATGGACGTCTGACAGATTCTGTATGGGAGAACTATCAAAAATTCAAAATTGTTCCTCGGATAAAATTATCTGGCTTTGGCAAAATCAGCCCTAATAGTAATGAATAAGTAAGGATTTCTTCGGTAAGACAAATAATTTTCCAATTCCAACTGATATTGTCGTGTGTGTATTTTTTAATACCTAACCGACGAAAAATTTCAACGCAGGGGTGTTCAGCCGGTCGATTCTGTAAAAATCTCACCGTGAAAACTTGGGTGAAGTGAGTTTGTTTTTGCTAGGAATTGACACTATTGACAGCTCACTCCACGCTCACTTCACCTAAGTTTTCGCGGTGAGATGGTTACAGAATCGCACTGCAGAATCATGTACTGAATCCGTGGCTACAGGTTGCGCGTCGATGTCCCTTTTACCGTGTAAATATATGCAGAACTCAGAAAATCAAAAGAAAATTCGCTGCATACGAACATGTTAACTGTATAGATCTACGATAGTTTTTTTTTTATTTTAAGAGAAGCGCACGCGCCCTGGCACTGGCTGAATGAACTCATTGCAAAAGAATTATATCCAATTGGAGACACTGTTTCAATATTGGATGATTATAATTCATTTGTATTTATTGTAATTATCCGGCTGGTAGGTATCTTGTTTAAAATTCAGAAGTTATTAACCTCTGTGGGCAAGAAAAGTTAAGGATTCGATAATTTAGTATACGGTTCATAAATGAAAATGCTCTATGATTGTACCTAATGGTCTTCTATCCTTTTCAAAGAAGGAACTGCTTTCATTGTCTATAGATGCTTATTTTGTAGTTCTAATAATACAGTTTGTTGGTTTGAACGCGCTAATCTCTGGAACTTCGAGTAGGATTTTGCATTTGATAGCCCAGTTTTTAAGGAAGGCAATAGGGCATTTCGTCGCTCGCATGACTAAAAGTCCTATCTCTATTTTGTCATTTTTTAGCTGATCTGTCATGACAACCATACTTCTACATTCGTAATTCTTTACATTTTTCACTAACCGTCGTAGCTCTATGTTATTTGGATCTCAAAATATAACCATTTTGAAAGGCAAAAAAATGTGAAGAATAACGAATAGAATTATGAAGCTGTCCAACTCATATAAGCTAAAAAAATGAGATAAGACTTTTAGTCATGCGAGCGACGATTTAACATCACGCTAGGACACTTAGGACAATTTATTCTGTGCTTAGGAGCCGAGTAAAAAAAGAAAAAGTTAGAAAGAATGCTAAGCGAAAACAAAGTAATAGCGCGGGCAGGCGATGCACTGCGATGGGGTGGGTCGGGGAAACAAGATATTTCACACGGACGAAATCGCAGAAGCTAGTATTCATAATAAGTATGATCACCACCTTTACCTACAAAAAAAACCATTTTAATATATATTTTTAAACCATTTTACTCTTACGAGTAGGTAACCTACCTAGTCTTTATTCAGCTGAAATTATACACTGAATTATGTAAATTAATGAAACGTAATAAATTACGTAAATTATTGCTTCGAAAAAATTATAAAAAATGGGAAATATTGAACTGAATCTCTAAAAACTCTTTTCGGTTTCGGGCCTTTTCTTATAGTTGGCCGCAGTAACTAAGCTAGGCTAAACCGACCAAAAGGACTAGGTTGGCTTAGAACTGTGACCAATCACAAGCGAGCAATTTGTCACAGTAACTAAGCTAGGGCACCCCGACCAAAAAGGTTAGTTTAGAACTAAACGGGCGCGAGCCGAGCGAGCGAAGCGAGCGGTGCACGGTGCCGTGGCAGCGGCCAGCGAGCGCTACACCGAGGTGGTCGCAATTAGTTGACTATTTAGTATTTTTAGAACCCCAAAATAGTAATTATTAGAGGTTCACAAAAAGAGCGCTTTATACACAGACTAGAGTGAACAATCATATTTTTATTCTTAAAAACGTGATTGAACACTTTTGCTTTCTAGCAAAATGGGAATTATAAAAATACATGCCATTAAAAATCTACACCTGTATTCTGGAACGAGACTGTCATCTTGTGAATCCGAAAAAGATTCTAATCTGACAGAAAGCATAAAATCTCTACTAAAATCTCGCGTTCGATATTCATGCTTAGAGCACCGTTAATAAAATTGTTCTTAGATAATAATAAGATGCATGAACTACGCCAGAATGATGTGTAACAACTGCACGAAAATGACATTGAAACGTGCAAAGGCCATATAATATTAATACAGTATATTACGAGATTTTGTCATTCGTAGATCTTTGACAGTCGTTACAGGTAGTTAGAAGCCCAAAAGTCTGACACTAGTCTTACCAAAGTCAAAGTCAAAGCATTTATTTCAAATAGGCACATAAAGGGCACTTTTGAACGTCAGAAATTACAACGAATAGAATTGATTCTAGTCAAAGGGTAATATGTGTTAGAACTCGCTCCATTTAAAATACTGGTATTCAGCTGCATCCGTTTAGACTAGAAGCCGACTCCAAAATAGTTGGGAAAAGGCGATGCAGATTGATTGACTTGCACGAAAATGACATTGAAGCGTGCAAAGGCCGTGAAATCTTATGTATAATGTTATGTCTTGTATATTACGAGATGAAGTCGGTTAATAAATAAGAGATAACGCTGCGCAGTTTTATTTCTCATAATTACGACACTTGTTCAAACATGGCGGGCAGAGAACATCTGTTGTGCTAACGTGTTTTGATTGTTATTGAATACATTCACCTCTTATATACCACTTTATAAATAATGAAATGCACATGTTTGTCGAGAAAATTGTGTAAAAGTTGTAGGTGGAAGATTGTATGAATAAAAGTTACGATTTTTCGACTAGGACTTATACCAAACTCTATACCTAATCATATTTTTGTAAGAAATATGTTTTGTTTCATTCAATAGAAGAGAGGTGGTCGAACATCGTAGATGATTGTGAGCTGTCAATGTCTATCCGGCAGTCTAAAGTCCAAAAACATTTGTTCATTTAAATCCTCTCCGCAATGAATATATGTATAAACTGATAACACAGGTCAACATTTTTTTTTCCAAGAAACCAGACTATACTTTTCCGAAGGATTTTGACGCGCTGAATTCAAATCTGGCCTCAAAATTGCTCTATCACGTCAGGGTTTCGAGATATCCTAACCTAAAAGTGCAAAAAATACCGTTTTTGCTCATTTTTGAGGTTATGTAGCACGGCCGATCCTATTTTCTTTCTAAAATTATTAATAGCATCTCAAAGGACTAGTTTTTCTCTTTAAAATGACGTTGAGTTTACTCAAATATCTTTTTTTTTCGCTGAGAAATTGCATTTTGAAATTTTCCAATAGAAAATGTATGTGTATGAATTCTCAAACGTAGAACAATACACGTACGAAAATTTCAAAATGCGATATCTCAGCGAAAAAAAAAGATATTAGAGTAAACTTAACGTCATTTTAAAGAGGAAGACTAGTGCTTTGAGTTGCTATTAATAATTTTTGAAAGAAAATAGGATCGGCCTTGCTACATAACCTCAAAAATGAGCAAAAACGGTATTTTTTGCACTTTTAGGTTAGGATATCTCGAAATCCTGACGTGATAGAGCAATTTTGAGGCCAGATTCGAATTCAGCGCGTCAAAATCCTTCGGGAAAGTATAGTCTGGTTTCTTGGAAAGCGTGTTCGTCAAATTTTGTCGAACAGTGTAATTAGTGGATTTTAGTGGAATCGTAGCTAACCAGACGTTATTCTATTCAATTTTAAATAATTAATACTAAAATCCCATACAAAACAGGACGTTCAGTTTTCCCCGAATATGAAAATCTTCTGGGAAACTTTTCCAATTTTTCTTTCGGTAAAAACCTAATTCGGACTATTACGAATATTTTAAAACAAAAAAATTGCTAAATCAGTCCAGCCGTTCTCTAGTGAGTGTGTGCTTACCAATAAAAAAAGAAAACAAAAGAAACATCAGCAATAAAAATAAATAAATGACACAAACAGGATTTGATTTTTATTCCTATAGAGTGGCGGGACATCGACGGTCAAAATGTATGGGAGAGCTGTTTATTTTTCAAATAATCGATGAAAAATTTCATCTGGGGGGGGGGGGGATGTTCAGAATCATGTAGGTACTGAATCCATGGTCACAGGTTGTGCTGCGTCGATGTTCCTGCCATGTGTAGGTAGATTTTGAATCATCAATGAAAGTCCAAGTAAGAACTCATCACCACAATCTGTTATACTCTTCAATAAAAACGTTCTTTTTATCTACTTAAGTTTATTTAATTAGATCACGTGTTATTTTCACTTTCCTCCGAGTTGTTAACAATCATGTTATATATTATAATAAACATACTTATAGTTTCTTCGCACGGAGGCGCATTGTTCGACAAATTGTCATGTACGAGTAAATGACCGATGCCAGACAGACAGACTATGTGTAATAAAGTAATAAAATTACCGACCACAGAATCTGAATAAGTCCGTAGAAGTCGCGGTAGTGTAAGTAATGTAGATCTTTTATGACGTGTCGTCTAGACACAGACACAATAGGATAAGGAAGACTACAGTCGGTTCACAGTTATTTTACCTCTGACAGTAGCTACCTAACAGTAACCTTATTGTGATGAGAATAACGATCACAATGATTTTGAAAGACCTGTCAGTGGCAGCAACCAAATAGCAACCTTATTGTGATGAGAATAACGATCACAATAATTTTGACAGACCTGTCAGTGGCAGTAACCAAACAGCAAACTTATTGTGACGAGAATAACGATCACAATGATTTTGACAGACCTGTCAGTGAAATAGATCGCGGCATGGATCAAATACCAAAGGGATGTTGCTGAAGCATGAGTCTCGATAGTCTCGATTCAAATGAACTTGGATTTCAGTAGAGGTTTTGAATTCGTAATTAGGCATTATGAATTCTAATTTGGATGCAATGATTGCAACCATATAAATCTTTCTTATATTATCTATATATTAGCCATATTGGCCGTAGAACGGATGACCGTTGGGGTAGACGTGTTCTTGATCGGAGACCGCGATTCGGTAAACGTAAGGTGGGACGCCCTCAGGCCAGGTGGAGCGACGATCTTTTCAGGGTGGCTGGTAGCAGCTGGATGAGAGTTGCCAAAAATCGAGTTGAATGGCGTGCAATAGGAGAGACCTATGTCCAGCAGTGGACTACTATAGGTTGATGATGATGATATCTATGATGGCAAGAAAACAAATAGTCTTTAAGAAAACTCTTCCAATTTATTATAAATGTCATATATATTCAGTACCCTATAAATTATTTCTGTGGTATGAACGTGAACATGTACATGTTCGATCGTCTGTTGTGGTTGAACTCGAAAACTGCTGCACTTGTTATGACCAACTACTTAGTACCTAATTGTTTTAACATTATAAATACATTATTCTGAGGTAGCAGTACAAAGATTGTCGTTCAATCAACTTTTCTTTTGTGCATTTTAATAAGGAATTTGTATTATTTGTAATGGTTTTTGTCCACTAGATATGGCTTTGGCTGTAGAAGAATGAACATGTATAATCTCGCCTGTGTTTCACCTCAGGGATGGCGAACCAATGGCACGCGTGCTGCTGGTGGCATGCGACAAGATAATTTAGGGACTCCATCAATTTTTCGATATCGGATATCGTTGCCGCGTAAATGCAAGGGATAACGTGAACCTGGTATAAATTGTTTGGCATCTAGTTTGTATCAGCAGAAGTCACACTAATTTGTTCTTTCGTTCAAATAAATATGTATAAATACCTGCCGCGGTTGGTCTGTGGATGGGTGACCATCTTTACATACCAAGACCCCTCCGTGCCTCGGAAAGCATGTCCACCAGTCTTGAGCAAGCGTGGTGATCAATCAGTCTTCTCTGTATGACAAGAAGCCTTTGCTCTGCAGTGGAACCAGAATAGACTGGTATTATAACAATTGAACTATTACAAAACCTCGATGTATTTTTATGCCTGTATTTTAATAAAAAATAGTTTTATCATAGCGAGATAAAAATACCGCATAATTTTTTCCCAGACCACATTTTAGGTACTGATGATGATAATAGAGTGATTCTCGTGGGAGCTTCCGGACGATACAGTTCGAATTGATAGAGAACGTGTGTGGCGACTAGGAGTTTCAGAATAGGCATTTTCTTTGTAAGACGACGAAGAAATCAATAAAAATAGGTGACGAAAAAAATGCTGAGAGATAAAAGTAGGTTCCGTCTTAAAAAAAAACTACAATATTAGATAATATTATAATTTAATTTAGATAAATTAAATTTACATGCAACGTTATTTTGTAGAACTTGTAAAAGAATCGAAACGTGTGGACTTTATAAATTTTGCAGACCAGCGTCTGATTTCAGGTGCTCCTTCTGTCGGAGGATATTAAGGATATCCTCCTAGAGAAGAGAAAGAGCAATCAAAGTTCTTGAAAATATATAGTTAGGTTATCGAACAAACTTTAGAGTTTTAGATTGTAGAACAGCCTTTGACATCTAGTTTAAGAATAATATTTTTTTTACATTTTAAACAGAGTGCTGTAGCGTCACAATACTTTACACCATACTAAACACCCATTACTACTTTAGTAACACCAATTACTACTTATCTCAAGCAAAACAATCTTAAAAATAAGATAATAACTCGCTATTTTGTTTAACGAACCTTTCAAGGAGGTTCTCATTATAATTAGCAAATCGTCTCACTTGCTTAGAAGTTGTAGACGAACGTTTTTCAGATAATTACGCCGTATCTATTATATTACAAATCAAACATCGCTTTTCGTGACTGTTTGTGACCGCGTTGTTCTTCTAAACTACTAAACGGATTCTGATGCGGTTTTCACCATGATTTAGAGAATTTATTCCGGAAGGTTTATTTGTAATACAATATAATTGCTAATTGTGTGGCAGTCTGGTTATGGGGTCTTGTGGCTAATTGATAACAGTCGCACGGGTCGATCTAATCAGGTTAAGCTGTGCTTGCCGCGGTTGGTCGTGGATGGATGACTATCTTCACATACCAAGGCCCCTCCGTGCCTCGGAAAGCACGTAAAGGCTCCTTCAGACAGGCGCAACACGACACGCGACACAAAGGCACCGCAAGTTGCGCAATGAGCGGTGCCTTTCAGTCGCGCGCGATTATATCGCATGTCGCGCCTGTTTGTAGGAGCCTTTAAGCCGTTGGTTCCGGCTTGGGTTACCAATTAGATATTTGAAAAGTCCTGACCTGACAAAAAGCTTGACATTTAAATAAAAGTCCGGACATTTTAGTCACAAAATCCAAACATTACCCACCTAGTTACAGTGGTATGGTAGCAGACACTTGCGAGGGGAGGAAGGTTGCGGGGTGTGGGGGATATAAAAAAAGTGCGCTGAAAAATATTAAAATTAATATCTTACCAGAAACTAGCGTTAAGTTTGATTATTTTACGTAAAATTATTTTTATTTCGATGAAAATATTTTATGTTTAAACTAGTTGATTGTTTGCAAAGCAATAGGTACGGACGCCAGCAAATCAACCTACCACAATCTGTCAGATTTCTTTAATAGATTTTCAATTTTATCGCTAAAGCATAAGGTTCAAAGTTGATTGGGAAAATCTGACAGATTGTGGTAGGTTGATGTGCTGGCGTCTGTACAAGATTTATTCTTTGACCTCGTTAAGTTGATTGATAAAGAAGTATATTTTGTTTTTAGATGAATGAGAAGTTAATAAATATTAAAGACTTATTTGGTTATTATATAAGTTATATTACTTGTATTCCATCTAAGCCAAAAAATCGGGACAAATTAAAGAGCCGGACAAAGTCCGAACAAAAGTCTAGAAGTCCGGACATGTCCGGACAAATCCGGACGGATGGTAACCCTAGTCCCGGCTATAGTGCATCTGTGTTACGGGTCGTCAGAAGCCCGAAAGTCTGACAACCAGTCTTACCAAGGGGTTTCGTATTACCGATTAACTGGGTTGTGGAGGTCAGATAGGCAGTCGCTCCATGTAAAATACTGGTATTCAGCTGCATCCGGTTAGGTTGGAAGTCGACCCTAACATAGTTGGGATAAAGGCGAGGCAGATGATGGGTGGCAGTCTGGTTGTGGATGTAGGTGGTAAACCATGCTGCCCCTCTTATTTTGCCCTCTGTGTCCCAAAACAGGCAGTCAAAGTGACCCTCTGCGCTGCCACTGACAACGTCGTGGAGGCGGTGAAGTTTTGCGCCAACAAGATAAAATACAGTCGTGCCTGCGACACCAAGAAGAAGAGATATACAAAAATATATACTTACTAAATAATGTTGATGAAATATTATCTCTACTCATGATAGTTTAATATCTTTTGTTAGGTTATTGCTCAGAACTCATGCACGACGTGTCGGGAACAGAATACCGTCTTCACATGTAAACTTCACCCGTGGAAAGCAGGGGCGGGTCGCTAGTGTTAAGATAAGACGTTCTCAAAACTTTATGAAACGTTTAACTTAATAATTATAATAATACATTGCGTTTGGTATGCGTTAGCATATTTATTAACTAGGATTTAGAGTTGCTAGATGCGGCTTATCGGCTGAGACATTGTATGTGGCCATTGCTTTCACATTTCATCTGCCTAGCCTTTTCCCAACTATGTTGGGATCGGCTTCCAGTCTAACCGAATGCAACTGAATGAAAGAAAAGAAAGAAAGAAAAATTGAAATTGAAATCTTCCTCTTTTCTTTCTTTCTTGAATGAATACTATTTTACACCCGCAAGAGTTATCTTGAGACCCAAGCGTCCCCTCCCGACCCCCGCGCTGTTATCGCTCTCGCCATCGACACCGCAAAATCCGGCTGTTTCATAGAAAAGTGCGATACCCACGCGGTTAAAATTTACAGAACAGTTTTTTTTTTTTAATAACAAACGAAACACTTCAACGCCCCCTGCGTTGAAATGTTTCGTTTGCTCAGAATCGTACGGAACCCATGGTAACAGGCTGCGCGTCGATGACCCTGCCATCCTGTATTGTGTGTTTTTATTTTACAACTAGCAGCGCCCCGTGGTGTCACCCGCATAACTGTCGATCCCGTGGGAATATAGGGATAAAAACTATCCTATGTCCTTTCTCGGTACTCAAACTATCTCTATACCAAAATTCATCTAAATCGGTTTACCGGTTTAAGCGTGAAGAGGTGACAGACAGACAGACACACTTTCGCATTTATAATATTAGTATGGGTTACATTGCGGACCAAGAGTCTGCGAGCCATTTCCAAGTTCTTTACACCGTTGCCGTGCTCATAGCCCGTTAAGTAGTAACAAGGTCTGCTCAAAGCGTTACATTTGAGGCTCATCTCGCGCTCTTACGAAACGCAGTGTCATGTTGTTACGTCATGACCTCTTTAGTCGCAAATCATTATAATTCACGCCTAAATTCTTCTAATTAACACGTTGGCAAATGTTTTTATTATATTAGTTACGGAGCTAATACTTTTGTTGTGGCAAGTTCCGCTGCTTTATTTGCTGTGGCAACATCGTTGTGTTTGGGTTTGGTGTGTTTTAATATAATAATATTGTTTTCTTAACAATATATCGGTGGTGGTTAACATGGAAATTCGTATGTGAAATGCAACCTTTTACAAAGAATAATATTTATTATTATAAGTAGTACATGCATTCATTAGTATTTAAAATCCTACCCTCCTAATCACAATAATATTAAGGTTAGGACACAGGTAACAGGTTACGTGTCCCTGCTACCCGGTATGTATAATAAGCGATAAGTGATAAAAACAGATATGATAAATGTTAATGACGGCACTTTTTCCCAAAATACTATCATATTAGAAGTTAGAACACTTATAATTACTGAGTAATTACTTCATTGTGTCTCTCAGCGCAATTTGTACTATAAACTAGCAATTAAGTATAGTAATAATTAACTCATACTCATGTAGCTACTTAGATTAACATTAATTAGCTACCATAGCTTTGATTAAGTACTTTAAAAAGGGTTATGAATTTTTAATTAAAGGTGAACTTAGTTTTGACTTTAGTTCTTACGAAAAGTGTATAATATACAGCATTTAAAGTGACAACCCTATTCATTTTAACAAGGCTTGTATTTAATCGATCCTCAAATAACTACAGCACTGACGGCCCAGTGATAGCGGCCGCGGCTTACAAGCTGTAGGTCGTAAGTTCGTAGCCAGACAGGCGCTTAACTTTGTGTAAATTATTTCATCGCTACTCTCACTCTCAAATCGATGAAGGGAAACATCGTGAGGACACCGGCATGTCCTAGAACCAAAAATTCCAAGGTATGCACTGGGCCCGCGTGGTGGATTCAGGCCCACTCCCTCCCACAGAGAGGGGGCTTGTGTCCCAGCAGTGGGAACATTATATGCTGATTATGTTATGTTATGCAAATAACTCTCATTTTGCTTTCCTAAAAATATTATTGAACACTCTAATATAATGAATGCGCTTCTTTTTGTGAACCTCTAATAATTCCCATTTTGGGATTCTAAAAATACTAAATAGCCAACTAACTGCGATCGACTTTGATATGGTGCTCGCCGTTCAGTTGGCTCGAACGGAAAGCTGAATGCTTATCTGGTGAAGATCCTAGAAGGTAGGTATACCTCCTAATTATCAAGGGTAACATGGGGGATGTTCATGCCCAACGGTGGACTGTAATATAATGATAATAATTTATACTGAACACACATCAAAATTCTCAACTACCAACGCGTGTGTAATTCTATTTGCGACAAAAACTCAGTAACCCGATCGAATTCGGATACTAAACATTCAAACATCCTGCGTTGTATGCATTTCTTTTAAACTATCACACCGATGTCAAATACTTGTCTGTATGTAGGTGTATTTTTAGTTTATCCTCTAAATAATACCAGCCTGATATTGTTCCAATGCAAGTTAAAGGCCTATTCTCATTCAGAGAAGGCACGAGCATTGATCACAACGCTAGCTCAAGCCGAATTCAATCAACAATTAAGTCAGCTTTCAGCATTTCACTGCTGGATATAGGCCTCTCCCAGGCTGCGCCACAATACCCAATTCTCCGCCTCCGTTCATCCATTCTGTCCACACCATCTTTATAAGGTCGACCGTCCATTTAGCTAGGAGCGGCCCACATTACGCTTGCCGATACGCGGTCTCCACTCCAGGACTCGTCTGCTCCACCAGCTATTGGTCCTTCGACAAAAATGACCCAGCCCACTGCCACTAACACTGTTACTGGTTTCCTAACACCGTCAGCGATGTCCAAGACAAATTTAGAAAGAACATAATGTGAATTGAGAAATTTATTTAAGGTCGGGCAGCATGTCTCCTTCCATACTCCTCTATTAGTCGTCACCTCACTGGTCACCTTTCTAGACATCCATTCATCGTTTCTTTGGTCTTTCTCTTGGTATATTTTTAGCCGTAAAGTTTATTAACCCAGCACATTATTATGATCACGAAGACACTTCCTTTGTAGATAGACACTAGATTTTAAGAGTACGTGAGAGGAATACAATGGTGCATAGATTTTTTTTGGTACACCTTTTGGCAATATTGAATATGGCATTCAATAGAGCCAGAAAATTTGAAGACGATGGCATCCACCAACCAATAGATTGTGTGAAAGATGATATCGGTAGATAGGACGGTTTTAATATTAAGACGACGGCAGAGCTGAATATAGAAATGTATGGTAGAAGAAATTCTAAGGCGCTCTGAATTAAATTAGGAAAAAGGCACAAGGACGATGATTATAGATTATATTAACAGAGTTACTACTACATCACAGTTCATATTTATATCATCTCGTGACCCCGTTGGTTCGAGATTGTCAGACTTTTACCTGTAATATTGCACAGTCATATGCTTAGATTTTTCCAACTACAATATCATTTTTATAGGTTCAGGTCGGTTTTGAAAGGAACAGAACAGCTCGTGGTAAAACTATTAGCCAGTCACCAAATTAGTAGCGGGGCTGACTGCCCAGCTCAGCTCCCTAATTGCGTAACACACTAACAATCACAATCTGAATAATTTTGAAGGCCAATCCATTGCTTCATATGTTCGAAAAATTTGTCTGTTCAACAATGTAAATAACGCAATGAATGTAGTTGAACTGTCAAAATGAAAGTTTGAGTTGAGGAGGCTTGGAGGTTGGAGGCTTGTCCTAGCAGTATAGCAGTAGGAACATGATAGGTTGATTGTTTATGATATATATATATTTTTTAAATTTATTCATGACCATGGATACATGTCTTTCAATCGTATTTATCATATATGTTGGTCATGGACGTTATTCTAATGCACCCCATGTCTTTATAGACAAAGACGCATCAAGTGATTTCTGGAAAATGGGATATATAAAATCTCTTGATTGTGCCAGGAGCCCAAGAAAAGTGGCCAAAGCCAACTAGATTACATCAGATAATACGTATAAGCAACTTTTGATGGAGTCAAGTTGGCTATGGAAACGGTCCGTAATCAGATGGTAGTTTCTATAACGTTTTGGGCATCTTGCCAACCTGTCAGATGGTTTCTACGTGTTGTTTATTTATTTACTCATCTTTACGACGTTTTCTTGGCTGTGTTTAATTTACAATTGTAATACTAGAATTAAGTATCTTAGTAGACGGCTTTTACTTCACATCGTATATACTGTCATGAAAAGGTCGGATTTTTTCGGTTAGGTAACATTTTTAGGCTAAACATGGCCGATGATTCATGGCCGGACTGAACTTTGGGCAGAAGGCGTTATTGCGCAAGCTTTGGTCGAAATCACTTGATGGTCCATAAAGGTATGGGGTACCTTAAATTAACCTCCATGAACTAATCTCCATGCTACTTACATGTTCGTGCATACAGAGCCTAGACGAAGGGAAATTCTATCAGCGACAACGATGTTGCGGAAAAGTCAAAAATGTATTGGATTGATCTAAGCTACCAAAAGCTTATGTAAATCCCATTGAAAATCGTTGCAGAATTACGAAACGCTTTAAAAGCGATTGTCGTTTGTTAATTGCCTACAACTCTACACGTGGGGTAATTGCGTAACACCCTAATTACCTTGTTGAGCTGACAATTTTTTTGGACATATGATGAAGCAATGGATTAGCAAATCCTTCAAAATGGTTCAGATTTTTAGGAACAAATAAATGATTTATTTTGGACCAAACACTTGTAGGTACAGACGCCAGTACATCCTGTACATCAAGCTACCCGAATCTGTCAAATTTTCCCAATCAACTTTGAATCTTATGATTTAGCGATAAAATTGAAAATCTATTAAATAAATTTGACAGATTGTAGTAGCTTGATGTGCTGGCTGGCGTCTGTACATATATCATAAACCTGCCAAACTGCGTAACAGTTTGTCAGCAGGATACAAATGGTGACATGAGAGGTGAGTGTGAGCGAGAGAACAACGCGAAAGTTCGGAGAGCCTATATCCATGGACTGGCCATGATCCATCGGCCGTATTGTACGTCCATCCATGGGATTTCATCTATCCATAGATAACTTACCTATACATACTACGCTAATTATCATCTTTTTATTTTTGTCTTGCTTGTAGGTATTCATCCCATCGGCAACTAACACAAATAGGTTCTGGGAATCACAGAAAAAAATCCCTAACAGTTCTATCAATCGAAATACCATTTGTCAAGCATAGGTAATCAACTAACAATACCATCACAAAGTAGCGGTCGCCATGGACGGAACCTCCGAAATGTGTCGTACGCATGCCCGCGAAAGCGGCCGGATGTCTGCGCGTACCGCTCTGCGTCCGCGCATCGCTAATGCACTGTCAAACTTTTCTCTAGAGGAATTTTCGAACGATTGATAGGTACTTACTCGAGTCTGGTCGATTGTGGGATTGATAAGCAGTTGACAGTTCAGAGCATTTATGGCGTTGGTCGCGAATGGGTTTAAACGGCATTCTGTATATTGATAAAAAAGTGCTTTTTGTGTTGTTTTTAAAGATATCATTTGCTCTACATTCTGACTAATTAGAATTTACAATGACAACAATACGACAATAAATGAAAACAGTGAACTATCAAATAAATCCTAACATCGCAATATAAGAAGTGATTTTTTCAAACAAACTTAATAGTAGTGATGGGCCGACGGTTTTGCCAATCTTTGACTACCTATCGTGACTAAACTATATATCTACTAGCAACGCCCCGCGGATACAGCCGCATAAGTTTCGATCTCGTGGGAATGTCAAGATAAAAAGTATCCTATGTCCTTTCCTGGTTCTCAAACTATCTCTATACCAAATTTCATCTAAATCGGCTAAGCGGTTTAAGCGTGAAGAGGTAACAGACAGACGGCGGACACACTTTCGCATTTCATCATCATCTGCCTAGCCTTTTCCCAACTATGTTGGGTTGACCTCCAATCTAACCGGATGCAGCTGAATACCAGTATTTTACATGGAACAACTGCCTATCTGACCTCCACAACCCAGTTACTGGGTAATACGATATCCCTTGCTAAGATTGGTTGTCAGACTTTCGGGCTTCTGACTACCCGTAACGACTGTCAAAGATCCACGAATGAAAAAAAATTTCAAACAAACTTCCTGCATCTTCCACGAAGTAAACTTAATGAAATTTGATTTTCATCTTCGAACGATTAACAGAAAGAGAGCATTGTTTATGGTAATAGTATATTTCATTACAAGTGCGGAAAGGTTGTCATTGCAAAGAGTTCCGACAAATGTCTACCCGAGCCGAGGCGCAGCCGATGGCGAGGGTTGACAGTCGGAACAAGTTGCAATGACGGTTTCGCACGTGTACTGAACGACTATTTTTAATACAGTTGCGAAAAAATGATGCAATTTATTAAAGAAACTTTCTGAAAAATGGCGCCAACCGTAGAATATAAGCAGCGATTTTTTTTGTTCACCCATTTGGTAGGCAAAGCGAACTATGCCCATACAGCCAAGTCTTCAGTAGAATTTTTTTATTGATATGAAATGAAAATGAAATTTAATGAGATGAAATGAAATGAAACCTAACCTAACTCATTCAATCAAATCCTTAAATCTGATATTGAAACAAATTAGTAGCTTCTTTTTAGAAATAAAAACGTATTTTTAATACAGTTGCTCAAAAAGTGGCGTATTACAGGGACGTATAGCGTTCGGGATGTGGGCTATTACATACTCGTGCTTTTTTTTTACCTTTCCCGAACTCGTGCGTTCTCTTTCCCAACTGTCAAAATAATGTCTATTAAAAAGAAAAACCAACCATGAAGTTTTTACTAAAAAAAAATTCATAGAAATTTTTATGATTCATGCAAATACGTATATTTCTAAAAAGAAGCTACTAATTTGTTTCAATATCAGATTTAAATGATTTGATTGAATGAGTTAGGTTAGGTTTCATTTAATTTCATCTCATTAAATTTCATTTTAATTTCATATCAATAAAAAATTCTACTGAAGACTTGGCTGTATGGGCATAGTTCCCTTTGCCTACCAGAATGGGTGAAGAAAAAAAATCTCTGCTTATATTCTACGGTTGGCGCCATTGATTAGTTGAGTTTATTGTGTTTTTATTATTTTATTAAATTGCTTCATTTTTTCGCAACTGTATTAAAAATAGTCGTTCAGTACACGTGCGAAACCGTCATTGCAACTTGTTCCATTTGTCGGAACTCTTTGCAATGACAACCTTTCCGCACTTGTAATGAAATATACTATTTTAGTGATCTGTGGTGCAAGCGAGCAGAGCTTATGAATAAGTTCGGTCCAAATTGAAATGAGTAATTATCGTATTTCGTCGTTGCGCGTGCAAAAGTGGCTATGTGTTTTTAGTGAACTTATTTGAGGTATATGAATTTAACACTTAGCGTGTTTATACGGAACTTTCGATGTATTAATATCACATAGCTACATTCCGTAACTCTTTAAATATTGCACTTATCACATAGCTGTTTTTACAGTATGTGTGTATTGAAATAACGATTAAAACTGTATAAAGAACCGAAAATACCTAAATAACACATAGCGACTTTTGCACGCGCAACGACGAATTTTGCTCCCAAACCAGAAGCTGCGGGATAATAGAGTAACTCACTAACAGTAGCAACGGCTTTTATTTTGACAGTTCAAGAACATCCATTGCGTTATTTAAGTTGTTGAGCAGACACATTTTTCGAACATATGAAGCAATGGATTAGCAATCTCCTGCAAAACGATTCAGATTGAGATTGAAAGTGTGAACGTACAATGCGTGCCACGAAAGATGAGACTTGACCCCGCCTCCCCCGCTCTTTCCGCCGCCCCTATGACGTCCGGTCCCGTCCCGCACTCAGACCTCATACCGCTAAAGATACCTAAAATCGTGTACTGCGCATGTCAAACCACGTGGTGTGTCAAGTCTCATCTTTCGTGGCACGCATTGTAGTTATGGTGTTAAACGAAAGGATAGATCAAACCAATCCAAAAAAAATATCTTGATCGCTAAAAACTTGATCAGAGCTATCACTATTAAGTACACTACAAACCCACTAATGAGATACCCCTCCCTAATGAACGTCGGTAATTGCTTCTACCTCCCACGTCGAACAGCGTTGAACGGTGTGCAAAGGCAGAGCACGTGCTGTTTTATATTATAATTCATTAGTGTTTTTCCAGTGAAAACGGCGAATACGTTGCGCGGACGCGGACACGTAATAAAGTTGAGGAGTTTATTTATTTACTTGTGACAGCTAATCTTGGTTAAAAAGAAGAAGAGACACCCGATAAGACTGACAACCACTATTACTAAACGGTGCCCACCCAGTATAGAAAAAATATAGTGATTTTCATATGGATTGACATTGCCATATGAAAATCACAATGTTTTTTTTTATGCCATGATATTCTGGTAGACCTATAACTGTGTTGTGGAGGTCAGATAGGCAGTCGTTCCATATAAAATACTGGTATTTAGCTGCATCTGGTTAGACTGGAAGCCGACTCTAACATAGTTGGGAAAAGGTTAGGCAAATGATTAATGCTGTTCCATAAATCAATCAATCAATAAACTTAGCCTATGGTTGTCAACTGTTGGATATAGGCCTCTGTGGCTGCGCCACAACAACCATGTCCTCCGCCTTCAGTCGATCCCAGCCACCTTCGTAAGGGGCCGTCCATTAATCACGTGATGTTTTTTTTTGGTATTTTTAACCCCCCCCTCCCCCTTGGTGATATATGGTGAGGTTTAAGACTTACCCCCCCCCCCCCCCTCATATCACGTGTATCTTTAGTACCTACAAAGAATCGGACCTTTTTTTTATGTTTATAAAATACAGGTAGGTATAATCATCTAATTTTATTAGAAAGTTTGCAGGATGTTTTTAAAAAAATAAATACACGTGATATATTACTACACCCCCCCCTCCCCCCTTGTGATATTTCGTGATTTTTTATGGACCCCCTCCCCCCCCCTTTCGAGCCTCACGTGATTAATGGACAGCCCCTAAGGTCGTCGGTCCATCTGGCTGCCGGGCGGCCCACACCACGCCGGCCGACACGCGGTCTCCACTTCAGGACTCGTCTCTTCACCGGCCAACGGTCCTTCGACAATCATGGCCAGCCCACATGGACAACCATGGTCAGTTTGCAAGCCAAATTGGCGATTTGTCCAGGTTTCCCGACGATGTCAGCGATGTCCAAGATAAACTTAGAAAGTACAGACGCCAGCACATCAAGTTACTACAATCAGTCAAATTTCTTTAAAAATTTTTAACTTTATTACTATTCTCGTTACGTTCAAGGTTGATTGAAATAAATTGACAGTTTCGGGTAGCTTAATGTGCTGGTGTCTATACATATGAATTTAACTCATCCTCCAGTCTGTATGCTTTTCCATAATGCTAGTGAATTTGAAATAGTAAACAAACATTTATTTAAATTATTTTATTACAGAATATAATGTTATCATAGAGTCAATATACTTACGTAGGTACCTTATAGTTTAAAATTCTAAATAAAAGCAGTGTAATAGGAAATATTGTTTTAAAATCACTTCCTTCCTCAATGTCCTCAATAAAAATTAATAAAGTAGTTAAACCACAAACACCGCAGTTTTTAGAGAGTTTTGTTCGGAGCTCTAATTATTATTCACATTATGATTCACAGGAACTAATTTACCTTTACCTGTTTCTATTTACCAAATAAGGTAAATGACGAATTATAAAAATATTAACTAATATTAATTTATTAATTATAGTAACCAAGTTTAAATGCAAGTAGCCTTTTAATCCTTCGTACGGAAACGGTTCTCCAAACGTCGAGATCCGAAGACATACGAAGTTATCCGAAGACAGCCTGGACGAGTCTGGCACAGGAGCGTGGGGACACAAGGAAAGAGTGGGATCCCCATGTCAAGCAAAGTGTCATTGGGTTTTTTGATCAGGAATTTCTCAGTAGCAGCACGGAGTCTGGATTTGACAATCGGTCGGTTGATGGCAATAGCCTGGCCCGTTAGGGCTGAAGCCTGCCGGGTCAGCGGGATTGTCCGAAAGGGTTACCGCTGGCTCAGAACATAAAGGGCTAAGGAAGGGACACGCGTGGGTTTTAGTCAGTAAGAGTCTGACACTCCCTTCCGCTCCAACCAGAGCGGGAGAGGTCATTTGATGAATTCCCATCTTCAAAAAAAAAATGGCAATAGCCTCGCCCCTATTACATGGGACTTAAACTTATCTGGGGACATGTGAGTACTATAGGTGCACCACTAGATAACCCTTCGGGGAATACAGGTCTGCGGGGTAATTGCGTAACACACTGACAGTAGCAACGGGTTTAATTTTGACAGTTCAACAACATTCATTGCGTTGTTTACGTTGTTGAGCTGACACATTTTTCAAACATATGAAGCAATGGATTGGCCTTCAAAATTATTCAGATTGAGATTGATAGTGTATTACGCAGTTAGGGTGTCTGTCTGTCTGTCTGTCTGTTACCTCTTCACGCTTAAACCGCTGAACGGATTTAGATGAAATTTGGTATAGAGACAGTTTGAGCCCCGGGAAAGGACATAGAATAGTTTTTATCCTGATATTCCCACGCGATCGAAACTTATGCGGGTAAAACCGCGGGGCGCTGCTAGTGTTATATATAACATCAGATGTTATATAACATGTCAATGTGAATAACGGTTATAGCGCTTTTCCTAAATAAACAAATAATGTTACTCGTAACTTATACCCGTTCTGCTGCCATACCACCTGCTATTTCTTTTCCAACTCTTACGTCACCGATCAGGGCCGGCCAACTGCACCACCACGCGACAGACCAATCTCTGCCCCTCCCAGCGGTCCTTTTGCCAACTTTCCACCTGATTCATCCGCCAGGTGTCGATCAATTAGCAATCGATAATGATCAGTTGCGCAGGCGACGATTAACATTCCTCTCGCTGACGGGCCCTCTGACAATTAAGTAATGCGCTTTCCCTTATCACTTAATGTCGCTAATAATATTAGTGTCGCTATTAAACTAATTGCATAAAGACATATTATGTAGTGTTATGCAATTCGTTTTAATTGTGGTTTGGTGTTAAGTACAGAACAGATAATTGCAGCAGTGATTTTCCCTAAGTTATTTAGTTGCTAAGGTCCATACCAGCGTGATCATTGTGAATATTTGTACTGAATTTTAATTTGTATTAGATAACTTTGTTAATAGCTGCGCCATTTTATGGTAGAGTAATCCTACTTCCTATGCTACTAACTGTCACACAAAAATTATAAAGGCGAAGGTTTGTGAGTGTGTTTGTATGTTTGTTACTTCTTCACGCAAAAACTACTGAACGGAGTTGGATGAAATTTGGCACACAGATAGTTTATAACCAGGATTAACACATAGGATACTTTTTATCCGAATATTCCCACGACTTGTGCGGGTGAAACCGCGGGTTGCTGCTAGTAATATTATAAAGGCGAAAGTTTGTGATGATGGATGGATGGATGTCGACATAGGCTCAGTTGACAAAAAAGCAAATATTAAATTGTATTAGGGATTTTTCACTGTGATCTATTGTATTCTAACATGAACCCAGTGGAGTAAGCATAATAGGGAATATGCATGATTATTTTTTATTTAAAAAATTAATCCTCATTCATGTAATAAACAGTTTAGTAAAACTGTTTTTCGTATAACTATGAAATTAAAAAAGATATGTGCCATCGAAGATTTGTTTCTATCTCTTTCTCGCAAAACGAAATTTAACACGGAGTTTATATGGCCGTAGTGACATGTGACGTCACAGTCTATGTCGGATCTCTCTGTCTAATTGGTGTGTAATCAATAGTTTTAAATGCTCATATCGGCCGTGTTTCTTGGCCGATTTTAATTTTAATTTCACTTTTTGTCATCTCTACTACGGTATTTTCATATTTTGTTAATAAATGCCATGAAAAAAATTCATGCATATTCCCTATTATGGAGTCATGACAATTAAAAAAAAAATTAAAGATTTTGTAAATGGGAGTTTTTTTCTTCAATTTAGTAAGAGAAGGTTCCAAAGTTCATCTTCCTTATTTATTAGATTTATTTATATTTAAGCTTTTATGTAGGTACTGTAGAGACTGTATAGCTCTACCTTTAGAAGTAAATGCAGGCTGGTTATAATTGCCGGTGTGTTCCATTCGAACGTTCAAGAAATTGTCAAATATTTTTATTATGGTTTTTGTTTTGTAGTAGTAGCAGTGCTAGAAGTGACGTGTTGATGTAAAGTCGTGAATATATAATTAATTCGAGTCAAAGCATTTTTCTATTATAACGCAACACACGCGTAGCACCAGTAGCTACGCCTCAGTACACACTGGCTGCGCCATGCGGTTTCACCCGCATAAGTCTCGAACCCGTGGGAATATCGACATAAAAAGTATCCCATGTGTTAATCCAGGGTGTCGGCTACCTCCATACCAAAATTTTATCAAAATTGGTCCAGCCGTTTATGTGTAAAGAAGTAGCAAACATACAAACACACTCACAAACTTTCACCTTTATAATATTAGTGTGAAGTTTGATTGTATAACAGAACAAGATGAAAGCAACAGAAACATTTGAACAAAGGTGATGCTTATTTCGAAAGGAAACACTTCCAGCATACCTGCGATAGGAGAGTAAATAAAAAGAGATGAAGATAACGTGTAAAAGAGCAGAAGGGAAAACAAAATACATAAAATTAAAATCAATTCTCTATTGTCTGTCCGTTTTTAGGGTTCCGTACCCAAAGGGTAAAAACGGGACCCTATTACTAAGACTCCACTATCCGTCTGTCTGTCTGTCACCAGGCTGTATCTCATGAACTGTGATAGCTAGACAGTCGATATTTTCACAGATGATGTATTTCTGTTGCCGCTATAACAACAAATACTAACAACTAAACCGAATAAAATAAATATTTAAGGGGGGCTCCCATAAAACAAACGTGTTTTTTTCGGCGTTTTTGCCTTGTGGTACGAAACTTTACGTGTGCGAGTCCGACTCGCACTTGGCCAGCTTTTTTGTTATTCTTTTTTCTTTATTTGTGGTGTTTTAAGACTGTATGGACTAGCCAGACATGTAGCCATTTTGCGAGTCAGTTCATTCACTGGCCTTACACTAACCTGGAATACATTCGACTGTCTTCGTCTGACTCGCAAACTGGCCTCGTATCTACAGCAAGGGCCGAGTTTTCACGGAAACAGCCGAACACCTTCAACATCAATACGATCCAATTGCGTCAGAGTTTACTCCACATACGTAACAATCAATCATCTTCGGCCTCCATCGGGCGACTTCGGCCTTTCTCGGGCGGCTTCGAGCGGACGCGGCCTGACCCGCCCGGTCTAGGTCCCAATGAATATGTAACTCCATCTTTATTACGTTTACAATACAATGCGATGATGTACCTACTTCAGTGTTAATTATACGATCGTGTTACGAAATATTTTGTTCACGTATCTATCAGATGCTAGCCTGTTCAATTTTTATATGTTTTTGTTTTACAGCGCATTTCTAGCGAAATGATTGGCTGTTTTAATTTTTGTCAACCAAGCCTAGTAGTAATTTGATGATTTCCCATCCTGAAAAAAAAGCCTAGTAGTAAAGGCTACGACTTACGAGTTGTAGGTAATTTGTGTAAATTATTTCATCACCACTGCTCTCAAAACGGTAAAGAACAACATCGTGAGGAAACCCGCATGTCCTAGAAAGAAAAATTCGAAGACATGTGACATCTACCAACCCGCAGTGGGCCCGCGTGGTGGATTACGGCCCACTCCCTCTCACCGAGAGAAGGCCTATGTCCCAGCAGTACATTATAGGCTGTTTATGCTAAACGCGACAGCTCACTCGATAATATCGATCTGGGGTGCTATTCTGTAAAAATCTCAGCGTGAAAACTTAGGTGAAGTGAGTGTGGAGTGAGATCACTCCACGCTCACTTCACCTAATTGATTGATTGACTTGATTTTGTTTTTGCTAGGAATTGACACTATTGACAGCTGTCAATAGTGTCAATTCCTAGCAAAAACAAAATCAATGCACCTAAGTTTTCACGGTGAGATTTTTACAGAATCGACCGGCTGGAATTTTTAAGGCGTTTAGGTCCACTTACACCACAAATTTAAAATATGTATATAATTATATTTCTGTCAATCGTTTGAACATGACAGTCACAGAATAAAGGCTCTCCCCACAGGCGCGTTATATCGGTTGATAATATCGGCGTCCCGATTTCTTGCCACACAGCTGCGTTTTTATCTTCCGATATTTCTAACATGTGTGTGTACCTTGCAGTACAGGCCGCGCACTACACGTTACTACGGTATTAACGCAGGTGTCTGTAAAACCGTATGCGTCCTAATAAAAATTGTTGTAAGAACTCATATCGGAATATCGCAGGACGGAGGAACGCAAGCTTCCTACTTCTATTGCGTCGTTATTATCGCAGCAGTGTGTAATTTCATTGCCGTCCTAATACAAAATGTCCTGAAGTCAGATATCGCAATCGCATCCGATATTATCGACCGACAATAACGCGCCTGTGGGAGAGAGTCTTAATGATTTAAATACGTTTAGCGTTTATTATATTTAGTAATTTGTGGAAGACAATCAGTTTTTAATCTTACGTTGCGATATGAAACAAGATTGACTGAATGATCGAGAACATGCGTCAATAAATCGTAACTTTACACCAACAACATACAGAATTAGACTTGTAAATGAATTTAATATAAGTGTAAGAGCTACATATAGATATGTCAGCACAATGTGGATATATGCAAAGTCATAATTACGTGTTACAGCTGAATGTCAATCGATTCAGAAGGGTCACGGTAACTGGAGACTGCGGGAGTGTCAACTGTTTCGTGATAAACATGTTATTGTTTTTAGAGCATCCACGAGTTGCGATACTCAGGCGTACAAAATGCTACTTCCTACTGTACAGACACCAGCATATCAAGCTACTACAATCTGTCAAATTTATTTAATAGATTTTCAACTTTATCGCTGAAGCATAAGGTTCAAAGTTGATTGGGAAAATTTGACGGTTTCGGGTAGCTTGATGTGCTGGCGTCTGTACATTTTAACATTTCCCGGAATTAATGCACGCCATCAATACCCCAATTAGAATATTATGTTATAATCATAATACATCTGAATTTTTATTATTATGTATAAAACTGTTTATTTTTATTAAATTAGTTATACTGATTGAGGGAGAAAATTGTGGTCACATTACAAATCTACGCATGTACGAGGGCGACACTGAAAGTTTTTAGAACTGGCCACTTGTAAACGATATACTTAATAAAAAGTTCAAATTTAAAAAATGGAACTCTTTGCCAATATTATTGTGTATGTATTTTATTCATTTGTCATTTGTTTACGATTTGGCGGCAAATTGAAAATTGTCTGTGTCACGTCAGCATGAATTAAACGCGAGAAAATTTTCATACAATGATTTTTTATGACTTTTGATGTCATTTAAGTTAACAAGAAAGTTATGATAGACTTGGATTGGCCTTTCACGATGAAGCCCCATCTCGTGCCACTGTTTACAACTGGTTTAATGAGCTTAAACGTGGTCGCACTAATCTCACCGATGATCTGCGTGAGGGACGGCCTTCTGCGGCGACGACTGAAGAGAACATCAGTGTTGTGCGGCGTATGATAGAGACTGACAAAAGAGTGAGTCATCAGCAGATTCGTTCAAGCTTAGGCATCGGTATGAGTCAAGTGCACAAAATCCTCCATGAACATTTAGCGGTTAGGAAGCTTTGTGCCCAGTGGATACCTCATAATTTGACAGAGGTCCAAAAACTCCGTCGTGTTGATTGGTGTCGTGAAATGGTTCAAAGATTTAACGGAGGTGACTTAAATGCTGTGTTCGACATACATACTGGATTTATTGTTATGATCCTGAAACTAAGATACAGTCTGCTGTCTGGGTGTTTCCTTCCGAGAAGTTGCCAACTAAAGTGAAGAGAGGTCGAAGCGTGGGAAAAAGTATGGTGGTCTCGTTCTCCGGAAGGACAGGTCATTACGCAACAATTGTTTTAGACGATCGAAAAACAGTTACTGCAGAGTGGTACACTAACAATTGGTTGCCACTTGTCTTGGAAAAAGTCTGGGAGAAACGACCTCGCAGTAGGATCCTCCTTCACCACGACAACGCCTAGTCGCACACCGCCAAGCATACAATCGACTACTTGGCGACGTCAGACGTGAAATTACTGGGTCACCCGTCCTATAGCCACGACCTCGCACCTTGCGATTTTTATTTATTTTCGAAAATAAAATAAAAATTCGAGGTAAACGTTTTATGGACGCCGAGGAAGCAGTGGCTGCGTTTCAAAATGCCGTCGAAGAGACGTATGGACGAGTGGGCAAAGTGCTTTTCTCAGTGGTTCCATCGGATGTAGCGATGTATTATTGACTTTTATGTAGATGGACACTATTTTGAAAATATATAATAAAACTAATAACTTGCTAGTTTGTTCAGTTTTTGATTTTCTAAGAACTTTCAGCGTCACACTCGTATGTACACAATCGCACACGTATGAGTATGAGAGTCTAGCGTAGTAGGTACTCATACATTTTGGTTGGTTTGACTGTACGGCGGAAGTGTGACAGTTCACAGCAAGTTAAGTTGTTTAAATTATTTTTGGGATAAAAATTACATATATTAAAAATGACATAAATCGATTTAATAAACGATTCTGAACAAACTACTCTCATAATGTCCATTAATTCAGTTACACTTTATTGTACACCACAAAAATACATAGCAAAAATAACTCAAACACTACAAAATATACAATGGGGCAGTATTAACGCTTTCTGCGACCTTTTCCAGGTAACCTTGGAATGGACATTTATATTTTTTTTACTCATCATCATCATTTCAGCCGAAAGACGTCCACTGCTGGACACAGGCCTCCCCCAAGCACCTCCACTTCGACCGGTTTTGTGCTTTTCGCACCCAACGACTTCCTGCGGCCTTCACAAGGTCATCGGTCCACCTTGTGGAAGGCCTTCTAACGCTACGTCTTCCGGTACGCGGTGCCGCGCATCGGCCATCTGTTCTGCGAGCGACGTGCCCTGCCCACTGCCACTTAAGTTTGGCAATTCTTCGGGCTATGTTGGTTACCTTGGTTTTCCTGTGGATCTCTTCATTTCTGATTCACGTAGGGAAACTCCAAGCATAGCCCTCTCCATTGCCCTTTGGGTGATTCTAATAAGGCCCATTGTGAGCGACCACGTTTCAATGCCATAGGTCATCACTGGCAACACGCACTGGTCAAAGACTCGTCTTGAGCTTGTTACTTGTTGATGTTTGTTGCTCAATCATGCAAAAACGGCTAAACGGATTTGGATGACATGACATGTGGCACACAGATTGGTTATAATATAACCTTGATTAACATACATAGGATAATCTTTATCCTAGTTGCTCCACGGGATCGATACGTATGCGGATTGCGGGTACGTGAAACCGCAGGGCGTTGCTAACTAATAAATAGCGAAAATCCGAATAAAAATAAATGCGCTAAACGAATTTAAAACATCCTTCTGTTGCTGTGCATCGTTTGAAGATGATAGAGAGACATTGATGATTTAAATATGTTTATTTAGCCCTTAACGTATCCAGTGATTTGAGCGAGTGGGCTTAGATGCGTCGGCGCAGCTTTGGGAATCAGCATGTGGCACGAGAAAGCAACCAGAACCTCTGACTATCAATATATTATGAGGAGTGACTTGTGTATGAATGGGGACTGTCTAGCGATATTGTATGATTCACCTTTTGTTGACATAATTTACAGATATGATGATAGTTGCCGCCAATTGTCGCCATATTATAGCCCCATTAACATGATGCAAGTTTTTTACAGGCAATTACCTAAATCGGCTCATGTAAATCAGGTTTAAAGGTTTGTATCTGCTGTGCCATCACGACAAGGGATTAAGGCGGATCTTACACTACAACGAGTGATTTTTTACATACAAATTCAATAAAAACGCGCTTCCGCGCGAAGAATTTGCCTCCGTATCCCGTCGCGTGGCGCGCTGTAGTGTGTGATCAGCCTTAAAGTAAAATTTTTAACCGGAACCACAATCAAACAAAAAAATCACCGAAACAAAACACTAAACCAATTGATTTAACCATCTATCAATTATAGTAAACCTGTCTGACGTCATCATGACCCAAAAAGACGTCCAGAAAGAAGGACTATCAGCAAATTAGTCACTTCGGTGAGGAGCCATTAGCCGTAGTCGTGGGAAAACCCGGTAGTTCACACTTCCCGTGGCCAAAGAGTGTTTCTAGCAAGCCTGTACAATGCCGAGATCAGAATACATGGCGTTCGTAGAATTGAGCGGTTGAGTTGATTCGTCTTAAAGAGATGTTGGTGTAATTATATGAAGCCAGGAAACTGTTCGCGGTATTCGATTTGATATTTCACACGGGATTTTATTGATTACTACTGGATTTGTTTGTTTTTGTTCGATGAAATCGGGGATTGATTGATAAGAGATTATTATGTCTGCTTGACTTGAGCCCAGTAGGTGGCCACGTTGATTGGTTGATTGCGGTGTCTGTGGAATTCTTTAGGTCATCCGAGATGCAGGCGAATGGGCACTTAGGACACTCCAGCAAGTGGGACATGGTCGGAAAAGAAACACCGCACTTGCAGTATAGAGGTATGAGGAACAGGGTGTAAAGTTCACTCATACTCTATAGAAAAGGGAGGATCCTCCGACCAGACGGGTGTTGTGTCTGGCGGGCAACTGCCCGTTGATTCATGTCGGGCCGTTGTATCTATGCTAGTTGCGCGGTAAACTCTGCTAGCGCGATGCAAGATTTGCGTGACGTCAGTATGACGCGTTGTTTGTATGAGGCGTTGTAGATACCGCTACATCACTCCCCCCCGGAGACCGGAGGTCGATAGTGGGCTGAGTCTTGTATCTTGCGATGCTTGCCAGGCCAACTGAGGTTCCAGTGAGTCGGAACCGGTTGCCGCATAGTTCACGGTGAGTCGGAACTGTCTGCGAAGATGTCCCCAGTGAGTCGGGGTGGCGCTGCGTTATGCTCCAGTGCGTCGGATGTAGTACAGCGCCGAGTTGAGGCTGACTGCTGCGTCGACCAGGAGAGGAATTGAGCTCATCTTGTTGACCGGCCGAAAGTGCAGTGTGCTGTGCCAAGGTTGCTGATGAGGCTGAGGGTGATGACCAGGTATGCGCGGTCGCTGCATGCTGGTGGTCAGGATACCCGTTGAAGCCGTGGGAGCTGGCTGGCTGGGTGACTCGCCGCTAACGCTTGCGGGAGTGATGATGATGACGTCACGCTGAAGTATTTGCACGAAGGCTGCGCTGACGTTCATGTTCGGGGTCACCAGTATAGAGGTATGAGGAACAGGGTGTAAAGTTCACTCATACTCTATAGAAAAGGGAGGATCCTCCGACCAGACGGGTGTTGTGTCTGGCGGGCAACTGCCCGTTGATTCATGTCGGGCCGTTGTATCTATGCTAGTTGCGCGGTAAACTCTGCTAGCGCGATGCAGGATTTGCGTGACGTCAGTATGACGCGTTGTTTGTATGAGGCGTTGTAGATACCGCTACAGGGTGTTGCATGGGTCGGTAATGCCCCACTAATACAAAAAGATAAGATCACTCGAATAAAAAACATAAAAACAAAACAGTTATTTATACTTACGAACGCAGAACATAAATAGTCGGCAGCTGCACGCTGTGACAAGAAGACTTCCACTCAGCATGGACTCTGTGCTAACCCACAGCACAGCACTGATTTTCAGTGGCTAATGACGATGTTTGGAAGAAAAAACTTGCTGCGCCAGTCTCAAACCAATCGATAAAAGGAAAGAATGTTGATGAAGTTATCACACTAATATTATAAAGGCGACAGTTTGTGAGTGTGTGTGTTTATATGTTTGTTACTTCTTCAAACCCAAACGGCTGGACCAATTTTGATAAAATTTTGTATGGAGGTAGCTGGCACCCTGGATAAACATATATAGTTTAATTCTATAAAATATAATAAAGGTAATATAATTACTTAATTTATCCTATAGACTACTTTTTATCTCGATATTCTTATGAGATCGAAACTCATGTGGGTAAAACCGCGGGGCGCAGTTAGTTAAAGATAAAGTCCAGAATACTATAAAGCAGATATAATACTAGGAATACTATAGTACAACACGTGTAGAACAATATTTCTCACGGTAGCTGTTTACCGGAATGTGTGAGATGATCTTCGTTAGGGCTGACAACACCGCTCTGGTATGTAAACTAATAATAAAGCCGAAGAGCTCGTTTATTTGAACGCGCTAATCTCTGGAACTACCAGTCAGGATTTGTTTTTTTTTTTCATTTGATAGCCCAATTCTTGAGGAAGGTTTTAAGCTACTTAACATCACGTTAGGAGCCGAGCAAAACCAAAACTATGAAAGAACACAGTCATAGCCCGGGCAGGCGATGCGATGCGATGCGACGGGGTGGGTCGGGGGAGTCAGAGGTGTACCTATAGTAGACCAACATTTCGACAGTTATGTTTAGGTCATAGGTCATAAGGCTAAAAGTCACCCAAAGGGCAATGGGGTTATGCTTGGAGTTTCCCTGCCTGATCGAATCAGGAATGAGGAGATCACGATGATCGATTATCCAGGTAACCAACATAGCCCGAAGAATTGCCAAACTTAAGTGGCAGTGGGCAGGGTACTTTGTTCGCAGAACAGATGGCCGATGGGACCGAAAGGTTCTGGAGTGGCGACCGTGTACCGGAAGATGTGACGTTTGGAAGGCCTCAAGGTGGCCGACCGGTGGTGGACCTTGTGAAGGCTGCAGGAACCCGTTGGATGCGAGAAGCACAAAACCGATCGAAGTGGAGTTGCTTGGGGGAGGCCTGTGTCCAGCAGTGGGCGTCTTTTGGCTGAAATGATGATGATGATGAAACCTGATGATCTTGATAAACCTGATAAAGTTAAGGATGTTTTACGACGGGTCAGCGGTATTGTCCGAAAGGGTTACCGCTGGCCCGGAACATAAAGGGCTAAGGAAGGAACACGGGTGGGTTTTAGTCAGTAAGAGTCTGACATTCCCTTCCGCTCCACCCAGAGCGGGAAGGGTCATTTGATGATTTACCACCCGGAAAAAAAAGCGCCAAAGATGTTGAAAGAAAAGTTGCCACAAGTTGCGCCGACCCCAAATAAATTTGGATAAGGGCAGGAGAATGGTGATTATGATTTGAAAGGGGCTAAAATTTAGTCAATTCTAGGTACAGACACCAGCACATCAAGCTACTACAATCTGTCAAATTTAATAGATTTTCAACTTTATCGCTTAAGCATAAGGCTCAAAGTTGCTTATTAAAATTTGACAGTTTCGTGTAGCTTGATGTGCTGGCGTCTGTACATTACCTTTAAATATAGGTAAATTGTGATGTGGGTGAAGGAAAACATCGTGAGGAAACCGGCATATCCTTGAACCAATAATGCGAAGACATGTGACATCTACCAACCCGCATCGGCCCGCGTGGCCCACTCCATCTCACAGAGAGGAGGCCTATGTCCCAGCAGTGGGAACATTATAGGTTGAATATGTATATGTGTATGTGTGTGTGTGAATATGTGTATGTGTGTGATGAGGGAGACAATGAATCATGCTGTGATGTGGAAGGTATGATAAATAACATCCTGCTGTGCTTATTAAGCAGATATCAGTATTCAGATTAATTGATAAGATTATCATGTTATCAGAAGACGGTCCATTTTCCTTATAATAACAATATTAGTGCTATTCTTGGGTTAGGTAAGCATTCCAGATGTATTATTAGGCAACTGTGCGTGTATGGAAAAATTTGATAGATTAAGTTAATATTGATCACCGTCAAGTTTTAGGAAAAGTTAATCATAATGCTGATCCTGCTAAACTAATATTATAAATCCGAAAGTTTGTGAGGATGGATGGATAGATGTTTGTTACTCTTTCACGCAAAAACTGCTTAACGGAATTTGATGACACTTTGCAGTAATATAGCTTATACATTAGAATAACACATATGATACTTTTTATTCCGATATTCCCACGGGATAGAAATGTATGCGGGTGAAACCGCGGGCCGCTGTTAGTAATATCATAAAGAGGTATTTTTTTTTGTTTTTTAGAGGTAACAATAGGAACCAGCGACGCGGTAGCCCTAGAAGAGACTCCTACCTAAAGGAATGGGCCCTAATTTATTTCAAAAGAAAGACGGAAGGGAGGCCTTTATAATAATAGGAGGAAGTACAGTGCGTGCCACGTAAGAAGAGACTTGACCCCGCCTCCCCCGCTCTTTCCGCCGCCCCTATGACGTCCGGTCCCGTCCCGCACTCAGACCTCATACCGCTAAAGATACCTAAAATCGTGTTCTGCGCATGTCAGACCACGTGGTGTGTCAAGTCTCTTCTTACGTGGCACGCACTGTACTGATCTGATTATTAAAAAACCAGACAAGTGTGAGCCAGACACGCGCACCGAGGGTTCCGTACTTTGTAGATATGTAAATAGTTTAATCACGGGTTTTTTGAAAATGTAACTACAAATTTACGGTTTTCGGATTTTTTCGTTTACTTGTACTCCATGAACTTGCTTCTTGCTAAATTTCATGATTCTAGGTCAACGGGAAGTACCCTATTTTGATTCCCTTGAAATGTACGTTTTTTGCAGCATAAACGGTCGTATCTTTTTTTACGTTAACTTAGAAGTTGGATTTTTTCACAGCTTTAAGTTACTGCCTGAGTATATGGTTTTAATTTCAAATCGATACCTCCACAGGTTCCCGAGATAAAGGGTCTTGACAGACAGACGGACAACAATGTGATCGTATAAGGGTTCCGTTGTTTCCTTTTGAGGCACGGAACACTAAAAAAATCACTAACAGAAAGCTATTATTGTCGAGTGCCATAGGATATGCTTTTTGATAAAGTTGACTTCCACGTGGACGGAAGACGGATAGAAGCTCGTACTAAATGATCGTCTCAACAAACAATCCTAGACAGCGTGGCAACCCTAAATTAGTGCAGAATTAACACGCGGCACTATAGAGCGACACACCTGAGCTCGTAGCAAAGTAAACATCCCACACTGGGATACAGTATCATGTGCACTATCATTGAACTAGTCTACTAGACTTTATTAGTGTTTACTAGAAACGTATATAGGATTAGCTTTACAACAGGCGAAGGATAGATGCAATAGTGAGAGAAATTCTTTTCCTTTTGGGTGTTGAGTTTAACAGTCACTTACTAGAAGTGGTAACTATAGGTGCCACGCCTTGTGTAGCAAAGCCCCAGTCCTCATACAGGAAGTCAGAGACCCAGACGTGGGGACAGAATAGGTTGATAATCAACCTATAGGCGAATTCCATCAAAAAAGCTGAAAGCTATTTAAACGCGTTCAACAGCTGTCAGTGTCAATATTACCAACACAACAATGATGACACTGACAGTTCTTGAACGTCAAAATTACATAAGACTGTCCTCCAAAACGCCCGCCCTTCACTACTTCTTAGTGGTTTAACTGGGAAGAAGAAGGGTCGCAATGAATTCCCCAACAGCGTATCAATATTACCAACACAACAATGATGACACTGACGGCTCTTGAACTTGATTTAGATGTGCTGTTTTGTATGTCAAAATAGGCGTTTCCCAAAACGCCTGCCCTTCATCCTAGGCTGGAGAGAAGGAGCAACAAACTCCCCAGTAGCACTGCTATTTGTTAAGTTAGAAGAAGATCCGTTATAGGCTCTATATTAGTCGTATGTTTTATCTGCGCATTAAAATTTTTTTTTCGATTACCTAAATCATATCTGATATAGGAGTTGAAAAAAGATCATACGAGTTTTCGTTAAGATAATTTTGGTCGTTGGTTTATTTTTACTAAGTAGGTAAATAGGTAATTGGCTTATCAACCTATTAATCACTTGTTTGTTAGAAAGCCAAATGATAATTATTAAGATAACTTGCTTCTTGCTTGCTTGATATTATTTTTACTACACTTGGGTAGTTGTACTCTGTACTTCGGTAGGTACATACTCAGAAGCAGAACTTAGCAGAGAAGAAAAGTATACACGGCATATATTATTTTCTTCTCTGTTTGGGATAGGTTTGGCAAAAGCGTCTTCTTGTATTGTCATGACACATTCGATCATCACCAATGATATTTTTGCCAAGTGATAAGATGAGATCAGAATTTAAATTAAGATATGCATTTTAAAAGTAAGGTTGGAAAATTCTTCAGAGTTATTTTTTAACTTGAGGGGTTTGTGTAACGTAAGTAAAAAAAGCCGCATGGGTCGAACGATCACGTTAAGCTACGCTTGCAGTGCAGTGCTTGGTCCATGGATGGGTGACCATCTTTACATACCAAGACCCCTCCGTGCCTCGCAAAGCACGTTAAGCCGCTGTTCCCGGCTGTCATTCGTTACAGGCCGTCAGAAGCCCGAAAATCTGACAACCAGTATTACCAAGGGGTATCGTATTACCCAGTAACTGGGTTGTAGAGGTCAGATAGGTAGTCGCTCAATGTAAAATACTGGTATTCAGCTGCATCCGGTTAGACTGGAAGCCGACCCCAACATAGTTGGGAAAAGTATATTTTAGGAAGTACTTAAAAGAAAAAAGCATAGTGCTCCTTTCTTAGGAATAGCTATGATAAGTGATAAGATTGGTTTAAGATTAGGACATTACTGCATCTGTCCTTTAAGGCTATACAGGGTGGCAACGCGCTAAGGTTACTACAGCCTTGAGTTAAGCGCATGATTCTAGACTCTCCGCACAGAAATTTTTCGTAAGAAAAAAAACACTCCGGGAGTGCCGACAGAAGTGAAAACAAAACACAAACAGAAAACTTTGCCATCACTCACTGACATATCGGATATACATTAAAACCGAGTAGCATCCCGAGGACAGCCGAACACATCCGAAGCGGGTATTTTTTTAATCGTCTTATAAACGAAACACGCGGGGTGTCGCTTACGGTAACAGTGGCACGAGTTCAATGGTTTTTTCCCATCTCAAAAAATGCCCAACGCGCCTAAAGAAGTTTTCACTTCAAAAAATCGCGACTTTTTCATAGAAAAATGCTGTCATTGTCATGTCATGTCATTCTGTGTATGGTCAAAATGTATGGAACAGCTGATTTCTTTTTATGATTACCGACGAAAAATTTCAACGCAGGGCGGTTCAGAATCATGTTCTGAAACTATGGTAATAGGTTACGCGTTGATGTCCCTGCCACGAAAAGTAGGTGTTCGATCTCCACAAACACCGGTAGCCAATTCTTGTAAGATAATTGGCCCAACAATTAATTAAAATATAATCTTTACACCACCCAAGCAATAAACAAAGCAATGAACGCAAAGTATAAACAAATAAACAAAAGAACAATTATCTCTCATTTGACGTCGCGCGCGTGCGTCGCAGAGCGGTAGTGTACGACAAACTAATGCACAAAACCCAATCAATCAAAATTATACCTTATTTCTTTACGATAATGTGCTGACAACATGTAAAGTTATTTTGGTATTCGTGTATAGATGCGCACGCAGGCTACCAACGACCAATGACCGCGCTTTCACTGTCGTCCATCTTGCGATTTTGATTTTAAAATTGGGACGCCCAACGGTCGCCGTTCATGATTAGACTGATTGATGTTCGGTGACGGAGAATGTGGGTTTATGATATGTCGTCGAAATTACCGTAAAAAGTGCATAGTTGGGCAGTTTTATAATTGCCACAGAGTTGAACAAACATGGTGGAACACTCTCAATAGAGAGAGCAGGAAGATACTGGCCAACAAAAAGTTGTCTAAGAAAAGCAAGTGCATAATGGTCTATTGCTAAATTGCATTCTCTTCGTAGACACCATCACAGTACCTACTGTCTCACCTCAGCGAGAGCTAGAGATAAGGAGTTAAACATTTGAAGAGATTAACCAGACACCAAGGTTAGTAGCGGTATGAATTACCCAGGGTGCCTGCAGCTACTTGTGGAAGCTTCTGGGTAGATAGATTGAACATCTGAACAATTTCAGTCAAAGCATTTTTCCTGTCAAACGTTGATTATATCTAACATTGCGCGACCCCAAGAACATAAATTTCATTCAATGATTTCTCCATTTTCATCACTTAAAGGGTGAGGCAACACCGGTTACCGATATAGGAAATGGTCAGTCTTAATGTCTAAACAAAAATTAACTTCCTAGAAGGATTTACTCCCGTTTGAAGTTGATTTTTGCTTATGATACTATTACCCTTGAAGAGGAAACCGGCATGTCAGGAAGAACCGAAATTTCGACGACATGTGACATCTACCAGCCTGCACTGGGCCCGCGTGGTACAGCCAGCCCACTTCCTCTTATAGAGAAGAGGCCTGTATCCCAACAGTGGAAACGCTATAGGCTGATTTTTCACAACTAATATTATGTTTTGGTTAGACGAGAAATTTAGTCAAAATAGAAATACATCCCTTGCTACAGATTGCATTCACCCTTAACCCGTCAATAAAGGACCACATATCACAACCAGAAAAAACCGCAAGGGAAATGATTACGTAATGAGCAAATAATCTCATAAACTATCGCTTTCTATACTATAAAGATCGTCGTAGTGAAACAAAGCATAATGCTAGTAAATAATAAAAAGCAGCACACTAACTGCGCCGGAGTTTCGATCTCAGGCCTACGAGCGTGACGGACGGAGTCATTTACACATATGCATGGCATAACTAGGTTGTTATACTTGTTATCTAGTGCGGGTTGGTTATGAGATGATTGGCACTTATATTTTAATTTTATTGAAAGGCTAAAAAAGCCAATACATGTCTTGTCGGAGCCCGGAGGTGTCTTCTATGAGGATCGCAGAGGATTCGTTGCGCTTCACAGATACTTTCTTCACTTCTAATGTCAGATGTATGTATTGAATAGATTTACTAGTCAGCAAGCTTAGTAACATTATACTTCATTTCATGACCACTGCTCTCAAAATGGTGGGAGGAAACCGGCATGTCCTAGAACCATTAATTCGAAGACATGTGATATCCGCCAACCCGCACAGGGCCCGCGTGGTGGATTATGGTCCATTAGTGGGAACGTTAAAGGCTAATTAGGCTGTATGATTCTATAAGCTTAGTAACGAAACTGACAGTACAGGGTATGCTTATCATATTGTCTTCATCAAGCCTCAAGTTTATCAGCATAGTGTTGGTGGTTAGGCTTCACATTACCACGCAAGTGTAACTATCGTTTCTATCTTCTGACCCACCCCGTCGTATAGCATCGCCTGCCTGCGCTATCACCTTTTTTTCGCTTAGCGTTCTTTCAGACTTTTTTCTTTTTGTTCGGCTCCCTAAGGCCATAGCGTGATGTTGAATAGTCTATAGTCTTCCTCAATAATTGGGCTATCAAATGTAAAAAAAAATAAATCCGGCTGGGTGTTCCAGAGATTACCCTCTACATACAAACTAACAAACAAACACATTTTAACTCTTTATAATATTATATTAAAATATTAATATTAAATAATTAATCAATTAAGTATAAATATTGACAGGTCGTTGATTCTATCATAACTGTGATAAAAAGTGGGATACTCATCAAAAAACACTCTAAATACTTCGCTAGTTAAGGTAGCTTTCATACTAATTGGTTTTAAATTCTTTGCCAGGAACCACCAATCGGCTCGGGTTTTTGTGCTTGCCACGTCGTCGATAGGTACCATGAACAAAGTAAATGATCTAACAGCACCGGTTACTGAAGATAATAAATCAGGAGTCAGTGAAGCACGAATGATGTGGAAATGTCGGCTCCAACACGAAATGTCGTGAAAAAATCGTGTCGTTTTCGTAACGAGCGCTGCGCCCGCGCTCCCTGTCGATGTCAGTGATTTGTTGTGTGGGTTGCCAGCTTACTGAAGCGAATTTGAGAGGATTTTAATTGATTATATTGTTGGCGGTCTTTGATCTAAGTTTTATTGGCCGACACTAATAACCGTTTTGGAAAAGTTGTTTATAAATTATCTATATGGCTTATTTACAGTAATTTTAAGACGTTCTATGAAATTCGTAGTATTGAGTATTTCGTAGCACATTTTGAATTTCTCTCTACCATGAAGAAAAATATATTCACGAACTATCTTAGGGTATTGGGTTGTTTAACACATCTAATGATGTGTTAAACAACAACCTTTTTGCATCGAGAAAAATAATTTAATTTACTCTGATTAAATCTGCTAAGAATGCTACGTCCTGGGATTCTCTAAGACACAATGACCGAAACCGCGCGCGAAATTAATGCGAGATTGGCGGGCATAGCTAAGGAATTGACGTGGTTTCGAAGTAAGGTATCGTTAAGTGGTCATAAGGAATTGGGGCCCTGCTAGGAGACCGGAAATCTATTGGTCTAATTTTTTCATCACCAATTTCCTCCATACACAATCCATTTCACTTTATTTTTTACTTATCTGTAAAAACTAGCTGTTTTCCTAACCTGTCAACACTGAGTAGTCGCTTGGGTGAAGATATGGCGCGCCTACAATCAGGATGCGCAGGCGACACGCAACCGACGCGTGCGCTCACGCATCGCGTATGTACAGTACAGACATTGTGATTGGTATAGTTATTATTATTATTTTTTTAATCTCTTACACAAAACAAGTTATTTTTTTACAGTTTTTTACTCGCTAAACTTTACAGTTAGATGGCGAGAAGCGCTCGTTTATCACATAACTCAAAATTATAAACTTAACCTGAAATCGAATATAATATAAAACTTACTGCTACATTCTGTCTCGTGAATTTATTTTTCGACAACGATAAACAAAATTAATTCCAAACCGGACCACTGCTGGCCACTCCGGTCTAGAATCTACCGCCTATCAGTCTGACGACGTGTCCGCGTTCTCCAGAAATTAATTCTTTAGTTTTGCCTTTAACACACCTTTGCACCTTTAACACACCTTTGCACCTTTGGTTAGAGTTATTCCTTAATAATTCTATCTAATAGTCCGTGAACCCCCATCTGTGGAGATTGTCTTTGCTCTGGCCGACTTGGGTTCGAAGTCTATTTAGAGATTTCCAAGTCGGCTGCGGTAATGTGTGTGTGTCCAAGAGGAAGACTCTCAGATGGTTTGATAAAACATAGACGGATTATTGCGGTATTGCACTAGTTCTTTATATAGGCTAGGGCGAGTATGTAGGATAACCTTAGCCGTAAGCTGAGTTCGAATAACTTAACGATCATTACTGGGGACCTTCTTTCTAAGCCGTCAACGAAGATATGGGTCCGTCCAAAAGTAGTTATGAGTTCTATACTTCAAAAACCTACTCCCGATACTTTTTCGGACGGTCGAGAATACATCGGGAGTAAGGACAACTGCCAAATCGTGCTGTCGTTTTATTCTACATTCTTTTAGTTCTGGCCCCAAACTAATCGTAGGTCCGTGGGTGATAGGGAGGAGGAAACGCCCGTTATTTTGGCAGAAACTACGGATTCCGTGCATTGGGAGTGTGACCTCCAGTTACCATTTGTATTATATTTGGCATTCATGAAAAAAAAAAGAAACAAAATACGTTTATTTGCGGTAAACATGACGTAATAAAGAACATAAACACAAAAAAAAAATAAGAAAGGGAGACGTAGTCCTGTTAACGAAGCCTCCTCATTCTTCTCCGCTACCAAAAAAACTCCACTGGAAAAACGGATTATAACATAATGTATTTTCAATTAAATAAGTAAATTAAAGCACAATAAAGAACTATTTATATATCAGGCGGCAAAGGTCGAGGTGTTCTGTCAGTGTCATCACAAGGTCCCTGTATCTGTGAATATTTATTAGATATCCAGTGTCTGTATTTTTCATACTTTGAAGTCGTTTTATAAGTATTCTAAAGGTTCTCTGCTAAAGTCAACGTTATACCTAGTGCAGGCTAGTGTTTTGAACATAAATTACCTACACTTGCCAGCACATCAAGCTACCCGAAACTGTCAAATTTTCCTAATCAACTTTGAACCTTATACTTTAGCGATAAAGTTGAAAATCTGTTAAAGAAATTTGACAGATTGTAGTAGCTTGACGTGCTGGCGTCTGTACGTTCTTTTTTGACGAACGTATCAGCCTTCCCGCGGGCATCGTATTGCTGGGTCACAGGCCTTCTCTCGGTGAGAGGGAGTGGGCCGTAATCCACCACGCGGGCCCACTGAAGGTTGGTAGATCTCACAATGTCTTCGAATTTTTCGTTCTAGGACATGACGGTTTCCTCACGATGTTTTCCAACACTATTTTGAAAGCAGTGGTGATGAAATAATTTACACAAAGTAAAGCGCCGCGCGCAAGTAAGTCTGGGTTGGAAACTATGACCTACAACAACTCGTAAGTCACGATCGTGACCACTGAGCCACCACTTCTCCAGGGGTATCGTGTTACCCAGTAACTGGGTTGTGGAGGTAACTATTCGTGCTCGGGTTCATGGCAAAGGGCTCGACCCCTATTAAATGGGATTTAAACTTAACTGGTAAAATGTGGGTGTACAATAGGGTACACTTCTGCTTAACCCTACATGGTTTACACGCGTGATGTTATGTTAAGTTTACACGCGACCAAAGGTTGCACCACACGACAAAATTGATAGATAAAATTTTAGAAAACCTGAATTTGTCACAAGTAACTATTTGTTCTCGATTCATTATCTAATCAACTTCAGTAATTCGTAAATAATACCTCGATCTCGTATCGCCGATAAGATTGGTGTCTGTAAAAAATATTTTCTACTTATTATCTGATAGCATGGACTTTACCACAAAATAGGAATTTGGATTGGTCATAAATAACAGTATTTATTGTCAATACTCATCAGTTATCAGAAGACAAATTCTCGTAATTAAAAATGTTCAAAATCGAAAATGTTCGAAATTATACGTATTTTTTAAAGATTGAGACAGATCAGACTGTGAACTAATTACGAGTGTGGGCCCGCTGTTTAAAAAAAAATTAAAGCTAAATAAATAAATTATCAGTCCTTTTGATAGCCCAAAACATGAATCGGAATTATGGATCACGACTGGGAATCCAGTCTTCAACCTAAGGGAACCAATCTTTAGGAATAATTAAATTGGAGGCAGAATCCACCTTCCAGAGGCGGAAGATCCCAGAGACACGAAATATAATCGTTTCTTTTTAGTTTAAAGTTGTGTGGAAATCGGTTGTAAAGGCATGTGTTACGGAGGAATGAGGAAAATGCCGCATGGAAAGTTTTGAGTATGAATGTCGATGGCTCTATGAGAAGGGGAAGACCAAAGAAACGATGGATGAACTGTGTGAATGATGATATGGTCAGAAAGGGGGTAGGTGACTGTTGTTAGGCACGTTGCAGTAAAAGACGCGTTTGTTCATTCGCCATTTTATTACCAGAGAGAAGTCTTACATCCTATTACATAGAGTTGGAGCATATACCACAGATAATGTAAAGGTAGGTAGTAAGTACACACAGTATTTTACAACTACCAAGATGACGACTAATAGAGAAGTATGGAAGATAAGGACATGTTACACCGACCACAAATAAATTGGAATAAAAGCAGGACAATGATTGTGATGATGATGAAAAGAACGTCATCAACTGCCGTCGTTTAACCGGGTGCAGCTGAATAGCAGTATTTTACATGGAGCGACTGCCTGACTGATCTGACCACATCCCATTTACTGAGAACACGGTACCCCTTGGCAAGACATATTGTTTTCAGACTTTCGGGCTTCTGACTACCCGTAACAATATTTAATACCCTCAATTTTATTGCAAACGCATTAAACCTGCAAACAGAACAGTATTAATTGAGTGCCCGCCGGGGTCACCTGTCTCGCCTGTGATCGCGACCGACCTGCGCGCGCATTTGAATACAATGCGCCTGCGCAGGCTGGACGTTATGGTGCCGACAGCACGGTTGATGTGTTGTTTGTGTAGACGCTTATATTATGAAGAGGAATTGATTAAGAGATAGGCCATTTTTATTGACTTTGCTTGCTTGTAACTAAAAGAGAGATGAATATAAATGTTGATGGATTGAGAGGGAGAGAAAGACCAAAGAAAAGATGGATGGATTGTGTGAGGGAAGAAATGACAGGAGTTAAAACAGGAGTGAATGATAGAGTGACAGAGTGGAAGAAGCAAACGAGATGCGCCGACTCCAAGTACCATGGTACAGACGCCAGCACATCAAGCTACTACAATCTGTCAAATTTATTGAATAGATTTTCAACTTTATCGCTAAAGCATAAAGGCTCGTACACAAAGGCACCGCAAGTCGCGCAACGAGCGGTGCCTTCAAACTCAAACTCAAACTCAAACCATTTATTTCAATTAAACCATTTACAGGCACTTTTGAATTGTCAAGAAGTCGGTCAGTCAGAAAATATGAAGCTAGTTGCCCATTCCAAAGCGTAGGTACCTATGGAGAAGAACGGGCAAGAAACTCCATGGACACTCTTTTTAAATGATATTTTACAAAAATATTAGTTACATCATTACTTTTGATTTTAAAATTATATAATGTGAGAACGATGTAAAAAAATTAAGAAAAACGTAAGTGTTAAAAGCGTCCAGAGTGCAACAAATAGTACTTAACAAACTACAATCCAAAAATAAATTAATTAAAAATAAGCCGAGGCAGCTAAGAGATGACCAGCCCCAACTGACGGCGCCCGTTCACGAACATGACGCATAAATCAGCACCATTTAGCTCAACCATTTTGAAGGGAGCTAAATGATCTAACACACACGCCACCGTCAGCGAGACATTTGAGTGAGCATGACATACTATCAGCTGCCAGGGCACATTCGAGTCAATGAAAGACATATTATTACCCGGTAAATGGTAGCTATAGGGTACATAGAACTCACATCTGTGCTATGCAGTTATACAATACAAAGGAAATTGATTTTATACATTGCAAAGATAGTCTTACAATCTTCAGCAGCTCCAACAGTATTTTCATGTGTTAATCAATTAGTTGTGGAGCAGGACCAGCATTGAGCCAGGCATTTTTGTCAGCGATATAATCCCCTAACTTATAATATGCCTGACTGCATAGTGTGCGTTTTATACAAGACTTGAATTTTGTCTCATTCAGTTGAAGAATGTGGGGAGGTATTTTATTATAACATTTTAAACAGTACCCCATAAAAGATGAATCTACTTTAGCCAGTCTGAAACCTGGTTGAACTAATAGGTCCCTATTTCTAGTAGTATAATTATGTCTTTCACCTCTTTTACTAAAAAGATGTAAATTTTTCCTTACATACATGATGTTTTCATAGATATATTGACAAGGCACCGTCATGATGTTAATTTCCTTAAACCGTTCCCTTAGAGAATCGCGCCTGCGGAGATTATATATGGCTCTGATAGCTCTTTTCTGCAGAATAAAAATAGAATCGATGTCTGCAGCCCGACCCCAAAGTAAAATACCGTAAGACATGATGCTATGAAAGTAACTAAAATAGACTAGTCTCGCGGTATCTACATCAGTAAATTGACGGATTTTTCTGACAGCATAAGCTGCTGAACTTAGCCGTCCTGCAAGAGATGTTAAATGAGGACCCCATTGTAGCCTTGAGTCGAGCGTGATCCCTAGGAAAACAGTTTTATCGACGAATTCTAGTTTCTCTTGATTCAATATTATCTCACAATCACTACCCTTGACATTTGGTAAAGAAAATCTTATGCACTTAGTTTTTTTTCCATTTAATACTAAATTATTAGCAGTGAACCAATTTTGGACCTGCAGTAGGGCGTTATTTACGTCGTCAAAATTTGTAGCATGTCTATTTACCTTAAAAATTAAGGAAGTGTCATCAGCAAATAACACCATTTGTGGTTGATTTTTTAATAAATGGAGTAGATCATTAATATACACTAAAAAGAGGAAAGGACCCAATATCGAGCCTTGTGGCACACCAATTTTTACTACTAAACCAAGTGAATTGACACCATTTATTTGAACTTGTTGTTGTCTATCATTTAAATAAGAACTAACTAAACTGAGCGCAAGTTTTCCAAGTCCATAATGCTCAAGTTTCAAAAGCAAGGTTTCGTGATCGACGCAATCGCCTTGGAGAGGTCACAAAAGATTCCTATGGCGTCTTGGGCCTCTTCCCACGCGTTAAAAATGTGTTTTAATAAAGTTACACCGGCGTCGGTCGTACAACGTCCTTTGGTGAAACCATACTGTTGATCGTGTAGGATTTTGTTCATGTTAAAATGATTAAGCATTTGATTAAGCATTATCTTTTCAAACACTTTGCTGAAAACCGGCAAAACGGATACGGGTCTATAATTATTGGTGTCCTTACTGTCCCCGGATTTGTAAAGTGGTATTACCTTACTGTATTTCATTAAGTCGGGGAAGACTCCTTGATCCACACACGAATTAAATACTAAGGCTAAGTAGGGCGCAATAGTCTCAATAATGGAGGTACAGACCTTAATGGACATTCCCCAAAGATCTTCGGTCAATTTGATCTTAATTTGCTTAAAAGCCTTAATTACTGTTACGGGGTTAATATGCCTAAAGTTAAATTCAATCGGGCAGGCTGAAACGTTCGCCCTTACTAAATCAAAAGCGAGCGAGGGCGAGGAATTTAAGGTTTCAGTTGTTTTGAGTGGGATACTAGTAAAGAAATTTACAAATTCTTGAGCCACTTCTTTGCTATCGCAAATGAGACCGCTTGACGTCTGCAGTGTGTACTCAGAATTATGCTTCTTATTCCTGTTCGTTTCATTATTTATAATTTTCCATACGGTCTTTATTTTATTGTCTGCTGATTTTACCTTGTTGCTAATGTATAAGGCTTTAGCAGCCTTACAAGCGTTCTTAAAAGTTCTAGAGTAAGTAGCAACATACTTATTAAAAGATTCCGTGTTAATATAAGGCTTAAGGCCATACAGCTCGAAAAGTCTTTCCCTACTTTTTCTGAGTCCTTTAGTTGCCCAGTCACAAAATAAAAACTTAGGGCTGATACTTTTAGTGTTCTTCTTAAAAGAATTATTGAACTCGGTTTGGACTAACGAAAAGAATTCATTATACAAAATATTAACATTGTTCACTGTAAGGTTCTGATTACTTAATTTACAAATTAAATTGCTATTAAATTTTTTTAAATTAACTGATGTTATTCGTCTGGATTGAATCTGCACTTTTTGTATTGGCATGTTGGACTCAAAAGTTACAGTTTGACCACTGTGATCAGAAGGGAGATAATTAACAATGGCTTTATCTAAATAGTCGCAGGAACAAAAAACATTATCAATACATGTAGCAGTATTCGTAGTTGTTCGGGTTGGTTCTACAAACACATTTGACAAATTGAACGATTTAAACAAATTTAATAATCTACTGGTATTTAAATTATTTTCTAAAATATTAATATTAAAGTCACCACAGATAATTATTGACCTTTGTGTCGCGTGTCGCGTCGCGCCTGTGTGTACGAGCCTTAAGGTTCAAAGTTAAGGCTCCTACAAACAGGCGCGACACGCGATATAATCGCGCGCGACACAAAGGCACCGCTCGTTGCGCGACTTGTGGTGCCTTTGTGTCGCGTGTCGTGTCGCGCCTGTTTGAAGGAGCCTTTAATTGGGAAAATTTGACAGTTTCGGGTAGCTTGATGTGCTGGCGTCTGTACAAGGGCAGGAAGATAATTAACTTTTATTAAATTTCTAACTGTGGGTATTAAATTATTGGGGTCTTAATTCAGCTTATGAAGAAGATGAGGAGTACCAGTATTTTACATTTAACGAATGCCTATCTGACCTCCAATTTATTTGTCTTTTATTATTCTTATATTTTTCTAGTTCAGACACAGATGTTCAAAATCTGTTCAGAGAAACTAGTGCCATAAAGTATATACTTTATCAACTAAATAGGTATATACTTGATTAACAATAGTATGGTGATACCACCATAGGTACTATTCAATTATTGTATATTTTAACAATCAATGATACATAAATTTATTCTCTAGAAAATACTTCATTACAAAGTGCAATGTCCTAAACTAATTTGATAACAAATCGACACATCTGAAACTCAAAGTCACATTAAAATCTTTTTCACTTACAATCTAGATCTTATTTACTCATAATCGACATTAGGTATCTTTTGTTTTTTTAATCACAAATCAAAGATGTTTTCTTTGTTTAACGTTATATAAAATAACAACAAAGGCTTGAAGCCGACACAAGAACGAGTCGTCTGTATAATTGCATAAAACCACTTTTCCACACGTTGCGTATGCTATGCAAATCTTGTGCGCCCGCGCAGCTGAGAAGCGGCTACAGATTAGGGTTGGCGTGCAGTTTAAATGTGGAATTTGTTTGTGTCTATAATTTTGTTGATGTCGATACCATATTTATTAAATTGTAAGTAATACTTGTAACGGAGTAAGCTATTATACAAATACCTTAAAGAAAAACTAAATAAAGAAATTAAACGAAGAAGGGCTTTAGTAATCAAATGGCGATTATAAATGTAGGTAAGGTTTCTTACTTTTTAAGGGTTGATTTCCAATTGTGTTTCCGTTTTTATTTTATTAAATTGAAGTGCTCGCTGCCGAAAGTCGAAAGTCCGGCTTTGTACAGTATTTTTTTACTCGTCCATAAAGTTTTAATAAATAAAACCTTGTAGACTGTAGATTTATAGACCATTTTCTATTTTATTAAGTACCTGGTACTTGTTGACAGGCCTACACAGTCCACCCATGCCTATTAAACACTGTAATTTGACAACGCTGTAATAGCCCATTATTTTTAAAACAGTAACCGTGGAGTTTCTTGCGGGCTCTTCTCCATAGGAAACGACCAATGGGAACCGTGCACCTAGATTCTGACGTTTCATAAGTGCCCATGTAGGTTTATGTGAAATAAAATATTTGAATATTGTTTTTTTTTATAAATGCTCGGCAGCTGCAGCTGTTTATTTTAAAATTCTGCGAATGTCTGAGATACAAAATATTTTATTGCCGATTCGATTTTCAGTGTTGCCAACCCTGACACAAGTCGCGCGCTCTACCTCACATTACTTGAAGGATGAGTTATGCTATCGTTACAACATTAAATGAATAATTAATAGGTACTTACTTTTTACACACCCATCATTAAGTTATATTCTCATATCTCTATTAAACAACGGTTTTTTAAAACGTTTAGTAGCTAGGCGAGTACTATTTCCGATTTTTGAGAATTGTATGCAGTTGTAGTAGAGGAGCAGTGGTGACCCTGTGGTATCCCCCGACTTTGGAGTTGTAGGTGGTGAGTTCGAACCCAGTCAGGCTCGTTACTTTGTGTATTTTATTTCATCATCACTGCTCTCAAAACGGTGAAGGAAAACATCGTTAGGAAACCGTCATGTCTTAGAACCAAAAATTCGAAGACATGTGACATACACCAACTGGGTCAGCGTGGTGGAATAAGGCCCACTCCTTTACAGAGAAGAGGCCAGTGTCCCAGCAGTGGAGACTTTATAGGCTGATTATGCACTAAAGGATAATCAAGATTTACATGAATATGGCTGCTGTAGACTGGTAAAATGAATGGTGGGGAAATTCCGAAGGCAATCGGATTGGTAATAATATAGGACTTCTGTTGTTTATTATCTTTCTGATTTTATTTTGTGCCAAAGATTCTTTTAGTCCTTTACCCTCTGTACCACCACCACATTTTTTACCAGCACTGCGGTATTAATATTTTTAATCCACATTATGCTGAGATAGTATTATATAATATTAATATTATGCCTTCACAGCTTCGGACAGGTCTTTTTTATTTTTGGTGTATTTATTTTTTTGGTTGTTTTAAATGCTCCTTTTTTACTATTTGTATTAACTGCATGCGTGTTCCAATTAAAATATTTTCTTTCTTTTTTCTCTGTTATGTATACGTCAGACTATCTAGACTCTAGCTAGACTGTTTACCGTCACAATATTAAGTGTTTATCCTACATACAAAATCGAAAAACGAAGCACCTGGTTTTGAAAAGGCGTTTAGCTTTTGACTCGTTGGTGATCCTCAGCCCTGTAGAACTGATGAAAAAAGAAGATTTACAATACATAGTTAAATTGAAAAGGTACATATTACTATAAATTTAGCAAGCTGTGTGTAACCCGGCGCCCGCGCACGCGATGCTCTTTCGTTTAAGCGTTTCATTGGACTGTGATTCCTGAACGCTCTGATTTGGTTCGTTTTGCTCAATCGAAGGAAACTCGAGACGTGAATGTAATGTACCGAGAAATTGCAGTTGTGAATGATAGATGGGCTTCGCTAAAGTTGTTATCAACTAGGTAAGTAACTTATGAAAGCGATTTCTCTAGGATCTTAGAGGAACAGCTTTATGTCCCAGAAAAAAAGGTCAAGGGGAAGAAGAAATACACATTCAAGAATTATAACTGTCAAGAATATATACTACCAGCCTTTGCCCGTGGCTTCGCCCGCGTGGATGTCGGGGAATATACTACCGGGATTCAAAGTACTCTATGTGTCAATCCAGGTTATAAACTAACTGCGTGTATCCAATTTCATCCAATCTTTACGCGGCGCCTGCCTGTAAAGCTCCCAGTCAGCATAATGTTTTCCAACATCTTTAACAATCATCGTCATAACCATCGTGATCAATGATAAATAATTTTATTTCAGTAAGTATGTTTGCAACACGTTAATCATATTTAAAAACTAGATGAGGTCAGCGTTTCCTATCTGGCTAGTCTGAGAAGAAAGGCCGAAACAAACTCAGAGGTCACACAGTCTCTTTTAAAGTCCAGATATAATCTTGGTCAGATCATGTGAAGACCATGTAGATCGATGTCTGAGATGGTCTTTTGAGGAAAGAACCACACAGATTGAGTGGACCTGTCCAGTCAGTGTACGCATTTTTCAGAAATCGTGCAGCTCAACTCAAAATTTAAGGAGCTTAACGTGAAACCCGTATGAAAATCCGTTCGATAGTTTTTGATTTTATCGCGTTCTGCAGACTTCTAAAATTAGATATAATGTCTATTTTGGTATTTCCTGAAAACAAAACATCAATCCACTCGTACTTTCTCAATAATTATCCGTTCATCGCGCTCAATATTGGCAATACACCAGTTTTCCTTACCCGACACCACCAAACTAAAATCTAGTTATGAGTTGCGTTACATCCTGCGAACGAGTGCTTCACTTTACACGATCTAATAAGCACTGATCGGTTACAAAATAGTCATGAAATGTATGCTGAAGTATTTGAGAAATTAACACTGATCATTTGTTAGGTAGGTAATTTGATTTTGAAGGTCACTCTTCTAAGTAGTAGTTTTCAAAAAGAGAATTCTCTAATACCTTCCAAATTACAGAAGTTTGTTGTGGCTAAGTAGTACAACAGCCACACGGGTCGCTCGATCAGGTTAAGCTACGCGTGCCGCGGTTTCTCCGTGGATGGGTGACCATTTCTACATACCAAGACCCCTTCGTGGCTCGGAAAGCACGTTAAACCGGTGCCAGTACCGGCTGTCATTCGTAGATCTTTGACAGTCGTTACAGTATCGTTAGAAGTCCAAAAATCTGACAACCAGTCTTACCAAGAGGTATCATCATATTACCCAGTTACTGGGTTGTAAAAAGAAGTTGAAAAAAAAGCTAGGTAAATTGCTGTAGATAACCTTTTGACCGCCACACGTCAAAAAATAAAAAACGTGCCCTCGGCGTCAAAGTCTGTCATGTAGTCAAACCATGGCGTGCTGGGCACATTTTGGTTTGTCACCTATACATGACTGTGGCGGTCAAAAGGTTAAAATAAAAGGCAGAAACCACCCAGTAGTAACCCCTGTAAACCAACGTTGTCCAAACAGTAACTGTACAACGCTTTGAAGCGTTTCAGATAAGTGCCACGCCCTGAAGGTTATTAGGTCACGGTACAACGAAGGCCGCATGGAGCAGAATGAGAAGTTTATAACACACTCTAGATTTATTACCTTTATATTTTAAATATTCACACCATTACCATGCATAATCAGCCCATAATATGCCCACTGCTGGGACACACGCCTCCTCTTTGTGAGAGGGCTGACCATAATCCACCACGCTGGCCCAGTGCGGGTTGGTAGATGTTCTTCGAGTTTTTGGTTCTAGGACATGCCGGTTTCCACACGATGTTTTCCTTCACCGTTTTTCCTACCTGGGTTCGTTCTCTTGCCATGAGGTGCATGCCACGAGATACGATCTTTATCCTAATTTTGTGTCTTCAATATTCTTTCAACTTTTCATAGAAGCTGCATACTTATACATACCTACTTTTTATAACGTTGTATTACTTTATCTGCAAAAATAGTCCATAGAAACAAACAACATTAGTTAAATACCAAAGAATTCCTTGTAATTCTAACTAACATTATATCCGATGGTATTTCCCAACTCAACGGTAAAGCCCCCCAAAATGAGAAGCCTACAATTTACACAAAGAAGCGTGCCCCATCCTATTTGTACCTACTGAAAATCCATTCCAAATACACCCCGAGCAGACACATAGGAGCGAGATTAACGAAATGGTCTCCCTTCCCCACACCACTCCAGGGAGCGATCAATACCTGGCTTCTAATCTCTCAGAATCTTGCGTCCTTGTCGCTCGTGAGATGTAGATGAACTGCCTTCATCCTGGACTGAACTTCGACCTTATTTTAAAAGTTGTAAGGTATGTTTTCAAACGGGAGTGTAAGCAGGGAGATTATGTACTGTGTATAATCTTTTAGGTATGTAGTGGTATGCGGTTGTGGTATGCGGTGGCTTGAAAATGGGTTTTGTAGTGAAGATAAAAGCTGACATTTTTACAGAAAGGCTTTGTTGGAGTTGGGTGGTGATGAGGCAGTTATCCTGACATATCTGACCGCTTTTACGGAAATCAGAACGGTATGATTTTGCAGAAATTCTGGTTATTCCATTTACATTCTTCAATAGGTATTGGGGAAAATGCTACTCTGCATTGGGTTTGGGAGTTGCATCGTTTTGGCATCATGGCAGTCTGGGAAAAATCTACCAACATTGCTATTCTGTAAAAATCTCATCGTGAAAACTTGGGTGAAGTGAGTTGTCATTCCACTGCTGGTTGCCAATATTTATCCCAGCTAAGTTCATCTAAGTTTTCACGGTGAGATATTTACAGAATAGGTACATCGGCAGGTTTCAAAATAGGTAGAAGATAAACTTAGATGTAATTTGTATTTTTTTTGAGAGGTAGTGAACGACAACACAGGATTAGATAATGATTCTGTTATCAAATTATCTTGAAAATTTTATAATGAGTTCAATAATAAAACCGGAAAGTCCCTTATCTTAAGCATCTGCTGCTATATTGTATCATATTCATCAGTATACATAGGAATTATGCATAAACTTAAAATATCAATCGTCGTTTTTGGTCACCATATTTTTGAATATGTTCAGTCATTATCGGTTTACCTAAAAAACAATGACGAATTTCGGGCAGCCCTGCTTTTTGATTCAGATCGTAAAGGCTCCTACAAACAGGCGCGACACGCGATATAATCGCGCGTGACACAAAGACACCGCTCGTTGCGCGACTTGCGGTGCCTTTGTGTCGCGTCTCGTTTTGCGCCTGTTTGAAGGAGCCTTAAACCGGTCTCAGCTCACTTCACCTAAGTATTTATAGTGAAATTTTTACAGAATAGCACTTACTGCTTTGCAATTATCTTAAATAATCTTTGAGCAATGAAATTTTTTTTTGGGAATGGCATCTCGCTGTTCAACAGCGGAGGTTGTCGTCTGTTTCGTTAAACACTTGCCTCGCTTGCTCGGAAGTTGCCTGTGGGTGCCTCAATAAATTAAGGCCTCCAGCCAGGGTTTAAAAAACTTAAAAACAACGCTAAAGGGGGACCCCCTTTAGCGTTGTTTTTAAGTTTTTTAGCGTGTAGTCGCTTTATTTTTACCTCTAGGTAAAAATTATTGTGACGTACCTACGAGATAAATTACAATTCCCACATACATATAGTAAGGAAATACCTGTTTCATGATCTAACCACCTATAAGTTTACAAACAAATTCATAATAATATGATAAGAAAGGTGTGTCTTCACTTCTAAATAAGTTATTTGAAGTGATTCAGTTGACGTCGCCTGTAAGTGTCTACTTTGGAAACTGACTCTTAATAGACAGACTGATAATGATTATTATAGTAATCATTGTTTTCATAATAGCTCTTGGTAGACTGTTTGGTGATAACCAGAGAGGCCTCCTGCGAACGCACGACTTAGTGCTCATCCACACGAGCGACTTGCATTGTCGATAGATGCTACTGCAGCTGCCGACACGCGTTGGCGGCTGCCGCCGAGAATGACAGTTCTCTTTTAAGAGATTTGGGCACAAACGTTGCTTTCTTTTCTTCTCTTGTATTTCAAAGGCTGCGTTTCCACCAGGGATGTGCGAGGATGCGTAGCGAGGGTTGTGTGTGAAGCAAACCAATAACATCGCTTCATTTTCATAGCTTGAAATAAGTTAGCGTTGTTATTGATTAGTTTTACACACATTCCTCGCTACGCATCCTCGCTCATCTCTGGTGGAAACGCAGTCTAAGATAGGGCTATATCAGAAAAGGCCATGTCGTGGTACATATTAGGCAATCACCTGCTTGGTAGCCGTTCTGATTACCTAGAATGCGCTGGTCGTAGGCAATTTAAGTATTGCCACTCATGAAGGCTATATTAATTTATCTCTTTTCCTGTCGACGCAATTTTGAAGTTTGAAGTATTGACTAATGCTTACCGCATTAGTCAAAACGGTGAAGGAAAACATCGTGAGGAAATCGTCATATCCTAGAACCAAACGTTCGTAGAAATGTGACATCCACCAACCCGCACTGGGCCCGCTTGGTGGATTACGGCTTACTCGCAGAAAGAAGGGGCCTGTGTCCCAGCAGTGGGAAGATTATAGTCTGATTATATATATCTTATCTTATCTTCTTATCTTATTTTCCTTATCTAATCTTGATTTTGTTTATATTTTTCATAATTTAGTGTACAAATTATAGTCAACGAGCAAGAAAACATGCACGTCAAATGTCTGAAAAATGGAATTTCTTCGTTATAAATAATCCACATGTTCTTTGTTCCACTCTTTAACCAACTTACAAAGATAGAAAGAAAGGTGGTCGCCTCCTTTGTTCATAATTAACGACGCTACATGTTAGGCTTCTATACGGTCTCTTAGAATAACATGCTATTAGATATCATATCAATCACACACGTAGATATTTACAGTGCGTGCCACGTAAGAAGAGACTTGACACACCACGTGGTCTGACATGCGCAGAACACGATTTTAGGTATCTTTAGCGGTATGAGGTCTGAGTGCGGGACGGGACCGGACGTCATAGGGGCGGCGGAAAGAGGCGGGGGATGCGGGGTAGTCTCTTCTTACGTGGCACGCACTGTACCTACATTAGATCACGCTTATGTGGCCCTGGTATCACATCAATCTGCTTCCAGTCTAACCGGAAACAACTGAAAAAAAGGACGAGTATGTTACATGGAGTGACTTCCCATCTGACCTCTACAACCCAGTTACTGAATAACATGATACCCCTTGGTAAGACTGATTGTCAGACTTTTGGGCTTCTGACTACCCGTAACGACTTTCAAAGATCTGCGAATGACAGCCGGGACCAACGGCTTAACGTGCTTTCCGAGCCAAGGTGGAGTCTCGATATACAGCGTGGCGCTTTAATGGCGACATTAATAATAATTTAACACACTTATACGGTTTCGCGTTTTCGTTATATGAACGTATTTTAACGTTTTTTTCATTTTATTAATTTGTTTATAATTTTCTAAAATAGCTTTATGGAGCAACCTGCACTTAAAGAACTGTAGCGCAGGGATTATTTGCCGGGGTCACGGATCATAACATCGCATCAATGAAATTAAAACGAATAACGTGCAAAGAGTAGGCGAATTGTAGGAAAGAGAGAGAGAGTCCTACGTCAGCGCACGGCGCAGGCGGTAGTAGGTAATAGGTAATAGGTAATACGGGCTGGTGTCCGCAACTCCACGTCAATGCGCGTATTTTGCGTACGGGTGGGAAAATCGATTATTCGATCCACCCCAGCTCCTCGAGGAAGGCCAGCAACGCCTTGGTGTTACTGACCGTCTCATGTAGGGTACCTGGGTTACCGAAGTACTTTGCCCTGTACGTGGCGACCACCGGGCAGTTTAGAAGCACATGTGCCGCTGTCTCGTCGTCCTCCATGCAGGCCCTGCACAGCGGACTGTCTGTCACTCCTATGACAAAGAGGTGTTTATTGAATGACCCGTGGCCAGTTAAGGCTGCAGTAACTATACGCAGCTTTTGTTTAGTTAGACGGAGAACCTGCTTCGTGAGGCGGCCGTCCAATGTGGGAAGTGCTTCCCTGGCCTGCCTGCATTCGCCTAGGTCCGTCCATAGTTTGTTGTGTTGGTCTCTAGTGCGTTTCCTTACCAGAGTGCGTATATACCCGAAGGGGAGTGGCGCGATGGGCTCAGGTCCCACTGGTGCCATGCTCGACCCCCTTCTGGCAAGCTCGTCGGCTGCATCATTACCTAACGAGCCGCTGTGTCCTTTGATCCATTGAATGGTTATATTATTGAGGTTACCCACCTGGTTGAGGCGCTGGTGACACTCGTATATTAGCCCAGAGTCAACTGTATAACTGTTCAGCGCTTGCAGAACAGCCATACTGTCTGAGAGTATGCGGATTGAGTGTTTCTTTACTTCCCTGGCCATGATGGCTGAAGCGGCCAGAGAGATGCCCAAGCATTCAGCCTGGAACACTGTATTGTGGACCCCCAACGGTGTGGCTATATGTATGTATGTTGAGGTCCTCCGAGAAGATTCCAGCACCTGTGCCACTACCTGTTTTGGAGCCATCCGTGAAGATACGCAGCTCTGTAGGGCGCAGCCCTTCGCATCGGCGATCCTCGTGAAGCTGGATCCTGTATTTTTTATCAAAGATAAATTGTTTAGGAACCCGGTCGTTTATGGCTTTTGTGATGGGGAACTCCTTATGGAGTCCCTCAAGCAGCGCGGTGTGTGGTGTAATACTCTTGCCCCAGAGATTTAGTGTGTTAAGACGTACTGCCGCCATCGTTGCTTCCTGTTGTATGAACAGGTGGAGCGGTGGAATTCCTAGGATGGCTTCAACTGCTGCAGTCGGGGTAGTCCTCATGCAGCCCGTAGTCGCCATGCAGGCTAGTCTTTGCATGCGTTGTAGTTTGTTGGAGGCTGACACTAGCTTGGTGCGGGGCCACCAAACCACAGCTCCGTAGCTGATCATAGGGCGGATCACTGCAGTGTACAGCCAAAGTATAATTTTAGGGGATAGGCCCCACCTCTTACCTATCATTCTCCTGCATTGCCAAAAGGTTATGCAAGCCCTGTTGAGTTTGTTGTCCAGATGGCTGCTCCAGTTTAACTTACTGTCTAGTATTACACCGAGGTACTTGACTTCGTTGGTCAACTGGAGTTCAGTATCGAACAGTTTAGGTAGGCGAAAAGGGCCTAAGGCTCGTTTATGGGTAAACATGACTAGTTCAGTTTTAGTAGGGTTCACTGAGAGGTCAAAATCCCTGCACCATCTCTCTACGATACGTAGCGCTTGCTGAGTGAGGTTACATATCGTGCCCGTTACCTTCCCCGAAACCAGGATTGCAAGGTCGTCGGCATAACCTACTGTGTAATAGCGGTTGGCGTTGAGTTTGGTGATGAGGTCATTAATCACCAGATTCCATAGAAGGGGCGAAAGGACCCCGCCCTGGGGGCAGCCTCTGGCTATCATGGCCAGCTGCTGCTCGCCTTCAAGGCGAACCACTCGTTTACTTAGCATGTTTGTGATCCAGTCCGTTAGTACCTGTTCTACTCCATGTTTGGAGAGGGCGCTGTTGATACTGGAGAAGTTGGTTTTGTCGAAGGCTCCTTCGATGTCTATGAAAGTGACCAGACAGGCGCCTTTCTGATGAATCGCTTCCTCTATCTGGCTGACTACCAGATGAAGTGCGGATTCAGTCGACTTACCTGAACTGTATGCGTGTTGGTTACCGTGTAACGGTAAAGTCTTTAGAGCGCCATCCCTCAGTTCCCTATCGCACAGCCTTTCCAAGGTCTTTAGTAGGAACGAGGTCAGGCTGATTGGTCGGTGGGATTTGGCGTTAGTGTAGTCACCCTTACCTGGCTTAGGGATGAATATTACTTTCACAGGCGGTAGTATTCAAATTACGAATTATTTTATGTTGTTATAATTTTTATGATTCCTGGCCACTAGCCCTACCCGTGTGTTAAATTAATGTCGACATTGTAGCGGCACGTTGTATAATGGAAGGACACCCATCCAAGAACTGACCGGGGGAAGCGTAGCTTCTCTGTCGAATGACCCGTGCGACTGTTAGTTCTCAAATCGCAACGCTTATCACAGCTCTTTATCTATGTTTTCTGTCTTTTCTAGTTTTAAGGTGTATTTTGCTGTAATGCCAAAAACGCATTTCTGTCTACAACCTGAAGTACTTCTTAATTATTCTTCAGTAGCAAAAGTACTTTTATTTATTCGCCATAAGATCCATTATAAAAGCTACGATGTTTTTCCTATCCATCAAAATAGCCTTGTAATGTCCCGTTTTATTCCCTTTTCCTACTTGAATATAATCAGTATTCAAAAAGAGTTTTCCTTCACACAATTTTCCCACTTACATTTTTCAAGCAACGTTCGCTACAAGACACGTCTCACAAAACCCACAAAGAAAGAGCCAGAGGGGGGGTGAACGCTCGAATATTAATTATCGCCGCCACCCCCTTCACCCGCAGGGGCAGGGTAAGGGGGTGAGCTCCTGAGACAGCGCCTGGCACCAATACTCCTGGTTTAAGAGTTAGGGAGGAAGACTGGCCGGGGATTTAATGGGGGTTGTAGTGGAAGAAAACCGTAAATAATTTCCTTTATTTGGAATGGCATTTATTAAGACAAGTTGTCTCTGCTGTAGATGGGTTTGGCTTTAAAAATTAACATTAATTCTGAGTGTACCTACTAGATATATTTTTCCTGAACAAATAAGATTTTACACAAATAAATTTTATTATTCGATTATTAGGATGCCTCTCATACATTACATCTTTGTTTGTTTACAATTAAATTGTGATTTCTTAAAATTTCACACTATCTCCTGTACTATAAAAATAAGATTTGGGAAAGCTCGGAACAAAGGCTTTTCTAACAAAGAAGTATTTCATGGCGTCATGAGTCAGCAGTGACGAGAGAAACAGAGGGCTTCGTAAAAAAGCTTGCTCGGAGAAATAAGTACCGTACCTACGTAGTTTTGTAGCTTCTTTTCAAAAGCCATAAAAATACAGGCACACTAAACGTTTTAACTTTATTTGAAATGCTTGCAACGCTTTAGAACTATGTTGGGGTCAAGTGAGGGGTAAGAGGCGAGGGGTAAGAGGAGAGTTCCCTTACCCCTCACCTGACCCCAACATAGTTGGGAAAAGGCTAGGCAGACCGCAGATGATAACTAACAGAAGGAAAGTATTTCATTTTGATAGTTCAACCACATTCAACGCAGGGTCACGATTCAAAATCATGTAAGTACTAAATCCATGGTGACAGCACCCTTTTTTTGGGTGGGAAATTATCAAATAACTTCTCCCGCTCTGGGCGGATAGGGAGGGCGTGTCAGATTTTACTGACTAAAACCCACCCGTGTTCCTTCAGTTGCCTGTGCCAGGGGCCACGGTATCTCTTACGAACAACCCGCAACCCTGGCAGGCATTGGCCCTGGCGGGCCCTGTCAGTTAGTGCTGACATCTCTTTGAGGCGCGCGTAGAACACAACGCGCCATCGACCCGGGCCTGCGGTGCAATTCTGTAAAAATCTCACCGTGAAAACTTAGGTGAAGTGAGCGTGGAGTGAGCTGTCAATAGTGTCAATTCTTAGCAAAAACAAACTCACTACACCTAAGTTTTCACGGTGAGATTTTTACCGGATCGACCGGCTGGTCCTTACCGGACGGCGAGCTGGTGGTAACAGCACACTAATTGCGTAATATAATTTCAATCTCAATGTGAATAATTTTGAAGGATATTGCTAATCCATTGCTTCATAAGTTAGAAAAATGTATCTGCTCAACGACGTAATTAACGCAATGAATGATGTATACTGACAAAATGAAAACCATTGCTAATGATAGTGTGTAATACAATTATCCCGCAGGTTGCTTGTCGATGCCCCCCCCCCCCTACCACTCGCTGTTTTGTATGATCAGTCTATAATGTTCCCACTGCTGGGACACAGGCCTTCTCTCTTCGAGAGGGAGTGGGCTGTAATCCATAAAGGCTCCTTCAAACAGGCGCGACACGACACGCGACACAAAGGCACCGCAAGTCGCACAACGAGCGGTGCATTTGTGTCGCGCGCGATTATATCGCGTGTCGCGCCTGTTTGTAGGAGCCTTAACGCGGGTCCAGTGCGGGTTGGTAGGCGTCAGAAGGCCAATTCTCGTAATTTAAAACGTTCAAAATCTAGTCGCAGTCTTATCTCTGCGACAAAGAAACGTCAAAAACTTGTCAAAATGTAGGAAATTAGAGGTATTTTTGACAGATTGAGACTGAGATGAACGTTCTTAAAATTACGAAAATTGCTCCTCAGATGTCTTCAAATTTTTGGTTCGAGGACGTAAACGTAAGAAGGACGAAAAAGAAACGTAAGAAGGAAAACATCATGAGGAAACCGGCATGGTTTCCTCATGATGTTTTCCTTCTTACGTTTATAATTAATTGCTGTAAATAAAATTACAGGATTTTTAATAATAACCGTAAAGAAAATTTTTTGTAAGAATAATTTGCGAGAACTGAAACATCTGGTCCTATGATGTTGCCACGGTGGTGGCTATGCCTGTAAATAAATTGTAGGAAACAATGTAGCAAGCAATAAAGAAGGCGGAAATCTATGTTATTTTTATAATAACTACGATATTTTATTAGTTCCCAGGAATATTTCCTTCGGGTGTATAATTTAGAAAAAGTTAATTGTTATTATTTATGATATTTTTTACTGTGACGACTTTTTTATTATTTACATGCTTACTAAGAAATCTTACAATATACAATCTAATACCTAAAAATAAATATTATATACAAGTATATAAAGGGGGAAAAAGGAAAGAACTCCAAAAAAATTCGTCCGTATCGGTGTCAGTGGAAAAAGCGCCCAAAAGGCTGGTAGCGTTGCCAATGCTATTCTTTGACCTAAAAATAGGCCAGCCCAGCCCAGGTCAGCAAATACTCACGTGATATTTCAGATAATAGGCAATACGCTGAAAACCAAACAAAATCTTATAGGATCGTCAAATAATGTTAGCTAATTAGTCCCAGACAATGATCTTGCTGATTTGTTGTCTACATTCTTAGCTACATAATAGGTATAACAGATCCTCTCAAATACCCTGTACCCTCACATTCCTCAACCAATAGCATTACTCGTTCAATCTTGAATAAAGTCATTCTCCAGCAAGAGATACAACTAAACTCCCTGTTCACGCCATCTCAAGCTAAACTCGCCCACAATCACATTTAGAATTGATTACATTACGGCTCAAATTCAAATATCAAGGAATAATGTCAGTTAGGTCATTCAAAAAAGGAATAAGAAACGAGATCGATTCTCTTAAAATGAGAAGTGGTATCCGAAAATGAACCTTAGCAACGAAGAATTGAGTTTAAATTCGAATGAAGCCAACAAAATTATAGAACAATTTTAATATGGAACGAGCAAAGATGGTTCTCTAGGGAAAACCGTGGAGAGCGCACGCGAAAAAGGCCCTTATTTATATAAGTTTGAAGCAGTTTTCGCTCATTTTCCTGTGATAAGGTGTCACTTATGACTTTATGATGTCGGTTCGGTTGTTCAAGATCGATTTGCTCTGGATACAGACAAAGTATAAAAATGGTGATAGAAAATGTTCTATGTGGTTTACAATGCGGATTTTCCTTGTTTGTATTACTATGAGGACGCGAGTCGAGTGATGAGTGTGTACTAAGTGGTACCTATTTAATAATGAGTGTATTTAAAGATTCATCCGATTTTGATCCTTCTTTGTTTTTCAAATAAATTATAAAGATTGAAACATTTGCTTGACCTTTTGTAGAGTTTGAGTAGGTCTTCATTCAAATATTATATATTTAATAGCATTTTAAAATATTACTATTGAACAAAGTTTCAAAAATTACAGATAGCAAAATGCGATCTTCTATTGTAAACTTGTGAAGATTTGTCATTGTAATAATTTTTTTGTACCGGAACCTTCATGTTACGGAGATATTGAAGTTCTGACTTTTAGTGACGTTTTTTACGAAAACAAATTTTTAATAATGTGACATAACTATAAATACCCCACGACCCCTGTTGTATGCACACACATAAGCACAATGTTTTGCGTGTTACATTGCGCCGCAAACAGTATTATTTTACACAAAAAAATAAAAATTGTTTCCCAGGAATTATTTTTGTGCATTGTTACCTAGTTTGATGTCAGAATGCGTAGTTGACGGCTAGGTACGTGATGTCTTTATACATCCTGTATAGAAAAATTGTGAAATAAAATAAAGTGTTATTCAAAAGTGCTACTCTTTTAAACGAAACTTTAACAGAAAATCGCTTCAGAATGCCACTATACCTATTTACCATCATACACACACATACACACATTACATTTATGTATAAACACATTAAACCCACTCATTCTCTCACAGACAGACGCCTCCTACAAGAACAAAGAACATTCACGTAACAACAACATTCATCATTCTGTAGGCGCGGCTAGGGCGGGCGAGATGCCAGGGCGGGCGGCCACTCACACACGCACACACCCACCCTGTACACACACCATACAAAGCGGGTGTGAGTGTGTGAGTGTCGCTGAGAAGAGTGGGTTCGGTAAACATAGTATGTATATGGATAATAATTATGTAGGTGTTGAGAAGGTACCATGTATGTGTGTGTTATGGATGTGTGCGTGCGTGGAGAGTACTGTGTATTCATTATGCATGCTTTTGGCAATGGATAACACTAATATTATAAAGGCGAAAGTTTGTGAGTGTGAGTGTGTGTGTGTTTATATGTTTGTTACTTCTTCACGCTCAAACGGATGGACCAATTTTGATAGAATTTTGTGTGGAGGTAGCTGACACTCTGGATTAACACATATACTTACTACTTTTTATCCCCAAATTCCCACGGGATCGACATTTACGCGGATAAAACCGCGGGGCGCAGCTAGTAATAAATAAAAATAAAAACGTATAATATTGGAGACTAAGGCTATTAAAACCATCAAAATGCGCTAAAAGAGTCTCTACATGTTGGACTTCAGTGATTCTGTCTTCGGCTCGGAGAAATAGTACGATACCTACCTACATAGTATTGTTGCTTCTTTTTAAAATAAAATACAGGTAACATTATGACGTTTTAACTTTACCTAAAATGCCAGTAATGCTAGAAAACCTCCTTTTTCAGGTGTCAGCGGGGTAATTGCGTGACACACTAACAGTAGGGCTTTCATTTTGATAGTGTAACAGCATTCATTGCGTTATTTACGTTCATGGGCAGAATTTTTATATTTTTTCTTTCAACTACGTAGAAATGTTATCATTAATCACTACAAAACCGATCACAAAGGACGTATTTTTTGCTTAGAACCAAAACGGTGCAGAAATGTTGTATGAAATCTCATGGTTGCGCAGTTTTTCATTAATGCACTGTTTTTTATTTTTTATTTAGATATAAATTTACCACAGAGGTTTAATGTCTCCCATTAAGTTTAATATAAAATGTATGCATTAGATCAAAAAGATACTGGCTGAGAATAAAAATCGGCTGAATTAAACCGACTAGGTGAAAAAAAAAACAAATGGCGCGCATTTTGTACCATTGTAAAACTTTGATACTTCATATTTAGCAAAGAAAAAATGAAAAAAAAAATGGAAATAGCGATATCGATATGAATGCAACTCCAGAAAGTATAAAAAAACCTTTTGCCGCAAAAGTCGCGGGATAAATATTTAAAAGCTTAGGAAAACTTTATTTTCATTAACTTGACTTTTTTATTTTGAGTAGGTAAATTTTATTATGCTAGGTAGATTGGTAGTTGAAAGAAAAGTAGATTACGCACCTTGCTAAAGTGAGTAATTAATGCACTCGTGTTAATTTAGTGCCCTCGCGTGCGCTCTCGTGCCTTAATAACTCACTTTGCGCTCGATGCAACAATCTACTATTCCTTCCCGCGTTCTCCATTTATGAACGTCATACGTTTACGGTGAAGGGTAACTTTGTCAGGAAACCGGCATGTCCTAGAACCTAAAGTTCGAAGACATTGGACATTCGCCAACCCGCACTGGGCTCGCGTGGTGGATTACGGCCCACTCTCTCTCTCACAGAGAGGAAGCTTGTGTCCCAACAGTGGGAACATTACAGGCTGATTTTGTATGATGTAATGTATTTATTTACAGTGCGTGCTAAGTGCTAACACATTTTTGTTTTCTTTCAGACCGCGATCTCCATACATAGGTACCTACATCGTTTTGCAAATTAATTGGTGAACGCCATACGTTGATTTGGCACAGACAAAGATGTTCCTTATAACTTTATAATTGCATTAGGTCCATCTCATTTTGGCGACATCAAAATATACTTCGGGAGGAAAATTCTTAAATAAAAAAGCGGCCAAGTGCGAGTCGGACTCGCACACGAAGGGTTCCGTACCACAAGGCAAAAACGCCAAAAAAAAGTTTCTTGTATGGAGACTCCCTTTAATTTTAATATTTTGTTTTATTTTTATTATTTTGTTGTTACAGCGGCTATAGAAAAAAAACACTGAAAATTTCAACTGTCTACCTATTACGGTTCATGAGCCCGCTGACAGATAGACGGACGGACGGACAGACGGACAGACGGACAGACGGACGGACGGACGGACGGACGGACGGGCGGACCGACAGACTTAGGGACAGCGGATTCTTAGTAATTAATGCCGCTACATAATTATATCGTATTGTATTGTACTGTTTATGATTTTACGATTTTTTTTTGTCTCCTTTACTCTTTCACGCTGTCTACATCATGTATTGTCCTATCGCAGGTATGCTGGAAGAGATTTCTTATGAAATAAGCATCACCTTTGTACCTACTTTTCTCTTCTGTTTATATAAGGTCCCATTAAAATAGATGGACAAACTTTTAGAGAACATTTAGACCACCAAAATAAGGACGATGGTAAAAAAATATATAAGAAAAGCATAGATACTTACAAGAAAAATAATCAGCTAACGAAAATACACTAATGTGCCAGCAATTTATTATATTAGGTCAAAATAAAATCACTCTAACCATTGTTTTTATTTGGTTGGATATCTTTAGTTAGACGTACTGAGTGCTGTGTTAAAATTTGTCCATCTATTTTAATGGGAATCTGTATATGTGTGTACAAAAATGGTAAAATAAATAAATACATAAAACAAATTCCTATCTAACAATAGTCTCCTCTTACCCACATATCTACATCTACACATGCATAGTATAAGAAAGTGCAAGCGCGGGATGATGGAACGGGGAAGCGAAGTAGTCGGCTAGCTCGAACACTGAGCCGATAAGAGAGCTGATGTGCTATTCTGCATATTTTACTCAGTAAGCAAAATACTAGCAGTATAAGATCAAAGTCTGAGTTCACGGTTCGTTCAGTACACAGCAAGTGGGCAGCCAGCTTAGCTACCACAAAAATATCTCGGCGGGTTTTTCACCGCGTCGAAAAAACACACTGTTCGATTTTCAATTTTCAGCAATAAGCAATGCGTTGAGAATCCAGTGCGCGGAAATAATCGCGGCGGGAAATGATTATGATTATGATGATTCATGTAACAAAATTTTTGTTGCAGTATGTAGATTTTGCGTTACTAAAAACCGTTTTCTGGAGGCAATGTTGCCAAAAAAAAACCGTCATCACAAAACGTAGGTATCGCGTCATTTTTGTTAACTATAAATACTTTGCTTAGTGTAATTGAAATAATTGCAGAATACGACTGACTCACTGTATCTAAAGTTAGTTAGATACAGTGAGTCAGGGCCACGCCTGCGCATACGGGTTCCGGTGTTCCCTAGAAAACTATGTGCTTAGGTACATCGGCAAATATGACGGTTGAGTTTTCTATAGAGAATCCGTACTAATATTATAAATTCGAAAATAACTGTCTGTCTGTATGTTACCTTTTCACGTCTAAGCCACGGAACGGATTTCGATAAAATTTGGCAGAGAGATAGATTGACATACCTCGCGGGCGAAGCCTCGGTAGAAGCCTCGGTAGAAGCCTGTTGTAGGTATTGTGAGAGCTTTACGAGCTCTCAGTACCGGGACGGACCACAAGTAAACAAAACCACAATTTGTCATATCACTTCAATAAATATTCTTAGAAGATGGTTCTACGTTTTCACATTTTTATCCTTGTCAGTTAGCTTGTCAGCCAAACTGACGCATTTTTGTTTTATACTCTAATCCTAAAGTTAATTAATGTGTGTCTCGTATTTGTTACCTGACTTCTTAATCTGCCTCTTCTAAATCTTAAAGGCTCCTTCAAACAGGCGCGACACGCAATAAAATCGCGCGCGACACAAAGGCACCGCAAGTCGCGCAACGAGCGGTGCCTTTGTGTCCCGCGCGATTATATCGCGCGTCGCGCCTGTTTGTAGGAGCCTTAAAGATAAGTAATAACAAATTATTTATTATCGAATGATTCATAATTTTAAAAAATAATCAAGAAAAATAATAAAAAATAATCAATAAAAAATAATAGTATTAAATAATTAAAATTATTTTTTGAAGTGAAAACTTCTTTAGCGGCGCTGTGTACTTTTTTTGGAATGGGTAAAAACTTCTAAATTCGCGTCAGGTCACGTGACCCTGATCGAGAATTCGTAAGACGTAAGACGTAAAACGTAAGACGCGCGTTGTTGAGGACAGCGCCATCTATGCACATCGGGAAGAACTACGAGGGCCTCGCGTACTAACTACGTAGTTCATCCAACAACGACGAGATGGCGCTGAACCACGGATATATAACTGACGACGAGCTCCATGCGAGACCAACACCACGAACTGAAGTCTATCCTGTGTGCTTATTTGTAAATCTGAATAAATTCCTTTCACGAGAAGAATAAACCAGTCACTTTGGTCATCATACCTGATTTGCAAAAAACCCTATAAAATAAGGAACACACCTCTTAACACGCGTGTTTTGTTTATAAGACGATTCACAAAATACACTCGTAATTGTTCAAGTTTTTTAATTAATTATTTCAGTATAGAAAGTAGTATTCCAAAATAGCACATTATTCTGTCCGCACTACGTAGTTTCTAATTTTAGCTGAAGCGGTAGAGCATAGTTTTCTCAGTGGATTTTCCAAATATTCAACTGTTTTTTGAGAATCGGTTTTTCATGATTGCGTTACCCTATGTTATGTGAACGTAGCGCGCGCGCGTGTTGTGCGTCGCATTGCACATGGGCCCAGTATGTTGCGTTGCATTAGTAAGTATCTATGTCTGCTATATCCATGTTAATTTTGGTTTGTTTGAATGCTTGATAAGTTCATGTATACTTGTACCAGTGTTGCGTTGGACAGTAAGGGTGAATATCACCAATGAATCTAAACACGTTCAGCACCGCTAAACCGCGTCCAAGAGCTGTCTGTGTAATCACTGTTGTGGAATATTGACATTAACAGGTCTTGAATGCGGTTTAGATGTGCTGATCGCGTTCAGTTTCATTGGTGAAATTCGCCTCAAGTATATACAATAACATACCGCAATATACGCATCGGAGGATAACATATCAATATATCCAAAAGGAGCACATATCCTTTTGTTTTCACGAACACGTGTAACTGTTACTCAAATATTTACTGACAGCATGTGTTAGAACTAACTTTTAGAACCCCCGGTGCTTAAGGGATGTTTGCTACAAACGTAGTCGTTTAATGGACCTGAGACACGCAATCACACTCTTGTTGGGGATTACATTGAGTTTCTACGTGGATAAATAGACTGAAGTACCTACAGAGACACACTACTATAGTATACCAGTTCTTGAGTTGGTGCTCTTGTGCGAGTTTGGCACTTTCTCAGTAGCGTTCATTAGGGGGCCTAAAAAGGCCACTTTGACAGAATCATAAAAGGATAACATTAGGAACCATAATATGGCGAAGACAGTCCGTGTTTTCCTGTTTTTCGCTGCACTACATAGGTATAATCAAAGAGATTGGGATTGGATTTGAATTGGTATTTTAGTACAGACAGAAAAAAAATAACTGAAAAATCCTTCACCAATGGGATTTGATACGATTAACTTAACAGTTAACTGTCCATTATGATTCATAATGTTATCCTTTTATGATTCTGCCAAAGTGGTCTTTTTAAGCCCCCAGATCGATAACGTGCAGGCATCAGGACACGCTGCACACGACATCAAGTGCCTCGTTGTTTGTAGGATAGTAAAACATTTACGGTCCAGCGGGGTAATTTCGTAACCCATTATTTTTAGCAATGGCTCTTATTTTGACAATACAACAACATTCAATTCGTTATTTACATTGGTGAGCAAATTTTTTTTTTCGAACATTTTGAGCAATTGGTGAGCAGTATCCTTCAAAATGATTCAGATTGTGGTTGATCGTGTATTACCCATTTAGGGTGCAAGGCGAAATTATCTGTGAATCTCCGCCTGAGCAGGTTTTCCTTGCTTGATAAATTCAATTAGTATTAATAATTCACCAACTCGTCACTTTAAGGCTCCTTCAACCAGGCGCGACACGACACGCGACACAAAGACACCGCAAGTCGCGCAACGAGCGGTGCCTTTGTGTCGCGCGCGATTCGTGTCGCGCGTCGCCTCTGTTTGCAGGAGCCTTTAACCGTAATACGGCTACTATCAACAATCACTTCGAAACATGAGTCTTGCACTAAGATATTTATAGTCGCCAGGCAAATGAAAAAGAGTATTCCCAGATTGTCTTTTGTGTTTTCCTTCCATGTTCAAATCGTTATATTTTCACGTAATTGTCTTATCTCCATCAAATATAATTACGTGGGAAATATAGATGTTTTACGAGTAGATACGTGATGATTATTTCATCATGACTGTCGTGAATTTAATTATGATCAACATACAACGTAGAACAGCGCTGCAATTTGCAAAAACGTTAGAAATTTTGAATTTTCGAGCTAACTTGATGGATCCCACTTATTTATTTTGGGGTACTGAAAAGAGCTGGAAAAGGCACAAAGAGACGTTTACAGCAACAATACTCAGTTCCAGGGTTTATGATAAAACTATATTAATAACCTGAAACAAAAGTTTTATTATTCAATCCTGTCTGAAGACAATTTTGTCAGCGGTTCGCGTCTAACTGATGACGTTTTCTCGATGTTGCCAGAAATACAGCAATAATCGTTGGTACGTCATTTTCAATTGCCAGTACCTACTTACTAAAGTTGTGAATGAATGAATGAAAACATTCATTTGACAATAATACTGATGTCCTATTCTCTGCCAGGAAATACATAAGAAAAACTAAAGGCGAAAGGACTGATTGTTTCTAAAAGGATCACTGTCAGGACAAGTAAGTCTGTCACACGTAAATTTCAAGGAAACATGCGTAAGTAAGATACGTCAGTCGGTCTAGACTTACTGAGTAGCAGGTATTGTTGCCAGATTTTCCTGTAGTTATGAATATGCAATTATATTAGGAGGAAAATAAATGATGCGACGAAAGATGTAAGGTGCAACTTTCGAAAAATGCTGAACATAAACAAAAACTAAAAACAGAATTCAGAAACTTTATTACCAACATTTTTCCAAGATTCTGAAATCAAGTTAGCCTCCTTGTTGCAGCGCGTACGAGGCAGGAGGCAGTAGCAACAGTATCCTGCAGATGGTTGTATCTCGTGTGGATTGCCCTATCTAGAACAAATGGATGCATATTGTGATGGGTATTGACTAACATAGTGCATTTTACTAACATATACTGTAGATTTTACCACAATAGGTACCTATAATTGTAATAATTTATTTCTCTGTTTTATTAATTTCTCTTTACTTATAATTTGTAATTGTATGGATTGATTTTATCTGAAATAAATTGATTAATAATAATAATAAAAACTTTCTTTTTACAATAAAACCATACTAAATATACATACACTCATTCTGATTTTTTGTCAGATTATTCTAAAAGCAAGCTAAAATTGTGTTTTAATTTTTTGGTTTATTGTTTAATGGTTTTTCTACAGGAGTAGATTCTCAGCTTGTACTTATGGGATTTTTTGGAGTTTTGTATTATATTTAGGTACCGTTTCACCTGTTCAAGAGTAGAATTTCAGAAATTTTCTTTTCGTAAACCTCCTATAGCCTCTAAACAACATTAGGTATGTACCTACAGTCATGAAAATTAATTGTGTTTCAAATTGACAGACTCAGTCATTTTGTCGTGTTATAGTCATATCATACAACTGTCAGAGTAAGGCAGTTGTGATTTGAATATATGGATATAATTTAAGTTGGTTGTCAATCTGACAAACTATTAATTTTGAATATAACTCAACAAAAACTGTTATCAAACTTATAATTTATATTTCAGTTATGTTTAATAATTAATTAGATATAAGTTATTATGATATATGTATAATTTCATTTTAATTCTAATTTGTTGGTATTTTCAGAAATAATGATTCAAGTTGAAGTTTTCTTGTCTGTCAGTCAGACAGACAGTCACGGAACTGATTTAAATGTACAAAAGCAATCGTTAAATCAGAATATTATGATTTTGTCCATTTTGAAACCTATTTTGGAAAATTTCGACTAAAACTAGCTCAACTCAAGATTAAATCTGTCCTTATCTTCAACAGGTGCTGCTCCCGCCTATTTCAGGAATGATAACACACTATCAGGCTATCAATATCGCATGAAAATCCGATCACAGCGCGGGCCACTCGTGAGGTATCTCAGGATTCCAGGCCACGCTTATCAGTTATTTTGGACTGCTTTAAGATTGCGAACTTGTGGCCGTATTCGAGAAATAGATCTCGACAGGGCTCGAGTAGGATAATGACGAATTTCGGCGGCATATTTGCTCCAATCCGGGTGTCGGAAATGTTAAAATTTACTCATTTCTTACAAGCTGATAAAGATGAAAAAAAAATACCCACGCCATTTTTTGTTATAACTTTTTTATAAAGGGCAAACTATAAGATTAATTTATTTATTTAGGTACAACAACAGCAGTGCGTATTTATATTACTTAAGAGATAAGTAACAATCACGTAACAATAGCCTCGGACTTACACAGTCGCCAATTACTTAGAGGTTAACCTGCAATTTTAGTGGTGCAAGCAAATTAGTGGTTAGGTGATAAGATGACACATAATAATAATAATAAAACTAAAAGCAAAAATAAAAGGAAATTATGGCAAATAAATTCTTAAACTTAAGATAAATAACAAAAAGTAAAATAAAATTACAAGACGAACATTATTGCAATCTTGCCCGCTTACCTAAGACTAAGACATAAACAATATAAATATTTAGAAATAAAAATGCGATCATAATGGAAAGATAAAGGTGATTCGAATCGACAACGGCGAACTTTCGAAGAATTTCTTCGAGTGTCGATTTCAGAATATGGCCACGCGAACAGAGTGCGCCAGTTTTCGACATATCCATCACTTGAGATAAACGGTTCAATAGTAGCTAATCGAGGCACGAGAGGTGGTTACCAAACGCCACCGAGCGATAGGAATTTTCGTGTGTCATAATATTTAGTACAAGTGTGAAGTGGTTTCCGGAATGACCTAGTGTAGGAACGAATATTGTTTATCATTTTATACTTCATACAGCCTATCTATATACCTACAGAGTTATTATATATAAGTATTGTGTACCGAAACCTGGAAGTAGTGTACATTTAGAATAAGTACATACCTAATCGGTTCAAGTACTTTTCAATCCATATTGCATTTTGTCAAATATAGTTAATGTTTGTACTCTTTTAATTTAAATATTTTTAGGGTTAAGTACTCGAGGTTTTTATGGTTTTTAATTACTAATGTTTACTGTTTGGTATCTACCAACAGTAAAATGAACATAGAATTCTTTCTTATATCTATCGTAGGTACTGTAGAGGCTACATAACCGGGACCACGGGTAACGAGTGGCATACATGTCGCCTAATCTAATGTAGTGCAGACTGGCTTTAATTTAGCGCGGGTTCCATTCGAACATTCAGGCAAGCTTAGAACGGGGTGTCAAATATTTTATTAGGTATTTTTGATTAGGAGAACTCAGTGCTAGTTTACCTAGTTTAGTCGGGAATAGGTATGTAAATACGTTGTCAAAATAAAGTTAAAGAAATCCTATCGTTGTTTAAATACTTTGGAGGGCTCTTCTAGCCCCTCACAGTACTAACGAGCCAAGGACACGGAAAACTGCAAAATAAAGGCTCCTGCAAACAGGCGCGACGTGCGACGCGAATCGCGCGCCGCACAAAGGCACCTCTCGTTGCGCGACTTGCGGTGCCCTTGTGACGTGCGCGGTTTTATCGCGTGTCGCGCCTGTTTGAAGGGGCCTTAAATAAGTACTGGGTTGGTCCTCAAGTGAACGTAGAAATATCTAGAGGAGTGCTGCACAAAGTCCGTCACAGATAATCTAGGAACAAATTATTGAACCATTATCGTGATAAGCGATAAGAAACTAACCCGGTTTTCGAGATAAAGTGCTTTTGATGTGCGCGAAGATCCACTATCTGCGTGTTCGTGGAAAGCAACGTATGTATTACTTGTATATTTAGCCTTGTATATAATGTAAATATAATAAAAACGTGGATGGTTCCTGTTAGTTGATAATGCAAGCGTTTTCTTACCGTTTTTCCGTTTAAAAGGTACGGTACTCGAGATAAACCCTTTGGTGTTGCAGATAACTAGCCTCCATGTCGGTTACCATCTGTCCAGATATGTCCGGTTTTTTGGCCCCCGTCTGGACTTTGTCTGGCCTGGTCATTTTCCAGACTTTTCGACATAAGGGAATAAAGATAATAATTAATAATAATTTTGAAAAAAAGTTACCGGCATAAAGAAACAGCCCGTCGATTCTGTAAAAATCTCACGGTGAAAACTTAGGTGATGTGAGTTTGTTTTTGCTAGGAATTGATACTATTGACAGCTCACTCCACGCTCACTTCACCTAAGTTTTCACGGTGAGATGGTTACAGAATCGCACTTTTGGCTTTTAAAAGTAAAATGTCCGGACGTTTCTACAAATGTCCGGCTTATTGTCAGGACTTAAATTTTCATATTTCGGAATGTGCGCAGTGCGTTTAGCGTATATAAGAATGTGAGGTCGTATGTATAGGTATAGAACCAACATCATACCCGCGAGAAAACAATCAGTTGTCCCATCTATACTAATATTATAAAGCTGAAGAGTTTGTTTGTTTGTTTGTTTGGTTGAACGCGCTAATCTCTGGAACTACCAGTCGGATTTGAAAAATTCTTTTTGCATTTGATAGCCCAATTCTTGAGGAAGGCTATAGGCTATATAACATCACGCTATGACCTTTAGGAGCCGAGCAAAACGAAAAAAGTCAGAAAGAACGCTAAGCAAAAACGAAGTAATAGCGCGGGCAGGCGATGCGATGCGACGGGGTGGGTCGGGGAACAAGAAATTTCACGCGGACGAAGTCGCGGGCAGAAGCTAGTACATAATATGATGGATTGAGTAGCGAAAAGAAGTTTTGTGTTAGTAGTAGTGCCACTGGAAATTCTTCTGCACCTCAATATATTCACTGCACAAGTACCTACATCCTCTGTATGTACTTATGCAGTGAATATTTTGAGGTTGATTGTTTTTTGGCCCAAGAATTAGCATTGCATTCAACGTGGCAATGCTGCCAGTCTTCTAGGCACGTTTCCGGATGACAGCGATGTTTACGAGTACTTCGACGCCTAAGTGTCCTTTTGTTTTTTATTTATTTGTTTACTAAGTTAGTCATTTAATTTAGTACCTAGTGTAAATAGTTGGTTTTGTTAAATATTGTCAAACATACGTTAACTTTAAAACTCAAATACAATTTGAAGTAAGTACATATAATACTACCGCACGAAAATGTCGTGAGGAAAGTTCTGAGTATGAATGTCGATGGCTATAAGAATAGGGGAAGACCAAAGAAACGATAGATGGACTGTGTGACTGATGATATGGTTAGAAAGGGGGTGACTACCCAGATAATGCCTGATAGAGAAGTATGGAAGAAACAGACGTGTTGAGACGACCCCAAATAAATTTAGGACAAAAGTAAAGCGCATGCGCACTTTCAAACAAACGCACAGAGCTCGCTACCATTGACCTAATACGATGTGATGTGATTTCAATATAGTGAATGGTCGGGTCACGTGGCACAGCATAGATAAGTGGAAAGTGCGTTTAGTTAGCAGAATTGTTTGTGCTGTAATTAGCAAGTACACGACCGTTTCATTCATTCACTGCGAAGCGCATTCCTTGTTAGTCCGTAGTACTAAATAGAGAGATTCAGAAGTTCAGCACCATACTACGAGCAAAATATATAGTCCTCCAGGTGTATTTCGGCCATAGCGGCTAATCTGAATGGAGAGTAGTCTTCGGCGCGGGAGATATTATAGTACACAAGCGTGTGCGCAGACACAGGTGCACTCTCTCTTCTCTCACTCTCATATTCCGATAGCACAGCATGCAATCCGACACGACCGGGGAGAGAACACAAGCACACTAAGACAACCTTTGCGATTGACTTTTAGATCTCTGACTGACTCTTCCCTCTCTCTCTCTCTTCTTTGCGTCTACAGCGCTACAACATTCTTTCGGTGCGTGGCCGAAATCGGAACTAACTCCACCATCTTGTTTTTTCAATGCGATTTCCGTGACATTTACATTGTTTACCAACAATGCCCGCCTATTAATGTCCCCTGGAAGTGGCGAAGTTTTGGGCCAACAAAATCTAATTTCCTATCGTGTAATCGACACGACGAAGAAGAAATTCACTCGGGTCCCAAAAGATCCTCGCAGCATTATACCCGTATGTGTGTGCGTTTTCGCTCATTGTATCCCTCAACAACAATATAATCAGCCTATAATGTTGTCACTGCTGTGACACAGGTCTCCCCTTTGTAAGAGAGAGTGGGCCGTAATATACCACACGGGTCCAGTGCAGGTTGGAAATTGTCACATGTCTTCGAATTTTTGGTTCTAGGATATATGCCGGTTTCCTCTGGACGATTTCCTTTAACGTTTTACGTCGACCTACTGTTCCTTCTCTTTTCTGTGGCCGTAGTGCACAGATTCCCGCATCATTATGTCATGTGGTTTGTACGTGAATGCTCCTACATTCACACTTGCTACGATCACCGTTGGATGAAATTTACAAGTCAGAGATTAGCTTTAACTGCTAACAGATTTGCTTTGATTTAGAAGTGGCTATTGTCGAACGACAAGATGCTTTTCAAAGACTAAAATGAAAACTTTTCTACAAATGCGATAGATTTTGTCTATCGTTTGTATAATTGTTTAAACAGCAGCGGGGTAATTGCGTAACACACGAAACACACTCACAATAGCAATAGGTTACATTTTGACAGTTCAACAACATTCATTGCGTTATTTACGTTGTTGAGCAGACACATTTTTCGAACATATGAAGCAATGGATTAGCAATAACCTTCAAAATGATTCAGATTGAGATTCATACTGTGTTAATTAGGGTGCTGGTCATCATCATCATCATCCACAGCCTGACTTTACCCACTCCTGAGCGCCTCTCTTCTCATGAGCCAATCCCCATGGTCTTGTGCCAGCCTCAATCGGGTTCTACCCGCGATAGTAACAAAGTCGTCCGATAAAGATGCTAATTTCAGGATTGATATAATTACGATTTTTAAAACTACATTTCATTACAAAACTGCTATTTAAGATGTTATTAGAAATAAACAAATCCAACAGGTCCATCATATAATATCCCGACGCTACCGACAAAGTTCAAGAAATAAACAAATCAATTCATAATTTCCTCTTCGTCTACCTGTAATAGCTTATTGTCACTCATTTTTCTCACACAAGCCTGACGTTACAAGCACGTCACAACGTTTCCAATTGCCAGATAATAACCTCCTCAGAACTGGCCAGCAGCGAGCGAAGCATCCAAAACAAAAATATCCCGCTACGTTTCTCCAAAGCGATTGAATGGCTTCATTCACTCGATCATCGCATAACGGTAATGTTGGTCTATCAACCGTCGACCAGCTTTACCAGACCTGACAAACTTACACCAGGGCCTTTGAGACATCTTTCTTTTGGTGGTGAGAAAGGGGCTGGGGAGGTCAGGTCAATCTGGGCAATGTAAGAAGACGTGTTTTCGATTCAGCTCTCGTCCACCGCGCTTCCTCGAAGTGCTGCTATGTGCACGTACCGCAGTATGAATGGACGTCGCGCGTCGTCGGTACGATACGAAAATTCCAATGATTGCCCTCGATTTTTCAGTTGAAACCTATATTTGTTAGGCTATGATGAAAGTGTTCACTGCCAAGCTATTTATATTATTATATTATCTTCTGATGTTAAATTAAATAAAATAAAAATTCAATTTAAAAAAACCCGGTCCCTACAATATAAGTCATAAGAGCTACAACATGACATGTGGCAGAAACATCGACAGGTAAATTGTAATCATGAATTCAGCATATGATTCTACTGACCGAACCGACAAAAAATCAGCTGTTTCATGCAACGCTGTCAAAATGTATGGAACTTCAATTTTTTTTTTTAATAGCTGACAAAAATGTCAACGGGTTAGAATCATGTGCTGAATAAGTGGGAACAGATTGTGCGTCGAAGACCCTGCCACCCTGAGTGTCATCAATTTCAATTGAACTTATTCTCGCTTTGAATGTAGATAGTACGATCGCTAAAGGCCACATATTACAGTCAATCCAGAGCTGGACAGTCATAACGAGCCATAACCTACTGTTATCCTACCGAAAGGCGATACAAAATATTTTATTTCACATAAACCTACATGGGCACTTATGAAACGTCAAAAGCTAGGTGCACGGTTCCAAAAGCTCGTTTCCTAAGGAGAAGAGCCGGCAAGAAACTCCACAGATACTCTTTTTAAAAAAATGTGCTACGGCAGCTGACCGATTTTTTTAATCTAACTGACAATGCTAATCAGTCTTACGCCATGTTGTTCCATAAACACATTCACATGACAGACATTGTTATTTTCGGTACAAATCGCCGCCTGCGCACGTGCTAGGTATTAGACATGCTGAGCCTATCCTTACAATTTATTTAAGCATGCGAATTGTTAGCAATGTTTCGGAGAAACGATTGTCTGCCAAATTATGTGACAGAGTGACAGAGATTCAGAAGCAATTACCACAAACCAAACTATACCTAACTATCATTAAAAAAAAGTACAACGAGTAAGAGTACCATCGATACGAAAAGTTAGGGCGCTTATTTTTTCTAAAGATAAAATTTTTGTTGGTATTGGATGATCTCAGGAGAACAGGCAATTCAACTTAGTAGACCTGCACCCTGATTGCGTAACACACAATCACAATATGAATCATTTTAAAAGATAATGCTAATCCATTGCTTTTTATGTTAGAAAAAATTGTCTGCTCAACAAATTAAATAACGCAATCAATGTTGTTGAACTGTCAAATTGAAAGCTATTCCTATTGTGAGTGTGTTTCGCAATTACCCCGCTGCTTTAGATCAAGAAAATACGAGCTTCAATAAAGATCAGAAAGCTATCATCTGCTATAAATATTTTTCTGAGTTCTATTTAGAATCGGCTTTGAATTTAATCAGATATGGCTGAATCAATATTTTACCCAGAGTGACGACCATCTTTGAAGCCCATACCTACCCAAGCACTGAGAGATACCGGTTAAAGTAATAGATACAATATATATATATAATAATATATATTATAATCTTTGACTGGTCTCTACAGTCTATATTATAAGACTGTATGTCTGGTTTAAATGTTATAATAAATCTGGATAATTTTTTAACCAGTGCGCAAACTGTAAACATAAATTCAGAAATAATTCGTGGGTTAAAAAAAAAATGTTGTTCCATGCATTTTAACCGCTTAGATATTATTGCACTTTTATATAAAACAGCAAATTTTTTTTTATGCAAAATTTCTACCTTGGGGGTCTAGAATCTAATGGTGAATTGGTTACAATTGGCGCACTGGTTAAAAAATTATCTTGTATTATACTTAAACTATAGAGAATATCATTGTTAATGTTATTGAAATAACACGATTCATACGCCATCTACAATACGAATGACGGCGTAAGCTGATCTCAGAAAGCCATTTAAACCCAGACCATCGAAGTTTGATCGATCTTCAGAGAATAACAATAATGTCACTGGTCAATGAATGAAAGTGCTCAATTCAGGAGACCAAAGTTTGCCTAATAAAGTATAGTCTGACTCAGCAAACTCAGTTCCTATAAAACGAAAAAGAAAGAAAAAAGCCATTAAAACCAAAACGCACATCTCACGAAAGGAAGTTGAAAAATCCGTGCGCGCGGAAGCAGCGGCCATTGCCTCCTGACGCCGTGCACATACTGATGATCTTGCTGGAGATGCTAATGATCGATCGTGGGTCGTGAGAGGAGAGGCGTTAGCATACTGCGTGACTTGACAGGCTGTGCCCGAGTTGCATCGTGTGGAGGTTATGATGAAATAGGGATAGGTAGGCTGTTGTAGATGAAGTAAATACAAAATGCAAAATTTGCAGTTGTTGCTTCGTTTTGGAGATAAGTCGCATCGGTATCGGTAAGTGAAAATGGAAAGTGTTTTAGTATAAGTACCTACTACTTTAAATCAAGCTACAGGGTGGTAGGGACATCGACGCGCATACTGTAATCATGAATTCAGCGCATGATTCTGAAACCCCTGCATAGATTTCTAAATTTTCAACGGTTAATAAAAAAAATGCTGTTCCATACATCTTGACTGCGTAAGTACACTTTTGTATGAAACGGCCGCGGATATTTTTTTTTGATAACCTCCAAAACTTTTCTACGCTAGGAGAATTATGTGCTGAATTCATGGTATGCGTGTCGATGTCTCCACCCTGTAAGTATACCTATTGATACACTTGATACGCGACCGTTTTCAACACACATGAATGTTACAGAACTAGATGAGAAAAAAAGATAAGATAGTTTTGGAGAGGAAAATTACACCTATGAAGTAAAGATGCACACATGTGAGTGTAAAGCTTGGCGCTAAGAAGACGAAGATTTAAAACCAACTAAAGACTTCATTTTGAAAGCTCATTTCAATGATTTAGAAAATGCTTCATCTGCATATAAATAACATTATCATCCGATTAAAACGCATCTCGGGTGTTAAAATTCCGAAGTGTCAAGTTCGAGCGGTTAACATTGTGAGCAGAATTACGAGTGTACGACCAGCATATATTGAAACGCAGCGTGAAAGGGAACTACACTTATAATGTACTGATTATGACAGAACGTTTGACATTTGGCTTTGAAAACAGCGCTGTCAAAGATCGTCAAGATATGCTGGTCATTGCAGCAGCAGCAGTACGCGGGACGGGTATAGTACGAGGAATTGAGATAAAATCAAGTACTGGTGGACACATGAATCTTGTGGTCTATGACTGAAACTTTATGTCCATTTATTAATGGAATTAACTGCAACATGGGCTGTAAGGGAGGCAATTCAATAAAATCTTCGATATATTTTGGAAACCTCGGTCGAGATTGCGCATCTGGTTTAAGTACATAATTATGAAAACAAATACGAAAACAACATCTTGGTACTTTAAATTACACGCGCTGAAATTAAGATCAAAGTTCAATAACGTGCGCTGAAACGAAAAATGATTAATGTGGCATGAAAAGTATTTTGCCTACATAAGTTGGCACTGTCAAAGCTGCACCAGCACTCAGTACCGGGACAAGTAAATGAAACCACAGTTTGTCATATTAATTCAATAATAATTCCTAAAAGATGGTTCTACATTTTTATCCTTGTCATTTAATTCAGCCAAATCTGATTCCTATGTTTTTTCTATTCCTTTTGTGAATCAATGTTTGTAGAGTATTTCTGCCATCTACTTTTTAAAGTATAAAACAACCTTTATGAACTTTGATCTGTAGAGACAGTACGTTGGAAATAAACACAGTTACAAATAGTAACAGGATATACGAGTTATCCTATGATGGCGTCAACCATCCAGTTCTTATGAACGTAAAGTTAATATTCCAGATAAGCTGTATTGATAACAGATCGATCGCTGGCGTTAGAATCAATATTAGTCCACGAGATTTATTTAAAACCCGTTCCCAAGAGAAGGCGGGTTTATTCCACTTACCTCTTTAGTTTAACCACTATTTATGAGAAAAAATAGAAGAAATATATTCAGCTGCGGTATTGTAGAAACAGATTATAAATATAGATGAATGATTTAAAAAAAAATTTAAGGGGGAAGCGCTAAGGTAGCCCGCGAAATTCAAATTTTCTTAGGTTTTTTGCAATTTGCTGGTCAGCATTAAGTTGTACGTTGTTTAATATATGAATCGCGGCCGTATGAAATATGTGTTTACAGAATTATAATCATTAAAGTCATCAACACAACTCTCTAAGACCACATAAGTCCAAAGAATGATGATTTCATGAAACAGTTATTAGCCGACCCCTACACAGTTGGAAAAAGGCTAGGCAGATGATTGAACGGAACAAAGATTGAAGAAAAAGAGCGGTGAGTACATGCGATGGTCGTGTACTAATTGTATAACTAATATTTGACGAAGCTAGGAAAAAAAAATGCTTATTCGTCAGCACTGTATAGCACACACGACGATCAAGCTACACATTTCCAGTTTTAGCTGACCTCACATTGTATAAGCTTTTCGTACAATGAGAAGTCAGCTTATACTGGAAATGTAAAGCTTGATGTTTCATCGTGCGTACCACCGCACATACAGTACAACAAGCAATATCTACATTACACCTATTTGATGCTAACACTGGCCATAAGATTCTAGACACGTCGCATCCTATTAATTTATTCTCACACAACATTTTGCTTTTGTTAATTACTTTAAATACTCATTCCTCTTGGCAATCTATCAATAGTTTACGTAATTTCTAGGTAAGAGTAGGATTGTAATGATTTCTTAGTATTAGTACTATTTATTCAATGTTCTATGTTTGCCTATGTTTAATTTTGTACTGTACTTCCGCATTGGATACTGTTTACCAGCTGAAAAGCATATTATCAAAGGATGTTAAAAAATTATGATTAATCTGTACTAATAAATAAAGCTGAAAGGTTTGTTTAAACGCGCTAATCCTCTGGAACTAGCAGTCAGATTAAAAAAATATTTTTGCAATTAATAGCCCAATTATAATTGATCTATTAATTAGCATCTGCCCGCGACTTCGTCAGCGTGAAATTTCTTGTTCCTCGACCCACCCCGTCGCATCGCATCGCCTGCCCGCGCTATTACTTCGTTCTCGCTTAGCGTTTTTCTAACTTTATTCGTTTTTGCTCGGTTCGTAAGGCTCCAAGCGTGGTGTGACATAGTTTTATAACCTTCCTCAATAATTATTATTGTAATAAGTAAGTAATAGCGCGGGCAGGCGATGCGATGCGACGGGGTGGCTCGGGGAACAAGAAATTTCACGCTGACGAAGTCGCGGGCAGACGCTAGTTTTCGATTTCTTTTTTCTAAAAACACGTTTTTGAAAGGATTTTATAATTCAGGATAAAAGCAAACGGTAGGTTGTGCACGTGATTCTATGACATAATATACATTTTTTCTTTCTTTCTAAATGTACTTAAATCATTAATAAGTAATTGAATATTCCTATAAACCGCAGAACTTCACAAGACGTCAAGACGAGACACTAGAGACACGTACTCAAGTACAATGAGACAAGAATTCATATTTTGATTGCTTACTATTTGTGTTCCATAATACGGTATCAATGTGGAGCTACAATAAACTACCCAATGTGTAATTATTTTCTGGCTTCACGTTGATACAACATTATGGAACAAAGTATGTAGATTTCTACATCTACTAATAATAAAGCTAATAAAGTTTGTTGGTTTGAACGCGCTATTCTCTAGAACTATCAGTGGCAGTGGGTCTAACACCACGTTAGGAGCCGAGCGAAAAGAAAAAATGTCACGCTAAGCGAAAATAGAGTAATAGGGCGCTCGGGCGATGCGATGCGACGGGGATGGGTCGGGGGAATAAGAAATTTCACGCGGACAAAGTCGCGGGCAGAACCTAGTAATTAAATAAATTCTTGTCGATAGGTTGAGTCTGTCTGTACAATGTTTTATACGACAAAAATCTTCGCGAATCAATAAGGAAAAGCCGCGATCGTCCAGCCCGAATTGGAACAACCGGCATCGTAAACATTGATTCCCGGTATCACATAATGCTGCATTGTGACATCTCCGTCGTTATCAATGGCCGAACACGACACTCACACATTCTTTGCATACTCAACTATCTTGTAAGAGGAGCGCCTGCACGATGTACCGCTCTTTCTGGAGGCAATCTATAACAAATCTATAATATTGACGGAAAGACTGAGACATTGTTGACGGTATTATCGACAGTAAAAAGTTTGGAAAATTGATATTTTGAACTTGGCATGTGAATGAATCAATCATAGCTGAATCATTGCTACGAGTACCTAACCGGAATAAGGAAGGAAATTGATCCATTAAATTCGAATTATTTTAACTTCGTCTGCTAGTCTTGAAAGTTGCAGGGTTTCAGGTTAAGGGGAAAACATGACCAGAAGCGCGGTCACTGTCGGAATGCATAGAAAAAGAAAGAGAAGTGGGATGACATAACGCTGGTAATTTATTGCAAAATAAATTACCAGCTTTTATCTATTTACAAAAAAAATATTGTTTGGACTAAAACATTTAAACACTAGTGCTTTAGTATGTTGCTTGTAGAATTATTTGACAAAAAATGAGAATGATTGTATGTACTCGTATGTTAGTATGGTTTTTATTGTAAAAAGAAAGTTATTAGAGGTATTTTCATGATTTTTTTCTATCATATCTAATTAGTTGTATTATGTTTTCAACACACTATCTTCTAGCATATATCCTGAAGAATATCATATATTTTTCTGATTTTGTTTACTGTAGTCTATCATATACTTTTAGGCATTACAAAACTTGCGTTTTTTGCGTTTAGGTCCTGTGTTAAAAATAAAAATAAAAACAAGATTCACACGGTTACACGTCACGAGATCAATAAACAAATGAAATCCTAAAATATTTGGAATGCACCTGTTCTGAATTCAAATCCTGACATGATTTACATTTATGGATTCTTTTAAATCTCAATCTGATTTATTTAGGTGCCTATGTATATATTTTTGAAACACTAGGCGGTTCCCTTGGTATTGCTTGAATCTAAGAAATGTTTCTAAGGAAAGAAAAGACACTAACTACAAAATTGTTTGCATAAAATTTATTAAACTTATGTGGTTTCCATAAGATTATTTAAACCATAAGACGTCAGATTTTGCTGTAGTTACTTAGTAGCATTTTCCCTAACCATTATTGTTTTTCTCAATAGAACTGATAACGGGCTAATTGTGCCTACGAGTTTGTTATTCCAAATTTCCTGGAAAAGGCTTCTATTCAACTATAATCGAAAACATTTACATTATGATGTTCTTAGTTTTGTTTTGATACATTAAAATCGCATATTGTCAACAAGTAGCGATACTACTAAAATCTGGTGCACCCTAAACAGTTGCTACATAACCCCACTACTAGGCAAAGATTCTCTCTTCCCATGACTTCCAGCATCACGTCCCAAGGCTAATGTGGCCCACTGTTTTATTCTCCAGCTCGTCCTGCTACCTTCGACGGGGTCTGCCGCGACGCCTTCTGGGTGTGTCAGGGTACCACATAGTGGTTATTTTAGTCCACATAGCATTGCGGCAGACGGGCATACGGCAGACGTGGCCAGCCCAGTCCCGCTTTAGTAAGCAGTCGCATTATACCTTGCTGACTGGCTTAAATTTTTACCAAGACATGACTTTATTATTATAGCGGAACGTCAAACCGTCGAGATTTCTGTGCGATGTCTATGTTAAATATTCATGTTTATATAAACCTACCGGATCACATAAACATTCCGAAATGAATTCTCTAAATGATGGTCTAAACGGCATCAGAATCCGTTGCGTAGCTTAGAAGACCAACGCAGTCACGGTCACATGACGCCTGTGAAGTTTAAACCAGGAAAAAACTATTTTTTTTACATCACCTCCGGATTACAACCCAATTTTTTTTCCTAATTTTTTTTTTTTTTATCATATTCTAGCTGCGCCCCGCGGTTTCACCCGCAAGTGTCGATCCCGTGGGAATATCGGGATATAAAGTATGTTAATCCAGGGTGTCAGCTACCTCCATACAAAATTTTATCAAAATTGGTCCAGCCGTTTGAGCGTGAAGAAGTAACAAACATATAAACACACGCACACTCACAAACTTTCGCATTTATAATATTAGTGTGGTATTTACTTAAATATCCATCACGTCTGCGGAGTTTCGCTAGCTAATTTAATTTGACCCTGTATACTCTTATATGTGTAGATATAGATAGTTAATATAAGACAAAAGAAAAAGTTCTACACATGAAAATGACTTTTCAGTGGCTCAATTGGGTGGCGCATCCATACAAGGAGACCACACGTATTTCTCCGCATATACATATTATTAGTAAAGATATATAAGAAGTGCAAAGGAAACATAATTCAAAAGCAGATCTCGGTGGGATCCATATAATTGTATGCGCGGACGCATGCCAGCACGTCTCGGGCGCACATTGACTGCGCATTCGGATCGACTCCTGCGCATCTCGCGAGAAGTTTTGAGGAAAAATGTTCGTTTCTGTTTATGATCTGGTTATTGAACTTTTATTGCTTGGCATTATTATTGTGTAATAGTTATTGTCATTTGTTTGGTTTATTATAATTGGGTTAAGATGACTTTGTTTACTTCAAACTGAGTACACAAGAGTTACTGAGTCTATTTGGCGCTGCGCCGCCGTGATGCACGCACTATGTGTACTATGTATATTTCATGTTCATACCACTTTTTGTAATGTATATTTTTATTTCTTATTTTGATTGTTCTTTTTATTTATATCTAATCGTATGCTGCACTGGCTGACGTCATCACGTCAATCACCGGCTGTCGCTGAGAATCAGCGCTGGGGCTCTGTCTCGTATAGGATCTTAGCATTATGCTGAGCGTTGGCCGTTTTGCGTAGATGTGACGCATACTTTCTCCCAAATTGTTATTTTTGCTTTTCCGTTGATTGTGTTTTTTATTTTTATGCGTCATGTTTGCCGCAAATAAACGTATTTTCTTTCTTTCTTTCACTACTGTTTTATTGATTTTTCAGATTTTGGTTTTGTGTGCCTTATTTTATTGTGCCTTATTCTGCGGGGTAGTTGCGTAACACACGTTAGTGTGTTACTGTTAAGTAGCCAATAGCTTCCATTTTGACAGTTCAACAACATTCATTGTGTTATGTACGTTGTTGAACTGACACATTTTTCGAACATATGACGCAATGGATAAGCATATTATATCCTTCAAAATGATTCAGATCGAGCTTGATAGTACGCAATTAGGGAGCTGGGTCAAATAGATTTACTTTCTTTCCTTTCTTTTGAAAGTTAGAAAATCATAAAATCGGTTTCCGTACCTAACCAGGAATTCGAAACCAAAACGCCATGGGTTCTTGACCTGTTAGGTTAGCAATATCATAATGTCACAACCTATGACGCAAATACTTACAAGTAAGGAACATAAGCAAAGCGAACAAATGACAGTCATTCATTCTTCTCAAAAACAGGTATTGAGTACAAACAATGAGGGTCACTGAATCATAGGTCTTAAAAAGAGGGAAAAAATGCAGAGGGAATTTCCACGGTGACAATCACTTTGGTTCCCAAAAGTTGCTCAATCAACCACAGTTTTCCGTTTAAATCTAGATCTTTGTACTTATTCTGGATTGTGTTGTTATGTTACGGCGATATTGTATCGAGAAAGTTTCCGGATTGGACAGTGGAAATAATACGTCTTCAATTAAGTATGAAGATTTTTTAAACCCCTTGACTGGGTTGCTGTGGTCAGGTGGGCAGTCGCTCCATGTAAAATAATGGTATTCAGCTGAATCCGCTCACAGAAAATCATTAATATTAAGATTTTAAGCACAAAATTTTAACAAAAAAAGCGGATGTTCCGTCTGCAGCGAAACATTTTGCTGCTTTTCGGGCAATAAATAAGAAGATTTAATCAGCAACCGACGATACAACCGCATTAAAACTTGACCAAATCCCCAACAATTACAACCTCGAGAAATTATCGCAAATTTTATTCCGCACGACACCAAGATTAGAGATCCGTGCTCACTCACGTACCAAAAAAGTGTATGGATAAAAATTCGTGAGTGCCACATACATAACTAATAACTATGTAGTTTCTACTACAGAATAAGGACACACATCGATTTCACCGCGGCCCATTGTATTCGGATTCTGCGTATCGAAAGATCACCGAACGTGGCCCGAATGGCAAGCGTGATGAAGAAGGCGTGATGACGACCGTGGATTCGTTGGAAGATAATAACACGTATGTCATCTTCGTAATAATGATGCCAAAATACTCGTATTACCTATGTGTGTGACAGTAAGTTATCTCGTGTGCATGGATATATACTCGTCAAATTTAATGGAAACAATGGAAGTACGATGCAATCTACTCGTATCAGAAACCTCATACCAGTGACCGAAGACGATTAAATAAAAAAAGCCAACAAAAAGAGATGTTGTGTGCTAGATGTTATACGTAGATTCGAATGACAGGTACTCAAGATGATGTAATATTTTCAATGTACAGTCAGAAAACTCTCGAGGCCCGAGGGGCTCGGGGCTAAATAATAACAGCCGCACAGGTCGATCGATCAGGTCAAGCTACGCTTGCCGCGGTTGATCTGTGGATGGGTAACCATCTTTACATACCGAGACGCCTCCGTGCCTCGGAAAGCACGTTAAGCCGTTGGTCCCGGCTGTCATTCGTGAATCTTTGACAGTCGTTACAGGTAGTCACAAGCCCGAAATTCTGACAACCGGTCTTACCTAGTAACCGGGTTTTGAAGGTCAGATAGGCAGTCGCTCCATGTAAAATACTGGTATTCAGCTGCATCGGGTTAGACTGGAAGCCGACCCCAACATAGTTGGGAATAAGGCTAGGCAGATGATGATGAGTCAGAAAATTCTTCACTTCTTAATAATATGAATAGTTGGTCTAGCGGTCGCAAGCGCATCTGCTGAGGTCCTGGGTTCGAGTCCCAGGTCGTGCAAAGTATTAGAATAGAATAGAATAATTATTTTTATGTACCTACACCATACATAATATTACAGATAAATAAATGTATAAATTTATTATTTATTTATTACTAGCTTCCGCTCGCGACTTCGTCCGCGTGAAATTTCTTGTTCCCCCGACCCACCCCGTCGCATCGCCTGCCTGCGCTTTTAATTCGTTTACCTTTTTTCTGACTTTTTAGTTTTTGCTCGGCTCCTAAGGTTCCTAGCGTGATGTTAAGTAGCCTATAGCCTTTCTCGAGAATAGGACTATTAAATGCAAAAAGTATTTCTCAAATCCGACTGGTAGTTCCAGAGATTAGCACATTCAACCAAACAAACTCTTCAGCTTTATAATATTAGTATAGATAATATTAGTATAGATAATAATATATTATATTATTATAGTATTGATTACTTTTTTTAAACTAAGAACTTTTTTTTTACTTTTTTGTTTTTCATAACTGGCTACTACATAACTGGCGAACGAGATATGGGGTGTACTGCCTCCCTAACCCTTCGAGGAATACAGAGTGACGTTATAGTATCGAAATAATATCGAATAATCCAAGTTTACCAATCGTAACTTTATTCAACGACAACAAGTCCTTTAAATAGATTCAGAAAGCAATAGGAATTCCTATTAGCGCTCCAGGAAGGAAAATTCACTCTCAGTCAATGAAAACTGCGTCTTATTAACAAAGGTAGAACAGTGTGTCATTAAAATTAAGGCATTCACGAAGTCTGGATCAAAGTTCTACCTCAATTATTAACATCGTCGCACATCTACGTGACTAAAGTAAGCGATGAATTTAATTTATTATTGGGTAGGATAAACCTGGATCAGCCGCAGAACCGCTAAATGCGATCATAGCTGTGCCTACTTAGGTGAGAATGTGACGTTAAATGTGGTCTGTGTTGTTTTGTCACCTTTAAATATTATATGAAAATGCGTAGTATACCTGTATATATTGGTTTTAGCCTCATTTTTGTCCTACTCACAGTTTTTTCACAAAGCAATTAGTCAACGTTAATTCTTTTCATGCATGAGGAATGGTGTCCAAGTGGTAACCGGCCGCGACTTACGAGTTGTAAGTCGTAGGTTCGAACCCTGACAGGCGCTTTACTTTGTGTAAATTATTTCATCACCACTGCTCTCAAAACGGTGAAGGAAAACATCGTGAGGAAACCGGCATGTTCTAGACCCAAAAATTCGAAGACACGTGATATCTGCCAACGCGCACTGGGCCCGCGTGGTGGATTACGGCCCACTCCTTCTCACTGAGAGGAGGCCTGTGTCCCAGCAGTGGGAAACATTATAGGCAGATTATGTAATTCTTTTCAAATTCCTCATTATGTCACTGGTCATCATCATCCACAGCCCGACTGGACTCACTGCTTACCATCGGCCTCTGTTTTCTTTCACCAATCTCCATGATCCTGTGCCAGTCTCATACAGGTTCTACCGCGATGGCAACAATATCCTCCACCCATCTCGCCGCTGGACGACCGACATTTCGTCTTCCAGCCTTTGGACGCCACTGGGTCACTGCCTTACTTCATCTACCATCACTGCGCTTTGCCAGATGTCCTGCCCAATCATTTGAGTTCCATCACTTGTTTTCCGATATCGAAAACCTTCTTCTTGAGAGTGGACCATTCATGAAATTGAGAACATACAAATGATGTAATTGATCATGTCTTTTGAGTATATAAAAAGGAGGGGAAACAATCAAAGGGCATCAAAAAGTTCATCCGCATCGCTGTCAACAGGAAACGTGCCCAAAAGACTGGCAGCATTGCCACGTTGTATGGCAATGCTGATTCTTTGGCCAAAAAATAGGCCAGCCCACTGGTCACGTGAAGAGTCAACCAAACCAAGTTTGTTTTTGATCCGTATACCATCAGCCTACAGCAGTCCTCTGGTCGATATTAGGCCTCTCCTTTTCAGCTGGATGAGAGTTGCTGAAAATCGAGTTGAATGGCGTGCAATAAGGAGGGGCCTACATATGTCCGTACCTAACAATATGCAGTGGGCAAAATAAAAGCTATGGAGTTCAAAATACAAGAGTGCGGTTTCAATAAAATACACCAAAACTATATGTAAGTATGTGTAAAGTCTATTCAAAATTATGTTTCAAGTTAAACAAATAACAATTTTATTTTAATGGCAATTAAGTTGATTTCAGAGTGACTAAGACTATTGAAAATGTTATATATTTTTTTTTAATTAGTAGCGTAAACTGAACTGTATTGTGTAAGATTTAAAGTTATTTTTCCATTTTATTTGTTTACATTTTTGGCAAATAAAACGCGAATGCAGATTACAACTTAACATAACATCAGAGGAGCAATTCTACTAATTTTAACAACGTTCACAGTCTGATCTCAGTCTCAATATGTCAAAAAATACTTCAAATTTCCCTACATTTTGACAAGTTTTTGACATTTCTTTGTCGCTGAGATGAGACTGCGACTAGATTTTGAACGTTTTAAATTACGAGAATTGGCCTTCAGGCCTGTAAGTCAGAGGTGGTGGTGAGTTAGAGGTGTAGTAGGTACCTATAGTACATCCACAAATCTACATTTTATTTTATGTCGATCCTCAGATCTACACTCGCTTCTTGCCTTTTTCCTCATAGAATTAAAAGGTGCGCTTAAAGAGATGCGCATATGCAAACTGAATGCTAATCATCTGTCCAAATGAAGATGATGAATAAGATTTGAATAATGTGATCATGAGTGGGTGCTATGTTAGGTACCTACCGAATCTTTTGTTGACTGCTTATGAGATATTAACTAATCTTTATGTTTTGGTTTTTCTGAGTTACATGAAATTACTAAAGAGCCCTCTATTTGCTGGATCAAGTTTTAGGCGCTTTTTTTATGAAACAGCTGTCTTTTTTTTTGATAGCCAACCAAAAACTTTCTACGCTTTCATGTATTGAATTCATGGCTTCAATTAGCGCGTCGATGTCCCGGCGACCCTGAATTATAAAACATTTCAATAATACATACGTAGCCTATTTACCTGTGCACCCGTTAATTAATAATTAAAAGTTTAACTTCCACCTTGCAACAATTTATAAACGTTTACAGATTACACCAATAACATGATAATCTATATCTAGTATCTACACACTGGCCACAAAATAATGGTCACGTCACGGCTACACAAAAAAAAAACAAGAACAAGTATGTACTTGTTTACATAATTTAAGTAAAGCGACATAGTGCCGATGGAATCGCCGAATTTAAATGAAAACCAAGCCGTTTAAATTGTCAACTACATACTTAATATATGCAAACGGAAATAAGTTGAAAGATAAAATGAGTTGTTTCTACCATTCCTCGGTAATGGGCGGCGAGGCAGTTTCGCATATATAAACTAAGATGGGGCTATGTAGGCAAGGAGTCGACAAGTAATGCTGTTTGTCATTGTACAATTTTTCTTTGTTTTATAGTTGGCTTTTGTTTTGTTTCCATTCTGGCCACTGAAAATTTTACATAGGGCTGATTTTTCAATCGACAGATAATTTTTATTCGTGGAATAAAATTGGCGTCTGAGTCTGACATATTTTGTATGGAAGAACTTTCAAAGTATTTCAAAATGTTTCTCGGATAAAATAATCTGGCGTTGGAAAAACAGCCCTTACTGTAATATAATTTTCTGTGTTTCGTCTCTTGTAAATAAAAAGTAAGGCAGAAAGTTTCTGATAATATGTAAAACAATATGATAAAAACTGGCCAAGTGCGAGTCGGACTCACACACGAAAGGTTCCGTACCACAAGGCAAAAACGCCGAAAAAAATACGTTTGTGGTATGGGAGCCCCCCTTAAATATTTATTTTATTCTGATTTTAGTATTTTTTGTTATAGCGGCAGCAGAAATACATCATCTGTGAAAATTTCAACTGTCTAGCTATCACGGTTCATGAGATACAGCCTGGTGACAGACAGACAGACAGACGGAAAGTGGATTCTTAGTAATAGGGTCCCGTTTTTACCCTTTGGGTACGGAACCCTAAAAACCTAAAGGTTACGTTTGATGTATTATTGACTGGAATCAGGAATATTTATTAAAACTTTATGCACAAGAAAAATAACCGTACAAACAAAGGCAAGGTATTTTCTACCAGTCTATTCTACCTAGAAAAATAAATTGAAAAATAAAATATAAATAAATACATGAATAAATACATAACTAATACACATATTATTTTTAAACATTCTGTGTGTTACATTGCAAAATAGTTTCTGTTTCAGCTCATGAAACTCTATAATGATGTCTTTTTGTTTCGTCTTATTCTAAGATATAATTGTAAAGCCCCAAAGGTCAGGTATCAGCTCCTCTCGAAAACATTACGAATGTACGATAGTCAAGAGATAAATCGTCCAATCGATGTTTAATCGATAATTTTATCTATCGATGGTCGAAAACATACTTTTGAGTAAGTGTCATTAATTACGATTATTAAACAAGATAACGGCCCCGACTTAAGGCTCCTTCAAACAGGCGCGACACGCGATAAATTCGCGCGCGACACAAAGGCACCGCAAGTCGCGCAACGAGCGGTGCCTTTGTGTCGCGCGCGATTCGCGTCGCGCGTCGTGCCTGTTTGCTGGAGCCTTTACGAGTTGTAAGTTCGTGGGTTCGAAATCCAGACAAGCGCTTTTCTTTGTGGAAATATTTTCATCACCACTGCTCTCAAAACGGTGAAGGAAAAACGTCGTGTGGAAACCGGCATGCCCTAGAATAAAAAATTCGAAGACATGGTGACATCTACCAACCCGCACTGTGCCCGCGTGGTAGATTACGGCCCACTCCCTTTCACAGGGAGGAGGCCTGTGTCCCAGCTGTGGGAAAGTTATAGGTTGATTATGTAAACAAGATAAAATATGAAATTCCTCTCTAGGTAATAGATAAGTTTTTCGTGTTCCGTAATGAGTTTTAAAAAACGGAATACTTTCAGCTAAATTAACACATAATCGAATAATTGTTTTAGGATAAATCAAAGTTAAAGGTGTCAGATAAACTTTAATTAATCAAGCAATTGATTATCAATCAATTTGTAACACACATTATTAATTTCTATACGCAATCATATATGTTAGTTAAGATACAGAACATAGATACACACATTAAAAACAAATACAGAAAAAAACACAGCTAATACCTACAATATTTTTTTCTTTCCTTCTTGTTGAATGAGTAAAATTGACAATAAACCAATCTATTTGGTAACTTATTAAACTGAACTTTCAGAAACCAATATTTGCTTTTGTGATACAATTATATGTACATATGTACTTATTAATTGAGGCGTGGTATTTACAAATGGCTAAGTGCCAAAAAATTTAACCTAATTTTTGTCTTTCAAAAGTGCTATGTTGGGCAATAAATTCCACGCCTCAATTAGTTTGAAGATTAAATTCTTATAAAACCTTTTCAAATTAAATACCAAACGATAATTTCTTAAACCACAAGTCTAACTCCTAACCTAACGTGTTTTTTCCTCCTGTCTCGACATGCTCAGACCAGCAGAGCCACTGGCCCGTGAAGACATCGAGGGACACATATCCTGCCTTCTCCTAATGAAATAAATTACCTATAACACACCTACAAAACAACACAACCGACACTGATGCTCCTTCAGAAATGTAAACTTTATAATGAAAGTGGTAAGGTTTGGTTTGGATTGGAAAGTCAGTCGTCCCTGAGAGGATGAATTTGTAACCTTTTTACTCCAATACATGGGTGGTTGTACGCAGCTCGTGAGAACAGGGAGCAGTTCTATCTGAATAAGTAATGCTTGCAGGTGCGGATTTGAAACGGACTTCTAAAGGGCATCACGCTAAAGGGGGGCCCCGTATATGTTATGTTTGGACTTTGGAGTTCGTAATTAAGTTGTGATGAAGCGGTTTCGGCCATTGGTTTTAATAAAAGAGGTGTTCTTCATCAAGTTTATATTTTGTTAATAGTGATCGGTCTCAGATAGACTGAGGTAAATTCCGTAGATTGATTATAGAGATAATAAAATATTTAAGACCTGACGTGGGACATTCATCATAAGAATCATGGGTACATTAAGTACATGACACATACATCATATCATCGATAAATACCAACTAATCGCTCTGTTTAGATAAAACATTGCGTATAAATGATGACGAGTCAAATATTAAAAGATTTTATATTTCAAGGATTTGAGTAAGGTCGAGGAAGATTCTAGAAAGGTTGATGTTATTTCAATTGAGTGTGTTGTCTGACGAACTTCAATAGGAAAATCTGATAATTAAAATTGAGGCAGAATTCTGAATTATAACTACAGGGGATGAATAAGAAGAACGGAAGCAGTATCCATATAGGAATCACCTAATTTACCCAAAAGCAGTTCCAGTACAGGGTCTTAACATTATGCTAAGCGATGGCTCTTTTGCGTGGATGTGACGCATATTTTCCCCCAACTTGTTCTTATTTTGTGTTTGTGTTCCTTTTTTGCGTCATGTACCGCAAATACTCGTATTTTCTTACTTTATTTTTCTTTTTTCTTCTAGTACAAGGAACTTAGATAAAAAAAAAAGTTCAATCATGGCCCAATGGTGGACGTAATAACTTGCCACTAGCAGTGGACACATCTGGAGACGTGATTGGTCCCGTAAACCTTTTAGAGAAAGAAGAAGACCGAAGAAACTAGGTAACAATAGCAACGAGAGACTCAGGCTCAGAAGTGAATTTTATTGGTGCTTCTAAAGTATCATTGCGTTCATTGTTCCTATGTAAAGGGAACAAAGAAACGTGAAAAGTACCTACGGTTATCAGTAGTTTAGTTTACTAGGAAGTTGTAAATGCAAACGAACATAATTGCTTACAGCACCCGTAGAGAATAGATCAGTGGCGTGCCTTCACTTGTGAGTGCAGACATTTTGTGTGGAAGAGAGAGAAAATAAAGACGGCGAAATCATTGCGCAAATCGAAAAGTTTAATTTAAAAAAAAATTAGACAAAAAACAACCGGCTTTTTCAACCACATTTTCGTTTTTTGCTACCGACTTCCGAAATTAGTATAAGTGTTTTTTTTTTGAAGATGGGTGTTTTCTTTTGTAAAAAAGTTTTTAATGTACCTCTACCCTACACAAATTCGTATAACACTACTTGCGATGTATATCATGATGTGACAGGCAGTATTGTAAGTTCATCAATATACCTGAAACTAAATGGAAAAAAGATAGATAGAATACTCTTTATTATGTACACAGTATACATTACAGACATAAAATATAGAAACTGTACAAAGGGTGACACAATGGTAGGTCTTACGCTAAGAGCGAAAAAAAACGTATTATTGAAGCTAACTCAAAAACTACTCAAGCAAAGTTAATAAAATTTATATGTGTCCCACCCCTGAGGCATATACACTATCCATTACGAAAATAATTTCGATATCCATTCACATTGCCGGTGATGAGTAAAGCGCCTGTGTGGGTCGAACCTTCTTTCATATCTCTATGGTTCGAACTTACGACCTACATTGTAACTTGTAAGTCGCGGCCGTTAGTTACCACTGGGCCACCACTACGACGTCGTCATTGCTATCATGTAACCAACCCTGTTTCAACCCTGTCAGGTTCTAAGCATGGTCCAGATTTTCAAAGGCCGACTCTATAACAAACCTAAGCGGTATTCGCTGCCGGTGTGGATAGAGTTCATACCGCGCGGGTTTCGCTCAGGTATTTAGTATCAAGTTCCGCGGCTAGAGCGACCTGAGCGGTATTCGCTGCCGCTTTGGGTAGAAATCTTTACCTTCTTGCTTCCTGAGCGAAACTCGAACTCAGTATTCTACCCACTGTATAGCGAAATCCGCTTTGGTGTGAACAGTAATATTACCGCATACCCACTCGGTTTTGTCTACCGCAGACGGTAGCGAATACCGCTTAGGTTTGAATAGAGTATAGACCTTAAATATCAAAGTACCCATTTTCGTCGTTCTAACTCCGTCCCTGGAATTACGAGATGCATTTGTCGCTCCAATGCGTCCGATAACACACAGCATTACATAAACCGATCGAATCCAGAGATAAGTCTTACGATACACAAGATGCATCATCTGATACCAATTTATGTGAGATTCCATATTAGAATCGTTGGGTAATTAGGTTTATAGCTGTACGTGTGTTTTTGCAAAATTTCACATAAATTTTATCAGATTGATTCTGAACTATGCAGTTATTAAATTAAAGATAATAGAATCAGCGAGCTGTTACTTCAAGAGTACCGATTAGTACGCTTGGTGATTGATAACCGGCAATGTTATTTTCCAATCCGATAAATATATTATTCAGGATATTATATCTAAAACTAGCAGCGTCCCGCGGTTTCACCCGCATAAGTGTCGGACCCCGTGGGAATATCGTGACAAAAACTATTCTATGTCCTTTCCCGGGACTCAAACTATCTCTATACCAAATTTCATCTAAATCGGTTCAGCAGTTTTAAGGGGCATATATGACCTAAAAGCGCGGTCACTGTCGGACTGTATAGAAAAGAAAGAGAAGCGCGATCATACAACGCTGGTAATTTATTGCAAAATATGAAGCAATTACATATATAATTACAAAAAATCTATTGTTTGGACTAAAAAATTAAAACACTAGTATTTTAATATGTTGCTTGTAGATAATCTGATAAAAAATCAGAATGATTGTGTATATATTAGTATAGTTTTTATTGTAAAAAGAAAGTTTTTAGAGGTATCTTCATGATTTTTTCTATCGTATCAAATTAGTTGTACCTATTATGTTTTCAGCACAATATATCTAGCATATATCCTGAAGCATATCATATATTTTTCTGATTTTGTTTACTGAAGTCGATCTAGAGAACTTTTATTGTTTCTAAAACTTGCGTTTTTTGTGTTTAGGTCCTGTAAGCCCCTTAAGCGTGAATACGTAGCAGACAGACAGACACACTTTCGCATTTATAATATTAGTATGGATAAATAAAGGTTAAAAATATTATTGAAAGAAAAAACTAAGACCTTCAAGACTTAATAAGAGGACTCATTTATGTAGAAAGATAGAAATTTAGACTTCTCAAAACTTTGTCATAGAAGATTTTGGGTTTTCCCAAAAAAGCCGTATTGTCATTTGTAGGTACAACACCATATTCCCCGTATCCCATATCCCATATCCCTATTAAAAAAGCGTTGAGGAAATTAACCTGCAACCACTATTCTTTGGATTTTATCCATATTAAACTCTAGACATGAAATTGCTATCTAAATGCTGTATGTAATAATAGGTGCACAGTGCAATCTCACTGACCGCTTTGCAATGCAAGGTAATAGTCTAATATCACAGTTTAACAAATAGGTACCTCCTGTAATAGGTCTCCGGTCTTAAAGACCAGTACTTATTCCCAGCAATTTGCAAGTCCAAGGACAGGACTTAATAAGTTTTTGCCTGGGAGCGGCGAGGGAGATGACTCCGTTCTGCTTGGCTGGGTCAGGGGACCTAGTACATGAGCCACATCTGGTTATTTGCTACGTGGGTCATACATTATTTAGTCTGCAGACATTTACTAATGAGGTACTTTGATGAAATACTAATACTAAAATACTATCTTGGGAGTTTAATAAATGAAGGGCACAGGGAAAGAAGGATTGTCGTCAGGCATATCTCATTAGGAGATAATAAAAAAAAAACTGATAACTAATTAATACACTTTATTAAAAATATTAATGACGCTTATCAAGATACTACAATAACAGGGCATTAATATGTATTAAAGTATTACCTATTTGATATTATTATTATTTTTACAGATCAAAGTCCATAAGACAATGACCTTTTTTAAAACAGCAGGGGTGACTACGATCTTTTTTTCCTACATATCCATACTAGCTTTTATAGGCTCTGGTGTGTAAACTGATCTTTTTATGCGTTTTCGGGTTACTGGGACAAATAGTTTAGTAGGTTTTCTACTATTCAATTCAATTTATTCAGTTAACAATTTACATTGTGTTTGAAATCATACATACATCTACTTATAAGCATCAATAAATAAAAACATAAAAAACATGCACATTAAAAATATTACAATTAATTAATTATGGACCATAATAGATACTATTATAAAAAAATTGTTAAAAATGAAACGAAAATTCAATAACGTTCGTTTTCGTTTTGATTTTTGTTAATTACGAATTAACAAAAATCATATAATTAAAAATCAAAACCAAAATATGAATATGTCATCTTCTACTACGACAGAAATAAAACAATTAAAAAAGTCAAAAAGTAAAAAGTTAAAATGTCAATATGTTCAATTAAAAAAAACTAGATGGCATTGTTATTCGAATATTGAAAAAAAAATTAAAAAACCAAGGACCAATTTTGATAACCCAGAACAAATATTTCCAGGCAAATTTTATCTTTAAATAATAAGGACATTTTAATGCAAGGTCCTTAAGGTCAAACTCGTCAAACCTTTTGGGTAAGCGACAATTCTCTGAGTCTGAATATAGACAAACTCAAAGCATTTATTTCAAATAAACCAATTACAGGCAGTCAGAGAGATGAAGCCTAAGTTGCTCATTCCAAAGAGTAGTAGGTACCTATTGGAGACGAACGGGCACGAAACTCCACGGACACTCTTTTAAATCAAAATAGCCAATAGCCGCGATAGCAATTGGTAAAAATGTCTTTATCTTAAATACATGTATTAGAATCATCTCAATGATATCCAAGCTCTTTCAAGCCCTCTCATTCGAGACCAAAGAAACAAGAACAAAGGTTTTAAAGGATGACACATAGACATAGCAAATATATAATAAAGCCTGCTTGGTAGCCGCAGAGATGAATCGTCACGCCCGGCTGGCTCCGAGGGTCAGCCCACAGCTTTTACGATTATGAAGACAGGTTAGACTGGGCTCTTGTCTTTTGTTTTTTAGTTGTACCATGGAATTTAGTTCCTCGGCGAGTACATAAGTTTATAGACATGTAATATACAAGTTTCAAGATACATGTCTGATACAGCAACTATGGGATACCTATAGAAGACCATTAAGATTTTAATGGGAAGGTTTTTCCTTATTTTGACAATGTCAGTACCTATTTGAATTAACACAAATAAATGGCTTCTTATATAAATAGCTCCCACCTACCCCTTTGCATTGCATCGCCTGCCCGTGGGCAGGCGTGGGCAAAAACGAAGTGACAGCGTGCTGTCACTTCGTTTTTTCTCGGCTCTTAAGAGTCCTAGCGTGATGTTAAATAGCTTATAGCCTTTCTCAAGAACTGGGCTATCAAATGCAAAAATAATTTTTCAAATCCGACGGGTAAGTTCCTGAGATTGGGGCTTTCAAACAAACTCTTTATTATTATAGATATATAGATACAGCAGGATTAGAGTTTAGATAGAGCATTAGACGGATGACTTTTCTTAGGCTACCACAACAATCCTTTTTTTAAAATTAATTTATGTATTTAATCCATAATGTTACAGTTTTATTTTCACATTACACCTGCCAAACTGCAAAGCAGTTGGTCGTATATATTTGTATTTTTAACAATATATTTGTATTAACACAAGTGGCTATTACAACATTAAGCATCATAACAGAAGAATATATTTACGGTCTTATCGCTAAAAGCTTATATAAACTTTGCAATGCACAATTTATCAGTCAATATTTTTTATATTTAAATGGATGCCCGATCAATATCTCTACATAAACTTTTACCTTCACTTTTTCACCGTCTACGAAATAAATTATATCGTAACAGCATTGGAATATGATAATAAACCAATAAATATTGTATTAAAATTCACATATATGATCTAAAATTCACTATGTCTCACGTAATCATTCGTATCGTATGCAAGGCTGTCGCGTAAAGCAATCGGCGACGCGACGCCATGTTTTTTTCCCGCCAACATTATGCAGACAGTTAACCCATATTTTAATTAGCGCTGTTACATTTACGTTTATGAACGTAGTAGGTTACTGGACGTAGTAAATAAGGCTGTCTGACTGTTTGTTAATTCATAAATTACGGTTTGAAAGAGTTATGCGTTGAAAGTTTTAGTTCTACGTTTTTATTCAATAAAACTGAGGATAATTAACCAATTGATAAAATCGAAACACCCACTTACTGAATCATTTCAAACTTAGAAGCATTGCTAAGTTTTTTTTTTTTTATTTTGTTTGCTCCTGTTGGCAATTTTTAGTCTTTTGGTTAGTCTATAAAGGAAAGTAAAAGACCAGAATAACTGGCAGCTAAAATGGCGGGAAAGAGCGAGTGAAAAAATATTTTAGTGTCCACTTTTTTATTCCGCGTTCCGTTTCGTCACGCGATCACCGTGTCGGCATAATTTTTTGTTATTATTTCGTGAAATTGTGTATTTATTTCGTTATCTCCCGTTTTGTTGGTAATTAATTTTGTTTTCGTTTTATGCCACGTATTCATACTTCTTCGTATTTAGACGAAAAATATTTGAATTAAGTAGGACGTAAAAGGCTATTTATTATGGGCTTTTTCCTTGAACAGATTGTGTAAGAATTTTAAGAAATGAATGTGCTTATATACGAATTTTTATGTAGGATTTATGACATTTAGTGATATACTGTACGTCATAATTTCCTTCCTCATTAAACATTAATTAATATGTAATAAATAGGTAAATACAGGCTGGTGTCCGCAACTCCACGTCAATGCGCGTATTTTCCGTATTTTACTACTTAATATGTATTTGTTTTACTAAGAAAATAGTTTCGACACCCAATACTTTAATTAAATTAGGTAAATTGTTCTATTAAGTTGTTTAGCTATTTAGTTATACATTAATACTAATTTGATACCAAGCGTAATATAATATTTATTATAATCATGTTTGTCTCGTATTATTTCTCATTTTGATCCTTCCCCCTCCATTTTCGATTTCCCTCCTTTTTATATACTTGTATGTACTTACATATTATTATTATTAAGTACTTTAAGACTGATAGCTTTTTAAATATAACGATGTTTGATGTACTTAAATATAATAAAATAATAATCAAAGTAATATTAAAGTTTCTTTTACTCTTCATTCAAGTTCCCCCACACCAACTTTCCACAATTCCCTACGCTAGTACAAAAATCAATATCCATTCCACGCTATTCTTAAGCTTCGGAAGTCAAAACAGAAAAAAAAGAAATTGGAAAACAAACAAGATGAGCGTCCGTCGATTGGTGGACGCGACGTTGCCGTTCTGGCATCCCGCCGAGATGCGCAGCACTTGTCTCTCTCACACGTAAAGCTATTCGTATTGCTGTCTCTTTCCACAAATGTCCGCAGGATCGTCTCGCTTGAAGACGTAACAGAGATATTTTATCCGAAAGCTTTGAACTTCGAACGCGTCGTTCGTTTTTATTTTGAACTGAGAACCAATGGCGGTTGAGAGAAATTCTTGTATTGTTTGGTTTTGTTTGAAGTAATTAGGTAGTGCAATTTAGGTGGATATTGATACGTATAATGACGATTTGTTCAGCCAAGAATTGGATCGGTGATGCCTTTGTTATATATCATAAAGTGATATAGCTCAAGACAATGGAGTACGTACATATCAAAGATTTTAGTGGGACTTTCGGCTTCAGATAGTTAACAAAGGTCGTCCGATAGAACATGATAATCGTCTGGGACATATTGAACGAATGGCGCGAGAAAGAAATCCTGCCCCTAGGAATGTTAAAGACCTAAAATTGGTCACGTCAAAATTAACAAGTACATATATAGAAATGATTCCAGGTGCCCATTCTTCCAAAAGGTAGTTTCGTATGAAAAAGAATGGGCAAGAAACTGATCCATAGTAAGTTACTCTTTTAAAATGTTTTGTATACTTAATGTAATGTACGTAAGTGTTAAAGTGACTTTAATTTAGAATAATGTATATAAAGTCACTTTTCGTATCTCTGTCTGTGGGAACGCGGTGTTCTAAGTATGCAACGGATTTTGATCCAGATAGAATTAATTTCGGAAGGTTTAAGTATACATACTGTTATAAAACAATAATATTAAAGTTAAACATAATAAATAAATCTCGATGTTTTCTCAAGTCGTAAAACTCGTGCGAAACAGGTGCGGCTCGTTAGTGACAGAATTAAATTATGTTGATAGACATAGTGCTCATAGTGATGACACAATCTTGAGTCGCGTCCTCATCTAACACATAATGGTACAGATATCAGATCGGGGCAGGTCGATGGGTTCAGGTTCAAGGCCATGCATTGTTCTTTTGTTACCAGCGTTTGATTCAGACAGTCTCGAGACAAAAGCTTTGGAGTTTAATGTGAGCGAAATGTTCTAGACATTAATGTGAGGTGGTAATGTTATCGAATTTTAATTCATGTTACTCTGTATTTAGCTTATGTAAGTCAATCTTCATTATCTAGGACAACTCCTGTGGGGTAATTCATCATCATCATCATCATTTCAGCTGAAAGTCGTCCACTGCTGGACATAGGCCTCCCCCAAGCACCCCCACTTCGACCGGTTCTGTGCTTCTCGCATCCAACGGGTTCCTGCGGCCTTCACAAGGTCGTCGGACCACCTTGTGGAAGGCTTTCCAACGTTACGTCTTCCGTTACGCGGTCGTCACTACAGAACCTTTTGGCCTCGTCGGCTATCTGTTCTCTGTGCAATGCGCCACGCCCACTGCCACTTAAGTTTGGCAATTCTTCGGGCTATGTCGGTTACCTTGGCATCTCCTCATTTCTGATTCCATCACGTAGGGGAACTCCAAGCATAGCCCTCTCCATTGCCCTTTGGATGACTAGCGTTCTTATAAGGCCCATTGTGAGCGACCACGTTTCAGTACCATAAGTCATCACTGGCAACACGCACTGGTCAAAGACTTTCGTCTTGAGACACTGCGGTATGTGGGATGAGAAGATATTGCGTAGCTTCCCGAATGCTGTCCAGCCGAGTCGAATTCGACGATTGACCTCTTGTGGGGTAATTGCTATGTCCTAATCCTAACCCTGCAGGCCCCATGACCGTAAGATACTTTTATCCCGGTAGTACCTACGTTCCTGTGGGACAATTTCCGAGCTCAACACGGGCAAAGGTGCGGCTAAAAGCTAGTAGTCAATAAATACTGCAGGATCAGACAAAACTAATAACACTTTCTAAATGCAAACTGAACTATAAGCAAAGTAAAGGCAGTAAAGTATTCTGTCACGCGAACTTGACACCGTACGATGTTATAGTGCATTCGCCGTCGTTGGCTATGAGTTTGACTGTGTATTTTGTAGCTATGATGTAGACTTGAATCATTTGTGTAGGAAAATTAAAAAGTTGTTTATTGTTTTGAGGATTTGAGAACCTGCTGCAGCTTTATGAGAATAATCTGGTCGACAACATGCGCGTTACAAATTGTCAGGTAAAAACCTCATCTAATTACTACAGGAAAATATTGAGAATTGATTGCATTTTGAGAATTTAAGAGCATGTTTCTGTTAAGTATGGATGAAGAATAATAAAGATAGCTGATAAGCAAAACTTTTGGGAATCCTTCGATGACAAAAATGGATTGGCCAACCAAATTGAATATGGCAATTGACAAAAGAGTGGGTGAAAATATTAAGATAGACAAGGTAAAGAAAATGAAAAAAGCGTGAGAAAGACGATTGTTAGGCATCTACCTACTTTGGTAATCTTTGGTAATTGGGCTCACGGAGGTATATTCAGAAGCAATTCTTCTTTACCAAAAAAAAAAAAAACAGGCATAGACAAAAGACAAACGGAGTAAGTAATAAAGCTTGACAATACGCGTGTCAATAAAGGCATTCTCAATTATTAAGCCCTTGCTGCCCTTTAATAAAACACTGATGTTTGCATGTAGGAAAATAAAAGGTGGATCTGCCGGACAATAAATCGAAAACTCGACTTAAAACCGTCGATAGCTATTCACTCCTACTTTCGTACCTACAAAGTTATTTCCCGGCCGTATCAGGTGGTAATCGATTTAAGCTTGATCAGTAATGGTCGGTCAACTAGCGTTTAAAATATAAATAAACCTAGAAAGGAAAATAAAGTAGGCTCGAAGTTAGCTTTGGACCTCGACAATGCTGCATTGATCAGAGGCCCTAGTGTACGGCGATATTTATCAAGCTATATATTTCCAGTTTTAGCTCACCTGAGTTTGCATTTTATAAGCTTTTCGTACAATGAGACGTCAGCTTATACTGGAAATGTAGAGCTTCATGATATATCGTCGTGAGTATGAGCGCGTCATGTAATCGTAGTGATTTTTAAACAGGAAACATTCGTTTTGTACCAGCACATCAAGCTACTACAATCTGTCAAATTTCTTTAATATTTTCAAATTTATCCCTAAAGCATAATACGCGCATTGACGTGGAGTTGCGGACAACAGCCCGTTTTACCTATTACCTATCCCTAAAGCATAAGGTTCAAAGTTGATTGGGAAAATTTTACAGTTCCGGGTAGCTTGATGTGCTGGCGACTTTGAACCTTATGCCATAGCGATAAAGTTGAAAATCTATAAAAGAAATATGACAGATTGTAGTAGCTTGATGTGCTGGCGTGTGTACCTGTCGAAAAATTTAAGCGTAGGAGAGTAAGAGTGAACAAGCTTCTTCTGGGTAAGCTCACTCCATCGTAGACTTTGTCTCTGTCACCTCTGACCTAGACTAGAGTCAAGAGCAAACCCAGTACAAATAAAAAAAATGATAAAAAAACAGCTGGTGCTTACAAAAGGGCAATACCTACCTTTTTTTTTTCAGGATGGGAAATCATCAAATGACCACTCCCGCTCTGGGTGGAGCGGAAGGGAGTATCAAACTCTTACTAACTAAAACCCACCCGTGTTCCTTCCTTAGCCCTTTATGTTCCGGGCCAGCGGTAACCCTTTCGGACAATACCGTTGACCCGGCAGGCTTCAGCCCTGACGGGCCCCTTCATTTGATGCTGATATCTCTTTGAGGCGCGCGTGGAACACGTACGCGCCGTCCGGCACGGGCCTGGTCCTGATCGGACGGTGAGCTGCCCATTACTCTCGGCCCGCAGGCCCGCGCCTACGGTAGCCGGGAGTCGTCGCGCGGCTCCCGACGCCCGAAACGGCTGGGCAATACCTACTAAGTACACGATGAAAATGTTAGGAACAGCTGATTTTTTTTACCGATTGTAGTTTTCTACTACTTATTTTACTTTTTGGGATGCATGAAGCAGCCTCCTCGTGTAGCGCAGTTTGTTCCGCCAGTTACTCAACTGAACCGAGCGCTCGGCGCATCCTGGACAGTCACACCCAACACCTTATTTGACTGGCCAATTCTTGCCTTGTGGTGCACAGTGTCCGCCGTAGAACAAGCCAGGTGGACAAAAAACATTATCAAATTCCCGGAAGTAGGTACTTTCTACCTGTAAGTACAACACCCCTAACTAAACCTCTGATTCCAAGAATTGTTATGTCTAACATTCCATACTGAAAAGTCATCGTTTATCAAAGTAAGCTAATGAGGTAAATACAATTTAAAGATATAAGTCAGTTGCATTTTCGCAACACTTGTACTAACATCTCATGGTGGGTGGCAGTTCTTATTTTGTGAAAAGTTTTAATGATAGATTTTACTTCTGAAGGTACGTATAATATTTTTTCTTATTAGAATCTTTTAATTTGTCATAAACATTCATATAGTAGACTATATATGAATACACAAAAAAAAAACAATGTTTTTCTTTGTTTTCGAACTTATCAGGCTTGGAAAAGCCATGTATCCTCTTGCATCCACTCTGAATTCTCGATATGTTTTAGCTGCATGGCTATAGATGATTTTAGACATGTATATTTTATGTAAGTAATGTAAGAACACTTGAGTACAACATTTTTTTTTCTTTTTTTGCAGAAAAAGTTTACTTAGTTTTTCGAAGAGTGGCTTAAGAACGAAAAAGACGAAAGAAATGATCATCTATTTGAATTTACTTTATCTTATCATTATTTTAAAAGAGTGTCCTTGGAGTTTCTTGCCCATTCTTCTTCATAGAGATCTACATTTTGTAATGGACAACTAGCTTCAACTTTCTGACCAACTGACCGACTCTTTGGCAATTCAAAAGTGCCTGTAAATAGTGATTCAAATAAATGCTTTGAGTTTGAGTTCGTCGGAAACAAATCAATGTATTACACTGTTAAAATAATAATTTGTTAAATAAAATAGTGTAAAGTTACTTGTAAACCTCTCCGGCTATAAGTCGCCCTCATAGTGAGTAACGGTCGACTCCTCGCAACTGTCTTTTGAGAAAGGGATGCTCGTAGCCGCGTGAGCAATCGACTGAGACGGACCTTGAAAGGTATAGAGGTGAAAGTTTTTTGTTTTAATATTAAACAGAGAACAGAGTAACGATTAATAAAATAAGATAACATAACTTTAGGTGGACTAACTCTAAGGTGATAGAGGGGGGGGGGGGGGGGGTGAGGTGATATAATCACCCTTTAATGTTTCCACTGCTGGGACAAAGGCCTCAACATAGAGGGAGTGGCACTTGGGCCCAGTGCGGGTTGGTGGATGTCACATGTCCTAGAATTTTCGGTTCTAGGACATGCCGGTTTCCTCACGATGTTTTCCTTCACCGTTTTGAGAGCAATGGTGATGAAATAATTTTACAAAAAGTAAAGCAACTGTCTGGGTTTGAAGTTACGACCTACAAACTCGTAAGTTGCGGCTGTTATCACTGGGCCACGGTAAGATCCCTTTAAGGGGGAAGCGCTAAGGTAGCCCGCGAAATTAAAATTTTCTTACGTCTTTTGCAATTTGCTGGTCAGTATTAAGTTGTACGTCGATAAAAATATGATTCGCGGCCGTAACAAATATATAGGTATTTACAGAATTACAATCATTAAAGTCATCAACACAACTCTCTAAGACCACGTAACCTCAAAGAATGACGATTTCTGAAACAGTTATTCTTTGGGGTTACGTGGTCTGGATTCTGAGATGACGGCTAATAGAAATATTTAGAAGAAAAATAGGTGCTGCCAAATAAATTGGTACGAGGGCAGCAAGTTGGTGATGATAGTCTTCTAACCAAGATGTTACGAAAAAGTTGTCTCTAAAATCATATAAGGTCATTTTAATTTTTAGATGATTCGTCACTTATAAGATGATAAAAGTCAACTTTCAACATATGCAGCACCCTAATTGCGTAACACAATCTGAATTGAAGGATATTGCTAATTCATTAACTTCATAATAATATGTTCGAACAATTTGTCTGCTCAACAACGTAAAAACGCAATTAATGTTGTTAAACTGTTAAAATAAAGCCATTCCTATGATTCCTATTGTTTATGTGTTACGCAATTACACCGCTGGACTAAGGTATGCCAAAGATACCCAAGTAGTACACAGTACAGCCGGTCGATTCTGTAAAAATCTCACCGTGAAAATTTAGGTGAAGTGAGTTTGATTTTGCTAGGTACCTAATGACACTATTGACAGCTCACTCCACGCTCACTTCACCTAAATTTTCACGGTGAGACGGTTACAGAATCGCACTGCTGTAGTCGTGAAGTACACAAGTGAAGCATGCCTAGGTCCTATTACAGTAATCGTTATAATTTCTTCTATAAATAAATTAGTCATGTGGACCTCTCCGGCTATAAATCGCCCGCGTAGCTAACGGTCGATTCTTCGCAACTGTCTCTCGAGAAAAGGATGGTCTGTAGTCGCGTGCGCAGCCAGCTGAGACGGGCTGTGGAATGTGTAGAGGTGGCTCTACGAAGAAGTTCATTATAGTTCAAAGATACGAATGGTATTAGGATCATGAATGCAAAAAGTGTTGTTTGCGCGATTTAAGACCATCAAAGACACAGTTAGGATGCAATTTTCTTAAAATACATAGTAAGGTCCTTCTAGGTTTCACTTTGAGCGCCTCGGTTGCCCCGTAAGGTTTTAATAGGTTTCAAATGACGAATTATTATCCACAGCTCTGAAGGCCAATTGCCGTAATTATAAACGTTCCAAAACTAGTCGCAAACTCATCTCAGCGACAATAAAGTCGACAATAATGTCAGAAACTTGTCAAAAATGTAGGGAAATTAGAGGTATTTTTGACAGATTGAAGACTTGAGACTGAAATCAGACTGAACCTTCTTAAAATTACGAGAATTGCCCTTTTTTTTTCAGGATGGGAGATCTTCAAATGACCCCTCCCGCTCTGGGTGGAGCGGAAGGGAGTGTCAGACTCTTACTGACTAAAACCCACCCGTGTTCCTTCCTTAGCCCTTTATGTTCCGGGCCAGCGGTAACCCTTTCGGACAATCCCGCTGACCCGGACGAGAATTGCCCTCAGATTTTGTTTTAAGCATATAACATTATCCTAGCCTTTTCCCAAATATGACACTACAAAGCAGTTTATACCAATTTTGTTTAACCCTCTACAATATCTACCAGTTCCTAGTTCTACATGACAGGTGCGTAAGCGCGTCACCTTTGAGAAAAAATGGCGGCAGCGGGGGAGAGACCCTCATGTGTCACGATATACTTTTTTATACTCGAATTAATACTTACTATCTTATGGTGGTTGTACACTGGGTTTTGTGGGGTATTAAAATTGTAAGAGACTTTTATTGAAAGATATTATGATTGATTTTAGAGAAAAAAAGGTAAGTCAGGTAGTTTTTGGCAACTATTATTGTGTGACTTCTGAATCAAAGCCTTTTGATTAGAGATTGATTGAAGCGGTCTTTAAAGTGAGTTAAGGACGAGCACTCTTATTACGTAACAAACTATCAATCGCAATCTGAATCATTTTGATGGATATTGGTAATCCATTGCTTCATATGTTCGAAAAATATGTCTGGGCAACAACGTTAATAACGCAATGAATGTTGTTGAACTGTCAAAATGAAAGTCATTCCAACAGCCGGTCGATTCTGTAAAAATCTCACCGTGAAAACTTAGGTGAAGTGAGTTTTGGTTTTGATAGGAGTTGACACTATTGACAGCTCACTCCACGCTCACTTCACGTAAGATTTCACGGTGAGATTTTTACAGAATAGCGCCGCTGTTCGTGTATTACCCAATTAACCCGCAGTGCGTATCTCAAAAGTTTTTGATATCTTTTGCAAAATCAGTTTGCGTATACTATTCCATTCTCTAAGCATTATAATTGATATTGATTTCTACTGAACAGCTTTTCAAAGCAGAGAAAATCTGTGCCTCTTGGTGGAAACCGCTCCTGAGACTGAAAGATATCTTTTAGCCAACTCTTGCACACAGTATGGCTAGGATGGTGATGATACCTTCAGGACCAAAGGATTTTGTTTCATTAGATACAAGTACTCGTACCTATTCAACAGAATGATGTCTCGGAAAGATTCCTTATAACGTCCTTAAGAGGAATGCACTAAGAGACTATTCAAATTTTCTAACGCTTTTTGCAATTTGCAGGTCAGTGTCAGGTTGCATGTTGAATAATATGTATATTATGCTTTTGATATGATATGGCTTTACAGAATTATAATCTCTAAGATCAGTGATAGATTTAGCCTCAAATGTCATGATTTCATGAAATAGTCGTTCAATGATTTTTATGATTATAATTCTATAAATATCGGCCGCGAATCATATTTAGTTCAACATAGAACCATACTCACTTGCAAATTGCAAAAAACGTAAGAAACATTTGAATTTCGCGGCCTACACTGACGGCCTACCGTTAAAAAAAAATTTTTCGTTTCATCATCATTAACAACCCTGTTCCTCGCAATTTATCACCCCATACTTTACGTAATTCAATATGTCTTTTACAAATACGAGTAACAGTCTTTTACACATCGTATAAGTGTCCAAGAACCTTTAAAAGAAGCTATCTCCCTGTCCAGAATATAAATAGTTAATTTCGTAACTGCGGTTATTTTAACTACTTTATATCGTGAGTCGTGACCGGCGCACGCGCAACTTCTATTGGATTTCACTTTAACTCTACACCTGGCAAGAAAGGGTAATTTTTACAAAATTATTACTTGTAAGGTGACACTGGGTTTATTTATTATAATACCTTTTAATTCTTTGAGAGAAATTGCCTGTAGTTAATGTGTTTTGTTGTAGGTAGAGTGTTTTGAATATTTCGCTCGTATATCGTAATTTATAGTTTTAACTAAAATGTCAGAGATGACCTTTGAAATACAATGGAGAGTTTTAATCAAAAAGAATTGTGTTAGGTAATAAATTCGGGCAAAAACGTAAAATAACAACATTTGCAACTGCAGAATATGACGACGAATAACGACTAATAAACACGACTAGTAAATATTAAGAACAAACTCTAATTTTATGAAAACACACATTATCCTTTACTCTTTGAAAGAAAATCGAGCTATATCTATTATACCTACTTTTCCTAGAACATCAAATTCTGGAAACAAATTTTCATCTGTGGTTCTAATAATATTTATCCTTTAGCAATTATTATCAAAGCATAAAAATTACAAGATAAGCAAGACATTTTACAGAGCATTTTACGGACTGCCTCGTTTCTCGTTCGTCTAGTGCACAGAACAGATAAATAACACCTCTTTGATCTAGTCTGTGCTTTGTATATAGTCGTCGCAAGCGCAACTACTATGCATAAAGTCCTGGGTCTAATTCCCTAGTCGAACAGTGTAAAGGCAGATTTAGACAGATCCAGTGACTGGCGCCGAAATCAAGACAAGCCAGCGCTGACCCGAAAAAACACCCGTGTAAATTGATTTCAAGTCAATCCAGTGGCGGGAAGTCAGCGCTGGCTTGTAAATTCGCACACGAATATTTAGAAGCCAGTCGAGGTGCGGGCACTGGCGCCGATAACTGACTTGTGCACTGACCCTGTCTAAAATTGCCTTTATTATTGAGTTTTTTATTAGGAATTTCTCATTTAGCAGCAGTGAGAATACAAAGTACCCAGGTACCATTATCTACCCAAGTAAATATCTCTTATATACTCCATCTCGTCTCGTCACCCAATACAAAACCATGCACATAATAAACAATGTATGTATCGGCTCTTCATATAAACACATGATGAAAATGAAAATATTATCACAGCGAGGATCTTTGATCGATTTGTTTTGATTTCAGCACGGGCCGAAGCCAATAACATGAGGGACCAATGTATTATATGAGCTGTCAGAAAGTCATAATACTCTCGTTTATTTGAAAAACTTTACGGTATTTTCAGGTTCCACCTGAGATTGTTATGTGTTACTCATTGGTTGGTATCTTTGTGTGAAGATAGATTGTTTTTCTTATACTATGTGTTGGTTTAAAATAGTGTCAACGAATTTTCTTTCCCGTTCTTCTCCAAGGAACCTACTACGCTTTAGAATGGGCGACTAGCTTCATGTTTCTGACTGATCGACTCCTCGACAATTCAAAACTGCCTGTAAATGGTTTAATGAGGGTTTTCTGAAATGACGTTCGCTAGGTGGCAGCACTGACACGTCACGTCAGGTCCAGGCATCTGTCAAAGAGCCTATATTTTCTTTAGTCATGACTGAATGATGAACGAATGAACGAATCGAATGATGAACGTCATCATATATTTTATGTTCGTAGTTTATGTTGGAAAACCTCTTGTCACAGTGGTGCCAACTGGTGTCGTAAATTTTCGAAAACCCTCGAGTTTGACTTTACACCTAAATGATGGATATGAAAGGTTGTCCACCTTATGTCAAATAGTAAGTAACCTCCGCCTATTATTAAGGTGAAAACTTCTTTAAGCGCGTTGGGCATTTTTTTAGATGGGAAAAAACCATTGAACTCGTGCCACTGTTACCGTAAACAACACCGCGCATGTTTTGTTTATAAGACGATTCAAAAAGTACCCGCTTCGGATGTGTTCGGCTGTCCTCGACATGTAGGTACTAGGTTTTAATGTATATCCGATATGTCAGAGTGATGGCAAAATATTCTATTTGTATTTTGTTTTTCACTTCTGTCGGCACTCCTGGAGTGCCATTTTTTTATTATGATACGAAGAACCTGCGTTACCTTTGAGTATGACGTGTTCTACATGTCATTGTATTAAGCCGGACAAAATCGTAGTCTTATGCCATCGTTACTTACTGTACAAAGCCAAACAGGAGCCCAGTATTATCATCATAATCATTTCAGCAGAAAGACGTCCACTTTTATGAACATTCATAATATGAGCCTTCCCCTAGCTTTGCCATATCGACAGCTGTTTTGTTTATTCGATCCAGCGTAATTCCGCGACCTCTTATTGAAAATACGAAATGGTACCTTGTTTAAAGTAAAGAAAATTAAAGCAAAATCATTCTATAATCTCCTGACAGCCAGCCCGACGCGTTAAAACAAGGAAATAATACTGGCCACCCAAAAAAAAACACCTTTTTCGCATTACCACATTCACGCATAATTTTAAGGCACATTAGGGTCTCGAGAGTCACCCATGGCGTAAACTCACCGCGGCACTTCCGATGCCGGCGATAGGGGATAAAAACCTCATTTCCGGCGGGAACCCTTCCCTTAGGGGACGCTCGCTACAATCAGCGGGTTGCTATGGTGATAATGTATGCGTGTTCCAAGAGTTTCGTCATGGGGTGGAAGTTGAGAGGAACCTTGGGGGATCGGAGTTGGTGTGTTCTTAATTGTCATAGTACGATTGCAATTGGTTAGAGAAAAGTCTTCTCTCCAGCAGGTTTCTGTTAGGAAGTCTGTGGTTCAGTTGTATATTATTTGAAAGATAACTTGTAGATATTTGTACTTTTAGCTAGTTATTGCACGCATTTTTTGGGGCTTTTGGCTAAGTAATAATAACTGCATGGGTCGATCGATCAGGATCTACTAGAAACTACGCTTGCCGTGGTTAGTCCGTGTGTGGATCACCATCTTTACATACCAAGACCCCTTCGTGTCTCGGAAAGCACGTCAAGCCGTTGGTCCCGATTGTCATCCGTGGATCTTTGACAGTCGTCACGGGTCGTCAAAACCCTGAAAGTCTGATAACCAGTCTTACCAAGGGGTATCGTTTTACCCAGTAACTGGGTGTGGAAGTCAGATAGGCAGGCGCTCCATGTAAAATACTGGTATTCAGCTGCATCCGGTTAGACAGGAAACCGACCCCAACATAGTTGGGAAAAGGCTAGGCAGATGATGATGGTTGCCCGCAGTTTTTCTCGCATTCCTGGGAATTAGGCACTTACTTCATATGTTAATTCTATTGACCCTTTTGTCATTTTCATACGTCCATCTTCAAGTAGAGGGCTTCTAATAGTTCGTCATGTAAAAAGGTTAAATGTTAAGTTTCAGTCTATATTAGATTATAAAGGACATTGCTCGTCGTCCATACATAGTTGGCCTAAGATCCAACAGCGAGGTGTATTTACTTTTTGGGTTTTAGACAATGTATATATTCGATTGAACTTAAATTAAAACAACGGACACTTTTGAGAATTCGGAAAAAATCAAAACACTTTCAGATTTTGAGGTTATAATTACGTCAATAAAAACATTCGGTATGTAGCAATAACAGAATGCGCGCGCCAAGTGACATTTCTACCAAATGTCAAATGTCATCTGTCAATTCATCAATTGTCAGTGTCCATATTATTGCTCGTTTAAAACAGCGCTCAATCGAGTTTTTTGATAAGTATTATGGTTCCGCGACATCATAGCGGACGTTTGTAACTAAAAACCATTATCGTATATCAAGCGTTGAGAATACTGACGCTTGTCTGTGTCAAACTCTTATTAAGAGTGCTGTTACAAAGGCTTGGCTGTATGAGCTATAATACCTTTGCCTATTAAAAACCTCGAAATTGAACCAAAAAATAATAACCCCAATGATTATGACGGAAGTGAATACTTTTTAAAATGTTTTCGAAATTAAGAAGTGTCCGTTCTATTGAAATATTTGTAATGTATATTATTAAAAGAACTAGTAATTATAGTAAATGTTTCATGCGTGTTGATTCATAGGCCATTTTTTACAATGTCCTTTGAGAGTTTTTATATACAGGGTTAAATTTAATTAGCTAGCAAAACTGTGCAGACGTTATGGGTATCCATATCTAAACACGATACAACAAAGATAAAAAGATTTGATGTTTCATTCTGGGGTCAATGACCATTGGTACTATTGATAATGTTTTTATTGTTGTTTTATAGTGTTTAGATACCCGTCACGTCTGCTGGGTTTCGCTAGCTAATTTAATTTGTATAAATCATTAACGAGGGCCCTTTGATATTATTTTACTCTACCCGGGTATTATTAAAATATCACCCATAAAGTGCGAAAAAGCTAACCCCATCTGGAGCTCTCACACAATACAGCTAGCTACAAAGTCAAAAACCAAACTTCAACAATAAATCAAAAAAAGTTCTAACTTGCCAGCTAATTACCATCTCATGGGGTGCGTTCGACTTCATGTCCGATTCGCCATGGACCGAGGGGAGTTATCAGCACAACAATAGGTAAATCAGACATGTGTGGCGCCCCTCCCTAGTGTAACGAGCGTAATGATACAGGTGATCGTTTTGTTTTGTATCGATTTTGTGCATGATCGGGTGTTGTGGTGTTGATTTTTATTAGGTAAGTAAAATGGAATCACTTATTTTGAAATAGTATTTCCCCGGATTTTTTCGTCACCTAGGATTTCATGTCATTGGATTAAAAGTATTCTTTGTCAATCCAGGACATGGCATGTGCAATTTTAAGGGGCTTACATGACCTAAAGCGCTGTCACTGTCGGACTGCATAGAAAAGACAGAGAAGCGCGATGACACAACACTGGTAATTTATTGCAAAATATGAAGCAATTATATAATTACAAAAAATCTATTGTTTGGACGAAAAAATTAAAACACTAGTATTTTAGTATGTTGCTTGTAGAATAATCTGACAGAAAATCAGAATGATTGTATGTATTTATTTATTTATATATACTTTATTGTACACCAGAAAATACATAACAAAAAAATATGATTATGAATACAAAACATACAATGGGCGGCCTTATCGCTTTCTGCGATCTCTTCCAGGCAACCTTGGAATGGATAGTGATTGCGTGGATATGTATGTATATTAGTATGGTTTTTATTGTAAAAAGAAACTTTTTAGAGGTATCTTCATGATTTTTTTCTATAGTATCAAATTAGTTGTATTATGTTTTCAACACACTATCTACCTAGCATATATCCTGAATAACATCATATATTTTTCTGATTTTTTTTATTGTAGTAGATCATATATTTTTATTGCTTCTAAAACTTGAGTTTCTTGTGTTTAGGTCCTGTAAGCCTCTTAAGTAAAGTACACTGTACTTCAAGATACAGGATTTTTCAAGTTTGAAAAGGGCAGGCAGGGGGGTGTTACTCATCTGTAATAACCATATATGCATCCCTTATTGAAACAACACTGATGTTACCTAGGCTAAGTAATTTTTAGTAAATAAATTATTACATACTTACTTAATATATTTTTACCTATCTAATCCTAAGGCTTTAAGGCTCCGAGGCGCGACACACGATATAATCGCGCGCGACCCAAAGGCACCGCTCGTTGCGCGACTTGCGGAGCCTTTGTGTCTCGCACGATTTTATATACTTATGCGAGAAATATTAATATTGAATGGTAACAACCTTTACCTATATAATAATATGCTACGAGATTCGTAGAATTCTACGACAAACTCAGTATCCCTCATCCTAATGTTTTATTTCATGTCGGCATCAGCTATACTAGAATATAATCGATTAGGCAGTTAGCAGGTTGGTTACATAGCTGACTGCAGATTTCTTATGAGAAATATCAATCATGTGAATGCTACAGCCTACAGCCAATTTACCTGGCAGGTAAAGAAAGAAGAAAAGAAAGAAATAAAATAAGTTTATTTGCGGTAAACATGACGCAGAGACACATCAACGCAAAACAGCCATTGCTCAGCATAGCGTATCGCTCAGGTAGTCTCTAAAAATAACCTGTGTTTATGATCATGCAAGTGATTGGGGAAATGCTCATGTAGCGATGGTCAAGAGCTTATTATTTAGTCTAACATTCTCTAAGATGCCACAAAAATAATGAAAGAGCTATTTTGAACAAAGAAGACCTGAAAAGCTGAATTCTTTTACCAAAAATTACCTTCATTTCTACCCACACCACCCAGTAATCCGCAGCAATCATACCTACCTCCCATAATACAGCACGTCGTCTCTTCTGGGAAGCGAGGGCGGTTGTCATGGCAACGCGCCGCATCAACACGCCACCCATCCGCACGACCGCACACTACAGCCGTGTGACTGTACAGGTGACCTGCTTAGGTTGGGGATGCAATGGGGATAAGTTATCTAGAAGTTGATTATTTATGGGAAACAATCGCTGAAGCGGTGGAAGAAAGAGTATAAAACCAAATTTTGTCCAAAGCTGAACAAACTTCAATCTCAGTATTTCAGAGGGGAATTCCCGTATTTAAAAGAACGTTCGTATTCTAATTTCAGCCTCAATCTGTCAAAAATACAATCAATTTACATACATTTTGCCAAGTTTTAGACATGGATTGTCGCTGAGATGGGATTGCTACTTGAATTTGACGTTTGTTATGTACGTGAATTGGCCTTCTGGAATTAGCCCCTAAAGATATGTCTTCACTGGAATGGAGCAATTTGTTGAAATTATACGAGGAAAACGGCTGAAACAGCCGCTTTCGAACTCATAAAAAATTTGCTATGCCAGATTTTTTTATTGATGCTCTAAAAGCTGAGTTTTAAGTTGGCAGACCTTGACTAAATCTGAAGATCTATACTCGTCCCACGACTATAAGTTGCCGTCAAACAAAAATGAATCTACGACACATCGTAGATTCCTTTTCGTTCGATCCGTTATTGTTCACAAACAATAAAATTACCTTTCTATTTATTTTTCTCGGTGTACATCTCACCTTATTCATCACAATTTGCTAGTGTGCGTGTTTCAGGTCGACCGCGACGTTTATCTGGCGCGGCCACGTCACGATGTCATATACTCTGTCATATAGCACACGAGTACATTAGCGAGCCGAGTACCTACCTATGTGATAGGGACATGGCTCATAGAAATATATAATGTGGAAGGACAGTAAGTGGAGGTTTATTCCCATCTGCCCCCTTCGGAGAGCGCATCCATTTATTATATTTAATCTATTAAAATAGGCTGGCAAAGCGTAGCAAATGGGCTTATTTTAAAGCTAGATCTGGGAACCATCACAGGTCGCCATCTCAATATAAAAATACAAAAATACTGACTTGTAGATGCAAACTAGAATTTTCAATTAATTACCCTGCAACTTGTACAGTATTCAATTCAAGTTACAATAGTAATTATAAAATTATATTCAATTCAAGTTAGAATAGTAGCTGGTAGCATATGTATTATGCCAGTCACCGTAGATACAAAAATCGCGTTGCAACATTTTTGTTTTCCCTTGACAGAAAAGGGCAGAGGTGGTGTCACAACCTCTGATGATGTGAAGGAACAACTCTATTCCAGAGGGAAATGAGAGCTCTCCGCGCTCCTCTCTTTATTATTATAGCTAAAACTGTTGTTGTTGCTGTTATTGTTTTGTTTGTGTAGTTAGTATAGGATCATTTTAAACTAAACATCCGTAACTTGTACAGTCAGCAACAAAAGTCGATTAACACTTAATTTTTTTTAATCTCGGTTATTGAGCAAAATATTTGTTCAAAATTGCATTTTATTTCAGATGCAATTTCGAACAAATATTTTGCTCAATAACTGAGACTAAAAAAACTGAAGTGTTAATCGACTTTTGTTGCTGACCGTACCTACTTTCTGTGCAAATAAAGAACTATTCTAACTACTAATTCGACTACTAACTATTTATTCTATTCTATTCGAATGAATGATGTTATGAGAAGTTTTTTATTAAAAATGGCCGAAGTTGTATCTCGAGTTGTATTGGACCTACGGAGCTACGGCTGCGCTAAATTTTTATATACTTTAAAATTGTACTGTTTGTCTTAGGCTGCACCCACAGATCACAGTGATCTGTAGATGCAACTTTTAGAAGTTGTAAGTCAAAAACCTGAAAGAAGTCCGAAAATTTCGAGTTTGTTCGAGCACCACGCAGTTAGTAGGTACAGGTCTTTCGATGTTGCAAACTTGGTTTAACACTATTGGTATCCTAAAATTAGAAAAAATCAGTACCTACAGTGCACGATGTTTTAAATAACTGGTCTAATATTATTTGATAGAACATGTGAGTACATGTGAGAATCCACCTCTACGCACCTCTTAACACAATGATTGTTATAGATATCTTTTATATCAAGAATTATTTACGCAACAACTTTTTAATCACAACCAAATAAGTAGGTACCTACTTACACGACACTTTTAATAAGTCATCATGTGTGGTGATCTTTCGATCGATCTCTCTTCTTAGGTCGTGGGGCTAGGCAGGAATCTAGCTTAATTTGTAGTAACTCTAGTACAGATGATTACAAATCACCCTTTTACTTTATTCTGTGGCCCTAATAGTAGTGATGTTTACGCAAATAAGACGCCCGGTAGATAGGGACGTCTCTAGGTGTTTGTCCTATCGATTTTGTGTACAATTATAATAGGGGTTCGGCTTGTAGGCTTTAAGGGTTTTCTTTGCACAGTTTGGCTTAGAAATACATAACTTTTACGATGTTTTCATACCTAGTAACCAATGTTATATTGGTAGTTTCATATTGGCCCTATTAAACTTTGGATACCCATTAACCATCATAATTTGTATTGTTACTCTTAAGGTGCTCTAATAGTATTTTTGTCAGGCTGTGGTAGAGGGTATGTCAGGGTGTGCTGACAATACAGGCATGTATTGTCAGCACACCGTCGCGAGACAGTGAGGAGACCACTTACTCGGGGCGGCGGCAGTTTGAATTATCTGTTGTACTCCCTGGAAATAAAATTACTCAGTAACCAACATAATTTGTATTGTTACTATTCTGGCTCCTTGATACTATTGTTGTCAGGCAGTGACAGTGGGGCCTGTACTGTCAGCACACCATCGCGGGACAGTGAGGACACATCCAGCTCGGGGTTCGTGCCCGGAGGCAGCTAGAACGATCTGTCGTACTTCCAGTAAATGAAAGCACCCATCATCATCATCTGCCTAGCCTTTTCCCAACTATGTTGGGGTCGGCTTCCAGTCTAACCGGATGGAGCTGAATACCAGTATTTTACATGGAGCGACTGCCTATCTACTTTATGTTTAGTTATAGTTTGATATGGCCAATATTTGCTGATGATTCTGTAAAGACTTGCGGAGAACAAAATCTTTATTTTTTTAATAGACCTAGATAAATGAAAGCACCCATGAACCAATATAATTTGTATTGTTACTCTTCTGGCTCCACAATACTATTGCTATCAGGCAGTGATAGTGGTGCCTGTACTGTCAGCACACCATCGCGGGACAGTGAGGAGACCACCTGCTCGGGGTTCGTGCCTGGGGGCAGCTTGAACTGTCTATTGTACTCGCGGTATACTGTCGTGTCTTTTGTTTTTTCTTCATGGGTCGCAGAGATGATTAGCATGTCGTTAAGGACTTTCACTTTTATCTGGAAAAAAGGTAAATTTGTTATTAGTAAGGGTTTAGGTGATATTGGTCCCGACAGACGAGACGTAGGTCGTGGGTTTAAACCCAAACAGACGTTTTAATTTGTGTAATTTATTTCATCACCACTGCTCTCAAAACGGCGAAGGAAAATATCGTGAGGAAACCGGCATGTCCTAGACCCAAAAATTCAAAGACCTGTGACATCCACCAACCCGCACTGTCCAGTGCGGGTTCGAGAATGTCACATCAGATGGAGTGGATAATCCGCGTAATGTGGATAGAGGAGGTCTGTGTTCCAGCAGTGGAAACATTAACGGCTGATTATGCCCGAAGAAGTAGGGGGGATGTACTTTCAGAATTTCTGACAGCATGCAGCATTACTGTGTGCCGGTTTAAAGGATGCCATAAAAGTAACCCTCTGTTCGCAAGAGTCCAACTTTCTCAGGAGTCCAACTTCTATAACATCCATACAAGTCTTCACGTGAGTCCAACTTTTATTTTTTATGTATTTTATTAGCAATATTCCAACTTGGTAACAGAGGGTTTGCAACATTGTCGCTAAGGTACCTTAGGTAAAGAATTTAGCAACCTCTCTTTAAATCATAAAAAAAAACTTTATAGAAATCGTCAATCATCTTCTAAAAATTAACTAGGATAAAAACATGAAAATTCCATCATTTTCGTAGGAGTCGAAACTCTATGTTCTAATTCTAAGTATAGAAGATACTTAAATGGTTTCGTGCCTCATTAGGATCAAACTGGCTGACGTCAAATTGTAGCTTCAAAGACTTATCTTCCCCTTCGCCAATCACCAGTGGGGAGTTTTGGAGAACTTCCCAGTTGGAGGGTACGAAGCCAGTCTGAACTGTGGAGGTACCGCCGTAGGCTTCCGTGAGATCCAAGCTGAAAGGAATAGAAAGAAAGAAAAGCTGGTTAAAACTGGTTTGATGATGATGATTCACTTCCCAAAAACTGTTCAAATATTACCTGAACTTATGCATTTGCTGGTCTATCCTCTTCATCTCCTGATTGAACCGTTCTTTCATGAACGCATACGTATTGTCGAAGATTGACAGGTCTGTTAACTGTACGGGAATGTTCTGTTTCATTTGTACTAAGGCATTTTGCTGAGATGGCTTGCTTACAGGTTTTGAAGACATTTTGACTGATTTTGAAGCGCGAATTTTGTGATTATGCATGAATTTTGTTACACTGCAATTATTTGTTTGTTTTTTTTTTTAGGATTTTTACATCGTTTTTATTTTGATAGACGTTTCTAAAGACGTTTCCTATCAAATTTTTAATTGTCTAGCGTGTCATTGGTCATCTCATCTATGGTCTTCTGCTTATTTTCCTATTTGGGTATAAAAAGTTTGGTCTCTACCTATGTCTACTCTGACGCTACGTCTACATTATTAAAATTAATAAAACGTTATCTTGACTATAAATCTCAAACAAGATGAAAAATAATGCAATAATAAAATTGCAATAAGTAATAAAAAGTCAATTAACCTTTCACCATCTCTAAATGTCAGTGTTGCCAGATAAGTTAACGTTCCCCCTGAGATGTGGTATTTAGGCGCCCTTAGGGGGCGTGCAGACAGATTGACAATCACCCCGCTGCTGCCATGGTGACGGTGGTCTAAACACGGCCCTATTAATCTCGTTGCGAGGGCGTGCCGAATTCGTAGGGTAACCAGAGCTTTATGAGATTAGATTTTACGCAATAGGGCGTAACGATAATGATATGATGATATTATTGGCTTAATAATGTTGTGGTGAAACATTAATATCAATTATTTTGTAAAGAATTTATTACTTAATACTTTCTATTTATTTTATTTGAAACCTATTCTTCAAAATGATAAATTAAGTTAAGACCTTTAACTACCTACTCAGATACTTTTTACTTATTTAAATTAACGGGTGTGTTATTAATACTTATCAATTTATTTATAAATAGCAATAATGAAATCAATATTATAACAAATTAAATAAAACCACAAACAACATCTGCTATTATCATCGAACAATCAAATCATAATCTCTCCCTAAAAATAAAAAAAATACAACAATAATTATTTCACCAAATGGCAACCCTAAGTGGCGAGGGCGCGAACCGCCGCCAAATTGGCGGGAAAGCTCCCTATTTGACAGATCATTTTTTATTCCGTTCGGAAATTCGGTACCATTGTTCCACTGATTACCAGGTGGCCAGGAAGTGAATTTTATGCCTGTATTTATTATTTATCGATATACTGATTCTATTGTTATATTTATTTTATTCCATATAATAATTATTTGTTATCGTTAATCAGTTAGTGTCAGAACCAACATTCTATAGTTTGTTATTAAATACATAGAAAGTAAGTTGTAAGATTGATAAAGTAAAAGATCTGAAAGGTCTATAGTGGCAGGTTAAAATATTCTGCGTTATAAATGATCAAATTAAATCTAAAAAGACTCAACGTAATGGGTATATCTAAACACGATAAAACAAAAACTGTTAAAAAAATACACAACCAGCGGTCGTTGACCCCAAAAAAAATATCATGAAATCTCTTCTTTTTTTTTGTTTTCTACCCTGATGTCTGTACTGAGTACCTGAGTAACTTTTCTGTGAATAGATAAAGAAGAAACGAACTATCATAAAATTCTATTTTCTTTACAGCTTTCATTATAAATCCACATCACTCAATAATAACAGAATTACCGTTCGCCCTCTCAAAGAGATTTTAATCAACAAAACACAAGATACTAAAGGGGAGGTCGGGGTAGCGTTTTTAATTCCCGTAAAACGTCACGTCATATCTCGGGGGAGAGTGGGCAAACATCGTTATACCGTTGTTACTAGGTGTATGTTTGTGTTAGGTCAATATGTTTGCGTGGGTGCTGGGAAGTTGGGTGGACAGGGGAATTGCGTATGTTTTGTTTAGAGAAATGAGCTATTCGAATGGTTTGTAATTCTTGTTTGTGAAAACTACGTCTGGGTTTTAATACATTTTAAACTAAGGTAGATCATACACTGCCCCCTCCCGCTCTGGGTGGAGCGGAAGGGAGTGTCAGACTCTTACTGACTAAAACCCACCCGTGTTCCTTCCTTAGCCCTTTATGTTCCGGGCCAGCAGTAACCCTTTCGGACAATCCCGCTGACCCGGCAGGCTTCGGCCCTAACGGGCCCCTTCAATTTGATGCTGATATCTCTTTGAGGCGCGCGTGGAACATCATCTTCTTCTAATGCAAGAATCAAGTTATATTTACAAACGTGTGCTGAAAACACGTGTCAGTACTAGTTAGTAGTGATTTTGCGTTTAGAAGAAAAGAAAGGCATTGATAATATAATTATGCACATGAAAATCAAAAAAAATCATTGATTCGTGATCATTTGGCTCATTTAGGTATTACGCATCTCTTTTATATTAAGGGATTTCCCCCAGCAACATGATTAAGGATTTCCCACCTGTCAGAAGAAAACTCAATAAGATACCTATATACTTATGTATGTTATTAATACATATTTCCATTTACTTAATAGACCAAATCACTCGACACCACTAATCTAATTATTATTTAATCGCCTCCAATTTAAAATATTTTCACTCAGTCCACTAGGTTAACTGTTTTTTGGCAGATGGAACTGATTGAAAGTGTTTGCAGTAACGTTTATATAACATTTCGATAATTTCACTTTAATTTGTATGTAGTACCAATTGTCGATTTTTTGCTGTCAAATTAAAAATGAGGCGGTTACTATGCCTGTGTTTATTATTATTAAATACAAAACAATATAAATTAGCCGCTTTGTTTACTTCAATTTCAATTTTGCAGGCTTTATGGCGGAAATCAGCGTAATTATGTAAGTATGCACTGGTTTGCCATATCAATTGTGTTGTAGGTATACACCTACATATGGGGTTTACTACACATTTTATTAAAACACAACGTTTTTATTCATAACATTTTATGAAAGTTGTATAATCGTAATAAAACATTAACATCTTGTTTATGGTGGCAAATCCGAGACAAATAATTTATATATTTTATTTATTAAATATTTAGGTGGATGCAAGGTTTTTTTATACTGATTTATCTATAATACAAAATCATTATTTTCGATTTATTCATTTGAAAAGCGAATACATTCGATCCCATCACTTAGTTAGTACGATAGAATGTAATTTAATACGCATAACGATTTTTTTATTTTTGTCATAACTGATATACGTACGTATTACAATGTCTGTAAGAAGTACGTATTATAATGTCTGTAAGAAGTCTTAAATAAGATTATTCAATAAGATAAAGCAGTTTATTTTATGACGCATTTTAAAGTTAACTTTTACGTAAACTGGGATAGTTACGTTCTAAGGAAGCTGTCAATAAACGGTTAACCTAGTGGACAGAGGTTACCACCTCGGTATAATTGTTGACGTAATTACCATTACGTCATTACCTAACGACGTTCATGACGTCATAATAAATTACAAACGACATTTAGTGACGTCATGAATTCGTTTTGAAATTGAAGGCGTGGTTATGACGTAGAAGGTACAGTTCTGATTATCGTGTGATTCATTTAGTTATCAGGTCATTGGACAAAGGTCTTTGTTATGTTTTTTGATTTTCTCTCATTGTCGTAGGCTATTTTAAACTTGAAGCTAGACGTGACTAATATTTTTTCAAAGTCTGTACCTAAAGTAAGTACCTACATTGATTTGATCCTGCAAAACTGCTACATTTCCGATCTCACTTGCTTTTGTTCGGGTTACTGAAAACTCAGTTGAAATTTACCTATGATAGTAATTGCACCCAAACAATATTGAATTAATGAAATTAACTACCATTAAATTAGATGATAAAAACATCTTAAAATGATCGTATTATGTAAGTACAAGTAAGAAAATGCAAAGAACTGATGACGCATCAAAAAATCATTTGCAATTTTTTTTCACTTAATTTATTTAATTAAATTAATCCACTTTCCTTATTATTTTTGCACAGCATAACAAAATGTTAACATCGATCGTCTTTTGTTTCAAAGTTGATGAGAAAAGAACAACTCCATCAGCTGGATCAAAATAAACCAAAACACGTAACTAATTCATTACTTCATCCACCATTCTGTTTAATTTCCTGCATTGGGAGGTTTATCCCACCGCTGGGCGCGGGATGTGATACGATCTCACGCCGCTCGCTCGCGTGTTCAGTTACAGTTTGCGCACTTATTAAACCATTACTATGCATTTGGGTTGGATAGGGCGAGAAATTATCGAGCTTTTTTTTAAGGCGAGTGAGAAATTCTCTTTGTAGTTAGTACATCATTGCCGATTGAGTAAAGCTGTGACCAAAAGGCGGCCAAGGTTAGACCAAAGAAACCAGGGCCGTCCAAAAGCGCCTTAGGTTGATGATATTATCAAAGTAGCGGGAAACGCCTGGATAAGGGACGCACGGAGCCGGGTAGTAAGTATGGCAGACAAAAGGGGAGCCCTATACCCAGCAGTTGGTGATTACGAGCTGAAATGATGGTGTAGTAAGTAATAAGTATTACCAGTATCTTCCTCTGGTCTTTCAATCCTAGTATAGACACTGACAAGTAAAAAAAAAATTCTCTACACTGGTAGAGAAATTTTCTACACGTCTACTGAGCCATGATCTCGGTAGCCCCCTTTGCAGGAATATCTTCTTGCGCACAATACATTCTATTTTTCTTAGGTCTCATATTATCTACTATACTATCAAATTGTTAAAGTATGCTTTTAGTTTTATTGTATTTTGAGAAGTTTTGTCCCGTAATGGTTCACTTTTGCTTCAAACTCACAGAAAAGACGCAGATGCAGATAAATGAGATCAGAGGGACAATTTTCGTAATTTCAAGAACGCTCACAGTTTGTTTGAAGTCTCAATCTGTCAAAAATACCTCTAATTTACCTACATTTTTGACAAGTATTTGACATCAATTGTCGCCGAGATGAGATTGCGACTAGATTTGTAACGTTTTTAATGACGGGGCAATTGGCCTTCGGAAAAAAGCGACAGTCATCACTCGAAAATAAGATTATGACTGGGGCACAACAAACTCACTTCCATCTAGAATCAAGAACCCATAGTACTGCCCTTTTCGTCCTACTCGTGTTTTTGTTGATGCAGACCAATTTACTGATTGTGCTAGCGGCCGCCGGTGAGCAAATTGATGGGGTCTGAGTATCGTGATTCCCAGCTCTAATCAACGGTAATGAAATATTACATCGAATAGGGACCTTGTGGATGGTATTGGCATTTGATATAGGTAATAGAAGTGCGCTTAAAAATTTGTCATCTTTTAGCGAAAGCTCTTTGGCATGTCTCAAATAAGAAAGTCCATCACGACCTTTGTATCAAAACTGTAGAAGAAATCTCAGTAAGGACACAAGTATTCAAAGAGCGAATCACGATCCATCCAAACATGCTAGCAGTAAACCTGATGAACACCCAAACAGTCGCTAGAAGACTGAGATTCCTCAAGACCTTATTAAAGAGCCTATAAGAATAAACGGAGTATTCACGGCTTCCGTACAAATCCGTTAATAATACCAAACAAAATATCAGTAATAATGATAGATAGTAATAAAATCAATAAAAAAACTTTTAGCGACGGTAATCAGAATCCAAAGTTCGAGACTATGCATTGAGTCATAACAAAGCAGAAATTTAGCACTAGCTGTTACGTGACGATTTCAATCAATCTCTTTGTCCAATCCAATGCACTTTATGCCTGACGCCCGATCAGAGAAACAACAAAGAATCATATCTCAGTTACGACTGGTGGTCCAGACTGAAAAGGGTACATCGGGTACTGTCCTTCGAGCGTCTTTTTTTTTTTAAGGTGTATCCAGATAGAGCAAGGCAAGCGCTGCAAGTGATTTTTTTATATGTTAGTTGCCTCAGCCTGAGGCAGCCGTTATATTCGTGGCTTACCATTCGAAGCGCACGCCTCGTAATGTCTGGACGCACCTTTATATGGTGTAAGCAAGAATTCGACAGCAAGCTACTAAGCGCCTAGTTACTACGATTATCGATAATATCCTCAGAAGACACTCTGGTGTTTGTTATTTCAACAGAAATTCTAAATTTGGCTCATACTTACTCCATAACGTACACGCGCAAGATGACTCACATTTTACTACCCATCTCACCATGAAAACGCATTTACACCAACTTATACAAATCATCACCCATTAATCCGTAGCGAATGCAAATAAAACATCAAATATATTCCCCTCATAAAGGTGATCTCCCCAGTCGCGTGCGCACGCGCAGATGAACGTAATCACATCGATCATTGATCCAGAGGGCGGTTGATTAACTGCTAAATGTGATGGTAAAGTAATGATGTTGGTTAATGGAACAGAAAAAATGGGACTATTTGCAGCTTGACTTAATTTTTTTTCGGTTAAAGTTGAGAATGGTTTAAGGTGGTAATATTTGAAATTGCTCTAGATTTAAATTAGTTTCTGAATATAGATTTCAGGTATAGATGTGAGACCTAAAAAGTTCATTTATTCCGGTCTGATCCCCTGAACAACAACCCCTCCCCCCCCCGATCCCCTGCTAGTTATTCTTCTGTTTTAATCTCTCTTTTAGACAGGGATCCGTCATAAAAATTGGAACACCGCTTGCAACCTATTCATATGACTTCCACACCCTAAAAATTTGACGAGGATTTAACATTTAAAATGCCTTAAAACGGTATAGACACTGACGACGTCATTAATAGGCTTTTCGCGGCCTCTCCGTGGTCGCCAGTGTGTCACACAAGCCCTTGCTTTGCTGATCGTTTTTATAGTAACCATTTTACCAATACACCTTATAATATTTTCCTATTACATGCTTGTCACACATGGAGGCGCCACCGGCGTCGCAGGCGCAATCACGACGTTATTGTTATAGAGGAGATCGTGCATAATCGTGATGCAGCCGCGTGATGCACCCGGCACGAGCCATCCGCGTGCTGTCTCGTTCTAGCATGACATGTACCTACTAGGGTATAAGTGGACTGGGTAGGTAACTTAACCCAGTTAGTATGTCAACCCGTAAAAGTTGAACTTTAGGCTCCAATCCCAACTAACCATCGGACGGTCAGAAGTGACTTGGGTGAGATTCATGTTACTTGGTAAACGGATTGCGGATTATTATAGGTAATCTCTTTAAGGCTCCTTCAAACAGGTGCGACACGACATGCGATACAAAGGCACCGAAAGTCGCGCAACGAGCGGTGCCTTTGTGTCGCGCGCGATTATATCGCGTGTCGCGCCAATTTGTAGGAGCCTTTACGACTTTGGTGACTGTTGCATAAATACACCCGCCGCCATATCAGATGACGTATTTTTTGTCGAGAAAATCTCTGTTCGCAAGCCGAAGTCTTAAGAAAAAGCGGCAGTCGAGCCTGATTTTTGCGAATAGAAAGTGTTTGATGACAGTATGGTCACTATTATTGAGATGGTCACCTTACCGACGCCGTTCATTGAGTCATATACTGGCCAACAGGGTAATGAGGGTAATTTCGTGAAAATTTACGACACCAGCTGGCACCACTGTGACAAGAGGTCTTCGAATATAAAATATATGATGACGTTCATCATTCGATTCATTCATTCGTTCATCATTCAGTCATGACTAAAGAAATTATAGGCTCTTTGACAGATGCCTGGACCTGACGTGTCAGTGCTGCCACCTAGCGAACGTCATTTCAGAAAACCCTCATTGCGTAACACACTAACAGTAGTATTGGCTTTCATTTTGACAGTTCAATAACATTCATTGCGGTATTTACGTTGTTGAGCAGACATATTTTACGAACATGTGAAGCAATGTATTAGAAATATCCTTCAAAATGATTTAGATTGTGATTGATAGTGTGTTACGCAATTAGTGTGCTGGGACTGTTGTATTTCAGAAGTCATGAGATGTTCCCTCGTCTCTTGTGAGCACAAGATTTCAAGAAGAGACACCCAGTTACTGGTTGCAATTCCGACTGTCCAGGGTTAAGAGATAGGTAATACTGGCTGGTGTCCGCAACTCCACGTCAATGCGCCCATTTTGCGTACCAGGGGTTAAGACATAAATATGTTGGGATGAAATAAGGGAGCATCCTTAGGGGATGTTCCCTTATATTAACCCAAGACGTTTTATGCTTGTTTCCTTCGCACATTATAGTGAATGGACACGTCCACTACAACGCGGGTGGGACACGATCATATCGTCTTGATGCAGTTCGTGATGCATCGGGCACGCGCCATCCTCGTGCCGTCTCGCTCTAGCACGAGCACGTGACCCACTCCGGAATATTAATAGTATTGATTGTTGATGAATACTGCAGACAGGAGTCTATGTTAATTCTGTATTTATAGAGCTTAAACGATCTAATAATAGGTAAGTTTATGTTTTCCAGGATCATCTGCCTTACCTTAACCTTTTCACAACTATGTTGGGGTCAGCTTCCAGTCTAACCGGATGCATCTGAATACCAGTATTTTATATGGAGCGACTGCCTATATGACCTCCACCACGTAGTTATCTACTGGGTGGTTGCCAGACTTTCAGGCTTCTGATTACCCATAAGGACTTTCAAAGATCTATAAAACGTAAGTATAGGTTGTAAGTTAATTATGGGGTTTATTTATTTTTTATGTAGGTAATGCGCACATATTGGGTATTTATTTTAGTTTTAGGGTTCCGTACCCAAAGGGTAAAAACGGGACCCTATTACTAAGAATCCACTGCCCGTCTGTCTGTCTGTCTGTCGCCAGGCTGTATCTCATGAACGATTTAGATTGTGATAGCTTATTAGACATTTGAAATTTTCACAGATGATGTATTTCCGTTGCCGCTAGAACAACAAATAATAAAAATAAAATAAAGTTAAAATTTAAAGGGGTACCTATAAAAGAAATGCTTTTTCGGCGTTTTATGCCTTGTGGTACGGAACCCTTCGTGTCCGACTCGCACTTGGCCGGTTTTTTCATTAATCACGATACAACACACTCGAAATCATGTACATATGTCACAACATTTTGTTTGATTTTGTATGAGCTTTTCTATATACACACATACAGACACACACTTCCCTATGTGTTAGTTAATCCAGCGTGTGGCACTAGTACCGCAAGTTTTTCAGTCTAAACTGAAGCCACAGACAGAAGCCAACCCCAACCAAAATGCAAAAGGCTAGGTTGATGTCCAGTTTCTGAGATTTCTTAAGGGGCTTACATGACCTAAAGCGCGGTCACTGTCGGACTGCATAGAAAAGAAAGAGAAGCGCGATGACACAACACTGGTAATTTATTGCAAAATATGAAGCTATTATTTAATTACAAAAATCTATTGTTTCGACTAAAAAATTAAAACAGTAGTGTTTTAGTATGTTGCTTGTAGAATAATCTGACAAAAAATCAGAATAATAAGAAAGTTTTTAGAGGTATCTTCATGATTTTTTTCTATCGTATCAAATTAGTTGTATTATATTTTCAACACACAATCTACCTAGCATATATCCTGAAGAATATCATATATTTTTCTGATTTTGTTTACTGTAGCCGTTCATATACTTTTATTGTTTCTAAAGTTTGCTTTTTTTTGCGTTTAGGTGTAAGCCCCTTAAACGGAGTGAACGACAAACGGACAGACCCCTAACACCTTTAAATAGATAACTGTTTAATAGTGCTTCTGGTTTGTAATTTTAACACATTGCATTTCGAAAATAAACTGGGTTAAGGAAAAAGTTCACTTATATAGGATATTTAACTTGGTCACATCAATAATTAGCTGAAGAGAGATCAAGTTTTTGTGCCCGAAAAATTGGAGGCAACACAGCATTAACATTTTTACCAGATCAAAAATTCATGTGTGCGTTCTTTTTACATCTTTATCAAAAAATCAGCTGCGCACACGCAACGTTACGAAATTCATAATGACGTAAAATAATAAGAGTATGTCTCTCGACCTCTAAACAGTACGCTGAGCAATTTATCATAATTTAATGAATGCCTCTAATTAACATGTGGCGGTGCAATGTGGAAGTTGGACATTTAGCACTAAACATATCTTTATCTTTAGAAATAATTGCGTCTGTTCAGAAAACATGCACCCAAATGCTGCTTGCATTTGGGCATATATTTTCTGAACGAATGTATGACCGTAAACGAGGCAAAAGGAGTATGTAAGGGTAATGGTATAGTCGCAGTAGATGGCATTCTGTTGTTTCTGCCTACCGTCACGGGAAGAAGGCGTAATTTATGTATGTATGTTTGTATGTTCTGTGCGAATTTATGCAGGAATAGTTAATGTCTTTACGAGAAAAGGCTCCTGAAAACAGGCTCATGTTTCAGGATGTTCTATTTTCATTGTGGTTGATCGAAATTACGAATTAGGTATGGCAAGTGATGTCTTTTCAGAAGACGAAGAAGAAATAGAAATAGCAAAAGAAAAAAAAAATCGATTCACGAATATGAAAAACATTAAACATTAAAAACTAACTAAAAAAGAGCTGAAATCATCACCCCTGAGAACCCTTCTTATCAAATGCCATATTTCGACCGATAAAAAGATAACTGTTTAGCTATGGAAGTAAAACTTCTTAGGAAGCGATTCGATAATGAGGGTTTTCGTGAAAATTTACGACACCAGTTGGCACCACTGTGACAAGAGGTCTTCCAATATAAAATATATGATGACGTTCATCATTCGATTCATTCATTCGTTCATCATTCAGTCATGACTAAAGAAAATATAGGCTCTTTGACGGATGTCTGGACCTGACGTGTCAGTGCTGCCACCTGGCGAACGTCATTTCAGAAAACCCTCATTAACTGGACGAGAGCAGACGAGTCTTGGAGTGTAGGCCGCGTATCGGCAAGCATAGCGTGGGACGCCCCTCAGTTAGATGGACCGATGACGTAAAGAAGGCGGCTAAAGAGGGTGACAAACTGGATGCAGAAGGCGAAAGACAGGGTGTTGTGGTGCAGCCTGGGAGAGGCCTATGTCCGGCAGTGGACTGCGATAGGCTGAGTTGATTGATGATGTGTGTGTTGTTGTGTATATGTGTGTGTTTGTGTGTGTTGTTGTGTGTGTGATGTTGTTGGATTGTTGGTTAATTGTTTGATTGATTCTCATGTTCGCACTAATCTTTTTCTTTTCTATACTTAGTCATTTTTCCAAACCGACGAAAGCACGGCTTAACAACAACAACAGCATGCAACATGTCCTCGGCAACTCCTCTCCATTTCACGCGCGACCCACTTGCCTAAGATTTAGATTATAATTCTTATTTACTTAACTCTTTATGTATTACACAGTATACCCTTAAAAGAGCTCGTGACGCCATTTTAATATGAAATAGTTACAAAAAGGTTACGCGTAGTTGAATTGATTGGTTTTTAGTTTTTGTAATTACCATTTTTATATGACGGCGCAGCAAGTGGCGCCGTCTAGTTTTGTTACGAAGTTACTAGAACCACCGAGGAGGTCGAATAAGAGTGACACTGGCTGGTGACAGTGGGTGCACACCACTGACCCGCGGTGCAATACTGTAAAAATCTCAGCGTGAAAACTTAGGTGAAGTGAGCGTGGAGTGAGCTGTCAATAGTGTCAATTCCTAGCAAAAACAAACTCACTTCACCTAAGTTTTCACGGTGAAATTTTTACAGAATCGACCGGCTGTATTACCTATACAAGTTGTATGATGGAGATCAGTGGTGCACACGTACAAGTGCATCGATGGTTGCGTGGCGGCTTTCTTCGGATGACAGAGGATGACGTCATGGTAGCCGCTGTCGTACCACGTCTAAGACGAATTGTTATACTCCGACAGAATCCTGATGATAATGAAACTGCTGAACCACTAATACGATGACCACTTCTGGTAAATGCTATCCTGCGCCGTTAAATATAATAAATAGTAACTAAATGTTTTTTTTATTAATTTATGAAAAAACTACCTTTGTTTAGAGTGCGTAAAAACAAGTACACACAGCTTCATTAAGTGGTTACCCCTCCAAAAGACATGTGCGTTCAAATCCGTGATAGGCCCAAGTTGGTTTTTGTATTTTGCAAAAACATTTTATTTTAATTAATTTATTGTTTTAGTGAATAAATAAGTTTAACTTAGTATTTATTTTTTAAAATTCTGTTTTTATTATTGTTTTTTTCAATAAAACGTTAATACTTTTATTATTGCGAAAACGACAAGCAATAATAGGGTTAACATTTACGAACGTTTTATTCATCGTCTAAATAGACTAGAGGTTTCAAGACTGCTTGCCGTGCCTATGAGTGGAAGTTCAAATCATAGCCACGAAATGTGCTTTTTGTTCATTATAATTATTATTTTAATATATTTTTCTATTTTGTTTTAGTAATTATTTATAAAGAATTTAAAAATAAAGAAAAATAAAATACCTTAATCATATAATAATATTTATTATTGCTATTATTTAACAAAACTATGATCTTATTTTACAACAAAGATTTATTTTGATTTGATAATTTTATTTACAGTTATCATATTATACTATTTTGCCAACTGACACAATTGGGTTCCTAGACAAGTGGCATCCTATTAAGGTAAACGATAAAATAGTAAGCGGTAGAAATATTTTAGATTGACATAACCTAACGAAATGTCACGTGACCTGTCATGTCGTCTCAGCATACAAATTTGACATTTGACAGTCTGACAAGTGACATCGAAAGAGACAAGTTTTGAACTGTTTGCAACTTGTCTAGGAACTAGAAGTTAGTTTGGCAGGATTACAATCATGAGCATAATAAGTGAATAAACATGTTATCAATAGATAATCAATTAACATCTCTTATTAGCTCATGATATCTACTTAGAATATTTTGCTATACAAAGTAAAATAGTGGAATCAAATGAGTTAAATGTTTTCGTTGTTTATTTTGTTGTCATACTTAATTAATATAACTGCTATTTCTGGGCAAATCGCAATCGTTCTCTTCGATGTTCTTCTGTTAGACATATTTTGCAGGTCGATAACTGTGAATGTTCGCTGCGTGTAAATGTCTTCGAACCGTGGACAGAGAGATATTCCATGCCGTTGCGAACTGTAACGAGTGGATGTAAACGGCGGTGTAGTGTGAACCTTAACAATATCTGGATGATGTTCAGATTGGTCCGTATTGATCCCAGTAGTTCTCCGACCCATGGTCATTGTCTTAGCATCGCCAGTTTCTTGAAATCTGCGCACCCATAAGCGCACCGTTTGTCTCTGTATAGAAACAAATGGTTTTAAATAAGTTATTAAATACCACACACAAGATACCGCAAATAGCTCAACAAGAAAAAAATCGGAGAACACAATTAATATTATAATGAACTTACTGCTATGCCAAGCTGTCTCGCAATTCCTTTTATGCTCACATTTTGTTCACACAGAACAATTATTTTAGTTCTTATAAAATAATAAATAATTTTAAAAATTAATGAATAAATCGTAGTCGTTTACTCTTCGCCGTTTTAAGTGAACGTATACATCAAACGTTATAGTTATAACTTGAGGGTATGGATTAATTTTTATAAGTAAAATTAATGGATACCCTCAAATTATAACATCTATCGATTAGACATCCCACCTAAAGATAAAATGACTCAGACCATAGTAGATAACAATTTCAACGCAATTCATATGGACTCGCTGGCTAGTTCGTCAAACTGCCGGTATGAGTATGACGATGTTCGGTGATGCGATGGTTCGAATCTGAGTCGAAACAATGGGTTCTATTTGAAGTATTCTTTAGATTATTTGTAAGGAATTTAATGTGTAACATTTTAAAACTTGAGGGGTTAGCACATACTGACGCTGTCTGTACCTACGGTACCGGTTTTTTTTTTAATTTCAAAAGCAAAAACATTCTCTATTTTATCCTACATTCTCCTTAACTTAGAGTACAGTCGGCAGCAAAACTCCATCAACACTGTCATTTGATGACGTTATTAAATTGACAACAATTTTTTTCAATAAACTGCTTTTTCGCTTTAAATTCACATAATAGCAAAGAGTTTATAATCTAAAAATCGTACTTCTGCTGCAACTTTGAACAAATATTTTGCTCAATAACTGAGATTTAAAATACAGAAGTGTTAAGCGACTTTTGTTGTTGACTGTACTATGGGCATTAACATAACATCACGCCTGTAAATTCTCGTAGGCTTAAGCAGAGATGTACCTATAGTTCACCCATATTTCACCAGTTATGTTAACGCCCATGTAATAAATAGGGGGCGAGCTTATTGTTACAAACCTAATAACACTTTGAGAATGGAACTCAGGACCTCAAGCTCAGCGACCACTATACCAACGAGGCAGTCCACACAAGCAACCTTATCAACAATAAGATATGGAAAGATGTTCGGCCCCTAAAAATACATTTTCAACACATTTGCTCGAAAAATGCATTTACAAAGCCTGTATACATTGTTCGAAAGTTAAAAATTACGCACCATACAACGGAACGTGCGGTAAAATAGGTACTCTCACCTAAGTACCTATTTTACGGCATATCCCGTTGTATAGCACCGTGCGTTTTCTTTACGGTTTTTTTTTATTTCCATAAAAAAAATATAAGAATTCCACCAAAGAGTTTTACATTATGAGAATAAACAACCTGACTGATCGAACCTCCTTGGAAGCGCTTTTGCTCAATACGTTGTCTCACTTTAATACTAAAGAAAGAGTAAATGAAACGAAAGATGTAGTTCTAATTTTCACCACGTGCATGTGGCGCCATTTGCAAATTCGCGCCATTTTCATATTAGAAACTTCAAAAATTGTTGCGACTTTAATAATTGTTCTCTAAAAATAGTCAAATGATAAAGTTTGTTTAATTACATACTGTACTGTTTTCTCGCAAATGTGTTGAAAAACATTGTATGACACACGTGCAGAAATTGGTATTTACAAACTCGTGACTATGGTAAGCCCTCGACTTCGTCTCGGGCTTACATTCGTCTACTCGTTTGTAAAAACCAACTTACCGCACTAGTATCATAATAGTACATTATGATATAAGTGCGGTAAGTTGAAAATTACAGCCGAGGCGATATTGCTTGCCCGAGCCGTAGGCGAGGGCTAAAAGAAAGCAGAGGCTGTAATTTTCAAAGCGCACGTATGTCATACGACGTTTTATAACATATTTGCGAGGAAATAAATAAAACTCGGACTGAACTTGCATATATTTGCTTGTTTTCCATATGATGAAATTTTGATATGCTTGTAAGTATCTATCGGTCGATTTTTCGGGCGAGGCTTAGAGTAGCCTTTTTCGCTGCCTCTGAGACTTCTGGCGGTGTGGAATTAATAAATTCATCATTATTTGACGACATTTTCAAATAAAAAACAGTACAGCGAAAAGAAAAAGCGCGCGTTATAATTTTTACTTCTTAACAGATAAGCGATGCGCGCGCGTTCGCGCTTTTTTTTCAGGCATAGGCACAAAACAGCCAGTATTATTAATAAAGTAAATTAATATTTTTGTTTTTGTTACAGATATTAATGGTTGTAATTTATTGTCAAAATTAATTAAATTAAAGAATTAAATGTTTATTTTAAGGATTAAATTTAAGAATTAAATTTTATTCATAAAATGTTGACATCTTTTCTGAAATAAAAACTCTTTGCTAAGATTTAAAAAAGTACCGTTCGTTTTGACGGAGCATCTTGATAAACCGTGCGATTTACTTTACATTACCGCACAAGTGCGTAATGAGATACATTACGATATTGAAATTGGTGAAATAAGAGACCCTTTACGAGCAAATATGTTATAAATAACTATTATCATTAGGGGAATTACCATAAACGCGTAGCAGCATCCAGTTTCGTAGCAAACGCTACGAACTTCGTAGCACTCTATTTAATTTCTTTATGACATTATATTTTTCATAGTCGCGCTGAGGTTTTTCAACGTAACCTACGTTAGTGAACCAGGGATATAGGGAAGGAGATTAATTTAAACTTTTCATGAGGTAAACGCGGTAATTTCTTTATAGCTACATAAAGAAACTTCGGAAGTTTCGAAGCACCTGAAACACATGCCCTGACCCTTGCTCGAGACAGCCCACGCCTTTCATTCGTCCCCAAATAATCCTAACATGATTCTGTCTGTCCTTTCCTGTCCTTCCATCAAAGCCGCCTTAAACCGTGGCCTGCAGGTACCATCACAGGGGAAGCCTTTTACAGGTAGTCGTTCAGTCAATAAGTTTATTACTTTTACTTTTGTTTTTACTTTTTATTTTTTTCGATACCTGCATCAATCCATCCATGCTCAAATAAATCTATTACTAAGCTAACTCAGATCAGATTAACATCGACACTCGAAATCTAAGGTCCATCAAATGATGGATAATCATAAAAAAAAACTAACCCTGTCTAAATAGACAGGGTTAGTTTTTTTTTTTATGATTATATAGACAAGTATTTTTCTCCCCTTGTGTCCATTGTTAGTTGATTAAGCTTGAGCATGTAACTCCTTTACAACCTGTGTCTATGTATATTTTTGGATTCGGCATGTGGGTAAGCAGCCAGAAACCCCCAAAAGGTTGACCTACGAAATGCCATACAACAAACCTTCTTGGGATCTTAGGTGTATTATATGTACCTCTATATGTAGGGTCTTAAATGTCCAGAAAACGATGGTACAGCCGTGCGTATGTTTTTGCTCGACCTGGCGCCCGTGCCTCCTGATATCATCGCCAACAGTGACGAATTCCCTTGGAGGCAATAAAAACGAAAGTTTATTGGTCTTGAGTTCAAGAACGACGTCTGTTAGAACGTATGAAGGACACAACAAGGTTTATTTTTACTTTTTTTTTTAGGTTGAATGTAGACCAGCCAGCATCTATTTGTTTTTTTTTTTATCGGCTATCATCTTTATACCAGCGGGTCTTCTTGTCTGGAGGTCGCAAGCGCGACTGCTGCGAGCGGGGTCCAGGGGTCAATTTCCAGTTTGGGCAGTGGTATTATAGGGTTTTCCTATTAGGAATTTCTCAGTAACATCCCGGAGTTTGCAACTTGGCGGTGTGTACTGTCATGTTTTTGCTGTGAGCGTGCTAAAAGTAAATACCTTGTTCCATAATTCGTAAGTAAAATGACATAACATCACGCTTTGTTTTCCCGAACGGTTGGGCAGCGGTGTACCCCAAAATTTCGTCAGTTATGTTTTAACTCCCATGTATGTTGTAGTCATGTTCAGCATTAGCGCTAGCGACCACTGGACCAACGAGGAGTTAGAATTCGTAATTAGGTGGGTACATGATTCATCTTGCAATTCTAAAAACGAATAAGGAAAGAATCGTGAGTAGGTATAATAGACACATCTAACTATAATAACATAAATTTATGTTAGACTAGCGACCCGCCCTTGCTTCGCACGGCTTTTACGACTTGATAAAACATCGATGTTTATTTATTTTATGTAAGTTTGCTTATTATTAGTAAAGTATATTAGCTAAAAAAAACAGTGCCACTTCGGGAGTGCCGACAGAAGTGAAAACAAAACACATTAAGCCGGTCGATTCTGTAAAAATTTCACCGTGAAAACTTAGGTGAAGTGAGTTTGTTTTTGCTAGGAATTGACACTATTGACAGCTCACTCCACGCTCACTTAAGTTTTCACGGTGAGATTTTTACAGAATAGCACCGCAGCTAATACTTTGCCATCACTCACTGACATATCGGATATACATTAAAACCGAGTACACCCCGAGGACAGCCGAACACATCCGAAGCGGGTATTTTTTTAATCGTCTTATAAACAAAACATGTGCGGTGTCGCTTACGGCAACAGTGGCGCGAGTTCAATGGTTTTATCCCATCTCAAAAAATGCCAAACGCGCCCAAAGAAGGTTTCACTTCAAAAATGCTTAGCTGTTCCATACGTTTTGACCGCGTTGGATTTGCATTTTTCTATGAAGCAGCCGATTTTTCTTTAACAATCGACGAAATGTTTCTACGCTAGGGGGTCTAAGAATCATGTTCTGAATTCATAGTTACATTTTGCGCGGCGATTTCCCTGCTACCCTGTATACATAAACCTACTGCAAAAAATTCTCTAAAAAAGTGATGAAAACTACATCAAAATTCGTTTTATAGTTTAGACGAACACCGCGGTCATACAGATAGACACGAAAACCGACTTTAATTTATAAAATGTAAAGATTGTCGATACATATCATATTTTAATCATTTTACAGCCATGTGTTGATGAATAACATCCTAGTTACAATAAATTCAATATTCTATTCACGTTCAAGTTTCTATTATGACTAATAGAGAATAGATGCTATACACCGAGCGTTGACTTCTATTATAATTACTAAACAATAATAAATTAAACAACCAATATAACCACCTCCAACTCTTATACTTCCAAAACTAAGATTGAAAGTCGTTTGTCAATTGTTTTTACCTCTGCAAAAGAAAAGGTTGGTAGTTTCTGTATGTTGTTGCAAATAAATGCGGTACGAACCTTTTTGGTGGCGATGGCTGAGATAAGATGGCTGGTGACAAATATGTCTGTCTGAGATTTATAGAGCATCTCGTTATGATTGCAAGTGGGTATTTGTAGTGCGGGAGTTGGATTACAAAATGTTATGAAACATTTTATTTTTATTGGTTTTATTTTTAATTTAAATTTATTGTACTCACCATAGACACCACCATACACCGTACCACCATATTGTCTCTTCATAGACAGTATTTCTAAAACTATCACTTAGCTTAGAAATGGTGGTCAGTCATTTATTACGTATCGTAAATCGTAATTTACGAGTTGCAGGTCGTGGGTTCGAACCCAGACAGGCACTTTACTATGTGTAAATAATTTCATCACCACTGCACTCAAAACGCTGAAGGAAAACATCGTGAGAAAACGTCCTATGTCCTATAACCAAAACGTTAAAGACACGTGACATCTAAAAACCCATACTGAGCCCGCGTGGTAGACACAGCTCATTCATTCATGTCGCGGGGGGAGTCAAACACCTCACTCCCCCCCCTGACCAGACGAGGCCCGCAGTGGCGGGCCGGCACCAGTCGGGGGTTGCGGAAGGATCGTACGTTCCTGCGACCCCCGGCGTAGGTGTGAGATGGTTCCAGCAGTGGGTACATTACGGGCTGATTATGCATTTATCATCCCACTTGGCCAATGAGATGGTGATGGTTAAGAGTAGCGATAGCCATCACAGATGATGAACCTTGTCGACTTTGCTGTTCTTAGGTAATCAATGTTTTGTAAATAAGATTGTCATCATTAGTCTAAGTCCTTTCCCCAAGTATGTTGGGCTCGGCTTTCAGTGTAACCGTGTGCAGCTGAATACCAGTATTTGACATGGAGCGGCTGCCTGTCTAACCTCCACAGTCCAGTTACTGAGTAAAAGGATATCTCCAAGTAAAACTGATCGTCGAATCAGATCGTAATTATTATAAATCTTCAGAATATGACTTCTAGTTCGGGATGCATTTATGCGTCGGTATTAAAGATCATCATCCATCCTAATGTCGTTTTGTAAATATTAATGACTGTCGACATTCATAAGCCGGCTAATTGATCCCAGGGGTCGACTAAACACTGACCGCTACTAAAATGACTCATAAAAATCTGAAATATGATCTCGAAACCTAAGCCAGACTCCCGGTTAACTACTTAGTATGCCGCAATCATACGGAGCTCAGCTACTGTTTCCACGAAGGCGCGCCGAATAATACCGAGCATTGCCGAGATGCAATGACATTTGCATGGTATTACCATGTCTAACGCATCATCGAGATATGTAGCAGACGTGAGCTTGATTTGCGAAATATTTAGGTGAATCGTGCGTTTTTTTGTTTTTGTTATTCATTGAAGGTTTCGAGAAGAAACAACGCCGACTGTGACGAATTCCCTTGGAGGCGATAAAAATGAGAGTTTATTGGTCTTGAGTTCAAGAACGACGGCGTCCGTCAGAACGTATCAAGGACGCAACGAGTTTTATTTTTACTCTGTTTAGGTTCTATGTAGACCAGCCAGCATCTTTTTATAACGAAGTTCTTTAACGCGGTTTGCGGTAGGAGTAAACTGGTAGAAAGAAAGAAAAAAATACATTTTGCACAAACAACACGCATATTGCAAATAAAAAAAATAAAAAAGACAAAATATACACATACAACGTAGTCAAAGCCTCGTACTCAAGCTTAAAAAATGTTGACAATTTTGTCCATTGCTTGATGTCAGGGCCAGGGCCCAAAGACAACACACATTATTAATAGTAAAAAAAGAAATAGAAATCGTCACGTAACAAAAATGCATTATGCGACTTTCTTTCAGAGAGGGAGTGATAGTTTTCTTGGTTTTCGTTAGGTCAAAATGAAAATACAAAATGGCGGCTGCGAAAATTATAAAAGTAAAATTCATGGTTGTTGTTTGCATGGTTTTGGAGGGTGCTAAAGCCGATAGCAACGAAGTTAATTAAAAATGAAAATAACCAGGCTTCGGAAGAATGCATCTGATATTCAGTGAGTGAGCATTCTCCTGTCGCTTATCACAATAAAGTTTGACACTCAACGTTAAAACATCTTACAAAGACAGTTTTTGTGGTCCTGCGATACTGGTGAATGTGTGGAGAGCATTTATCTAAAGGTGTGGACGAACGTTTTAGTCATTATCGCGCAGACGCAGCCGGGAATGTCGCTATTATCGTGCGCACGCGCCGCTTGCGTAGAGCTTAGAAGTGTATGGTAAGGACAAGAGGTCAAGAGATCTGTGATTATATAAAATCATCACTGTATATTACTATCACTTTTATATAATTATACGATTATGCTGGCACCAGCAAGGGCAATTCTCGTAATTTCAAGAGCGTTCACAGTCTGATATGTCTTTATCTGTCAAAAATCTCTGTAAATACCAGTGTTCCCTACATTTTTGACAAGTTTTTGACATTTATTTGTCGCCGAGCATCTGATAGCAACTAGATTTTGAACGTTTAAAATACGAGAATTAGTCATCTGATTAAGAAGTTACATGAAGGGTATTTTGTTCATTGGTAAAGTAGGTTCATTGATAACACAGGTCGATCGATCAGGTTAAGCTACGCTTGCCGCTGTTGGTCTGTGGATGGGTGACCATCTTTACATACCGTGAACCCCTCCGTGCCTCGGAAAGCACGTTAAGCCGTTGGTCCCGGCTGTCATTCGTGGATCTTTGACAGTCGTTACGGGTAGTCAAAAGCCCGGAAGTCTGACAACCGGTCTTACCAAGGGGTATCATATTACCCAGTGACTGGGTTGTGGAGGTCAGATAGGCAGTCGCTCCATGTAAAATACTGGTATTCAGCTGCATCCGGTTAGACTGGAAGCCGACCCCAACATAATTGGGAAAAGGCAGGCAGATGGTGGTAACGTAGGTAGGCTTTACCTATACCGTCTATAAAAATCAGGCTCCATAGTACAGTTATGTTTATAACAGGTTATGTAGCATAAAAACATGTTAAACCCCCTGTAAAACAAGACATTTTTAAAAGTCAGTAAATCAATTTGAAATTAGTGCTGAGGTGAGTAAGGTAATGAAAATAATCCACATATTTTGTGTGACACTGCCACTTTTTTTTTTTCAAAAGTCAGATCATTTTTATCTGATGAATAAATATTGCGGTTTCACAGCTTTTGTATTTCTATACAAAAGCTGTCATATGTCAAACTGTCATATTTATTCTTCAGATACAAGTTATCTGATTATTACAAAATCTACTCTTAGTAAAATGTATCTATTACGTCGCCGATAAAAATAAGGACTTGTCTAACAGTTTCGTGTCTATGGTCAGGGATGTTGGATTCATCTCTCGAGTATGTGTCGCTCAGACAGACGCTATCTGGTCGTAAACTGCTCGTAAACCGGCGGCCACCTGACTTTAGATAGCGTCCTCTTAAATTTTACCACAATCACTAAGTATTAGGAGGTTGCGACAAAAGGTTTGGAAGTGAATGCCACTTTGCCACTGGTGCAGGAAAATACTTGGTTTATAAAAAGTAATGCTACTAGAGAACGCATAGCTACAATTTGTACAGACGCCAGCTACAATCTGTCAAATTTCTTTATTTTCAAGTTTATCGCTAAAGCTTTAGTTCAAAGTTGATTGGGAAAATTTAACAATTTCGGGTAGCTTGATGTGCTGGCGTCTGTACTTACAGTGGCTTCCAAGACTGACATTTTTGTCCACTTCAGCTGTGACACACCACATTATGATTTAAAATTCTAGTGATCCAAATGTTTAAACTGCGGAGAGGCGTTTTTATTGACTAAGGGCTGATTTTTCAATCATCTGATAACTTTATTCGAGAAATAAATTTAAAATTTTGACAGTTATTTCATTCAAAAACTGTCAAACGTCAATTTTATTCCTCGAATAAAAGTTATCTAGCGATGGAAAAATCAGCTCTAATTCAACTACCTTTAACTTATCTATAGGTACTAATATTATAAAGAGGTTATAATTTGTTTGTTTATAAGTTTACGTATATATGTAGGGGATAATCTCTGGAACTACCAGTCAGATTTGAAAAAATCTTTTTTATATTTGATAGCCTAATTCTTGAGGAAGGCTATAGGCTATTTAACATCACACTATGACCCTTAGGAGTCGAGCAAAAACGCCACGCGAAAATGAAGTGACGTGGGAAGGAGACGCGGCCAGGTGTTGCAATAAAACGGGATGGGTTGAGGGAACAAGAAAATTCACGCGAACGAAGTTTTAGTTTTGTTTTTTTTTTAATACGTTGCCCCACACTAGGAATTACTCCTGTATCGTGGGTGCGTTTACAAACATTTAAATTCACATACACAAACAGCCAGACCCGGAACAACTACCTGTAGGCAATACAAATATTTGTTCCGTGCGGGAACCGAACCCGCGATACGCAGCGCAGCAGTCGATCGCTCAGCCACTGTGCCAACCGTGTTGTCGCGGGCAGAAATTCATTAAAAAAATCAAGTAATCCCTTAGGAGTAACTGACTTTTTTTAAGCTTAATGTGGCATCACAGCTGAAGTGGAAAAATGTCAACTAACTTTTGGAGGCCGCTGTATGTTTAACCGAGATTTTTTAATCAATGTATACTTATTGTTTCGTAAGGTGAGACGCCCTGACGCTAGGTGGAGCGACGATCTTCGCAGGGTGGCTGGTAGTAGCTGGATGAGAGTTGCCCAGAATTGAGTCCAGCTGTGGACTGCTGTAGGTTGATGGTGACGACGACTTATTGTTTCGACTGGTCGTAGAAGTTTTTACTTTTCTAGATGTTTTTTTATTCGTGTCAAAACAAATGGACACTTAGGTAATAGGCAATACGGGCTGGTGTCCGCAACTCCACGTCAATGCGCGTATTTTGCGTACGGGTGATAAATATACACTTACTTTATTTAACGTATTTAGGAAAAGATTGGATTATTGATGTCTTCATTCATCATCATTTCAGCAGAAAGACATCCACTGCTGAACATAGGTCTCCCCCAAGCACCAGCACTCCACTTCGACCTGTGCTTCTGGCATACAGCGGATTCCAGCCTGATTTTTTAAAGTCAAAGTAAAATCATTTATTTCAAATAGGCACATAAATGGCACTTTTGAACGTCAAAATTTACAATATAATATAATTGATTCTAATCGCCCCGTTCAAAAGGTAGGATTCGTATGGAGAAGAATGGGTAAGAAACGGTGGACGTTACACTTAGGGCTGATTTTTCCATCGCCAGATAAGTTTTATTCGAGGAATAAAATTGACGTTTGACAGTTCTTGTATGAAATAATTGTTATTTAATAATTATTCCTCGAATAAAGTTATCAGATGATTGAAAAATCAGCCCTCAGGGCTGATTTCTCCATCGCCAGATAACTTTTATTCGAAGAATAAAATTGACATTTGACAGTTTTTGTATGAAATAATTGTCAAAATTTCAAAATTATTCCTCTAATAAAGTTATCAGATGATTGAAAAATCAGCCCTTAGTCAAATAAAAACAAGTTACCATTCCAATCAAAACAAAAATCATTTGTATGAATGTCACATAGCCTTTGTTCAAAAGTCATTACACCTTCGATTTCCATACAAAAATAAAAATAAACTGTAGCAGAAAATAGATACTGACGTCATTTCAGCTTCTAGGTTAAAAATAATACCCGATGCACATGAAATGGAACAATACTTAATCTATTTAATTTTATTTCTTAGAAAATAAGCGAGGGTTTCTACAATAAACGTTAGGAAACTAGTTCAAGCTGAGTTAGAGGTCTTTAAGATTTTATGGGAGACGATATCTTTGACTTTTCAAGGAAGTTCTGAGGTATAGTGTCTGTATACACGATTGTGTTGGACTAGATTTTCCAATAGCTAACCAATAATAATAAATCATCACTCACTTACTGTTGTAGGTATGTAGGTACTCGATAGATCGAACGACAATTACCTGTGTTAATTACTTAAGATATTTTGTTAAGTTTCTCATAATTAACTTTCTCTTCACAAGATCAACTCTTCAAATATATTATAGTCACACCTGTAGTGATTAGAGTTTTTTTTTTTTTGTTGTGGCAACACTTTTTTTTGTGTCTGTAAAATTAAAGTTTTTTTTTTTTAACTAAACAGCCATCAAAGGTGCATTGATCTCTGGTGATTATTCAATTAGGTAGTTGACCTGTAGGTACCGAGTAATTGTAATAATTCAGTCAACTCGATTGTTTATGGGACAATGGACACCATAATGACATCGCTTTCTACAGATTTTGGACTAACAATAAGGTGTCCACCAAAATGTCCAGGCCTTTCTTTGAATACTAGTTGACACCTAACATTGCCAAACATGTAAAACGTTTTTGGCGTGAGAATAACATAGAATAAAATAAACTTAGGGGCCGTCCATTAATCACGTGATTTTTTTTGGCATTTTTTAACCACCTTGGTGATACATGGTGAGGTTTAAGACTACCCCCCCCCCCGTACTATATCACGTGTATTTTTAATGCCTACAAAGAATCTTAATTTTTTTTAAATATTTATAAAATACAGGTAAAAGTATCATCTAATTTTATTATAGAAATTTACGCGCGTTGCCGAAAAATAAATACACGTGATACATTACTGTACCCCCCTCCCCCCTTGTGATATTTCGTGATTTTTATGGACTCCTCCCCCCCCTTTCGGGCCTCACGTGATTAATGGACAGCCCTTTACGCCCAATTCTCTAAAGTTATATAATGTTCCCACTGCTGGGACACAGGCCTCCTCTCGGTGAGAGGGAGAGGGGCGAAATCTACCACGCGGGCCCAGTGAGGGTTGGTAGATGTCACATGTCTTGGTCTTGGTTCTAGGACATGCCGGTTTCCTCATGATGTTTTCCTTTACCGTTTTGAGAGCAGCCGGTCGATTCTGTAAAAATCTCACCGTGAAAACTTAGGTGAAGTGAGTTTTTTTTTTGCTAGGAATTGACACTATTGACAGCTCACTCCACACTCACTTCACCTAAGTTTTCACTGTGAGATGGTTACAGAATCGCACTGCAGTTATATTTAAGTCCCATGTAATAGAGGTCGAGCCTATTGCTATCAACCGGGGACGGATCCAGACTCCGGGCTGCTTCTGATAAATTCCAGATGGAAAAACTCAATAACACTTCGCCCGACCCGGGAATTGAACCCAGGACCATATGCTCAGCAGTAGCTGCACTTGCGACCACTAGACCAACGAAGATACCTAACCTACATGGTCAACATGAATGGAACAGCTGATTACTTTTAAATAAGCAGCGGAAAACTTCGTCGCTTCCACCACGCGGGCCCAGTGCGGGTTGGTAGATGTCACATTTCTTCGAATTTTTGCTGAAAATCTTGTCATAATATGACGTTACTAAAATCTAGATTAGGCTGAGTTGGTACTGGCAGCACAGAAAACCACAATAAGGTACAATGTCAGAAAAAAAAATTGTTTATGGTTCATGGAAACAGGAAAACTATTTCTTGACGATGGTCGATGGGTGGTCCGATGATCTTCTTTTGATTGATAAGAACCGGGGATTATAGTGTTTTTCAACGACTTGCTTACCTTGACGTGAAATGCTGAATAAATTAAATATGTTGAATAAGAACTAGTGATGTGATCCCACATGATAAATGTATAATGTCTGATCCCATCCACAAACAGTGATAAGTTATATGTCATTGAAAAGCTCTTTATAATTATGTAGTTTAATTAGCAGGTGAGAGAAACGCTGGCGTGACGACTTGGACTCGTTCTTAACCGGGCCGGAGAAGGCAAATCAGAAAGAAAAGTGGAAACATATCGGAGAGACTTTTGCGCAGTTAGCAGGTAATCCTCTAACGTTCTATGAAGACAAAATCATCACGCTTTTATAAGGAAGACTTGGTATAGTACTACTGTCCTTCACCCATAGCGATGAGTTACGTCTATGCCATGCTAGCTGATCTATTCTGGGGGCTAAAAAGGCCACTCTGACAGAAATAAAAGGATAACGTTATGAATCATAATGGACAGTTAACTGTTAAGTTAATAGTATCAAATCCCATTGGTGAAGGATTTTTCAGTTACTTTTTTTGTCTGTGCTAAAATACCAATCAATCCAATCCCAATCTCTTTGATTCTACCTACGTGTGCAGCGAAAAAAGAAAAACACGGACTGTCTTCGCCATATTATGATTCATGTCATCCTTTTATGATTCTGTTGAAGTGACTTTTTAGGTCCCCTGTAAAAATTTCACAAATCAAGTAAAATAAGCTTGAAGTGAGTTGTCAATAGCGTCAATCTCTAGCATCAGGAGGCATTTGACAGCTCATTTGAAGTTCACTGCTTGAAGATTTTGACGCCTCCTTTTTTAAATCCTTGGGCCAAAAACAATCAAATACACCGAGCTCAAGGGGCCAAAAAAATTTGCGCAAGTACGTCTAATGACCCATTTCGGGTCTTTCAACTCACGGACGAACCTACTCATCTCTCAGAGAGTTCTCATAGCCCAATGTACAGTAAACAGTATAGCTAACAATCCTGTTAACAATAGAATGATAGAGCCTGTTGTCCGCGCCTCTGTGACATACTAAGCTTACGTAAAAACGTAGTTTACTGTACGATCTTGTTGTTTTCCACATGTGTCGACACAGAATTTTCTTTTTTTTTTTGCAGAGTTTGTGACAAACATATTTATACGGTTCAAAATACTTCTGTAAAGGAAGTAAAGTGGTTTTATTTTTATACCTAGTAAATATTTTTGCACAACTGGCGAAATATGGGTGAACAACAGTTACACCTCTGACTAATCCTTCGAGGAATATAGGCGTGGTGTTATGTTATGTTAATATTTTTAAGTGGCGACTTCGTGAAATTTTCGAGATAAAAATACTATGTTAACTCATAATAGTTATGAATACAAGCACCAAGCATGGTCCCAATTCTGTATTTATTCCCCGCGAAATCTTACCACGTGCAAACCACGTCAATATCGTGTCTTGTTAACGGCAAGGAATCGAAATGTCAACCGTACGGACAACATGTATTTTGACAGTTTAAACCACGCCATTGTGTCATAGAGAATACGTTAATAGCAGATGTCGTAATTAACAAAGGAATTGACGTGGTTTCGAAGTAAAGAATCGTTAAGTGGCCATAGTGAATTAGGGCCCTGATGAAATATCCAAAAGTAAAAGCCTCTACCTATATTATTTAAAGTAAAGTAAAAGGATACATTATTTGCATTATTTGGATGTCTTGTTAAACAGCATAAATGAAAATTAAACCAAATTACGCTTACTAATTCCTGACACTATAAATAACTGTTAGACTCATACAACAGCTATTTACAAGCCCAAATATTTGATCCTCCCCAAAAACTATGACACATTGTCCTAATATTACAATCTTACGCAAATCAGTTTACCGTTAGCTCGTCAACGTTCCCTTTGGCGTCGAGTTGCGGTTAACGATGCGTTTGTTTGCTAATTTATTGTATTACATATGTATGTCGTATTGTGACGTACTTATTTAATAGACTGGTGAATAATACTGTTTGCCTTTATTAGGTTATGATATGAAATTGTTTAGAAAGTTTTTTTCATATGGTGTCTCAGCCCGTAGACAGATCAGAGTCATCAGAAATATCTGATAAATACTAATTCAGGTAATTAAAATGTTTACATAATTTAAAAGCTAACAGTCTTAAAGTAATAATAATATGTACAAGTAAATAAAAAGGAAACGTAGGTAATGAATGTAATTGATTTAATTAAATACAGGTAATGCAATTAATCAAACAAATATCATACGGAAACCGGCATGCCCTAGAACCAAACATTCGAAGACATGTGACATCTAATTATCCAACCCACACTGGGCCCGTGTGGTAGATTATAGCCCACGGGTCTCGAAGAGACGAGGCCTGTGTCCCTGCAGTAGGAACATTAAAAGTTGATTACGCTAATGCAATTAATGTGTTAGAAATAAGTTATGCAGGACCGACATATTAAAGGAAATCATCATGAACGAGAAAGCAATAGTTTGTTTTTGCTTTGAATTTAATATAAGTATCAATTCCATTCAGTAAAACGTTTCTCAATTGCTTGGCTATATTTTTTTGACGTGTTCTTCATCTATGTATCTTTGCTATACCACCAACATCTTGTGTCGACACCATTGGAAAACCACCTCTACAGTGATATCTGCGTGACGTGTAATCCAACAGAACAACTCAGATAATAGAATTAGTGGTGACTAGTGGTCGAGAGTTATCCCACGCATGTCGCAGTCCCAGCCAATTGTACCAGCTGCGGCTGCTCAAGTAGATGCAGGATAATGTGGGGTTTTGAGAAACAAATGACTTTCGTAATTTTGTTGTTGCTGTGTTGGTGGTACCTACTCAGGAGACGTCGTGACGAACGTCCAAGACGAACGTCGAACGGCCCAGTGCGAATCAGACACGCCAATGAAGCATTCCGTACCACCGTACATTATTTAACACAGACGCAAATTGAATGGACTAGCATTATTAAGATCAAGCAAAAACGCCGAAAAAACACGTTTCTTGTATGGCCCCCTTTAATTTTAAGGTTTATTTAATTTTTATTATTAGTTGATATAGCGGCCACAGTAGTACACACTCTGTGAAAATTTCAAGTGTCTACCTATTAAGGCTCCTACAAACAGGCGCGACACGCGATATAATTGCGCGCGACACAGAGGCACCGCTAGTTGCACGACTTGCGGTGCCTTTGTGTCGCGTGTCATTTCGCGCCTGTTTGAAGGAGCCTTTACGGTTCAAAAGATACAAGTCTATGACAGGCGGACGGACGGACAGCAGAGCCTTAGTAATAGAGTTCCGTTGGCATCCCTTGGACACAGAACCCTAAAAAGAAACGTGATCGTCTTTTGTTATTTTATTTTTTGTTAGCCATTAATGTTCCAATGCTGGGCGAAGGCCTCCCTACTCTTTCCACCTCTCTCTGTCCAGACTTCCAGAGCTGCCAAGGACCAATGTTCATTAAAGGAGGCCAGCTCATCCCGTTATCTCCGTCTGGGCACAGCGGTGCTATTCTGTAAAAATCTCACCGTAAAAACTAAGGTGAAGTGAGCATGGAGTGAGCTGTCAATAGTGTCGATTCCTAGCAAAAACAAACTCACTTCGCCTAAGTTTTCACGGTGAGATTTTTACAGAATCGACCGGCTGGTCTGGCCCTGCTTATCTTTTGTTATTATATTATGTTGTATAATAACAGGCGTGATCGTCTCTTGTTTTGCATGACGTAAGAGAGGACGCCCACGACCAACATTTTGTCTCAGCAACTAATTTGTAAAGTATGAAAGTGCTGTCTTTGTCGCGTCGCTACACGCGCGCACTTACATACAAACCAGTAGACTTTATGTAAGAGACAAGTTCGTTACTGAGCCAAAAGTTACTCGTGGGCTCCCCCTCCTTAAGAAGTAACCAATGGATTGTTTAGGTCGAAGGCTAGCCTTACAAATTAGACTCGGTAGGTACCCTAGACCTCCTAACAAACGTCCTCTGAGCAAGGTCTTGCAATAAACATATCTATGTACAGATGCCAGCACATCAAGTTAGGTACTCGAAACTGTAAAATTTTCCCAGTCAACTTTGAACCTTATGCTTTAGCGATAAAGTTAAAAATCTATTAAAGAAATTTCACAGATTATAGTCGCTTGATGTGCTGGCGTCCACAGCTGGCGTCTGTACATTCAGGAAAATTATTGCTAAGAAAGTTGACTCCTAACTTAAATTATCACAACTATCGTTCTATAATAGTTGTATGAAATTGAAAAAGTGCAGTGTTAATTTGCTAGACAATTAATCTCCCTGACTGTATATTAAATTCTAACATGTAGTTTCCTGTAATAATCACTCAGGCAAAAATTGTTGTCAAGGAAAAGATGCTGATGGTCGGGAGAACCATCAGCTCCCATCGCCCTTTAAATACATATGGACAGAAGCGGCATGATATTATTTGCCATAAAAACCTCTCTAGATTGAACATCAGATCAAAAACTGACTATCTTGCTCAATCAAATAATATAAAAACACACACAATTAACAAAAACACTCTTACACAATACACACAACCATCAATTTACCTGTAGTGGAAAACTCAACGAAAAAACATAATCCAATATGTCTGCCGTTTCCGAATATCCGAAAAATGATACGGTCTCCACAATTCAGGGAAGTGGAAGCCGCATTTATCCAGTTTTCGAGTCGGGCATAAAAAGAGCGGGCGCGTTGCTGCCCTTCCCCCCTTGCGCCCTGTCCCCCTCCCCCTGGCGCCGGGGGAGTGCGCTGAATCGATATGCAAGTAAAATGTACACCTGTAGTGACCAAGGGTTTGGAATTTTCAGGGAATGTTGGTGTTTTGATTTTTGATACGGCTTCTTTGTTTTTGTTACGTGTTGGTTAGCATTATCTATAGGCGAAAATAAATACCTTATTATGACACTAGCTAATTCTGCCTGAAATTTCACGTGAAATTTCACCCGGGATTGGCACATGAAAAGAAAGACGTTTGCTCAGCACTAGGTGAATTCGGGCTGTGGATGATGATGATGATGATGCTGACGAGTTTCTTTCAATGACGTTTGGAAGTCGGTCTTAGTCTAATTCATAGCTAAAGTTTCTAGAAATACGTCCATTACCGCAGATACATTCATCTATCTCATCAATAGATTCTCATTTTCAAAATAATTAAAAAAACTAAGTAGGTATCTAGACTTAGTTTCATCTCCATATTTTGACCCTTTCACCGCCCCATCTCCATCCTACCCACCTCCAGACCTCATGGTCACCGCACACACCCTCAGTCAGGTGAGTCACTGTCGCTATCTGTTTGGTTGTGTGGGTGTACGCGTGTGTGTGCGTGCGAGACTGAACGGCGTCTGTCATTGTAGGACGAGCGAGGTGAATTGGCGTTCGGAGGTTGTTATTAGTGGTTTTTAATTGCAACGGCTAGTCAATGTTGGTTTATCGATTCGTTGGTTTTTTTTAGTTGCTCGTGCAGATTGTGATGGCCTGTGGTACAATGTTGACTGAAAAGTAGATCAAATGTTTGGGCGCTTTAAGTCAGGTTTCAGTATTGTCTTTTATAGAAACTGGCTGGAGGCTTGTCAGATGGCTTATGTCGGATTTTGTTCGAGAGTTTTGGTATCACATATTTTTGGTGATTAACCTTGCTATCTAAATATCAAGATGTTGAAGACACAAAATTGCAGTAGCTTAAATTAAGGCCCTCTGATCGATTGGTTGATCGTGTTGCAACTGGGGAGAGGCGTGCTACACCTAATTCTGTTATATCCACTCAGTTATTGTATGTCATTGAACACGGTAGTTAGAATCTCTACAGTATTTTTTTATGCACCTAGACGACGTTTTTTGCTTTGTTTTCGACCATTTTTATACCAATACAACACACTCCCACTATCCATCGGCAGTTAGGTGTTGTTTTTAATATTTCACTGCGCGGACTAGAGACACGCGCGTCTCGGGGGAGCATACACAATCATACACCAACATACACAACACATAGGCACTAACAAGATAAACTTTGCATACGTATTGTGTAGACACACCTTTATTTAGCCGAGATATCTATGTTTGGGTGCATTTTAGGGTTAGTATTGTGGAGATATTATTATCTTTGAGGGTAAATAGCACATGTGGGATCAATGTTGTGCGCGCCTGCGCTATTTGAAACCTCTGTAATATAATAACTGAGCGGCACTCTTTCGCGGGTATTTTTATTTAGACTGGCTCTATTCTCTAGAGCCTTGATCACCGAAACCTTGTTGGTATTAAATCGAGGAGCATATAATAGAGTCAGAGTGAGAGACATGGTTTTAGTGGTTTTAGAGGGTGCTGAATCCGATAGTGAGGGCAAAATGAAAATCCAAGATCGCGGCTGCGAATATATTTTCGCAGCCGCCATCTTGGATTTTCACTTTGGACTTCGTTCCTACCGGTCCTCACACGTTTTTTAATACAGGTTCATGTTTGTTTTGTACCATTAAACTAGAAATGGTTTGTCAGATCCTTACATTCGTACTTATGGGAGCAATAGGATCACCGATTTCATGGGACTTACAATAGAATTAAATGGCAACTTCTGTGTAGTGGCGTATGTACGTACAGTACCCGGCGATAAATATTGCACATCGACCTTTTTACACAAAACCATTTTATACAAAGAATAAAAATAATTATCAAAAGAAGCAAATCATAATTGTTTTAACAGCTCCTAATAGATACCGGACTGTTTGTATTCCGTGCGACAGAAATACCGCTCTACGAAGCCGAAATTAGCCGATTGTCTCTTTCCAAAGGTCGATGTGCAATATTTATCGCCGGGTACTGTATGTTATTTGAGATATAAAGCTCAGTAGGTGTATGTTCGTGTATCTATCTACTTTCAACATTTAGTTCGATTACCACAAAAGAAACGAATCAAAGAGAAATCGTTTTCTTTAATCAATTAGGTAAACATTTCCCTGGCAGCAACTGGTCTATTTCAACGATTTCCACGTAGATCTAGTAAAAACAGTAGACAGTCGCATATCAATGGCTACGTAACTTCATCTCGACACATTCCCATGCAAAACTGAACTGAATTATGTTGGAACATGGAGAAGTAAGCAATGGAGTGCCGGGCTTAATAAAAATCAAAATCAAAAGTCATTTATTCGAACTAAGTTGAGAATCAACAGTTTTTGAATGTCAAAGTTTTTTCATTACATGAGACAGTCCCCCAAAACGCCCGCCCTTCACCACATCCTCGTGCTTAATCTGGAAAGAGTGGCGCAACAAACTCCCCGACAGCACAATTGTCTGTTTATATGCGCTGTGTTTCGACGTAAAAGTGCAGACGCTCCTAAACGTCTTTTAGTATAAAATATACGTAGTTCGGGTATCTATCCGATATCATTTGTCGTGACATATCGCTAGGTATGTGTTGCAGTTGCTAATTGGCATATGTTTGTGATTTAAAGTATTTTTTCCCTAATCCATCAAGTCATACGATTATGGCGATTATTAAACTCAAAAATTTTGCTTCTGCTTCGCGGACGATGCAAGGGTTACAAATGGGTTAAAAAAAGTTACTGAAATGAGACATAAAAAACTGACAGGTACGATCGTTATTGTATAAATTCTATTCGATAAACAAAGACGCGTCGCACTCGTCCATTTACTGAGTTATCCATGCACAAAGCATTGTTTACGTAAGTTTTGCATAATTGACGCTTCTGTGCACTAGTAGTGTTGCGTTACTGAGAAATGCAGCATAAACTACAGATTTTTATTGAATTTGCCGACAGGTAGGGAACACAAAGGCTTATTAAAATCGTATCTAAAATCTATCTTCTAAATAAAACAAAGTCGGATTAGTTACACCATTTATAATTCAAGAACGGCTGGACCGATTTTTATGCTCTTTTCTAAAGTAACTCTGTCTGTCTGTCTGTATGTATGTTACCTTTTCACGTCTAAACCACTGAACGGATTTCGATAAAATTTGGCAGAGACATAGATTGCATCCCAGGACATCATTACCGACATACCTGGCGGGCGAAGCCGCGGCCGGAAGCTAGTAATGAAAAAGACAAAGTTTTTGGAACGAAGTTTTTATCGCATGTTACACTCTGCACACTTGGGGAATGTGTCGTGATGACGGTCAAAATATTACGCTTTTTTTTAAAAGCTCTCATTCACCAACTGTGCAATCGATATGAACTTCGTTCCAACGACACCTCTTGTTTTTTTGAAGTGAAAACTTATTTAGGCGCGTTGAGCATTTTTTGAGATGGGAAAAAAACATTGAACTCGCGACACTGTTACGTCGCGCTAAATTCGGATGTGTTCGGCTGTCCTCGGGATGTACTCGGTTTTAAATCCCATATGTCAGTGAGTGATGGATGGCAAAGTATTCTGTTTGTGTTTTGTTTTCACTTATGTTGACACTCCCGGAGTGCCACAGTTTATTTCTAAAAATAGGCTCTGCCCTTTTGAAATATTTTTACGGGATGAAAAATTATTAGCAATGTCTTCTTCTCTAAAGTCGGTGTAAATAATAAGAAAACTTTTCATTGCCAGAAAACTCACCACATATTTTTACAAGACTAACGTAATAATTGCACATTTTTAGGCTTATCAAAATATGTGAATTAAATATTCTAAAAATGTTTATTGGAGAAATATTTAAATGTAACATTAATGAGAAGTAGAGCGGTAACGCGACGACTTCATAAATGAAGTAAATTGTTATATTTTGTTCCACACAACGATGAGTGCATTCGATCAGCGGGATTTGATATGGCATATAACGAATCAGCGCACTCATTGCCAACAATACCCGAGTGACAGAATAATATCTATATTCAGAAGTATTAAACCGCTTCAAAAGAACACCAGCATATCTGATGCGTACTGTCGAAAAAAAAAAATCAATTAGCAACATTAGTAGGTGCGGTAAAACTGAACCATAGACACGCCTCCGCGATGAAAAACATCTATTCACCCCCATCTCGAGGGAAATATACAGAAAACGTCGCTTTTATAAACACTCAACTTTTTGTTCGTGCTCGTCATTACGTTTAAAAAAGTTTAATGTCAATTAATTTATACACAAAGCTGCACGTGAGGTTTGTTATGGTTAATGTAGTAAAAGAAATAACAGAAAAAAAAACAAAGAAGAAGGAAAATTTGTGAAATTAAATGAAATTGTTTAAATTCTGTACGTATGTAAATAATACATAAATAATAATATATAAATAATAAATAATACAAGCTGGCAGGGACATCGACATGCAAACTGTTACTATGAATTCAGCATATGATTCTAGCGTAGAAATGAAATTATCCGGAAAAGAACCGGAGTTACCAACATAGCTTGCAGAGTAAGCAAACTGAAGTGGCAGTGGGCTGGTCATCCTTGTCGAAGGACCGTTGGCCGGTGGAGCAGACGAGTCCTGGAGTGGAGAGCGCGTATCGGCAAGCGTAGTGTGGGACGCCCCCAGCTAGATGGACAGACGTCCTAAAGAAGGTGGCTGGGACGGACTGGATGCGGAAGACAGAGGATAGGGTGTTATGGCGCAGGAGTGGACTGTAATAGTAGAGTTAATAGCGTAGAAATATATAGTCGGTTATCAAAAAAAAACTGCTATTAATGAAATGTGCAATACCTACGCGGTCAAAATGAATGGAACAGCAAATTTAAAAAAAAAACAGAATTCACGCACTAAAGCCATGGTAATAGGTTGCACGTCGATGTAGTACCACCCTGTATAAAAATAATAAGCTAATTATAATGGTAATAAAATTCGCGATTCATTTACCAAAAATGTAAACAAATATGAGTTTATGTAAAAATAACTTTAAATCCTACATAATAAAGTTCAAGTTGTACAATGTTTGAAGTTGTAACTTCAAACATTTTTATAATGCTAGTCACTCTGAAATCAACTTAATTACCATCCAATTCAAGTTAATATTTGCTTAATTTGAAATAATATTAATTTGAAACATAAGTTTGAATAGACTTTAGATGGAGTCGAAATTTACTACCTGACTACTCCTGAGAAGAAATGCCGAAATAAACACAAGGGTCAAACTCTCTTTTAAAGTCCAGACATAATCATGGTCAGATCATGTGAGAACTATGTAGATTAGTGACTGAATTTTATTGATCTTTTGAGGAAAGAACCACACAGACTTGAGTGGACCTATCCAGTCATGGCAAGCAACAAAAGCTTGCTTGTTGTGAATTATTGTTCGAATTCTGATTTGACGTAATCCTAATTTCAAATTAAACGACCAATTTTTTAATGTGCTACGAGATGTTTACAGGATGTCGGATAATACGTGAACAAATTAATTAAGTACCTAAATTAAATTAATATAAAATGAACATACTTGCGAGTCCAAGAAAATACAACTCTTTCACCACGAAAAAATAAATAAAGGCATTTTTGATCGAGGGGGTAATTTCGTCCGTTCACAGCCGCCGGCTTTAACCCAACCTTGAATTAATTCCACGCTGCGCTACGTAATGATGTGTTATTCGTAACAATTAGAATAAATATTGTACTGGAATTTACATTACATTGTTTTTTTCTTTTTTGGTATTTTTTATTTATTGGAGAAGCTAAAGAGGCTTAAGTCCCTTTGACCATTATCTGATATTAAGTGATATTGCACGCTTGCGTAGAAGTAACTTATTCAGTTATAAACATAAATGGCCTATAATGTTTCTACTGCTGGGATTCAGGCTTCCTTCGGATGAGAGGGAGTGGGCCGTAAATCCACATCGCGGGTCCAGTACGGGTTGGTAGATATCACGTCTTCGAATATTTTTTTTTTAGTTGTATTAACATGCCGGTTTTCTGACGATGTTTTACTGTTTATGCACTCTTGTGACTTGAAAAATACCAGGAACTTCAATTCCCGTATTTAAAAAAAAACTGTCAAGTACGAGTCGGAATCGCGCTCCGAGGGTTCTGTACAAATTTGGTATGCAAATAGTTTATCACGGGAATCGTGTCTCGAATATTTTTCGCATGTTTTCGAATTATTTCCTTTACTTGTGCTACATGACATTTGCTTCTTGCCAAATTTCATGATTCTAGGTCAACGGGAAGTACACTATAGGTTTTGATTCCCTTGCGAGTAACAAAATATACGGCGTAAGGGAACACAAACGCCCGTATCTTTTGATTGCGTTGACGAAGTTTGATTTTTTCACTACTTCAAGAGATTCCAGCCAAGAGATTAATCTCAACTTGATAACTCCACGCGTTGCTGAGAAAAAAGTTCTTGACAGACGGACAACGAAGTGATCTTATAAGGGTTCTGTTTTTCATTTCGTGGTACGGAATCCTAAAAATTTGATCTCGGTGGCAATGTTAAAACTTGTCAAAAATGTAAGTAGGTACATTACAGGTATTTTTGACAGTTTGAGACTGAGTTTAGAATGCAATTATCCCTTCGGGAATTACCCCTTATTTAATAGCACTGGGTTATCGAAAACTCAAATATAAGATACCCACACAAAAGTTTCACAGAATTCATCTAGAGACACGTTCAAGTGCGATGGAATTAATCACTCAAAGGAATTCAAAATAAACACATAATTATATCGTTATTCAAGTTTTTAAAAGAAAATGGCAATTTTTATTAAATGTAACAATAATGGTTTCAATGAACGCAATTATAATACCACGTAGGTTAGTAGGTACTTATACAGCATGTATCAGAAAGGTATAGTCATATTAAAGGGTGTGGTACAGACCATCAAACTAAACAACTTTCTCCATGAGACAAACATCGTACCTAATCGCGAAAGAAACTTGTCATATACTTATATTATCAACTGTCCCAAGCAAAACTTCAATACGACTCGACCCGAATGTATGGGACGGCTGATAATTTTTCGCGATTATGATGTTGGTCCTATAGAGAAAGTTCTTCAGTTTGATGGTCTGTACCACACCCTTAAAATATGTGACCATACATACGTGACATGTGTTGTATATTGTATGAACTGTTGCTGTTCAATGATTGTGAGTAACGCTAAAACACAGGGTCCTATAAAAGTAGTGAGCCACACAGTGCCTAATGCCTCTACAGCAGTGCGATTCTGTAACTATCTCACCGTGAAAACTTAGGTGAAGTGAGCGTGGAGTGAGCTGTCAATAGTGTCAATTCCTAGAAAAAACAAACTCACTTCACCTAAGTTTTCACGGTGAGATTTTCACGGAATCGACCGGCAGGACCCTAATTGCACACTATCAATCTCAATGTGAATAATTTTGAAGGATATTTTTAATGCATTGCTTCATATGATCCAAAAAAAAAACTGCTCAACAAGGTAAATAACGCAATGAATGCTGATGAACTGTCAAAGTTAAAGCCATTTCTGGCTGACAGTCTGTTACGCAATTACTTCGTTGGTCACCACTAACCGCTTCCATCTTTGTTACACGACAATTCTTTTTTATTTTCAAGCGGCTGTATTGGGGACATGGTAGTAGGCACCTTAGTTTCAATTACAGGAGCCACATACTCCGCTGCCTTCAAAGCCAGTTGCGCTAAAAGCATCAAAAACTGTTCAGTAAAACAATCTTCTTCAGTTCTTAAAACAAAGTTCATTTTCCCGTTATTATGTACACTAAATTTATTTTTGCATGCCCGTTTGACCTTCTTGAATCGTTTTTGGCTTTTTTTATCATTATCGTATTCAGGTGTTAACAATCCAGGGAGCGTCTCTGCACTATCTTCTGTTCTAAAACGTTGCAGTTCCTTAGCATCTGGAAAAACTTTCGATAAGATTCGATTTATCGTGCCATCGTCGATTTTCACTTGTTTCGCAGAATATTCGTATACCAATAATTTCCCTGGCACTATGGTCGGAAGCAGTAGAAGTATGAATACGAACATTTTCAATTCTTTGTATAACTTCGATCTGTTGAAATCTAATAGGGATATTAATCTCTGGGGATATCAAATATGGCGTGAAATGTAATCAGGTTTTATTGCTTGCTAAGTTTTCAATGCTTCTTCACTTGCCGTTTCAAAACATCTAAAGTTAAACCCATTTTTTTTTTAAATTCGTCTATTTTCTTCATTTTTTGTATTCCTGCTAAATGTGTAACATTATGCGTAATATAGATAGCATCTAAAGGGATAAATGCTGCTATTAAATTCAACATAACTATTACTTTTTAAAGTTTATCAAAAAACAACATAACGTTGTTTTATAAAAACAACCTACCATTAGGTAGGTTGTTTTTATACATATTGTTATTGTTTTCTTGGTAATTCCAATATTATAAATGCGAAAGTGTGTCTGTCTGTCTGTTACCTCTTCAGCTTAAACCGCTCAACCGATTTAGATGAAATTTGGTATAGAAATAGTTTGAGTCTCGGAAAAGGACATACGATACATTTTAAACAGAAACTTATGCAGGTGAAACCGCGGGACGCAACTAGTCTAATATAATCTATGTTATACTAAAATTATAAAGACGTAAATTTTTTATGTGGCGGGTAATCTTCGGAACTACTGATGCGATTTGGAAAATTCTTTCACTAATGGGAAGTTACAATATTGCCAAATATGTTAAAATAATTAATTTCACGTGGATGAAGTCGCGGGCAGAAGCAAGTCTAATATACAAATTAATAAAGCAACTCAGTCTATCAATGCGTAATTAATCATGTATTTATGCCAGCTACTTAAGATCTAGAGCACAGGCGTGAAATGGCCGCTCTGACGCAATCACTGTTACACAAGCCAGGCTCGGTTCTTTGATACCAGAGGTTTGATCGTTTTCATGGTCTAATTTTGGTTGATTTAAGTGAACTCTGAAACTATACTCTGGACGCTTTTATCGTGCAAGTCTTTTTTACATCGTTCTCACAAATAATTAAAACTTGGACATTAACAACAACATAATTTAAAAGAATGTCCTTGAAGTTTCTTGCCCGTTCTTCTCCGTCTGTGATAGTTAGGTACTTAGGTACGTACTTAAGACTTTGGAATGGGCAAGTAACTAGTTTCATATACCTGACTGACCTTGAAAATTAAAAAGTAAAAGCTTGTACATTAAAACTTAAACTCAAGTTAGAGTTTGAAAAAAATATGGCAAAAGTGATTGCGAAGTGAATTTTAATTTTTAAACTTTCGTAGAATTGTTTTTTTTTCTCTACGGAAAATAGTTAAACAATTAATTGTATAATGGCTTGATACTGATTGTATAAAATCCACGATAATAATCAAGCTAAACCAAAATATCCACATCAACCATCTGAATAATTATCAAGATGTAAGTATATCTGATACAGCTAATAATAACAACCCACCTTTTATTCAATACAGCTCATTGTGAACCCCAAAGAATAACGCGCCTGTTACCCCATTCACCATCTTCCGTTACACCTCTAATCCCAACCCTTTCAATACACCCAGACCCTAAGGGTCAAGACTCGTTAATTTCAAGGGTCACCTCTATTGTCAATCTTGACCAATCCCTGTTTTTTTTATAAACTCACACCTTTGTCCGAAATTGGTCCAGATGACCCCTGGTCGCATTTCAGTGTTATTTGAGAAGGGTCAATAGGATTTGAATGAGTGGTCAGTTAAAGAGTGGGGTAAGTTTGACCCTAGATGGTATTGGAAGGTTTAAGAATTATTACCAATTCGTCTTATTATCGAGTAAGACGATATTAAAACATGTTTTTTTCTTTTTTGATTAATTAATTTATACGTTTGGACCAATAGTTGTTTTCAATAATAACATTATTATAGACAGAATACTTGTCAATTTATCATACTTAAATGTATTTTGGAAAAGCATTATTAGCATTATTTTTTTTTATTATTAAAAGTTTTTTTACTTGTAATAATCATGTCGCATGTAATGTATCTACGAGTAGGTATCAGGTACGACCACAAAACTTCCAGTTTTTAATAGATAAAACACTTTCTAACACTAATTTAATATAATTACACTATTTTAAACAAAAATCGTTTGTTTTGCGGCCAACCAACCCTGCAACTGCGGATGAAGACAAAGACAAACCACCAAAAACATTATCATGTAAAATGTTGCCAAGACAAGACCACGTATGGCTCGCATGCAGAGTCAAGCTTTTAACTCTATACACCCTAATTCTACAAGCCCTAGCTTCACAAACACTACACCTTAATCAAAATATGAGGCTTGGCCGTTTAGTTGCTACAAGAACTATTGTATAGGTAACAGAAAAGTAATGAACAGTGAATATATTTTTCACCTTACGCCCATGTAATGGCTATGAAGTAAGAACATAGTGATGTACTCTAAGTATTAAATAATTAATAAATGTATCTAATAAATAAAGGATCTCTATTCCGTCTCTAGTTTTTGTCCTTTCGTGGTTCACATTTGCATTTCTTGATTTTCTCTTTACATTTTCCATCATAATCCCGATTGCTTATTATCTTAAAACGCGTCTGTTTACTTATTTGATACTGAGGTTCAAACCTTCTAAAGACTTCTCTTAAATCTTCTTTTCTTTTTTGAAATTGTACTGGTTCTTTCAATTCTTTTTCCTTTGCTTCTTTTAAGACTTTGATAATACTATTGAGGCCACTTCTTAAATCTTCTATTCTATCTTTGGAAGGTGCTTTTGCTATCAATTCAATTCCTTTTACTTCTTTTAATACTCTCTTAATGTTATGGTGGAATAATATATGCCTTATTACTCCATTTACCACTTCATCGTCGACTTTCATTTGTTTTACTGTATGCTCGTTGAAAACAAATAAGTTTGCGGATTCTATAGATATTGGTAGCAGTAATAGTAAATATACGAACATTTTTTACTATTTTCTATGACATTGATATATCGATACCTAATTGCTACTGAGGATATCGAATGTGGCGTGAAATGCACCTAATCTGATGTTATCGCTGGCTAAGTTTTCTATACTGTTTTACTTGCAGTTAAGAAATGACATTCAGATTCTGCTAATAAACGTATTTCTTCCCTTTCGGTAGTATTGCAGCTCTAACTTGGTACTCTCCTGAATCTAGTTTCGTCTCAAGGACTGTGAAGTTTTTTGCGAACACAATATTATGTATTCTCATATCGATATTCTATTCTTCTCGTCTTAATCCAGCCTGCTACTGGGTATAATGATGTAGCAACCAACATAGGTTTTACCAGAAATTTGCTCTTTTCAGTGGCTTTATTTAAAGACTAGATCTGACCTAGGCCTGGTTTAGAGTGCCTCGTTGCTCTAGTGGTACTGCTGAGAATGCGTGGGTTCGATTCCCTGGCTGAGCGAAGTCTTATTGGGTTATTCCATCTGGAATTTCTAAGTAGCAACCTGGAATATGGATTTGTTACCGCTTGTTGGTACATGGGACTTAAACTAAACTGGTGAAATGTGGGTGTAATATAGGTGCTCCTCGGACTAGCCCATCAAAGCACACAGGCAGGTTATGTACTTGGTTATGTATAATACAAGATAATTAATAATATTAGCAAGGAAGTCAAACTATGAAATAAATGTACACACGCAGTCTTTTGAAATATTATAGTATGTGCGAACAGCAATCGTATGCAGTTAATAGGCGAAACAATTACAGGCGTTTAATTAATTATAATTGAAACTACTTCATCATACAGTTAGTCGTTTTCCGATTACCTACATAAAAAACCAGCCAATGTTAGACATAAACCAACTCTTATTTCTACTCTCTCCTCATCATGTAAGATTAATTTCTGCTAGATTAAGTCAATTTGTAAAGGCAGGATTCTTCTATATCAGAAAACTATTTTAATAATTTTTCAAGTAGTATTTTTAAACGCTTATGACTAAAAGAGTGATGAATATGCATGTTAATGGATGGAGAGGAAAACCAAAGAAAAGATGGATGTATTGTGTAAGGAATGATATGAAAGAGAAGGGAGTGAATGATAACTTGACGGTTGACAGGGGAGAATGGAAGAAGAATACGTTTGCACCGACGCCAAGTAACATGGTATAAGGGCTGGAAGATGATAGTGTTTGGGAACTACCACCCCACCTGTCGATGAAATAAATGTACCAGGAACTTCTCAAGGTTACACTTGGGTGTCTTGACATTTTGACTCTAAAAGTACCTACCAGTAAATGCTATAGTTGAAATAAATAGTTTGACTTTCATTAGTTTAGCTGCTTGGGTGGTCGGTGGCACCTGCCCCTTACCACCACCTGAGCAACATCATCGTCAGATTTTTTTACTCTTTTATCGTCATCACTTTTTCTAAATTGTAACAAGCATCTCTACTATTCATTGAAAATCACAATCAACCCAGGTTTTATCCCAAAATTAGGAGCTTAAAGACTAAGGGGTATCTTAGAGTTAGGGGATGCCGGAATGGTATACTTTACTTAGGCCAAAGAGGGCAAAAAGACGGTAATCTTTCTTCAACTGACATTAGGTAGAATCTTCTAAACCTTATCCTAGACTCTTTCTAAAACACTGGCTTTCAATCATTATTAGTATTCTCCTGCATGTCTGCACATTACAGGAACTGATGGACGCTAGTGATGGCGCCGAAAACATAGCCGAAATTTGGGCCGAATCCATTTAGATTGCCATCAACACGCTAAGAAGAAGGATTATCAGTTGCAACTGGTCTATTCTGTAAAAATCTCACCGTGAAAACTTAGGTGAAGTGAGCTTGATATAAGCTGTCAATAGTGTCAGTCCCTAGCGTAGTGTAGGAACTTCAATCGCATCTTCACACAGGACAAACGAATAGCCATCAAACATTCTTCTCTATGTTATTTTTATCTAAAAACTAACCGTCAGCTGCCGTAATAACAAAATATGTAGAGACCGTTAGACGTGCAAAGTTTTAATTGCCAAAATTTGCATAAACGCTCTTAGGGACGTTTGCAAAAAATAAAAAAGAAGAGACAAGGAAGGACAGTTGGGACGGCTCATGATTGATTATAAGTGGTCATGCCAGTGAAGGGGAAGTGTAAGTATTGCGAATTGCGAACGCTTCGAATTCTTATGTTTGTATAGATACTTGCAAAAAAGTGTGAAGGGATTGTTTTGAAGGACCGAAGAGATATTGTTTTTTGGAACTGTTGTCTATTTTGCTCACTACGGAAATATTAGTTGCAGGATTATTATATTTATTATAAAAATAATTCTCTGTGTGTCGAGTTTGGGTTTGATCAAAAATGTTTTTTTCAGTTGCACCGTAGTAACAAGTGTTACGATATACGGTAAAATTACAAGTGCATACCTACCTAATTGGGCATTATCGCCATTTCTGAGCAAGGCTCACTCATAGCCATAAAACGAGATAAGTAGATGCAAAGACACGTTTTCTCTCTTCTTCTTTTCGTGTCGATCGATGGCACTCTTCTTGATATTTTATGTTGTTAGAGCCCAGTGGGTGGCCACGTTGATTGCGGCATCTGTGGCATTCCAGGTCATCCAAGGTGCAGGTGAACGAGCACTTATCCAGCAAGTTATGCATGGTCTGATTAGAGGCATCGCACTTGCACTGGGTATTGGACGGGTCAGTAATCCCATTTTTCCCAGTATCCAATCTTTCTCTCGAGTAGTGACTAAGAAGAACTTGAAAGTACATCCAAAAAAAACAACTAAAATCTTTTATCTAAAGCGTTTAAATCCTTTATTGTAATAACCGAGAGAACACGACCACTAATCCCATTTGCGACAAGTCAGCTTCCGAGTCCCACGTCCAAAAAAAAACAAAGATATTTAACAATAAACATCCAAATTACCATAAACAACGCATCATGAGACGGTTGGAACCAGTCAAAACCGGTTTTATCCGGAAATTGTCGGATCCTATAGTTCCGTGACACCGCTCAGCAATTGTCCCTATTGTTTTTTTTTTTATTACCTGCGGATCTGACCGTCGCAGTTGGGGGGTTAGGCGATTAACAGTGAGAAGATCAAACAGGGTCATTTTTGTTTAAGATGGACGCTGGAAGGGTTGTCTTGTAAGGGTTAGATGGTATGTGTTATGAATGTTATGATCTTAATAGCCGGATGTTAGCAAAATGGGGTTTTGTTTGGAATTATTAATTGTCATTTTTGGCGGGTCTTCTCATGAGAGCACAAAGATGAGCTAGCTTTGTATCTTGTGTGGATTTAGGTAGAGGTAATTTATGAAATTATATCAAAGAATTGCGCCGAGTAGGTACTCGTTTATTACTCGGCATACTCGGCCATTTTGGTAGTACTCGTTACCGGCCGAATAAATCGGTATGAGGTACTCGAAAAGAACTCATAAATACTTAGAAATATTACAAATTGTATTAAAAACTAGCTGTATCCCGCGGTTTCATCTGCATAAGTCTCGATTTCGTAGGAATATCGAGATAAAAAGTATCCTATATCCTAATCCAGGTTTGGTCTATGCATGTGTCAAATTTCATCCATATCCGTTCAACCGTTGTAGCGTGATAGCATAACAAACAAACATACAAAAAATTAAATCTTTTCTCTATAACATATTAGGTTTAGATATATTTTTATGTATCGCCTGTACTTTTAATTGGAACAAAACGCCTATACTCATCGAGTATTCCTCACGCTTTAAAATGGAAAAGGGTAAGCAATTAATGTGCTTGCTTATCACCTACATGGTCTTATAAGGGCATTTAAAAGGAACTCTCTCTCAAACTCTGTATAAATTGCCCCCATATTTAGTGAAACAGTCGTTTTTCTCCCCATTTTCTTGTACTTACTGATAACGAAATGAGCTTCAAAGGTGCGAATCGTTGACCTCAATAGCTTGTTTATTTACCTTCCTGAAAATCGAAAACAAACGATTTTGAACCTTAAAACTAGTAATATAGGAGATACAGAGAAAAATATTTGTGTAAGATTAACTTTGGGATGTGCTCACAGCATATGTAATTGTACACTCACTCCGTAACGATATCTTCGCAGGTTTACCTGTGCTGTCCAGCTAAACCTTATCTCGCACAGCATAAGACACATTTTTCTTTGTTTCAGTGGTAAATATAGTGAGTTCAGTATATTTAAAACATGCACTTATCGTGGAAACATGTCGCTTTATCAGTACGCCTCAGTGAGCTCAGCAGATGTGGATTTAGTGAAGACAACTGTCTGACTATTGATTTCTGTAACGTTTACTTGATTCAACGGCTTTTTTAGAGAAATTGTTCATGCTTAATAGCACTTAGTAGCGAAAGTTGTATAATTGACACTATCAACCTGACACGGAGTGTAGAGGAGTCCCTCGTTGATTGCTTTGTAGGTCTATTGCTTGGGGTTCGATTCCTGCGTCGGGTATTTTAACGTTTTATTACTGGGTATTCTCAGCAGCAGCCTGATTCAATTCTAATTCAATTGTTTTAGGACGCATGAAGAAGCCTTCTCGGGTAGCGCAGTTTGTTCCGCCAGCTACTCAACTGAACCGAGCGCTCGGCGCATCTTGGACAGTCACATCCAACACCTTATTTGGACTGGCCAATTCTTCCCTTGCGGTGGTAGGGCTAACGCCCGCCTGGTTTGCGACCACCCTCTCACCGGAGTCCGGCGTCAAGCAGCCTGCTGTGTTTCGTCGATGCGTGGGAGTTCCAGTCCAGTGCCTTAGGCATTTCTGGGCACGCTTGTTCCATCATAGACCTCATAGATCGCTTTCCATGAGGCGTGATCGAGGTTGATCAAGAGCGGGCCCATACAGCATTTTTTTTTTAATCTGCCCCTTTAGTGGCAAGTTGCCAATAGGCTTGCCTCCTATTTCATAAGACTGGCGATATATGGATGTACTGTTTATACGTTATATATACTTGCCTGCCTATACCTTGTCTGGGAATGCAGGCGTGATGATATGTTACGTGTGTAGTCGAAAATGTAATCATAACGACTTACCTATACTAATAATGATTTATTCCGGTCTCCCCTGAACCCCCTCCCCCTCCACCCAACCCCCTCCTCGATCCCCTGCCAGTTCGTCTTCTGTTTTAATCTGTCTTATCCTAATAATAAAGCTGAAGAGTTTTTTTGTTTGTTAGAAGGAGCTAATTTCAGGAACTACCAATTGGATTTGAAAAATTATTTCTGCAATGATAGTAGTATTTTTGATAGTACTTTACCAGTTACTATAGGGAGTGCAGATGGGAGCTTCACGATATAATTGAAAAATACTTCGACTTGAATAAAATATATTCACGATTTTACATTATCACGTGATTTCTAGCACTTCTTTTAAAACAATACTACCATATTAGAATCTTTGACATTTGCTTGAACGTTCGAATGGAACACACCGGCAATTATAACCAGTCTGTACTACAGAAGGTAGAGCTACACAGATAGTCTCTACAGTACTCTTCATGCCTAGATACCTTAATCTGCAAATAAATAGATATTACAAATTAGGATATTACAAATTAAAGGGTTATATCCAAGATAAGAGTGCTTGGAAACATGCTCCATAGGACAATCTAGAGTCTAGACAAAATCAAACTGGTTCCTAATAAAAAGATTTCCTAATTTAGATATCCTAATAAAAATAATATTTTCTAAAAACTTTATGACATTGATTTTTACAATCTGTGACTACAGTAACTCACACACTTGTTAAAATTCTAGAAAAATCATCTACTTTTACAATATACGTAAATAATTTGTAAATGTGTGAGCACCATGTCTATCACATAATTGATTTAGTTGTATTTGCTTCATTTTAATTCTTTTTACTTTTTGTGGTAGACTAATTTTTATTCCAGGTGCATCGTCTTCACATATAATTAGGTATATTATGTATACAAAACCTTGTAAAACATTTTAAAAGAGTAACGGTGGAATTTCTTGCCCATTCTTCTCCATACGAACACTACCTTTTGGAAGAGGAGACTAGAATCAAATCAATTATACTGTAAGTTTTGACGTTCAAAAGTGCCTTTAATGTGCCTATTTTAAATAAATGATTTTTGACTTTGACTTTGAATAAGACATAAGATAACCTTGCTCGCTCGTTGAGTGTGACGTCTCCGACTTAAATTGCCACTTATGCGGCCTGATAAGCCGTCTTAGTACTTTATTGTCTTAACTTAACAAATGCTGTGTAAACTCTTTTAAAATGGTAATTCCTGGTAGTTAATTTTACTGGTAAAGACGTCTAAACTAATATTAATAAAAAGATTTGATTTTTGTATGTCTGCTAACAAACAGTTCAGCCGTTCAGCCGTCAGATATGCAGTCACTCCATGTAAGATAGTAGTATTCAGCTGCATCCGGTTAGACTGGAATCCGACCCCAACATAGTTGGAAAAGGCTAGGCAGATGATGATGGTTTAGACTGTGCATTGTCTATCAATGAGTTATTTTAACATTTTTATTAAGTAGACAAAATAAAAAACAATTTCTGGTATCTTAAGACCAATGTGATTTACCTACCAAAACCGAGCCATTTCTAATATATTCGAACCGAAAAACCCAGCCTCTCATAATATTCCCAAAGTACTTAGTATCAGTAGTTAGCAGTTTTTGCCTAATTTTGACTACTCTAATGTCATTCGCGGGCATTCATCTCGTTCCTGAGAACTGTGAGTCAGGGACGTGATGCTGACTGACCTGACCTCCAAAACGGTTTATACGTGCTCGCCGTTGACTGTGTGGTACACAGACAGTTGACATTGACATTGAACTGGACTATTGGACTAGCTTTTGAGTGACCTCGTGTACTACATGATTACCTATTGAGGGATTTTTTTAAACTCTTCCCTAGTCACTGTATAGATGGCGCTGAACTTGGTAAGTTACTGCAAGGAACGGAACGTCACATAATTTTTTTGATTATTTCACTCCTATGTAATTTTGAGATCGAAACGAAACGTACAGATGCCAGCACATCAAGCTGCTACAATCTGCCAAATTTCTTTAATAGATTTCCAACTTTATCGTTAAAGTATAAGGTTCAAAGTTGATTGGGAAAATTTGACAGTTTCGGGTAGTTTGATGTGGTGGCGTCTGTACATAAAAAAGTAATTAATTAATTAACTACGAAGTAATTAGTTAACTTCGTTTTCGCTTTGACACCTAGTAACGTAGTCAGTTCAACGCCATCTACAGAGTTCTTGGAAACTATGTTTTTTTTTAATACTCAAAAAAAAACCTCTCATTATGGTCTGACGGTTATATAAAATATCGTTAGATCTGTTCTTGTAGTTATACTTACACTTTTGTAAAGGAGCCTTTTTCTTCTTCTCAAATCAGTAGCACCTGAAAAATACGTGGCATTATAGCATACCTAATGCATAATGATCAGTCTATAATGTTCCCACTTCTGGGACACAGGCCTCCTCTCTGTGAGAGGGAGTGGGCCATAATCCACCACGCGGGCCCAGTGCGGTTTGGTAGACGTCACATGTCTTTGAATTTTTTGGTTCTAGGACGTGCCGGTTTCCTCACGAGAGAAAATTTGAGAGCAGTGATGATGAAATTAATAAATATGACAGAGTAAGTGCCAGCCTGTGTTCGAACTCACGACCACTGGTAAGTCGCGGCCGTTACCACTGGGTCACCGCTGCTCTTCTGGAGGTATAACCTTCTTGCTTCTTTTCATATCAGTAGCACTGGTTCTTTTTAATAATAAGGAAATTATTATCTTCCTGGATTAATTGCACACAACCTAGTTACCAAACGATATTACTCTAGATATTATTAACATTAATCGAACTAGAATCAATTTCCAACTGGAAACTACATATAAGAATCCAGTCGGATAATACCTGTACCTACTTAAATTTATAAGTTCAAGAGGTTGTAGCCAAATCAAAGTCGTTATAGTATAGACCTCAGATAACATAACATTGCTGAAAACCTTGCACGTATATTTCGCATAATTTAGCAGCATTATGCAAAAATGCATGTCAAAAACTCTGTGTTAATGGTGTTGCTCAGTCCATCGATGAGCAGACTGAGGAAGCTACGTACGATCTGCGAGATCAATACGGAGACGCATGGCCTTAAATACAACTCAAAAAAGAGTGAGGTTTTGGTATTTACGGTACCTAAACAACTGCCCCGTCGTGTACCTCCGGTATGTCTCATACTTAATGTAGTGAATAGTTTTAAGTACCTAGGTCATGTTGTCACTAGTGACCTACGGGATGATGGTGACATAGAGCGCGAGCGCAGAGCGTTGGCGGTAAGGAGCTATATGATCGCCCGAAGGTTCACTAGCTGCACGGCAGATGTCAGTTTATTTAAGGCGTTCTGTCAGTCCTTCTATACGAGCGGCCTGTGGGTGTCATATACGAGCCGAGCCTATATCCTGCGCATAAAATACAATGACGCTTTCAGAATGCTGTTGCAGTTGCCGCAGCGTTGTAGTGCATCTGGAATGTTTGCTACAGTCCACACGGATGGCTTTCACGCCATCATGCGTAAGAAAGCGGCTTCGTTACAGCAACGCTTGTGTAACACTCGTAACGGTATCCTGAAAATGATTGCTGGCAGACCAGACCATCCAGAGGCACTGGGTGGAAATAGCAATGGGTTTATAGAATAGTAAATGAATGAAATAAAGTACCTACTAACAACACTAACATAGTATATAAGCACAATCTGTTACTAACAACTAATAACTTATGGACTTAGGTCTGATTTAAATATATTTTATTTTATTATTTTTTAATACAGGTTACCAGAAAGACAGATTTTAAATAATTGAATACAACTGTATTGACACATGACCGTTCTACAGACAAAAGAACTGTCAAATTCCACCCTTTTCCACCGCGACATCTAATCTGCACGTACTCACATCACAGCAACACCCGATGTACTCAACATCTCAAATGATCAAATAGTCCACGCCGTCCATCTTCCCATCTTACAAAGATCTCTCCATTGTTCGTGACCAACCAATTTGCATAACCCTGCGATGCACGAGAACAATACAACACTATCCTCAACTACCTGCCGGTCTAACTGACCCATTTCTAACTGTGGCCCATTCAGCTCACGCAAAATTTCTCACTGGCCGTAACAAAGACGGCTGTATGACCACCCTTTTCGCGTTACGATTTTTATGGGAAATAGTTTTCTATGCTCTATTTTTTTGCCTTGTCCAACAACGCCCCACGGATTCTCCGTTGGCAAATGTTTATGTGATTTTAATATAATGCGAACATAATAGAATGGACGGTATTGCTTATTATTGTTGAATTATGACCGTTATACGTCAGGCATATGTAACAGTAGCCGGTATCAAGAATTCGTTAAGACAAGATTGTCTGAAAGGGTTAGTTTTCTAGAAATGTGTGTGGAATGAAAATTAAAGCCAAAGACTACAGGAAGACTCCAATTTTGATAATTAAAACAGTCTTGAAAAGATATCAGAAGCAGTATAGTAGGATAAATAAAAGAAAGGTTACAATAGGGTAGTTGACTAAGAAAATATATTTAGTCCATCAGTTAGATTACTAAAAAATATTGTATACGTATTTTTTCTTTTGTCTGGCAAACAAAAAATTACGAAGATACAGCGCTTGGAAATTTCGTATGACGTCACGCCGTGCTACAAATTTTAGCACGTTATTACGTCAAAGCCCCCCACTCCTGAACTTTGATGTGATATATCTTTGTAATTTTTTATCTAATTGATAAAACAAAAAATACGTGTTCAATATTTTTTAATAATCTTACTGAGGGACTAAATCGAATCGATTTATTTTTACCCAGGCAACATCCCTATTGATTGATATTTATAGCTGTAAAACAAAACAATTTATTGACTATCAACTAAATTACTCCATTGATCCGATGCAAACCGACAAAACAGTTCAATAGAATTTAAGCGCAATATAAAATTTTGAACTGCCATACCTTTCCGTCGTTACTCGAACTAGTATCTCATAAAACGTTACAAATAGCTGCACAAAACTATCAACTAAATGCTTTATAAAAAAGGGAAAGGTTATCGCGATTTTCCAAATTACCGTTGCAGCACCGTCTCGTTTTAATTGTCCATTCTTGGGCAGGGTCAACCCGGCCCGTCCTGTCCAGGTAGCCAACAGCCAACCCGTGCTGACCCACACACACAATACAAAAGGTCTTAGGGTCACAACAACCCTTTACGCCAGTTTAAACACCCCGAAATCGCTGCACCGTGAGTTATCGGGTCAGCCCTACGCCTCGAGTGACCTCACTGACCCTTCTTTAGAAATCCACCCCTTTCTTACAAGGCATTATTTGTAATCCCTTTCGCGAATCTATTTTATTGTTCGTCGTCCATTCAGTTCCTATTTTCGGACGTTTGTCTATCGGCGAAATTTTTGCGTTGCGTGAGAACGCTCTAGTTTCTTTGCAAAACTGTAACAAGGACAAAGGATTCTTAGTCCTTTAAAGTTGGATATGGGAAAGTTGGTCCGTTGTCTACTAGACAATAGAGTGGTCTCTTTTTAATGATTCGCTTTGTGTTTAGCAAGGTGGTTGATACAGTTTTTTTGTTGGGTCATTTTGACCGTTGGCCAACGGATTTGCCGATAGTATTTAAGGCAGCGGTGTAACGGTCGAGAGCATTGGGCGCCTTGAAGGTGTCAGTTGCAGAGCTCCTGGTCATGGCATTTTACGATGAATTTTAAATTTTTGTGGCATTTGCCATTACTAGCTATATTTTATTTCTCGCCATTAAGGGTTGATTTTACCAAAGTCAGATATCTTTTATACGTGGAATAAAATTGACGTCTGACAGTTCTACTATGGAAAAGCTGTCAAAAATTCAAAATTTATTCTCAGGATAAGACTTATTCTAGGTATAAAAATTTGGTCGAATGCGCCCTTAGAGAGGCAAGCTGAAGGGTGCAGGTCTAGCTTAAAAACTATTTCTAGAATGACTTATGTCAAATGCATAGATAATAAAAATGGTTTTGGTATTTGGTTTCTTGCTCCTCTTTTTTTGGTTTGAAAAATACATTACATTTTGCATTTCCAGTTTTCGACAGCAAACTATTCCATGCAGACGTGTACCCGTGACTCTTTTGGCTTGCATAACAGCAACAGCGCTGCAATTGATACCAATTTAGTTCTTAGAAGGAGAAACTCAAACTAACTTATTTCAATTTTTAAACCATTCACAGTCACTTTTGAACTGTCAAGGAGTCGGTCAGTCAGAAGGATGACGCTAGTTGCCTATTCCAAAGCGTAGTAGGTTCTTATGGATAAGAACAGGCAAGAAATTCCATGGACACTATAAATCAAAATATTGATTACATCATCCATATTTAAATTATACATAATATGTGAGAACGATGTAAGTACTCAGAAAAATTGTCATTAGGCTGGGACTTTAGATAAAGTGAAACATAAATTTGCTATGAAATACCAATTGCTCCAAAACGTGCCAAAGATGATGAATCACCACCACTACTTTAATAAAACTAAAAAAACTTCCAATACCATTAAAAAGTAGAATAACAAGTCGAAGGCTGTGGCCGGATGCAGCGGAAGCAGCGAGGGGTGGCGCGGGTGCGCGGTGCGGGGGCGCGGGGGGGAGCGACACGGGACAGTTGGCACGTGCCCACGCGCAGGTGCCTACACCCTCGCCAGGAGGACGCAACCTTTTGATGGCGTTAGTTGAGAAAAATCTTTGAGTTCGTTGACATCTTTTTCTTGAAACTTGGCCCGCTTGAACCACTAATCACTAAATACGTTTAACGCTAAATGTATTTAAAAGAGTGTTCTGTGTCCAAAAGATTGACAGAAATGGAACGATATTTTAAACATGTTTGGCGCTAAACGCATTTAATGATTTGTGATACAGAATCCAGAATAGATGATACATAATCATTTTTACCAATAATGCAGTGTCGGCCACATAGATTACCCGGGACAAATTATCAAAATATCCCACCATCCTCATGATTTGCTCAACTTTTTTCACGGTCCTATTTCATTACTACCAAAAGCAATTGAATTTCAGTATGTTTCGATAAATATTTTTGACAATCCCAATTTCGTAGGTATAAAAAGGACTTCTACAAAGACAAAGATATACCCCCTTACTAATAAACGTTGTATAGCGTCTCTATAGTTATATAACGCTTTGTCTTCTTCTTTAGAAAGTCAAATTACTGACGACTGAAAGAGAGAAATCGATGTGTAATAATGTGTATGCCACGTAAGAAGAGACTTGACCCCGCCTCCCCCGCTCTTTCCGCCGCCCCAATGACATCCGGTCCCGTCCCGCTCTCAGACCTCATACCGCTAAAGATACATAAATTCGTGTTCTGCGCATGTCAGATCACGTGGTGTGTCAAATCTCTTCTTACGTGGCACGCATTGTAACTAGCCGTATTCACCTGATATAATAAGTTTATTAGTAATGGGGTAAGTAAATACAATTGGTAGACAATAAATCGATAAAAACTATAAAATGTTGACCACCCCACCAGTTTCCTCTCAACCGACCGCGCATGTGTTGATCCGTTATTTATTTTTTACTCGTTTTATATCAAGATCCAAGACCAATGCTTGACTCTTATCCTCGATTACTTCGAAATACGTTATTTTTATTACTGATCACCGCAACTGCCTCGCTGTGCTATCTCGCTATGCTAACTAGTCCTCGCAAGTGCGAGTGCCAAGCGTGGTAAGTAGGTAAAGGTATTATAGGCCCCGCGTGCTTTACGCAACACACGTAAAATATGCAGGTACTACAATAGAATACACACTTGGCTAAATGGACACTTGGCTTAAGGCCAGGTATTCCCGTTTTTGCCTGTTTTAGAATTCATTTTTGATAGGCAAATTATAACATCTAAAATCTGAAATAAATATATATTTTAGATACATTCTTTCTCCTTACCATGTACCCGTTCAATACTCGATACAATAAAATTTTCTCGATAGAAAAAAATTCCGAACTAACTTCGATTTGCAGTTTTTTTACAAGCAAATTTCATTTTAAACAAGTACTAATACTCCTTTTTTTCTATAAAAAATACCAATTTGTAAGTAATTCATTTTGGAATCGATTCTACCCGATCGTTTTTTTTTCATTACATTTATAAATTTTTTATCGATTATTCAAGTGATTTTCGATCCGCGCGTCGCTTGCCAGTGTCCCGCGGGACGTTACCGAGGTGAGACGTGTGCCAAATTTTTGCGCTCGCGCTTCTCTTCTGCTCCGTACGTAAATAAAATAAATTGTAAATAATTATTGTACTAAATAGACATAGTTAAGATTTTGTTTATGTGTTTATTTCTCATTGTGTAAATATTTTGTATATAACTTTTAAGACAATAATTTTGTGATTGATTTGTGAAAATGGCAAATAAAGGAAATAAAATAAGGGCTAAATCACGGTTGAAGGCAAAAAAAATTGCGAAAGAAATATCATCATCATCATCAGCCTATAATGTTCCCACTGCTGGGACACAGGCCTCCTCTCAGTGAGAGGGAGTGGGCCGTAATCCACCACGCGGGCCCAGTGCGGGTTGGTAGATGTCACATGTCTTCGAATTTTTGGTTCTAGGACATGCCGGTTTCCTCACGATGTTTTCCTTCACCGTTTTGTGAGCAGTGGTGATGAAATAATTTACACAAAGTAAAGCGCCTGTCTGGGTTCGAACCTACGACCTACAACTCGTAAGTCGCGGCCGTTACCACTTGGCCACCACTGCTCCGCAAAAGAAATATGGTAAGTTATATTTTTTATTCATTCATTCCTATTGACAACACTCACAGTACCCTATTACCAATTTATTATTTCCCTACAATAGTGAAACACCTTTGATGTCGGGCGACACCGTGCACCACCCGCGCCGCCCGTGTAGGTAGGTACCCGGGCAAGGTAGTTCCCAATCTTTTTTAATACCATAACTTATTTTATTGTTTCAGTTCAAAAATGAATCGAAATAAAAAAGGCTTATTTGTTCGAAAAAACAGCAAAGAAGTACTTTCTTTGTTTTCTTGATAATCGGAATCCTCGCCACAGAATACGGAGCATATTTACCAACCGCATCAAGTGTGTAAAACAGTTGAATTTGAACCCTATTCAGAGTGAATAAAGCCGCCGCGCGCGCAAATGGTATAATGGTTTACTGTTTTCAAATGTCTAATAGGTAAGAAGTAGTTCAACCCGCTGCGTTGGTCCGGGTGGTTTTTATAATTTTTATTAGCCTAAGTGCTACCTAGGTACTAGATGTGCAGTCGACCATACCACAATAAATATAGGTATATAATATATAAGTATATACATATATATATATATACATATCGTCTGTGTACGTAGTATTATATTATCTGTGTCTGTGGTAAGTGATAACACTATGGTCTTGAGCTGGCCCGCGTATTGAAACTACTGAAAAAATAACCGTATTCTATTGAGACGTGCGGCCTACTGTACGAGAGTACGTATTTACTACTATTATGGTGTCTGCAACGAATGTTGTGTAGTCTATGCCATCTACTACGCGCAGCAAACTCGTGCCATAGTGTAGAAATATGGCAGTATGACCATTTCCTACGAATATTATTTTTATTATTTTCGGTAATGTTTAGGCACAAGCTCGTTTATGCTCAGTACAGTAGCCAATCCCCTTACTAAAATACTGTTCAAGTTATAACAAGCATAGAAATACATAAAAAAAAAATCAATGGCTAGTTTGGCTATAAAGAAGTTCTCCAATGCATAATTTTATTCAGTATTTATTTGCAAAAGGAAAAGTGTGTAGAATTCACTCGAAATTTTTGTTATTGCATGTTTATTATTAATTATGCCACTCCAAATGGAATAATAAAAGGAACTTGGCTTGAAATGTTTACGTGGGTTTTTAATGTTTTAGAGCAATGCAGTTGCAGACCAAGCGCAGTGCGCATGTATCAACTAATGATTCGGCGAATATCGAGTAAGTTTTTTATATTATTTATTTTATTTTAAAGACATTCTCTATTTTTTACTATTTGAATTAAATAGTATCTCACTCGTTATTGTAACACCATAAAAATTACATAAAGAAATTAAATACATATACTTAAATTAAGTAGGTACGTATGTATGTGGGGGTAACATACATATCTACTTTATTGTTAAAATTACAGTACCTATTTATTCATTATTATTACTGTTTGCGTATCTTTGTTTCTGTATAACTGTCTGTATGTCAGTGTGCGTGTGTATCTGTCTTTGGAATTGTAGCTCCTAAACGGAAAACGGATGAATCGATTTCAATGCGGTTGTCTTTATTAAACAGACTGGTTTAATAATAAGAAAGTTTTACTTGTTAATTACCAACAAGTCAAAAACAACTTTTGTGTTACAGATCAATAGAGCATGCGGAAGGGCATAACGTGTCTCCATTGATGACTTTAGAGCATGGTTTACTTGAATAATCTTAGGATTGAGGAGTAAGTAATATTGTTTTAACCGATTCAATTAAAATCAGACTAAAACATGCTACGGCATGCCATAGGCATAAGTAAATAGCCCATAAGATTCGTAAGTTTATATATCCGATAACTATCGCATTTACTAACAACTATGAATATTGAAACAAAAAAATATATTTTATTGTTACAGAACGACTATTCATGCTGCCAATGCCCATGTCACACATGCTGAAATGCCTTTAGATGAACATAATAATGTATCACCTAATAATAATATCAATCAGTAAGTTGCTACTTTTTGTTTTACATAATAATTATATTACCATGTGGAATTCAATAGGTTATATTAAAATAATCTGTTTTTAGAACAATGGAGGAAATTGAAAACTACACTCTAAGCGTTAAAAACGAAATCGAACACGACTATCAACCCATCAGTGGACGACGAATTGTTGACATGAATTACCTGATGACACAGCTCCAAGAAAAAACGCATCATATCGATTTATTTGACAGCAGAGTTGGATATTTTAGAGATATAAAAGTGTTTACTTTTAATTTGATAAAAAAATAAAAATAATTTATTTTTATTTTATTGACGACTCACGCTTCACATTATGTGTTACACGAGAAGACCATTTATACCTCTAAGCTTTGTTGAATTACAATATACCTACATTGATCTTGTAATTCAAGAATTGTAACACAATTCTCCTAAAGTAAGTGTGCCTACTGCTTGATTTTTTATACTGTAGCACGAATATTTGATTTTAGTCAGTCAGATTTTAAATCCTTTTTATAAAAAAAAGTATACAAATTATTTTTAATAATTAGTATCAAGTTTATACAATACGTATCTAATCTATCTATAACCTTAAAAATAACTACTACTAGAAAAATAAAACAAAATAAACTTATACTAATCAATTCAAGTTGATCTACTGCATTGCTCTACTCTGTGACGCAACTTAGTACCTACTCGAGGTCGTGAACTCATGAGCGGTGAGTTTAGCGCGCGCGTCTCCCGCGCATCGTAACTTATTACGTATCGCTAGTCCTTGCGGGGGCTGGGGTATGCGTTAAATGCCTACGGCGCTCGGAATACCTGGCCTTAACGTGGTGATGGTTGGTTGGTGGCGCAGAGCCCTAACGGAATGGTTGCCGACAAGGAGAAGAAGAAGAGAAGGAGCGTTGGCAGACCAATAGCCAGCGGGGTAATTGCGTAACACACTAATATGTAGTATCAATGTCTTTCGTATTGACAGTTCAACAAAATTCATTGAAAGAAAATTAGTAGATTTATTAGTCACAGAAACGTACATGCAAAAAAATATGATCGCTCGAATAAAAAACACGCGTTATTTACGTTGTTGAGCAGACGAATTTTTCAATCATATTTGTCTATTTTTAACTTCTTTTTGTTTTTTTAAAAACGTTGCCCCACGCTAGGATTTTTTCCTGTATTGTGGGTGCGTTTACAAACAGCCAGAACAACTACTTGGCGCAATAGTTTTGCAATTTCCTTTAAAACCCTTCGGATTTTGATTGAAAGTGTCTCGAGTTTTGCGTTCGTGTATTAGGAATTTCTCAGTAGCAGCCAGTCTGGGATTTGTGCCCAGGTATTTGCAATAGGATCGCCCCTATGGTATGGGACATAAACAATGTACACAACTTTTTTTGTAAGTACCTAATGATTTTCGAAGGTGCCTATAGTTATGGTCTAGAGGAAATAAATAATTTGAATTTAAATCTTCTTCCCAGCGAGTCGATGGAAAAAAAACAGTTATGACTTTTTACATAGGTATCTGGTGAAATGGAGTACTAACCCCTGTTCCCCTCTTCGGAAAATACCAGCGTGATGTTAATGTGTACCTACCACTGCTCTCAAAACGGTGAAGGAAAACATCGTGAGGAAACCGGCATGTCCTAGAACCAAAAATTCGAAGACATGTGACATCTACCAACCCGCACTGGGCCCGCGTGGTGGATTATGGCCTACTCCCTCTCACAGAGAGGAGGCCCAGCAGTACCCACTGCTGGGACACAGGCTGTGATGTTATATTCTATTTTAAGACTTCTCATTCTTATAACTTTTTTGATGATGCAATACAACCTAGGTAGGTAGGTACTATTGCGGACACTGCCGACCACCAAGTTCATTTTAGACCTCTAGATACATTTTAGTTTAGTCCTGTCAAATTAATCAGTGCCTTACACTACTCCATAAAAGTTTAGACGTGATTGAAAACATGCCTACTAAAATTACCTACGTCAATTTACGTCAGACACTGATTAATTTGACAGGACTAAACTAAAATTTATATTCTGTCCTTTTCTTAATGAAATAGAAAGAAAAAATGCACTGAACTTAAAAGTTTAGTTTATAAACAACAGAATCGGCACCACTGGCTACCAAACAATTAATTCATATGAAAATTATTTGCAAAAATGTAAAAAAATATGAGCTTATGAATAAATAACTTTAATTCCTACCCAATAAAGTTCAGTTTACGCTGCAACTTCAAACATTTTTATTACTTTTTCAATAGCGCTATTCGTTCTGAAATCAACTTAGTTACCATTACAATACAGTTGACATTTGTTTAACTTGAAAGAACATCAACTTGTAACATTAATTTGAATAGACGATACTATTGTACCTAACGCTTTTTCCCATGCATGTAGGCAGAAACTATAGAACGCCACCAGAGGGCCCCCCCTATTCACTATGACCACGCCAATTCCTTAGCTATTCCCTCCAATCTTGCGTTCATTTCGCGTGGATTCTTTCATTGTGTCATATAAAGGCCCTGCTACGATTATTACATAGAGGCACCTCCTTTCGCTTCGTCTACGTAACAAATATTAATAAAAAATCAATTAGTAATTATCACACTAATATTATGAAGGCGTTTGTGAGTGTGTGTGTGTATGTTTGTTACTTCTTCACGATCAAACGGCTGAACGGATTTTGATGAAATTTGGCACACAGATAGTTTATAACCAGGGTTAACATATTATAGGTTAGAGATAGTTTGAATCCCGGGAAAGGATATAGGATACTTTTTATCCCGATATTCCCACGGGATTGCCACTTATGCGGGTGAAACCGCGGGGCGCAGCTATTTATTCAATAAAATACTAATACCTATTAAGAAATTACTGCACTTTTTACACAAAGAAGAAATGTTAAAAAACATTGCTATTAAGAAGATAAATCTACAATTCCTAGACACCGCAAAAACAGGTGCCAGCACCCCGCTGCGCAAGCGCAACCTTTTCTCCGGCGACCCTTTGTTTCTGCGCACGAGTCGAATTAAATGCAATGCATTTATTTATAAGGGACAACATTATCTTCGAACATTGTAACAATAAGACTTCAGCTATATGGCCAATTACTGTAAAATATTTTAAGTTGATTTACTGTATAGCTGTGAGTTATTTTGTACATTACACTTACGAGTATTTAAGAGGAATAAAATAATAAAGAGTTAATTAAATTGTAAATAATTATTACTTTCAAGGGGGTATTTATTCTATAGCTAAATAACTATATATTATCACCATCGTCGAGAAGACAGTTTCTATTTCTATTTTTTATTTTTTTATTTAATGGCAAGCAAAGCCGATATCACCTGTTCAGCCAATGTCTAAAGTGAATTGGAAAAAAAGTGTGCATGATAAAAAAAAAATTAAAAGAATAACAACAACTGAAGTCACAAGTAAAATTCTTCGATTGAACAGTTTAACACAATGTAGATCTTGTTGGGTTAGTCCTGGGTGCTTACTCTTCAATTTAATTCCGATAGATCGAATTGTGACGTTTCGTACTCTTGAGTTCGATGCTAGCGCCAAATGATTTTAGATTGGGTGTCCATTTCGGAGAACTAAGTGGAATTGGGTTCGGGCTTGGCGTGGGGTAATTGTTGACAATATTATTTTCAAGAGTACCGAATCACGTGACTGTAAAATTAACATTGGAATCATATTGGCATCTCATTGGAATTAAAATTAGTTTGGAGAGTAAGCCCCCTGAAGGTAAGCCAGTTTCATTGACGACATTTCTTCCATCGCATTCACTTCACATCCCGTCAAATCACGTCATCACAGCATCATTGAAAAGTAGATTATCTCTGACAGTGTCAAGACAGCGGACACAGTGCTGTTGGCAGTGTCGCCACTGTACCTGGTCCGTGTAATCAAGGCATTACAATTTAGGCTTAAAAATTCAGCACAGGTAGAAAATAGAAAATAGAAAAATATTTATTGTCCAGATGCATTCTCTGCTTGAAATAAATGTATTTGAAAGGTATAATTTTTGAGTTGTAGATATGCAAAATGGTCGTCTACGAAAATACTGTCAAACTAGCTGTGCCCGCGACTTCGTTCGCGTGCATACCTATTGGATAGATTTCATGTTTTTTTTTTTTGCGAGAAACCCTAATGTTTTTTCTAAAATAAAAGTATGGCTTTATATTACTCCTTATAACTTCCGTAAAAATCGGTCCAACTGTTTCTGGGATTAGCCTGAACAAACGGACAGACATACAAACAGAGAAAAAAATTAAAAACGCAGACACTTCAATTTTATTTATTTATATAGAAGATTTTATATTTCTCAAAAAAATCCGCAAATCAGACTTTGTTGGTACCTGGTTCCGCAGTATACCCGATTCCCAAAACACACATTGCATTAACCGTTACAAATTAAAACTGGAACATCCTTTCATTGACGCGTTCCTTTGAGGGTGCGTCAATTTGCGCGTCATATGCAAGACGTTAGCGTCATTACGTCACTAGCTACAACATGCCTTAAGTACGTTATGGCGGTTTATAAGACCCTTAGAAATGTGGTAATTGGTGTATGGATAAGACAAGGTGTGGGTTGCGTGACTTTCTTGCCGAAAGTTAGGAAGAAATGACCGAGCGTAATGCCGCAGTAGTCTTTTACTGAAGAAAATCTTAAGTTTGTGAGGTCGCAGTGTAGTGTAGCTAAGTATCGGCTAACTCTTCCTTTCTTTGGTATTGTTCGTCGAATGGTTGAGCTCCTTAAGTTCTGAGTTGAGCTGCACGATTACTGACAAATGCATGCACTGATTGGACAGGTCCACTCAATTTGTGTTGTTCTTTCCTCAAAAGACGATTTCAGACACCAATCTACATGGTTTCACATGATCTGAGCAAGATTGCGTCTGGACTTTAAAAGAGACTGTGACCTCTGAGTCTGTTTCGGTCTTTCTTCTCAGAGTAGACACGAAATGACGACCTCATCTAGTTTTACTGTTTTAGAAATATGATTGACGTGATATTTGATTGACAGAAATAAAATCATTGCTCAAGAAACTGGTTTGTTGTTTAATACTATTTAGAGAGAGAGAGAGTAACGGAGATTCCTTATCAATACCATTCTAAGGACTGGTCTTTAGGGGTACTAATAGCACAGGTGTCCTCGAGCGGAATCTTAACGAAATTACAATACCAGGCATTTAACTTGCCCACTACAGGTTGTCAACACATAGGTACTTTTGCAATAAACAATTAAATAAGTAAATTATCACATTTTAAACCCTTTCCCTCATCACACCGCAACATTAATGACAGTAATAACACTAGAAGTACCAAATAAGGCACACGCACCGCGCGCATACGTTCAAAAGTAAGTACTTCATAAATTATTATAGCTTGTCTTATTAATACTCCGTTGTCTTTGAAGTTGTATTACTCGTAAAACTAACGAGTTTCAATTATAGGACATTTATCGAGATCGTTTTGAAGGCTGCTTTTGATATGTGTTTTAATTAAATAGCTATAATTATGTCTTCATCTTTGTCAAATTGAAGAGTGTATTTTGTGTCTTTAAGTTTTTTTTTAACTGGTTTGATGTCTTTTCGAGGTTGTTTATATTTGTATTGCTTGCAGCAATTTGTGGTGAATAAAGTTTTATGTTTATGTGAGACTGTCATTTGAAAGATCGTAAGTGAAGTTTCATTTATGTGTGAAAAACAGTTTTTGTGAAGTAGGGGTATACCTATATTTTGGAAGTGAACATTTCTTTAGGCGCGTTGGGCATTTTTGAGATGGGAATAAACCACTGTTACCGTAACTAACCCCTGTTTTAAGTTTTGGCCATTATAAAGACATCAACGCGGTACACTTTTTTTTTTTTGAAGAATTACCTTCAAACATATTTATAAAATTACTAGGTATGCTTTTTCAAGTTTTCACTTCTGTCGGCACTCCTGGAGTGCCACAATTTTTTTCCGTTTTGTTCCATTTTTGGGCAAAGGTCTTTCCCATATTCTTCCACCTTTCTTTTGAGCTGTGCGTTCTCGTACCTATAAATTAACAGAACAAAATATATAGTCTTGTCACTTGCAGTATAAGTTGATTGGCGGAATGTGTCTTTGCACTACAATTTTTTATATTATTTTTTATATATATAATTTTATATCCTATGTACCTACCACATTATATGCAAATAAACGATTTTTTTTTGATTTGACAAATATTCTAAAACCTGTCGGTTTTTTTTTCGGCATCAGACTCGTTCACATAAATCTCGTAACAATATTACTTTTTCTTTTTTAATATTCAATGTACAGTTTTGATTTCGTTACTATTTTACTATTATGTACCTATAGATGATGATTTTATATCAAGAACCTTCATTGTACAAATAACAAACTTGATTAACAATAAAGTGATCTTTACGGATGATTTGGGCGGGGTGAGAGCACGTGTTGTCGGCAGGTGGGCGCCCAGGTGCGATCGATCACAACTTACGTAATACCTACTCGTATCGTCGTGGTAGCCGCATGTAACCGCAATTGGGGGCTACACCTTGTTTTTTGGTAATTCAATGTTCTTATTGGAACCGAACGTAGTCATTATTTCTTGTATGATAGATGACAGAAGCATATAATGGCCAAATATTTATAAGAAATAAAAATATGTCCTTCGAGTTACCTTTTATTGGTAGTTTTTTTTGTTAAACATTCATTTTTAATCAGAATTAAGTAAAAAAAATTATATAATAAAAATTTAATAAGTATTAACAAACTAAAAGCCGAAAGGTACATTTCTCCTTTCATTCGCTGAAATGCCTTCAAAGTCTTCTGCCCCTGAAGATTAAAATTTCATTGGCACAAACACTTATTCAGCCGATTATAGATTATGCCGACGCCTGCTATCTGGATGCTACTGAGGAGCTACTAAACAAGCTTGAGCGCTTGCAAAACCTGTGCATTCGCTTTGTTTTCGGTCTTCGTAAGTATGACCATGTCTCTCACCTCCGCAAGGAACTCAAGTGGCTCCCAATCCGCCTTCGCAGGAATACTCGGATATTATGTCTCCTCTTTAACATCTTACACAACCCGTCTTATCCTTCCTACTTGCGTGAGCGTTTTTCTTACGCTCGCCCTAGCGACGCACCATGTAGATCACACCTAAGATCCCTCCTTAAATCTCATCCTCATAAAACAAGCTACTATTCTTATTCCTTCTCTGTCCATGCTGTAAGATTGTGGAACTCTCTTCCGCCTAACATTCGTGATTTAAAAACTATTTCTCTATTCAAATCTAGATTGAAAGAGCATTATCTTTCCTCTATACTGTGAGTATTTATATACATATATGTTTATATATTTTAGCATTATGTATTTATTTAAGTATATTTATGTTAATTATTATTTTATTTTTTGCATTATATGTGTAGGTTTATTTAATATTCTAGTTTTAGACTTCACACATTCATATTTTTCTCTTCTTGTTCTCACACACTATTGTCTACATTTCTTTTTTACTTCTCCTTTCGCAGGTCTGCTGGAAGAAATTTCTTAAGAAATAAGCAGTACCTTTGTACTCAATTTATAATCATGTCATGTCCCTATGTATTTTACTGTGTGTACATAAATTATAAAATAAATAAATAAAAAATAAATAAAATATGGCGTCGACAAATTAATCCGCATCGCTATCGACTGGTGATCTTCTGGGCACGATCGTTCCATCATAGACCTCATCCATCGCTTTCAATCAGTCGTTATCGCGGTCAAGAATAGGTATTAAAGCATTCAGCAAGACTCTGGCCAAGAAAATCATTGATTGTTATTTTTTTAAGTCGGTACCGTAGTCCATTTGTTTCAATAGACGAATAATATCTAGTCATAACCTATAATTCAATAAAAATAATACTTAAGTAAACAGTAATGTTATCATTTATCTGAAAATACTATAATTTATTATCGATTTGGTGTAGTATTTTCATATAATGATCACATTACTGTCAGAAAGAATACTTTTAACCCGACCATTAAAGAAAATGGCTTATTTTTATAACATTAGCACTAAAAGTACCGCAATGCTAATATCATGTTACATCGGCATCAAACAGAGATAACATCATGTGACATATCATTGTATTGTTAACATGCCTTTATGTCATAGTAAAACGTGTTACAATATTGCAGTAGAAATATAAAGCAAGTAAGGGGCTGTTCATTTATTACGTAAGACAATTTCAACCAATTTCTGACCCGCCCTTCCTCCTACGTAAGAAAAAATAAGACTTAAATAGACCCCCTCCCCCCTCCATTAAATATTACGTAAGATCAGTATCTACCAAAATTCCAAAGAAAAAGTAGCAAAAAATGTATAAAAATAATTTTTCCTTACTTTTGTGATCTTACGTAGGAATAATCTAGACCCCTCCCACCCCCATGTAAGGAAAAATTAGACTTATTCGGACCCCCTCCCCCCTCAAATCGTCTTACGTAATAAAATAAATGAACAGCCCCTATGTAGGTAAATTGTTTCAAATGTGGGCAAAACCTGGATCAGGCTGGCACAGGAGCGTGGGGAAATGCACAAGAAAAGAGAGGCCATGTCCAATAGTGGGTGACGTCGGGCTGTGAACGATGATAGACCGGGAGATGATGACACATTTTGGTAAGTCATTTCTTACAGTATGGCGCTTTCAGGGGGGTTCATATACGTAATAAGTGAGAGGAAAATGATGTTCTTACCGGTGGTGCGCGGGACGCAATTGCAGAATAATTAATTGAAATTGCTCGAAAATCCGGAGGTGTCAAACAATTTCTTTCACAAAATTTCTTCAATTTATCGGTATTTCAACAAAACAAACCCGGCGGTCGCTATGTGCCATACTTCTCCGGTGGGTGTTTCGACCCGCCATACTTTTTTGAAAATGTTTTTTTTTTAATTTTTTTTAAGTCATTTCTTACAGGCTGATTTTTTTTTAAACAATTGTTTTTTATTAATCTTGTACGAAAATCACCATGCCATACCATTCCGACGGTCCAAAATACCCGCCATACCCCCTCAAACATGTCATTTTTTTAAATTCGAGAAACCATTTCTTTCAGTATGGCACTTAAATCGTGGTCAGTTTATGGTACAGTGAGACAAAATTATATTCGCCATACTTTTAGTGCAGTATAAAAGTGGTGCCATACTTGAAAAATTGTATTTTTTAACCATTTTTAAAACACGCCTATAGAAGCCGTGAAATTATTTTTTACAGTATGGCATAAATGAAATCAGATTGTTCCCATACTATTATGAGTTGAAAAAAATATGCCATACTGTGACCATCGTACGAAAGACCGTCATACGCACACTGCGGTGTAAAAAAAAATAAAAAAATGAAACGATTTCTTACAGTATGGCATTTTAATTTTTGGAAAGTTTATAAAAAGTATGATTCAGGAAAATTATCCCATACTCATCATGAAGTCCAAAAGTGATGCCATACCCGGAAAACCGATTTTCAGCGACGTATTTCAGCTACAGTACGCCTGACCAGCAGCTGCTGTATACTTGCGTTAGAATTTGTATCTTCCTGATAATTCGAAGACGTTCGAGCGTAGAATATTGTACGACATAACACATTATTTAATTAAACAAGATTGTCCCTACATACAACTTTGAAATTTCGTATTTACGTTCCTCACACATCCAACTTTAAAAAAAAAATTGTGCCATACTGTAAGAAATTGTTCAAATGTTGCATAAAATTTTACAATTATTCAATAACATTGTACGAATATCACCCACTCTACAGGTATGGCATTATATCAATTACGTTTCTAACCATAAAAACAACTACTAGACCAAATTTTAAGGTGAAAGAATTGGTATGACGAATTTAAAAAAATGACATGTTTGAGGGGGTATGGCGGGTATTTTGGACCGTCGGAATGGTATGGCATGGTGATTTTCGTACAAGATTAATAAAAAACAATTGTTTAAAAAAAAATCAGCCTGTAAGAAATGACTTAAAAAAAAAAAAAAAAAACATTTTCAAAAAAGTATGGCGGGTCTAAACACCCACCGGAGAAGTATGGCACATAGCGACCGCCGGGTTTGTTTTGTTGAAATACCGATAAATTGAAGAAATTTTGTGAAAGAAATTGTTTGACACCTCCGGATTTTCGAGCAATTTCAATTAATTATTCTGCAATTGCGTCCCGCGCACCACCGGTAAGAACATCATTTTCCTCTCACTTATTACGTATATGAACCCCCCTGAAAGCGCCATACTGTAAGAAATGACTTACCAAAATGTGTCATCATCTCCCGGTCTATGAGGTAAGTTATTGAAGTTTAGGGCAAACTACATGGAATAATTTCACTGTAAATATTTGTAATAGTTTTTTGAAGTGAAAACTTCTTTAGCGGCGCTGTGTACTTTTTTTGGAATGGGTAAAAACTTCTAAACTCACGTCAGGTCACGTGACCCTGATCGAAAATTCGTAAGACGTAAAACGTAAGACGCGCGTTGTTGAGGACAGCGCCATCTATGCACATCGGGAAGAACTACGAGGGCCTCGCGTACTAACTACGTAGTTCATCCAACAACGACGAGATGGCGCTGAACCACGGATATATAACTGACGACGAGCTCCATGCGAGCGGCTTGCTTCTCTTACCACTGCCGCGACCAACACCACGAACTGAAGTCTATCCTGTGTGCTTATTTGTAAATCTGAATAAATTCCTTTCACGAGAAGAATAAACCAGTCACTTTGGTCATCATACCTGATTTGCAAAAAACCCTATAAAATAAGGAACACACCTTAACACGCGTGTTTTGTTTATAAGACGATTCACAAAATACACTCGTAATTGTTCAAGTTTTCACTTCTGTCGGCACTACCGGAGTGCCAGTGTTTTTTGAAGTGAAAACTTCTTTAGCGGCGCTGTGTACTTTTTTTGGAATGGGTAAAAACTTCTAAATTCGCGTCAGGTCACGTGACCCTGATCGAAAATTCGTAAGACGTAAAACGTAAGACAGCGCCATCTATGCACATCGGGAAGAACTACGAGGGCCTCGCGTACTAACTACGTAGTTCATCCAACAACGACGAGATGGCGCTGAACCACGGATATATAACTGACGACGAGCTCTATGCGAGCGGCTTGCTTCTCTTACCACTGCCGCGACCAACACCACGAACTGAAGTCTATCCTGTGTGCTTATTTGTAAATCTGAATAAATTCCTTTCACGAGAAGAATAAACCAGTCACTTTGGTCATCATACCTGATTTGCAAAAAACCCTATAAAATAAGGAACACACCTTAACACGCGTGTTTTGTTTATAAGACGATTCACAAAATACACTCGTAATTGTTCAAGTTTTCACTTCTGTCGGCACTACCGGAGTGCCAGTGTTTTTTTTTTTGAAGTACTAATTGTAGTGTAGGTACAATTTTTTTTTCGGCATGTATAAAGTACATACTAGGTACCCCAAAAATATTTAACACAAAATGACGATAACAAATTAGAGAAATAAAGAAAATGTATTTATTGCGACTCAGGATGATCACAATAAACTAAACTAAACATAAAAAAGAGAAGAATATGAAAGTAGTACCTGCGTAGTTAAAAGCGAAAAGACTAAATTTGACTTTAGAAAATGTTAACAATAACATAATACTTATTATCCAATAATAGATTAAGAATGCATTTTGCTATGAACATTGATAATCCAGATGCGTTTACCGCTTTAGATAAAACTGCATTAACCTTAGCTCGATAAAAAACCATAAACAAAAAATTAAGAAAAGCTTTCACCACAAAGTAGACGAATAAATTAACTTCCCAATTAAATTTTTTTTCTGTTTCGCGGTAATCTGTCGTCAACAACAATAAGCTACTTCTTACCCATAACCTTATAAAAAAATCCAGAAATCGATATCTCTGGATTTTTTAATAAGGTTATGGGTTTCTCATTCGAATTAGATGAATCTGTCCACAAGAATTGGGACTCTCTTAAATTGCAGGCCATCATCACTCCTTAGCTTTAGAGCAAGTATAAAATACTCCACTTCAATAATGATTCTTTTACAAAAAAAAAAAAAAGAAATAGGTATAAGAAAAAAAAAACACACGACAAACACAAAATAATATATATTATTTATGAAACAGCCTTTTAAAAAGGCAAGAGGAAGCATTTTATCAGCATCTTAATCTTAAAGGTAACCTTAAGCCAGCGATATAAATTACCATTAAAAAGTCCTGTTGTCGTGTTGCCAGCTTTAAAGAAAGTAATTTAGTTACGTTACGTTTAGTTTAGTTAGCTGCAGTAAAATGACACTTCTTAATAACTCATTTCGGGCTGAATTTAGAGTTAAGCATGTCAAATAAGTTTCGTTTGTTACACTATTCTGTACTAGAAAAACAAGATTTGGTTGATGGCCGCGAAAAAACAAAAAGACGCCAATTTCAGTCATTTAGGTAGCACATAAGGTGTCATTTTACTGCAGCTAATTAAAAGTCTGACTATAGTCAGACTTTTAATTAGCTGCAGTAAAATATATACACGCCGAGATTCTGGCTCACCAGACGCAACAGCATTGCATTATTAAATAAACTGCGAAATAAAAATAGTAATACTTACCTTTTAATTGATTAAATTTTTTGAACTTACCTATCTACAATAAAAATGTATTTAATTGTATTAAAAAAAACAAAGCTATTTGCAAAAAAATATCTCGAAGCTAAGCTTTTAAAAATATGAGCAAGATTACTAAGATTAGTGACAAGACTACTAATTTAAATCATAATAATAAAAATACACAACAAAAAAATACACAATAAAAAAAATACTTATTATTAAAAAAATCATGAGCCTATAAAAGAAAGCATTTTACCGAGCTACGCTAGGTCACTGACAGTCCAGATGCGAGCACATCTGCCGCCGATCGGTGCAAACACCCTATGTTCCTTAGTTAAAGTGCGAACTGCGAAGGGGGCACTTAGGTTTACGAGTCACGACAGTTGTCTAAGAGGGCAAAAAGAATAAGAATTCCAACTTGATAAAAAATATCGGTCTGTTCTATAATAGTCCCATTACAAGGTATTTTGTCATAAGTTCATAATCATACGTAAGTATACCTCGAGCTTTGATGTCTACCTATTTCAAATGATTTAATTAAGACTTCTACATCAACGAAAGATTTAGATGGCGTCATTTATTCTTTCCCTTTATTAATCGTACTTAGTCCACTTCGTCGGTATATCTGTTTAGCCAATTTTCTTAAATAAACTACAAACTAAATCTATTCTGTTTGGCAGAAAGAGAGTCCTCGAATCAGAGACACCTCGAAAAAGCGTCATGCTCGTGAAAGGGTGCCGTGTCGGTTGAGACTGGGCTTATTTTTATTATTGTTGTTCCTATTTTAAATTATTACTTAATTTTTTTTACATTGTTCTCACATATTAAAGCAACCGGAATAATGTACCCAGGATTTTGTAATATCTTGATTTAAAATAGTGTCCTTGGAGTTTGTTGCCAGTTCTTGCTCTATGGAGAACCATAGAGATGTACGTTTTGGAATGGGCAACTAGCTTCAACTTTCTGACTAACTGACCAACTCTTTGACAATTCAAAAATGGTTTAATTGAAATAAATTGAGTTTGAGTTTTAAAAAGGTAAAATTTTCTTTAATCAGCCCAATCAAAACCAATCCACACACGACGAACAGCAGTACCTAACCCTCTAAAAACCCTTCCGACACACAACTAATCGATCAAAACCCTTCACAAACAATTCCACCAACATCCGTCACCGCAGAAATCCCACCGAACGTTGCGTACTCCACACAATTCGATAACAAAACGAAGTCGACCGGTATAGGATGTGCCGCATGTCCGGCCGGTCGGAAGGTAACTCGAGTCGGAAGCCCTACACGACTTCCACTTGCACGATGAGTATGTGTGGGTAGGCTTACGAGGGAGCTGGAATCTTCTTAGTGAGCTAAGAGTTATTAAGGGAGGAATAATGTTGTTGATTAGGAAGGTGTGGCTCAATCGGTCTGTCAGGTTGACGAATTATCGAAACGAATATTATAAAGAAGGAAATTTGTGAGTTTGTATGTAGTGTGTAATCTTCGGAACTTCTGATCCGATTCCGAACATTCTTTCACTAGTTGGAAGCCACAGTACCTACATAGTTATTGTCGATGTTAAAACAAGAACTTTCACGCGGACTTCTATGGCAATAGCTAGTAAAGGCCTAACAGCCGGTCTAATCAAAATATCGATTTCTTCAGTATCGATGACATGACAATGGTCATTAAACTCATCGTTAGAATAATCCAAGATTGCTAGCTGGACAATGGACGCAAATGAGCAGTAGTAAGCTCACAGCCACACTTAATAAGGCCGCATTTAGTAAGACTGAAATCTGACTCCAACATACACGTCGAAAAGCTTAGCAGTCGATAAATATGCATACAGATCTCAGGTACAAATAAAACCAAAAAATCCGAAGAGAATCTGCCCCATCTTATAGTCTCACAGAACATGTCGGATATGAATCAAGAAGCTGCGGTGTGCCAAGTAATCAAGTTCCTTTGGGTACACAGTTTACACGTACGCTCAGTATAGACTTATTTGACTCTATGGGCCATGCTCTTTGTTTAGAAATACCTGTCAAATGATTTTGACGACGTTCGCTAGGTGGCAGCACTGTCACGTCAGGTCCAGGCATCTGTCAAAGAGCCTATATTTTCTTTAGTCATGACTGAATGATGAACGAATGAATGAATCGAATGATGAACGTCATCATATATTTTATATTGGAAGACCTCTTGTCAAAGTGGTGCCAACTGGTGTCGTAAATTTTCACGAAAACCCTCATTGCGTAACACATTAACAGTAGCAATGGCTTTCATTTCGACAGTTCAACAACATACACTGCATTATTTACGTTGTTGAGCAGACAAGTTTCTCCAACATATGAAGCAATGGATTAGCAATATCCTTCAAAACTATTCAGATTGTGATTGGTAGGTTGTTACGCAATAAGGGCGCAGGGTGCTATTAAAGTAATTAGCATGAGGCGGTCGGTTTGATTTCCAAAGACCTGTTTTTTTTTTCACTATGGCGTCTCGTAATTGACCTTGAGAGGTCGTGACTACGGACTGAAATCAATTTCTCTGTAATGTGATTAACCAGTCTCCCCTCGTGACCTCTTACAAATAAAATTACCTACAAAGCCCTCAGTTAGTCCTTTATTTCCTTTTTTCTTCCAATCAACAGAAATTACAATACAAACTGATTTTGGAGACATCATTTACCTATTCCATTCGTTAACGAACATCCTGTTTTTAATCCAAAAAAAACAACAAATGAGTATTTTATACAGACGCATGCTAAACTATTGACATCTACCGGAAACTAAAAGAACCATTTCTGAGAAATTAACGCAAAATGTCACAGGTTAAAAAACTAATCGAGACTAAATTAGAGTTTCGAAAATGGACTAACACAAGCTGAATTTTAATCTAAAGAGTTTTGTATTAAACTGAAGGTCTTTTTAAATTGGATATTGTCGTGATTTTTAAATCAGAGTTCCGTTACTAAATAGTCGTATTAGGACGTTTTTGAAATGTGTTGTTTACATAATTCATTTTTTTTTAAGAAAAAAGTTAATGGCTGATTTATGCTAAGTTAATTAATGTTACTTGCATGTTTTCGATGTTTTGATTATATCTTCGTAGTGTATGTAGGTTATGGTAAACAGTTTGTTATGACTCTGTATTTAATCAAACAAATTAATATTCCTCGTAGTAACTAACGAAGTCTTGTTCATTAAACCAGGAAAAAAATATGTAGTTACTGTACCAAAGTGAAATTCAACAAACATTTTCTTGTATACCAATTGTTTGAAATTATAAATTAAGTACTTGACGGTTACTCCTAGTTTCATAATTACCATTGTTTTACTAGACAACATAAAATAACATTACGCCCGTAATCCAAGAAGGGTTAGGCAGAAGGGTAACTCTAACTATAGCACATCCACATTTCAACAGTTTTTTTTAAAGTTATGTTTAAGACCCATGTAATAGAGGTTGAGCCTATTGTCATCAATCGGGGTCAAATCCAGAATCCCGGCTGCTACTGAGAAATTCCAGATAGAAAAGCTAGCTGGACTTCCATTTGGTGCAACCTTAAGACACACACCGCACTGTGTACAATGTGTGCCACGAAAGAAGAGACTTGACCCCGCCTCCCCCGCTCTTTCCGCCGCCCCTATGACGTCCGGTCCCGTCCCGCACTCAGACCTCATACCGCTAAAGATACCTAAAATCGCGTACTGCGCATGTCAAACCACGTGGTGTGTCAAGTCTCTTCTTTCGTGGCACGCATTGTGCGTTTCCTTATTAAATTTTATTTTAAATTTACGTCATATAAGTGGCACTTTTATTTCGATATATGTTTTTCATTTTGTTTTTTATCGGCACCTTGTTTTTATATTATAATCATGTGGGTAATTTGGTTATCATCTAATATTGTACTTTTGTGTGTTGTGCTGTCTTCTTGTGTGCGCCAAATAAATGGTTTATCTATCTAAAAACCCAATATCACCTTGCCTGACCTGGGAATCGTACCCAGGACCTCATTGAGCTCAGCGTTAGCGGTTTAGATCATTAGACCAACGAGGTACAGACGCCAGCACATCAAGCTACTACAATCTGTCAAATCTCTTTAATGGATTTTCAATTTTATCGCTAAAGCATAAGGTTCAAAGTTGATTGGGAAAATTTGACAGTTTCGGGTAACTTGATGTGCTGGCGTCTGTACTCTAATTTATCACAATCTTATAGTATTTAATAACTGAACTAACTAACAAAGGCAACCATCCAATGTCATTCATTCAATCAACCTAGTTTTTGAAAACTTATTGACTGGTTACAGTTTAACCGTATCAAGCAAACCATTTCAATTATCATTCAAATAACACAAAAAGAAATCTTTTGTCATAATCTTAATTTCCTAAAAACAGGTAAAAGGACCAAAGCTTATTATTTGTCCGCCATTTGCATTGGATTTCCATTAAATGCATCAAAATGGCGTGTTGGACAAAACGCCGGAAGTTCTAATTTCAATCGACTGAGCTTTCAATAAAAACTATTACTAATGCCTGTCGAATTGTTAAACCGTTTCTTTTATCAATAATGTTGAGCTTTTTACGAGATTCATTTTCGCCTTTGGAAAAGGAGGGAGAGAAATTTTATTAATGAAACTCACAAGCTAAGTTATGCTTCCAATTTAGGGCTACAGCCATTTACCTACTACCATAAGGCACAGTTTGTATTTTTATTGCATCAGTCTGATCAATGAATTGTAGTGGTTTTTTTTTCAACAATAATTACTTAGGTACCTACAATGTCTTTTGTGCACCTATCTTTTGAAGTCGGTTACTAAAAATGTATGTAGATGTAGATACTGCGATCGATCGCCAATCCGTAAGATTCATCTGATATCCACGATACAGGAGTAATTCCTAGTGTGGGGCAAAGTTTAAAAAAAAAACAGTGTCACTCCGGGAGTGCCGACAGAAGTGAAAACTTGAACAATTACGTACTGTGTATTTTGTGAATCGTCCTAAAAACAAAACACGCACGGCTACGGCTATCCGTCTTACGAATTTTCGATCAGGTCACGTGTCCTGACGCGAGTTTAACATTTTTTACCCATTACAAAAAAGTGTACAGCGCCGCTAAGGAGGTTTTCACTTCAAAAAAAAATCTGAGACTCGTCCACAGTGACCACTGTCTTAGAAGTCTTAGTAATTCACTATGACCACATAACGATTCCTTACTTCAAAACTACGCCAATTTCGCGTTCATTTCGCGCGGTTTCGTTCATTGTGAGAATACGGCCCCAGAACGGACTAAAGGTCATCATAGCACACGTATCAAACTGGAAAGGGATCGACACCGTATCAACTCGAGTCGTTCAGTATTCTTTGTATGAAACTCCCTACTGCAACGCACACTAATTGGAATCGTAACGTAATCGCCTCGCCTCGGAACAAGCTCACGAACCGCGGTGCGGTACGTTACGGTTCGTCGTCCCCGCGCTTACGGCTCGTCGTCGCCGCGCTTACGTCTCTCCGTACCAAGCTTACGTCTCTTCGTCTACCCTCCGGCCTGCCCGCTGCACCATCAATCAGCGGTCAGCGAGCCACAAGCGCGGCGTCGCCTAGCCGTAGCCGAAGTTGACGTATCGGAGCTTGATCCGCTTTGGTTACGTGCTGACATTAGGTTGAAACCTGTTTGACGGCAAGGCGAAAGGCGATAAGGTGCCGATCCCTCTCCGATTTGATACGTGTGCTACGACCTTTATTCGACGTTCTCAGGGCCTAGACAAGGTGACAATCCTACTCGAAGCGTTTCGTTATTTTACAACGACCTTCCAAGGTCCTCTTGAAAATCGCTTCGGTTGCCCTATTTTTTACTATTCCATCATCGTTAACACTGATAGAATGTCACTTTATCGAAGACCTCCGGTCAAATACCTAGGTTTACTATAATGACCCAGATCGTTCATAAATAAATGGTCCAAAATGTTCGTCGCAAATATCACGAAACAGTTACAATATCGAAAGCTGTATCGACAGTTGTTTTCCTCGAGACTGGCCATGTTAAGTGAGATGTACAGCCTACCAAAGAAGTTGCGCTCTCTGACAGTTAGCACAGCAATTTGTCGCCACACTGGGTGCCAATCTGTAACGCATCACAGATCACCTGAACACCTATATATGGCTATCATACTGTGACATCTCATTTGTGTATTTCTTAAGAAATGGGTCTGAAAGTGGTGGTTTGGTTTGGACTGATGTAACTAAGTATGAGAGTTACAGTAACTTTGTGGGTGAACTAGGTTTTATGGACGAGTTTTAGAATGAGGGTTTTCGTGAAAATTTACGACACCAGTTGGCACCACTGTGACAAGAGGTCTTCCAATATAAAATATATGATGACGTTCATCATTCGATTCATTCATTCGTTCATCATTCAGTCATGACTAAAGAAAATATAGGCTCTTTGACAGATGTCTGGACCTGACGTGTCAGTGCTGCCACCTGGCGAACGTCATTTCAGAAAACCCTAATTAATATCAGTCGGAAAATGGAACGATCAACCGTCAACGGGCACTTTTGAATGAGGGTTTTCTGAAATGACGTTCGCGAGTGGCAGCACTGACACGTCAGGTCCAGGCATCTGTCAAAGAGCCTATATTTTCTTTAGTCATGACTGAATGATGAATGAATGAATGAATCGAATGATGAACGTCATCATATATTTTATATTGGAAGACCTCTTGTCACAGTGGTGCCAACTGGTGTCGTAAATTTTCACGAAAACCCTCATTGTCAAGGAGTTGACCTGCACGCTAATTGCGTAACACATTGCTAATCCATTGCTTCATAAGCGGTCAAATTTGTCAATAACGTAAATAATGCAATTAAAGTTGTTGAACTATCAAAATAAAACCCATTGCTACTGATACGCAATTACCCCGCAGACAAAAAGAAAGTTGATGCTGGTTGCCCATTGCAAAGCGTAGTAGGAGAAGAACGAGCAAGAAACTCCATGGACACCCTTTTGCTGTAAGTAAAGCCTCCATTTAATGAAGGATCGTTTGATCATCACCAGGATTGCTTTCTTCATTCGGCGATTTTTTTAATCCAGCTACCTTATTATGTACCCTCGGAATAACAATGTCTCTTTCTACTAGATTTCATTATGTGCCTAGCCTTTTCCCAACTATGTTGGAGTCGGCTTCCAGTCTAACCGTATGCAGCTGAATACCAGTATTTTACTTGAACCGACTGCCTATCTGATTTCCACAACTCAGTAACTAGATAATACGATACCCCTTGGTAAGACTGGTTGTCGGACCTTCCGGCTTCCGACGACCCGTAACGACTGTCGAAGATCCACGAATGACAACCGGGACCAACGGCTTAACGTGCTTTTCGAGGCTCTGAGGGGCTTGGTATGTAAAGACGGTCACCCATTCACGGACCAACCGTGGTAAGCGTCTGATCGATCGACCCATACGGCTGTTCGCACTTAGCCACAGATCCTTCTACTAGATGTGATAATGTGTCTGTAACCTCGACATATAGGTGGTTAGACGTAAACACACCCACTTCTTATTACGGACGTTTCTAGTAGGACGAAAAGCTTATTTACATAAAAATCATGAAAAAGAATAGCAACAGCTTTGATTCCACAAGTCTATCTATCTATATCTCAATAATATTCATTGCGTATTCTAATCACCGAGCAGACGAATCTTCCAAACATACATTGCAATGGATTACGCAATTAAGTCACATGTACAGGTTTCCATCAATGAACCTCTACGTAATAACACCAGTATAATTAACAAAAAAGACCTTTTAAAAAACCTGCTTCAATGAAATAATCCCTATAATATCAATCTCTCGATGTAACGAGGTGCATTGACACGACGCAGGTGCGACGCGTGCGCAAGCACCTTGCGTTCACTCATGAGATTCAAATGAGATTGTATTGTCTCGGTGTCTCGGAGTCTCGCAGTTTTTATTGAATGTTTTATGGTGTAATCGGTAAAATAATCGGTTTAATTTAGTCGATCACGTGAGTGTTTAGTTGTAATTTGGCGTTTGTGGCGTTTGATGAAATGCCGCCATTTTTTTTTGTTTCGTTTATTTGCTACTAGCTTCTGCCCGCGACTTCGCACGCGTGAAATTTCTTGTTCTTTGCTTAGAGTTATTTCTGACTTTTTTTGTTTTTGCTCGGCTTCTATTGGTCCTATCGTGATGTAAAATCCGACTGACAGTTACAGAGATTAGCGCGTTCAAACATCTACTTTCTTATTAGTAATTGTAGGAAACAAAGAGTCAAAGAATGAGTTTGAGTAGGTACCCAGTTTTCTTCTCTCTCTGCCTAACTACCTACCCAATGGAGAGGGGACGAGAGGGCAAATATTATTAAGACTTAAACTAACGACCTCTTTAGATCTCTTCAATGGTTACCATGCATTCTGTCTAAATCTGAAGGGATTTAGTATGTACATATTTTATTTGGCAATTTTATATTCTTTTTTCGGGATGGCGGAAAACCCTGCCATCAATTTTATAACTTTTATTTGTAACTTTTACAATATTTAACACAACAAACTATTTACACTAGGTACTAAATTAAATGACTAACTATACAAATAAATACAAAAACAAAAGGCCACTATGCGAGGAGGTACTTATCCGCATCGCTGTCATCCGGAAACGTGCTTAAGACTGGCAGCATTGCCACGTTGAATGGCAATGCTAATTCTTTGGCTAAATTCTTTGTATCTAATAAGTTAAAAACTCCGAACTCATCTAAAATACTAGCTATTTTACTTAACCAATGCAAATCGATAGCATTCTTCAACTCGGATCCCCGCTATGGATCAATAAGATTCCATCACCATTGTCTCACGTTTTTTCATACTTTACCTCTAGTTTTTATTGAAAGCGATACGCGATTGTAATATACTCACGTAGACTTTTTATATGAGGCGATTTGAATTCCCAATCGATTGCGCTTCTTAGTCGATTGATTTTTATCGATTGATTAGCATAATAACTAATATGCGATTTGTCTGATAACACCTGAGGGGCAATTCTCGTAATTTTAATAACGTTCACTGTCTGGTCTCAGTCTGTCAAAAATACATGTACGTCAGAACCGCGGGTGTACTTTTCAGATCGGCCTAAATTTATTGTAATTATTTGGTACCTTCCGTGTACCTTTACGTACCTCTCATGAAAATCTGTGTACCTACACCCGTACAATGATATTTTAAAAATTAGGTACACCCGCCATCCTGATGTCAGAACCGCGGGTGTACTGCTAACCAATATATGTAGCTAAATACACTCTATAAGTAGATTTGGTACCTCTTGTGTACCTGCAGAAACAAGTATTAAATAAACAAAATACTGTCAGGTTACTGCGAAAAGTTAAAAAAACGATTTTGTTTCTTACTATTTCATAAAATAGTAACGACGTCAAAGAATAAATAACAATCTTCGGTAATCGAAACCAGAACCTCCACGTTAAGCATGTATTGTGGCCATACCAGGAATCCCGAATCCAGAACCACCGCATAATATTTAGTCACTACTAGCTGCGCCCCGCGGTTCACAACCTTTCGCCTTTATAATATTAGTGTGAGTGTGTGCCCATACCGGGAATCAAAACATCAAATTAACGGACACAAATTATACACAGACTCAGGACAATACATTGTGTGATCTGCAAATTGTTGTACTATGTGGGGATCAAACCTACAACATCGTGTTCAGCAGTCGCCACTTTTAGGACCACTGAACCACCGAGACAGTCAAAACTATATTTTTTTGGTTGCATTTGGATTTACTGGTGCAAGGACGCAGTCATTATATTTCCTTGTTGCTTGTTTCCTTTATGATTATCCTGATATCAATAATAATAAAATATGAAATTATTTCCATTCAGTTCCAAGATCGAAATAGATACATACCCAGTATTTACATATATTGATAACAGATAATTTATGCATATAATTTTGTTGTTGACATACTTGGTTTATCGTTTCTCACTATTTTCTAATGCAGGTAGACGTAAACATTAATATATTACACCTACCCTATATCGACGATTTGACGATATCGGAAATCTATACAGATCGCGTAATATTTTGTTATTGTTAAATGCACATGGAATTAATGCGTTATTTATGGTAATAATTACTTATTTCGCTAACATTAAAATTAAAAAATCCTTTAAAATGCTCCTTTGTTTCATTTCGATTCTGAAAACACTGACAAACATCTTAATTCTATAAATCGTTCACAATTCTAAAATAGGCAAACTGTTGTTTGTTTTACTAATAGGTCTTTTAAATATTTAATTTACGTTATTAATACTGGAGATTGTTTTTTCTTTTTAAATAATAATTTCAACGTCATAGAAAGAAAATAAGTTTTTTAACTTTTCGCAGCAACCTGACAGTATTTTGTTTATTTAATACTTGTTTCGGCAGGTACACAAGAGGTACCAAATCTACTTATATAGTGTACTTAGCTACATATATTGGTTAGCAGTACACCCGCGGTTCTGACATCAGGATGGCGGGTGTACCTAATTTTTAAAATATCATTGTACGAGTGTAGGTACACAGATTTTCAAGAGAGGTACGTAAAGGTACACGGAAGGTACCAAATAATTACAATAAATTTAGGCCGATCTGAAAAGTACACCCGCGGTTCTGACGTACATAAAAATACCTCCAATTTCCTACATTTTGACAAGTGTTTGACATTTGTTTGTCGCCGAGATGAGACTGGGACTAGATTTTGAACGGCCATAATTAAAAATTATGGCCGTTCAAAATCTAGTTGTGTGAAATGAATTTTGAACGGTTTAAATTACGAGAATAATTTGTCCTTCTGATATTTCTGCTATAAGCGTACACCCATTTTTTTTTTATTAGAACCAGCCCAATCTATTCCCAATCTCTGCAATTTATCTAAAATGGTGACCAACTAGAAAATAACAAAAACGTTTATTTAGACTTAATAATATATAGTCTAAATACAGTTATATAACTAGGATACAAATTAATGTAAGTAAGCAGACTTAAACTACATGAACTCCTGAATTCCAAACTAGGTAAAAACCTGTATCTTGGAAATCAGTGCTAACAAAAGCACCGAAACAATGAAGCCCGGTGAGCAGTGAGCCCCGTATCTGCGGGGTAATTGCGTAACACACTAACAGGATACAAATTAATGTAAGTGACTATACTAAAACTATATGAACTCCTGAATCCCAAACTAGGTAAAAACCTGTATCTTGGAAATCAGTGCTAACAAAAGCACCGAAACAATGAAGCCCGGTGAGCAGTGAGCCCCTTATTTGCGGCGGGGTAATTGCGTAACAGACTAACAGTAGCAATCGCTTTCATTTTGACAGTTCAACAACATTCATTGCGTTATTTACGTTGTTGAGCAGACAAATGTTTCGAACATATGAAGCAGTGGATTAGCAATATCCGTCAAAATTATTCAGATTGTGATTCATAGTTTGTTACGCAATTAGGGTTCAGAACATAAACCAAAAGGCTTCCCATCGTCTCATCTCAAAACAAATCTAAAATATAAAACGACGTGTGAAAACCGTTTCGTGATCAAGATCAATCATTCGATATTCCCTAGTCTGCCAAAAGGACACCTCCTAAAATAGCAGGACTGGCCTGTTCTTTGGACGGAACAACGAACGGGACAAAATAGAATTGGGTACCAAAGAATCTTGATACTTAGATATAATACTTAAGCATTGGGTAAAGAAGAACGCATAATCACCCTATAACGTTCCCATTGCCGGATACAGGCACCTTCTCCGTGAGAGGGCGTGGGCCGTAATCCACCGCGCGTGCCTAGTGCGAGTTGGTGGATGTCACATGTCTTCGGATTTTTGGTTTTAGGACATGCCGGTTTCCTCAAGATGCTTACCTTTACCGTTTTGAGAACAGTAGTGATGAAATTAATACACAAAGTGCCTGGCTCGGTTCGAACTCACAACTCGTAAGCCGATACCACCGAGCTAGCCACCACTGCTCTCGTTCTGCTCAAAAACGCAGTATCTATTAATAGATCGATCAATAGAAACAGGTGCAAAGTTGATAAAAAGAAAAAACTGCAAACAATATGCAATTTTTACACACAAAATACTTAGTTTGTATATTGCAATTAAACATAAACTGCAGACAATAAAATGATTCAACGGACTCGTGAGTCAGACGACTGTCTGTCACAGCGGTCGGAATGTTTTGAATATTTTTGTATTAATCTCCCCTTCTCAGACTCTGAGTCATGCGCGTACGCACTTCAATACGAATTTAATACCTAATTAATTTGTTGTGGTTTACAGGTCATCGTATGATTGGAGTTGTTATGAAATGGAGTTGCATTTGTGAAGTTGAATGGAACTACGTAGGTAGGTATATGCACGCGGTGAATGTGAAGATTTTCTGTATCAGGTTCTGGGGGTCTATAAAGGCCACATTGGCAGAATCATAAAAGGATAAACACTATGAATCATAATGGACAGTTAACTTAATCGTATCAAATCCCATTGGTGAAGGATTTTTCAGTTATTTTTTTTTTGTCTGTGCTAAAATACCAATCAATCCAATCCAAATCCAATCCCAATCTCTTTGATTACATCTACGTAGTGCAGCGAAAAAAAGAAAAACATGGACTGTCTTCGCCATATTATAATTCATAATGTTATCCTTTTATGATTCTGCCAAAGAGGCTTTTTTAGGCCCCCAGGTATCTGTTTTGTTTGTTTCCTTGTTATAGTCACTTCCTATAGTAGAGGTTACTACACCCCAATCCAATAGATTTTAGAGGAAATTCCTAATCCATTGCTTTAAATATGCTTGAAAAATTCGCCGGCTTAACAACGTAAATAACACAATGAATATTGTTGAATTAACTATTATTGTCAAAATGAATTGGGATTGTGAATGTATTACGCAATATCCCTGCTACAATAATTAACAAGAAGTATGCCTGTTTCTTTACCTTTGGCATGTTTTTGACGAGGAAGACTGGCAGCAGAACTTGCTGGTTGACATTACTTTATTGCAGCAATAGGAGATGCTAGTTAGCTCCTTGAAATGCTCCAGCCTTCAAGAAAGAGAGTACAGTACACACTACAATCATGGGCGTAGCTCAAGGATCGGCAATGCCTACCCTAGAAACTTCCTTGCCCACCCTAGAAAAATCGTCAATATTGAAGAATTACTTACGGTTTAGTCACTTTCTATTAGAACCGTACATTTTGACCAAGATGTAAGGTTTGTAGAGTAAGACCTGGTAAAGTTACGGGCTTGGCTCTAAATTAGATGTGATCATTAAATGGCTGTGGTTAGTTCAGCTGTATTCAGCTGTTCAGCTGTGTTCAGCTGTTGTAGACAAAATCGCTAGCTACGCCAATGACTACAATCCATACTTCCATACTAGTATTATAAATGCAAAAGCTTATCTGTTACCTGTTCACGCCTACACAGCTGTCCAGATTTGGATGAAATTTGGCCCAAGGATAGTCCGTGACCTGAATTAGGAAATAATATCACATATTATTATAGCACTTTTTATCCTGCGGTGCAATTCTGTAAAAATCTCACCTTAGGTGAAGTGAGCGTGGAGTGAGCTGTCAATAGTGTCAATTCCTAGCAAAAACAAACTCACTTCACCTAAGTTTTCACGGTGAGATTTTAGCAGAATCGACCGGCTGGTAGTACAGTCACGAGCATAAGTATATATACACTTGGCTTTATTCAAAGACGATTTTCTCCTTTAGTTTTAAATGAAATTTTATGTTATTACGAACAAAGTATTATCGAACCCATAGGTTTGTGTAAAGTATCGTATTTCAACGTTGCATTCGTTATTTCACAAAAAAATCGCAATTGAAAGTTGCCAAGTGTTGAGATATTAGTGCTCGTGACTGTACGTTACGGTGGGATAGTATCTGGGCGAAGCCTTTGACAATAGCTAATGTTTGTTTTGTAATTTACATTATAGTCGGATACTCGTCAGAGCTCAAACGCATGCATTGCGTCAACTTGAGAACTTTGCTCTCGCTCTGAGGATAAGGAAGTACTCACCATAAACAATGATTACCATAACCTATATTTTCTTTACAAACTACTTATTTATTTCACTGTTTACTTAATTTTTTGTTATTCTGATGAGACTTGATCTCATAGCAATGTATTGTGTAAGTACCTATCTAATACTTGTAACTACCAAGAAGGCTCCTAAGTTACAGCCAGACTGACAGACACTTTAATATGTGCCGAAAGTATATTAAGTAAAGTAAGTATCTTACTTAGGCAATACCCTTTTCTAACCGACTTCAAAATTAACTTAATTTCGGAAGTCGATGTCAAAAAATGAAAATGCGGTACTAACGATGACTTCCGAAATAAAAGGATTTTTCACTTCGTAGTGTTTTTTTGGAAGACGGTTGTTTTTTTCATTTGTAAAAAATATTTAATTAAACATAATTAGTATCCCTCTGTTATCTCTCCCATACACTTTTCCCATTCTATTTATACACTTACTTAATAAAATAGGTAATATAATCAATTGTAAACGAATTGACAATGCATCGGTGGTGCATACAAAACAGCCATAATTATTATTTTTGGGCACCACCAAAAGAGAAGTAAGGAAGTAAAAGCATGTTGCGCAAACTCCAAATAAATTAGGTTAAGGGTGGGAAAATGGTGATGATTTTTGGGCCCCATTATCATGATAAAACACCTATGACAGACAAACCGACACCAAAACCGATAACCTCCTTTTCCTGCACAACACATCGCAAAAAATCGTCCAATGAACTTTGACATTTGAACAAGATTCCTGGTCGTAACCGCCGTGCCACCACCAAGGGCGATCCCCCATCAGCTAGATACTAGCAGATAGTGATGGGCAGTTAAATCCCGCAGCTGCTGTGTGCCGTGTGCCACCACCTGCCGCCCATACGGATTTCCCGGGCGATGACCCAACACTAGGGACTAGAGAGTTGCGTATCAAGATTATTGGATTTTGCGTTGGCACTTCACTATCGATAGTGTTTTGTTTTTTTTTGTTCTGACGATTTTTTTTGCTCAAGAATTGGGCTATCAAATGCAAAAAGATTTTTTTATCACACCTGCTCTGAAAATACATACTAATTATACCAATTAGAGGGAAGAAACGCCTTTATCCCGCCCTTCAAATCCTTTCATCCCAAGGTATGGAAGTTTGTATGAAAATCCTTCCGACCCAAGGGTGGGAAATATGTATGAAATTCCATTACATACCCGGTTTTTCTTTTTTTTTATTTTGTCAGCAGTCATACTGCCAAGACTTTAACTGTCTACTAATTAAATTTCAAGTAAATTGTTACTGGCCACATACAGTTTTTTTTTTACCAGTTACCAACCTCCTTGGTGCATACAGAAAATTAAAAACGAAATTATTTTTGTATATAAAACGCGCGGAATCACGGAAGAAGTGGCTGCATGACCTTATGATCTTAGCCTACTCCAGAAAAAAGCCCGCGCATTTTCGCAAAAACAAATTTATCTTTGTGTTTTTTGTAAAATATGGATACTTCGAGCGACAGTTATGATGTTATCCCTAACACACCGCCAGAACTATTAGAGACGGCCCGAGAAGTTGTTGATAATCTGTTGCCGTGTCTCAAAATATCAAGATACCCGGACAAAATGTAACATCTTAATAGCTGCACTTTTAATAATTGTACTTTTAACTAAATATAAACATTTCTATGCATTTATATCCATAATTTTCCTCGTAGGTGTAATAAAAAGCACTATACATCCCTCAGGATAAAGTACAGTTCCATACCTCAAATGGTTTGCGCCCCTCGCAAGCTCGTGGCGCAAATGCCATAATCTCGGTATGGAACTGTCACTTTCTTCCCTCTGAAGTAATGTACTATTTCAATCCGACGGGCAGTTCCAAAGACTAGAGCATTCAAACAAACTCCAGCTTTATTATATTAGATAGATCATCGTTTTTGATATCAAAAATTTATTGATAGGACCAAGATTAGGTACCTAATGATGAGCCGAAAAACGTGATATCCATTTTTAATTCTTTGTTTCCAGACATAGCATCAACAGCTTGCACGCAATTGTTATTAAACACAGCACAAAGAAAATTTCACCGAAGCGCGAACGTAATAATATCGTATCGATACAATAAAAATGATATCATTATTGTAAATGAAACCTCATTAGCCTTTACTGCCATTTCCGCTCATTCGCGGAAAAAAAACATTAAAACAAAATACTGTATCAAAAATGCATAATAAATGCAATAAATATTAACCTCGTCCTTTATTTAATATTAAACGTTGATCACCATAAAAACAAAACTTATTAAAATAAAAAACCGGTCAAGTCCGAGTCGGACTCGCGCACCGAGGGATCCGTAGGTATCTAAATAGCTTATCACGGGTTATTTTTATTAATGTACCTAAAAATTTACGGTTTCCAGAGTTTTTTCCTTTACTTGTGCTACATGATCTTGCTTCTTGCCAAATTTCATGATTCTATGTCAACGGGAAGTACCCTATAAATTTTGATTCCCTTGAGTGTCGAAATATACTTTTTTGCGGCATAAACGGCCGTATCTTTTTTTTACGTTAACTTAAAAGTTTGATTTTTTACAGCTTCAAGAGACTGTAGACTTGAGTATATAATTTCAATTTCAACTCTCTACCTCTACGCGTTCTTGAGATAAAGGGTCTTGACAGACAGACGAACGGACGGACAACAAAGTGATCCTATAAGGGTTCCGTTTATTCCTTTTGAGCTACGGAACCCTAAAAATGAGGGACATTGTAAGCTTGGAGACATTTAAGCCACTATGGTCAAATTAAGGTATCTGGGTCAGATATGGTAGTTTTTGGCAAACAGGTGCACTTAGTAATATAGTCCAGGTGTAAAGTTAACGAAAACATTGACATGAATTAACGTCGATTTTTGCCTACTGATTATCTGTAAGCTGGTTATTCATAAAGGGTTTGAAGGCTAAGGATTTAAAGGTGTTTTGCATAATTCACGAATTCAGGATGACTCAACCAGACTAGTCTTTTACCAACTTAATTCTTTATTGTATATACAGAGTCCCATTAAAATAGATGAACTTTTAACAAAGCGCTCAGTTCGTCTAACCAAAGATATCCAAGCAAAAAAAAAAAACACTGATTAAAGTGATTTTATTTTGACCTAAAATAATAAATTCCCGGCACATTAGTGTATTTTCGTTAGCTGATTATTTTTCTTGTAAGTATCTATGCGTTTTTCTTATATATTTTTTTACTATCGTCCTTATTTTGGTGGTCTGAATGATTTCTAAAAGTTTTTCCATCTATTTTAATGGGAGCTTATATAGATTACTACCTATTTACGCTAGGTACTAAATTAAATGACCAACTAACTATACAAATATGTAAATACAAAAACAAAAGGACACTTAGGCGTCGAAGTACTCGTCCACAATGCTGTCATCCTGAAACGTGCCCAGAAGACTGGCAGCATTGCCACGTTCAATGGCAATGCTAATTCATTGGTCAGGGAACGACCCAGCCCTCTGGTCACTTGAAGTGTCGACCAGTTGGCGAGAAATTTACCAACTCTGTGGGGCATCCTGGTATCCAGTTACCAGGCATACTCTTGAAAGAGATTCTAATTTGAATTTTGGGAAACGACTGCAAATGAATCAAAAGGTATCCCGTTATGGTCAATAATCAAAAGTCATTTATTCAAATTAGGCTGAGAATCAGCATTTTTCGAACGTTAAAATTTCATGAGACAGTCCCCGAAAACGCCCGCCCTTCACCACTTCCTAATGCTTTAGCTGGGAGGAAAAAGTTGCGCAACAAACTCCCCAGCAGCGCAGTCTGTCTTTCTTATACCATTCTCGTTAGCATATGAAAACCTCGAGGTAGATTGCATGGTCCTCCATACAGTTTACCTTACGGCTTAATGTAGTATAAAGGGACAGAAAATAAAGGCTATTTTAATTTATTTATTTAATAGAACTCATAGACGCAATTATTCTTATAAGACGTCAAAAAACCCCATTATATTTATCGACTATTCCCAATTTGGACAAACAAATCCTTCGCAACAAAAAACTACAAAAAGCCGCCAGGTAGCGATCAGCTGGGCAGCAGGTTGTTGTAAACGTGTGCGTGCGACGAGATGAGCGCCGCGTGTGTGTGTGCGCCGACAGATGCTGCGAACATCTGCCGCGGCGCGTGCGCTGGTTGAAGTAGCAAAGAGTTTTGATGCTTGGAATGTTGGGGATAAAGGATTTCTTGAACAAATATTATGTAGCATAGCAAAAAGGAGAGGGGAAATACTCATGCCCTATGTTCTCTATTAAAAAAATTGTCCGCATCGTTGTCAACAGGAAAAGTGCTCAAAAGGCTGGCAGTATTGCCACGTTGTATGGCAATGCTGATCGTTTGGCCAAAAAATAAGCCAGCCCTCTGGTTACCTGAAGAGTCGACCAACCGCTTGGCAATGACTCGAAAGAAGTATCTTCTGAGAATAGAATCCCTTATTTATTTGAACAGGTATAGGTATTCAGATGACTGAAGATTCCAACAACAAATTAACTAGTTAGTTACCTACTAGATTCCTACTGGTAAACATTATGAATCAGAGATAGAGTGGCTCGGGTTCTTAGCCCTCATCGTCATCACATCATCTCAACTGAAAGACTTCCACCGCGGAAAATAGGCCTTTCTTAACCTTAGGTACCTATAAACCCTACCAACTGCCACTTAAGTTTAACAATTCTTTGGGCTACGTCGGTTACCTTGGTTCTCCTGAAAATCTCCTCATTTTTTATTAAATTTTTCTAGAGAGCAGTGACTTTAGCAAATCCTTCGCATCAAACACCTTAACTTAAAATACCTTCTACGATTCTTTTCAGGTTCCATGAGCGTCACCAAGTTTCTTCTTTAAATGTATTTCTGAAAATATATATTTATTTAGCACATACTGGAAGAAACAATATAAAAGTATGCAAGTATCAAGATTATTTTGTCACGGTCGCTGATCGGTCAGCTGCTTCGCAGGCAGCGCGCATCTCGCGTCTGTCTGTCTGTGTGTCGGTGAGGCTGCAAACGGCTGGACAGTGCATAAGATGTTGGCGAGTTTTCCATAGTAACGTAATTAGCATTACCTATCGTAGGTTGTATCCGTGAGTGACATTGGTATGGCATTTTTGTTATTTTGGCCTGTTGCGTAAAATATAAAGATGAGAAGCTCTCCAGGTCGACCACCAGTTTTTGCCAACGAACTGGTGAAAAGAGCTTCTTCAAGTACTAGCTTATACCCGTGGCTTCACCCCCGACAAATTATTTCACGGGAACGTACTACTGGGATAAAAAAATATGAGTTAATCGACATTATAAACTATGTAGGTATGTGTGTGCAGTGGCGGTACCTTCATAGAAGCCGAAAAGCCCGGCTTGCCCTAATAAAAACATAATTCACAACAACAAACTTACTTAAACCCATCAATAAATAAATATATTTAAAAAATACCAATGAACTCGAACACAAACATTAATAACTGAAAATCAGCCAATCCCTCAGTTGGGCGTTTTTTTTATACGTTGAAAATCTGTGGGCTTGCCCTAATTTTGACTCCTAGGCACGCTACTGTGTGTGTGCATAATCATTTCATCCAAATCCGTTGTCGTTTTTGCGAAATTGAGTAAGTACCTAATAAACATCCAAACGTAGCTTTCACATTTATAACATTAGTAGGATTTATGGTCGCATTATGGTTAACGAGGTAATTGTGTAACACACTATCATTAGCATGCGTTTCATTTTGACAGTTCATACAACTGTCAAAATGAGAACTATTGCTACTGTCAGTGTATTACGCAATTACCCAGCTGATCGGCTATCGTACTTCTGCATGTGCTATAATTGTGCGGGTTACCTTAAGGATTAAATTAAAACTAAATATTGAAATTATAATACATACATTTGATTGTCAAGCAAGACGTCAAAGATCACGAAGCAGTTAACTTACTGTCAATCTTGGCGCAGAAACCATCTCATCTCATTATTCTCACTTCACCTTGGTATTCTATTTTTAAATATCGCAGCATTAATATATTTAGCGTTATTTTCCTTGTTTATTTTTTAAAGTGAAAACTTCTTTATGCGCGTTGGGCATTTTTTGAGATGGGCAAAAACCATTGAACTCGCGCCACAGTACCGTAAGCGACAACGCGCGTTTTGTTTATAAGACGATTAAAAATATACCCGCTTCGGATGTGTTCGGCTGTCCTCGGGATCTACTCGGTTTTAACGTATATCCGATATGTCAGTGAGTGAAGGTAAGTAAAGTATTCTGTTTGTGTTTTGTTTTCACTTCTGTCAGCACTCCGGGAGTGCCAATTTTGTTCTTACTTTCTTTTCTTATTCTACACGACCTGTAACAACAAAAGATGTTACCCGCTACCGCTCACAACTTACACCGAGGTGACTCACCGCGACATTGACCGCGCAGTCTCTCTATAATTACAACATTACATCTCGTGCGCGTGCGTCACTCGTCCACCTTTACGTTACCGCTTAGGTACCGCTGTTATGTCAACGATACGCGATAGTAACTAGTTAGATAGCTGCTAAGATATTCAGTGATAGTGAGTGAAGGGAATAGTCAGCTGCTAGTTGCTAGGCAACTGAGAAGTAAGAACAAAAGGGGGTATTATGCAACCGGGGGGGTTGCTTATTACCCCATTTTAATGGTTCCGTACCACAAAAGGAAAAACGGGACCCTTATAAGATCACTTCCTTCTGTCAAGACCCTTTTTCTCAGGAACGCGTGAAGTTATCAAGAGGTACTCAGGGGACACTCGCAAGGGAATCAAAACCTATAGGGTACTTCCCGTTGACCTAGAATCATGAAATTTGGCAAGAAGCAATGTAGCTAGTAAAGGAAAAAAAATCAGAAAACCGTAAATTTGTATTTACATACCTACCTACGTACGAAACCAAAGACTACGGAACCCTCGGTGCGGTGCGACTCGCACTAGATCGATTTTTTTGTTCTTATTTATAATAACGTCAATTTGTAAATTGTAAATTGCACTGTACAACGCCTTGGTAGTTATTCTATTCTGTAATGTTGTGCATGTAAATAAATGGTAAAATTGGTTGTTTTTAGGGTTCCGTACCCAAAAGGTTAAAACTGGACCCTATTACTAAGACTCCACTGTCACTAGGTTGTATCTCATGAACCGTGATAGCTAGACAGTTGAAATTTTCACAGATGATGTATTTCTGTTGCCGCTATAACAACAAATACTAAAAATAGAATAAAATAAATATTTAAGAGGGGCTCCCATACAACAAATGTGTGTTTTTCGGCGTTTTTGCCTTGTGGTACGGAACCCTTCGTGTGCGAGGCCGACTCGCACTAGGTCAGTTTTTTTCTGAATCCTGCACTCATAACAAACTGTTGAAGAAACGTGACCTCAGTGTTAACACTAGTCTATGAACTGTTCAAACTCAAACTCAAACTCGGAACTCTAACTAAACTAACTAACTAAACTCTACGGACTGCTTTGATACTATCTCAATGGCTTATTGGCTTTTCATAAACGAAAAACTGAATCTTGGCCGACATTTTCAATCACAAGGACGGATAAATCCTATAAAAGTCAAAGTTTGCAAGACTTTCATCTTTTCATCACCCCTTAACGGCGAAGATGTTTATGGTCTTCGGTCCCACAGACTAACAAGAGAAGTTACCTTTTTGATTCTATTCAGCATTTTAAAACGAACAAAACGTTAACAATGTATCCTGTTCCTAAATAAAAGAACATTTAAAATTAATTGTAGGAAGTAACAAAAAGTATCTCAAATAGTCGATATCCTGTTGGCCCGTGCCATAGACAAAAAGTGAGGTTATGGCCGGTTGCGTCTCCTCTAGGATCTATGGTTGTTTTATTAGTTTCACCTTTTTATTTCAATTGTCAGATTAGGCAGGATCTAGTTGATTAAAAGTATGGCACCTTCCCATCCCTTTTTGGTAGCTTTTAAGCTAACGCTTTAAACAGGTGTTTAGTACCGCGTAAAGACCAACAAAAGTTTATTCGTTTGAGAGTCTGAGTTCATTTATTAATTCCGCTAAAAGAGCCGGCATTATTTTACAAAGGTACCTAAAGTTCACACAATCAATGAATAATTAATAGGGACATGTTATTTCAAAACAGCCGTTTGATAATTTGAGATTTGATCATGCAACACAAAAAAAAGTTACCTGTGGGTGCCCACTTTTCTAACAGGAGTAAAACCCTACTTCAAAAAACTTAGAGGCAACTATCTAAATGTATTAATGTTGCAAGATCTTTTGGAAATATTCTTCTTAACACTCATAATTATTTTATCCTACAGCACATAATGAGTTGACTGGTTTTCGCATTCACCTCTTATAGTAAAACTGAAAGCTATGAGCAATTCTTGTATAATTATAATAATATGATGAGAAGAACTTAACAAGAATCTAATCTAGTCATCCACTGCACTTGCTAAATACAAATGTAAAACTTCCTAACCTTTGACAATGGGGGTTTTCGTGAAAATTTACGACACCAGTTGGCACCACTTGGACAAGAGGTCTTCCATTTTGACAATGAATATAAAATATATGATGACGTTCATCACTCGATTCATTCATTCGTTCATCATTCAGTCATGACTAAAGAAAATATAGGCTCTTTGACAGATGCCTGGACCTGACGTGTCAGTGCTGCCACCTAGTGAACGTCATTTCAGAAAACCCTCATTAGGTAGTGCAGTCATGACTTCATGAGTCATAGATAATCAGCCTATAATGTTCCCACGCCTGAGACACAGGTTTCCTCTCGTCGAGAGGGAAAGTATGTAATCCACCACGCGGGCCCAGTGCGGGTTATTAGGTGTCACACGTCTTCGAATTTTTGATTCTAGAACAGTAGTAGTAGTTCACGATGTTTTCCTTTTTGTTTACCGTTTTGAGAGCAGTGGCAAATAAATAAATAAATTACACAAAGTAAAGAATTCTTGGTTCTAGGACATGCCAAGTCCGATAAACCTCACAGTGTTTTCCTTCACCGTTTTGATAGTTATTCAGAATGAAACATTTTTTTTCCCGGACATCCATTATGATCACTGACCTCTAATACACAATAATACAGGTCAGTGATTATGATTATATAAAAAAAAAACCAAAAATCAAACGCATAACGCGTCTAGACAGCTATGTGACTCAACGTTCTATTTTCAAACCTACTTCTATGACAGGTCACCGTTTGACCGCATCTAACTCCTGCCACAGTTCGTCTGTCTGCCTGTCCGTCCGTCCGTCAGCATAGAGAGAACAATGTGATGCTACAAAAAACTGGAGAAATTAACGGAACCACAACAAAAACTCTGACGACAGATGCTGACAAAGGGTGTACAGGCGAGTACTGAACTTTGTTGTGTATTAAAAATAAGAAACTTTTCATCATTGATTTAAAAATAAAATAAATATCTATTCAAAAATAAAAATCAAAATCAAAAGTCATTTATTCAAACTATGCTGAGAATCAGCACTTTTCGAACGTCAAAATTATAAAAGACAGTTCTGGGACCAAAATGCCCGCTCTTCACCACTTCCTAGTGCTTTCGCTGGGGAGAAAAAGTGGCGCAACAAACTCCCCAGCAGCACAGCTGTCTGTTCAGTTAGAAAATACTTGATTGTATACAATACTAGATATGCCAAGTAATTAACATTACAGGAGACATAACATTAAATTAAATCATTTGCCATATGTTAGCTAGCCACGCCAATATACCAACAAATACAATAAAATCTATACGTAGGACTACTCAAGCAAAGAACTACAGGAGGTACTCAAGCAAAGAAATAAATAAATCAAAATTAAAAATATAAACAAAAAACTTACTACCTAACTAAAAGCCTCCAGGTGGTATAAAGGGCGTGACAGCCTACATATTTATGCAAAAATGGGTAAAATACAGTATACATCTTCGAAATCATATACCTACGTATTATATACAAAGGCATTTATATACATGGTTATCAAGGATAAACCTGTATTACATGCAGCATGAGTTCAAAAGAGATGGGTTGGTGTTGTGATGTTGGTTGGTGAGTTGTTTTATTTTCAGTAATCGGATATTCAGTACGATATCAGCGGAATAGGGACCTTACTACACTCCAACAAAAATGGACTTTTAAAATAAAATAAATTTACCACACCTGCTGCATTTTCCCGAATTCCCAAAAAGGATCTCATTGATTATGGACTCACCATTAGGAAGATGAATTCTTCAAAAGACATTGCATACTGGACCTTATAGCAATTAACGATGTAGAGATTAAGACATGCATATTTTGTGGCATGCAACCTTTCCTAGAGTTATTATAAGATAATGGGCATACAATTATTATGAGATAAACGCCAATACGAATTAGATTATAAATAGAAAAAAAAGAAGGCAGAAAAACCGAAGGACTCAGTTTAGCTGACAAGCGATGTTATGAATATAAAATATAAAAATTTAAAAAACATAATATTGTATTATTGATGTAGTACCTCTCCTAAAGCACCTATATTTTTATCCCGAATTTGTGGCTAATCATGTATACCACTGGCTGGTTTCGTATTGCGTGCCAATGCAAAAAACTGAAAATGTCTCGAACCTCCTACTACAGTTCTTCATTGTCAGATTAATAAAACCTCAACGAACACTTGTGCTATCCCCAGTACCGGAAGCCAGTCGGTGTCGGCACGAGCTACGGAGCGGTAAAAAGTAGTCGATTGTATTGCTTCGATCGGCGAGCACTATAGACTATCGACACTTCTTATTGTTACATCTTAAAGCGTTACTAAGTACGCGGTGATTAACAAATTGGTGAGGTTAAAAACCAGGACAAGGCTCTAGTTGTAAGGGCAACTAGTTTGATACATAGGTTTTCTGTCAGGCTGGTCATACATGTCCAATATTGAGTATCCGTTGGTGAACATAGGATCAAGCTGAGGGGCGATTGCGTAACACCTTCGATCGGAATCGGTCTTGACAGTTCAACAACATTCGTTGAGTTATTTACGTATTGAGCAGACAAATTTTTCGGACTTATGAAGCAATTTGCTTCAGAATGATTCAGATTCCAATTGATAGTGTGTTACTCAATCAGGATGCTGGTAGGAATTATTATATCCCTGTGGATAAGAATAGTCAGTCACTGTTGATGATAAAAATGAAAACTTTTATTGTAGGTATTTAATTTGCGAATTTTCATTCAACCAATTTGAAGAAGTATTTAAATACGAAGGTTCCTGCAGGTAGGATCACATGCCCATCTTATCATCTAACAGTGCAATATACGTATGTGTTGTTTTCCGGAGTAATAATACTGTCCCACCACTGGTCTCTCAAATATCCTCCCACACAGAGCCCTTCATTACATTACTTATGGACAATGTCTTAGAAAAGCACAGCAATTCTTACAGTGGTGGCCCAGTGGTAACGGCCGCGGCTTACGAGTTGTAGCTCGCAGGTTCGAACCCAGACAGGCGCTTTACTATGTGTAAATTATTTCATCACCACTGCTCTCAAAACGGTGAAGGAAAACATCGTGACGAAACCACCATGTCCTAGAATCAAAAATTCGAAGACGTGTGATATCTACCAACCCGCATAGTGGATTACGGCCAACTACCTCTCTCTGAGGAGGCCTGTGTCTCAGCAGTGGGAAGTTTATAGGCTTATTATAATAATAATAATAACATTTAATTCAAACTTAGTCCATATATTGTTAGTAACACAAAAACCAGCTTAGAAAAGCGTCCAAGTCCTATTAATTGTTTGCCTCACCCCAAAAGATATATTTCATAACTGTCACTGCTTCAGGGCAGATTACACGACTGTGACTCACTACCCTGAAACTGTCTAGACTTCTAAAGTCTATTTTAAGCTACCGACACCTCCCTAACAATTAAACCACAATTTACGCAACGATCAAAAGACCCTTGCGGAAAAAAAGGCAAAAATTAAAGAAAGACGTGGTTGAACTCCACAATTATTGCCAAAATTAAGGAGTAGAATTAATGGCGGCAGACAGACCGGTCACACAATAATTGGGAGAGAGTTGCGCATCTGTCGGGACACTTTCCCTTGTTACGCATAAAATTTGACAGCGAGCTCGTCGGAAGTGGCGTTTAAAAAGACGTTTTTTACTTCCGGGATGAGTGAAATTCTAGGTTTTTTTTTTTGGCTGCGAAAACATACCATATTCGCAACACCACGCTACGCTACAAAATACAGATTACTGAAACCCAATTCCCGTAATTAAAAACGTCAAAATCTAGTCGTAATCTCATCTCAGCGATAATGAATGTCCAAAACTTGTCGAAAATATAGGGATTTTAGAGGTATTTTTGACAGATCGAGACTAAGATTAAACTGTGAACATTCTTAAAACTAAACGAGAATTGCCCCTTTGACGTTGTATAAAAAACCGCAAAGTTGCAGAAGTGGCACTCGGCTGGTCACGTCTGCCGCATGTCCAATGAGCTGCGGGCCAATAATCACTATGTGAAGCCCTGAGATAGCCAGGCGCCGCGACATGCCCCGTGTAAGATCCTGGGACGAGCTGCACAAAACAAACGACCAGTGGTCCACATTAGCCCTGGAGCGCATAAACTGGTGGTCATGAAACAGGCATTTGGATACATCCCAGTAATGGGATGTTAAAAGCTAACAGTAAAAGCATTCACGAGCCATCCAATAAGAATCTATGTAGGTAGGTACAGACCTAGACGCCAGCACATCAAGCTACCCGAAACTCAAATTTTCCCAATCAACTTTGAACCTTATGCTTTAAGGCCCCTACAAACCGGCGCGACACACGATATAATCGCGCGAGACACAAAGGCACCGCTCGTTGCGCGACTTGCGGTGCCTTTCTGTAGCGCTCGATTTTATCACGTGTCGAGCCTGTTTGAAGGAGCCTTTAACGATACAGTTGAAAATGTATTAAATAAATCTGACAGATGTAGTAGCTTGATGTGCTGGCGTCTGTACGTCTCACCCTCACTAGTCAGATAACATTATGATTCATAATCTTATCCTTTTATGATTCTGCCAAAGTGGCCTTTTTAGACGCCGGACTTCTAGAGACTCGATCTGGACTTCAAAATCTTATTAGAAAAACTCACATAATTACGGATTTTCCCTATAATGGGTTGTGATAACAGCTAGGTGTGATGTGATACTAAAGCTGCATGAGGTCCATATTTCTTTGTACTAAGTATATGCAATTTTTTTATAAAGACACCCATTAGAACTAGCAGGGGATCGGGGGGGGGGGGGGGGTCGTTCGACCCTTAGCGCAGAAACCAATCTAACAGGAAAATATAGGTAAGTAGGTAATCAACAACGGTCTATCATCACAAACATCTAAATACACAAAATATCTAACCTAAATTGGATTTATTTTTAGTCTTTTATCTTTTTATCATCTAAGATTATCTTAGGTTTACCCATCCACCAATTCCGTTTATCTTTTCCTTAATAAATTTCCTAAATACCAAAAATAGAAAGAGATAGTTACTTTTTGTGGGTTATTAAGGAAAAGATAAACGGAATTGGTGGATGGGTGCATATATGAGACACAGGCCTCCTCTTTGTAAGAAGGAGTGAGCCATAATCCAGCCAGTGGGCCAGTGAGTACCTACAGAAAAAAAAACACAGTGGCACTCCGGGAGTGCCGACAAGTGAAAACAAAACACGAACAGAATACTTTGCCATCATCATCACATATCGGATATGTGTATATGTACATTAAAACCGAGTACATCCCGAGGACAGCCGAACACATCCGAAGCGGGTATTTTTTAATCGTCTTATAAACAAAACACGCACGATGTCGCTTACGGTAACAGTGGCGCGAGTTCAATGGTTTATTCCCATCTCCAAAAAAGCCCAACGCGCCTAAAGGAGTTTTCACTTCAATAAAATAAAATAAAACACCCATTTCATAAGATGATAAAATCATCAAACCCACAAGATAAATCTGAACTCTCATCAGTATTATACATAATATGTATGTCAACCTCGCTGGGTAGAGGGGAGTGGATGCTGCGATCTCGAGCCACGCCCCTCGCGAGATCGACCAATCAAGAGCCAGCATCTCTCTTGACGATGTATAAGTACTTATGTACGGAGCTTGTCAATAGAAGAATCTGATGTTGGTAATGTATGAGAGGGGAAAATTGTAGGTATGCAGTGAGATAGGGAGAAAGGAGAAATTATAGGGGTGTGCCGTGTGAGAGAGAGATGGGAAAATGCGAGTTGGATGTTACATAACTACCTACCTACGTCGGTTGGATCAGGGTTCGTAGAAATCCGATAGGTTATAATATTTACCTATAATAATTATGTCATTCATATCAATTTATCAAAAAATCCAATATTTGATATTAATCCGATACTATATCGGATATTTATGTAGGTGTGTGTACCTATATGTATCGTGTATCAAAAGAAGATGCGATTTTCATTCTGTAAGTGGTTTGAATGAAAAGCTTGGATTTCTTACGGCAGCGGCCGCCTTATAACGGCCGCAGTGACGGCCATCGTGGAAATGATGGCACCGGGGTTTGACTTTACGGTGTCAAAAATCGCTTTCTAGGGCAACACACCAAATTGCAATCATAAATAGGTAATGTTTTAGTGACGTCAATCGACGGTAAATTGCGGACGCTACTTATGTGGCGGTTGCTTCGGTTTTAAAAACCCTAGCTATGGGGGTAGGGACGGTCCATAGTATTATTTTAGTTAATACATTGTTTATACCTACAGTGTCGCTGAAAAACAGCGCTGGGGCTCTGTCTCGTGCAGGGTCTTAGCATTATGCTAAGCGATGGCAGTTTTGCCGCGGATGTGACGCATGATTTCCCCCAACTATAGGTAGTTGTTTTTTTGTGTTCTTTTTATGCGTTATGTTTTACCGCAAATAAACGTATTTTCTTTCTTTTCTTAATTCAGTGTCTAGGTATAGTGTTATTATATTACTAGCTGTACCTAATGTCGGAAAACAAATTGGATTTCATGGGTTTAAATTTTTTTCGCGGAAGGTAATTATTGTTCTAAAATAAAAGTACTTATATAATGTAATTAAAGTAGCCTATGTTGTTACTCTTTATAAAATTTGCTATCTGCCAGTGAAAATCCCGTCAAAATCGGTCCAGCCGTTTAGGAGATTACCTACCCGGATCAAATAGACAGAAACACAGACAACATTTTTAAAAGTAGTTTAACACTTCAATTTTATTTATTTATATAAATGTATTAAATAATAACTTTGTAGGTAAGTCAACCGCAAACGTTTTTTAGCCGACTGCGTCAGCAAAGAGTGTTATTTTCGTAGAATTTTCCTAAAAGGTACAGACGCCAGCACATCAAGCTACTACAATCTGTCAAATTTCTTTGATAGATTTTCAACTTTATCGCTAAAGCATAAGGTTCAAAGTTGATTGGGAAAATTTTACAGTTTCGGGTAGGTTGATGTGCTGGAGTCTGTACCTAACACATGGGCTATCCCAAGTATTAGGTGCCTACTTAGCACTTTACTGACGTGCTATTGACCGTAGCTACGTTGGTATGATATCGCTTCGACACCTTACGACCGAGGCGAATACGATCGGATCGCCGCTGCGTTTCCCGCGCACATCCGCGCCCCTTGGACGCCCTCAGGGACACCTATTGAAAATATTATTGATGCTCAATTCAGTAGGTACCTAGGTAGGTAAGTAAGTAGGTCCTACTCATCACCCCCCCCCCCCTCCACCTCTATCACATCATCTCCCTAGCCTTTTCCCAACTATGGTGGGGGCAGCTTCCTTCTAATCGGACGCAGTATTTTATATGGAGCGACTGCCTATCTGACCTCCACAACCTAGTTACCGTAACGACTGTCAAAGATCCACGAATGACAGCCGGGAACAACAGATTAACGTGCTTTCCGAGGCACGGAGGAGTCTTGGTAAGTAAAGATGGTCACCCACCCACGGACCAACTGCTGCAAGCGTAGCTTAAGATCGATCGACCCGTGCGGCTGTTATTACCTACTTAGCCACAAGCCACAAACCCCGAAGTAGGTCCTACTCCAGATATTAAAACCTACCTACCCATGGTTTCCACTAAGTAGGTAGATTAGATAGGTACCTACGTCTGACTGAGGTGTTGATTTACGTGAAGGCACATATAGGTACGTAAGAAGTTCGTAAAATCATCCCAGCGCTGCTGATTTGCTAGATTCGTTTTCTCCTCTAAGTACCTACTTACCTACTTATCGTTATTTCTCATGACAAAGTTTATTCTTTTTATAATGTAGGTAGGTACCTATGTATTATTTTTATTTTTCGAGTTATTTATCACTTAGATATTATATATTGCACCTGCCATGTTTTGTCTCTGCATCACCCTAAAGGTTGACTGGTATAAAGTGCCTCAACCATTAAGTCCGTCTTTGTACAGTATTTTTTTACTTGTGCTTAAAGATTTAATAAATATTTATACATTTTGGATTTTTTTACCGAAATTATTAAAAAATGCTGAAAAATATACCTAATAGGTACCTAGGTACTTACATTAGTTTGAAAGTTAATATAAGTTAGGCAACCGAATATAAATTTTTCACCGTAATGAAGGAAAGTAGGTACTTACTTACCTATTTATATTTTTTCATTGACGCTGAATGATTTCTCGGACACAAAAACCACCCTATAACCTCGCAGTTCTCGAGAAATGGTGACTAACGGATAGCGTCATCATAATTCATGGGGTTGTGTTACGAAACAATGCCGTTCTCTCGGCTAATTAACAACACAGGCGATAGAGATATTTTAAGCCTCGGATGCTCTCGGTTCATTCCAAGATGTCTCGGTTCTCCCATCTTCTCAAAAATAAGAACAGGACGGCAATATTATAGGAAAGAGGTCATATCTGCGCCGCTCGCCTGTTATCGGTTTCAAGTATGTTTCAAGCAAACAAGTTTTAAGCCGTCAATACTCTTACGGCCATCTATTGACGTTATCCAGAACTGTTTATAACGTTTTCTAAGACACCACAGATGGCGCTGCTGTAGTTTCTGTTTCTATGTTCTGCTACTCGACACTAGATGGCAGCGTTTTATAAAACGTTATCGAAGCAAAATTTTATTTTTTCAATTAATCTGTTCTTACCAAAGCCCAAAATGAATTTAATTAATTCTAATTAAAAATTATAGTAGTTATAAAACCAATACAAATTGTTATATTTTGTGAAAGCATTAAAAAAGTCTTTTACGCGCGGATATTTGAATGAATGATCAAGCAATCTTCGCTTTTCAAACTTTTCATTCAATATTTTTATTTTATATTCTGATTAAAAAGTTTTAAATTTACAATGACGGATCATGGCTAAAATAAATTTTCATAATCATCATGACGACGGAAAAAACAGGAATTTACCATTGGAAGTTAGGCGACACAGCCCTTGCACGACTATGTAAAAAAGTTTACTCAAACGTACAAGTAGTGAAAAACGAAGATGGATTGTTTTATGACGACAAAGGTAAACATTCAATTGTTTCGATTTACGACAAAATATCTAAATTAAAACAAACGCTATGTTTATATTTTCCTAGTTAGGAATGGCGCTCGATCACATGGGATTCCCTAGCATTATCTCTCTCAGGTGTAATTTATGAATACTCGCCGATTTCTTGGAAGAACTTGAATAGAAATTGTCCTAGGTACCTAAATATTGCTATAATCGTAACAGATAACATTGTCCTTTGGATCGTGTAAATAGCTTTATGTAGATACTTTTACTGATTACTAACCAGCACAGGGCCGGCTTGTTGGATTATGGCCCACGCCCTCTCACAGAGAGGAGGCCTACGCAAATGATTCATTGTTCTACCTTCATCTTCGTTCCATTTTCTTCCGTCCTTCTTTGCAGATGATGGCAACCAACTGATTAGGTAATAGTGTAGGTAACAAAATTCACATCTGTGGACAGATGGTGAACAAAAAAAGGGCCTAGGGTCTACCAATATTATGCGAAATTTTTAACCAAAACTATTTTAAACAGACAACATAGCAGCTCTAAAACACAGCTTTAAAAAACTAAATTTTGATTCAAAACTATTAAAATCTGTATCAACTATTAAAGTTACTAAAAACCACTTTCTCAGTTCTAGGCATATCAGGTAATGAAGACGGCTCTATTACAGTCACAGAAGAACTATGCTACTATGTGGAGACCTGTAACACCAAAAACAGGTTCTGGCTGCCATACACCAGCCTATATCTTGCTGAGAGATCCAGGCCTTTCTACGGACCTGCCCACAATGCTCCTAAGATCTCTCCTCCCAAGACCCCTTCGGTTCCCAGAAAGGTATTAAAAAAATTTATATTGATTCCCCTAGTTCAATTTATGGTATTACCAGTCAAGGGCAAAATGTCTTACTAGTGGTAAAAAGTAAAGATAGACATTAACTTTTAGTTTTATGGGCTTACATAATAGGTACCTAATACGGACTGGTGTCTGCAACTCCACGTCAATGCGCGTATTTTGCGTACGGTTTTATGAGCTTGTTTTTATAAAAACCCATAATGTATAAGTACTTAAATATTTAATTTCTCTGTGTATTTATTTTATTTATAAATACTGGTATTCAACTGCATCCGGTTAGACTGGAAGCCGACCCCAACATAGTTGGGAAAAGGCTAGACAGATGATGACATGTTTATAAATTGGGGGAGGCCGTCCAGCGGTGGACGTCTTTCGACTGAAATGATGATGTTCATAAATAATAAAATAAATCTTGATTGAATTTTATCTTTAAATCTAATTTTAATTAAAATTAGCAGGCAAACAATGTGATTAATCTCTACTCATCATATGAATACATTTCTCCAATGTATTTCTCTACTTTCTAATTGCATTTCTCTAATACACATTTTATAACTTTTCAGCGAAAAATAAAACAAGACCTCACAGTACCTCTAAACGTAAAACTGAACCCTCAAAAAGAGCCAGACCTCAACGCAACCTATGACGTAATACACACTCCACTAAAACAAGGCAGATATGAGAATGCCTTCAAAGAATTCATCCGTAGAGGAAAAGAATCCCTCTTTGACGAATACTATGAGTATTTGCAACGTGATATAGACACAAACAAGGACTGCCTGGACTATTTGATGAATGTTGATGCAAGTACGGAGGATAAATTTGAGATGGTTATCAAGCCTATAGTTTCGGAGAAGGAAATTGAGAAGTATTTGCATCAGTGCTGGAGATACAACTTTGTTCGTAAGCAGACGGATAATAGTAAAGATGCCTGTGATAGTTCTGTAAGTATAACTGTTTTATTGTTGAATTAAATTCTGAAACTTGCACACCAATCACAAATCCCTTTATCTTTATAGGTACCTTCCTTTTCTTTTCCCTTTTTATTCCTTCAGATTTTTCCTTTTTTAACCCCCCATAAAAACAGAGGGGTGTTATAAGTTTGACGTGTGTGTCTGTGTATCTATGTGTCTGTCTGTGCCATCATAGCTCCCAAACGGCTGAACATATTTTGATTATTTTTTAAATTATTCTATTGCTTCATGTTTGTTCTATGATCGGGAGTGTGTTGAAAGCTTTTACTAATGAATATTTTAATATCAGTATCTATCACAGAATGAAAAATACGGAGCAACTTTAATTAATTCAATCTAAAGATATGTCAAAAATAGGTTTGTAGTTAGGCCTTAATCTACCAAATAGACCATAAACATGCAGTCAGACAGGCAAGTAAGAATAGATGGTTCTGCAGTCTGCGTTATTAGCAGTTTGCGGTTTATGATTCCTGCATACTCCACATGTCAAGTCATTATAATTTACAAAGAAATCATATATCCTTACCTATATCACTATTACTAGAATGGGTAGGCAGAGACGTACACTCACATTTTTATTAAACTTTACACAAAATATGCTAATTGTATTTATTTCTTCACACTGACAAGCAGTTAGAAAGAAACATTGCTAAAGCAACAATTGGAACCAACTACTGACAAAATATGTACAGACGTCAGCACATCACCCTACCCGACACTGTCAAATTTTCCCAATCAACTTTGAACCGTATGCTTTAGCGATAAAGTTGAAAATCTATTAGAGAAATTTGACAGATTGTAGTACCTTGATGTGCTGGCGTCTGTACATTCATAATATCATAATCAGCCTATATTGTGCCCACTTCTGGGACACAGGCCTTCTCTCTTCAAGAGGGAGTGGGCTATAATCTATCACGCGAGACCTGTGCGGGTCAGTGCGGGTTGGTAGATGTCATATGTCTTTCGAATTTTTGGTTCCAGTTTTCTCGCGATGTTTTCCTTCACCGTTTTGAGAGCAGTGGTGATGAAATAATTTACACAAAGTAAAGCGCCTGTCAGGGCTGTTCGAACCTACGATCTACAACTCGTAAGTCGCGGCCATTACCGCTCGGCCACCACTGCTCTAGCACATTCATACTAGCTGAAATTTAAATAATGGCAGTTAAATATTTCAAACTAGGCGTTGTCCTACACTTATCCCATGGTACTTTGTTGGGTCGGCGCAACACGTTTATTTCTTCCATTCATCGTCTTGCAACTTCATCTGCATTGTATTTGTTATCTGATCCGTGTCGCCTGATCTCTCTCCGGTCGTGTCGGATTGTCGTCCCATCGGAGATCAGACTATGGGAGTGAGGGAAGAGAGAGTGCACCTGTGTGTCTGCGCGCACACTTCTACACTATAATATCTTCCGCGCCGAAGGCTATTATAGACCGACCGCTTAACTGAGTCGTTGCCTGAGGTTGCTGCGCTAGTTGTCACAATTTGACGAATCACTGAGCGATAGTTGTCACAATTTGACGAATCACTGAGCTCTCGCAATACGTCATCACACCCCTCCCACACCGCGCTGCTACCTCAGGCAACGTCTCAGTTAAGCGGTCGGCCTATAGTCTCCGAGTCCGTTGAGATTGGCCAAAATACGGTCTGAAGGAGTTTTTTTATTGATTTTTTTTATTTGTTATCCTATTAGTGTTAACACCAATCTGTCTACGTTTTTGGTCTTGCCTTCTTTTTCTTTTTTGGTCTTTTGCTAGGATATGAAATATTGCTAGCGTCTGAGGTTTGGTGTGTCCGTGTGTCTGAGTCTCCTTTTTGCAAATTAAGATAAGTAAGATAGACCAAACATAAGTTCAAGGTCGCTCAGTGAGCTATGGACCGAGCTATGCTTGGAGTCTCCCTGAAGGATATAATCCAGAATTCCGGCAGAGAACCAAAGTGATACAGCTGACATAGTTCACGAAATAAGAAAGCTGAAGTGGCAATGGGCCGGCCATATAAACCATAGAACCAATGATCGTTGGGGTAGACGTGTTCTTGAGTGGAGACCGCGAATCGGCAAACGTAAGGTAGGACGCCCTCAGGCTAGGTGGAGAGACGATCTTCGCAGGGTGGCTGGTAGCGGCTGGATGGGAGTTGCCGAAAATCGAGCTAAATGGCGTGCAATTGGAGATTCCTATATCCAGCAGTGGACTGCTGTAGGATGATGATGAAGATAGACCACCTGCAGCAACAATAAACAATATTCTAGTATATTCGCATCTCCTAGTATAGTCTATATGCGTGTAACACTCTTCATGTACAGTATAATAACGCTTACGGGGCTATCATGAACTTGCCCTGGCGGAGTAGTGCGACTGACATGTTCGCCGAGAGCAACGTTGCCGGCTTTTCCGCGCTGCTAAGTATGCTCAGGGTGTCATTCTACACAAGGGTAACCCTGAGTAGTAATGAAATTGTAAAAGCTGTGTAGGTACCGTGTCGGCTATCTTGCAAGAGAGGGAAAAGACTTTTAATATATATTTTTAGTTATAGTATTTGTGTATTTTAATATTCTATAATATGTTAATGCCTACGGCCTATGGTATTTAAGAGTATGTGTCTCTATGGTATGGGTTTAATAATTGCCTGAAATAAATGATATTTAATTTAATTAATTAATTCATATTTCACCAAAGCACATTTTGCACACCAACCTTTTTGATCTGATACAAAACTCTCTTGATTACAGAACTCAACATCTCCGGTAAAGACAGTAATAACCTTACATACTCCTTGGTGCCTCGTCTGCGGGAAGGGGGAGCGACTTCGAGAATGTCCCAACTGTCCCTCTGCCTTCCATCTTGCTTGCAGGAGGGAATGGCTCGTCACTATATTGCGTATGTATATTTTACTTAACATAAGCATAGCCTAATCAGCTTATATTTTTATTCTCTCCGTTCTGTTAGTTTTTGTCATGGTCTGGCAGTTTTAGTAATTTATGTGGCCTACCCAAATGTCCTTTCTTTGGTATTGTTCGTCGAATCGTTGAGCTCCTTAAGTTTTGAGTTGAGCTGCAAGATTTATGATAAATGCGTGCACTGACTGGACAGGTTCTCTCAATCTGTGTGGTTCTTTACTCAAAAGACCATCTCAGACATCGATCTACATGGTCTTCATATAACGTGACCAAGATTATGTCTAGACTTTAAAGGAAACTGTGACCTCTGAGTTTCGGCCTTTCTTCTCAGAGTAGTCAGACAGGAAACGCCGACCTCATCTAGTAAAAAAAATGTGATTGACGTGTAAAAGTGTTTGTGCAAACCTACTTACAAAAATAAAATCATTTATCATTTATAATGTTCCCACTGCTGGGACACAGGCCTCCTCTCAGTGAGAGGGAGTGGGCCGTAATCCACCACGCGGGCCCAGTGTGGCTTGGTAGATGTCACATGTCTTCGAATCTTTGTTCTAGGACATGCCGGTTTCTTTACAATGTTTTCCTTCACCATTTTTAAACAGGGTGATGAAATAATTTACACAATGTAAATCGCCTGTCTGAGTTCGAACCTGCGAACGACCCACAACATGTAAGTCGCGGCCGTTACCAGTGAGCCACCTCTAGAAGAATTAGTTATGCCAAACTCTTATCAACTAAAACCACTGCAGTGTTTCTTAACTTTTGACTACCAGAACAAATGACGTTCACATATTAATTACGCTATTAGGTATCTGGTAGGTATATTCACTGGACTTAGCTATCATCATGTCTGCTTACTCAAAATCCCTGGCTAAATTGATTCATTTACCCGAATTTACCTTTGACCTTTCACGATTCTCAACTCGTCTAATATCATGACTAACCAAAATTTTTATAGAATAAAAACTTTTGTATTGATTGAAGCCTCAACGTTTAAGTATAGCAATAACACACTCTTCTATAACTTCTAGATCGTAAAAACCCGCCGAAGAAAGAAACGAAGCCGGTAACCCTGATAGAGAAGATATTATCCAGCACCCGCACTATATGTTCTGTGCGGAAAGACAAGGAGAATGTCGAACTGTGTCCCAGTTGTATGTGGGGGCCTAGGGTTGGGTAAGAGACTTATTAGTAGTTTACGTTTCACCAAAACTAGGTGGTTGCCGCTGGATATTAATTTTTCATACTAATTGACTATCATAAACCCATGAACGGGGCTGTTTTTTCCATTAAGGCTCCTGCAAACAGGCGCGACGCGAATCGCGCGTGACACAAAGGCACCGCTCGTTGCGCGACTTGCGGTGCCTTTGTGTCGCGCGCGATTTTATCGCGTGTCGCGCCTGTTTGAAGGAGCCTTTAGCCACCCTGGGCAAGCGCCCAGGGCCCCGCGATTTATGGGACTCACTTTTATCTGCCAGCGTCGTAGCGAGGGATTATTCATAGCAAATTTCGAGCTCACTTCGCTCGCTCTTGCACCCTAGATTCTGAACTGCTCAGGGCGTCCAATAGTTTAAAAACTAGCCAAGTGCGAGTCGGACTTGCACACGAAGGGATCCGTACCACAAGGCAAAAACGCCGAAAAAAACACATTTGTTGTATGGGAGCCCCTTTAAATATTTATTTTATTCTTTTTTTAATATTTGTTGTTATAGCGGCAACAGAAATACATCCTCTGTGAAAATTTCAACTGTCTAGCTATCACGGTTCATAAGATACAGCCTGGTGACAGACGGACAGTGGAGTCTTAGTACCTAAAGGGTCCCGTTTTTACCCTTTGGGTACGGAACCCTAAAAACGGCCCTGCTTACGGCTATCGTTCCTGATATTGCTTCTGCTGTAAGCCAATAATAGTGTGCATTCCAAACCACACATAGGCGGCAATGTACTACAGAATACCCAAGGGGTATATCGTCGTTTCTATACCGCCTTTCAATGATCGTATAAAAAGTGCTTCTCAACAGTCAACCGCACATTAGTGGTAACAATTTGCCGTTGAACCAGCACGTTTATGTCTATGTCGTAGGAGTAAGAGCGACTTTCGTAGTGCAAGTGTTACCTACCACTGATGTGCGGTTGCCTGTACGAGAATATCATTGAGTTGGTTAAATTATTTTGGACTAGCTGTTGCCCGCGATGTGCGCTGACAGGTCATGGTTTACCCATGTGCCAAATTTCATCCAAATCCGTTCAGCCGTTTTGGCGTGAACAAACAAACAAACTTACTTTCGGATATAAAATACCAATTAGTTTGGATAGGATTGGATTAGGATTTTCACGTACAGTGCGTGCCACGTAAGAAGAGACTTGACACACCACGTGGTCTGACATGCGCAGAACACGATTTTAGGTATCTTTAGCGGTATGAGGTCTGAGTGCGGGACGGGACCGGACGTCATAGGGGCGGCGGAAAGAGCGGGGGAGGCGGGGTCAAGTCTCTTCTTACGTGGCACGCACTGTACACATTCGCGAATCAGATACAAGAAATTTTATTGATTTCATTCCCCAATAATAAGTACCCTACTAATAGTAGGGTACACTGTAGGGGTACTTATTATTGAGGAATGAAAAAATCAATAAAATTTTGAACATCATACATATTTGAATATCAAGGGTGAGTTTGGGTACAGTGGCTTATAATAAAACAACACAAGTACCCTAGTTCCAACACAATGTTTCTCTTCCCAGTTACGACGACGTAGTGTGGCACAAGCTGGGCCCGTGTCCCTGGTGGCCGGCGCGCGTGCTGACTCCCGGCGCGACGCCATCTTGTTTACTAACCTCGCGACACTCGCCGCACCACTGGCCGCTCAAGTATTACGGTAAGAGTCAATATTTAACATCCGTTGGTGACGGCCCAGAAAGAGGTGGGGTTAGACGCGTACCGTGAGGGCTGCGGGGTAATGCGTTACACTAACTGTAGCATCATTGAGCAGACAAATTTCTCGAACAATGAAGCAATGGATTGCCTAGGTTTGAACCTGTGACTAGTAGTCGGGGCCGCTGAGTCAACTGCTTAACGTATGTACAATTCTTACTATAGGCAAATCTACCTGACGTCTAACCAAGTCCCTTTTTGGCGATTGATATTATTTCCACTTAAGGGGGGGCTACTTTGACTACATGACCTAAACACAAAAAACACAAGTTTTATAATGCCTAAAATATATAATCGACTACAGTAAACAAAATCAGAAAAATATATGATATTCTTCAGGATATATGTTAGTTAGATAGTGTGTTGAAAACTTAATACAACTAATTGATACAATAGAAAAAAAACATGAAGATACCTCTAAAAACTTTCTTTTCACAATAAAAACCATTCTAATTGTACATATAATCATTCTGATTTTTTGTCAGAGCACTAGTGTGTTAATTTTTTAGTCCAAACAATAGATTTTTTATAAATAGATAATTACTTCATATTTTTTAATAAAGTACCTGCATAGTCTCATAACGCTTCTCTTTCTTTTCTATGCAGCCCGACAGTGACCACGCTTTAGGTCATATAGTCCCTTAAACAAATATCAACTTTATACTAGTGTAAATTAAGTTGACTTCAGAATGAATATTGAAAAATAATTTAAAAAACTGAACTTTTTTGTAGGTATTAAAGTTGTTTTTACATAAATACATGTATGTGTTTACATGTTTAGATTGCGACCGCATTTCACAATTCTGCATTTTACTCTCTTTTACATCTCCAGGAACACTGAACCACTCTTGGGGCGAAGTGTCCCGCATGAGCCTCTTCCTACCATCCCACGCGGACACAACACCGCGGGATGAAATGCTCGCCAAAGCTATGCTAGATGCCTGTGACGACTATATCTCAGTCTACCTTACTTAGTAAGTACCTTTATACGTTTTTTTCAAGTTGCTTGTTTTTTTTTTAATATAGTTAGTCTGTTTCAAAAGTACTTATCTGACAAAAGTGTAAACAAATCTTGTTCAGTTTAAATTCTTACGCAATCGGTGCCTGAAGGAGAAAGTATCAAAATTATATTTGACCACTTTTTCCAACTATTATTGTTTGATTATTTCAGTGAACTTTCTTTTGTTTTATTTTATTTTATTATAGTAATATTAAATTTTTCATTTGAATTGAGCCATTCAGGCTTTTAGAGACTGGTGATTTAAAAAGGTTTTATCGTGAAGATTTAGAAATTAATTATTGATTTTAGTAAATACTCACTATGCAGTGTGTAGTTACCCATTTTTTTAAATTATTGTGATAAAAATAATTAATTTTAAGTTTTACCAAAGATTAAATTAAGACTACTAAACTAGTAAATTTATTTTAGTAAATAATCAAACGTAACTAACGTTTTCATAACAAAATAATGTTTATAAATAAAATAAATATACTTAGTAATAAGTCAATAAATTGTGTAATATGACATAAGTTTTAATCTAGATTTATACAGGACATTGACGCGCAAACTGTAACTATGTTTTTTTTTAAATAGCCGACGAAAAATTTCGACGCAGGGTTCAAAATCATGTACTGAATCCATGGTACCAGAGGGGCAATTCTCATGATTAACCGACTTCAAAAAAGGAGGTTCTGTATTCTTTTAAGAACGTTTACAGTCTGATCTCAGTCTCAATCTGTCAAAAATACCTCTAATTTCCATACATTTTTGACGAGTTTTTGACATTAATTGTCGCTGAGATGAGTTTGCGACTTGTTTTTGAACGTTTTTAATTACTGGAATTGGCCTTCTAGCCCGGTCAAAATAGACATCAAGGTTAAATTAATTCGCATAAAGCTGAAATTTGGTATTAATTTTGGGAACACCATTACAAATAAATTGTCAAAAGTCCCCATCGATCCGACGTGTGCAAAAAAAATTATTGTCAATGTCAAAAATCGGCTTTTTGTATTTTTCAGCTAAACGTTAAGTTTTATCATGAAAATAGGTGACACAAAATTATTCATCATATAATTATCTACAAAAATTGTTCTTACACTATTTTTCCTAAGATGATTCGCCATTTCGGAGATATAGCGATGCAACATTTCGAAGATATAGCGATGCAACATGTTGAAAAAGTTGTGTTCTTCATAATTTGCACACGTTTCCGCGCCACTCGTGATGTAGTGTTCCTGGCGCGTTTTTTAAATTGGTTTCCCCGTTTTTTAACGGTTTTTCTAACGTATATAGAGGTAATTGACATACATATTATGAAGAACACAACTTTTACAACTTTTTGCATCGCTTTATCTCCGAAATGGTGATTCTTAGGAAAAAAAGTGTAAGAACATTTTTTGTAGATAATTGCATGATGAACAATTTTATCTCACCTATTTTTATGATAAAACTTACCGTTTAGCTGAAAAATGCAATAAACCGATTGTTGCAACATTTGAACTTTAATAATTTTTTGCACCCGTGTGCAAAAAATTATGATGGGGACTTTTGACAATTTATTTGTAGTGGTGTTCCCAACATTTATATCAATTTTCAGCTTTATGCGAATTAATGTAACCTTACCCCTATTTTTGAAGCTAACTTGACTGGAGTATTCAGGTTGCCTGTCAATGCCACGGTGTATTTTCAAAAGAGAAATTATACGTTAGTCCCCAAGTCATTATTATGTTCTAGCCAAACTTCCTTTATCATCTATTGTAAACAATTCTGCCAGCCAGTACGAAACATTACCCTTATTTAAAAATAGTTATTATTTACTACGCTTTCATTGTATAGACGCCAGCACATCAAGCTACCCGAAACTGTCAAATTATCCCAATCAACTTTGAACCTTACGACTTAGCGATAAAGTTGAAAATCTATTAAAGAAATATGACACATTGTAGTAGCTTGATGTGCTGGCGTCTGTGCTGGCGTCTGTACCTACTTACATAAATTATTTTTTTAAACTACAGTATGCAAATGCACGAGTTTGTTTACATATTTTTGGCTAGAGTAAGGCCCGTTTACACACACGTTTTCCTTGCCGTGTTAAACTACGGTTTATTCGCCGTGTGTAGGCACGGTCGTCTGTGTTGTCTGGATCACCATGGAAGCTTGTTGACGGACACGTCTTTTTCTACGGCGCTGTTTATACGACGTACAATAAAGATCGTCCCGATGACTGATCGATGAAAAACCGTAATCGTGTTGTGTGTTTAAAGGGCCTAAGTATATTATTTTTATCCACGAACATTGCGTACGTGTGGTCACATGTCAAAGTGTGTATCAAAGTGACTTGAATTTTACCTACCTATATAGTTAGGTATTAGATTCAATTTTATTATCAACCTATTAATAAATTAAAATCCATGATAAAGTTGTGACGAAAAGATAACAGATTACAGTAAATTGAAAAAAAAACGTTTAAAAATCGATCAATCTTATTTTGAAAGGAGCTTATGATAATTTTCGCTCCATTTACAACTGAGTAATAAAATCAATATATTTATCTTTAAAATTTAGATAAAGATGAAAGTGTAATTTTGTTTTTATTTTATCAATAAAGTAGTGGTAAATCTTAATTACTTATATAAATTAGTTTTTTATTTTCCCCCATGTACAGACGCCAGCATATCAAGCTACCCGAAACTGTCAAATTTTTTCAATCAACTTTGAACTTGAACTAAAGAAATTGACAGTTTGTAGTAGCTTGATATGCTGGCGTCTGTACCTACTAACGTTGATTACATTTTATCAGTTTGGGAATGTCATGATTTACTTCAACATATCGTAATTACTCAATTAGTCTTATGCCTTAAGTGAACAGCGGGTCGAGCAAAATTGCGTAACGTAAATTAGATTTTTCAGGAATTTGATGAGATTTAGGTATAAAATAAAAATAATATGAGTAACTACATGATATTTCCGAACGTTTTTTGGAATAGAAACATAAAATATGAATATATTCTAGATATAAAAACGTCACGAAGTTATCTCTAATTTCCACGTAGTTTCTTACTTAATATGTTCCTGGAGGATAAAAAGCAGAGGGGCAATTCTACTAATTTTAACAACGTTCAAAGTCTGATCTCAGTCTCAATCTGTCAAAAAATACTTCAAATTTCCCTACATTTTGACAAGTTTTTGACATTTCTTTGTCGCTGAGATGAGACTGCGACTAGATTTTGAACGTTTTAAATTACGAGAATTGGCCTTCAGGAATGGTCCGCCTCCTCGGGACCGCCTTTTGGGGGGAAAATATAATCTATCCCAACAGTCAAAACATTTGCACATACTTATTGAACATGTTTTGACTTTGTTACAGGCAGATACACCCTCCACATATGCTAAATTTTAACGTTGTGTGCTAAAACTTTTGAGCTTGCTACGCTCGCTCTTGCATCGTGGTCTTTTTTTCTCAGACTTTTCTGCGTAACCCGACAACGCAACTCATTTATCTGTATGTATGGTCAAAAGAAAACCTAATTTTTTACCTTAAACTTCGAGCTCGCTACGCTCGCTCTTATATACTACCTTCTCAATCTTTTCTGCATACCTGGGCAGACGGGCATTTAGTTTTACCGCCCCGGGCCCCCTGCAGGCTTAGTTAGGGCTTAGTCCGCCGCTGGGGGTAGGTTAGGCTAGTCTGTACAGGTAAATAAAAAGCAAAAAATACATTATTTACACATTTTATTCATCGTTTTTACAAAATAATACTTTTTTTTTAATCAACAAGTTCGGAGCAACATCTAGGTATGTGATTTCCAGTTGACAATGTATTGTACTTAAAAAAATTATATTTTCAACACTATGTTACATACGAATTTATTTCACATACATAATGCCGCATCCAGAGAGGCTTAATCTCCCATCGTCGTAAATTAAACGACTCTGAATGCGGCGGTTAGAGTGCTAATTTTAACGTCTAAAGATTAGCACAGACTAAAAATATTTTAATTTATTTTGTTTACAGTGGTGATAGATACCATCCGTATTATTTTCGTCATCGCTGCTTACAAAATATATTGTTTTAACCTCAATTTCTATGGAGAAGTGACGAAACGTTACAAAGGTCTGGGACCGGTATCCATAATCATTGTTCTTGTTTCCTAAATACCTATTTATTGCATCTAGAACATTTCTATATTGTCTCTAGAAGTAAATTGCACGGTATCTCTACATTAGATTCACACTACCACGACGAGTGCAATACGGCCGATGCGTCATGGCCGGTCTGGGGGTCTACTCCGCACCCTATAAGTCCGTAGTTTCGGCCGAAGTTACAGTCGTTACCCACTCCGTAGCACTTACAAAAGTATTTAGTTTGGGGGGGCTCGAACTAAGAATGAATGACGACACGATTTGACTGATGTCCCCACACCAAATTTGATTTATCCCGTCGGATAAATTGAATTTGACACTTGTTTTGACGGATCTAATACTTTCGGACGGGCCCATATCTTCGTTGATGGACTGAGAGTAGACCCGCCTGAACATAGGATCCTCTCACTCACACTCGCCTGATGTCACCATTTGGTTCCTAAAATATGTTATTGCGCAGCCTTCTGCGCGAAGTTCGGACCGGCCATAATTCATCGGCCGTATACTGTATGACAAAACGTGACACATCCTACGGTAGTACGACATAGTACCAGTTAAGTCACGGCGGTAATCGCGCGGTTGAAGATCGGTAACTGACGTGTCTGAACGGGTACTTACAGTTGATGTTATGTACCCAGAAGTAACTTAGTAAGTAGTATAGGTAGATAATGACTTAATTACTTGATAAAATAAAGTTTTAAGCTAATTCCAGACTCTAATTTCAACAACTAAAGCCACTTAGGGTGTTTACAGACGAACTATATTTCCACTGCATTATACAAGTTATGTTTTGCGTAATATCAGATGACCTATAGAATAGCTTCATACCGTAACCCATACCATAGTATTTTTTTAACGTTTTTAATTGTACACGCAGTTGAAATTAGTCCATCTGTATACTACTTTAATTTACCTACGCTTTAAACATGGAATTTAATACAAAAACGTCTGATTATAATTTTGAAGTATATAAGAGGTATTGTCACGACGTAATTTTCTACTTGTAGGTAATTCAAAGGCGTCGTCCTATTGTCATCGCTCGCTCGATAATGCGATGCGATTTCATCGTGCGATGAAACCGCTCGCACGCGAAATCGTGTGTCCTGTTTTGGAGCGATGGGATCACGCTCGAAATGGCTATTAACAGAGATGCATAGCTTTTGCTGTCGGGCAATATTTCTTTAATTGTAAATAATATTAAATTAAAAAAAGGAAAACGTGTACCACATATGTAATATACTCTATAAAAATAGAGTCTGAATCAGCTCGGTGAATTTTACAATCAGTATTTCGATGTACGGAAAGAAGAATCTTTTTACGAATATTTGTCTATGTCAACAGATACATTTGATTGACATCTGTAATGAAATACGCAGTGATGATACTCGTTATACTCGTATTAGTGTGGAACAAAGATTGGTATTCCATTGCCCCGCCTCTCCACTTAGTAGAACTAGTGTTGCCCAAAATCGGTCTTGGTCTTGCAGTCTTGGTCTTGTTCTTGCATTTTTGCAAGACCAAGACCAAGACCAAGACCGATTTATTTTAGCAAGACCAAGACCAAGACTGAACCCTGCAAGACTTGAGCAAGAACAAGACTAAGCCTGCAAGACTCTTGCGTCTCGCAGTTAAGTCAAACTGAGATTTGGGCGTTATAGTAGGTATTTGGTTTCAATCCCGATTATGCGAAAATGGATGTATTTTTTTTATGAAACAGTAAATTACATTGTTGAATTGCATTCAAAACTAAAATTATTGTTGATAATAAAAAAATATCGAAAAATTACGTGACTATCAATACACTTCTGCACGTTTTTTTAATCTTCTTTCCTTAAGGCGAAAGCGATATTAGGTAGCCCGCGAAATTCACTGACCAGCAAATTGCAAAAAACGTAAGAAAATTTTAATTTCACGGGCTACCTTAGCGCTTCCCCCTTAAATCGATGAAGTTTTAGAAAAATAATTATCCCCTCATCATTATGAGGGGATAATTATTTTTGATGAATTGAATGACCCATTTACTACTTTTATTTTAGATTCGTTATCTAAAATAAAAGTAGTAAATGGGTCATTCAATTATGTAGATGATTAAAATGCCTCATGTGACGCGTCTGTTAGATTCATGGCCGACTCGACACCGCGCGGGGATTCCCGCAATCTTCCGCATTTTTTGTCAGGTTCAAGCATTTATGCACTTTATTGTAATAATTTTAAAGTTTATTTTCAAGTGCGTTAATAATACGAGGAGACCGCTTGGCGCTGCGGTCCCTTTGTAGCGGCATTTGAAAGTGAATAGCGTAGGTACGAAGACAGTGTTGACCTCGCAAATGAACTTTAGCGATACAGCTGATCAGGTAGCCCTTTCGAGTTTTATTTACATTGCTGTTTTAAGTGAAACAAGTGAATTTACAATTTTTTAATTAAAAATCTCATTGGGTCAGATAGAAATAATGATTTTATACAGTTTAGAGTAAAAAAATTGCAGAAAAAAACGTAAAAATTAAGAAAAAGCCGACGAAAAATTTCAACGCAGGGGGGGGTCCAGAATCATGTACAGACGCCAGCACATCAAGCTACCCGAAACTGTCAAATTTTCCCAATCAATTTTGAACCTTATGCTTTAGCGATAAAGTTGAAAATCTATTAAAGAAATTTGACAGATTGTAGCAGGTTGATGTGCTGGCGTCTGTACCTACTGAATCCATGGTAAGCGGTTGCGCGTCGATGTCCCTGCCACCCTGAGCAATAGGCTAATAGGTATTTGAATGTAGTCTAGTCTAAGCAGTAGAGTCTCGCAAGACTTGCGAGACTCTTGCTGCAAGACCAAGACCAAGACTGAGAGCGCAATACCAAGACCAAGACCAAGACCAGGTGTATTGACGCAAGACCAAGACCAAGACTGGCTAAGGTCTTGTCTTGGTCTTGCATTTGGGCAACACTAAGTAGAACATTCAGTACTGATCCAGTATGTTTGATTCGGACGATCGTCCGATCAATACGATGCGTCGATGGTCGCGCGACGAAAACTATACAATTTGGTCGCATCGCATGATCGCACCACCTTCAATAGGACATTCAGTAGATATCAGTATGTTTGAACGCACACGATAATTTTCGTCGGACGCACGCATCGCCGCACGAGCGATGACATTAGGACGGCGCCTAAGGCTCAAAAGACTAAGGGACCTAGGCTAAAATTATTTTACTAAGATATTCTGATTAGTTATTCGGTTAGTTTGAAACCTTGTCCACATCTTAACACATTGAAGGACACTGAACAAGACACAATAGAAGTTTTATTATTGTTATTACGTCGAGGGGCGTTAAGTGTCCCGCAAAGTGTTAAGTTTAAACCTCGGTATAATCAAGCCTTTAAAATTACCCATAGTTTAATGACTCGGCACATAAGTAGGTTCTATGACATAAAACATTTACTTTCAATTAAGCGTAATTATCACGCCCTTAACAGATGTTAAGTAATTTCCATCAACGACGTTTATAAATAAAATTATGATACTATATCGAATTATTGACCATTATCATAAATTACATAAGGCAAAATGGCTGACACAGACAAACCACAAAGTGAACATTTATTATTTTCTACAATTTCAACACTTAATGACGCATTATTTTCCTTAAAATTATTCAAATAAAAACTAAAAGCATTTTATATTTTAAGTTCTACACTAAATGCGCAGGCCCGCACTATTTCGCAGCACAATATTTTAATTTTTTTATTGATAATAACCGCCAAAACAAAAATGGAACGACGAAACGAAATTTCTAATTTTATTTTTTTCTAATTATTTTGATTCCAAATGGTTTTTTTTTTCATTTATATAAAGCTTATTAAATGCAGATAATTTTAGTTTACTATTTCATTTCATTGTACTGTATTGTGTAATTAAAAGTTATTCAGCATACATACAAGATCACAGACAAGAAGTACAAAAATATTAATATAAATGATTATATTTAAACGCACCAGGCGTTACTTAGAAGCGTTTAAAATATATATTTAGCTAATAGGTATATTTATATAATTTTATCTATAACATTCACACTAGGCTAGAAAAATAAAAGTTTGGCAATCCAATTTTTGGCCTAATTTATGGAACTTTCATAATGGCCAAGCATGGAAGGCAAAAATTACATTACAATGTTATATTAAGTTCCATAATTAGGTATGTTGTAATCGAAAATAAGCACCTCCCTATTTCTTCCATTCTATTTGAATCAGTTCAGATTCCTATCCTCATACAAATAAAACTTAATAAGTATATCTAAACTGATTATTCCATAATCGATCTCCCTTGCTGACTTCTCAACTTGTCACAAAATGTCAACTCGCTAACATAGAGGGCGCCAGCATATTTATGGCCCAAAACCGTCCTTTTTTCGAATGATTTCCAAATGAACTGACTACATTTTATGAACAAAATGTTGTTTCATAATAGAGATAACTCGTTTACATCACTAAATGCGTATGGTCCAAAGAACTCTTCAAATATTAATTTTTTGTGTGTGTCATCGTAGTGCGTTTTTTGTTTGTTTTATAGCAGGCTTAACTCGCACCAATATAAATGATCCTGTAATAAAAGTTATCACCAGTTTACCACCAGACCTCTTTAGATAAGTTTTCACACACACATGTGTTTGTACACAATTCCAGATTTAGCTGACCTCGTATTGGCCATTCGTACTATGAGAAGTCGGCTTACACTGGAAATGTACAGCTTGATATATCGTTGTGCGTACAACCAGAAAAAACAAAACCATTGATACTGTTATATTAAAAGTCCATGAGAAGAAAAGAGATTAAAGAGTCCAAGTGTACGATATTAGCCATTCTTTGAACAAAAGTTTTTATCAAGCTTTCTTTTTTCTGCAGGTCAACTACCTACATTTTAACCGTTTCTGTTATACTGTGCATGCATAATATCGTTGCACTGAATCATTGAGCCGTATCGTGTGTCCGTTTCAAATTAATTTCGGTACATTTAAGTTCAAACTTCCATTATCATAATAATCATAATTACGTTTGCAGGCCGACAACGAATCTCATTATTTAATTCGATTTTTAAAATATTGATCACCGTTGATCATCAATTTAAATATTTCGTACATTATCTTCATATTTATACACACATACAAGGCGAAGTTAAAAATATAACATTGAATTTGCTTTCATTGCTTTTCTGTGAGTAATTTCTCTTTTAAGAGGAGAAGCAGTCACGTGGTCGTTGGCGTTAATTCCATACTAACGTATTTGGTCGTTAGCGTTAATTCCATACTGACGTATTCCTGTTTTCTACCTGGTACTAGTCGAAACATATTTTTAACGATATCCATACTACTATTATAAATTCGAAAGTAACGCTGTCTGTATGTTGCCTTTTCACGCCTAAACCACTGAACGGATTTCAATAAAATTTGGCAAGGAGATCGATGGTATCATAGGGACCTACTTTTTGTCGCGGTAGCACGTTCCCGTCCCGTAGGATACATCCACGCGGTCGAAGCTAGTAATATTATATGTATATCTACCGCTACCATGTCCCTATGATTTGTTTTTTAGCGTAATTATATATTTATTACTAAATTTAATACAAACAATTGGTATCATTATCCAGGGTGAAAACAGAGGAATACTTTAGTACCTATAGAATGAACGCCAGCGACCACCGTCACCGCGTTTCCTCTTAACAAGAGATTCAAACAAAGCAATGTATCACATATTACGTAGTTTGAAAAATATGTTTGCATTTAATATCTTTTAGAGACACAAAGGAATATAAATTGTATGCCATCTTCAAATGTATTGACGTTTTTTCTTGTCTTGTAAATTAAATTACCTTTATAGACACTTGAGTTGGTGTTTACAATATCGGCATAGATAAGTAGTTACCCAGTAAATATCGGAAAGGTTATGATTAAGACCACTTTACGTTATAACATACAGTCAGAAATACCCTCACGAGAAACAAACAATAGAAGATAATCATAAAATGTGTTTATATGTCAACATAAACTCGACGTAACATCACGCCTGTAGTCTCCGAAGGATTAGGCAGATGTGTACCTATAGTACATTCGCATTTCGCCAGAAAAGAAATGTTCGCCCGGAAAAAATTAAATGAAAAATAAAATATAGTGAGCAAAAACAAGAATGAAATGTTTGGTATAAAATTATTGGCAAGATAAAGCGTTTATTTGATGTTCTTAGGTTTTCATCACCAAGTCTCACTAATGCAAAAGATTCTTAATATCATTTCAAATTCTTTCATGCACATAAGACAAGAAAACCAAGTAAACTACACTCTTTAAATCGAGCCACCGTGAATATTTAAATGTATAAAGATCTAAAAAATGAAAATAATTATGAGTCAAAAAAGTTATGAAATTGTGAAGCCGACATACTGTTCATCATTTTACTGTCATCACATTGTTCCAAATTTGAAATGACGAACATCTAAGTTCTCTATATTTTACAGACCTTTATAAAAAAAGTGGCTTGTTTCAGGTGTCCAGAAGCTTCTAAGTACCCACAATTGGAGACGACATACAATTTAAATCCGTAGTAATCCCGATATCTTAGAACAACACTATCTTAACACTATCTGTAGGACAAACGGTTATCATTGAACGTTTCACACGTTCGCGATAGCTTAGCCATCAAGAGGAAACGCGGTCACGTGGTCGTTGGCGTTCATTCCATACTAACGTATTCCTCTGTTTTCTCCCTGGTTGATACTAGTCCATTTTTTTAAATATGACATATTAGTAATGTACCTATCATATTTTTAGGTACTTACTATTTTACACGTAGGTACGTTGTCCAAGACGACGCATGCTAAATACGGCATCTGAATCATAAGTTAAACTAGTGTTGTTCTAACAGTGTCCAATGCTTCATATTTAAATATACATAAACAAGTGAGATTGTCTAGGACTCTAGGTTAAATAACAATGTACAGTACATATTGTCACTTACACATAGGTACAAAACTTGGTGCTTATTCACCGGGACCGATAACAAGGGCGCTGATTGCGAAAAACAGGAACACTAGTCCACCGATTATGGTAACTGTGGAAGAGAGAGAGATATAGGTTAAAATTATGAAACAAAAACTAAAAAACAAATTAGATTACTTGGCCAAATGATACAGGGTGGCATTTACATCGACGGCCAACCTGATAACATGTTTTTAGTACATGATTCTGGACCCACCTGCTTTGAAATTTTTCGTCGGGGATTAAAAAAATAATTAGCTATTCCATACATTTTAACTGCGTAGGTATTGCACTTTTGTAAGAAGCAGCATTTTTTTTAAATAACCGGCGAAAAATGTCTACTCTTATGAACATGATTTGTACAGCCCAAGGATTAACAAAAACAATGAATGTATTAGATAACTAGTAACGCAAACTGTTAAAGTAAACAAAATATACGCGTAATTCATCGTCTGTAAAGCAGAACCCAAAATAACTTTCATGGCACCCGGACGTTTGGCATTGACGCAGAAATGCGTCAAATGCGTCATAGGTGTTATGTTATTTCTTTCTACTGTTTTTTGTTGTCATTTTTATTTCCATCAACATGGAATCCAGACGGGAATATACCGTCTTCCTCCAGTATGCTTTTTTAATTTCTTAGAATCAAAAGACCATTTTTGCATGAAACTTTGAATAAACAAAAAATCAAACCAGCCCATAATGTGATTCGCCCAATTATTCTGAGTGTGAGAGGATACAACTCATATTTTTGCGGAATTGTTCTGGAACAAGGTGGAGAGGAGTAACTATTGCAAAGAAAACGGTTTTAATTCTATTAACGTTGGCATGTATATAGAATATTGGCTCCCTTGTCCAGCACAGCCAAATAATATAAAAAATTGTACACCTGGGTATTAAGCGTAGACAGTCAGATTGACCGTATGAGGGTGACTTGGACAATATGGTCATACTGATCAAACCCTCTATAAACTATGTGAGATTTAAAAAAAAACTACTCCATACGAAACATTTGGGGAAATACTCAATTACTAATCTCTCCAGTTTAAACTTAGAAGACAATTAAAAAAAAACTCACCAGTCCTAACAGAAATCTTGGCGGCAACCATCCTGCCGCCTATCACAGCCAGTCCCGTGCACAGAGCATGGCCCAGCGAGCCACCGACGACCACGCCGACCGCGTGCTCCCTGGTCGCAAGCACGACCGTCGCCAACTGCGACCGATCCCCCCACTCGGCGAGGAAGGTCAGCGTAGCCGCTTGGAGAAGAACCTTGAGGACAGCGTTTCGTTTCCGCCGCCGGTTTTCGACCTGTCCTTGTTCTAACATGTCTAAGGTTTCTTCTTTTTCTTCCTGGAATTGTGGAAGAAGGTTTAGTGGGGCGAAATTGTGTTGCAAGTCTGGGGAGATGGGGCTTAAGTGTGGAAGAATTTGGAGGTTTTAGAAGCCGGTTGTTTGTTACAACCATATACCATACCAAATATTTTGTTGGAAGCACGTCTATTTGACTAAACTATATTGATGTTTAGTATAAATCTTCTACCATAGACGATCTGGCGTTATAGTGACATGTGTCACTGTATATCGTGCTAGACCCGTCTGACACACTTTGTCGCTTTTTACGACATTTATGGGAAAGATATATTGTAACCTAATGTTCTTTTTCTATAACGGGCTTTTTTCTTTATAGAGTTTTATACTCTATTTTCATATAAAATAAGGTTCAAAATGCGTTAATTTATCGTTATGGTCGTCAATCTCAAGAGTGAATCTCTATCTCAGAGACAGATATGTTTACAGTAGTACTCATACTATTCTAAAATTCGTCCACAAGTAAGTACAGACTAACTGGAATTACAGATTATGTAAATACAGATAAAAAGTACATGCTAAGCAAGATAAAAGGCTGAAACGGCATAAACAACGTTATTTATGAACGGGTTTATTAAAATAAAGGGTTTGCTTGCAAATAAAATGTAGCAGTGACTATGGTGAAGTTTCTAGAGCATATTTTTATTGAAAATTCTTTTATTTCTAATGTGTTATTGGATTTTGTATAGTGAAAAATGCTGTTTTTCAGCCTTCACGTGTCAATGGATTGATTATACACTACAGTCAAATACTCACAAAATTAGGGATGAGGCGAAATTAAGAATCAAAATGCATGAATAATTTATACATTCCAGGCTTCAAATATGCAACAGATTGGTATGCAATAGTGGCAGCATTTTTGTAAGAAATACCTAATATATTTAAAATGAATTTCTGGGCAATTACTTCGACATTTTCTTGGGTTAAAATATTTTTTTTAATTCTAATGGTTTTTTACACTTACTAAAGATACAATTCAGGATATAGAATATATACCTATTTCACTTTATACATAAATATTTGAAGCCCAAAGCAAACAATCAGGCCCAGAAAAATAAAATCCTTTAGAGTTTCAGAATCGGAATCTAATTTTTTTTTTGGTCAGATAAATTAACGAAAAGAATGAATGAATACCAATACGCGCACTATAGAGCGGGTATTACACAATCAAAGGTTAACTAATTCAATATTTTACTATTTGATGGTGTAACGCCTGCCTAAACAACATTCTAATCAAATGCTGAATTCCTTTGCATAATAGATTCAATTCATCTATCGAAGCCTTTCTCAAACGAAATAATGATATGGTCTGTGCGAAACAGAACGAAAAAAAAAGCTAAGGCTAAAAGAAAAAATAACTAGGTGTCATTCGTACTGCCAGGCATAATGACGTAAGATCACCCTCAGCGGTTCTGATTGCGCCGAGCTGCCCGCTACGGGCTCCCTTGGGGACTGTGGGGCACTCTCCGTTTCTCTGGGGACCGAAGGCCCCGGGCTTTGGGAACCAGCGGACACGACCGACGTCGCGTCGGGCGACTTCGATCGCTCTTTTAGCGCGTCCTGCAGTGTCATACTTTTGAATCTCGAACTGGCAACTTAAGATCGAAATTAATCTCGATGTTCAAATCAGAACCTTTATTTGACATCGGCAGATTTAAAAAAAAAAACAGAATTGGCATGTAAAACCGAATCATCTTTTAAAACTAGTACTGGCAAAATTTCTGACTCGATTTTCAAAAATCCCCTTCCCCTTTGTACACAAACAAAATGGCGCTTCGTGTGTGCCAGTCATAATGAAGTCAATAAAATAAAAACAAGGAAAGGAATTCAACATTTGCAGCTAGGTTATGACTGAAAAGAATCTACAAATACTAAATATCTCAAAAACACTATCTTATCTAATAAACACAGCCCTGTTTAAAGTAAGATTTAGTCGGTGATAAATAGTTAATTAGACTAAATTGACCTTTATTTAAATAACTATTAGTAACTTATTATTCGACCTCGTTGGCTACCGTCATTCTATTGTTTTTAGACCCATTCGTTTCAGCGTAATCTGAAGAGGAATGACTTTGAAATGATAATAAATTATAATTATTCGCAACGATGCCGATGACTGCTTGCAATGCAACCACTCGATCAAAGTACTCATGAAATCATGGCAGGTTCGTAAAGTCTGGATGTAACTTATTTGCGTGACTTTTATTAAATGTGGCAATAAAAAATGTATGTACCATTACCTAAGATAACTTTAGTAGATATCAAGATAGACAATATCATTTTATTTTGATACAGATCATGTAAGATAGCGAAGATATTAAGTTTGACTAAAGGATAAAATTTTACAGTGTGTTGTCATGAGGCGATAACATGGTTTTAAAAAGTGACGTATCAGAGATTTTAGAGAATAGATAAAAATAGTAGGTAAGAACAATTAGCAATGAGTTTATTCGTGCCAATGACGTTTGGAGAATATGATCGGATAAACTAATGTAGATTACCATTTGAAATTTAAAAAAATTAACACTAAAATCTTCATATATTTTCATAATTTTGGTAAAAAGTCCTTGTTCGCACGGACATAATAATATCTCGCCTGGATTTTATCGCGCACTGGATTTTCAACTCTCGGCGCTAAGCAGGGCGTTGAAAATCAAGTGTGCAAAAAAAAATCGCCGCGACCTAAAAACCAAAATCGCAAAACCTGGGCTAAATGTACAGAAAGTTCTACTAGTAAGAAAAACGACGACTTCGTTGTTTGGGACTGTTATTATTTCAGGTTGTCAGAGCCTTTAAGATGCTGTTATCCCTATAAAATATTAAATAAGCCGTGGGCTACACTAAAATAAAAATAAAAACCACAGAAACGTCATTTTAATTTAATAGACGAGAACGGTCTGTTTCAAACATTGAAAAAATAATCTGAAGTTGTGAAATTGAAAGTGTTACAGTGAAGATATTGCCATGACCACAGCGTTTAGACATAGCGACTATATTGGTAATCGACGGTTATTATTATTAATTCCTATACTTAATCCATTATATTCGCAAATTGTAATGGTGATTTGGCTATCTTACGCAATGAAGGCTGAACGAATTATTTCTTTACTTTTGAGTCATCTAGCGCTTGGTAAAGACAATTAATTATATTTTTTTAACTAAAAATCTGTCTATGTCTATGAAAAATCTTTGCATGAAAAGCGGAACAATAAATAGATCTCAAATTAATAACTTTTGAGCCCTTTGATAAGGTATGTAATGCAAAATGTTTCTCTTCAAAAATTATCTTATCTTCATTCTATATTTATTTTGAGACTACCACACTTCGTACGCGTAGAAATAAGGTTTCCTTTTTCCGCGGAACCTTATTCTTTCTCTAAAATAAAAGTAGACTACTCAGCTACCTGCCAGTGAAAGATCCGTCAAAATCGGTCCAACCGTTTCGGAGATAAGCTAAATTTAAAGATACATTTTAATTTAAAGATAAATTTTAAAAATAGATTTTTTGTTAAGTACCGCATAAACTTTCATATGCATTTAGTTAAAAAGCTCATATTTTGACATTACAATCACTTCAATTTTATTTATTTGTTTAGAAGATTTCCAAAGAAAATCATTTCATAAGTTTGTCTCTCACTTTTCTAATATTATTTATTGCTACTACAATTTTTTTATTTACGTGAATAATTTCACAACATAAAGGCTCCTGCATACAGGCGCGACGCGCGACGCGAATCGCCTGTCGCGCCTGTTTGAAGGAGCCTTAATGCGTTGCGTAAATGAATCTTTAATTAAATGGCAGCCTACATAAAATGAAATAATTAAATAACGATTAATCAACGATTATAATAATTATCGGCATGTCCGATAGGAGGGTAGATTAAATAAAAGCCGCAAATTCGATAAGCGTGTGAATCAAACATTCTGATATTAGATTTCCCTAATTGTTTTATATTTGAAAAGTTGAAAGTAGGTACCTACATATGTGTTGATATCCGGTTACTCAGGGACTGAATAAAATAAAATATTTGCATTTGCAAGCAGAGTCTAGAGGTAATTGGAAAAATTCGTCAACCGAAAGTGAATATTGGATAAATGGGTTGTGGAACTTGTCCTGTATGCACATTTTTTAACTAATGGGTTTTCCATCTGGAATTTCTCAGTGGCCCCCTGAGTCTGGTTGATGTGAATAGGCTCGCCCCATATTAAATGGGGCTTTCTGGCGAAATGTGGGTGGTATACCTCTGCTTCACCATTCGGGAAATTTAGGCGTAATATTATGTTATTTTAATGTTATGTATGGTAGTCCGCAAAGTGTAAACAAGACTAATTGCGCCTCCAAAAAGATTATTATTGTAGATACGTGTTTTTCGTTAAATGCCTTTCTATCTATCCAGGGTTTTTAGCGCATCGCGAAAATACGCAAAATATTTATTTCGCAAATATACATATTTTTTTTTATTCGTGCTATTTTTGGTAGCGGAGTTATTGCTAAAAAAACTAAATTCCAACGAAAAAGGGGAAGGAGATTTCAGTGAAGATAAGTTATTCATAATAACTCATTTTTATGAATCGTACTTTGGTACTGTAAAAAGAAGATTTTATGAACTAGGTACTTTAAAAAAAAACTATTTGTATTATAACAATTCTGCTAGATTTATTACTTCGCTCACTTAGGGCGAATTTCACCAAACTTTTATACTTAGAATATTTCTTGAGAATTAATTTTGAATTTTTGACAGTTTTTCCATACAATAACTGTCAGATGTAAATTTTATTCCATGGATAAAAGATATCCGACTTTGGTAAAATCAACCCTTAATCAATATTCTACCGAGACAATCTGTCACTTTACCGAGTCTCACCTCAACTACCCAAAAATGATCTAAAATAACATACCTGATCTTCTCTTCTTTTCAATTCACTCTGTACTTCTTCCAATTCTTCTTGTCCCTCATTGGGGTCCATTTTCCATCCGTCCCTTAACATTTTAATACCAAATATCGCAAAGAGGACAGCACTGGCGTAGTGCGTATAAATTCGAGGTATGACGGTCGCTATCCAGCCAAATGCTGCTGATAATATTGTCATAAAGACCAGAGCTGATATGGCTCCGGCAAAGACAATTATCCTAGGGTGTTTCATTGCCATGATTGCAGCGATGAAGAAGGTTTTGTCGCCCAACTCAGAGACTACGACCACGGAGAGTGACGCAAGGAAACCTTGCAAGAAACTGCCCTGGACCGCTGCACGCTGGAAAAAAGAAATGAGACATATTAAAAGAGTATTTGGACAATTTTTTTTTACATAAAAACAGTTTATAACCCTGTAATTACAGTTTCACACACATTATAGAAGGTAGACATAAAACATTTCCTAAAAGATGTTGTGATCTTTGGTCCTTATTCTTGAATGATGAACAAGCTTGAAACTGGATTTAAAACTGCATTTGGGTATAGACTAGCATGACAATCTGAACCGAGGTCTATGCTTGAGCATCGTTCTGGTTGGTCCTTAGAGTCTAAATTAGACAAGAACCAGTAGGGCCCGCAGCGGCCCGCTTGCACCAAAATTACTTAACATAACATATCCCTTAAGTGCTAGGCAGAGGTGTACTTATAGTACACCCGCATTTCGTAAAAATTACTTACATACGCGCTAAACGTATCTAGTGATTTCTGGTGCTTGCGGGCAAGTGTAATTCAAGAAATCTTCTGTTAAAAACGAACCATATGTATAACACGTTATGTAAACTCCCTTTATATCAGCTTATGATGTATACTCACTGGCATAAAAGGGTATACGTGGCCCGACGGACGACTTTGGCGAAGAATTTGCAGTGCATTAGAAAGTTATCTGACAGCTCTCCAGGACTTCAAGAACCCAGACCGGTTTATGGCAACGTTTTAATTTTAGTCGTTTTAGTATTATTTATAAAACCTGATGCAATGTGTTTTTGTCTAGAAACTTAATGCCAATGACCCATCTTCTAAAAATAACACGTACCTATTTGACTACTTTAGAACTTTCTATTGGGGACAAAACATAAGTATTTGGGCTAAGTGAAACTGGTATTTTGGGGGCTTCCTTTAGGCGTCTATTATAATGTGACATTGGCGAAATTGTGGGGAATCCTCTACAAAATCACCAATTCAATGTATTGATTAAAAGTTAAAGACATCGGTAATTAACAAAATAATACCGAATAATGTAGGTTATCATCTGTCTAGCCTTTTCCCAACTACATTGGGGTCGGCTTTCAGTCTTACCGGATGCAGCTGAATACCAGTATTTTACATGGAGCGACTGCCTACCTGACCTCCACAACCCATACTGGGTAATACCCCTTGGTAAGACTGGTTGTCAGACTTTCGGGCTTCTGGCTACCCGTAACGACTGTCAAAGATCCACGAGTGACAGCCGGGACCAACGGCTTAACGTGCTTCCCGAGGCACGGAGGGGTGACGGTATGTAAAGATGGTCTGTGGATGGAAGACCATCCACAGACTATCTTCATCAACCGCGGCAAATTTAGCTTAACCTGGTCGATCGACCTGTGCGGCTGTTTTTATTTAGCCACGGGCCCCTCTTACCGAATAATGTAGATGAACATCAAAATTAGCGTAGAGAAAGCCGCAGGCAACCACTTGCCGTACAAGACCACGCGCCGAGCAAAATACGTTGATAGAAAATATATTAAGGCCGGGGAAGTCCTAAGGCTTTCCGTAACGAGACTAATTAATTCACCAATCATATAAGTGCAGTGACGCAATTTTATCGAATCATGACAATGTAGATACAAATATATCGAGTGGACTTGGTGACACAATTAAATTTATTACTCTCGTTTGCAATCAATGGGACTCTTGGGTGTCGTAGGTGATTCAAAATGGTCATCTATGGGAACTGGGAGGCCTGCACTAATTAAAACATCAACATTATTGTTATATTGAATTAACACCTGGCGTTAAATTAAGAGAAAATATCACAAAGCCTTTTAAAATAACAACCAAGTACGAAGGAGGCTAAAGTCGAGTTGAACTGGATACGGAAGCAGTCTTGCAAAATCTGTTCATATATCGCCAAAGGTTCAAGTCAAGTAACGGGCTGATTTGTTTGAGCAAACGACACCAGCCAACAGACTTCTCGAGTAGTGACAATAATAAACGTTAAAATATTGACACACAATACCTACTACTACACCTGTCAATGTTTAAACGTGATTGTTTCAGCCAACGTAAAATTATTCCATCCCATCTTTGTTGTTACATAAGCAAGATATAAACTGCACATTGTTTAATAATACACATTATAATGTCTTGCTTGTGTGCTTTCTTCAACCACTTTACATTTATTCATATCGACGCCGGTGACTTCCGTGTATGATTATAACCCTTATTGCTTGTTAATCTCCTTTGAAAATTCCTCAGTAATTTCCGTAGAAGTTTTCAATTAATTCCGTAGTCGTGCCAAAATGCATAAGGGCTTACTGACCGATACACGTGCCGTGCCTCTTATGTCTTTTTTGCATTTGGTTTTGGCTTGGCAGGCTGTCAGCGAAACGAAACTATTCTCTTACACTCCCTGGTGTTATTTTTGGTCAACACCAAAGTTGCAATCGACGGTCTTTAGACCTTGAAACATCTGTTTCCCGGTTTTGATCATCATAACCCTGTCAATGCTAGAACCGCTAAACCGTGAATAAACCTTTTTCTAACGACTCGATCTACCTACACCAGGACGGAACCTAGTTATGCATGAGAAACCAAATTAGTTTCAGCATTTTTTGAGGCTAATCTCAGTTTAAAACTAAAACGGACGCGGAAAACTAGCGGAAATAAAATGTTTTATATCTCTGAAAACTATACGAGGTTACACGAATTCTAAATAATCTTACGTTATATATGCACGAACTGCTTCTAAGTTTATGGTTGATAAGATTTTAATTACCGTGCACTAAAAATATAAGTACCACAATAAAATAATATAATTAAGACCGGAATTAAGTATATAACACAACGTTCTGGAAATGAAAGGAAACGCTTTGAGAGGCTTGTCCTTTTAATGTTATCGAGCGTTTGTAATTCATTGCAGAACATCCGAGAAACTCGGTTACAGTCGTTATACAAGTTCGAATCAGGGGGTCTCTAAGTCCGTCAACGAAGTTACGGACCCGTCCGAAAGTAGATGGTCCATCAAAACAAGTGTCAAGTTAAATTTTTCGGACGGGCAAATACACAACGGGCAAGGACAACTGTCAAATCGTGTTGTCATTCATTCTTAGTTCGGAAACCGAAATAATCCTATGTCCGTAAGTGATACGTAGTAGGAAACGCCCCGAAGCCACGGATTTCGTGCTTAGGGAGTAGACTCCTTGATGTGCACAATTGTTCATGCAAATTGGGCTACTACTTCATACCATGCGTTTTCTTGAATCGCACGTGTATCTATCTGTAGAGTTATTGTCTCTTGGCAGCCTTGCTTGTAAGAGGTATAAATAGCGCTATCTTTAGCGGTTGAACAACGGACTCTTATTATTGATATTATTATATAATCATCATCGTTGTTCTATGCATGTTGGCGTATGCTCTAAGTGTTATGTCTATTGCAGCAGCTGTTTATGGCAACACTCATCCAATTTTTATGGGAGTAATAGCACTAATAAATCTTTAGGCACCCGTATGTGACGTCACTCTGTCGTGCAATCTACTTGATTGGTAGTCACGTGTATAATTAAATAAGCGTGAATGGCGAATACGGTAAACTGCAGTACCTAGGTACAGCACAAATATCATAGCAACAGATGACAGCGCTGTCTTTGTACAGTCAACAAAGGAGATAAGTATGAAGCCGCTTACTACAACTAGTATTTTTGAACTCTTGTGCTTGTGCGTGTGCTGAGTTATCTAGTATTTTAGAGCACACAAATGTGTATTTATTTATTTTATACTTCAACCACATAAATGTACAGACGCCAGCACATCAAGCTAGGTACCTAAAACAGTCAAATTTTCCCAATCAACTTTGAATCAACTATACTTTAGCGATAAAGTTGAAAATTTATTAAAGAAATTTGACAGCTTGATGTGCTGGCGTCTGTACAGAGTCGGACTTAATACAATAGGCATTTTTTTTATACATATATTCTGTCTGAAGATACCAATTTGGGAACACTTATGGCAGGTGCGGTCATAAGATCGGTCGCACTTTGTCATGGGGCCCGCTAGACATAGCGCCAGCATATCAAGCTACTATAATCTGTCAAATTCTTTAAACGATTTTCAACTTTATCGCTTAGCGATAAAGTTCAATTTAGCATTAGGTTCAAGGTTGATTGGGAAATTTTGACAGTTTCGGGTAGCTTGATGTGCTGGCGTCTGTCAAGTATCTCCCGGGCCCTCGACTCATGGTAGTAGTAGGAACAGTGGGGGTAGTAGTAAGAACAGTAGGGGTTTTAGTCGGCAGGAGTCGGACATAACCCTCAGTTCTCCCAAGATGGAGGGTATTCATGGCCCGGAAGTTTGCACATTGTACAGAAGAAATCTTCACGGGCTTATGCCAGTACTTACCTCTATTGTCGTCTATGTAAAATTTTACGCATCGCAATACATACAATGAATATTACCATCGTTCATTTGTACAGTAATAAAATACATTTACCCTATTACAAAACGTGATGTTGCATTACTGTAGATAAAATGAGATAAGAAGATTAATTAATAGTTTTTTGTTAACAATGATAAATCGATACTTAACCATTTTTGGAACTATTTATTGACAAGAATTTTACATAGGTAAGTAGTTTGACTAAACAACTAAAATTTAGTAAAACACACGATTTCCAAGAATTATGAAAAAAGTTTGCGGAAAGTTTGATTTAGGGGCAGATTCTGCTGAATCACCGCCGTCCATCAGAGGAAACAACAAAGATTTAAAAAATGCAATAACACGCTTTCTCGATCTGGGTTCTGACGTAAATTGATGAAATGATACAAGATTATGTGTCACGGTAATTTTGGATAATCCCATATAAAATTGGACTAATTTCATAAGACATCCTCTCGGGCGTGACGTCACTCAATTTCGAGCAGAAGCAACAACGCGTTACCGTTTCGAAAGCTCAAGTCATTTTCAGTAGGTATGTAGATACCCATATTATATCGAATTTCAAGCAAATAGACAAGTCACCAACTCTTAGGGCCTTTGTACACACACGTTTTTCTTGCCGTGAAAAACTAAGGTTTATTCACAGTCGTCAATGTTGCATGGATTGCTATGGAAGCTTGTTGACGGACACGTTTTTTTTAGTGCCGGATTAGCCCATAAGCAAATTAAGCAATCGCTTAGGGCATCACGTCTTGGGGGCACCATCAGGCAGAAACAGCACCGAAACAGTATTTGCTAGCACATGGAGTACGTATAGATTTTATTGTATTTGTTGGTATATTGGCGTGGCTAGCTAACATATGGAAAATAATTTAATATTCTGTATCCTGTAATGTTAATTACTTTGCATATCTAGTATTTTATACAATCAAGTATTTTCTAACTGAACAGACAGCTGTGCTGCTGGGGAGTTTGTTGCGCCACTTCTTTTCCCCAGCGAAAGTGGAAGTGGTGAAGGGCGCGCGTTTTGGGGGACTGTCTTTTTTAATTTGACGTTCGGAAAGTGCTGTTTCTCAGCCTAGTTTGAATAAATGACTTTTGATTTTGGCAAGGCTGTTTATCAGCAAGATATTACAAGACCCAAAAGTCACTCTAGCTAGAGATGTGCGCCAATCTTTAAATATCGCTCATCGATGTTTTGGAAAAATACGAGGAGACTTCTGGATAGGAGGGCGTACAGGCGTGAATTGCTTAGGGCATCAAGTAGTCTTAATCCGGCACTGGCCGTACCGTAAAGAAACCGTGCCGTGTACAAAGTGCGTGTTTCTTTAACGTGTCGGTGGCTAGCGATAATGACGTTACGTAGATCCATAAGTAAGTTCATTGTACGAAAAAATGTGTACTTTAAAAAGTACGCAAACACTGACAATTTTTCAGTTTTAATAAAGTGGTATTTTCCACAGCGCGTTCATGTCATAAACTCATGTTGATAAATATTATTATACTTTTATTATTGTTTACCGCCATAGCATGTTCGTGACTTGTAAAACAGTCATATATATCCGCTAGTTTAAATAACTTCATGCAACATTGACATCGGGAAATGTCGCCAAAATTATTTATTTATAGACTCTGATCAGTATCACGGATCACCGAACACGGATTGATAACTTGTACATACGGCAAAATAGTTAAATATGCAGGCAAAAGTCCCCAAACTTATTTGTTCAGCCTAGCGTACCCCTTACTGAAACCTTCATTTCGAAGAAAGGCGATTTGTAGTTGGAAGTGAAACTTCTTAAGCGGCGTTTCGATAAATTGTACGAGAATTGAGAGTGAAATTTCAAGGATGCGTCACGTTTAGGCAAATTTCGTTTCATGAAAGAGAAGCAAGATATAACTCTAGCTAGATCTCTCTTATTCTTAATTAAGGTTCCGTACCAAAATGGTAAAACGGAACCCTTATGGTGAGGCTCAGACTGTCTGTCACAGCTGGTTATCTATTTGTTCTTTTTTTTTTAAATGTAAAATAAAATACCGTCCGTCCCCTCTATCTCCGAAGTTTGCAAAGAGAAAAATCTGAAATTATTCTATAAGATAGAAGTTTATGTAAAGATTACAGGAAAAATAAAACGAAGTGTCTAAATAGCACTTTTTCAGAAATCACCAACAAAAGTTACATTAGTTCCACTGTCGGTCAAGAGATGGCGCTAACATAAAACTGCAATATTCTATTCTGCAGTGCAGTGTTAAAATTCTCTGACGAATATAGGCCTCGCCGATAAAAAAATAAAAATATGATGTTACGGAACCCTCGGTGCGCGACTCCCGACTCGCTTTTGACCGGTGTTTTTTTAAGTTTCACTTCTATCAAGTGTACGGTGCTGCACGCGTAATTTTTTACCCCTCTGTACAATGCGTGCCACGTAAGAAGAGACTTGACCCCGCCTCCCCCGCTCTTTCCGCTGCCCCTATGACGTCCGGTCCCGTCCCGCACTCAGACCTCATACCGCTAAAGATACCTAAAATCGTGTTCTGCGCATGTCAAACCACGTGGTGTGTCAAGTCTCTTCTTACGTAGCACGCATTGTACATATGAAACTACGTTGAATATAATTGTTAACTGAGAGCTCCTATTCTTAGATACAAGATTACATATTATTATCTCCTTTGATAAGAAACTTTGTAGTGTTCTATGATGACTGCTTTAATTTCAGACATTTTGTAGTGGTAAAAACAATTTGTGAACTAAACCTAACTCTTTCACCGTTTCACGTATTCGACTAATGTTAAACACTATTTATGAAAAATCTTAACTTAAAATTATAGATTCAGATGCATACACTGCAGGAGCTAACTAACTAACACCAGTTTTGGCATACTGGAAGTTAGAGAAACCTATTCTATTTCTGGTTTTAACGTCCCCATAATCTATATCAGTAGCGATCTGTATGACATATGTATACTGGCTACCATAAGTAGCTATCTGTGAATAAGTTATTGGGTTCGGCCGTTAAATCTCAAATCGTTAATTGCAATTACAACAGGTGATAAATAAAAAAATAATAGAAACAATTATGGGCCTGTGGGGCAATTGCGTAACACATTATCAATCGGAATCGGTTTCATTTTGACAGTTCAACAGCATTCATTGCGTTATTGACGTGTTGATCAAACTAAATATTTCAAACTTATGAAGCAATGGATTAGCAATTTGCTTCAAAATGATTCAGATTCCGATTGATAGTGTGTTTCGTAATTAGGGTGCTGCCGGAAAATTCTGTAAAATCTCACCGTGAAAACTTAGGTGATGTGAGTTTGTTTTTGTTAGGAATTGACACTAATGACAGCTCACTCCACGCTCACTTCACCTAAGTTTTCACGGTGAGATGGTTACAGAATCGCACTGCTGGTCGGGCACAGCAAATCTTTAAATAATGTTAATGTTGGTCATTCACTTTAAGATATTAGTTAGCAACTAGGAGAATTTTACGCTCTTACATTATGACAATATCGATTTCATTGTCTTATCGCCCCCGCGTCATTTCCCAATATATTTCCTAAAACGTGAAAAGATACTCTTTTGGACGTCAAAAAGATATTTATCAAGCATACGTGATATTAACATCTTGTCGCTCAATGAATATCATTTCGCTATGAGGCGAACGGTTGAAAATAATGTACGATGGATATACTTAGCAAGTTTGAAATTCGCAGACATTATTAGAGAAAATGCACATTATCAAGCTACCCTAGACGTCAACCGGTCACTGTCCAACAAATATAAAAATACCAAAGACGGGCGTCGTCAAGGGGAGGCGAAATAAATATAGTCTGAGAAAAATCGACTTCAGTATGGAGTTGTCTCACAAACGGTGAAGGAAAACATCCGTGAATAATCGTGATGAAACCGGCTTGCCCGAAAACCAAAAATTCGAAGACATGTGTCATCTACCAACCCGCACTGGGACCCTTGGTAGATCACTGTCCACTCCATTTCGAAGAGAGTAGGCCTGTGTCCCAGCAGTGGGAACATTACAGATAGACTGATTGTGCTACGGGGTGGTAAAGCTCTTGGAAAACACGACAGTCTTGACATCCAAAGGGTATTAAATAGACGATCAGAGAAATGTACAATCAATCAATACATATTAGTAGTAATGGTTTCCATCTTACAAATGTCAAGGCTGAATTTAAAAAACGGTATACTAGCAGCGCCCCGCGGTTTCACCCGCATAAGTTTCGAGCCCGTGGGAATATCAGGATAAAAAGTATCCTATGTGTTAATCCTGGTTATAAAGTATCTGTCAGCCACATTTCATCCAAATCCGTTCAGTAGTTTTCGCGTGAAAGAGTAATAAACATCCATCCATCGACCATCATCCATCCATTTGCGTTTATAACATATTATAGTAGTACTAGCTGCGCCCCACAGTTTCACCCGCATAAGTGTAGATCCCGTGGGAATATCGGGATATAAAGTATCCTATGTGTTATTCTGATGTACAAGCTATATTACTGTAAAGTTTCATCATAATCCGTTCAGCAGTTTTTGCGTGAAAGAGTAACAAACATCCATCTAGCCATCCTCACAAACTTTCGCGTTTATAATATTATTATATATAATATATATAGTAGGAAGTATGGCAGAACATTTCACTGACGTCAATCTGAAGCGATTGGAGTTTGATGTCTAAGGGGTGGTGCAATATACGAAATGGAATATCGACAGTGACGCATAGCAAAGTATTTACCAGTCAACAAAAGAGATAAGTATGCAGAATCGTCGGATATAGTTGAAGTTTAGTAAGAAACCGATGGATGTTCTCGAATAAAATTTATTCGACTATATCCGACGATTCTGCATACTTATCTCTTTTGTTGACTGTACATAAAGACTAAAACAAAAGCTACTTCACTGTCGTGTATAACAGCTCTTATTCCCAGAAAATATGCAAAGGAGCTGTATAAATTTGTATAATTTCCGCTGTTATTCAGTATATTACGAAAAATTTAGATTGACCCCTATGACCTTCGGTCGAGGTCACGTGAGCAGTGAAATTCGTTCGATTAAAGATAATGTTCAGGAAAAAGCCAGTGGAATGGCCCTATATCCGTGGGTTCGTGATAACTTCAAATATTGTTAGTGAAACGATTGCGATTCGGTGTATGGCAAAGGTAAATTAAATGAAAGGTATGCATATTTTCATTATGGTATTAGACTGGTTATTTTTTTAACATTTTAAAAGTTTTAGCCTTTCAGATCTTTGAACCAAGGATTCTTGTAACATAATTTGCATTTCATATTTTATTATTTCTTACACGAGTGTAAAGAACGCCAATTTTTTATTGTAAAATGTTTTTTTTAAAGAGCATCCATGGTGTTTGATGATTTCTTGCAGCCTACTCATTGGAAAAACATTTAATGGGCCTAATATTATGACCTTTGAGAACGCCTTCTGAGGATGACACGTTACAGTTTAAGTGAAGTTGTTTTTAAACGATTATCCGTGCAGATATTTTAGTAACCCTAAACTGATGCCGTAAAGGTGCAGAACAGGTGTTGTGACGTAATTTGGGAGAGGCCTATGTCCAGTGCCTGCGTGCGACAGTCTGAGCCGACAGGTAAAATTAATATTAATATTGAAACGCACGAGATTATACTTTGTTAACTGTGTACTTCCTTTTAATTGCTACCGAGACGGCTAGTTCGCATGTGTTTATTTTATTTTGTGTTAAACATAAACTTAGCTATTGGTATATTACATAGGACTAGACTGCTGAAAATAGTGTTAACATTCTACCTATTTTTAGAGATCATCCATCGTTCACCTTTATATACACACTGGATTTTATACTAGAGAAAATTTATAATTAGAACAAACACTGGAGAATGACGACTAATAGAGAAGTATGGAAGAAAAAGACTTGTTGCACCGTCTCCCAATAAATTCGGATAAGGGCAGTGCAAAGAAAGAAAAATGTTTTAAAGGAGCATTTAAAACTAACAAAGATACATTAAAAAAAAACAAAAAATGTATACAACTATCTAAATTAAGAATTGCGTATGTATCAAAACCGCAAACCTTTCTAACAGCAGCCATACTATTCTCATTATCACTTGATACTGTGTTGCAACATTATTTTCATTACTACACCAATCGATACGAAAAAATCATTAACACAAGCCATGGTGAAAGGTGATTATGTAACAGAAGCTTTTGCAATATGCGAATCTATATTCATGACAGACTGATAGACAACGCATGAAATAGACCAATCTGAAAGTTAAAACTATTGAAGGATGCACAAGAGATTATGCTTCTTAGGGCTGATTTCTCCAAAGTCAAATATATTTTATCCGTGGAATAAAATTGACGTCTGACAGTTCTAGGACAGAAAAACTGTGACAGTTCTAGGTATAAAAGTTTGGTGGAATTCGTCCTTAATGGGTCTAAAGAAAATAGAGATGATCTGGAAAGTTTTTTCGAAACTCGACTAGTTGCTTCGCACGGTTTTTACTTGACTTGAAAAACTATCAACACTTCTTTATTATAATTATTTAAGTTTTATATCAATCAAATTATAAACCATTCGGAATAAATTATCTAAATGATGGTGAAGGTAAATCGCACCAAAATCCACTGTGTAGTTTAGAAGAACTATTTGGTCACCCAAACGCATATAAACTGTTAACTATCTAGACACAGACCTACGAGTGTTCAGTTCGGTGTATCATCGAGATAACAACGTGGAGGCGTTCAAACAAATCAGCTGAGATCGATACAATAACATTCAAGTTTGCTCCGCACTGTACTTTAGTGTAATTTTTATAGGTCCATCCTTTTTTATTACGTCAGTAAGCCATTTTTCAGAACAGTGCAGGGAAGCGGTAGCTGTGTTAACAGCTTTCGAGTTGTAGGTCAACAAGCGCTTTACTTTGTGTAAATTATTTCATCACCACTGCTCTCAAAACGGTGAAGGAAAACATCGTTAGGAAACCGGTCCTAGAACCGAAAATTCGAAGACGTCTACCAACCCGCACCGGGCCCGCTCGGAGGATTACGATCCACTCCCTTTCACCGAGAGAAAGCCTGTGTCCCAGCAGTAGAAACATTATAGGCTGATTATGAGCTATTTTTCTGTATGTATGTGTATTTTTGTGTTCATTTTATATTTATATGGTTCGCGGATAAAAAGACCACAAATGCCATTTAAACTATGTACTACCTATGTTCTAGATGAATGTCCTGTACGAGTATCCTAGGGCGCCGACTAAAAAACATAAGTCAATAAGTCACACTTTTTGGCTTATGTTTTTAGTCTGCCGGCCCTAACTTTTGGTATCAATTAATATGAACCGTTCTTGGTTTCTGAAAGTCTATTATAGAATTTTGCTATTAAATCCGCTGTCAGGTTTGACAAGAGATATAAATTGGATTTTAGAATCGGATATTTAACCTTTTCTTTGACTTTTAAAAAGAAATTATCTCAAATTAGTTTATGTTTAGATGTGTGCTTTCAACTGTCGATCTTTACCAAATGTAATTCCTGAACTGACATAAGACTTGGACAGATCATTAACTCTAGGCTACTACTAACTTCATTGGCAAGACTACATTTATTATGTATTCTGTAACTATACACAGCACACATTTAATAATCTTGCTCTTTACTTTCAGCACTCAAGGTTCCATTCTTTCAAAATTGCATGTATTTATTTGATCAGTTAAATATCAAATCAAAATAAGTAGGTACGTAATAAAAAAACAACGTACTATTTTTTGTTGTAACATCAAAAATGATTTCGCAAGTTCGAATGGTGCGTTTAAATATAGTTAAAGCTCTCTGTTACGGACTTACGGTATTACGTCAATGGCAGGTACTTTGAGATTAGACTATCGCGTTTGCGTGTGTAAGTATTACAAAAAACAAACTGCCTAGCCTTTTCCCAACTATGTTCGGGTCGGCTTCCAGTCTAACCGGATGCAGCTGGATACCAATATTTTACATGGAGCAGCTGCCTATCTGACCTCCACTACCCAGTTACTGGGTAACACGATACCAAAGAGTATCGGCCCGAAAGGCTGACAATCAGTCTTGTCTAGGGGCAAGACCGGTTGTCAGACTTTCGGGCTTTTTACTACATATAACTTGTATTAAATATAAATACAATTTGTAGTTGAATTATTTAAACAGTGAAGGCTCCAGCGACTGCGAAGTGCAGTGCTGGTCCATGAAAAAAATAATAGGTGTTTCTATCTAAATATCATCCGTCAACAATATAAATCCTTTTGACATTACTAAGGCATCATAACATCCAAACAAATTGTGTTTTGACTTTCAATACAACTATTGATATATTGTTTTTGTCTCTTGATAAGTCTGATAAGTAGAAAGTCATACTAAACAAGGTGAGTTTCGTTCACCTACCATAGGTAATTGAAAACATCATATTTATTCATATTTTGGCTCATAACTACATAATGCAAGCCTAAAAGCGTACCGTACGTTTCTCGCCAAACTGCTATCAATCAAATATGCAGTTAGCGTATCATCCGTAAACATACCTTCATATCTGTTGTATCTCTCATTTATTTGCCGTAACCAGTTCAATCTTCCACTTCATCCATGAAATAAGAATTCAAAAAGCAGTTCTTATAGCAACCGGCATCAGTCAGTCCTCCAATTTGCGTAAACCTAGCAATAGCTTTCATTTCGTTAGTTCAACGGCATTCGGCTATAAGGCTCCTTTAAACAGGCGCGACACGACACGCGACACAAAGGCACAGCAAGTCGCTCTGTGTCGCGCGCGATTATATCGCGTGTCGCGCCTGTTTGTAGGAGCCTTTAGGTCTTTAATATTCCACATCCGCGGGTTAATTGGCACACTAACAGTAGCAATGGATTTTATTTTGACAGTTCAACAACATTCATTGCGTTAAATACTACTTTGTTGAGCAGACAAATTTTTCGAACATAATATGATGTGGATTAGCAACAAACTACAAAATGATTCAAATTGTGATTGTTAATATGTTACGAAATTAGGGTGCTGGTCTACCCCACTCCCTATCTTGGGGCATTCATGACTCTCAATAACCTTCCTCAACATTATTTGTACAGATAAATACAATTAAACGTACAGGAAGTTTCATCAAATCCCTCAGATGAAAATATAGACATTGCCGTGGGTTGCGCAAACACAGACAAATCCTTTAAGCTGTCGACAACGACGTCACTCCAGGCAAACACAAGTAACTATATAATTCTAATTTTGTGGTGGCAAATAGTGATAGTATACTTTTAATTTGCACTTCAAAATACTTTTTAAACATCACTGGTTTATTTTATTGCTTTCAAAGTGGCCCGTGTCGCGTTAGTTGACAACAGACAACATGTAACTAAATCTACTGCATCACAGTACACCTTGCCTACATTTTAACACAATTCGCGACTCTGCATCGCAAATATTAGTCTGACGTCACATAACTACAAAACGTTCGACAAGGTTTTTGGTTTTTGTTTTAGGGTCTCTGACATAACACCTAGCACGTAATAGACCCTAAAACAAAAAACAACTTTATATCAAATATAGTATTTTCGAAGCCATTGCTGTGTAAAAATATAGAAGATGGCGATGGCGAAAAAATAAAATAGTAGTTATGTTTCAAAAAATATTTTTGATTAAGTTTTTATTTTTAAATATTGACCTATTCTGATTGGGCCTTCAAATCTATGACATATTGATTTTAAGTTTCCAATACCTACACCTAAATAACTTCGTTCAGCTTCTGTTCCTTTGAAGAACAACTCAAATTATAATTACAATACAATTTCAGCACGCTTATTAACGTTCATTTGACGATTCTCCATACTTTGAATACATTGTCCCATTGTTTGATTGAAATATTTTTGAAACTGTTGATAATTTATTTAGTAATACCTACTCTTACCACGTAAATAAAGATAAATACTACATAATGACTCAAGAATACTTTGAAATAATAATGACAATACAAGTACATTTTGTCTTAAAAAAAACTGTTGCCATAATGGGCAACAGTTTTTGTAAGCAATTGTTGTCTCTAAGATTGGGCCAAACTTTTAAACTGCCGTGTGGATTTGCATGTGTTTTGCACAATGGTTTAAGGTTTTTGTATGTCAATGCGACGCACGTCTTATTTAAATGCGATTCACATACTTTATTTAGTAAGTTTTACAGAAGATTTTGGGATATTATGTCCTTGTCCAGCACTGAAATAGGACATTTTTACCAATTAATTGGACTTAAATGAGTTTGACCCCCGAGTTTGTTTTGGCATTTTTACTCAGTGGTAGTTAGATAGTAAATGTCGACTCCATCAAGCTTATTTTTTGGCTTGAAAAAGTGAATCCGATATCCTATTTACAGAACAAATAATCAATTTAATTTCATTACAAATTAAGAAAACAAGTTTTTCCGAACATTTTTGATGACACAGATAATTCGTGGCAATCCGTAACTTAACTGCATAATTATAAGTTACAGCCTTAGTCATTAACTCATAAAGTACTACTAACAACCCAATTACCTAGAAAATTGTTTTTATTGGTTTAAAAAAATGACTGTCATACTTCGCCCTCGTACCCACAGGCGATATTTAATGGCGCACTGGGTTTACAACGCACTGCTTAGCGCTGAAAGTTGCAAAAACCAGCAGTGTATTTATTTTGACACGCTGGGATGTATTCTGTTGATTCCCAATGCTCGGCGTAACATCCAGAGTTTAAAAACACCAATGCGCAATATAAAATCGTTCTAGCGAACCTGCACCCTAATTGCGTACCACATGATCAATCACAATCTAAATGATTTTGAAGGATATTGCCAATCCATTGCTGCATATGTTCGAAAATTTTGTCTGTTCAACAACGTAAATAACGCAATGAATGTTGTTGAACTGTCAAAATGGAAGCCATTGCTACTGTTAGTGTGTTACGCAATTACCCCGCTGGGTTAATTTATTTTATTTATTTATTTACTAGCTGACCCGACGAACTTCGTACCGCCATCAAAATCAGTCAATCCGTTCTCGAGATATCATCAAAAAAGTCGTTCCATACAAAATGTATGAGAAAATGACTTATCTTCATTATTTTATTTTTTCGTGAATGTTTTAATAGTTATTCTGCTATTCGGGGCGAAGACACATCCAACAAATCAAAGATCATTAAAAATAAGTCCAGCCGTTCTCGAGTTATAAATGGTGTAACTAACCCGACTTTGTTTTATGTATATAGATTTATTTCAGGCGACGCAGGCCCATGCATATAATACCTTAACCAAAACATACATATTTTTATTATAAAACAGTACTTCACTAGCTAACTAGTTAATGATCGACGAACAAAAAACGTACTTATGTACCATTAATTGGTAGATGTTCTACCATGTTGTTGCACTCCATGAGAACAAAGATCTTGATGAAAAACACCAATTTACTTTGAACAAAGGTACACCATTTTCAGCCATCCATAGCGTCACCGTCATGTCACGTTTCAGCCTTTATGATTCACTATTACTTTACAATAATATTATACATTCTTAAATGAATGTATGTACTTTTTTTGTATATTTAATCATTATTATACAATACATATTTTCAGGTTGATTTTAAACAACGGCCTACCTTTACTGACTTAGGGAAATTTATTAAGCACAGTAATGTCTGTAGTAATGTGTTTTGTCTAAATCTTTCTAGATAGGTAGAGATGAGAAGGGTTCCTCTAGTTCCTACCATAATTTCTAATTAATAGCTTTTGAGCGTCTCTAAGGACCGTGCGGTTTCAGTTTCACACGCTTTCTCTAGGATTCCGATTCTAGGGTACACACTGGGGCAACTGCCCTACTTCAGACTAATGATTCACATGTTGATGATATACGTATAGTTACTCTTTTTACTTCTTTTGTCTCTTTACCATCTAACAAACAAAAATACTCATTCCTTAAAGTTACACCAACCCTATAACAATCTAGGGCAATAATGGTTATCCGATAGCGAAAGTCTGTTATCTGATAAGAAACCAGATTCCATGTCAATTAATTACAATGAAAACTACCAGTGTTCCTCTACTGCAATTATGATTGGGTATACATTTACAATTAAAATCTCTTCAAGCTGCGCCGGCGCACACCTACCAAATGCTAATGCGTTGTAACGAGCACACAACATCCCAGCCATGTAATTATTATGGCCTTGGGCTTATCCTCAAATGCACTAGAAATCGATAAAACGTATTTCTATGAAACAGATATTACAAATTGCATTTTATTTGAGATTTTTGAACGAAATGCCTACAAAAATATTTAGTCGCATCTGGTGGTGGAAGCTGGCTGCATAATATGGCAGGCAATAGCTATCTTGGTTTTTATTTCACTTTGGCAACTGAGTTTGATAGTTAATGTCAAAATCAAAGGCTCAGTCCTATGTCAATTTGACAGTTGACTTTTTTTTATTTGGGCCCCGGTGCTCTGTCGGCAGAAAAATCATAGTAGTTACCTACCCTAACCGCTAGCTCACAAGATGTGAATGTAAAAAGAAATCATCATGATATTTATCAAGTTTTCGTAATGACAGAACTGAAAGCCCTACACAAAAAAAAAAACAAATGAATGATTTGATTGTTAACTCACTTCCATTAATAATTTAAGTACCGGCCTATCGTTATATTATTTACTAATCGCTAGGTTATTGACCCCCGACTTATTCTTTAAGTTTCATTGACATTTTCGTAAGTATCGTAATTTTATGTAAAGTCATGAAGGTAGTCAAAATCATTTAGCCAATAGCGATTTGCAGGATCGAGATCTTTTTATCTAGGTAAGTTATTATTTTTTTGTAAAGGAAAAATTCTTTGGTCTGTAGGTCGTCCTAGGGGCGGCTTCAACGCAGGGGGGTTCAGAATCCTGAATTCACGGTAACAGGTTGCGCGCCGATGTCCCTGTCACCCTATGTATACTTACATATTTCCCTAAAATTATTATTAATATAAATCTTGGCAAATGTATGGCCAAACGGTATAATACAAATCATACCATATTATGTACGTAAACACACATAATATGGTTAGAAAACCTTGTCGAAATCACTGTTAAACTTGAAGTGGAACATCTAAAAAGTCATTAGTTTATATTTCTACAATGCCGATTATAATTCATTCCAATATTATTTGATTATTATTCGCTGATATTACTATCATAATAAACTACGACAACAACAGTCAACGAACCATTATACAATTTTGTTATAGAAACGTATGGCGGCACTATTCAACTATTTGTATCTTACTACAGTATTAGTAAACAAACCTGCACTATTAAATCCGTCAACCACGTCCTGATATCAGGGGCCGCGGTCGAAACCTCCGGCATCATGGTGGTTGAAAACTCCATCATATCGGTAATATTCATTTTTTTTAATATAATAGGCTGTCCGCCTAACTTTCTTTGCACAAAAAACACACTGTAACGTTCCCGCCAAAAGTACGAACTGTCACATCGCGCGCCGAGGAAAGAGTGTTAATAAAATCTGATAAAACTATCATTTAAACATCTAGATAATATAAAATATTTCATAAAGACATTCGTCATGGACGGAGCCAGTACTTCGAGTGTTGTGCGGCGATATCACGCGACCGCTCGGATCGTGCTTCGCGTATCGACTACCTCAATATAAACCAACTACCTTTAGCAGAAAACTACACAGTAATAAATAAGTAAGTACACCCACACACACTTATTATAAATTTTAAACGAAATCAAATTAAGTCACTGCCAGAATATAATATTTTTGGATGATTTTAAACTCTCTGCCTATAGATCAATTTTGTCAATGTTTCGGTAAAAGTTGACGTAAGCAAATATAAATTATTTTTATCTATAAATATTTTCGCGCGAGGGTTGACGTCAGACTGTCTGTGAAGGTGGAGAGGAAATTTTAAAAATAGATTCTAATAACATATCAGACTATGTCCTGTCTGGCTGGCGAGGCGATAATATGTTATACATTTCTGAAACCAATTTCGAAGACACGAGTTATGTGCAAAATATAACAGTGCTTTGATCGTCAGTCACTTCATAAATTAGAACGTCTATTTTTAACAGACGAAAAAAAAGGAGGAGGGCGCATAACATTGCGCTGCGCATAAAATTTGACTGAGTAGTCAAATTTTGGTAATTCTTTTATTCGAATGGTAAGATTAGGTATTTTTTTTTATTGGAAAGTGTATACTTCGCAGTTGGTCCCATTTAAAAATGAAAAACAAAATGCACCCCACCCCTTAGTGCAGAAAAATAGGGGTGTATTGATTTCCCACCTACTGAATTTTCACTTGTGAACCGATTGAGTTGAAATTTGGCATATATATGCAGTTCTGATGACACTTCAACAAAATATAGACCTGGAGTTGATCTGATGATGGAAACAAGACAGTTGAGAGAGCTCCTCAATAGTTTACAGCAGTTACATCGTGTCGGGCTTATTGTTAATGCCTTTATCAGGTAACTGACGATCTCTGCTATCGTGTAAATAACAATAAAACCAACTAAAACGCATCAGTCTAGCTTTCCTTTGAGGAAGTCGAAGAGTGTATACAGTGTACGGGAATCCCGTACGGATTATCGACTGGTCACACTGCACGCAAATGTCATTCCTGATTTCCCATACATTTCCCGTACTTTTCTTAAGTTAGAAGAGGTCAGCATTCTAATTGCGTAACACACTATCAATTACGATCTGAATCATTTTGAAGGATATTGCTAAACCATTGCTTCATATGTCCGAAAAATTCGTCTGCTCAACTACGTAAATAATGCAACGCAATAAATGTTGTTGAACTGTCAAAATGATAGCCATTCTTATTGTTAAGCTTATGCTTGCATTGTTACCACTCACTGACATGAGGCCTGCTGTACCTTTTTTTGCCCTAATTCTAATCTATTCAGTTATTACACGGCATGATATTATTATGTCAACTATGTACGGACGCCAGCACATCAAGCTACCCGAAACTGTCAAATTTTTTCAATCAACCCTGAACCTAATGCTAATAGCGATAAAGTTGAAAATCCATTAAAGAAATTTAACAGATTGTAGTAACTTGATGTGCTGGCGTCTGTACATTATGTTAGTGTCCCAAAATAGAATGATCAATGTAAAACAGATCTTGTATACGAGTATACTCAAAACGGTATATTATTGAACCGCACCCTAATTGCGTAATTCACTGTCAATCGCGAAGCGAATCATTTTGACGGATGTTGCAAATCCATTGCTTCATATGTTTGAAAAATGTGTCTGCTTAACAACGTAAATAACGCAATGAATAATGTTGAACTGTCAAAATGAAAGCCATTCCAACTGTTACTGTGTTACGCAATTACCCCGCTGCTTCGGGCTATTTTGTAAATATTATTTTGACATTGTTGTCAATATTTGCAACTGTTATGAGTAATCTGTCTAAGATTTGTTTTACTTTTTTTCAGTTGGATTTCTATCGCATTAGCGAACAGACCGCTCATTGTGACCGGCAATTATATTTGTATTTTTTATGGTGTACATAATAAAGCAAATTCTATCTATATACATAGAAATATTTAAGTTATACGTTATCCCACGGTTTTTTCCACATGCTAAATTAAGCTAAGGTGAAATCCGTCACTTCGGTAGTTCCATCCGTCAGTCTGTTTTATTAAGCTCAGGGTCGGCATTCGCCTGTTTCATATTGATGAAGTTTCAGTTTACCATAATAGAATCATTATAGGTAGTACCGGCTTTTGCCAAGGTCTGTCTCAACTTCTCAAGTACACAATAGTTTGAAAACTCTTAGCGCGGTAACTCTTTGCTAATAATCCTAGTTTCCATTCTTCGCCATAGGAATCTACACTTTGGAATTAACTTGACAATTTTAAAAAGTACTTGAATTAAAAGCGTTAAGTCCTGTCGAATCAATGAGGTTCTCACGTTGCGTTGTAGGCATAAAAGGCGAAATTGAAGTTTTCTTTAATAATTGTGTACCTACGTTTGTATTATTTACATGGGTATTTTAATAGAATATAATACTCTTTATTATGTACTTACACCATATAAATTACAGACATAAATATAGAAACTGTAAAAAGGGTGACACAATGGGCGGTCTTATCGCTAAGAGCGATCTTTTAAAGACAACCTTAGGACGCATACGCTTAATACGCATTACTTCGTCAATTATAAGCGTAAACACAGGTAATAACAAATTTATAAGATGTTAATTAACATTTATCAAGGCTGTGTTATCTAACACAGTACTAATGAATAATATCCGGTTCGAAGACCCAAATTATTGTTGTTGTTAAGGTAAAAACTTTTTCCAAAAGAGCCAACCGACTTCAAAAAAAAAACTACAAAATGAAAAATATCTTTAATTTCAGAAGTCGGTGTCGCATGTCGTTGGTTCCGCATTTTCGTTTTTTGACACCGACTCCCGAAATTAAACTTATTTTTCACTTTGTAGTGTTTTTTTTTGAGGTCGGTTGTTTTTTTGTTAAAAAATATCACTTTTTAGTTGTAACTACCACACACCAATTTAATTAACACTACTTGCTATGTAAATACACACATCAAAAGTGTCTAGGGATCAAGCATTTTTATGCGGATTTCTTGAGATTGAGATGTGGCTTTGTAATAAATTTATGATTTTATAAATTTATATGGATCCTTTTTGGTGCATTTCATAATTTGAAACAGGAACTGTTAATCAAATTCGAGTAAAAGATGAAAATCAGCTGTCAATATTTTCCCTATAAAAACATACAACGCATTGAAGACATTATTAGTGCTACTGTTTCCCTACTACTGATTAAAACCAACGTTATTATGGAGCGGCGACGTCATTTAAGCAGGGAAGAAATGCTCAGAGCCGTGGGAATGATAGAAGCTGGTTCCCGGCAACGTACTGTGGCTTTAGCTCTGAATACAAGTCAGAGTGTTATCAGTCGACTTTGGACACGTTACCGAAGCACTGGTACCGTGGCTGAGCGCCATGGAGGACGGTATCGCTGCACCACACGGAGACAAGACCGATACATTCAAATCTTAACTCGAAGAGCTCCAACAATAACGGCCATGATGTTAGCCGTGAGGCTTCATCACTCTTCAGGGAACTTAATTAGCGACCAAACAGTCAGAAACCGCTTGCATGAAGTGAACCTTCATTCCCGAAGACCGCTACGGGTACCACCTATAGCAATGCACAATCGTAGGATTCGATATCAATGGGCTCTTGAACACAGAAATTGGGCAGAAGAACAATGGCGTTTCGTGTGCTTTTCTGATGAGTCTCGTTTTGGTATGAGACCGGATACAAGACGTATACGACACTGGAGAACCCCTGGACGCCAACAGCGATTAAAATCCTGCCAGGAAGTCCATCCTTATAGTGGTGGAACCATCATGGTATGGGCGGGTATTTGGATCGGGGGAAGAACTGAGTTGATTTGGATCAGAGGCAACCTCAACGCTCAAATTTATGCTGAGACGATTGTATCTGACGTCATCGTTCCTCTACAAGTGCAAATCGGTCCCTTATTTCAGTTAATGCATGATAATGCACGACCGCACACCGCAAGAGTTGTAAGACAGACTCTCGCCGCAGCTAACATCAATGTCCTGCTCTGGCCTGCTCAGTCGCCAGACTTGAGCCCGATTGAGCATGCATGGGATATGCTACAGAGAAGAGCTCTGCCGAATATGGAGGGTATCCAGTCGCAAGAAGACCTTTTTTTGTTGTTGCAACGAACATGGGCGGCCATTCCACAGCGTGATTTGGATGAACTCATTTTGAGTATGCCAAACCGATGTTCTTGTGTTGTTAGTGTTCGCGGTAGAAACACGGATTATTAATTGTTTAAGTTACCCAATAAAATTTTAAAGAAAACTGTTATTTCAGTCTTTTTTTCGAACTTTAATGTTAGTGGTTCAAATGTCAAAAATCCCTTTATTAGGAAAATGGCAAATTTCTTTATTAATGCAAAGGTGACTTGGTTTATCGTTACTGTGACAAACGAAAACACTTTATTTGATGAATCCTTAAAGAAAATTTTAATTAATATCAATCAGGAGAAAAATTGCAAAAATATATGTTGATCCCTAGACACTTTTGATGTGTGTATTAGTGTCAGGAAGTTATTAAAACATCATCAATATAAACCTAGTCGAAAAAAAAACGTACCTATTATTGAAGCTAACTCAAAAACTACCCAAGCAAAGGTAATCAAATTAATATGGGACCACCCCTGAGGCATACTTTATCCATTAAAAACAATACATAGATATAAAAAAGCTAAGGTGCATTGAACAATTGAAGACACCAACTAGAAGAATCATCAAAATTAGCAGAAATGGCGGAGATGCAGTACATTTATGCATATAACTTCGTACATAAGAATAGTTACCTAATGTATTATAATAATATACTAAAACCTTCCTAAAAGTATGTAGAGAACATCAAAATTGGTTCTTTAGTTTTTGAGAAAATCGCGTAATACGGGTCAAATACAGAACCTCCTTTTTTGAAGCCTGTTAAAAATTCAAGCCTTTTTTCTAGATTATAATTTTTTTTTAGTTGCTCATTTTTTTTCTAAAGTATCTTTTTTTCTAGAGTATCTACCTATCTCTTTTATATCTATAGTCTCATTTATTTTTTCTAAAGTATCTCATTTTTTTTCTACCGTATCTTATTTTTTTTTCTAGTGTATCTCAAGTTAATAAATTATGCATTACATCTCCAATTTGAAGTTCACCGAGGTGGGTTAATACGTCGAATATTTGTAAAGCATGTCTACTTTACAGAAAATCCAAACCAAACTAAAAAGATATGCTGTTAGTTTTTATGGGGTATTTTTACCTCGCATCCAACTTTATGCACCCTGCTTCACTAAGTCCTATCTAGTTGACAAAATTATCAGTTTTATCTAATGATAAGCTAAGTTTGCTGTTGTCCTGAAGTTCTAACACATACAAATAAAACTGATAAGAAACCCAATTGATAACCAGATGTGACACAATTGCAATGAATATCAATACTAATTTGAGTCACTCGTATTTGTGTTATCATGTTTTCACGGTTAAACTTGGAACTGTCTGCCACTCTATGACTTTTGGCAGGAGTCTAACTTTCGTCTGGAAAAATTCTAACTTATTCAAGATTAACCCGCGGTGTACTCCAACTCAAAGCATATATTTCAATTAAACCTATTGCAGGCACTTTTGAATTGTCAAGGAATTGGGCTGTCAGAAAGATGAAGCTAGTTGCCCATTCCAAACCGTACTACAACGGTTTGGAATGGGCAACTAGCTTCATGCCGCACGTCACGTGGCTCTTGCCCGTTCTTCTCCATAAGTACCTACGTAACTATGGAGAAGAACGGGCAAGAGCCACGTTTTGAAGTGAACGCCTTGCATTTATCGTAATCAGCATAGTTCCCACTGCTGGAACACAGGCCTCCTCTCTTCGAGAGAGAGTGGGCTATAATCTACCACGCGGGCCCAGTGCGGGTTGGTAGATGTCTCATGCCTACGAATTTTTGGTTCTAGGACATACCGGTTTCCTGGTGATGTTTTCCTTTTACACAAAGTAAAGCACCTGCCTAGGTTCGAACTCACGACCTATAAATTCATAAGTTAAGGTCGCATAACATTTATTTGCCTGATAATGTACTAAAAATATTCTAAATCGAGAAAGAGAGAAATCTGTATACTTAATGATGAACTCGAGACTGAACTCTAAAAGCTTTTAAGAAGATTTAGCTGTCACCATAAATGGTTTTCAGCTTTCTGAGAATATAATACATTATGTTGACCATCGTCAACATAACCACCTCCCAAATGAGGCACCCTTGTCTAACCTCGATGCTTTGCTAATCAAAATACCCTTTACGACCCCCAAAAATTAACTAGTGATCGTTATTTCGCGGATTTAATAAATGAATCGCCGACACGAAGGGCCAAAATGAATTAGTAATTCTTAAGCCTTTTGCAAATGATGCTACCAGGATGACGCGACAGTTTTTAGATGGATATTCATGACACATATTGTGAGTCAGCAATATCGAAATGTCTCGGTTCAAAAGGTTTCGTAGGCACCGTCTCCATTAATGATCTATGCCTGAAGAATGGGTGGGTGAATCTATTCATCATTACAATAGCAACTAAACTTTGTTGTAAATTTGTTTCAGTAATCGTAGTGAGATTCACTTCACAATATACGTGCGGGGTAATTGCGTAACACAGCAATAGTAGGAATGGCTTTAATTTTGACAGTTCAACAACATTCATTGCGTTATTTACGTCGCTGAGCAGACAAATTTTTCGAACATTGAAGCAATGGATTGGAAAAATTATTCAAAATTGTGATTGATAGTTTGCTACGTTATTAGGGTGCTTATCAATATCATGGATACAAAACTATTCCAGCATTTTGCTTAGAGCATGAGGACTCTTTTACGCGAAATAATTTACAGCATAATATAAAAGTACGACGTAGAATTTGTATAGGCTGTCATTATTGCCATAATCACGTGTCTCTTCGCAAAAATCGATGTAGCTTTCATTACTGTACTAGAATCCTTTAATTTTGAACAATAAAAACCGTCGCATATAAAGGCTACATTCAGCGGTCATTCTAAGGGCAACTTATTACTTTACCCCGTCAAGGTCATTCGTTACCACGGCGATGGTTTGGTACTATTATATCCACACAGCGATCAAGTTCAAGGTTGTCGCGGTAAAGAGAAAATATCACGATACGCAGGTTGTATTCATTGGGCACGCTTGTGAATCTATAGGTTTGCGATGCGCAATTGTTTTTCAGCACGATTTAAAAAAAACTTTTTAAGCGTATTGTGCGTGATTTCGTTAAAAGCGTTTAAAAATTATTTGATTACTATACATTTTAAGTTTGTATTATGACCACAGACTATGTAAATTGGTGCATTCCAAAACAAACCTTTTATCTACCATCAAAATAAACAGTGAGCTTAGTGTCGTCAGTATAACCACAATATACTGTGGTATAACGTACGATAACCTTCCCACACACGTGAAGCGTGTTACAAGTCTGTCCCTCATCTCTCTATTTTTGCACGTACGCCACCAAGGTGAAAAGCCAGGCTACCTTCGAAATAGGTACTAACATTGATACCACCGCGTGCTGCAAATCTAAATTGCTATAAGTACCTATCATAGGTAATTGAGACATGGGTTACCTATGTCTCAATTACGTTATATCGATACGATACGGCCGAAAAGACCCAAATTTTCTAAGACCCAAAGGACAACGTATTCTACAATATTTAGTTGCCGAAATATAACTATAAATTATCATGATTTAGGCCTCGGTTTTTTTTATCGCGCACTGGATTTTTAACTCTCGGTATTAAACCGAGCATTGAGATTCTAACAGAGCGCATTCCAACGCGCCAAAAAAATTTTGTGTTGGAAAATGTGCCCGAAAAAAATCGCCCGTGCCTTATGCCTTATGCCACCTGGGCTTATTAGTGAGCACTTGAGCAGTCTACGCACGGAATTTTAAATTCTATCAGCCACTACGACATATACATATATTGTTTTTCTTTTTTCATTCCAGTCTGTAGACTAATACATACAAAGAAAATACATTTATTTGCGGCAAAAATGACGCATAAAAAGAACACAAACACAAAAAAAATAACAAGTTGGGGGAAAACATGCGCCACATCCACGCAAAACGGCCATCGCTCAGCATAATGCTAAGACCCTATACGAGACAGACCTAATGTTTATGTACCGTAATCTGCCAAAATACTGCAAGGAACCTCGCTAGGCCAACCGATTTATAATCCTTATTAGCTTCTGCTCGCGACTTCGTCCGCGTGAAATTTCTTGTTCCCCCGACCCACCCCGTCGCATCGCCTGCCTGCGCTTTTAATTCGTTTACCTTTTTTTGTTTTTGTTCGGCTCCTAAGGGTCCTAGCGTGATGTTAAGTAGCCTATAGCCTTCCTCGAGACTTGGGCTATTAAATGCAAAAAGAATTTCTCAAATCCGACTGGTAGTTCCAGAGATTAGCGCGTTCAACCAAACAAACAAACAAACTCTTCAGCTTTATAATATTAAGTATAGAAGTATAGATTATTACCGCTTATTCGCTTGATGTAATTTATGAATATTTTACGACTATGAATAATTCGCGTCGCGTAGCATCTCTCGCCCGCGCTATTAAGTACTTAGTTTTCGCTTAGAGTTCTTTCCAACTTTTTTTCTCTATGCTCGGTTCCTAAGGATCGTAGCGTGATGTTAAACAGCCTTGTTAAAGACATTCTTCAAGAGGCTGGCCTATCAAACGCAAAAATATTTTTTCAAATCCGTCTCCTCCGTTTCAGAGACTAGCGCGTTCAAACAAAAAACTCTCTTCAGCTTTATAAAGTACCCATAGACATCAAAGTGAGAATAAGGCCCGGTATCCACCAAAGCGGAGAGGAGAGGAGACGAGAGGAGATGTGCTGCAAAGCTGGCAAGTTATTTCCACCAAAGCGGAGAGGAGATGCGTAGCGGAGAGATGTGAGCTGTGCATAGCGGAGATGTGTGATGGGAATGACTGCTTCGGGTGTGCGAGACGCGAAGAGAAGGTAGCGGGGACCGGAGCGCACGAGCGCGGGAATCACCCGCCCGCCCTCGTCTCCTCTCCGCTTGATCCATTGCCACCAAAGCTGAGCGGAGAGATGTGGAAATAACGAAATATGATTAGTTACTTATTCAAAACACATCTCTCGTCTCCTCTCCGCTTTGGTGGATACCGGGCCTAATAGCCAACACACGGTACACTGAGTCCATAGTTCACATGACCAAAATAGGTCAAGATTATAGACTTTTACATCCACCACTTTTGTGCTATCTTGGCTATAATTCAGAGCGGTCAGTCCAAGGTCTTGCGGTGTTTCAGGCATAAGCGTTTATTTAGACTATTTTGAACCGATTGCCTAACTATGTGCGTGCGTGCGTTATCGCTACTACTTCACAAGAGTGTTCGTAAAAACTGCCCAAGAGAGCCATTCAAAATACTAATCATAGGTATATACAGCGTATTTGCAGACTTGAAACGCTGAAGAGTCAGTACCTACTACCTACATCAGGAGGCTTCTATGGCAACAGAAGTTACCATCGCTACTCCATTAGATCACCCATTTCCAGACCAGAGGGGTAATTGCGTAATACACCAACAGTAGGAATGGCTTTCATTTTGATAGTTCAACAACATTCACTGCGTTTTTTACGTTGTTGACCAAACAAATTTTTTGAACATAAGAAGCAATGCATTAGCAATAATCCTTCGAAATGATTCAGATTGTGATGATAGTATGTTACGAAATTAGGGTGCTAATCAAAACTTTCTATTCATAAGACGTAGTATCAAATTAACCCGTTTTCCACCAAGGTGCGCGGTTTCAAAATATCCAAAGCAGTGTCTGCATGACTGCATATGAAACAAATTGAGAGGTAAAGAGGCACGTAAAGCGGTCATCTGTTGGCAGAGCTGTCGGTGCCTCGTTCTTATATTACCTACCACAGCTCTAGGTCCCGAGCTGTTTGTAACCAAGTTATCTATTAATAGGTACATTCACAAGTTTAATATTATGTCGAAATATTTACTTTGCGATTTTTGGAAAAAAGGAGAGAAGGCTTTTATTCCGACCTAGCTTTAACGTGTGAACCTCGGAATGTCCAAACCTAACTCACTCACTATTAGGGATGCGAGTTTCCAAAAACCTTACTGTGTGCTTTCCTTCTGAGACGCCTACGATATTAAAGGTATAGACATAACATCAAGCATGTATTCCCCAAAGGGTCGGGCAGAGATGTACACCCACATTTCGCCAGTAATGCTAAAGTCCCATGTAATGGGGATCGAGCCTGTATTCCCATCAAATGGACACAAATCCAGACCCTGGGCTGTTACTAAGAAAATCCAGATGAAAATGCCCAATAACACTACCCGAGCCGGAAATCGAACCTAGGACTTCGTGCTCAGTAGTAGCGCTTGTGACCACTAAACCAACAAGGCAGTCTAATTAAAAGTACTTACAGCCAAAATTGTAAGCTTCCGGACCCCAGCGGTTTAATTTAGGCTGTGCGTTCATATCTAATTATGAACCTTTCGCCAAAACATTACCTACAAAAATTCTGACACAATATCATAGCCTAGGTACGCACGGGCGCGTTTTTTGTTTTCGCACACTGGATATTGAACGCACTGCATTAGCGACGACGAGGGTTGAAAATCCAAGTGTGTTTTTTGACGCGCTAGGATGCGCTCTCTGTTGGAGTCTCAACGCGCGGCTCAACTCCGAGTTTTTTTTTTAATCTTTATTGATACAAAAACCTTTGACATTGCTTAAGACTAGGATACATAGCTTGGTTAGCTAAAGGTCATACGGAAAAGGTAAACCATGAATCCTAAACTAGGTGATCCTGTGACTTAGGGAGTCAAAGTTGAAAATTCAGTGCGCGATAAAATCCCGCCGCGATATTTTTACGTCCGTGCCAAGTGTACGTTACCCCAGCAAGAAAGTGTCTCCTAGAGTTATAGGAGTAGGACGTATAATATGTGCCCTATCTGCTGTAAATGTGCCCCCAAATAAAAAATGTGTGCCCCCTGTCGTTTTGGAAAAAAACGGAAAAAACGATTCCTGCTGGGGTAACGTTTTTCTAGCAGGAAAATTCTAAACGAATGATCGGAGAGAGAAAAATTGTGCATGGCCAGAGAGCTTATAGGTGTGCCTTAATGTGCCCCCAAAAAAAAAATCTGTGCCCCTTCAGGTTTTCGAGATATTGCATTTCCTGCTGGAGTAACGTTTTGATGAATCGTATATCTCTACAACCATTGCATGTGCCCCTGTAGAGTAAACATACACGAGTAGCTCTTAATGTGTGCCCCTTAGTGCCCCAATTAGTTTTAAGAAAATATTTATAGTTTTCAAGTTATAGCGGTTTTATGAAAACCCGAAAAAACATCGCAGCGCCTAAATTAGACAAGAAACAAGTTCGCTGAAAACTGTATTCGGTCCTTCTTGACGCTAATAATAACCATACAAAGTTCCAAAACTATTCATGCATGCGTTTTTACTAAAAGTCAAAACGATGGTGTCCTAACTTTGACGGCAAAATACAAGGAACCGGCTCAATCCGAGATGTGTAGGTGTAAACCAAAATCATGTGCCTTTAGTCAAAAATATATGGTGAAAATATTCAGCTTGGAATGTTTCGCATTAAGTAAATATTAACAAAAAACCAAAATATGTAAGCAACGGCTGGTTATCCGACCAAATTTGAATGACTACTAAAAAGCGACGGATTCATACATATCGATGACCTTCTTTATTGAACGTATTATACCTAAGCTGTTGTCCGTACAGTCGCGTTCAAAAGTTTTGGGGGCTAATTAAAAAATATATTAAATGCACCTTGTGACTATAATAAATGAAACAGCTTGTTGATGTGGAAATTATTATTTTTATTCCCTTGATTTTAATTCTTAAAGTAATTATTGCATCAAATCACAGATCAAAGTTCCTACCTATAAATATTAGAAATTAGTATATAAAGTAATGAAAAAAATCGGTTGTCTGTAAAGTCGGTTTACTGACGATAGTTGAACGTGACAACGTCATAAGAAAATACTGATGGAATAGTTGCATTGCATTTGTTAATATTCGCTTGCACTTCAAGCCGCCATGGAACGCTACAGAGCGAGGCCGCGAGGTAACGCTACATGAGTCATGTTTTTTCGTGAGTGCAGCCAGCTTCATCGATTTATTAGACGTTGTCACGTCAAAAATCCAAGTACTTGATAAGACAAGTATTTTTAAATAGGTAATTCAAAACAATGCCATTAAATACTTACCACCGCAGATCGTGCCATAAAATTCAACACCCCTACAACCACATAATTGTTATAAAATGCTTAATACGCCACTTTCAACCAACTCAAAAAAAAGTAAACAAACAGTATCAGTGCAACTGCGTGACTCAACGTAACAGTGTCCTTGGCGTCATAACATAACTGCAACTGTTTACCAATACCAAGTAATAATCCAAACGCACTTCCTCAATAAACACTTCGTACCTATTATTCATAATAGAGCGACGTTACACGTAACCTGTCTCTGTCACACTAACACCGTACGCGTACTAGCTGTCTCACTTTCTCCAAGCTAGACAAAGCGACTCCTTGCGACACGACGTCAGCGGATGCCGCGGGGCCAGAGATATATGCAGCGGTGTGGGGAGGCGAAAAAAGGGAATCTTCTATTAAGTAAGGTGAATGCTCCAACCAGCCCGCAAAATTCAAATTTTTTCTGTTTTTTTTTTGTTCCTATGCCTTTATGAACTTGGAGGGTTGTATTGGTGATTTTGATGATTATGATTCTGTAGCTATATACGTCTTACAACCGCGAATAATATTTTAATCAACATACAACCTAGCACTGGCCTGCAAATTGCAAAAAACGCAAGAAATTTTGAATTTCGCGGGCTAGTTGGAGCATTCCCCTTAATGATGAAAAACTTACAATGCGTGCCACGAAAGATGAGACTTGACACACCACGTGGTTTGACATGCGCAGTACACGATTTTAGGTATCTTTAGCGGTATGAGGTCTGAGTGCGGGACGGGACTGGACGTCATAGGGGCGGCGGAAAGAGCGGGGGAGGCGGGTCAAGTCTCATTTCGTGGCATGCATTGTACTGTTAATTTATCTAACCTACGGCTTATCAATAAATATATATGTACCTAATATAAAAAGACAAATACGGGCTTTTTATTTATATACAAAAAAGAGCTACCTCTTTTTAGTAGTAGGTATGTTTATTAAAGCTAAAAGAATTTACACACTAACTCTATAATAGAAATAAAAATATTTACAAGTATCAAAAAGAGTTACAGGGCGTCGAAAAATTCGTCCACATCGCTGTCAACAGGAAAAGTGCCCAGAAGGCTGGCAGCATTAGTAGGTATTCATCACACATTTCATGAACTACATTTTTTTTTAAACATCGGGACCAAGTCAAAGACCTGGCAAATATCTCGATGTATTTCTTTCGTTCACACATAAATTACTGGATGTATTTTAATGAAATTTAGAATCGAGAAGATAGCTTACCTTGAAATAGCACTTAGGCTACTATTTATAATGTACTTAATCATGTGTAACGTCATAGAAACAGCTAGTAGAATATAATCCAATAACAACTTTATTTAATTACATATTACTTTTGTAAGTCAGTGTACTCAGGCACAACACGTGTGAACCGGTTAGTGAGTAAAGTAAAGAAGGTCATCGATATGTATGAATCCGTCGCTTTTTAGTAGTCATTCAAATTTGGTCGGATAACCAGCCGTTGCTTACATATTTTGGTTTTTTGTTAATATTTACTTAATGCGAAACATTCCAAGCTGAATATTTTCACCATATATTTTTGACTAAAGGCACATGATTTTGGTTTACACCTACACATCTCGGATTGAGCCGGTTCCTTGTATTTTGCCGTCAAAGTTAGGACACCATCGTTTTGACTTTTAGCAAAAACGCATGCATGAATAGTTTTGAAACTTTGTATGGTTATTATTAGCGTCAAGAAGGACCGAATACAGTTTTCAGCGAACTTGTTTCTTGTCTAATTTAGGCGCTGCGATGTTTTTTCGGGTTTTCATAAAACCGCTATAACTTGAAAACTATAAATATTTTCTTAAAACTAATTGGGGCACTAAGGGGCACACATTAAGAGCTACTCGTGTATGTTTACTCTACAGGGGCACATGCAATGGTTGTAGAGATATACGATTCATCAAAACGTTACTCCAGCAGGAAATGCAATATCTCGAAAACCTGAAGGGGCACAGATTTTTTTTTTGGGGGCACATTAAGGCACACCTATAAGCTCTCTGGCCATGCACAATTTTTCTCTCTCCGATCATTCGTTTAGAATTTTCCTGCTAGAAAAACGTTACCCCAGCAGGAATCGTTTTTTCCGTTTTTTTCCAAAACGACAGGGGGCACACATTTTTTATTTGGGGGCACATTTACAGCAGATAGGGCACATATTATACGTTCTACTCCTATAACTCTAGGAGACACTTTCTTGCTGGGGTAACGTACACCCGTGCCAACGTGGACTAAAAACCTTAGTCAGAATTTTAAAACAAAACCCTATGGCGTAACTTTGACTTTCACTCGGTTTCGGTCCACTTCATAATCGATAGTGTCAATATCGATTCGATTAAGAATACACCTAATTAGTTTTATCGAATTATATCAGTTACGTGACTCGGTTATCATAATTTCTTCGCTCGAGTGTTACGGTTTACTTAATTGGCTTTTTTGTTTGCTGGCAACGATATAACAACCAAAGTTAAAAAATATAGACATGATATGAACGAAATGAATGTTTTGAAAAATGGATCGGTGATTCTTACTCCCCCTCCGTACACCACAAGGTTGCTTTTCAAGGCATGGCGTTAATTCAGAAGACCAGAGGGGCATATCCCATATTTTAAAGAACGTTAGCATTCTAATCTCAGTCTCAATCTGTCAAAAATATAACAAATTTACCTACATTTTTGACATTGATTGTCACTGAGATGAGACTACGACTTCAATTTGAACGTTTTTTAAGTACGAGAATTGGCCTCATGTAGACGGCGATCGTGCCATTTTTCACAATAAATCTCTAATATTCTTCTTAGCGTGTTGATGGCAATCTAAATTGACTCACGTCGAGAATTTGGCTACGAGTTTGCTGCCTTTAGTAGCGTCCATCAGTTCCTGTAACGTTCAGGCAACACGCAGGACACGATATTATTGACGTTTTCCCATCGTCTGTGAAACAGCACCACATTTACACTCCAGGGCGGAATCATTAGTGAATTTCAGGTGTTTATAAGTACAATACACACTATACTGCATGCACTTTAGTGATACTTAACGCAATTCCTTCAATATTGTCCGCGAAATTCAAAATTTCTTACGTTTTTTGCAATGTAATTTTGAATTTCGCGGGGATTTACCTTATGTAATGACAAAGTAAAGTTTGTCAAATTCTCAATTCAGAAACCAGCTGACCTATTCTGTAAATATCTCACCGTGAAAATTTAGGTGAAGTGAGCTGTCAATAGTGGCAATCCCTAGCATCGGGTGGAATGATATTTACGGAATTTTTACGGAATAACGATGCAGGTGTACTTATTTTCATGGCTGTCTCAAAGATATGCTGTTTAAGAAAATCACACATTCGCTTTTGGAACGAATTAACCTCTACAATATTTATTTTTAACAAGTAGGCCATGTAAACGCAGTTGCATTAAACCCTTCAAACTTGCTACAGTTTTGGCCTTGGTCTCAATTTATTTTAAAAAAGTCTGCTCATTATCTGCGCAAGGTTGCATTGCATTAATTACCTTTTTATGCAAACAACTGCAGCTATCTCACTGTTTTTATAAATGCGAATATATTATGTTGCTTACTCCTTGTAAGCCCTTACCGCCTGTGAGTCGAGGACTTACTGATATATACATAGATAGATAGATCAAACGTTAATTCAGTGCAAAAAGACACAATACAGGTATTAAAAATACATCAAAAAAGCTGAAAATTTTTTTATTATGAATTGAAATAGTATATATTATATTGAACATAGGGTAAGCACGAACGAAACCTAGCGTAGAGTCCGTCTCAAGAGAAAATTCCCGCGGCAATAAGTGGAACTAGTTATTATTAAACAGGTGCAAGGGCACCGACGCGCAAACTGTAGTCATGAATTCAGCATAAGAGACCCTAGCATAAGAAATATTCTGCTGTTTCATAGAAAAGTGCAATACTCAGCATAATGCTTAGAGGGTCTAAGCATTATGCTGAGCGATGGCAGTTTGCGGGACAGAGCCCCAGAGCTGGTTTTCAGCGTGTGTTTTTATTTACACGTTTGGAAACTAAATTGCAAACCCAGGTTAGAGACAAAGATTTCCTCATTAAGATGACGAACCAGAGATAATGAATTAACTAAGAAAACAATAGCAGTATGAATCAATTAGTTAAAAGCTTCCATTGCTTTTCCAAGCCATTGCTTCATAAGTTCGAGAAATATGTCTACTCAACAACGTAAATAACGCAATGAATGTTGCTGACTTGTCAAAATGAAAATCCATTCCTAATGTTAATGTGTTACGCAAATACCCCGCAGGTATGGTAGGTAATACGTAATACGGACTAGTGTCCGCAACTTCACACGTCAAAGCGCGTATTTTGCCGTTGCGTACCGCGGCGGCAGTGTAAACTAATTTATATTTCTGATAAAATCTGACCGGACCCGATTTATGTTTTTTGTTTAGATCTAAAGTTCACATCATATTTTTTGTTACATCATTAAACGAAAAACCAATAATCACCACATGACCATAAGTGTACTTACTTAATGAATTTACATAGCAGCTTTGAATGACAGCAAAAAAGCTACAAGTACTTACCTCTGTGTTTGTTATTTTTTTCTCACGATTTCACAAGGTTTTCTACATGGTTTTTCACAACCGAAGAATATTGAAGAAAATGCATAATACATTGCTCCATGTGTTTAAAAAATTCGTCTGCCGACAATGTAAATCACGCAATGACTGTTGTCGAATTGTCAAATTTAAGGGGCTTACATGACCTAAAGCGCGGTCACTATCGGACTGCATAGAAAAGAAAGAGAAACGCGATGACACAACGCTGGTAATTTATTGCAAAATATGAAGCAATTATTTAATTACAAAAAATTTATTGTTTGGACTAAAAACTTAAAACACTAGTATTTTAGTATGTTGATTGTAGAATATCTGTCAAAAAATCAGAATTGTTGTATGTACGAGTATATTAGTATGGTTTTTATTGTAAAAATAAAGTTTTTAGAGGTATCTTCATGATTTTTTCTATCGTATCAAATTAGTTGTATTATGTTTTCAACACATTATCTACCTAGCATATATCCTGAAGAATATTTATATTTTTCTGTGTTTGTTCACCGTAGTCGATCATATACTTTTATTGTTTCCAAAACTTGCGTTTTTTTTTTGTGTTTAGGTCCTGTAAGCCCCTTAAAGGCATTGCAAATTGTTAGTGTATTACGCAATTATTTTAGAGGAGTGAGTGTAACTTTTTGTCAAGTAATTTTGTGATGCGTACCTATGTACGGCAATGTCAACAACCTCACTTTGTAGGTGCCCATCATTACACAATACAACCTACGCAATTTTATAAATACCAGTCATTGATCATAGGCAAAACTGCCACAAAAAATATCGTGTAATTTATGGATGTAATAACACGTGATTATTTGTATCTGTTATTAAATAGTCTACTACTGGTATTAAGAAATCATTTCTTAAATCTTGCTTTGATTCCTAATAGCTCTATTATTTTGTGAAATTCAATATTATTTTAACTTCGTAGTCAAAGGATTTATTAAGAAAACTGTAAGGTATTATTTTGCAAAAAGTTTTTTTGTCACTTAATAAAAATAAGATTAAAATCTGCCTATATGCTCCATCTGACTAAAGCGCTTTTAAAATATGTACGCCAAAAATTGTGTTTCACTTTGTAAAAATGTCTCATGAGAGGCATCTGTCTAATTGAAGAATTACCCTTTGATCTTTAGCCAATCAGCAGTGCATGTCTTACTACCCCTAAAATATTGAAAACACTTAAATGTAAGTTGTGGTGACAGGTTCCAATCTCAAATCACCAACCTATAAGTATAGCTTGACAAAATGCATTAACCTAATGGGCCACAGGATACCACGTACCACACCATCATCTCTGCCATTTTGCATACAATTTTGGAACACACTACACATTTTGGATACACTTTAAAAATGTATTCAAATTCAGGGTACAATTTCCGCAAAAAAAATCTTCTCAATAACGTTTATGTGGAAGCCTTTTCAAAGACGAAGTTTGGATCCGTAATCAAACTTATTTCTCAAGAAGTTTAAACAAGGAATTTTCACGAAAACAAAAAAAAAACAGTTTTCAGAAAAGACCGACTACACTGGGACAGTACATAAGCAAGTGTAGTGACGAAGCCAGTGCAGTGATTGCCTCTATTGTCCTCACGTAAGGCTGCACTGAGCCAGACTTATTTGACGAGATTCGCATTTTTCCATAAGCCTGATTTTCACCGTACAATCTATTTACCTGTGGCATACCATAATTAGAAGCAACAATAAAAGTTGCATCGTCTAAAAGGTGTTTAGACATTATGAGAAGAGATTTATTTGAGAAAATTATGGAGTTGATTACTTTTGAACCCACTTTTTTTATATCACTGCGTGAAGTAAGTACTTACGACTACTTTTTGCCTGCCGGAATCTTTGTAATCTACGAGCTATACGAACATAGCACATCATGCCTCGGCGAAAAGTTTAGCCAGTCAAGGCTGACTACCTGGGTGCGCCGGAATTACAAGACATAAATATCACCACCCGCAGAGCCTCATTTTCTTTTATAGCAGCCTAAGGTAATCATATTGTCCTTATCATCTTTGTGAAGCATTTTCTAAAGACTCACGTGCAGGTTAAAAACCGTGGTAAAAATTAAGTCAAGCAATTTTCCTGCGGTTTTCCTCAATACGGTAAAGAACCTATAAAACTTATCACAATGGATGTTACGGTTTTGTACTGAATAAATAATCCTTTAGGTACTGTTATGAGCATGAATACAGAGTCTCAGGGACATCGACGCGCAAACTGAAACCATGAATTCAACATATGATTGTAGACCAAATAACATTTCTACGCAGTTCCAAAATCATGTACTCGTAAGTACTGACTCCGTGGTATAGCAGATTGCGCGTCGATGTCCCTGCCAGCCTGTATATTTATGCTCGTGAGTGTACTGTGGCAAAGAAACACATAATAACAATACGAATATAGTGTCTTCGTAAAAAGTGTAGGTAAGTGTTAAAAGTGACATCATATTTGTAAGTATCTACCTACTTTTGTTGATGTCCTATTTGACCGGAGATGAGCTATAAACATATTCTCACGTAGGCACCAGGGGCTAATGATGATCTTCAAAGATTGTCATTTCGAATTAGGTATGGGACCCGGAGTCTGGAATGGGGCCTGGTTAATAACTGGCGAAATGTGGGTGTACTATAGGTCTGCCTTACCCTTCGAGGATTACAGGCGTGACGTTATGCACTTACAAGCCGTGTGTCCGATGGGATTTCGTGCCATGTGTCCTATCGGTAAAAATGATGAACTTCCATACAAATTTTCATTCCCTTATTTAACTCCTTTATTAGATTTTTTTTCAAAAATCCTTCCTTTTTGCACACCTTCGTTGGAAAAGTAACGTGCGTTGTCTATCAGTGAATGAATTAATTTAAGATGTTATTGAGTGGAATTCCTGGCAAAATAGAACACTGGCCACTCCTAAACTTGAGCTTCCTAAGTGATCAGCAGCGCCGTATCATCTACTAATAGCATCGAGTTGTTATTGTCAATCTATCTGCTATTGATTAGCGCTTTTTTAAGCATAATCAGCCTATAATTTTCCCACTGTTGGAACACAGGCCTCCTCTCGGTGAAAGGGAGATCCACCACGCGGGCCCAGTTGCGAGTTGGTCGACGTCACATGCCTTCGACCGCGGCATATTTTAGAACATTTTCGTTTCCTCACGATGTTTTCCTTCACCATTTTGAGAACAGTGATGATGAAATAATTTACACAAAGTAAAGCGCCTGTTTGGGTTTGAAAATACGACATACACCTCTTAAGTCGCGGCCGTTACCACTGGGCAACTGCTATCAGCATTTATTTAGCTCAGACTAAAAGGCACACTACATATTCTGTAAATAGCTACTTATGTAAACATTAGGTAATAAAAAACAGTAAAAACGTACATACTACGATGAAAGGAATTCGAAATATCGTGTGGAAAGACAAGTTATTTTTGTCAGACCATTTTCCGTCTACAGGTTTGTGCCATTACTCAGTTTATGGAATTGCTAATGACTTTAATGAGTTTTGTCAAGGTGAAGAGTTTTCCACTATTTTGAGATAAATTATTATCAATGTTGATTTTTTTTCGATATTAATCTAGAACGGATAAAATTGAGGAAAATTGGTCATAACAGCACAATAGCTAATGCCATAAAAAACTAGCAAAGGCTATTCGAACATTGCGTAAAATTTATGACGAGGGCCTTTTTTCCAACTTTCTTTTCATACTACTGGAAAACCACTACCAGAGATCAAAACCCAATGAGAACCTCCATTTCATCAAAAAAAACTACTTGTCCTAACAAATTTTTTATTCACAAGTTGAATACGTATTGTGAAAAGTGTTTTTCCTCTGAGACTACCACTAGCGCCATCTGTTGGGTTTTACGTGAACTTTTAGCGTTTGCAGAGTTAGCCGTACTCCGTAGCCACTGTAGCAGTGACCATGGGCGTAGCCACACTGGGGCAAGCTGGGGCGCTTGCCCCACCCTGGCTCTGACAAGAAAAAAATACGGAAATTAATGCATTGAAGGAAATGGAAGTGGCGGATCTGATCAAAATTTCGGAAATGCTATTTTATCCCAGCGTAAAAACTGCGCTCGCTATTTTTCTTGCCCAGCCATGTACGACCTTTACAATAGAGCGATCATTCAGCACATTACGGCGGGTCAAAACGTGGCTTCGCTCAACCATGAGCGAAAATCGTCCAAGCGGCCTGTGTATGCTAAGTGTGCACACAACGAGGATCGCCGAATCAAAAAATAAATTTGTAGAAGAAGTGCTAAATAGGTTCTGCCAGAACCCACGCCGGCTTCTCTTGAAGTAATATTACTTATACAACAACAAATTGGCATAGGCGCAGAGCCCAAACGGCTCAAGTTACAAAAAATTACCGGGGGAGGGGGGGGGGTAGGTTGACTGCTGCCCCACCCTGAGCCCAAGGCTGGCTACGCCCATGGCAGTGACCGTAGATCCGTAGATGCGCGTGGCTACGTACGTCCTAAGTAGTTCCAAATATTGCCACGCGCTTTTCTTACCGCGTAGACGACAATGGCGCCATTCGATTTCTTAGAACTAAATACACTTGTTTTTAAATTGGTTCTCCTAACGGGATGGACAACAACATTTTTTACCTGGGTTTTAATATCATTACCAAACCACTGACTTATTTATGACAATGACTTTGAGTAAAATCTGTTTTACAAGGCAGTGTGCACAAACAGGCTTCTGGTAATACTTGGGAGTTTGGAACGCGTAGTGACTCAAGAGAGGTAGAGGGTGAGGGTCTATCAGAAATATTGAGATCCAATTGAGAACGGTCACTTTATTGATAGGAGTCTGACTTAAGTATTTAACCCTTCACCTTTTCATAGCCAACCATAGCGATATCGATATCCATGAGGTTTTTGAGGAAAACACATATAAGTAATTATATATGTATACAAAATATTGTAAAACGTTTTCAAAGAGTAACAGTAGAGTTTCTTGTCCATTCTTCTACATTTTGGAAGGGGTGACTAGAATTAATTCTATTTTTTTATAAATTTTGGCGTTCAAAAATGCCTTACATGTGCCGATTTCCCCTTCTATTTGACTTTGAAACCAAAAAAATAGAGGTTTGGTTACTTAGTTCACCGTCTACATTTGGATATAACAAAGTCAACGATAACAGTTCAACTGGGTCAAGTTATGACAGTTGTGAGTCTGTGACCTTACAATCTATAAGACTGTCTAATAATAGTAATACAGTGAGTTTTATACTAAGGTTGAGTTAAAGCGATTTAGTCAATAACAATACAACGCCGATTTCATATATTTTCCGACCATAACACAGGAGTTGTTTTTCTCTTCTGTCCCACTCCTGGACAAAGGCCTCCCTCCACTCCTTCCATCTTTCGCGAGCCCGTGCGGGTTTTTTTTTAGTAATTTACCCACCAATGAATGTGCGAAAGTATGTAATGCTTCTGTAATGTCTCGCTGATGGTGGCGCATGTGTTGGATCATTTAGCTCCGTGAACGGGTGCCGTCAGTAGGGACTGGTCATCTCTTAGCTGCCACGGTTTATTTTAATTTATATTTGAATTGTTTCTTTTTTTATCATTTTATTACGGGCTCTTTTAACGTTCTGCATCGTTCTCACAGCATAATTTCTATATGATTTATGAACCTAACCAATTTTTTGTAACCGTATTTTTATTTAAAAGAGTGTCTGTGGAGTTTCTTGCCCGTTCTTCTCCATAGGTTACCTACTAAGCTTTGGAATGGGCAAATAGCTTCATCTTTCTGACCCACCGACCCCTTAACAATTCAAGTGCCTGTAAATGGTTTATTTGAGATAAATGCTGAGTTTGAGTTTGAAATTTTAAATAATACTATTTGGAGTAATTTTTTGCATATCAACAGAACTCATTTGTGTAAATAAAGCCTCAATAATAAACAGCTTCGTATCTTGTTTACAATGTTAACTGACCTCAAGTTTAAGTCAAACTTTCACTTACAAAAACAATACAAGTTTTGTCTAGGTCTGCGACATTTTTATGAGTTTCTTGACACAACCTTGCAACAAAAAACTTTATCTCAATGATAATATTGTAGTCAAAATACCAACAGGCGTGATACGGAATCGACTGTTTTGTTGATATCAATTTTAATAGCGTCATGTTTATCTTAATTTTGTCGAAGCAAGTTTTCAGGAACAGACAGATGTGTTGCTAGGGAGTTTTTTGCGCCACTTCTTCCCAGCGAAAGCACTAGGAAGTGGTGAATAATAAATATAAAGTAATAAAACTAAACAATGTTAAACTACCGTTTATAATAATATTAACGTATAATCTTGTGGAGCACAACTTAACGTGCTTATTTTCTGCATTTTCATTCTAAAATAAAAGCAATAACCAAACAAACGATGAGGGCGCCACTGCGCGGTCGGCGTTTGGTCGGCGCCCTCCTAAATGATTTCAACGTATAAAGGTGAATGAAATTATTATACAATTTAGGTTTGAAGCTTGAATAAACTGATTGATATTATGTTTATCTACATTGATTCAAACGATATAAAACCGACAACAGTTTTAAATTAATTGTTATCAATGTGAACACGTCATTAATTTATCAATCACCATTCAAACTTAACCATTTTTACTTCAGAAAGCTAGTATCATATCACATCAACCTACCTTTACTTACTGTACCTTTGTACTCAAATTATAATCATGTCATATCCCTATGTATTTTAATGTGTGTACATAAATTATAAAATAAATAAAATCAATAACAACCAGACCATGTGACTACTTCGCCACAGTCGCCACTCGTCAGCCTGTTTATTCTAAATGCAGGTTTATTTACGAAAACTCCTATTAATAAATCCTCTTCGTATCGTGTCGATAGCAATCTAAATGGACTCGGCCCAGAATTTGGCTACTTGTTTGGCGCCATCTCCAGCGTCCATCAGTTCCTGTAACGTGCAGCTGACAGGACACGCAGGACACGATATTAAATGTCCTTATGTTTCTGGAATAGCACCACATTTACACTCCAAAACGGAGTAGTCTATGAATCTCCACCTGAACAGGTTTTCCTTGCTTCGGCCAACCTGAGTCCGGAGTCTGCTTAAAGACTTCCAGGTTACCCAAGGTAACTCCTGTCCAGGTGGGAGGTCTTCAGTAGTTGGAACGATTGGTTTGAGTAAGGAAGCACTGTCTCGCCACAGCTTCAGTCTTTCTTGTGATCGTTCGCCAGTGAGTGGGACGACACACTTTAAAAACTGTTTCAGATTTTCAGCCTTTGTGGCACAAGGATGCTGTCATACAAAGGGTGACTTGTGTCGGAGACCATTTTGGTTCTTTCGCTGGAGCTAGCCACCGCTCTGCGAACCACTGGTGGCGCTATTCCTGCTGGTGGATACAGCATTTGTTCCGGGATCGGTTTTAGGCAACCAATGGTGATCACGGGCACGTTTCATTCCAAGCTGTATCCACTAGCTTTGCATTGGCAGAACGACTCCACACGGGGCGCATGAATTCTCCCGCAAAAAAGATAGCACAAGTCCAATAAATTAGTCAACGTGTTCTAAACTTCTAAAGAACTTAATAAAACCTCTTTGAACTCTCAGCTCTACGTTAGATTACAAAAAAAGTCCCATCCGTCTCTGAGCTGATCAGCTGCCTATCACAATTTACTCACAATATAAAACTGTTACTAAGATAAAACCTGAATGTAGATACATTCATGTGTTATTTTAACATGAGATTTTAAACATTATCTACATATGTATAGTAAAAGTGCGCATTGCTGTACACCCCACCCTATTTCAAGTTAAACAAATATCAACTTTATTCAATAACAATTAAGTTGATTTCACAGTGACTAGCACTATTGAAAAATTTATAAAAATGTTTGAAGTTGTAGCGTAAACTGAACTTTATTGTCTAGGAATTAAAGTTATTTTTCCATTAATTCATATTTGTTTACATTTTTTTTTTGGCAAATAAATCGCAAACGCAGATTACATTTAAATGTATTTAAAGCGACGTTGGGGGAAAAGGTTTACCGGTCATAAAGCATGTCCATTTTTAGGCGTTATCAAAATTAATCTAAATGCAACGGTATCCTCGTAAAATATGATCAAAATGTGTTGCATATAAGGAAATTGATGGTTAAGTAAGACTAAGAAAATTAAGGTTCATATTTGCATATTTTAATCGTATTATCGAATCTTCGCACCTGCTTGCGCATTGCTGTTCAGCTCTCGCACCGTTCTTTGTAACCCCTTCCACAGTTTTACAATCCATACTGTATCAGGGGGTCTACTCTCTAAGTTCGTCAACGAAGATACGAGCCCGTCCGAAAACAGTTCTAAACTACGAAGTGAACCCTACACCCAATCATTGGAGAGCTAGAGATTTTGTCTAGGGGGGCCGTCCAGCTGAACTAACCAGACATTTAATGAGAGATCATAAATGACGCCTCGTAATAAAATAATCCCACCAAAAATATTTCATGTAAAGTAGGTTGCCAAGACTGCAATAACGTTTTGTTAAAAAGTTATCAGATCCAATGTAGAGCCAAGCCCCTAACTATCAGCGGGATTGTCCGAAAGGGTTACCGCTGGCCCGGAACATAAAGGGCTAAGGAAGGAACACGGGTGGGTTTTAGTCAGTAAGAGTCTGACACTCCCTTCCGCTCCACCCAGAGCAGGAGGGGTCATTTGTGATTTCCCATCCTGAAAAAAAAAAGCCCCTAACTATACAAACCTTACATCTTGGTCAAAATGTACGGCTCTCATAAAAAGCGATTAAATAGTAAGTCATTCTTCAATACTGACGTATTTTCTAGGGTGGGCAAAGAAGTGTCTAGGGTAGGCATTGCCCACCGTTGGGGCCCCCCAGCTACGCCTATGCGCCCAATTACTTCAACTTTTTCGGACGGGTAAAATACATAGGTGATACGGAGTAGGAATCGCCCGTAACTTAGGCCGAAACTACGGACTCCGTATTTACGGAATAGACATCCAGTACTTACAGACGATAACAAAAATGATCTCGAGTGTGCAACGAGTATTTCAGACAGAGTGAAGCTGCCGAAAATAGCACACATATTATTATGCGCTTACGTCTGTTCAGACACTTTTCGGTGCCCACCGTCAGTTACATTTTGGATGAGGTAGATTTTTATATTTAACCCACTATTTTCATTAGCAAAACCCATGTTATTTTCAGGATTTCATCTCACAACTTTGCTGTGAGATGAAATCCTCTTGTTACTAACGCTAACTTAAAATAAAGTTAACATACCGGTGTACTAGAAACTGGGGAGGGATCAGGCGAAGGCGGCATGGGGACATGGCCCTGCGCCATGGAGACTGCTACCGTCCCCACGAACACCGCCACCGCTAAGCAGACTGTCCTTTTCTTCAGCATCTTGACTCTGTAAGTAAATGTTGTTTATGGTTAATTAGTATTTTTTGTCATAAGATTTTTTTTTCTAGCCCATAGTGCCCCGCTGCCGTCGAGGCCGCTCAGAAAGAGGCTGCGAGACGACCAGCCTCTTAATTGGGTAACACTTAACTGCGTAACACACTTTCAATCACAATCTGCATCATTTTGAAGGATATTGCTAATCCATTGCTTCATAATTATGTTCGAAAAATTTGTCTGCTCAACAACGTAACGCAGTGAATGTTTTTGAGCTGTCAAAATGAAAGGCATAAATGTAATGTGTTACGCAATTACCGCACTGGACGTGTACTGTGAGGACTGGTTCGAGGTCGCATGGCGCGGGAAAAGAGTTCCTGGAAGGACTTGGGGCAGGCCCTTGCCAATGAGTTTTATGTTAGTTTTTTTTTTCTTAGAACTATGGCGAATAGCCATCTTAAATATATTAAGTAGTTATATAAACCGAAGGCAACACAAAAACTACTCTAGATAAAGATGGGTTTTAGTTTCTCTTTTTTTATTCAAAGTAGAGTTTTTGTGGCTTTTATGGCAGACTATAAGAACCAGTCGTTAGGAAGAATATCGTCTGCCCTCGTAAATGAAACCTTGATGAATGGTATTACATTTAAGCAAATAAATAGTGCGCTCAGCGCTCTCTTGAACGCTAAACTTGACTGTGACGTGTTTGCGGACGAATGGAAGACGATCATCACGATCATGTCAGTCAGTATATCTGGAGTTATGTGAGTGTATAAATTTTGTCTAATTGTCTTTAACTAATGTAATTGGCTGATAGCCGTTTTGTGTTAAAACTAAAATAAATAAATAAGCCACCAGACTGGTTTACATTAGGTACAATCGAAAATAATTTGCTTGGTAAGAAAATAGACCAGTTTTTTTGGCCCAAGCCAATTCTCAAGAACAAATTAGGTAATTAGGCTTTGGAAAATCTCTTCTTTATAAATTAAAATAAAATAATATCGCCACCTATTAACTCCAGCAAGAACTATGTATCATACAATGCTAAGGAATCAAAGAGAATAAGGAATTACGCTTTTATTGCATGGTGTACTGTAATCACTAGAACTTAGCAATTTGCATTGTCAAGTTGATAGCATTATTAAACTGCATGACATACCATAAATATCATGACTTAGTCTATGGATTTGATGGATTATCCAGTTTATGCTAAGCTGTATTTTATCCAGATTATATTATTTACACCTATGGATTTAATTATACCTTTAGTAACTAAGAAGGTATTGTGTGGTTCTTAATAACGATTACACAGGTCGACAAAATTTTTACGCAGAAATCAGACTATACTTTTTCGAAGGATTTTGACGCGCTGAATTCAAATCTGGCCTCAAAATTGCTCTATCACGTCAGGGTTTTGAGATATCCTAACCTAAAAGTGCAAAAATACCGTTTTTTCTCATTTTTGAGGTTATGTAGCACGGCCGATCTTATTTTCTTTCAAAAATTATTAATAGAATCTCAAAGGACTAGTCTTCTTCTTTAAAATGACGTTGAGTTTACTCAAATATCTTTTTTTTTCGCTGAGATATCGCATTTTGAAATTTTCGTGTACGTGGATTGTTCTACGTTTGAGAATTCATACACATACAGTCTATTGACGAAAAAAAAACTAAAATTTTGTCAGCGGGATTGTCCGAAAGGGTCATCGCTGGCCCGGAACATAAAGGGCTAAGGAAGGAACACGAGTGGGTTTTAGTCAGTAAGAGTCTGACACTCTCTTCCCCTCCACTCAGAGCGGGAGGGGTCATTTGATGACTTCCCATCCTCAAAAAAAACAAAAAGGTATTAATAGTAAATAAATACTAGAGATTCCACCCTATGAATTGAAATCAAAATAAAGATTTTACATAGGTACCAAGGATTTTTTAATTTGTTTTCACAGACAGTTTTTGACATCCTACCACACAGCACAACACAACACAATCCATCAAGTTTTACTGTTGACTTTCATAGACTATTTAACAGATTTTATTTAAAGATAATAGATATTAGTAACACTATGAATAAATTACAATGTTTGCAATGTTAAAATCAACCAAGCTTGACGAAAACGAATTTATATATTTTTTACAACTTAAGTTTTCAATAACAGAATTATATATTCTACTACTGCAGTTGACTATCAAATGTAAAGTTAAATTAGATTTAAAACAAGTTTATAGCCAATCTACAATATTATACGAACTTGATAAGTACAAGCAACATATGTTTGTTTCCTTATCCTTATTAAGGAAACAAAAATATGTTGAAAACAGGTTTATAGCTAGAGCAACATCATTGTAACAAGTTTTGTATAATCACAGAATTTTCAAGGGTATTTGAAAAGCAATGAATCTTTCTTATTAATTTGATTGGTGCCGCATGTTTAGATTTTACCTGCTTAGTCAGTGCACTATGTAGACTCTGATTGAAAAATATTATAAAAGTTTAATTAACTTTCATCATCATCATCATTTCAGCCGAAAGACGTCCACTGCTGGACATAGGCCTCCCCCAAGCACCTCCACTTCGACCGGTTCTGTGCTTCAAGCATCCAACGGGATCCTGCGGCCTTCACAAGGTCGTCGGATCACCTTGTGGGAGGCTTTCCAACGCTACGTCTTCCAGTACGCGGTCACCACTCCAGAACCCTTCGGCCTCATCGGTCATCTGTTCTGCGAGTAATGTGCCCTGACCACTGCCACTTAAGTTTGGCAATTCTTCGGGCTATGGCGGTCACCTTGGTTCTCCTGCGGATCGCCTCATTCCTGATTCGATCACGCAGGGAAACTCAAACTCAAACTCAAACTCAAACCATTTATTTCAATTAAACCATTTACAGGCACTTTTGAATTGTCAAGAAGTCGGTCAGTCAGAAAATATGAAGCTAGATGCCCATTCCAAAGCGTAGGTACCTATGGAGAAGAACGGGCAAGAAACTCCATGGACACTCTTTTTAAATGATATTTTACAAAAATATTAGTTACATCATTACTTTTGATTTTAAAATTATATAATGTGAGAACGATGTAAAAAAATTAAGAAAAACGTAAGTGTTAAAAGCGTCCAGAGTGCAACAAATAGTACTTAACAAACTACAATCCAAAAATAAATTAATTAAAAATAAGCCGAGGCAGCTAAGAGATGACCAGCCCCAACTGACGGCGCCCGTTCACGAACATGACGCATAAATCAGCACCATTTAGCTCAACCATTTTGAAGGGAGCTAAATGATCTAACACACACGCCACCGTCAGCGAGACATTTGAGTGAGCATGACATACTATCAGCTGCCAGGGCACATTCGAGTCAATGAAAGACATATTATTACCCGGTAAATGGTAGCTATAGGGTACATAGAACTCACATCTGTGCTATGCAGTTATACAATACAAAGGAAATTGATTTTATACATTGCAAAGATAGTCTTACAATCTTCAGCAGCTCCAACAGTATTTTCATGTGTTAATCAATTAGTTGTGGAGCAGGACCAGCATTGAGCCAGGCATTTTTGTCAGCGATATAATCCCCTAACTTATAATATGCCTGACTGCATAGTGTGCGTTTTATACAAGACTTGAATTTTGTCTCATTCAGTTGAAGAATGCCTCCAAGCAAGAAACTCCAAGCATATCCCTCTCCATTGCCCTTTAGGTGACTTTTAGCCTTCTTATAAGGCCTATTGTGAGCGACCACGTTTCAGTGCCATAAGTCATCACTGGCAACACGCACTGGTTAAAGACTTTCGTCTCGAGACACTGCGGTATGTGGGACGAGAAGATATTGCGTAGCTTCCCGAACGTTGGCCAGCCGAGTCGGATTCGACGATTGACCTGTTTCTCGAAGTTAGACCTACCTAACTGGACAGTTTGTCCTAGGTAAACATACTCGTCCACGACTTCGAGTGTAGCGTCTCCGATCTTTATGAGAGTGGGTGTTACATGGGCATTTGACATGACCTTCGTTTTGTCCATGTTCATTTTAAGACCCACTCTTTCAGAGGCTCTACTGAGGTCATCGAGCATTGTACTGAGATCCTCCATAGTCTCAGCCATGACTACGATATCGTCGGCAAACCGAAGCTGAGTTATGTACTCGCCATTGATGTTAATGCCAGCCCCTTTCCAGTCCAGAATCTTGAAGACGTCCTCCAGTGCAGCGGGTAACAGTTTCGGAGAGATAACATCTCCCTGTCTCACACCTCGCTGCAGAAGGATAGGTTTGGAGATCTGATCCTGGAGTCGGAATGACATAGTGGCGTTTGCGTACAGACACTTCAACACCTCGATGTACCGATAGTCGAGACTGCAGTACAGCCCATGTCTCGATCAAATCAAAGGCTTTCTCGTAGTCTACAAACGCTGAGCAGAGAGACAGGTTATACTCTTCGGTCTTCTGTATAACCTGTCGCAGCGTATGTATGTGGTCTACGGTGCTATAGCCTTTACGGAATCTGGCTTGTTCGGGAGGCTAGAACTCGTCAAACCTGCGCACGAGACGGTTTTTGATGACTCTCGAAAACAGCTTGTAGACATGGCTCAGAAGTGAGATGGATTGTCGCCCTTTTTAAAGAAAAGTATCACCACACATCTGTTCCATGCCTGTGGTGTTTTACCCTCGAGTATGACGGAACCAAACAGCTTCTGAAGGGCCTTAAGAACGGGTTTCCCGCCGGCCTTCAGGAGCTCGACCGTAATTCTGTTATTACACGGCGTCTTGTTGTTTTTGAGCTGCTTCAGAGCCATCCTAATCTCGTACAGGCTGACGTCCGGGATGTCTTCGGTATAGTGTCGAGTGAATCTACCTGTTGGGTCGTTTCGAAACGGGGTTACTTGTTGACGTGTATAACTGTCCATAGAAACTCTCGATCTCTCTCAACAGCTCAGGTTTGGCGAATACGATCCTGCCATTATCGGTCTTCAGTTTCGTAAACTGGCTCTGCCCAATAGACATATCTCTCGCAGACCTTGGAGCCTCTATTTCGCTCTATCGCGTCCTTAATACGGTCTGTATTAAAGCAGCGAAGATCGCTTTTCAAGGACTTAGAGATCCGTCTATTGAGTTGCCGGTAATTTAGCGCATCATCTGAAGACTGCAAGATTATCTCACGCCTCTCCTTCATGAGCCGTAAAGTAGGATCAGAGAGCTTCTTTTTTGAATTCGCACGACGGGTCTTGAAGATCTTAGACCCGACCGTATGAACAGTTTCCACGAACCCATCGTTATAATCGTCCACGGAGCTCCCTAGGCATTCGAAACGATTCTGAAGTTCGAGCTGAAAGCCCTGGGGGTTTTGGACCTGGATCGGTGCTGGGCGGAGCGTAGACTTCATAAATTATAAATTTACCATCATTATTATGAATCTATAACTGATCTTGATATAAATAAATGTTATATTTTACTTAATTCATTTAATAATAATAACATATTCAAGAATTCTCAATTGTAATTTTTTTCCTAATTTTACGTTTAAAAGTAATTTTATACTTTTTGCTGTGTTTTTACAGGGTCCGTAATTGTAACTTAGCTTTAAGCCATTGTAAGATCTTTAAACAAATAAAGATATGAATATGAAATTGGCTACAAAGACATGTAACAGCAGCAAATATTTTTGCCAAGTCTTCAAAACAGTTTCACAGTTTTCAGTTTTTACTCTTCAATTCTCTATGAAATGTACAGTTGCGCCGACCATCTTGTTAATTTTCATAAGAAATTTTATTAGTTTCAATTAAACCAAAAGGTCAGTATAAGCTTGTGGCACTTTATTATGTACCTTTGCCTGCCACTTTCAGAAATAATAATTATATATAAAAAAAGCAAAATTCTTGTAATCATCCTACAGGTTTAATTGTTACTGTTTTGGAAATCGTATTTCATCATCTGAATCAGAATTATTGTTTTTTTTTTTTCTGAAAGTTAAACTTTAAACAGGAAGTCAAACCTCGTAATTAAATACATTCAAAATCTAGTTGCAGTTCCATCTCAGCAACAATCAATGTCAAAAACTTGTCAAAAATGTAGGGAAATTAGAGGTATTTTTGACAGATTGAGACAGATGAGATAGTGAACGTTCTTAAAATTAAGAGAATTGACCCTCCATTCTCCTGTAAAGTTAGCCCGATGTCGCTTAGTCAATTTTGCCTTTTAAGTGTCACTATGTGAAGTTGTGTTATTTCTACACTAATATTATAAAGAGTATAGTAAGTTTCGATGTAGGAAGTAATCTCTCGTAATTCTGATCCGAATTTACTGGCTAATAGATACACTATTGCTATGGCAATAGCCATAGAGTATGTTTTATAGTATAGTTGCCTATCACACAGGTGAAGTCGCGGGTAGAAGCTAGTTTACTATACATGGTATATAGTAAACTAGCTTCTGCGGCAAATGCTATTGTAGGTGTACAATAGCATTAGCCATCATTAATTAGTAAAATGACAACATAATGACACACATTTTATATTAATTGGACACTTGTTGCACACAAAACCAACACTCGAAAAGTGACCGTTTACACAGTATCAGTTACAGAAATATTGTTACCACAGACTAGAAAAGAGAAGTATGTAAATAGTTTTTAATTGCCAACTGTATTATAAGATTAATTAATTCACAATGTTAATTGACAAGTCTTCATTATTGTTAATGAGTAACTGTTAAAATAAGTAAGTACCATTATAAAATAATAATTGCCTCTTGAAGTGGTAATGGCTTGTACATGTGTTATTATGAATTGGTAATTACTATTTTGATGTTAACTGTAGACAATCCTAATGTTTTTTTAATGCAGTATTTTGTATAAAAACCTTGTTAAGACCAAATGAACCATACCATAAATAAGTGCATTATCAATGTTTTAGTTATCTTAATTCCTTACCAACTGTAAAATCACAGCCAAAACTCTTACAATAACTGTATTATGAGAGCAAAGGTGTATCAAACAGTTTCTAATAAACAATGTTAGCATAAACACTAAAAACCAGCGTGATTTAAGGCTCACAATAATGCGATAACAATTAGTAATATACAATACAGATACTCACTAATGAACACCGCTCTCATGAATCACGGAGCGCGAGTTAGATACCTAATGAATGCAGTCAACTTTAATGCTCATTGCTACCACGCTAAACGACTATACGAACCAGCATAACAATTTGCTATTGCTATCGAGTACCTTAATAACCTATTAATCGATTTGAATTCTTCCACACATTATTAGAATTTGTGTAACAAGCTTTGAAACGTCACCCTCTGAACGTTCGACCGTCGACGTGAGTGTCAGACAAAAGTACTTACATTAAATTCCTACAATATGCGACGGCGATACGCAGAAGTTGGAATAAAAAATAACGAGCAGTTATCCTTATTTCATAGCGGTGCCAATAAATTATATTTCAATACACGTTTTCTATAATAAATTCAACATTTTCGCTAACCAAAATCGAAATAAACTTGATCGAACTGACGTTCCACTTGACATTGACTATTTATTTCATATTTGACCGACCGACTGACACTTGGTGTAATGTTGTCACGTACTTTCACTTAGTTCAGAAACCATAAAATGTAATATTTATTACAGTAAAAAACATTTTGATTTTTTTCACGAAATTACAATTCAAAGTTATCACAATGAAATACAATGTTATTGTCTATTTTTTTTAAATATCTATATAAGCATCCGAATTGTGATCCTCCTCCTTTTTTGAAGTCGGTTAATAAAAGAACAGGGTATATTTGTAAGCGTGCGTCAAGACTGGGGCGCGGGGCGAGCGCGGGCTCGGTGCGGGCGCGGGTGTGGGAACGCGCGCGGGCTGCCTGTCCGCACTGGAGAGTGGAGCGCAAGTAACATATTTACTGGTGGAGCGCCGAGCGCAGCTGCGTTCTGTGCTGCATGTTGTCGTGTCCAGTGCAGTATGACCAGATTAAATTTTACGTAAAAACCGAAGCACCTCAAAAATACTAAATAACTTATCTGAATGAAATATATTAAACTAAATCCGGGTAATTCCCTGAATATTAATGTTCGCGGAGACGATCGCTACGGTGTTACCATAGTTTTTTATCCAAAATATAGGTACATACTTCCGCCAATATACTTACCTACAAAAATACTAAATTACTGATGCTCGGGAAAGTCGATGAAATATACCCGGCCCCAGTGTGGCCAAGCGCTAATACTCATGTAGGTAAAAAGGGGGGAATTTGTTTAAATGAAAAATCTTTATCCTTGTGTCTATAAACTTGTATATGGAGATCAGTGGCCATGGTCTTCTTGGCCATAGGGTAAATAGAATTCCCAAAACACTAAATCTCGTCTCTTATTTCAGAACGAAACTGCGTTTAGTTACCACATGGAAAAGCCGAAAACATGGAAAGATTAACGAAACGCAATACCTACCGGCGCTACCTACCGCAATCAATCAGTGTTAGACAGATGTCAGTTGATGTTTGAGGTTATGTGAAGCGGGGGTCAATGTATTCATAACAAAAATCAAAATACGATCAAAATGCCTCTTGATTACCGAAGATTCAACGGACCTGAAGACAGTGTATCATACAAGCGTTTCACTAAAGGCTATTTGAAGACCTACGATGAACTTTACAAAGAGTTGCTGGATGATAAAGGAGTTCGTAAAGATGGGCGCGCTTTGTCCGAAGCGCGTAGCATGTGTATGTTTTGTATGTACTGGTTTGATTTTAATGACCTATTGTGTATGAAACTGTGGATTTATAACTTCAATATTGCATTTCAGTCGCTAGGACGGACATGGTGTCGCAGGCAAAGGGATCCTCTTACGTTGAACTGAGAAAAACAAAGGTCGTTTGCTCTGTGTTCGATCCGCGGGAAATTCCCCACCAGAATGAGTTTAGGTAATCAATAATAACTTATTGATAAAATTCACACAATCTAGCCTACCACAAAACTGAGAGGAAATCACACTGTTGAATAAAAGTTTAGTATCTTTTACAAAGTTATATTGCATTGTATTTATATTTCAGCCATACAATTTTTTATACCCAAAATCAACAACATAACTCCAAAACTGTAATTGACGAGTGCTTTGTATCCTTACCCTCATTAAAATTATATTTTCAGTCAACTTGGTCAAATATTCTGCGAGGTGAAATTCGCGCCATTTTCGTGTCCACGCAGACGGCGGCCGCATGTGCCTGATGCTGAAGAGAAAGCTCTGTCTGTTGCACTCAGGAAAGCCCTGGAGCCTACTGTGTGTAGACACATGTTCCCTAATTACCAGGTAAAGGTATTATTTATTTAAATTGAGAAAATTAATGTGACTGCCAGTACCTGTTGTGGGGTGCATATAATCTCTTTCGAGTGATGGTAGAAGAAAATGTATGGTGCAGTCTGCACTGAATTCAGCCTGCTATGCTACCAACTTACTCTATATGAGTTATTCATTTAATTAGATCATGTTGATATGAGACAAGTACTTATACAATGATATGACAAAAATGTTGCTCTCAATGCTCTTGAATCACCTTTAAAGAGTATTTTATTAAACTATGCTACTAATAAAGCAGTAATAGGTTCCAAAATACAAAATTCAATGGAAAATTCCTAACTCTTGTTATGAATTTCACTTTCCACAAATTCTTAGTAATTTTTCAAAGAAAGGTTTTCTTCAACCTCTTTGGTTATGGATTTCCCCAAAGCTCCCACAGCCAGTGGCGTATTTCCCTTAGGGCCAAAAGGCCCATGGCCACCTATTTTAGCTGATGCCGCTGTACTAACATACTTATAAGCTATGGTAGCATAAAACCACGGGAAGGTAGAAAGTACCAAGTAAAGGATGAAACAAGAAAGTTGTTGCATCCTTTTCAGTAGTCGGGTTTTAGTTTTTAAACTTTTTTTTCATAAGTTTTAGAGTGTGCTTTTTCAGTAGTCAGGTTTTAGTTTTTGAACATATTTTTTGTTTTTTTTCTGTTAATTTATGGGGGTGGCAAGCCGTACAGGCCCAGGGCGCTGAATCTTAAAATATGCCACTGCCCACAGCTCTACTTAAATAAAACAAACAGCAAATTCCTGTTTGTGTTACCTTTAACTAAGGTTATATTATTATGATATATTATGATTACCACCAATAAAATTCTATACTATATATATCAATATTGTCTTGTGTTTAACTATAATGAATTAAGTATGTTAGCATGCAAACTAACACTGATAAAGAACAAAGTATGTTATCAAAATAGTAATTAACAAACTATGAATGATGATCATGGTCCAATCACAAATGACTTACATATTGAAGTATTATTTTATAGCGCCCAGTCCCATGTTTATTAGGTATGGTCAGCTACGTTTTTTAAATCTCAGTTAATGAGCAAAATATTTGTTCAAAATTGCAGCAGAAGTACGGACGCCAGCACATCAACCTACCACAATCTGTCAGATTTCTTTAATAGATTTTCAACTTTATTGCTAAAGCATAAGGTTCAAAGGTGATTGGGAAAATCTGACAGATTGTGGTAGGTTGATGTGCTGGCGTCTGTACAATGCAATTTTGAACAAATATTTTGCTCAATAACTGAGATTAAAAAAACTGAAGTGTTAATCGACTTTTGTTGCTGACTGTACACACAGCTAGAGATCAACCTATTGTTTCCAGTTTTAGTTGACCTCACATTGTATAGGTTTTTCTTACTATCAGATGTCAGCTTATACTGGTTATTTATAGCTTGAAATGTAGCCTGTACTTGTGAGTCATGTGCAATTCTGAAAATTCTGGATATTCAAAAAAATCTGACAACCAATCTTACCTAGGGATGCGCGTTACCCAATAACTGTGTTGTGGAGGTCAGATACGAAGTTGCTCCTTGTAACATACTGGTATGCAGCTGCAACCGTTAGACTGGAAGCCAACCCCAACATGTTGGGAACAGGCTAGGCAGATTGATTGATTTTTGAGTTATGTGCAAGCTAATGGAAATATTTTCTTACAAGGATGTAAGAACATTTTCTTAGCAAGTAAATACTTCACTTATAAATACTGAAAATGCCATCTTCTTACACAGGTTGATGTCTTCATATACATTCTGGAAAACGATGGAGCGTGTCTGTCAGCTGCAATCAATGCTGCTGGCCTTGCCTTAGCTGATGCTGCCGTCCCAATGTATGACATAATAACATCCTGTTCCGTTGCCATAGTTGGGGACAAGATGTTTGTGGACCCAACAGAAGCTGAAGAAAATTTAGCCATTATTAGCCCAAAGACTGCTACAAATCACGGAGTACTAACAATGTCAATGCTATCCGAATTGAAACAAATATCAGATTTCACACAAGTAGGGTCCATGGATGTTGAGTGTATTGCGAAAGCCATGGATATTTTAGAACAAGAGTGTGCAAGACTTGTGCCTATGATGCAAAAAGTGCTTGTTGCAAATGTTTTAAAGTGTTTCGAACAACGGAAGAGGTTGGAGAAGGAAGCAAACGAAAGGGAGCAGCTTTTAAACGCCAAGATGGAAGAATGGAAGAAATTATTAAATTTTGCATGAGATTTAAAGTCTGTTTTATTTTATCTACTTACCTAATGATGTAACATGCTCTTAGCATGACAGCTTGCTCAACAGAACATGTAACATAAAACATCCCTTTTAGAAAATGGTAACAATAGAAAAGATATTACAGGTAATATGTTTGTAAGTACTTATGTATAGAAAATGTATCGACAACAATTATTTATTTTGTTGTAGACTCCAATACATTTTGAAAAAGTAAGGTGATTAGGGGAAAGAAGTTCATATAAAAAATCATCATTTTGACTGTATATTAATTTAATGGGCATTTTTTCAACATCATTTCATACAGTACCTATTGCATAGTAGTCTTAACAACTTTCATTACAAAAGGGAACTTAAAACTAAATAAATACGTCAGCACATATTTTAGTCTTCAGGCTTCTCTGGAGGGGGACCGCAGGGTTGCAGCATTCTTTCCATCAGGTTGAATTTCACTCTAGCCTTTGACTCGTTTTCAACAATAGCAAAGTAACTTAGCAGATCAGGGTGTCCCATGTAACTGCAGCACGAATCACGGTGCTGATTGGTTAACCATTCATACTTTGTCGTATCTGCGTGCCCTGTACCGATGTATTTGCTCTGAAGATGCTCAAGTTGACTGTGGATGTTGTATCTTTCACCCATTTTTACTGCAATACAAGTTTTGAGGTTAGATTTCGTAAATGTTGCATTAAATCTCTGAGGTCTTTACAGAAAGTACAGACGGTTCTGTAATTGTATTATTTACCTGTAGCTGTTAACTGCTTTCACAGATTTTATAAGGTTTTGTCGTGAACGTTTACAAACCAAAGCGGCAAACAAACCCCAACAAAGAAACGTCAAAGAATGTATTCAATTCAATGTATTATTTGTATTATCAGTTGATCAGTTCACCAAAAAGTACTCTTATACTCTGTGGTATTGGTTCTTCTTCAGAAGATTGATATTGACTTGTCTGTCAACTGCTGTCACTTTTTTTTTTTAATTTATTCATGACCACCAAACTGCTGTCACCTGTGTTTAGTGTCCGTACCGAACTAAAACAGCAAAACAAACATAAAAAAACAGTAAATAGAAATAAAGTATTTTTATTCTTAGTAACTCTACTAAGAATAAAATACTTTTTAATTATCCGAAAATGAATACCTTGAGCACTTACTTTTTTAACAATTTTGGATTAAACATCCGAATGAATGGACAGTAGGCCTTGTTAGTACCCAACCCACACCGAAAGCAAGACCCCAAGCATTTTGGATTTTTGCACAGAGCATGTAACCTTTGGATTTTTGCTTCAAATGACGCCTAAAGTAGATAATAAAAAAATATATTGGAGTAAAACAGAATACAAGATGCCATAAGAAAAAAAGGTAAATCTACTGTTAAAATAGTAGTGTTGGCAGCACTGGCTGTCAGTTACAGTCTCGGTATAATCAGACACATTCACTGACCTATATAATTACCACGGTCAGTGGACACATTGAACTCTAGCTTGTTTATCTGGCAACTTACACAATTTTAACTTATGAATGGTTTAGGGCTGGCAACCGCAATGGTAGCTTTTTGTAACTTAAAAATATCCGAACGGACTTGACTCTAAAATTGACGTAATAAAAAAAGGCAACGACTGCCAGGCGCCATTTTCAAATTTGTTTGATCGATTATTCTGCAGTTGAGAGAAGTTTAATTTCTAAATATGTATTTTTAAATAGTTTTAACCATGAATAAACCACCGAAACTAACCGACTTAAAAGAGAGTGAAGAAAAAATGCGCAAACAAGCAAAAACAATAATACGACAAAGAACTTCAGATGTCTTGAAAAAACAAACGCATTTATTTATGCATGAGAAGGGAATAAGTAAAATAGTAAGTTCAAATTTTTTTATCCTATTGACTGCAACGTTAATTCCCAACAAGTTTATCCTAATAAAGGAGCAGCTTTATTGTAGCGTACGTAAGGCACACATAAACACATTAGTGGTAAGTAACACTTGGACGTTTTCGCCCTCACCGCTACGGCATAAAGACGCTGTCAATTTCAATTTGTTACCAACTGGCTCGTATTCGATTCGCCGGCGCATCTGCCACCTCTATGGGGAGTTGGAGGCATATTAATAATATTTCAGGATCATCTTCATTTGGTATGTTAATCTATGATCTTCATGTCATCCGCCAGGTTTTCTGGTTAGTTGACGGTTTTAATGCTATTGATTTCTGTAATTGGTGCTTTCATAACTTTAAAAACATTGTTCTTATCCTACTATCCTAAAAATATTATAAATGTGATTTATATGTTTGGATGTTTGTTACTCAATCACACAGAAACAGCTAAACTGATTTAGATGTTTGGCACACAGATAGTTTATAATTGGATAAACTGGATTAACACATTTTTATTCCAGGCAGTACGTTTCCGTGGGATAATTACCGATCGCCACGCGATCGAAGCCGCGGGCTGAAGCTAGTATTACATAAATCTTTAATACCTCTTTCAGCCTGTCCCTAAGTGTCCAAACCACGTAATATACGCCTATTACCATAATAACCAGCTAGCAAAAATCGAAAATTTAGATCATTTATACAACATTACCCATTTACATTTACAATGGAACAAAATTACCAAAATGGAAGGTCTGGACTCGTTGCATTGTTTAAAAAAGCTGTATTTGGGCAACAATAGAATAAGCGTTGTAGAAAATCTGGAAGGCTTGAAGTATTTGGAAGAATTACACATAGAAAAGCAGAATTTGGAGAGTCCAGATGCCCTGTGCTTTGACCCGAGGACCCTTATTTATATTGGTGTAAGTATGACTTTTTGTCAAACTGCAGTAAGTACGTTTTTCTACGCCAATTATCGTAACTGCATTTTTTTTTGTTTTAGGCCTCCTTAAGAATACTAAATGTATCTGAGAACAAAATTTCGGATATGACATGGGTGAAGCCTCTGAGACGATTGGAGGTGCTTGTGGCCAAGAAGAATATGCTGCATGATCACCAGGTAAGTATCTGACTCAATGAGAACTTAAAACTAATGCTTCTAGCATGCGCATTACCACATACTGCTGGCGTAATAAGCATTTCACAAACCGAAGATCCTGAGCTGCACGATTACTGACAAATGCGTGCACTGAATGGACAGGTCCACCATTGGGTGGACCTGTCTATTCAGTGCACGCGTGGTTCTTTTCTCAAAAGACCATTTGAGACACCAATCTACATGGCCTTCACATGATCTGACCATGATTATGTCTGGACTTCAAAAGAGACTGACGTCTGACATTGTTTCGGCCTTTCTTCTCAAAGTAGTCAGATAGGAAACGCCGACCTCGTCTAGTTTTTAAAATACCAGGAATAAAACCATTTATCATGCTTATCATTATTTTACGTTCAAAGAGCCTGTTTGGCAACTAATGCTTCTATGCGCTTCAGGCCGTTGCTGATAACCTGTGCACACTGCTGAGTTTAGTGGACATCAATTTTCTGGGCAACCCCATGAATAGGAAGCATCGGTATAAAGAGACAATCATCGCGAGGTGTTCACAACTACGTATGTAAACCCACTATTTTATTTATTGCATTTCGGCTTTTTGTATTTACATTTTCGTCTTATTAAATTTAATCGATTTACTTACTTAAATATTTATTTCAGGCGTGCTGGATACCATAGTCATTCACAATACGTCGAAAACCTTCATGCAGAACTTTGACAAGGTAGTCCGTCTGCGTCAACTACATGAGAAGAACAAAATCGAGACTACCCGCAAGGGGGTCGAAGAGTTCTTCGACCTCAATATGCTACCCGGACCGAGAGCCCACAGCGCTCTCTCTATTTCTGAGTTCTCTAACCAGAAACCTAGATGTAAGTAAACACTAAAACTGCTATAATGGAACTAACGTCGCCATCTTGTATTTCAGCACAATTTCTTTGATACTGTTTGCCAACATCACCCTCCTGTCTTGTCCTCCGGTCCAGTGTGTCATCCATGGGCCAATTATATCTTTGTATAGTCCAACTCAGGAAAAAAATGTCTTAGACGCAGCGCCACTGTCGTGTGATGTAATGATTTATTCATCTAACTCGACATCATATTATTACAGATACTGGTTAATAAAATGCACAATCTTAAATAGAAGAAGGTGTCTAAAGTAGGAGGGTTGCTTTAGGAATGTTGCTTACTAAGTAGGTAATAATAATTAGTTCCACTAATTGCCGCGGAAATTCTTTCGTGAAAAAGACTAGCTAGCCATTTTGTAGGCCTTATAAGAGGAACTAATAAGTTGCGTTTTGGGCTAGTAATCCTTGCAAGATTTGTAGACCGAATTTCCAGCCTTTGTCTTCAGGTTATGACAAAAGGTACGACATTTTGCAAAAGTCATGTTTTACAACATTCATAGGGAGGTATTATTTGATCATTTATTGTTTACTTGAGCTGACATGTTTTTGTTATAGTAACGGCATTCGATTCTACCTATACGTTTATGCCTCGTGCGTTCTGGCGAACTCGAGGAATGCCCTCTCCCCGTGAGGGCATAGCGCCACCTTTGGAGCCTCCGCCGCCACCGAAACAGCCCCCAACTGAAAATGAAGGACCTCCCATCAAGGGAATATTGAAGAAACCCATGCCTATGAAATTTATTTGATCATAATTATTTAAAATTTGGAATTAGTATTTACTCCACAAAATCACATATGTGCCTGATTAAAATATCGAGTATGATTTTTTTAATAGTGTCATTTGCGCTCCTTTTAGCCGAATTTTAGTAGAACTTTATTTAGTTCACAATTTCACATCATTACTTAGAAGCGCGTTCTGACGGCAACGATGGCAGTGTCCATCATGCTGCGACGTCCCTTTTAAATTTTATTGAAATTTATAATATCAATTTGTCATACAATCTACCTAGATACTAATAACACGGAACAGATAAATCTGTTCCGTGACTAATAACACGGAAAAGGTATAAAGCTGAAGAGTTTGTTTGTTTGTTTGAACGTGCTAATCTCTGGAACTAGACTACCAGTCCTATTTTAAAAAATATTTTTGTTATAAGTTGAGGAAGGCTATCATCACAAGACCCTTAGGAACCGAGCAAAAAAAAAAAAAGCACACAGCGAAAACGAAGTAATGACGCGTGCAGCCGTTGCCGTTTGTTCCCGTTCAGTTACACCATGCTGTGTTACACTGTTACCCATCATCATCTGCCTAGCCTTTTCCCAACTATGTTGGGGTCGGCTTCCAGTCTAACCGGATGCAGCTGAATATCAGTATTGTACGGACGCCAGCACATCAACCTACCACAATCTGTCAGATTTCTTTAATAGATTTTCAACTTTATCGCTAAAGCTTAAGGTTCAAAGTTGATTGGGAAAATCTGACAGTTAGGTGTAGCTTGATGTGCTGGCGTCTGTACATACATGGAGCGACTGCCCATCTGACCTCCACAATCCAGTTACTGGGTAATACGATGATACCCCTTGGTAAGACTGGTTGTCAGACTTTCGGGCTTCTAACTACCCGTAACAACTGTCAAAATTGTAAAAAAAGTGAAGTGAAAAAAAAAACGTGGCATTGAGTTAGTGTTACTTGTCGGGATATTTTCTCCCAGTGGGTAACAGTGTAAAACATGGTAGGAATACATCAACTGAACGAGAACAAACGGGCGTTGCGATGCGGCGGGGTGGGTCAGGGGAACAAGAAATTTCACGCGGGCGAAGTCGCGGGCAAAGTTAAGCTATATTACTATTCGCCGTGCTGTGCCGCCAGTGCAGTGGGCGCAGGCCCTAAAGTATTGATCGCTATCAAATTGGACCACGGTGTTGTGCGCACATCAAGCTACCCGAAACTCAGCCCCGGATCTACGATTTTTTCGAACCGGGGCAAAACCTTGATAGTGGCGCCCCCTCCCTTCAGTGTTTGAGAAAAACTTGCAAATTGTTGATTTCCACTACAATAATATATGATTTCACTAATAAATTACTTATTTTATTAACGCTGATTACTCGCAAACGCAATCAACCACATAAACAAACAGTGTTGTCACTTGACGTTCAACTGTTTGAATTTGTTTGGCTCGGCTCGTATAGATATGTGACGGGGATTCCCCTTGGCAGAAAGATCACGGACACTACGCACGCGTTCAAAAACTTGATCTGTTAAGATGCGTTCATAAATCACTTTAGTATGTGTTCAAAAACTAACTGGGCGTAAGATTCGATTACTTGTTAAAAACCTATGAGATTGTAGGAAAAGAGGCTTATTTGTTCGATATTTCGAATTCTTGTCTCAAGGATTTGGCGCCTCCATGAAACTGCCGCCCGGGGCAAGTGCCCCGGTTTGCCCCCCCTTAGATCCGGGGCTGCCGAAACTGTCAAATTTTCCCAATCAATTTTGAACCTTATGCTATAGTCATAAAGTTGAAAATCTATTAAAGAAATTTGACAGATTGTAGTAGCTTGATGTACTGGCGTCGTACATTTAGTATTTTATTTAAGGTATTAAGTCGTGTCCTACGAAACACTAGCTTTTAAAGTAGACCGTAATTTGAGCCTCCTAAAATGAAAAGTTACAACCCAAAAAAGCCACCTTTTTTTTTTTTTTTCAGAATGGGAAATCATCAAATGACTCCTCCCGCTCTGGGTGGAGCGGAAGGCAGTGTCAGACTCTTACTGACTAAAACCCACCCGTGTTCCTTCCTTCGCCCTTTATGTTCCGGGCCAGCGGTAACCCTTTCGGACAATCCCGCTGACAAAAAGCCACCTTAAGGTGGAAATCTGTCGAAATGTATCTATGCTCGAGAACTCACTCGAGACCTTATTGGTTAAATAATTTATAGGCTTAGGGTGGATTTGCAGACATGTGTTTTCGCGAATTCACCTTTAAATTGGATTTTTTGGGATGGCTAAACGGAATATAGGTAATTCAAAATAAAAAAGGTGTTTGGTTAGGTGCAGCGCAGACGGCACACTTTTTGTGCGATCGAGTCTGCGGCGCACAAAAAGTTTGCATGGCGCGCAAAAAGTCGGTCGCGGATTTTTCACAGACTCAACGCACACGACGCACATAAACACACACACACATTCATTCACATACATTCTTTTTAAATGTCTATCACGATATTCTTTTTTTTTTTTTTTTTTATTTATTAATAACCAACTTATACTTACAGTTTACACCATACATACAAGTTATTAGTCAATATTTGTAATTACACATGTCATACAATCATAAAATTAGGTTAAACCACATAATAACAACTGGACAAAAGATGAAATTAAATTAAATGTAACAAAATTGGTCAAGATTAGATAAAAATTAGATAGTATTACATAAGCTTAGATAAAATTAGATATAATTAGGATAAATTGGAATAGAATTATTAAATAACAAGTAACAATTAATTTAATTTATTTACTCCAAGGAAATTGTACTGGGAGTGGCAATAAACTCCAGGTATCGAGTAGCAGTGTCCAGGAATCTCAGTTCAGCACTCGCGAAGACATCTATGGACTCATCATATAGCAGAATGTTGTTGATATGGGTGAGGGCTAGGTATAATGGACTGGTCTTAAGGGTTATGGTTTGAGGTATTTTGAACAGAGGACGTTGGCGAGGGCGAAGTGTGTGCCTAATGGCTAGTGGGATGTTAAAGGAGATGTCCTGAAGTAAGGAGGAATTAAAATGGGTACCACGAATCAGGCGGATGAAATATTTTACCAGACTAAGATTTCTCCTTACTTCTAAACTTTGATACCCCACCATACCCAGCACAAATGGTGTTGGGTACATGTACGGGTAATAACCATAAAGTTTTAAGTAGAGGTAGCGGATAAAAGACTTCTGAACCTTCTGCCTTAGAAGTATCATAAATTGCTTGTCTGTTTTGTATTTCTTGAATTAACATCGTTACATCGACCTCTGGCGCCATGATAATAGATCGCGTGCGTTACGTCCACCCCTAGCAAATGCAGATTGCTGACTAAAGTGTGCGCCGTCTGCGTTAGCGCGCGTTGAAGCAAACGTTCAATTTTTTTCACACACTTTTTGTCCGGAGCGGCGCGGCCCGGCGCGGTGCGGTCTGCCCGAATTACACGGATTTTTTGTGCGCCGGACTTTTTGCGCGTCGTGTGCGTTACTGCATATAATTGCATAGGTTCTATTTTCACAGACTAAAAAGTGCGTCACGGATAGTCTGTCGTCTGCGCTGCACCTTATTAGTACCACCTTTTAGTATAACTTTCAGTACCAAAAAACAACTACACACCATTTTGCTACCTTTGGTTACATTCCGAATTATGCCATAATCGCACACAGCATTTCTTTGTGTATTAAAACACCACTTTCTTTCTTTTTAGGTTAGGTGGCAACTGTGGCCAGTAGCACAATTTTGAAAATGCCACGTTAGTATAAAGATATGATGCGATTCAAAACAAAACAGCACAACTGTCATTTTTGACAGCGCCCACGGTGATATTATTTTAGGGCATGGTCGGCGTTATCGCAATATGGTGCATGTCATGACGTCATCTATGACGATTCACGGGACATCGCTATCGCGATCACGCTAATTCGGAACTGGTTTAAGCACGTTTAAAATGGTTACAGCGCGACTCGGAACGCACCCTTTGTCTGTTTATGTCGGTTTTGACCTAAAAGTCCAGTTACCAGGCAAAAAAAAAAAAAATGTCTGTGTCAAAGTCACGTCAAATTCAAAAACTAGGTTATGTTTACAAAGTGGTTCACAAAAATGTTTCATTATATTTTTAACACTAAAAGTTAATAAATCACTCTAAAACAAAAATAACAACCATGAATAACAAACTTACTGCAGCTTACCACATTTTAAATGAAGAATCATCAGGTAATTATAGACTTTAGGCTATAAAATCGTCAAATTAAAATGTCAACAATGGAGACTTAACTAATTTTTTAAATTACAGCTTTATATTTGGGCAGTAGCGTAGCAGAAACAAATGATTTAGAGCCTCTGCAGTTCTATAGAGATTATGTGTCGAAGAATATCCCAGTAGTAATACGAGGCCGTTGTTCTCATTGGCCGGCCGCAGCGAAGTGGAATGCTGATTATTTCAGGTAACAAATAATACTTTTAAGGACTACCTGGACAATCTAAACTCTGAAGCTTGTTAGTATTCGGGTAACGAGTAGGAATCGTGGGACTAAACATCGAAGAATGGCGGGCTTTTTCTTCATGATATACTGTACCTAATGGAATCAGTTCAATCAGCTACTTATTATACCAAACACTTAACAATAGTTGTATGTTAATAATACCAGGCCAACCAGACAAATTCTCAAAACCCAATATTAATTATTATAATACTTATTTATTATAAGTTTAAACTGATAATTAACCAACAACTAAGTAACTACTATTCATGGATACAAACCCAAGCAGGCGATTTACTTTTTGTAAATTATTCCATCACCACTGCTCTCAAAACGAGAAGGAAAAATTGTGAGGAAACCGGCATGTCCTAGAACTAAAATTTCAAATACATGTGACATCCACCTACCTGCACTAGGCTTATGTGGTGGATTGTGGCCCACCTCCCTCACAGAGAGCAGGCCTGTGTCCCAGCAGTGGGAACATTATAGGCTGAGTATTCACCTTAGATGTGGGCACTATTTTATATTTGGAAGCTTATCTTTCAGGTGTTTCATTATACCACAAAATGACATAGACACACTACACATACACGCCACACATACACACTACACACACACACTTCTAACACTTCGTCTTACACTTTCTAATGCCTATAACTTCTGTTTTCAGAAAAATAATTCCAAACAAGAAAGTGACAGTAGCAGTAACACCAAATGGCTTGGCTGATGGTATCACTAGAAATGAGGAGGGAGAAGAGTATTTTGTTACTCCCTTTGAAGTTGATATGACAATGTCAGCTTTTTTGGATGGCTTGGAACAGAAAAAGTATGTTTTTTTTTTTAAATTGTGTGGAGTATATAAATACCTCACAGAGTTAAAAAGTTACTAAAATACCAATGTGGTTCTGGGGACTGGGAAGTCCCAGTACAGAACAGCCAGTCTTTTCTGTAAAAATCTCATTGTGAAAACTTAGGTGAAGTGAGCTTTAGGCAGTTGTCCCACCTGATACTAGGGACCTGTCACTTCACCTAAGACAGTTGTCACACCTGATACTAGGGTACCTGTCACTTCACCTAAGACAGTTGTCACACCTGATACTAGGGTACCTGTCACTTCACCTAAGGCAGTTGTCACACCTGATACTAGGGTACCTGTCACTTCACCTTGTTTTCACAGTAAGATATAATATCATCATAGTAATATTAACTATTATCATTAATGACAAATGATTATCATCATCATCCTTGAATATAAAATGACTTTCATCATCATCAGCCTACAGCAGTCCACTGCTGGACATAGGGCCTCTAGCCAATGCACGCCATTCAGCTCGATTCTCGGTAACTCGCATCCAGCTACTACTGCCACCCTGCGAAGATCGTAGCTCCACCTAGCCTGAGGGCGACTTACCTTACGTTCGCCGAGTCGCGGTCTCCACTCAAGAACAAGTTTACTCCTACGGTCATTGTGTGGTCAATGACTTTAATTCATGTCCAGAAACTTCATCTATTTTGACTCTTTACAATATTGTTTTCCAGAAAGGACTACATCCAGTATATTCAGAAGCAGAACTCCAACTTAACAACGGACTTCCCTGAGCTCCTACCAGACGTGTTTGCAGACATACCATTTGCTAGTGAAGCCTTTGACAAGAAACCGGATGCTGTCAACTTCTGGATGGGGGATGAGAGAGCTGTTACCTCAAGTATGCACAGCAAATATACCTATACTTCGTTGCAACCAAGTAACCAAAATGTGTCTTTTAATTGTGCAAAATAACTTTAATATCAACATATAACGTTCAGTTTGCGCTACAACTTCAAACAGTTCGGTTCAACAGACTTTTCAATAGTACTAGTCATTGAGTGGAATTGATTTCAATTGGAAACACGGATTTGAATAAACTTTACATGGTGAATTTTCCAAGATGATTGCTAGGCGCGCACTCTGAAAGTATGCGTCTGATTTTCTGACATGAGAACTTGGTCCAGGTCTTGAATTGTACTGATTGGTGGTCTACCTTTCATATTGGCACTAGTCTTTGTGTATTTGCGCAAATATACACTGTGTCACTGACAATATAACATATACATAAACTTCGACCAGATGTTCAGACCATGGAAATAAGCATTATTCAATATGGACACATTAATAAATACTTATTTTTTGTTAATTTTCATACAAACTAAATACCTTGGCGTAAATCACCCGCTATGCATTTCTCTTTATCCGAATGGGCAACAATATTTTCATTCATAAGATTTGGCAGGCTGAAACTTGTCAAAACCAAGATAGGACCCTTTCTTACTGCATAGCTCAATACAAATATCTTTGTAACATAGCCTTGTACTTGTACTACTTTCTTTGTTAGATTTAATTTGTAAAAGCTATAGAAGCATTTGACAAAGTTTATGGATAACGTGAACAACACAGTGTATATGTTATTGCGATGCAAAATTAACTTTTTTCAATTGGAATAGGGTTTATTTTGTATTACTCAAGTAACATACTTTTACAAATACACTAAGCTGGCTGCCTCTATGCAGCAACACATTACATTAATACATGACAGTATAGGCATGACATGATAGGACAGACCCCAGAGGTCTAATTGTGTGCCTTGTTTAAGTGTAAGAAACTAATTTATAAAATAAAATAAAAATGTCTTTCTATTCCAGTGCACAAAGACCCCTACGAGAACATCTACTGCGTGATAGACGGTCACAAGGACTTCATACTGATCCCTCCCACGGACCTGCCTTTCGTTCCCTACAAACGGTATCCACAGGCCGAGTTCAAGCAAGACGATGACAAGTGGGACATTGTACCTGTGACGACTAATAGAGTGAAGGAGGATTTGGAGATAGATCCTGTATGTGATGAGGACCTGGATCATTCTGGGGGATTGCCTTGGATTAGTATAGGTGAGATTTTTTTCTTGGTTTATGAGATTACCCTTTTTTTTTTACTTTGAAAGGGGAGTTCCTATAGTGGGCCTAGGATAATGAACGAATACTTCGAGTAGAAGTATTCGTTTGTTTTTCATGTTTTTCATCTTGTTTGGAAAGCGTTCATAGTGCACAGTACAGCACTTGGTACAGCTTCGGGGCGTATAAATGCCAGTTTCGATTTTGATTGAAGTATTTTTTCCTTTTCTATGACGATTAACTTATACTTTTGCCTTTGCCCCTGCTCCGCACAGTTTTTACGATTTGATAAAACATGAAATTCTTTATTATAATTAGGTTAAATATGAATGTTAATTATTATACACATATACCTTCCGGAATAAATTCTGTACATGATGTTGAAAACCGTGTCAAAATCCGTTGCGTGGTTTAAAAGAACAACGCGATCACACAGACATAGGTAATACGGGCTGGTGTCCGCAACTCCACCATACACGAAAAGCGACTTTACTTTATAATTTTTATAGATAGATAGAGATGTTTTCCTTCTGAAAGTTGCATTCTAAAACGTAAAAAGAAATAATACCGGTTTTTATGAAAATAAAACTTCCGGTCCGAACGCGTTCTAAATGATGGTCTACAACCTTAGGGCGTATGATACGCCTGGTTCCGTTTCTATGCAGTATTATTTCCTTTCTATGTCAATATCTTATAACTGTGCTGCAGTCGCCTCTTGCTGTGTGCTTTCGAATTGAACACAAAATTTTTGACAACCAATAACATAATCAAAATAATTGTCTTTCTTTCAGACCCTCTAGCCCCCAACCTAACAAAGTACCCTGAATACAAAAAGGCTCACGTATACGCCGTGCGCCTGAACAAAGGAGATTGTCTGTACCTGCCTAGTCTATGGTTTCATCATGTACGACAGAGCCACAGATGTATTGCCGTCAACTACTGGTATGATATGGACTTTGATATTAAGTACTGTTACTTTAAGATGCTCGAGAACCTTTGTGAGAAGTATTGAATGATAGAAAGAAGGATTTTGTGAAAATTATGATATTGTTTGGTGAGGTTGATTGGGGGTGATACAATTATGTTCGGTTGCCGACCCGAACTTAATTGTATCACCAACCAAAGCAAATTCGATTCGGCAGTATTTGTTGAATAATAATAATTTAATAATAAAGCCGACCGGACTCATACGGTTCGGCAAACTTCGTTCGGCATCTATCTTCGTTTGATTCATGTTCGGGTCGGCTCGGCACAGTTCGAGCTATGGCGACCGAGCGGCTTTTTCCCGAACATTTATCTACATAACCATAATCAGCCTATAATGTTCCCACTGCTGGGACACGGCCTCCTCTCTGTGAGAGGGTGTGGGCCATAATCCACCACGCGGGCCCATTGCGGGTTGGTGAATGTCACACGTGTTTCAATTTTGGCTGTAGGACATGCCGGTTTCCTCATTATGTTTTCCTTAATCGTTTTGAGAGCAGCGGTGATGAAATAATTTACAAAAAGTAAAGTGTCTGTTTGGGTTTAAAGCCATAACCACGGCAATACGTAAGTCGTGGCCACTGGCCACTGGCCAACCACTGCTTGTACAATAGTATATTCTATTTCGGCATTTGGATGGCGGCTGTGCCGACCCGAACATGAATGTGTGTAACACCCCTCAAGTATCGATATAGTCGATGATTGACAAAAAGTGAAAGTTATTAAAGGTTATCTAGTTGTAATATTAAGCCATAGAAATAATTATTTAATTTTATATGAGTTGTTAATAAAAACGATTAAAACGAAGTTGCACATTATTTTATTAAACATAACAAAACCAAACAAGAAATAAATTTTATTGAGACTGGCTTTATACTTCTGGACGCCTTTTTCAAGCCCTCCATGTGTATGTTCTGAAATTAAAAATACAAAATATTAAAAATATTATGCTTATACATTTAAAGCGGTTGTACCTACTTGTAAATACAGGGCCGCATCACACATCGACGCGCAAACGAATTCAAAATTTGATTCTAGACAAAAAAATCTACGCTAGTGGTAGCGTAGACATTTTTCATCGGTTATCAAAAACAAAATCAGCTGTTTCATAGAAAAGTGCAATACCTACGCGGTCGAAATGTATGGAACAGCAAATTTTTTTCACGTAACATTAATTCAAGCCGATTCTATTTTTGAAATTCCGATCGAATAGTGACCTCAATCACTAAACCTACGGGCTACCCACTTCAACTTCAGAAGTAATTTCATTAGGGGAGTATGTTACTATTCTTCTAAAATCTTTGTGCTTCTAATGATGCATAGTTTTTTTAAATAAGCGAGCCTCTTTTTGTTTTTCTGGCCTCTTACAGTTGGTCGCAGTAACTAAGCTAGGGTACCCCGTTCAAACGGGTTAGGTTAGAACTGTGATCAACTACGCGCGAGTCGAATTTGTCGCAGAAACTAAGTTAGGGTACCCTGGCTAAATGGGTTAGGTTGGATTAGAATAATGACAAAACACGCGCGAGCCGAGCGAGCGGTGCCACGGCAGCGGCCGACGACCGTTGCCTCCATGTAAATGTTGGTCACAATGATTTGCCTCTTCAGTATTTTTAGGACCAATAGAAGAATAATTGAATATGGAGGAATATTAATTTTTTGAGGTTCACAAAAATAAGTGCATTCATTGTATTAGTGTTCAATAATATTTTTAGGTAAGTAAGCAAAATGGGAATTATTTAAGTTTCAATAAAATACATGCTACTTAATTACCATTGTATCTGGGTACACGTTGGACCGTGGCGTGATGTAATCCAGCTTGCAGAGCCCGCCCGGCGAGCAAATCCCTACCACGTTCTGTGACACGCACACGCTGCCCGGCGGCCACGCGCGCATCGTGGTCTCATTGCACACGTAGCCCTCGCATAGACGGACTGTCACGTTCGCTGGAATAAATTAAGGAAACTCGTGAAGAGATTTCTTGTGCATCTGTATGGTAGACTTCTCATCTCCTCAATCGCTATACATGGTGTCAGGAAAATAGACGCGAAAACTGTAACCATTAATTCAGCACATGATTCTAGATCTCCCCTAGGGTAGAAACTTTTCTGACCAAGGGGTATCGTATTACCCAGTAACTGGCTGGTGGGGGTCCGATAGGCAGTCGGTCCATGTAAAATACTGGTATTCAGCTGCATCCGGATAGACTGGAAGCGGAGGTGGGTTATTTAAAAAAAAACTTCCATACATTTTGACCGCGTAGGTATCGCATTTTTCTATGAAACAGCAGTTTCTTCTTTTTAATAACCGACGAAATTTCAATGCAGGGGGTTCAGAATCATCTACTGAATCCATTGTAAGTATTGTAACAGACCACGCGTCGGTGTCCCTGACACTCTGTAATATAAACCTCTTTTGTTCAGCGAGCTAACGGTGCTGTTGCTTGCAAATTGTGATCAAAACGTAATTGTAAATTGTTTGAAATACAGACCCCTCACATTATTTGCACTAGCAGTTGCAGTTAAAGTCGTTGCAGCAATTTTAAATTGAGTTAGATTCGGAACTAGCTGCCTAGGTATAGTTTGTAAGCCCGAGTGTTAAGCATGGGGTCATGTGTTCCCATGTATGTACACACAATTATATCATCATGAATTTCTCAGTATCAGCTCGGACTCTTGCCCCGGTATTGGCAATAGGCTCGACCCCGGGCCATATTACTGGGATTTAACATAACTGACGAAATATGTACTTTTGCGGGCCACAATTGATGCCTGGTACATGGCGCCATCTAGTATCGGGTAGCAGAACTAGTAGGGTCAAGGTCCTAGAAATTGCGAGAACTATCGACATCGGGTCAGTCGGGACCGGTATGTACTCGAACATTCTAGATGTTTATATAGTAGCTCTGTGGCACTATATAAGGCCGGTGTGGGCCGCGAGACACATAGTTTTGAATAAGCGATACAAGCGAGTACATCGAAGCGATATTCAAGTGCGACTAAGAGTGATCAGTAGTGAAATTGTGTTTCATAATTTTAGTGTGTTCGAGTTGTAATTAGTGTTGTGATTAAAGTGTCATTTTGTTTGGTTATTAAATCGGCAGTTTTTATTGTCACGAACCCCAAGCTCCTACACCTCTAGCCTCACCTTTGAGAGATTTCAAGCGTTGTTTTTTTAGTATACTAACGTCCTATATAGTCTTCATCAGGCCAGTAGTCCGGCAGCGGACTGTTATTGGCCAGTTTGTCTCGCGCTGCTTCCTCAGCTGGTATGCACTGGTTACGACCGCCTCTCACCGATACCTCGCAGCAAATGCCGCACATGTTCAACTCGCCTAGCAATGAACCCTGAAATTCAAGAAAACAATACTCATTTAAAGATGTAATTGCGGTGGATTGCCGTCGAGCAGTCGATGAGCGATGGTCGAAGAAAAACGAAAAACTGGACCGATCGTAGTGGTCGGTGTCATCGATCACAATTTTATTGGGAAACAAAGCTGTATAACACTTGCAGGCAAGGGCAATTTGTTTTTTTTAATGGCTTCTCGTAAGTTAACCTTGGAGGTTGTCGGCTGCTTTACCGAGCTATCCTATGGATGCCTTAATAAATTAAGCGCATACTATTAATAAAATAAGTGACTACAAGCTAATGGTTCTCACTGTGGGTTGCCGACCTCGGCTTATAGCGTCGCTGGGGGAGGGCAGCAAGAGACAGGCTGGAATGGATCAAAGTTGGTGACAATATTTTTATAGCATCGTATTGACTCTAAACAAAATAAGTACGCACTATTTTTGATATCCAGTCGTCAATATATTTTAATGCTACAGGAAACAATGTTGCACAACTACTTTGTCAAGAAATACCTAGTCATATTTGTAGAAATATGACCCTTAAGTTATAAAACGATGAGCATCCGTCTTAAATAGACAACCTCCTTCAAAGCTTCGTATTGACAAAATTCTCGTCCATACCTGAAAAAGTCCACGAGACAGTTGGCTCTTGACTTTCTTGACACACTGGCACTCCTTGAGCCCCAGCGTGGCACACTCAGCCGCGTGGCAGGAGCCATCCGGCAGACATCGACCGTTCAAACCGCACCGACAGCTTGCTGATAGCACTGAACATGTACACTCTTGGTCTTGGGTTCTGCAGTCCTGGAAATGAAGCGTCAGTTTTAGCATTTGTATAACGTCGCTACGAAAGTTGTCATTGAGACAATGTGCTATTGTATCCATTTTGTAGATCGAGCAGCTCTATCTTAGAGCCTTTTTGGGTCGCTTTTTAGGGGGAGAGTAGCTGAACGGTGAACGCGCGAGTGAAGCCAGCCCCTTGTTGGTTGCATTATAAGCTGTTGCATGACGCAGTAATACCGTGGGTCCTAAGCTTTGGTACAGCGTGACTAGTTATCGCCGTGATTCTCTCGCACATGCAGATGGCGCTTTAGGGCTTAGGGTCGGTAAACGTCACGTGGTATATCGACAGCGATAATGTAACTTTTCTAAAAGTTAACGATTTTTTGCATAGCAACCGAGGTAACTCGAGTTGAAGGGCGTGCAATAGGAGAGGCTTTTGTCTAGCAGTGGACTGCTATAGGGTTATGATGACGATGAACCGAGGCAACTTTTTCAAACTCACCCTGACAAAAATCTACCTTCTTTCTTATAGTAGTAAATACTCAAATGATGGTGAGTATTCAATCCTGACACAGATAAGATCTCACTCATCATCTCATCTGCCTAGCCTTTTCCCAACTATGTTGGGGTCGGCTTCCAGTCTAACCGGATGCAGCTGAATACTAGTATTTTATATGGAGCGACTGCCTATCTGACCTCTACAACCCAGTTACTGGGTAAACCAGTACCTCTTGGTAAGACTGGTTGTCAGACTTTCGGGCTTCTGACTACCCCGTAACGACTGTCAAAGATCCACGAATGACAACCGGGACCAACGGCTTAACCGCCTAACCTGCTTTCCGAGACACGGAGGGGTCTCGGTATGTAAAGATGTGCACCCATCCACATACCTACCGCGGCAATCGTAGCTTAACCTGATCGATCGACCTGTGCGGCTGATATTATTTAGCCACGGACCCCTCCAGTCCCCTACAGATATGATCTCATTATTTAACCAAATTCAAAGCTGTAAATCTTCGGGAATAATGTCAAATAAACACCAAAATCGAAGGCCAAGGTCCATTTATTTCAATTATTCCAATAAGCGTCCCTACGCCATCGGGCTTAGTTCATGTTGATTCAAGATGACGGCTTTTACTCGAACAGAATTCTCAGATGGCGGGAGATGCTCACAATCATCTAGCCGGCACGCTTCGGTATTAAGGGATGAACAATATTAGAACTGGGTTGCACCTAAGTCAAATAATTGCGAGGAATTGTGTCTGTAATGTTTTGGGGCTTTAGGATCGGCACGAAGTCTAGGCTGTTTGCAAAGGACTGAACATAAGATAAAGAAATGATGGACGAACTGTGTGAATATGGTTAGAAAAGGCGTGACTATCGAGATGACGACTAATAGGGCAGTATGGAAGAAAAAGACAAGTTGCGCCGACACCAAATACATTGGAATAAGAGCAGGAGAATGTTGGTGATGACGATGAATCACCCTATAATGTTCCCTGAGACAGGCCTCTCGGTGAGTGGGTCGTAATCCACCACGTGGAGTGTGGACGCAGTGCGGGTTGGTAGCCCTTTAGGGTATATATGTTCTGTGGTTGGTAGATTAGATGTGTGTTGTCTTTGGTGCCTGGCCCTGACATCAAGCAATGGACAAATTGTCAATATTTTCTTAGCTTGAATACGAGGCTTTTGACTACGTTGTGTGTGTGTATTTTATGTCTTTTTTAAATAATGTTTATTTGCCATATGCGTTTTTGTTTGTGCAGAATAAACAAATTTTCTTTCTTTTTCTTTTCTTCTAGATGTCACATTGTCACATGTCTTGGATTTTTTTGTTTTAGGACAGGACTATTATAATAGATAGATAATGTTTGGGACAAAAACAGTATTTTTACGAAAAAAAAACCCTACGCCTGAATTTATTTTTTATATTTATTATAGACTAGCAGCGCCCCGCGGTTTCACCCGCATAAGTGTCGATCCCGTTGGAATATCGGGATAAAACTATCATATTATGTCCGGGAAAGGTCCCGGGACTCAAACTATCTCTATACCAAATTTCATCTAAATCGATTCAGCGGTTTAAGGGGGGAGCGCTAAGGTAGCCCGCGAAATTCAAATTTTCTTACGTTTTTTGCCATTTGCTGGTCAGTATTAGTCATCAACACAACTCTCTAAGACCACGTAACTCCAAAGAATGATGATTTCATGAAACAGTTATTCTTTGGAGTTACGTGGTCTTAGAGAGTTGTGTTGATGACTTTAATGATTATAATTCTGTAAATACATATTTCTTACGGCCGCGATTCATATATTAATCAACGTACAACTTCTTAATACTGACCAAAAATTGAATTTCACGGGCTACCCTGGCGCACTTTCGCTTTTACAATATTAGTATGGATACCGACAAAATTTCTTGCAATTTGTATAATAAGTACCATTTATTTATTTTATTCCTAGATAATAAGTTTGAGCATGATATCCGATTCATTTTGGGGTGGGAATCGTGTTACCTACACTAATGCGATCACAGCTTAAAATATACTTTATGCCTGGATAACATTCAGTGTACCTAATGATGTGTCATTGTAAAAATAACTTTGTCAATCGGTAATGTACTATTTTAAAACTGAGCACACTTATAGTGCATGGCAATTGTAATAAATGGAGTGCTAATGTGCGGGAAAATGCAATAAGTTTGCAGCATCTGCCTGCCATTATTTGCTCCGGCCTGTTTGCAGAAACGTGACTGTTTTTCCTTACACTTACAGTATTTACAGTAATTGGGACATTGTATTAGGACAATGATTCTTATTCCTCATCCTATTTTAAACAGCTCCTAATTTATTATTAGTTATGCTCGGTACCCTTTGGGCACTTGAGCATTCTCTTTTAGAGATTCACTCCATTTCTTCATACTCTATGTTTACAGAACACTTAATTATCATGAGTCTGCTCTAATGAAGAGCTCACTTAGAGCTAACTGGACTGTCACGTGATATTATGGGAATTTCTAGCTGAGCTCATTGTTGCTATGTGATCGATTAACACGATTTGCCAGGGTCAGGGCTAGTTTTTCTAGGACACAGTCGCCGCTTTTCAGGCATAACGATAACGCCAACGACTAAGCTTGAGGGGGAAGCGCCAGGCTAGCCCGCGAAATTCAAGTTCATATAACTCTCGTCACTTGCCTAACATTTTCCCAACTATGTTGGGGTCGGCTTCCAGTCTACCCCTTGGTAAGACGGGTTGTCAGACTTTTGGGCTTTTGAAGACCCGTAACGACTGTCAAAGATACATGAATGACAGCCGTGACCAACAGGTAATAACGTCCTTTCCGAGCACGGAAGGGTCTTGGCATGTAAAGATGGTCACCCATCCATGGACCAACCGCGGCAAGTGTAGCTTAACCTGATCGATCGAACCATGTGGCTATTATTTCTTAGCCATAACCTTATTGATTCATATTTCATTGAACTAATCATTCAATAGGGTTATATGAACGAGGGTTGTATTGTTGATTTTAACGTTTATACTCCTGTAAATACATATGTAGGTAGGTACTTGTTACGGTCGAGAAACATAATTTAATCAACATACAGCCTGAAACTGACCTGCTTATTGCAAAAAACGTAAGAAAATATGAATTTCACGGGCTCCCTTAGCGTAACTCTCTTTTCTCTTACTTAAGCCCGAAGTTTCAACTCTTAATTCCTCACAATTTAGTTTTTAGATACTACTAAACCAAAGTTAAAAGGTGAACTTTCTAACACTAAGCAAATAAAACTACAAAAAATAAGTAATGGGTGAATTTATTACAATGAGAACCTTCTATAAAGCTTTATTAAAAAAACACAATCCAAACGAAATAAAAACTATTTGCAATTAACTAGAAAAACTATAACAACAATATATAGGTACAGATACGTATCAATAGATGCACACGACGACACATCAAGATATAGGTAGGTACAGACGCCAGCACATCATGTTACTACATTCTGTCAAATTTCTTTAATAGATTTTCAACTTTATCGCTCAAGCATAAGGATCAAAATTAATTGGGAAAATTTTACAGTTTCGGGTAGCTTGATGTGCTGGTTTCTGTACATTTCCAGTTTTAGCTAACCTCGCATTGTAAAGGGTTTTCGTACAATGAGAAGTCAGCATACTGGAAATGTATAGCTTGATACTTCGTCGTGCGTACCTACCTAAGTCAGGTAAGTAATACAAAAAACAATATGAAAGAAAAAATATTCAGTAAATACAATGGATGTCAAAAATAACATTTTACAAAAATAACAACGACGATTGATATGAGGATTATACTACTAACAATACCACTCTTTAGGAGGTCTGCTAGCTGGCACTTGGCGGTGCAGCACAGTCCTTGGGACGGATGACACATCGCTGAAGGAGCCACGGAACACCCGTCTTTGTGTAGCGTGCTGAAACCCAAATTTAAACTATCCTAAGTTATTTTTGGGTCTGCTCAACCAGTCCACAAACGGGTAGGTAGGTTACTTACTGCACATGGAAAGGTCATAATCGACAGGGAATAAGATCGAGGGGTGTTGATGACAACACAAGAAATATGAAAAATTTTTTTTATCTATGGTCGTTTGACATTAGTTTGTTTCTTCTCTGTGCTCTCTCTCTGCCTTTTTTACAAGTAATAAAAACAAGTGCTTTTTGTTACCTAAGTATTTAAAATATTGTTTCCCCTGTTCATTTGGGTATAAAATAAAAACCTGTTTCAACTGTATCCCACGGCCTTTCATTTACATTCATCAGGTTATGGGCCCAGACCCTCCTGATACGAAGATTAACGTGGATACAGTTCATTGTGAAAATAAAACTCAGAGCGAGGCGAAGCCATCATGGAATTTCAAAGTGCTGGTTCGGCTTCTGGGGTACCGGTAAATATCACTGGAATTACAGTAGTAAAACTTACTGGAGGTGAAAATTGGTTGTTATGGAAATTTCAGACCAAGATTTTGTTAAACGGTCTCGGCCTGTTAGGGGTCGTCGACGGGTCGGTAAAGAAAAATGATGCCGGCATAAAAACAAATGAATGGGAGCAACAAGATGCTAAAGCACAAACACATATCGTGTCGAGAGTAACAGAAAACGTCATGCAACATTTAGTAACATGTTGCTCGGCGGCAGAAATGTGGCAAAAATTATCGAGCATATACGAACTTAAAGGCTCAATGAGCGTTCATCTGATGCAAGAAAGATTCATGAAATATAAATATGAAGAAGGTAATATAGCCAAGTTATTTAGTACAGTAGAACAAATGGCAAATCAACTAAGACAGCTAGGCGAATCTATCTCTGATAAGATGATTATTACAAAGATACTATTGACACTACCACCTCAATACAAACATTTTATCTCGGCGTGGGAAAGTGTTCCTCAAGAATCCCAAACATTAAATGACTTGCAAGCAAGGTTACTCATTGAGGAAGAACGCATGAAAGAAATGGAGGAACCTGTTGCCTTATCTGTGAAAAATATTAAGTGTCATAAATGTGGTAAAATTGGTCACAAAAAGAGCATCTGTAGATATAATAATACATGTACTTACTGCAAAAAGGCTGGACATACAATAGAACAATGTTACTTTAAGAAGAACAGAGAAAAAGGAAACAGCTCAAAAGAAAATAAAGGAAATAATTGGAAAGAAAATAAATACAATAATTCAAGGGAAAATAAAGGAAATAGCACAAAGGATACCAAAGGAAATGCCTACATTTCAAGTGCTTTTATTGGACATAATTCCGGCAAAGATGAATGGATAGTGGACAGTGGTGCAAGTGACCACATGACCCATAATCAATCTCTTTTTAGTAACTTTTCAGGTATCAATTCCAATAGATATGTCATAGTCGGAGATGGAAGGAAATTAAAAGTTGAAGGCATTGGACAAATACTCCTGAATGCTTATGACGGTAATGAATATGTTATGTCTTCACTAAACAGCGTACTTTATGTTCCTGAACTTAAGGTAAATTTATTCTCTGTTATTAAAGCTGTGAAAAATGGTTACATGTTTAGTATTAAAGGTCAAATATGTGAATTTATTAAAAATAATGTAGTGTGTTCAGTTGGTAAATGTGTAGATCAGTTCTATGTAATGCAGTTTATTTTTGACTCTCCATGCAATGTAAATGTAACCACTCTGGTTAAAACTAACACCCTTATGGATTGGCATGAGAAATTGGCTCACCAAAATTACGATTACTGTCGGTCAGTGCTAAAACACAATAACATAGAATTCATTGATTCTGATGATTCATGTGTTGCATGTATAGAAGGAAAATGTCATCGCTTACCTTTTCCTCAGAGTATAACTAAAACAAACATGTGTTGTGAGATCTTACATGCTGATGTGTGTGGACCGTTGGAAGTGCCCTCTGTTGGTGGCTCAAGATACATATTGGTTATTAAAGATGATTTCTCTAAGTACAGGAAAGTTTATTTTATGGAACATAAATCTGAAGTGCCAAGTAAAATAAAAGATTTCATTAATCATGCTGAAGTTACAACTAATAATAAAGTAAAGGTTTTAAGGACAGATAATGGCACAGAATTTTTGAATAAAACATTAGAGTTATTTTTAAGTAATAAAGGTATACAACACCAAACTACAGTAGTCTATACACCGGAACAAAATGGTAAGGTTGAAAGGGAAATGCGAACTATTATAGAAGCCGCTAGAACAATGTTGATTCAGTCTAACCTAGATAAAAGTTTATGGGCTGAAGCTGTTAGCACAGCAGTATATACTCTAAATAGAACTTATGTTAAAAATAAAAATACTGATAAAACACCGTATGAATGTTGGTTTGGTAGGAAGTTCGACATAAATAGTTTACATAAATTTGGTAGTCTAGTAGTCTGTCATGTGCCTAAAGAGAAAAGAAGAAAATTGGACTCAAAAGGAAAGAAGGGATATTTTGTTGGCTATGGCGAGGATACGAAAGGTTATAGGATTTATTACAAGGAGGAAAACAAAATAGAAATTAAAAGAGATGTAGTTTTTATTAAAGATAATGATAGTAACCATAAAAATAAAATAGCTGATAGTGAAATAGAAATCTTAGTAGAAAATGATAATGAAAAACCATTGAAAGAAATAAATGATGTTGATGGTGTTGCACAAGATGAAAATGCTATGGATAGGTCAATACAGAGTGAGGTACCAGTTATTGATGAAGTGTCAAGCCAAAACTTAAGTAATACTCCAAGTGTTGAGTCAAATAATGATTCTGAAGAAGAGTTTCATGATACTAATACTGAAGTTCAAGCTCAGGAAGAACAAATAAGAAGATTAAGACCTAGAAACCAGATTAGGCAGCCTGAATGGCACAAGTATTACAGTACAGATTATACATGCTTATTAAGTTATATTGAAGATAATCCTAAAACATATGAAGAAGCCATGAAAAGTACTGAAAAAATAAATTGGAAAAGAGCTATGGACGAGGAGATAGATAGTTTAATTCAAAATAATACATGGGAGTTAGTGCCAAAACCAGTAGATTGTAAAGTTATTGAAAGCAAATGGGTATATAAAAGAAAACTTGATGATCAAGGTAATATTACTAGTTACAAAGCTAGGCTCGTGGCTAGGGGCTTTCAACAAACTGATTTTATTGATGATGATTTATTTGCACCAGTAGCTAAACTTCCAACTGTCCGTACTCTATTGGCAATATGTAATCAGAAAGGTATGTCAATACACCAAATGGATGTCAAAAGTGCCTTTCTTCATGGTGATATTAAAGATGAGATATATTTGTCATTACCAGAGGGATGTTCTAATGGTGATATGATATGTAAACTTAAAAAATCATTGTATGGGTTAAAGAGCTCGCCCAAAAACTGGAATGACAAATTTAACTCAGTCATGTTGTCTGAAGGTTTCAAACAATGTAAAACAGATTATGGTCTTTATGTAAAACAATATAATGGACAGATGGTCTATTTATTACTATATGTCGATGACTTATTACTTGCAGGGACGGATATTGAATGTGTAAATAATACAAAAGAAATGTTAAAGAAAAATTTTTGTATGAAAGACTTGGGTTTGGCAAATTACTTTTTAGGTATTTCTATCAAGCAGGATGCAATTAATGGTGCCTTAAAAATTAATCAGAAAGCATTCCTAAAACACATTTTACAAAAATATAACATGTCAGACTGTAAAAGCATTGCTACACCCATGGATTCAAAATTTAAAACTGATAGTCTTAAAAGAGAAAAGTCAGATAGTCAAGAGTTAGAAACAAGATGCAGACAATTAATTGGTTGTTTATTGTATGCAGTATTAGGAAGTAGGCCTGATTTATGTGCAAGTGTTTCAATATTAAGTCGCTTTCAAAAATGTGCTAGTGAAGAGTTGTGGAATATGTTAAAAAGAATTCTCAGATATATTAAGGGCACATTGGATTTAAGTTTAGTCTTTGAAAGAAATAATACTAATGATGCTATCATTGTTGGCTATGTAGATTCTGACTGGGGAGGTGATTTAGTTGACAGACGGTCAACAGCTGGATTCGTTTTTAAAGTATTTGGTTGTCCTGTTTCATGGTGTACAAGAAAGCAGCCCTCTGTAGCCCTGTCTTCAACTGAAGCAGAGTACATGGCACTCAGCATGGCTACTGCGGAAGCTTGTTGGCTCAAACAACTTTTAAGTGATTTTTCAATTGATATTGATTCTGTATTAATATATGAAGATAACCAAAGTTCCATTAAAGTAGCTAAAAATCCAGTTTTGCACAAAAGAATGAAACATATTGACATTAAACACCACTTTATTCGTGAAAAAATCGTAGATGGTACAATAATGTTAAATTATATAGGAACATCAGAACAAATAGCTGACTTGCTAACCAAACCTTTGTCAGGCCCTACATTTGTTAAATTAAGGGAATACTTAAAATTAATATAATTTGTATAACATAAAAAAAAAAAAAATGTTTGAACTTTAAGTTTAGATTGTTTAAGTTTAAATTAAATAAACGAAAGTGAGCACAGTACATAAGTGTAGAGTAAAACAATTGTCGTTATCTTGTAAAAACTAAGATGTTTAACTGTTTAAGATTGTAATTCTTTCTACTAGGTTCTTGTGTTGAGGGACGGTGTTGATGACAACACAAGAAATATGAAAATTTTTTTTTATCTATGGTCGTTTGACATTAGTTTGTTTCTTCTCTGTGCTCTCTCTCTGCCTTTTTTACAAGTAATAAAAACAAGTGCTTTTTGTTAAGTATTTAAAATATTGTTTCCCCTGTTCATTTGGGTATAAAATAAAAACCTGTTTCAACTGTATCCCACGGCCTTTCATTTACATTCATCAAGGGGTCACACTCGTTATGATAATAACGAGTTAATAATCTCAAGGCGAAGAATTTCGAGCCACTGAAGTTTCGCTGACTACTACTACACAGCCCCTAAAGTTCGTTTCACGAAAGAATTCCCTTCGCCGTAATGTTGGCACCATTGCTTCTCATTGAAGAATTGTTTTACCTTCAATGAAAAGCAATGGTGCCAACATTACGGCGAAGGAAATTCTTTCGTGAAACGCACTTTAGTCATAAAGTTGGTATTCCTTGGTTGCATTTTAGAAGACTCGCATCGGGATATAAAAAAAAATACTTTTAAATCGATATTTAAAAAATAAAACCGGTCAAGTGTGACTCGGACTCACGCTCTGAGAGTTTAGTACAAATTTGTAGGTACGTAACTACAAATGTACGGTTTTCGAATTTTTCCTTCACTTGTGCTACATGACACTGCTTCTTGCCAAATTTCATGATTCTAGGTCAACGGGAAGTTACCCTATAGGTTTTGATTCCCTTGCGAGTGTCAAAATATGCGGTATAAACGGAACATAAATGGCCGTATCTTTTGATTGCGTTGAAAAAAAATCAAACTACTAGTTTGATTTTATTTCACTTCTTCGAGGGATAGCAGCCTTGAGTATTTGATATTAATTTCAACTTGATAACTCCACACGTTCCTGAGAAAAAGGGCCTTGACAGACGGACAAAGAAGTTATGTACGGAACCCTAAAAAATTAAGACTAGAAAGACAGTCAGTCTTACTTACTTAGGTAGGTAGGTACTTCCTGAATTCCAATGGCCACCAGTGACCAAGTGAAGGGAAGGCCATTTTATTTGGGAACAGAGGTCAAATAAGTACCTACTTATTTGACCGCTGTTCCCAAATAAATGGCCCAATGGCAATGGTGGTGAACCTACCCTTCTTCAAAGACCAAAGCGCCTCCACTTCGAGGGGTGCAGCAAGGATCTTTGTGGATGCACCGAGACGGAAGGCCGCAGTCACAGGATTCTCCCTCTTCTACTATTCCTAGAAAAAGTTTTGAATGTTGTTCACGCGGCAGTGCCATCGCGTCGATTCTGTATTGAGCTTTTTGTGGTTGATTCTATAAAATTTGTCTTTCTTGCTGGAGAAAGATCGCAAGATTTATAATGGATACTTTTTACTTTTAACAGAATTAAGCATATTGGGCCATGGTTCTTGACTGTCGCTTAACAACATACTCCATCGGAGCTTAGGTAAAACCGTGGCCTGTATTTTAGCGTAATGGTAACTAACAACCATAAATAATCCCTTCAATTAAGTAAGGCCTATAACCACATTCTTTGCTATACCTAAGTGCGAATCCTAATTCAAAATTAACCAAAAACAAAGTATAAATGTCAATTAACCTACCATTCCCACAATACGGCCTATCCTCTTCCATCAGACAATAGCTCATGCTGCTCAGAGTGGCGGCGATCAGTCGTTTACTGCACACCGAGAATTCAAAGTTCAAGCCGTTGACAGCCGTCGAGGACTGGGAACCCATGAGGTAACCGCGACACTCAGGGTTCGGGAAGTTGTCATCGTGGTGCGCGCCGAAACTGTGGCCTGAATGGGAGAAGAATCTGATGTAGCTGTAAACGACGGTGGTGGAACAAAATAAGACAAATCATCCCCTAAGTCTTTTTGTGCGGTTTGTGGTGACTAGAGGATTAATCAGAAGGGCGAAAGCAAGATCAAAATGAGATCATCAAATCATTTATAAAGCCGGAAGTGTCGTGTAATCACATGAACTCATTGTGCCAATATCCTGATAACTTTGCATTAACACGGTGCTTGAGGACGTCTCATCATGTGCCTAGCCTTTTCCCAACTACGTTGGGGTCTAAGTCTACCCGGATGGAGCAGAATACCAGTAGTTTACATGAAGCGACTGCCTATCTGACCTCTACAATCCAGTTACTGGGTTATAATACGATACCCTTGGTAAGTCTCGTTGTCAGACTTTCGGGCGTCTGACGACCCGTAACGACTGCCAAAGATCCACGAATGACAGCTGGGACCAAGTGCTTAACGTGCTTTCCGAGCCACGAAGGGGTTTTGATATGCAAAGATTGTCACCCATCCACAGTTCATCGCGGCAAACGTAGCTTTACCTGATCGATTGATCCGTGCGAATAAAATGCTTTTTGTTTGAGGACGTTTGTGGGCTTTATATTCATTGCACATTTGGACAGGCTAATGCGATGTCGATGCTGCCTGAAACTGCAATTCAAATTTTAACATAAGTAATCAAAAATAGGAGTGAAGAGTCGTTACCCATTTCATGAGCAAGCGTAAGAGCAGCAATCCTCTCAGGAACTCTGCCCGTCTCCTCAGTAGTGGCGTGTGCTATAGCCAGAGTATTGAAGGAGCGGCCGTACGCACGCCGGTCGCAGAGACCGCCCGCTGCTCCACCCATGCCTCCACCGAGAGATGTGAAACTGAGTTAGATACGGAAAAAGAGTTAGTACAGGTAAACTAGAAAAGGTAAGCGGTAAGGTAATCTTCGTGTAAAATAGACAAGTACCTACTTTCATTGTTGTCACTGCTCTATATTAGATCTCATCATCGCGCATTCGTATTGCAGAAGATAAACGATGATTCCCGCAGCGGATATTTTTGCTGGGTGATCCATATATTTGGTATACTGCTTTATCCTACAGTGAAGCTAGTTACAAATTATCCTTATTTCTCTTTCCTACACCATCATCAGACTTTGATCTCCATCTGTCTTTATTTGTCTTTAGTATTGAGCCCAAACATGATACCTCTTCTTTGGTGAGGACTCCCTCACCAAAGAAAAAATCCTGCAAATTCCAGGTGATGCCGCAGCATCTGTTCAAGGTGACTGTTCTAATAATATTATATCATCGAAGCAACAGAATACCAAACAAATTTTGACTCGATCAGACTTGTGGAAGATGCTAACATCCATTCATCAACTAGACAGGAGCTGATAAACATCAAACGGAACTGGTTTACCTTCTTTTTCCGTCGGCGGTTAAACCTGTGTTAAATGATAATTTTACCTTAAGCCCAAAGTCCTATTATGAAACGCGTGCCCAGAGAATGCCACTCCAAGGCAGACCTCGGACAGGCGGCGTAGTCTTGCGAACCGCATGAGGTAGGCGCGTCCATCGATCGCCTTCTCTGTGAGGAGGTCTCCGAACACACGCTTGTTCGTATCCTCTGATGTCAGTACTAGTATATATTTTACTGAGAAACCTAGAAAGAACCTTCTGTTTAATATCTTTAAAGTGGTCTAGAATTCTATATCTATAATAAAGCTGAAGAGTTTGTTTGTTTGAACGCGCTAATCTCTAGAACTACCTACCGGTCGGATTTGAAAAATAATTTTTGTATTTGATAGTTCAATTTTAATGGCTATATTTAAATCACGCTAGGACGCTCAGGAGCCGAGCAAAAAGAAAAAAAAGTCTGAAAGAACGCTAAGCGAAAACGAAGTGATTGCGCGGGCAGGCGATGCGATGCGACGCGGTGGGTCGGGGGAACAAGAAATTTCATGCGAAGTCGCGGGCAGAAGCTAGTTTTAGATACAAAGGAAATCTAATATTTCTGGATCTCTATTATCGTGTCCATACTTGTCTACACGACTTAAGACAACCCCAGAATTGTGTGATTTTTAGGGTTCCGTACCAAAATTGTAAAACGGAACCCTTATGGTGAGACTTAGTCTGTCTGTCTGGTAAAACGGCATGTCCTAGAACTAAATATTGAAAGACATGTGAAATCTACTAACCCGCACTGGGCCCGCGTGGTGGGTTACAGCCCACTGCCTCTCACCGAGAGGAGGCTTGTGTCCCGGCAGCCATTATCTTCATAATCGACCTATAATGTTCCCAACATTATAGGTCGATTATGAAGATGATGGTTTCCTACTTTCTATATATGCAACGAAAATGTCAAGATGTGGAGCTAACCAATGTTATCTGGGATCCCATCTTCATTAAAATCCGCGTTCCTAAATATGATATCAGCTTGAGCAACAGCATGCATCATTCTTCGTACCGCATGGCTCAGGCTGGAGTTAGCGTCTTGCTCATAGAACTCCTTGTCAGCCAGGAGTAGAAGGTCACAGATCCTCGCGCGGGCCACACCGGGGACTTTCTCTCGTTCTTCTATCCGGAAGGGGAAGTAAGGAGCGGCGCGTTCTAAGACGTTGTACTGGAAGAGAAGATGAGCGCTTAGATTTTTGGGAATTGAGCCATGCAAGCCTCTTATGCTCTTGTGTGAAACTACCTATTCAACGAGGTCTATTATCTTTTACGATGTTTTGGAAGTCTGATGGCAATGACAATGAGGGTACTAGGGTAGACCAGGTAGCTACTTATACTTATGTGGAAGATTTTCAATGTGCTGGTTACAAATACATAAATATCACCGTTATTAATTTGTTTGTGGTTTTATCCTAAGATTTTATTAACTGAACCTATAGAAGGATGAACAAGAATGCGCTAGAAACTAGTCGTAGAGGGACCGCAACCGCAAACCGCAGCGGCAAAGACGGCACAAAACTGCCGTAAAACTGTCAAAACTGCCGTAGCAGCGTTGTCGCTTGTGGTTATTAGGGTTCCGTACCCAAGGGGTAAAAACGGGACCCTATTACTAAGACTCCACTGTCCACTGTCCGTCTGTCTGTCACCAGGCTGTATCTCCTGAACCGTGATAGCTAGACAGTTGAATTTTCACAGATGATGTATTTCTGTTGGCGCTATAACAACAAATAGGTACTAAAAACAGAATAAAATAAATATTCAAGGGGGGCTCCCATACAACAAACGTGTTTTATTTTGGGTTTTTGCCTTGTGGTACGGAACCCTTCGTGTGCGAGTCCGACTCGCTTTTGGCCAGTTTTTCTCAACCGCAACTCCGCCGACGCTTGCGGTCGGTCTACCGTCGCTTTCGGAAGTGTACCTACCTTAATTGAATACTGGCAGCTCTGCCCATAACACAGGCAGTGCAATCACTATAAAAAGCCATCATCTTCACCTGATCACCTGAGCATGATCGCGTCGAGACCGGGGCACCGCCATGTTGTCGTTCTCGAACGCGCCGAAGAACTTGTGCGGATCATCCTTGCCGTAAGGATCTGCGTGGAGAGTGCGGTTACCTGCCAGAATGAATGAATGAATTAATGTATATTAATAACTAGCTTTTGGCCGTGGCTTTGCCCGTGTGGATGTCGAAAATTATCTCATGGGAGCGGGGAAAAGAATGTATCATAGGTGGGATACATTTTTATCCCGGAATTACTTTCCCGTGGTGGTAATCAGACGTAACCCAGGGTCGTGGTCTACCTGTCTGCCAAATGTCATCCAAATCCATTCACCCGTTAAGGCAGACAGAGTTCGTGTTCAACAACGTTCATTGCGTTGTTTACATTGTTGAGCAGTCAAATCTTTCGAATATATGAAGCAAAGCAATGAGCATTTCAGCGTTGTCTTTGGGACGGATAGCAACGTATCTGTGATTCCTCTATATTGCAGCAGCCGTCCTTAGGCGGCGGTAACCACTTAACCCTGGCAATAGGCTCGCCCCCTATTACGTGGAACTTAAACATAACTTGCGAAATGTGGGAATACTACAGGATCACCGCAGCCTAACACTTCTGGGATTATTGGCGTGATGTGATTATCAAAATAAATAACAACCCATATGTAGAACTCCATAGAACTGATGGTCCTCGCCGATGTATCCTTCAGCGGAGCCTGACGACGGGTCCATGACGGGGTAGCCATACGCCATGCTGATGTCAGATAGCTGGTTACTTGCGACGAGGGTCTGGATGTCACTGTCAGCAGTCTGGTGGCCTTTCTCAGGGGTTACAGGCGCCAGGTACAGGGTTGAGGTACTCGTTGTTAGGTGCGAGGCGCCTGAAAATTACGGGAGGAATGGTTTCGACAACGTTCTGATGATACATGATCATATTTTTTGTGGGGCTACATTACTAAATGTGTTGCGTAGTTGTAACAAGTTATGGGACACTAGTTTCACTAGATCGCGATTCCGTGCGCGTGAAATTTCTTGTTTAGTATAGTATAGCAGCTTCTCGTTTTTCAAATGAAAACTTCTTTAGGCGCGTTGGACATTTTTTAAGATGGGAAAAGACCATTGAACTCGTGACACTGATACCGAAACCGAAACCTGTGTTTTAAGTTTTGGGCATTATAAAGACATCAACGCGCGGTACATTTTCTTTGAGAAGAATGACCTTCAAACATATTTATAAAATTAAGTACTATGCTTTTTCAAGTTTTCACTTCTGTCGGCAGTCCTGGAATGTCACTGTTTTTTTTATTAGTCCTTAATGTCCCACTACTCTCACTGCTGGGCAAAGGCCTCCTTCCGTTCTCTTTCTACCTCTCTCTGTCCTAAGCTGCCAAGGATCAATCTTTATGAAAGGAGTCCAGGTCATCCCACCATCTCCATCTGGGCCTGCCGCGATATCGTTTGCACCCACTGTAGATTCTCATTAGTGAAAGAATTGTCGGAATCGGATCAGTAGTTCCCAAGATTACCCCATAGCCCTACATACAAACTCACAAATTTTACCTAGATTGCGCCAAATAGAAGCCAACCCCAACATAGTTAATTGCAACATAGTGGATTTGCCTAGGCAAATGATGATTATATATTTATCTTTCCCTTAATCTATATTCGATCGTTTCTTTGTCATTTCTCTATTCACAATCCAAAGTAAAGTATTAAAGCAACCAAATAGCTTACCAATAGGCTGCAACTTCAAACACAGCACATGGACTTCGCTACCGAACTTTGCTTCTAAAAGCTGGTGGCCATACGCACTGCAGATGGTATGGTGCAGGGTTGTGATGTCCACTCCAGTCACCGTGATGAGCAGACAGGCACTGACCACTAGCACAGAGGACATGGCATACAATTTTGAATTTTACCAGTCCATTTCCAAAATGTTTATGAGTGTTATATGTTACTGTCAGTATGACAGCCGTTTAGTTTTTCTGGTTGACTTTTTGGAGTCTGAAAAGTTTTCAATTGAAAAGGTAAGAGAGAGAGAGTGTCACCCAAAAATTCGTACAAAAATTTTTGTTTAGCAGTTTTTGCATAAAATAATGACAGTTGCGGAAATTTAACAATTAATATTACTTATTTAGAATATCTTTGTTGCAAAACAAAAAAAAGTAGGCCAAAATCACTTTTTTTTTAGGATGTATTAAATTACTATTAGAAAAATTTTTGTACGAACTTTTGGGTTACACTCTTTAAGTAGGAATATCTTGGGAAGGGTTAAAGTAAGGACGGTAGGTCTCATAGTGTTATCTGTCGGAATAACCCTAGACTACCTCCCCTTAACGGCTCCGCCACTATTTTCCAGTCACCCTGTATAATGCACATAACACTTCAATTACACGGAGAGCAGCGGTGGTACAGTGGTAACGGCCGCGACTTACGAGTATAGGTATAGGTCGGGGGTTCGACCCCAAGTTACTTTAATTAGTAAATTCACTTTACTTTGTGTAAATTATTTCATCACCACTGCTCTCAAAACGGTGAAGGAAAACATCGTGAAGGAACCGGCATGTCCTAGAACCAAAAATTCGAAGATATGTGATATCTACCAACCCGCTCTGGATCCGCGTGGTGGGTTATGGCCCATTCGCTCTCACCGAGAGGAGGCCTGTGTCTCAGCAGTGGGAACATTATAGGCTGATCATGCACTTCAATTACTGTCAAGTTTTTTTTTCTTTTTAAAAAAACGTTGCCCCACACTAGGAATTACTCCTGTATCGTGGGTGCGTTTACAAACATTTAAATTCACATACACCAAACAGCCAGACCCGGAACAACTACCTGTAGGCAATACAAATATTTGTTCTGTGCGGGAATCGAACCCGCGACACGCTGCGCAGCAGTCGATCGCTCAGCCACGGCGCCAACCGTGTCATCACTTACTAATGACCTAATTGAGCTGTCGCATTGTATTATTCAATTGCTATTTTCATGGCGACAGGCTCGTATAATTTGAATAATAATTAAATTCTGTTTAAATAAACGTGTCTTCGCCTTATAGTGTAAGTGATGGACATGTGCGTCTGGTTGTTGCACAGGGCTATTCAAAACTGGTTTTATATTAGTTATACTGTATACCTAATAGTAATTATTTACTTCCGGAGTGATTGAGATGAGATTAGGTACGTACCTAATTAACAAATCCGAAATTAGAGTTACCTGTTGGTCAAAAACTGACTCTTTGAAGGTGATTAATCTTAGGAAAGTAGCGAAATAAGCTGTTACACTATAAAATTATTTATATAAAGGTTTACCAACTAAATACATACACACCATTAATCATAATAGGTATCCCTACCCACTTAATTATATCAACTATTGATAATGATTGTGTCTTTTTCTATCTTAATTATAAGAAAGCACGAAACGATTAGGTAGGTACATTATACAAAAGATAATAAGATCACAATATATATCATTGTAATAAGGTATACAAAAAAGTGTGTCTAATAAATAATAATTTCTAATGGACCATTATAATTTTCTAAAGTTTTCTCTCATTCGGGATCCTTTTTCACCAAAGCAAAAATATTTCAGAAATCAGAAAATACATTTTTTTGTCGTCTATAATAATTGCATTACAAAATGCAAATTAATTTGTCGTCTTTATTATGCGCTAGGGCATATTATAATTCCAGGTCATAATTGCTCCTTTGAACAACTATGCTGTATATTGGCTTTAATTAATGTGATTGATAATGATAATACTACGATCATACACGTGTGGATCCAACATAGGTACCTATTATCTTTAATGAGTAAATTAAAAGTACATACAATTCTACCTATTTGTCTAATTACAACTCAAATGTAGTTCGAAGTAATATTGCTGATTCTTTGTTGAATGTTTTTAAATCTTTAAACCACAAAGCGTTTCATGAGTCTCTTTAATCTTAAGGCTCAAAATACAAACGGCTTGACTAACTTTGAGGCTAGAAAGGTGACTACCGAGATGACGACTAATCAAAGCAGCAAAAAAAGCAAGGAAAGAAAAAAAAGAAGAAAAAGAAAGAAGAAGAAGAAGGGAAGCATGGAAAAGACATGTTGCGCCGACCCCAAATAAATTGGAATAAGCGCAGGAGAATGATGATGAACTTCATAAGCATGCGCATAAGTACGTTAGAAAGCCAATTCTCGTAATTTAAAACGGTCGAAATGTAGTCGCAGTCTCATCTGGGCGACAAAAAAATGTCAAAAATTTAGGGAAATTAGAGGTATTTTTGACAGATTGAGACTGAGATCTGAGGGGCAACTATTGTACGCCCTAAGGGCGGGACAAAGCTGATCACAATTTCATTATTTATGATCTGTATTATGTACCTACCGATGATCCACAATATAAGATATTGATTGAGAAATGCCTGTAAATTCCTAATATTTTTGACAAGTTTTTAACATTGATTGTCACTCGGATAAGATTGCGACTAGATTTTGAAAGATTTTAATTACTGGAATATGCCTTAAACTGAATGTTCTTCAAATTACGAGATTTGCCCCTCTAAAGATGCAGATAGATGATATGTGAGGCTCATCTATTTAAGACTTTGTACTCTAGCACTTTCTAGTGTACTTACCTATAATTTTAAGGTTAGGTATTTAAATAAAAATAAAACCCCTATTCCTCAAATATCATTCTAATTGTACGAGTATTTACAAATTAAAAGAGACAGACCCACGTCAAAAGCCGGTAGCCCCTATTCTCTCGTTGGCGCTAACTATATATAAAGTAATTAGCTCACGTAAAGAATCGTAAGCTCACTTACGCCGAAGCACCGTCGTGTGACGAACATTAGAGCGACAGCCTGCTAATGACAAGCAGGCAGGCCTCACCCTCAGATATTGGTAACCCACAGATGTATAGACGTGGATCGTACAAGGAATTGTTGTAGCAAGCGCGTATGGATTGCATGTAAGCTTTAGAACGGGTTTATGAAAAATTTATGGAATCGTTACGATTTTTTCAAAAAGTTTTGGACTGCGATGGAAGAACTCCCAAGATTTTCCATGCAGAGCAACAAGCTTTGGTAAATAATTTAAATCTAAGAAGTTCATAGCTCCAACGATAAAGTTAACAATGAATTTGAGTTTTTTTATTATGGAATTACTTCTCGCAGTTGAATCTAGGAGGTTGTCGTCTGCTTACCGAACTTGCATGTGGGCAAACCTAACAATTCCAGGGCATACACTACATAATGTCAGACACCTTCCGTTATCTACGATTCTCTATATCTGTGAGGCTACCTTTTCTACATTGTCTAAGGCATTAGATTCCAGGAACGGAAATAGAGGTTCTTTTTTTAGAATTGTGACTAAGATAGCTAAGTTTTAACACCTCGCGCTTCTAACGGTGGGAGAATACAAAGATTAAGGAAAGCTTAGGAAAGGAATTATCATTATATTTAGCAAGCCTATTCGTGACCGGTAGATTTGGAGCTTTTAATTTAAAAAAATCTTTAGCATTTTTTAGACTTGGAAAAGCTAGCATTTTGGGTTCATGAAAATCTGTGTGAGCATACTGACCGTTTTTTTTAACTGACTGAGCTATTAACAGAAAAATATTATTGGGTTTATCTATCAACAGTGCGATTCTGTAACCATCTCACCGTGAAAACTTAGGTGAAGTGAGCGTGGAGTGAGCTGTCAATAGTGTCAATTCCTAGCAAAAACAAACTCACTTTACCTAAGTTGTCACGGTGAGATTTTTACAGAATCGACCGGCTGGAGTTACTCAGTGGCAGCTCGGAGTTTGGATTTGTGCCCGGTTGATGACAATAGGCTTGCCCCCTATTACATGGGACTTATAACTGGTGAAATATGGGTGTACTACAGTTCCCTTTTCTTAACCCTGCGGTCCTTAGCCGGTCGATTCTGTAAAAATCTCACCGTGGAAAACTTAGGTGAAGTGAGTTTGTTTTTGTTATGAATTGACACTATTGTCAGCTCACTCCACGCTTACTTCACTTAAGTTTTCACGATGAGATTTTTACAGAATAGCACCCCTGGTGCGATGTTTTGTTATGACAGAAAAATACAATAATATTGGTGCTTTGTCAGGTAGGCACTATCGCGATACATTATACATAGGTAGTTATGTATGTACTAGAAGAGTCATTACAGTTAAGAAGAAATAAATTCTTAATCACTCAGATTACACTAGCTGACCCTCTCACAAAAAGTAGTACCACATTTTCATTTATCACTTACACATAAATCTATGATAAAAGTACCGTTGGCATTATGGTACCGCTACAAAGTGCCATCTGTTGTAAGTTATGTGAAATCTCTGCGATAATTTATCGGCGCAAAACATGAATAGGTAGGCGCCTGTGCTTGCGCCACGTTTTTGCACGCGATCCTGTCTATTTTTAACTGGCAACACTTAGGACTATAATTAGGAAAAGGTTGTGTCTCACGCTTTATTTTTTTTAGGGTGCGCAGGATTCTGAGTAATGGTAGCGGCTGACCGCTAAAGCTTCGCACTGATGCACTACATCTAGTTGTGCAGGTATGCACTCCTGCAGTGCACAGGACATGAAAATAAAGTATTTATCTAAAATTATTTATCTATAAGTAAAATTACTTATAGCTATAATATAATTATATTATTTATTTGTGCACAATTTATTACCATATGGGCTGATTTTTCAATAGTCAGATATGTCTTAACTGAAGAGTAAATATTACCGTTTGACAGCTTTTGTACAGAAAATATATCAAACTGTCATATTTATTCTTCAGATAAAAGTTATCTGACTATTGAAAAATCAGCCTTTAGTGTAGGTACTGTTGACATTACAATATAATTATAAGTCCGCCAGTAGGTAACAGTCACAATACCCGCCGCACTAGAATTCATAAAGCTGGGTCATCGTCATATCTACTGTCAAGCGTAAAATGGCAGGTTTAGTTTCAACCGAAACAACCAGCAGCCTTCTGAGCTTTTAAAGAGTTTTACGAAACGACCTTTTGGGGCAACTACTCCAGAAATGCTCTTAGAATCAATTCTATTTTTTTGTAAATTTTGACGTTCAACAGTGTCTTTTATGCGCCTATCCATACTAATATTATAAATTCGAAAGTAACTCTGTCTGTCTGTATGTTACCTTTTCACGCCTAAACCACTGAACGGATTTCGATAAAATTTGGCAGAGAGATAGTTTGCATCCCAGGGAAGGACATAGGATAGTTTTTATCTACATACCTCGCGGACGAAGCCGCGGGCGGAAGTATAGTTCTAAATAAATAAAACAAAGTCGGGTTAGTTACATTACACCCAAAGAAAATAGTCACACACATAGCCACATAGTCTTTGGTTACACCATTTAGAACTCAAGAACGGCTGGACCGATTTTTATGATCATTATTTGTTAGATTTGTCTCCGCCCCGAATAGCTATATAAGCAATAAAAGAATTAAGATAAAAATTCATTTTCTCATACATTTTGTATGGAACGGTTTTTTATATGATATCTCGAGAACACTGATTTCGGTAATGATTCTAAGGCGGTACGAAATTCGGCGGGTCAGCTAGTTTGAAATAAATGATTTGACTTTTACTTAGGATGTAGGAACCCTACGTCCGTTTTCAATAACATGCCTAAATAAATACCTAAAGCCGCACTGATGGATTTTAACGCTCAGCTTAGCGCAAGATGTATCCAAATCCAAAATCCACTTTTAGGAGGTAGAGGTAGGTACTTTAGGACTAATAAGGGATGCGAATAAAATTAAGTAAGTGTAATAGTGGTTCCGAGGATCCTAAATCATTACAATAATCAGCCTACCATGCTCCCACTGCTGGGTCACAGGCCTCCTCTCTGTGAGAGGGAGAGTGGGCCATATTCCAACACGCGGGCCTAGTGCGCGAGAATGTCATATGTCTTGGGTTTTCTTGGTTCTTGGACATGCCGGTTTTCTCACGATGTTTTCCTTCACCGCTTTGAGACCAGTGGTGTTGAAATAATTTACACAAAGTAAAGCACGAAATCATCTGGGTTCGAACTCGCGACCTAAAACTCTTAAGTCGGGGCCGACTCCACTTGGTCACCATTGCTCCTGGCTAGACAATGATCCTCGAAAAAAGGTTAAAGCTCTGCAGCACTACCTACTGAAAATCAATTATTCTTTAATAAAAATCTATTAATTCCTCTTCTATTTTTCTAACTTTATCGAATTTTATTGACTGGCCCACTGCCTCAAATCAAATTTTATTGGTACGGCCATAGCTTGAACTTGAGATTACAGTTCTAAACAAATACAGGCCGGTTGGCGGGAAGTCAGTTGTCGGCCATTCGGCTTCAGTACCGGGCGACGAGCGGTGGCCCGCGCTTTTTATAATCTGTGCATTTTCGTAAGATATAGTGCCAAGTTAAAAAAAAAAGTAAATATGTTGAAGTATACGATTAAGAAATATTGTGCGGAAGGAAGTAAATTCAACCAGATTGTGATTGCTAGTTTGAGTAAGTTTTAGTTTTAATATATCCTTTTATTTTAATTTTTTGGCAGAGTCCTTACTGTTCCACTGCCGAGAAAGTTTTCCTCAATAATTTAAAATAATTACGGAACTAGAGGCGGGTAATCGATTTAATGGTTTTAATTTTGTTAGAAATTTTTATTTTTCTTAATAGCTAGCCATTTTAGTATATATAATGTTAATGTTTATATAATGTTATTAGTACTTATAGTTAGTTAGTCATTTAATTTAGAGCTGAGTTTTCCAACGCCAGAAAATTTAATCCGAGGAATAATTTTGAATTTATAACAGTTCTACCACACAAAATCTGTCAGACGTCAATTTAATTCTACGAATAAAAATTATGTGTCGATTGAAAAATTGACCCTGAATAAAAGATATCTGTCAATATAATCTATACTAATATTATAAAGCTGAAGAGTTTGTTTGTTTGTTTTTTTGTTTGTTTGAACGCGCTAATCTCAGGAACTACTGGTTCGAATAGAAAAAATATTTTTGTGTTGCATAGTCCATTTATCGAGGAAGGCTATAGGCTATATAACATCACGCTACGTCCAATAGGAGCGGAGCATCAATGAAAAATGATACAAAAACGGGAAAAATATTCCTTTTGAGAGCTTTCGTTGCGTACTCTGCGTAAACGGTTAAAGTTACGCAAAAATCATGTATGACGGAATCGTTTCCCTTTAAAAGTTCTAAAAAAAAGTCCGCGGCAGCATATGTCTATCTTTTAAGGTTTACTCACTATAACCTTTTTTATTGTAATCAAATTTCTTCTAAACTTATGCATTATTTGCGCAGGTTTTTTTATAAACATGATATTAATTCTTATCAAAACAAGTATTTAATTTTGAATAAAATTGCCCTTGACATCATTTGATTTCAATGAATATCTTAGGAGTTGCATAGTTTACAAGTTATATAGTTGAACTTCAAAAAAGGAGGAGGTTCTCAATTCGGATGTTTCTATTTTTTATTTTGTATGTATATTCGGGCACAACTCTCTCATATTGGATTTGCAAAATTATGTATAATATGTATATTCGGGCATAACTCCCTCATATTAAGATGCAAAATTTTTTTTGTTCGAAATAGATTTATTCCGGAATGGTCCCATTTAAACATAAATATCTGATGATGAGTTTCGGAGACAGACAACGGAACTCTTCAATAAATGCCAGCAAATCAACCGCGATTGCTGCTATAGCATATGTAGGTATGCATTGTTTACGCAATCACACAACATAACATTACGCCTGTACCTTTTAAGGGGGTAGGCAGATGTTTTCAATAGCTTACTGTCACTGATATTCATATACCAAGTAGTGTTATATGAATTTGTTTGGGGTAGGCAGGTACAACTAAAAAGTGATAAATAAAAACGTTTTAACAAAAAAAAAACAACCGACTTCCAAAAAAATACTACAAAGTGAAAAATAACTTCAATTTCGAAAGTCGGTGTCAAAAAACGAAAATACAGAACCAACGACACCGACTTCCGAAATTAAAGTTATTTTTCACTTTGTATTTTTTTGGAAGTCGGTTGTTTTTTTTTTTGTAATAAAGTTTTTAGTAGGTTTTTTCCTGAAATTACCGCGGGTGAAACGTCTGATATATATCAGCGCACAGCCTAAACCACTGATCCTAAAGACATGAAATTTGGAGGGTGTGTTCTTTGTGAAGAGTAGGTATCCACTAAGACAGGGTTTTTAGAAATTCCACCCCTAATAGGGTGAATGAGGGGAGGGTGAAATTTCACGCGGTCGAAGTCGCGGGCAGAAGCTAGTTCTTATAATATAATAATAATTAATATTGTTGCGCGCCGCAAATAATGCTTGATACATGGCGACATTAGTTACCACTAGCGCCATCTAGTATCGGGTAGCGGAACTAGTACCTTGGTACTAGGACCTTGACCCTACTTGACCTTTTTGTAAGTACTAGTAATTCCGAGAACTATCGACGTCGAGTCAGTCGGGACCGGTATGTACTCGAACGTTCTAGATGTTTATGTACTAGCTCTGCGGCACTATATAAGGCCGGGTGGGCCGCGAGACACACATAGTTTCGATTAAGCGATACGAGCGATAACATCGAAAGCGATATTCGAGTGCGACTTAAGAGTGATCAGTAAGTGCAATTGTGTTTCTTAATTAGTGTGTTTGACTTGTAATTAGTGTTGGTGAGTAAAGTGTCATTTTTTTGGTTATTAAATCGGCAGTTTTTATTGTCACGAACCCCAAGCTCGTAACAATTGGTGTCAGAAGCGAGGGATAAAATCATGCCGATTTTACCCAAAGACGACATGGAGGGTATCCGTACCCGGAGTCAACGCCAGCAAGAGACGGACCAGAGGCGATTTGGTGGAGCAATGCCACAGGGGTCGGAAGGCCAGCTACCGACCACGGAGGCCGGCCCGTCCACAGCTGCTCCAGCATCATCAGCACCAGATTTTGCTGCTCTGATGATGATGCTGCAGGAGCAGGCTCGCCGACAGGAGGAACAGGCTCGTCGACTGGAAGAACAGCTCCAGCGGGACAAGGAGGAACAGGCCCGCCGACAGGAGGAACAGGCTCGCCGACAGGAGAAACAGGCTCGTCGATTGGAAGAACAGCTCCAGCGGGACAAGGAGGAACAGGCCCGCCGACAGGAGGAACAGGCCCGCCGACAGGAGGAATAGGCTCGCCGACAGGAAGAACAGGCTCGTCGGTTGGAGGAACAGCTCCAGCGGGACAAGGAGGAACAGGCCCGCCAACAGGAGGAGCAGGCGCGTCGCCAGGAAGAGCAGATGCTCCTTATAAAGGACCTTCACGCTACCTTCGGGAAAGACATGAAGGAGGTGAAGGATAAGGTTGCTCAACATGACACCCGCCTGTCGGAAGCTGAAATCCGAATCGACCAAGTGAAAAACCAGATGGACAACGTGATGGCTGACGTGAAGGAAACCGTGATGGCTGACGTGAAGGAAACCGTGATGGCTGACGTGAAGAAAACGCTGGATTACCTGAAACTGGGTGATAGAATCGCAGCTCCCGTAGCTACAACACCTTCGCTACGTGGATTCAAAGTGCCACCGTTCGACGGAACTTCTTCCTGGTCGGCCTACAAAATCCAGTTTGAGGCAGTCATGAAGGCGAACGGGTGGAATAAAAGTCAGGCCATGACTGCCCTCACCCTGGGCTTGCGCGACCAGGCCTTAACTGTTCTGGAAGCTCTCGGTAAGGAAGTGACTTACGAGCAGCTCCTTGAGGCATTGGAGGCTCGGTATGGCGACGCTCACCTAGAACACGTGTTCCGTGCGCAGCTCAAGGATCGCGTGCAACGCAGCAATGAAAACCTGCAGCAGTGGGCCCTGGAAGTGGAGAAGCTGGTTCGCAAAGCTTACCACTCCGTACCTGCGCTTATTGATGGGAACCTGGTGCAGGCATTCATCGACGGCATCCGCGACCTTGAAGTTAGAGCTGCTGTGAGGCTCGGTCACCACGGGACGCTGAAGGACGCCTTGGCACATGCACTGGAGGTGGAAGCTGTGCGGCAAGATCATCGTTCCCATCGCGTCAGGGAGGTTGCAGCGGCTACAGTTCGCGAGCGCAGTAAAGGATACAGCCCTAGGTGCTACGGCTGTGGGGAAAGGGGCCACCTTCGATCCAGTTGCCCTAAGCGAACTGCAGAAAGAGAAGATAGCAGATCTCCAGAGGGCAGTGCGGCTAACAGCACCGCCCAACACCAGCAGCAGGGAAACGAGTAATAGCCAGGACTGCGGGGCGGGTGCTGGCTGATGTTCAAGGAGCCCCAAGGATTTCGATCACACAAACCCATGATGGGAATAGCCTAATCATCAAGGGCGAGGTCAACGGAACGCCGTGTAAGCTGACCATAGATACTGGAGCCTCTCGTACGGTCGTCAGTTCCCAACTTATAAGTCGGTTCCTTGGGGACTCCGCACACAACCGAGAACACATTAATTTGGTTACAGCCACCGGTCAGCGCATACCCGTCCATGGAGAGAAGAAGATAGAGTTGAAGCTAGGCAACAGAATCTACCTGCATAATGTCATCGTGGCTGATATAATGGACGATTGCATCCTGGGCCTTGACTTTATGAGGAAGAATTGTTGCGAGATTGACGTCAAGCAAGGTGTTTTGAAATGTGGACAAGAGGAACTTTTCGTGGAAGGGGCGTTACCAGGAAATGTGTACAGCCTTAAGAAGATTGTTCTTCCGCCGAGATCGGAAACGATTGTGCCGGTTAGTCTTCCTCGGAATCCTGGTCAAACTCATCGTTGTGTACTCGTGGAAAGGGTAGACAATGACCTTCCATGGAAAGTGGCACGAACTTTGGTCAGAGCCACCAACATCTCAGGGGTACGTGTGCTGAACCTATGTGATCAGGAACACATTATAGAAAAAGGCACACTAGTTGGTACTTGCGAGGAAGTGGATTGGTTGCGTCGATGCCAATATCTATCGACTGGGACCCTCAGCAAGGATGCACCAACGAGAGTGACCACCCTTTTAGAAGACTGCCGCAGCGCTCTGTCCCAAAGTGAAATGGTCAAGGCTAAGAAGATGTTACTGAAGTACGCCAATGTTTTCTCGTCCAACGATGCTGACATCGGAAAGACTGGCATAGTTCAACACAAAATAAACACAGGAGAAGAATTGCCTATCCGTCAGCGGCCAAGGAGATTGCCGGTAGCACGTGAAAAGGAAGTGGAAACCATGATTGAGGGAATGGTGAAGGATGGTGTTATTGAACCTTCATCTAGTCCATGGTGTTCACCTGTAGTGCTGGTAAGAAAGAAGGACGGCAGCATGCGGTTTTGTGTTGACTATCGTCGTCTGAACGACGTTACGAAGAAGGACAGCTACCCTTTGCCAAGAATTGATGACACGCTGGACATGCTTACTGGCGTAAAGTGGTTTAGCACGCTGGACCTGAAAAGTGGCTACTGGCAAGTTGAAATTGATCCTAAGGACAAGGAGAAAACTGCATTCTCGACAGGAAAGGGTCTGTGGCAATTTAAAGTTATGCCGTTTGGATTGTGCAATGCTCCGGCAACGTTTGAAAGGTTGATGGAACTTGTACTTACCGGGCTAATTGGCGATGCATGCCTGGTCTACTTGGATGACATCATCATCGTAGGCCGTACGTTTGAAGAACATCTACAGAACCTGGAACGCGTGCTCATGAAGATCCAGAGTGCCAACCTCAAGTTAAGTCCGAAGAAGTGTTCACTATTCAAACGACAAGTTAGCTTTTTGGGATATGTCGTGTCCGAAGAAGGTATCCGCACGGACCCAGAGAAAATCGCCGCTGTCAAGGATTGGCCAGTTCCAAAAGACAAGACGCAGGTCAGAGCATTTTTAGGTTTGTGCTCTTATTATCGGCGATTTGTCAAGAACTTTGCAGATATAGCCAAACCCCTGCATAAGCTAACCGAGGAGAAGCGACATTTCTGCTGGGATGATAGTTGTGACATCGCATTCCAGGAGCTAAAGGACCGTCTGTGCAAAACACCTATTTTGGGGTACCCTGATGCGGGAAAGGAATTTATAGTTGACACAGACGCAAGTGACATAGGACTTGGCGGTGTGTTGTCCCAACGGAATGGTGATCAAGAGGTTGTGATAGCGTACTTCAGCAAGTCGTTGTCAAAGCCGGAAAGGAACTATTGTGTTACGAGACGGGAACTGCTTGCTGTGGTAAAGTCATTGCAGTATTTTAGCAAATATCTTCTGGGGCGGAAATTCCACTTACGAACTGACCATGCTGCACTGAAATGGCTATTGCAGTTCAAAAACCCAGAAGGACAAGTTGCAAGATGGATTGAACTACTGCAGGAATACGACTTCGTGGTCGAACATCGCAGCGGAAAATCTCATGGCAACGCAGATGCATTGTCAAGAAGACCTTGTCCTGAAGACTGCAAGCATTGTACTAGGCAGGAGAGTAAGGAAGTGGTACCTGTGAGGATGCTTAAGACAGACCTCAACAACGAGTGGAAGGAAAGCCTACAACGTGCACAGCAGGAAGATTCAGACATCAAGCCGATTCTGGAGTGGATGAAGGCCAGAGCTCCTAAGCCCAGGTGGAGCGACGTCTCAGCGATGAGTTCGGTCACAAAAAGCTATTGGGCCCAATGGGACAGCTTGGTGGTTCAGGATGGAGTCCTGTGCCGTAAATGGGAAAATGCTCGAGGCGACAGCTGTCATTTGCAAATGGTTGTCCCTAAAGCTCAAGTACCGGATGTTCTACAGCTGTACCATAATGGTTGTTCAGGAGGTCATCTGGGAGTAAAACGGACTCTACTGAAGATACGAGAACGGTTTTACTGGGTCCACTGTCGGGACGATGTCGAGGATTGGTGTCGCAAATGTACAAGTTGTGCAGCTGTAAAGGGACCTCAGACTCGTAGTAGAGGTGCATTGAAATTGTACAATGTTGGTGCACCATGGGAGAGGATAGCCCTTGACGTTGCGGGGCCGTTTCCGGAGAGTGAAAGTGGTAACACGTATTTCATGGTTGTGATGGATTACTTCACGAAGTGGCCGGAAGTCTTCGCCATTCCAAATCAAGAAGCTTCGACAGTTGCGGATAAATTGGTTCATGAAGTCTTCTGTCGTTTTGGAGTACCTTTGGAGATTCACAGTGATCAAGGAAGGAATTTTGAGTCCCAAATATTCCAGGAAACTTGTCGAGTTATGGGTACTCATAAAACAAGAACTACTTCCTACCACCCACAATCGGATGGAATGGTGGAACGATTTAACCAGACACTGGAGAGGTACCTAGCAAAAGTTGTGGAAAATCGGCAACGAGATTGGGACAAGCACATACAACCGTTTTTGCTGTCATATCGAAGCGCTGTTCACGAAAGTACATCGGTGACGCCTGCTTTCGCAAACTTCGGAAGAGAACTACGGCTACCTGCAGACCTGATCACCGGAATACCACCTGATGCCCCACGCAGTGTAACTGATTATGCGAATGATTTGCGGAACAAAATGAATGACATTTATGAGCACGTCAGACAATCGGGCCAGCAAATGTCTGAAAAGATGAAAACCCGTTATGACAGCAAAATGAACAATAAAGGGTTCGACGAAGGTTCACTGGTGTGGTTGCACAATCCAGTCCGCAGCAAAGGGAAATCTCCTAAGCTTCAAGCTAAATGGGACGGACCGTACCGGATTGTGACAAAGATCAATGATGTAACCTACCGGATACAGAAAGGTGCAAGAGGTGCTCCTAAGATCGTCCATGTGGATCGACTGGCGCGTTATTATGGGGCCAATAATGCTCGGGACGAGCATGTCTAAGGAGGGGGCAGTGTTGCGCGCCGCAAATAATGCTTGATACATGGCGACATTAGTTACCACTAGCGCCATCTAGTATCGGGTAGCGGAACTAGTACCTTGGTACTAGGACCTTGACCCTACTTGACCTTTTTGTAAGTACTAGTAATTCCGAGAACTATCGACGTCGAGTCAGTCGGGACCGGTATGTACTCGAACGTTCTAGATGTTTATGTACTAGCTCTGCGGCACTATATAAGGCCGGGTGGGCCGCGAGACACACATAGTTTCGATTAAGCGATACGAGCGATAACATCGAAAGCGATATTCGAGTGCGACTTAAGAGTGATCAGTAAGTGCAATTGTGTTTCTTAATTAGTGTGTTTGACTTGTAATTAGTGTTGGTGAGTAAAGTGTCATTTTTTTGGTTATTAAATCGGCAGTTTTTATTGTCACGAACCCCAAGCTCGTAACAATATATTCTTCACATGATCTGACCCAGGTTATGTCTGGACTTTAAAAGAGACTGTGACCTCTGAGTTTGTTTCGGCCTTTCTTTACAGACTAGTCAAATAGGTAACGCCGACCTCATCTCGTTTTTTTTTTAAATATGATTGACGTGTAAATGTTGTACAAACCTATTTACAGAAATAAAATCATTTATCAATAACATTTATCAATTAAAACCAAAAAAAGCCTAAAGCCTTCTTCGGTATCAGTTTTTTGTTGATTTAAACTACGTTGGTCTCGTGATCGCAAGCGCGACTCCAGTGCGTGAGGTCCTGGGTTCTCGTTTCCCAAGTGGGGCAAAGTATTATTGAGTTTATTCGTACACTATTTACACTCAGAACTAAATTAGAATAAAGCGATTTTTTGTTAATTAATTACCAAATTTAATTTATCTCTAAACTATACTTAGCTACTTACCTACGTTAAACACGAAAATATACCTTCTTACATAAAAAAGTTCTTATGAAACACATTTTACGAATTATGCATGAAAACATCATTAGGTATGATTTGGTTAACACTACGTAAACGGACAATCAGGCATTACGTATAGGTAATGTTTAGTAAATATCAAACCTATGGGAAAGTTATTTTTTAATACAGTTGCTCAAAAAGTGGCGTATTGCAGGGACGTATAGCGTTCGGGATGTGGTCTATTACATACTCGTGCTTTTTTTTTACCTTTCCCGAACTCGTGCGTTCTCTTTCCCAACTGTCAAAATAATTTCTATTAAAAAGAAAAACCAACCATGAAGTTTTTACTAAAAAAATCATAGAAGTTTTTATGATTCATGCAAATACGTATATTTCTAAAAAGAAGCTACTAATTTGTTTGAATATCAGATTTAATGATTTGATTGAATGAGTTAGGTTAGGTTTCATTTCATTTTATCTCATTAAATTTCATATCAATAAAAAAATTCTACTGAAGACTTGGCTGTATGGGCATAGTTCCCTTTGCCTACCAGAATGGGTGAAGAAAAAAAATCTCTGCTTATATTCTACGGTTGGCGCCATTGGTTAGTTGAGTTTATTGTGTTTTTATTATTTTATTAAATTGCTTCATTTTTTCGCAACTGTATTAAAATAGTATATTTCATTACTAGTGCGGAAAGGTTGTCATTGCAAAGAGTTCCTACAAATGTCTACCCGAGCCGAGGCGCAGCCGAAGGCGAGGGTTGACACTCGGAACAAGTTGCAATGACGGTTTCGCACGTGTACTGAACGACTATTTTTAATACAGTTGCGAAAAAATGAAGCAATTTAATAAAATAATAAAAACACAATAAACTCAACTAACCAATGGCGCCAACCGTAGAATATAAGCAGAGATTTTTTTTCTTCACCCATTCTGGTAGGCAAAGGGAACTATGCCCATACAGCCAAGTCTTCAGTAGAATTTTTTTATTGATATGAAATGAAAATGAAATTTAATGAGATGAAATGAAATGAAACCTAACCTAACTCATTCAATCAAATCATTAAATCAAATATTGAAACAAATTAGTAGCTTCTTTTTCTTCTTAGAAATATACGTATTTGCATGAATCATAAAAACTTCCATGATTTTTTTTAGTAATAACTTCATGGTTGGTTTTTCTTTTTAATAGACATTATTTTGACAGTTGGGAAAGAGAACGCACGAGTTCGGGAAAGGTAAAAAAAAAGCACGAGTATGTAATAGCCCACATCCCGAACGCTATACGTCCCTGCAATACGCCACTTTTTGAGCAACTGTATTAAAAAATAATAAAAACACAATAAACTCAACTAACTAATGGCGCCAACCGTAGAATATAAGCAGAGATTTTTTTCTTCACCCATTCTGGTAGGCAAAGGGAACTAGCCCATACAGCCAAGTCTTCAGTAAAATTTTTTTATTGATATGAAATGAAAATGAAATTTAATGAGATGAAATGAAATGAAACCTAACCTAACTCATTGAATAAAATCATTAAATCTGATATTGAAACAAATTAGTAGCTCCTTTTTAGAAATATACGTATTTGCATGAATCATAAAAACTTCTATGAATTTTTTTAGTAAAACTTCATGGTTGGTTTGTCTTTTAATAGACATTATTTTGACAGTTAGGAAAGAGAACGCACGAGTTCGGGAAAGGTAAAAAAAAGCACGAGTATGTAATAGCCCACATCCCGAACGCTATAAGTCCCTGCAATACGCCACTTTTTGAGCAACTGTATTAAAAATAGTCGTTCAGTACACGTGCGAAACTGTCATTGCAACTTGTTCCGACTGTCAACACTCGCATTCGGCTGCGCCTTCGGCTGCGCCTCGGCTCGGGTAGACATTTGTCGGAACTCTTTGCAATGACAACCTTTCCGCATTTGTAATGAAATATACTATTTCGATAACTCTCCAACTTTGTTTACGTACCTGCAGTGCGATTCTGTAACCATCTCACGGTGAAAACTTAGGTGAAGTGAGCGTGGAGTGAACTGTCAATAGTGTCAATTCCTAGCAAAAACAAAATCACCTAAGTTTTCACGGTGAGATTTTTACAGAATCGACCGGCTGATTGTTGATATTTTCGCGATGCATGAGATGGAGATGGACGAGATGGACGCAAAAGTAGATCTATTTTGCTGAGGAGTATGTTGCGACATTTTTGTTCCAAAGTAAAACACTGGAAAATGGTGAAAGGCAGGCGATTTGGGGGACTGTTAAATTAATTTTTGTATTGATATTAAGTAGGCACTTACTAGGGCTGGCGTTCTGTAGTTTTTGCCTACTCACATGGAAAGGTGTGAGTTTATGTATGTATGTTTATTATACAGTTGAAGTCAGAAGGCAGTCTTCTCATGTAAAAGCGGCGATAGTCCAAAGGTTAGGCGTCAATTTGACGAGCGAGGGGTCATACTCACAAGTTCACAACCGGTGCACTTTTATGGGCAGTTAAAGTGGCTACTACCATTGGAGACTGTGTTGTATTCCATGTTACGAGTTATTTTTTTAATATCCACTCATCGTGTTCAGTTATTCAAGCATGATGGATTATTTACATAATTTCATTCATTAAAACCATGAGTAAAGTTTCATATTTGAAACCGCTTGCTTTGTAACACAATGGTCTTCTGGAAAATGACATTTTGATGCTATACTATCTCGAATGTTCACTGTTCAGTGTTCTCTTCAATGTTTTTATTATACCTTACAGCGGTGCCGTGTCTCAGGTGTACAATTCATTGGATTTTCCCCGAAAAAAAAACAGCATGACACATGCAATCTTCTCAACATGCATTTTTGCGTAGCATAGAGAAAGCTGCAGCGGTGGCGCAGTGGTAACGGCCTCGACTTACGAGTGAGGTCGTGGGTTCGAACCCTGACAGGCGCTTTATTTTGTGTAAATTGTTTCATCGCCATTGCTCTCAAAACGGTGAAGGAAAACATTCTGAGGATACCGGCGTGTCGTAGAACCAAAAATTAGAAGACGTGACATCTACCAAACGACACTGGGCCCGCGTGGTGGATTACAGCCCACTCCCTTTCGTGGAGAGGAGGCCTGTGTCCCAGCAGTGGGAACATTATAGGCTGATTATCCTTATAGAGAAAGCTAGACGAAACTTTGGCTAATGAATACTGCATGATAAAATGGATAAAGCAATAAGGGTGTTCCTCAACTCTGCACTGATGATTAAATCAGTAATGACGTAAACAATCATAGTTCGACTATTCCGAATCAAAAACATACCTGTACCTGATCTACCTATATCTGACAAAAATGAGGTAGGTCGTGAGTCACCCTGCCTGTGAACCCACTCCTGTCACATGCGTTTAGCATCTATATCAAATGCAGGAATACTAAAAGCATAAGCATAAGCATATCATCGCTTAGTCTGTCTATAACGTTTCCTTCCATTGCTGGGATACGATAGGTATACGGGAGTCCTTTTTGTGAGAGAGAGCGACCCATAATCTACCACGCGGGCTCAGCGCGGTCTGGTCACATGTCTTACTATATATAAGCCACATTGCAAATGCAAACTAGTGTAATAATGTGCTGGTGAAATAATGTGTTTATAATAACGATGGTGTTTCTCGTGGACTGCAATCTTAGAACGCTTCCTGTAATCTGCGGCTGTTCCAGGAAAATAAGAAAGTTTTAGTTTTTATTTATGTTATAGGGGTATTATAGAGAAAAAGTCTTCAATAAGTCCATAGAGCAAAGCTGCACTCTAATGGCGTAAGACACTGTCAATCAAAATCTGAATCATGTTGAAGGATATTGCAAATCCATTGCTGCGTATGTTCGAAAAATTTGTCAGCTCAACAATGTAAATAACGCAGTGAATGTAGTTGAACTGTCAAAATGAAAGCCATTGCTACTGTTAGCGTGTTACGCAATCAACTGGCTTTTTTTTTTTAGGTTGGGAAATCATTAAATCAATCCCCTCCCGCTCTGAGTGGAGCGGAAGGGAGTGTCAGACTCTTACCGACTAAAACCCACCCGTGTTCCTTCCTTAGCCCTTAATGTTCCGGGCCAGCGGTAACCCTTTCGGACAATCCCGCTGATAGCAGAAGTCTCATCTCTTCTCAACTATGGTGGGGAAGGCAGGACTCTTTTACATAATTGACTCACCGCGGCTGTTGCCTGGCAGCTCTCCTGCGCCGACGCTGTTCCCCAGCCCGGGCATGCCCGCCATGCCGCCCGCTACGCTACCCACTCCTCCATGTCATCGTCTGAAACAACAACAGATAGCATATTATTAGACAAGTTTTACTCTACACCAAGTTACTTATCACTCGCGTAACGACTCCTGGCCACCGTAGGCGCGTATGTTCCGGGCCAGCAGTAACCCTTTCGGACAATCCCATAGCATTCTTTAAAGCAATAGTGACAGGAGTACAAACAGCGGGTACCCCAATATAATCCTACACTCCACAAAGATAACAAAACTACTAATGTTACATACATATGTAACATGTTTGAACAACCGCGACTGTGTCTATTTTTTATCACGTGAAGAGCAAGAACAATCAATACATAGGGGCATGACATTTTGGAAGGCAAGATGCGATTTTACCCAGGTAGTGTTTGAACCAAATATAGGTACTTAAACACATTTATACATAGGCATAATAAGTGTGAGCAAGAATAAGAAGTAGCGGAACAGAATAAAATAATGGATTTTTATTAGATAGAAAAAGATGATTGTAGGAGTGATTTTACATTTAAAATTGACTGCTAATATATCGATCGTACATAGATCGTTTTCAATTCGACGAAGAGTAAGAGTACTGATGGGTTATTCATAAGTTCAGTTGAGTACCGTCTGTAGGTACACCTTATTTGTAGCGTGGTTACTTGTGGGTACGCACTGACATCAAATAGATACTTTTAACTAATCAGCATTAACAATAAATAACAGCAATTAACAATAAATTGTGCCATTTATAGGTAGCAAAAGAGAAGAAAACAAAAATTTTGTATATATAAACAAGCCGTTCAAAAATAAACAATTATAAAGTGCGAAACGGATTATTACATAGGTAGTTAATATTATATTACGCACATAGGTTCAAAAAATAAGTTTGTTTTGCCAGAACACACTTGTTTAAACATTAATAAATGGGTTTCCACTGAAGAACTAAACATGTATAATGACATAACTGTCCCAGATATTTATTGGTATGCCCTAGAAACTGATTGTAAACAAGCCTATTGTTTTTAAAATGGACCATATTTATGAAGTTTTATCTTAATTGTGTAGGGAATTGTACTTTTGGGCCATGGTAACAGACAAATAGATTATGTTACTAGCACCTACGCTACTTAAGAGCATGCAGCTTTTTTAAAGTAATAATGGTGCATAAAGATTCAAACCAAATAACGCACTTTGCAGAATAATTAAGTACCTACTGATGTTTTATGAAGTAAATATAATCCTTAAATTTAAATTCACAAATTCAGATATGTGGTTTGATGATCGATGAACAAGCTTTTGATACCTTATATCACCGCAATATCCAGTTTAGTAAATTATAGTGTCCGACCGAAACAGGTTTTTCAGCCGAAACCGAAACCGAAACCGAACTTTCGGCCTTGCTCTTAGTTTCGGCCGAAACCGAAACCGAAACCGAAACTTACTTAAACATATTTAAAATTTCTATCGTATACAGAAATCTGGTGTGTTTTTTACATTTATTTGAATATACAATGTATATTATACATACAGACAGTTGAATACTTACCTAATCATTATCATTATAGTCATTATCATAATCATTATAGTCTTATAATGAACTGGCCTGATATAGTTCTACGCGACATGTCGCTACATGTTGTGTTGCATTAAATAGTACGTTTATCGTGCACTTAATATAAGAAACACGCATCGACATGAAATGCTTAGTCTTAGTTTAGCAGGCATTAGCATAACGAGAGTCGCGTATTTTTTCAAAATGTCGAAAACTGAGTTTTAGGTTTATACCCTGCCCAAATAAAAGAACGATTGGATGACGTGTATAAGGAGTCTGCCCCCTCCTATAGCACAGTGAAAAATTGGGTGAAAGAGTTGCGCCTCGGGAGAGAAACCGTCGAAGACATTTGCCACGACGGTCGACCTGTGGAAGTGCTCACTCCCGAAACGATTGCTCTTATCGAAGAGGAGGTTCTGAGTGACCGCCGTTTGATTTAGTTCAGATTAGAGAAATTGCAGCTAGGCTTGGGCTCTATAAAAGTACGTCATCGTGCGATCCATGAACATCTTCACATGAAAAAAGTGAGTGCAAGATGGGTACCGAAACTTCTTTCAGCGGTACAGAGACAGGAAAGAGTGCGCTGCGCTTCGGAGTGTTTGAATCTTTGTGGCGAAAATTCAAAGACTGTGATCGTGCGGTTAGTGATTGGTGATGAAACTATGATCTTGTATTATGACCCACAAAGCAAGCGCGAATCAATGGGATGGCGTTATAAGGGTGAAAAGCCCCCTAGAAAGGCAAAGGTGCAACAATCGGCTAAAAAACATTAAATAAATAGCATTTTGATGGTGGATTTTAAAGAACGTAATACAGTCGTGAACGGCTAATATTATGCTTCTTTAATAAGAGTTGCAGGCGGCCGTCTTCGGTCATTTTGAGGCAAAAAATTGTGATTATTTTTATAAAGGTTTAGATATGTTGATTCACAGATGTAAGAAGTGTGTTAGTAGTATTCATGGTGATTATATTGAAAAATAAAATTGGTTTCGTTTCATTTCCTTCATTAGTTCATAGTTAGGCCAATTCATTATGGGACCGCCCTCGTATGTGCAAAACACAACCTCAACTCCATGCGATTAACGATGGACGGCGGCGAACTGGGCCGGCGACGCGACGAGCGAGCACGAGCTAGCCGCGAAGTTCGCTGAATGATGGACGATAATTCATGAATACTCGAGTTTCGGCGCGGCCGAAAGTTTCGGCCATTTCCTGGCCGAAACCGAAACTAAGGCCGAAACTAGATTATTTGGCCGAAACTGGCCGAAACCGAAACCGAAACCGAACTTTCGGTCGGTCACTAGTAAATTATGAGAAGTTTGTGGTTATGGGAAAAGAAGCTACAGGGCAGGTACTTAATACCATCGTCATTAAAAAGAAATCAAACGAAATAAAACATTATTTGGGTTTATATAGTCTACAGTTTTGAATGGCATGCCACAGGGAAGAGTGCAAGGCCCCCGTATTTTAAATTTAATAATTATTTTATTACCAAACATTCAAATTGGACTTATCGATTAGCTAAAGTTTCTTTAAAAATACTTTTACAAAATACTTTTTTTTTCATGTCGATACCAAAAAGTGTAAGTAATATATTGAATGCTATTTTCTTACAATATTCTTTTTGACCTTACTGCTGTTGCATATTAATTAAATACAATTTAGAAATAATGGGCTACTGCATCGGCTGCCTCGTTATAGTGGTCGTAAGCACTACTGCTGAGCAAAAGGTCTTGGATTTGATTCCCCGGTCGAGAAAAGTGTTATTGGGGTTTTCCATCTGGAATTTCTCAGTAGCAGCCCGTAGTCTGAATTGTGCCCGGTTGATAGCAATAGGCTCGCTCCCTATTACATAGGATTTAAGCATAACTGGTGAAATGTGGGTGTTCTCTTCTCCGTAACCTTTCGCGGAAACCAGGCGTGATGTTATGAAGCTACTAGTATTATTTAGTAACTACCTGCGTAGTTCCTTTTTTACGATTTGCAACAATCACATTGCACTGGAAACAATCGTCAAACCGAGATGCAGCATCTAACCAAGCAATATACGACGACGCCACAAATGTGTGGTAATTTTATGAAAAATCTGAATGCAGAACTCACATCCTTATTGTACGCACACTAAGAATAAAACAATACTTTCAATACACAATTTGTTTTCGTATACCTATGTAATCGTCAGATAACGGGTTCCTATAATTGAAATGATCGTTTATCGAATACTAACTATTGGTAGGTAGTTGCTATCATCTTCGTGACACAAGTTTACAATTAGTTTATCGTGATGAGCCACTAAATTAGTTCGCCCTCCTAATGGAGCAGTAGTTCATTAACAGGTAACGGAGTTACTTTTAAATTGATATAACACTTTCAGGGCTTAATAACAAAATCAATAAGTTATCAGATATTTGGCCCCTGGATCATGTCTGTAGGGGATCATTAATGTATTGTGATTATTTGTAACGATCATGATATCATCCTAATTGCGTAACACACCTTTCAATCAATCGCAATCTGAATCATTTGGAATGATATTGCTAATCAATTGCTTGTATTCAAAAAATTTGTCCGCTCAACAACGTACAGACGCCAGCACATCAAGCTACTACAATCTGTCAAATTTCTTTAATAGATTTTCAACTTTATCGCTAAAGCGGTTCAAAGTTGATTGAGAAAATTTTACAGTTTCGGGTAGCTTGATGTGCTGGCGTCTGAACCTAAATTGAATGTATGAATGATTGAACTGTCAAAATGATAGCTATTGTTACTGTTAGTGTGTTACGCAATTACCCCGCTGGAAAATCATACTGTGATAAGTTGATAACTTAGGTGAAGAGAGCTTGAAGTGAGCTGTTCAAGTGTCAAGGCTGACTTCACCTAAGTTTTACGGTGAGGTTTTTACAGAATAGATCGGAAGATCTATAAGGAAGGATCAGCGCTTGCAATGTTTAAAAAACCGGAACTAAGGGCCTCTCTCACCAGCGGGATTGTCCGAAAGGGTTACCGCTGGCCCGGGACATGTTCACAGGACATAGGACATGGACACGGGTGGGTTTTAGTCAGTAAGAATCTGACACTCCCTTCCGCTCCACCCAGAGCGGGAGAAGTCATTTGATGATTTACCAACCTGAAAAAAAGGCCTCTCTCACGGTGTCTGGATAGGCTTTATCTAACAGGACATGGGAGTTTAAAAAATAAAACAATATTTTTATGAAATGTTCTGCCAGAAAAGTTAACCATCTGGTGAAGATGAATATTATCCAGTGTGAATGTTTGAGACGTTCTTAGGTAACTAGTCTCCTAAAAACGTTTTCCTGTAGCCGGTTAACGCCCTTACTGCCCCGTCTCGAAAATCTACCCTGGCTTTAGTGGCAGGTAAGAAATTTTGAGAATATTCTCTATTCTCAAAATTTCTGAGTAGATCGTATCACTATGTATATTTGCGAAGAAGTCGGTTAAAAAATAGTCGATGTATCGAAGAACGCTATTGCAAAATTACCATAGGTTCAACACGTGGGCTTACTTTATTATTAGGTAACTAGCTGCGCCCCGCGGTTTTACCCGCATAAGTATCGATTCCGTGGAAATATCGGGATAAAAATAGCCTATATGTTAATCCAGGGTGTCAGCTACCTCCATACAAAATTTTATCAAAATTGGTTCAGCCGTTTGAGCGTGAAGAAGTAACAAACATATAAACACACACACACTCACAAACTTTTGCCTTTATAATATTAGTGTGATTAGTTAGATTAATGTTACTGGAAAATCAGGTTTCCCTTATTTCCTCTGATTATGAGATGTAAGCGTCTTGATTTGAATTTAATTACGTCATATACTACTGTCCTTAAATGCTCTGGGTTTACCCATCTTCGTAAGACACGTGTCCCAACGCCGGCGATTAACGAGAAGCGAATAGAGCAGGTAATTATGATGAGATTGCTTTCAATTAAGCCCATGAACAGCCTATACTGATGATGTCATGATAGGTATATCATACTAATATTATAAAGGCGAATGTTTGTGAGTGTGTTTGTATGTTTGTTACTTCTTCACGCACAAACTACTGAACCGGTTTTGATGAAACTTTACAGTAATATAGCTTATACATCAGAATAACACATAGGGTACTTTTGATCCTGATCTTCCCACGGGATTGACTGTGAAATGGCGGCGCGCTGCTAGTTACAATTACGAGAGTAACTATGTCTGTCTGTTTGTTAGCTTTTCAGGCTTTAACGGCTGAGTGGATTTCGATGAAATTTGGCACACAGGTAGACCATTACTTGCGTTGGGACACAGGATACTTTTTATCCCGGCAGTAAGTTCCTGTCGGATAATTTCTGCCATCCACGCAGGCGAAGTCGCATAGGCAAAAGCTTTTTACTCCTTTTTTTTTTTTAAGGATGGGAAATCATCAAATGACTCCTCCCGCTCTGGGTGGAGCGGAAGGGAGTGTCAGACTCTTACTGACTAAAACCCACCCGTGTTCCTTCCTTAGCCCTTTATGTTCCAGGCCAGCGGTAACCCTTTCGGACAATCCCGCTGACCCGAGCTTTTTACTCCTAAAGTAATATTTTACTAGGACATTTTTATTTACTTTAGGATTTAGGAGAAATTGTTGCTTTATTTTACTAAATGTATCCACGTCATCATTATCATCTGCCTAGCCTTTTCCCAACTATACTGGGGTCGGCTTCCAGTCTAACCGGATGCAGCTGAATACCAGTATTTTACATGGAGCGACTGCCTATCTGAAAAAAAAAATATATATATCCACGTATCACCGTTAAAATCACAATGATCTTTATTTCCAATGTGCTAAGGTTGTTGTGGAAGCTGCCACTGACAAGTCTGCCAAATCACAGTGATCTTTATTATCATTACAATAAGATTGCTGTTGGGTTGCTGTGTGAAAGAACTGTATGAAGGTGTTTTTCCACGTCAACACTTGACTTCTCACCCTAGTTCGTAAGTTCAAGGCCACAGTGACACGAGGCAAATAGAGGCCATATTGAGTTGACTCTGATTTGGGGATGATATTATCGTATTTAGGAACGAGTACCTATAAATATACTTTGCGCAATGAAAACAGCTTTAATAAAAATAATTTCTTGAAAGCTTATAAGGTACCTACTTCTCGTTGACCTAGAATCATGAAATTTGGCAAGAAGCAATGTCGTGTAGCACAAACATAGGAAAAAATCCGAAAACCGTAGTAGTTATAAAATATTCTGATTATGATACAGGATGTCACCATGGTTAAAAGCTCCGTGGATAGCTTTTATCGAAAAAGTTTGGCTAGCCATAACGAGTTTTGAAACAAATTATTTTAAAATTCATTGTAACAAGTCTTTGCTATAAAGTTCCAACTAGGATATGTCATCAACATCCACAAATTGCTAACCAAATTCTCAGTGAAAAACAAAACAATAATCACAGAATCAGATACCGCAAAGTATGTACCTACTTGTTTGCCATATAGCAAATTAATCGCAATTTACAACGCTCGAGACAGCCCGGCGACGGCGACGCATCAAATGAATCAACAAGCCATGTATCGACCCTGCACAATTGATCCGGGACAATTAATGACCCAGCATGAACCTGTCCTTTGAGATGACGGTACGCTTTAACGGAACCTACTCGTCCCAAGTTATACTCTGAGACAATCGTCGGGTAGTAGCTCACCAGACACGACACCGGTCTCGTCTGAGGATCCTCCCTTTTCTATGGAGAATGGGTGAACTTAACACCCTGTACCTCATACCTCTATAACGCGAATGTTTCTTGAAGAAGTAGCAATGCGAAACTCCAAAACGGCCCTTACTTTTTTGTAATCATAAAACTTTACTGCTCGCTATCGCAGCTTGTCAGCAAAGTTAGTTGCAGGGCTGAATACTCAGGGTGTGTCGGAATGACAAACATATCCTCAATCGTAGAAGGTCCTAAATACAACTAATTATCATCAGATGGAGGTACAGTCTAGTTCATTTTTAGTAGAGATTATGCTCATTCTGCAATGTAGGGAACATTGCAGAATGAGCATCACCTCTCATCTCACCCACCCAGTTCCCCTTCATCTTGAGCATTATTGGGTGCAGCATCATCAGCATCATGCAGCATCTTGGCTCGTGTCCAACATACCTTCCGCTTCCGTAACCCTGACTCCTCTAACAGGGTCAGGCATCTCGTTAGCATGATGTACTGGCACCGCGTCAACTGCACGTGTGGTCCCATTGATGGGTCAAATGTGGGACTACAAACTAATTGAATACTGATTAGTAGGTAGATAAATTGTTTTGTTTGTAATGACAATTGTGTTCCTATGGAAACCTACCTACCTATATGGAAAATTATATGTTATGAATTGAGTTAATTAAAGTGTTTTTTGTTTTCCATCTTGTTGGAGAGGCCTGGCATACTAATGTTTTACCAATAAAACATTAGTATGCCAGGCCTCTATTTTGTTTAAAATTGAACGCGATGTTTCTCCAAAGAAACATCGCGTTCAATTTTAAACAAAATATAGCTCCACGACCTCCGAACAATAAGCACACGACTGTAACTTTTGCATTGGCTAGTAGAGAAAAGCGTAACTTTTATTGCTTGAATGGACACGGACATGGATTGCCACCAGGTGGCAATCGGGAATAAAATTTAATGTTCAAAAATCATGTTTTTACAATAAAATACCGGCCCTAAGACAGACAACGATGAGGGTGTTGGCGATCCACGCCGTAGTGGACAGCGGTTTGAAGGGGGGGCAATAACTTCTCAGTCGCCGGTGGCAAATGGGGATCTTATTCCCGATTGCCATTGCACCTTAGTGGAAATCCATGTAATAATCCAAATGACTGGGAATATTTGGGAATTTGATCAGGACAACGTCTGCCGGGTCAGCTTACATAGACATTTTACCTAATTCTTGAATTTATCAAGAAGTAGGTAAAAATATATGTCTATTTGCCATTATGAATTGGGTAGGTAGAAGACTGGTTTGTTTTACTTAATGATAACATAATAGGTAAACAATAGATACTTGGTTATTTTAGTTTATTAACGTAGGTATTAGTTTTTGCATTAATTCTGATGTATTTTTAAATCACCAAAGATACCTATACGAGCGAGCATTATGAACAATGATCAAATATCAAAGTCATTTATTCAAACTAGACAGAATCAGCTCTTTTCGATCGTCAAAATTAGGTACTATATAGGACCATAGGTATAAGATTATTTCTATGCATAAGACAGTCCCCAAAACGCCCGTACTTCACCCCTTCCCAGTGCTTTAGCTGGCAAGGAGTGACGCAACAAACTCCCCAAAAAGCTTGCTCCTTTATATGTTTAAGGAACAGGGTGGAAAGTTTTTCATCCTCCATAGAAAAGGGAGGATGAGAAGGAAGTAAGGAGATATACTGGTAAGGAGATATATTTGTAAGGCGACCGACCTTCCCTGAGGCGTTGGCACGCTTGATTTAGCTCAAAAATCGAGGACTCGTAGAGGACATAGATTTCTCAAATCTTTTCATTTAGTTTGTCATTGTTGTACAGATTGTCCTTAGTTAGTTTTAGCTATTTGTAACATATTAAAAAATGACAAGGTAATTGAGAATACCAAGTCATTAGTTCCATTAGAGCGTTTGATTCATTTGCCCGGTTATCACTTCAGTCCTGGTCGGAATGAGAAGAATACAGTTTAAGCGCAAGCCTCAGGATAGCCTGCAAAATTCAAATTTTATTACTTTTTGCAATTTGCAGGCCGTAACAAATATTTATTACCAACTAAGTTCATCTTACCCTTTCGAATGGCTATTTTATGAAATCATTAGATTTAAGGTCAATTCTAACTTGAGGAGTAAAAGGAGGTGTATTGCTGATTTCTGTAAATCATATTTGTTACGGTCGCTAATCATATTTTAATCAAAATGCAACCTGACACTGACCCGCAAATTGCAAAAAAGGTAAGTCATAATTTCAGCCGAAAGACGTCCACTGCTGGACATAGGCCTCCCCCAAGCTCCTCCACTTCGACCGGCTCTGTGCTTCTCGCATCCAACGGGTTCCTGCGGCCTTCATAAGGTCGTCGGACCACCTGAGGCCTTCCAACGCTACATCTTCCAGTATGCGGTAACCACTCCAGAAACTTTCGGGCCCATCGGCTATCTGTTCTGCGAGCAATGTGCCCTGCCCACTGCCACTTAAGTTAAAAAGGTAGTTAAATAAACATTAATTATCATGAATTAATAGTAAACAAATAATTTCTTTGTTACAGTGGTCCTGCCAGTATTCTCATACGGCACGGCAATAGGCTGGATCTCCCCCATGGGCCCCCGGCTCATGTCAGAGGAGACCCCGGCCTCGGCCCCCGTGCATCCAGACACCATATCCTGGATGGCATCAGTGGTGTACCTCGTGGGTACCCCCACCGTGTTCTTCTTTGGATACATCGTGGATAACTATGGCAGGAAGAGAGCTTTGATGCTGACGTCATGTGCTATGGCTGTAAGTGTAGTATATGCATGTCAATATTTCAGGAATTTTGGGAAGGGAAGGGGTTTCGGGAAGGGGCTCGTGGCGAAGTAATAATAGCCGCACGGGTCGATTGATCAGGTAAAGCTACGCTTGCAGCGGTTGGTCCATGAATCTTTACATACCGAGATCCTCCCGTGCCTCGGAAAGCACGTTAAGCCGTTGGCCCGGTTGTAATTCGTGGACAGTCGTTACGGGTCGTCAGAAGCCCGATAGTCTGAGAACCAGTCACACCACCGGGTATCGTGTTATTCGCAGTAACAAGGTTATGGAGATCCGATAGGCAGTCGCTCCATGTAAAATACTGGTATTCAGCTGCATCCGGTTAGACTGGAAGCCGATCCCAACATAGTTGGGAAAAGGCTAGGCAGATTGATTGGCTCTGTAAATCGTTATGCGATCACTACCAAAATAGGTTACATATCAACACTTGGACTTGGCTGTGATCGCAATTGCAAGTTTTGGGTTCGATCCAAATTCATGGTCAGGATAAAGCCGTATCAGATTTTGTGTTTGAAACATGCTACTAAGCTAAAAATGGTTGTGACATGGATTTGACCTAATACTATAACCTAAATATTTCTACAGGACTTGAAGCTTGCCTCCTCAAACTCCTCTCGCAAACGCTAGAAGAATTTTATACTCAAGTTACATACATCTTTCCAGGCATGTTGGAGCCTGAAGCTCTACTCAACAGAAACCTGGGCCCTAATAACAGCCCGAGCGATAGTCGGTCTCGGCGTGAGCGGCTCCTACGTAGTCACGCCCTTATACATAAAGGAGATCAGCGAGGATTCCATCAGGGGAATTCTTGGGAGCCTGGTGGTACTTTCGCAGAACCTGGGCAATCTGTTTGCATACGTGATGGGGGAATACTTGAGTTATAGTTCCATGCTGTGGGTGTGTCTGATCGTGCCTATCCTGCATTTAGTGCTGTTCACTGCGATGCCGGAGACACCATCGTATTTGTTGAAATGTGGGAAGGTTGAGGTGAGGAATATTTTTTTTACACACTTACCTATCTAATAGGTTCTTGTTGTAGTGTTGTGATGCTGATGGTAACCCGCAAGGGCTGGTTCAAAGTGGTTCAGGAAAAGACTACTTAGGTAGGTAGTCTTTTCTGAAGAATTTGAGGGAGACTTTTGTCCCTAGGGCATAATTGGGAGAGTTATAGGTATGGAAGGGGTTTGGAAGCCTTTTTTTAATAATGTAAACAGTAAAGGCTTAGATATATAAATTCAAACGTTGTTTGCTTTCCCAAGAACTACAAAAGCGAAGGTACCTTTTCAAAATCCAAGTAGGAGCCAACGTCACACATAGACCGGGATAAATGCCATAAAAACCATCTTCGTCTCCTTACCTCATTTCCTTCTAACAGGCAGGTACCTTCTACCAATAATCTCATTTCTTTTAAAAAAAGCTTTCGCTAAATGCGGAATGCATATTTTATATATTAAATCGTTCTCTCAGGAAGCTCGTGACGCACTAGCATGGCTGCGATGCCGGGAGCCTTTCGAGCCAGCCGTGGACAACGAGCTGCAGAACTTGCTGCTCGAACTTGAGCAGAGCAAGTCGGGCAAACTGAGCGCCGCGCTCAAAACACTCGGTAAGTAGGGAATTGAGTAGAAAGGTACCTAGAAGGTAGGTATCACTAAGGAAGACAATGCTGATTGGTTTTATGGCACATTTGCACTTCTTAGGTAATTATGCTATAATAAGAGAAGAACGTTGTAAAGATGGTCACCTATCCACAGACCAACCGCGGCAAGCGTAGCCTAACTTGATTGATCATCCTGAGCGGCTGTTATTATTTATCCACGGGCCTATGAATTTCCTCCTAGCTGTGCCCGACGGGGTCCATAATTGTTTTTATTGATTTATACTTCCACCTGTATGAGTGAAAAAATAAAATTAATTAATAAATTAATTTAATTGATTAATTAATGGGAAAAGTGGTTAGTAAAATCCATCTTTTAAAATTTAAATTCCCTGACGTTTTTGTTATTTTATTAACTTGGCCGTGTAACGAAAACATAGCACGATCTAGTGTTTGCACATTCCCGATCAACGCCACCTCTCGGTGAAGGTAACAATTAAAACGGATGTGTTTTTTGATGGTACAGTCGAATTTGAACATTATGGCATTTTTTTCAAGATAAAATTTCCGTTTTATAAAAAACAACTAACTGACTTTGCTTGAATTTATTTTCATTTTTACCTACTAAATAGGTAATACTTTGATTACTTATAAAAACTTCATAGAAAAAAGAAATACATGAACATCGAAACGCACAGCAATAGATCTGCCTAGACCCAGTCATTAGTGTCTGTGTGTTCAGGCGAACGGTAACAACTAACGATATGTAAACGAATGGTCACTAGCAGTTGCTACCGCGGTAACGGGACGTAGGTACGACAAACAGCCCGGAGACTGTTTGTCCACACTAATGCTCTCGACATGATCGTCTGTGTTTGACTAACTTATAATATAGGTTTTTGGGTTAGAAAGAACCTTTTTCGAGTTCAAGAAGAACTTGTTTATGGTAACACTTGTAGGTACTGTATAGAAAACGAATTGATTTATTTACCAAGCGTAGTTTTCGCTAAACATAAATGAAGCCTGACTGCGGCGTAGCACAAAGGGTAGGTAGTATCTAAACATTTTATTTGACACTAGCTGTGCCCGCGAGTTCGTTCGCGTGCATGTCGGAAAACAACGTTTTAATTTGCGCGGAACCCTAATCTAAAATAAAAGCCTAAGTTACTCCTTATAACATCAGCTATCCGCCAGTGAAAGTCCCGACAAAATCAGTCCAGCCGTTTTGGAGATTAGCCGGAACAAACAAACCGACAAAAATTTTAAATTGTTTTTTTTTCGTTATAAGTACTTACCGTAAGTATAATAACTTTCGCATTTAGTAAAAAGCTGTTATTTTGACATTACAAACAACCAAAAATTTGCCAAATCGGTCCAGCCGGTCTCAAGTGACGCGCTTACCAACGAACAGCATTTCATTTTTAGGGTTCCGTACCCAAAGGGTAAAAACGGGACCCTATTACTAAGACTCCACTATCCGTCTGCCTGTCACCAGGCTGTATCTCATGAACCGTGATAGCTGGACAGTTGAAATTTTCACTACAAACGTGTTCTTTTCGGCGTTTATCCCTTGTGGTACGGAACCCTTCGTGTGCAAGTCCGACTCGCACTTGGTCGGTTTTTTATTAATACTCATACACTGTTTTTGGGGGACATGGTAATCTGTGTGACAGGTTTTCTTAGTGCATATTACCAGTCCCCCACAAAGACGTTTATCAGATGTTATAATCTTTATATTTTTAAGGCGCCTTTGTGGAAAAGAAATTAAATGTTTATTTTTTAATCGACAGATAAATTTTATTCGTGGAATAAAATTGACGTCTGACAGATTTTGTATCTGACATGTATACTGTCAAAATTTCAAATATTATCTGGGGTTAGAAAAATCAGCCCTAAATAGATTTTGTAGCAGTTTCATATGTACCACCTACCGTTATACCTACCCACCAAGTATTAGTACAACTAGCCATCTCCAATATCGAAATACCTTTACCTACCTATCTCCTAACAACAGTTTCTGAAACGAGTTAAAAGCTAGATAAACAAGCGCACCCGCGGCTCTGCGTCAGTGTAGCGTCTCGCTTTATTTACATTCCCATGACGCTTTTAACACGCACCCACCGGCCACCGTTATGAAGAGCTTCCGGACGAAAAATCTTAATGACTGATTGTATTATATGTAATAGATGCTGGGTTGGTCGCTCGTATGGTTAGATAATTATATTTTGGACATTGGGTGGGGCACCTACCTACGTCTCTAGGGTATTTCTTTAATTTAGGGCCTTGTCATAAACCGAAAGTGACAGTCACGCGAGTGCGCGACAGTCGTCGCGCTCCTTTATATGAATACTAGCTTTTGCTTGCGGGTTCGTCCGCAACGACATGCTCGCGCGATCAATGAAGTCGCGTGTGTACGTCATTATTCAGGTAAACGATCGCATAATCACGAACTCGCATGGCATTGCATTCGGTTAGGACGCAGGGTCAGAATTTTCGATATGTTTGTTTGAGATTGGTAGATCCGCGGACTTTTACTGTTTCTGCGAATTTTGTAAAACACGGAGATTAACAGTTTTCCCGACTCGAAGCCGGGAGTCGAAGCCTGAACTCAACGCGCGGTAGCTGTAAATAGGTACGGTCAGCAAACAAAAGTCGATTAACACTTCAGTTTTTTTTAATCTCAGTTATTGAACAAAATATTTATTCAAATTTGCATTGTACTTCTGCTGCAATTTTAAATAAATATTTTGCTCAATAACTGAAATTAAAAAAACTGAAGTGTTAATCGACTTTTGTTGCTGACTGTACTAGACTAGATTGAGTTTGTTAACATTTTAATTAGATAGGTGCTTAGACCTTTATTGGTACATACAATGAATTTTGTTTAGTCTGTCTATCTACCTACATATATCTAAATTTATATAAATTCCTTGATACACCATACCTGACCAATCCATTCTTCCACAGTAACGGACCGCAGTACCTTCCGTGCGTTCCGCATAGTCCTCATCATCACAGTAGCACGGGAGCTATGCGGCTGTCTCGCCGTCCTGCACTTCGCGTCACTGATCTTCAGCAAGGCGAGTGCCGGAGGATGCCTGCTTACAGCCAACCAACAGGCTGCAGTGTTGGGACTGGTGCAATTCGTGGGGTCTTGCACTGCGTCCAGTCTTGTGGAAAGGACTGGGAGGAAGGTGAGAGACTTTGATTCTATACTGATAAGAAAAGGATAGAGTGAAGGGTGTGAAATGGACCTAACATTGGCTTTTCTCAAATCGAAAATCGCTTGCTGGCTATGCTCTGACCGCTGAAGTAATAAGTCCGTCACCCAAGATCCAGCCCCGAGCTGGTGAGATCACCATACAATAACGTTGATTTTGAATCTATCGTTTTTTACGTAGAGGGATCATCGTGAATACCTTGGCTAAAGAAAGTATAACCCTGAAGAGTTCTTCTATAGTCACTTGTGAGATGCGTAGTCATTTGACCAATTTGCAACAACTGGTCTTAACATAATTTTCTAATGGGCAGGGGTGGATCTAGGAAGAGTGATGACGTAGATATAGATTATACTAAAACGTTTCATCTATACTTACCCTTTTTATATCTTCCCCAGCCACTCCTCGGAACAACCTGTCTGGTCTCCGGCATAGCGATGTGTGCACTCGGCGCGTGGTTCTACGCGCACGTGGGCGCGGACACCGAGACCGCGTCGTGGCTGCCCATCGTCGCGCTCTGTCTGTGCATATACTGCGACGCGGCTGGGTTGCAGCCTGTGCCCTTCGTTATCATGACTGAAATGTTCTCTTTCCAGGTTTGTACACTTCAGATATTTTTTAAGATTTAATATTTGATTGTGGTGGGTGATTATAGTCACCTCTCAACCGAGGTCGATTTGCTCATTGCGAAACGGGAGGTATACAGAAGGACGCGCAAACTGTAGCCATGAATTCAACTCGTGATTCTAGATTTCCTTCAAGCGTAAACATTTTTCGTCGTTTCATCAAAAAAAATCTGCTGTTTCATAAAAAAGTGCAGTAAGTACCTACTTACTGCACTTTTTTGGCCGCGTAGGTACCTACCTACGCGGCCAAAATGTATGGAACAGCAAATTTTTTTTAATAACCGATGAAAATATCAACGCCGGTAGTGCAGAATCATCTACAGACGCCAGCACATCAACCTACTACAATCTGTCAATTTCTTTAATAGATTTTCAACTTTAACGCTAAAGCATAAGGTTCAAAGTTGATTGGGAAAATTTGACAGTCTCGGGTAGCTTGATTTGCTGGCGTCTGTACCTACTGAATCCATGGTAACAGGTTGCGTTGCGCGTTGATGTCCCCTGCCACCCCCCTGTATTTCGGCATTGTTAGTCTTAATTGAGATCAACTTCTGTTGTCCAGACAATATCCATGGACTAGTACATATTCTTACTCTTCATAACTGAAAGTTGAAACAGTCTAATTGACATAGATTATTCTGAAAGACAGATTGTGATTACTAAAATAAACAACTCTTCTGTTCCAGCTCCGCGGCACAGTAACAGCAATAGTCATCGCATTCGCGTGCGGTCTCATGTCAATAGAACTGCGAGTGTTCCAGCCAATCGCCGCTTCAGTAGGCCTCTACTTCATCTTCTGGCTATTCTCAGGCGTTTGCCTAGTCAGCACAATTTACATCGCCTGCGTAGTCCCAGAGACCAAAATGAGGTCCCTAGACGAGATCTATGCGGAAATCGGAGGCAAAGATAAGAAAATTAAGAGCAAAGAAAAAGACTGCGAAGCTGACGTCACAAAACTGTAGATTATGACGTCATCTGTCATGTCGGTATTATTTTGAAGTTAGGTGTCGCTTGTAAAAGTATTGATTGCTAGTTCGGTTAGATTTGAACGTTGTTGGCTTAACAGTGATATTTTGCACTTTAATGTGTGTACCTAGATGTAGTTATTTTAGGCGTTTTTAATACAGCAAGCTCACTCAGTGTTTTGTTTCAAGAGCTGTATATTGGCGTTGGCCCATGCTCAGCGGGGTAATTGCGTAACACACTAACTGTAGGAATGGCGGAATTTAATTTTGACGGTTCAACAAGATTCATTGCGTTATTTACGTTGCTGAGCATACGTATTTTTCGATCATATGAAGCATTGGATTAGCAGTATCCTTCAAAATGATTCGGATTGTGGTTAATAGTGTGATACGCAATTAGGGTGCTAGTTTCCCATATAGCCAGCTGTCAGGGCTCACAATTTCAGGCTATGTCTATTAGAGCGTTCACAGACGGCATACAATCGGTGGCCATTTTTTGTAGAGCTAAATGAAACGGTAGAGATCAAATGTAAACGCACAAGTCATACAAAACTTAGGACTAATTTATTATATTTGTTAGCCTTTATTGTGTTCCACTGTTGGGAAAAAGGCCTTCCCTGTTTTCTTTGCAAACCTATGCGATCTTTGACCATGTTGGCGCTGCAAAATTTATCAGACTCTCGTAATTTTTAGAAAGGTTCAGTCTGATCTTAATCTCAATCTGTCAAAAATACACTTAAAATTTAGGGAAATTAAAGGTAATTTCCCTAAATTTTTGACATTTGTTTGTCGCTGAGATGAGACTGCGACTAGATTTTGAACGTTTTAAATTACAGATATTCTATTTCACGAAGTCCGTTCGGCTTTGATTGTAGTAGTGACGTGTACGACAAGCGCGCTCCCACAGCGGCTGCCCCTTGCTGCCGTCGCATGAGGCTATTTCCGCGAATGTGTACCGTTTTACTTCACCCATTGAGTCTCTGTTGATCACAATGTGAATGTGCACGCTTAACAACATTCATAGCCAAACGGACTTCGTGACATAGAACATCTGTACGAGAATTGGCCTTCTGATCGTCACACAACCTTCACCGTGGTTACCTCTACGGCGATGTCTTCCCTCAGGCGACCAGTGAGTGATGATCTTTGCCCATCTCCCTGGGTGCATTCGTGAGACGTGTACGGCCCGCTCCCGAATCATCTTAGCTGATTTTTCTCTAACAGCCGTTATTTGAGTCATGGAGCGCAGGGTTTAAATAAGGGCGAAATAATCTGACCGATTGTAGGACCTACAAAAAATATGCCGTGTGCGAGCGTGGTTAACCGAATAACTTCTAGGATCTAAAGACTTGTAGGTATTGCAGTTTAAAGCGAGTATAGAGACAACAACATAGACATAGAGTATCAATTTATGTAATTATGCGAGTGAGCTTGCACAAATACTCAGCTGCGTAATTGTAAGTAGTTTAGCGTCTTCTTGTTTTCCACCAAATTGACGCCCTTTTTTTTAAGGTCACAGACTGGGAAAGGCCCAGACAGGATTTTTATTCTTATTCTATTTAATAAATATCGATCTAAATGTTATTAATAAGATTTAAAACACAGGGCCATATCATCAGGGCCTCATTTGCAACTTTTCAAGTTGTTTTTTACAAGACGTCAAATAATATATTTTATATAAAACGATAATGTCATATGCGTGAAAACCCACGAATATATTTGTGCCATTTCATTATAGATTATCTTTTTGTATGTATATTGTATATTAATTGTCAAAATTGTATGACAAACGAATCTCAAGTTACGTATGATGTTTTTGTTACTAAGAAATAAATTAGTATTTTATGTAAATTGTGTAGTTTCACTTGTTCACACCGATTCCAGTTATTTAGACCATGCGACCATGGAAAAAGTACATTTAGGACCTAAAACCCAACGAAGATGGAGAAGGACCAAGGACCTTCAGGAGCAAGTGTAAAGGACCTTCAGTTGGTTCTTTCTAGTGACCGACCGAAAGTTCGGTTTCGGTTTTGGTTTCGGCCAGTTTCGGCCAAATAATCTAGTTTCGGCCTTAGTTTCGGTTTCGGCCAGGAAATGGCCGAAACTTTCGGCCGCGCCGAAACTCGAGTGTTCATGAAATTATCGTCCATCGTTCGGCGAACTTCGCGGCTAGCTCATGCTCGCTCGTCGCGTCGCCGGCTCAGTTCGCCGCCGTCCATCGTTAATCGCATGAAGTTGAGGTTATGTTTTGCACATACGAGGGCGGTCCCATAATGAATTGGCCTAACTATGAACTAATGAAACGAAACCAATTTTATTTTTCAATATAATCACCATGAATACTACTAACACACTTCTGAAATCTGTGAATCAACATCTCTAAACCTTTATAAAAATAATCACAATTTTTAGCCTCAAAATGACCGAAGACGGCCGCCTGCAACTCTTCATCGCTGGAAAATTTTCTTCCTCTTAAGTCTCGCTTTAAATTTGGAAATAAATAATAGTCGGACGGGGCCATGTCTGGACTGTGAGGTGGATGTTCAACTTCTGTGAACCCGCATTGACGAACTGCATCCTTCGAAACACCAGCGGTATGAACAGGGGCGTTGTCATGGAGCAACAGGACACCTTTAGACAGCTTGCCTCATCGTTTTTCCTTTATCTTGTCTCGTAATTTATATATTAAAGAAGCATAATATTAGCCGTTTACGACTGTATTACGTTCTTTAAAATCCACCATCAAAATGCCTTGAAAATCCCAAAAGATTGTGCAAATCAGTTTTTTAGCCGATTGTTGCACCTTTGCCTTTCTAGGGGGCTTTTCACCCTTATAACGCCATCCCATTGATTCGCGCTTGCTTTGTGGGTCATAATACAAGATCATAGTTTCATCACCAGTCACTAGCCGCTCGATCACAGTCTTTGAATTTTCGCCACAAGATCCAAAACCTCCGAAGCGCAGCGCACTCTTTCCTGTCTCTGTACCGCTGAAAGAAGTTTCGGTACCCATTTTGCACTCACTTTTTTCATGTGAAGATGTTCATGGATCACGATGACGTACTTTTAGAGAGCCCAAGCCTAGCTGCAATTTCTCTAATCTTCAAACGGCGGTCACTCAGAAACTCCTCTTCGATAAGAGCAATCGTTTCGGGAGTGAGCACTTCCACAGGTCGATAGTCGTGGGAAATGTCTTCGACGGTTTCTCTCCCGAGGCGAAACTCTTTCACACAATTTTTCACTGTGCTATAGGAGGGGGCAGACTCCTTATACACGTCATCCAATCGTTCTTTTATTTGGGCAGGGTGTAAAACTATAAACCTTCTTTAAACAAAAACTTTATGACACTTCGATAATCAGTTTTCGACATTTAAAAAAAATACGCGACTCTCGTGCTAATGCCTGCTAAACTAAGACTAAGCATTTCATGTCGATGCGTGTTTCTTATACATATTAAGTGCACGATAAACGTACTATTTAATGCAACACAACATGTAGCGACATGTCGCGTAGAACTATATCAGGCCAGTTCATTATGGGACCGACCTGGTAAATGATTAGGTAAGTATTCAACTGTTTGTATGTATAATATACATTGTATATTCAAATAAATGTGTAAAAAAACACACCCGATTTCTGTATACGATAGAAATTTTAAATATGCTTAAGTAAGTTTCGGTTTCGGTTTCGGCCGAAACTAAGAGCAAGGCCGAAAGTTCGGTTTCGGCTGAAAAACCTGTTTCGGTCGGACACTAGTTCTTTCGCATCAAACGCAGCATGAAACACCAATTAACGACATGAAAGACACTGCCCTAATGAGATGCTGAGTTTAGGTTTTGTTTTCCCTCAAAATTGCCATATATTTTCGTGTCTGGTTAGTACCTACACAAGTACAGACGCCAGCACATCAAGCTACTACAATCTGTCAAATTTCTTTAATAGATTTTCAACTTTATAGCTAAAGCATAAGATTCAAAGTTGATTGGGCAAATTTTACAGTTTCGGGTAGCTTAATGTGCTGGCGTCTGTACATAATCAGTCTATACTATTCCCAATGCTGGGACACAGGCCTCTTCTCTGTGAGAGGGCATGGGCCGTAATCCACCACGCGGGCCCAGTGCGGGTTGGTGGATGTCACATGTCTTCGAATTTTTGGTTCTAGGACATGCTGGTTTCCTCACGATGTTTTCCTTCACCGATTTTGAGAGCAATGGTGATGAAATAAATTAACACAAAGTAAAACGCCTGCCTGGGTCCGAACCCAAGACCTACAACTCGTAAGTCGGGTCCGTTACCACTGGGCCACCACAGCTCTCACCTATAGAAGTATACTGTGTAAATTAGTATCTCGGTCTGCCCTAAGTCTACTTTTAATACTCTAAAGGTAAAAGGTATAGAAATAAAACATCAAATTCACAAGCAATGGAATGTTTACAATTGCAATGATAAAGTTCTTACAGTATCATGTGTAAGTACATAGAAGCCTTGCCTGAAAGACAGTCTCACTTTGTATATTAAATACAATCCAATAATATTTGTATAAATAAATATGTATCGCGGATAAACTCTCAAAATTCAAGCCATTCGTTGAAGTCACAACCTTTTCGCCTTTCATTAGGAATAATGGAATTTATGCCTTGCCTTTATATGTAGGCCTTGTCATTGAGATGTCAAATAAACGTAGAACAAAAAAGATCCACTATGTCATAATGTCGCTAATGCTGTCAAAATTGGAAATGAAAATTTTATGCATCGGAAGTTAAAGGGATGCGCTAGGTAGCCTGCGTATTGATATTAGGTCTTCCGGTTAATTTTGAGGGATTCATTAAAAATAAAATACACTTGTATTCTGAAAAATAAAAATGATATTTTAATCAAAATATTTTCCATCGCTAGCTATGACTTTTGACCATTTATCTGGTAGCAAATGGATTCCGTCATAAAAAAACTTTTCATTTTTTGAGGCGATCCATTGATCTAGCCATTTCTTAATATCTTCGTAACATTTAAAGTGCTGGTCTGCAAGGCCGTGTTGCATGGACCGAAATAGGTGGTAGTCGGTAGGAGCACAATCTGGTGAGTACGCGGGATGTGGTAACACTTCCCACTGAAGAGCTGAAAGCGTGTCTTTTACTGCTTTTGCAATGTGGGCTCGAGCATTGTCATGCTGTAAAATCACCTTCCGTTTTTTTTGTGCGAATATTGGGCGTTTTTGGTTTAATGCATGGTTCACTTTGATTAATTGATCTTGATAACGCTTAGCCGTGACAGTTTCATTGGGATTTAAGAGTTCGTAATAAACAACACCTTTCATATCCCACCAAATGCATAACATAACCATATTTCCGTGAACGTTGCGTTTCGGAGTCGATGTGGACGGTTGGCCAGGATCTAGCCATGATTTTTTACGCTTAGGATTATCGTAGTATATTATATTCATTTTTCATCGCCAGTGAGGATTTGGTGCAAAAACGACTTCTTTTTGTAACGAGATAGCAGTGAAGCACATATGGTTACACGAGTTTGCATAGCCAATTCCGACAAATCATGTGGAACCCATTTTCCTTGTTTTTGAATTTTTCCCATGACATGTAAACGATCAGAATTTGTTGATTTACCCACATTTAAAGCTTCAGCCAATTCTTGCAGGGTGCGGGCTGGGTCCTCGTCCAGTAACGCCTGTAATTCGCTATCTTCAAACTTTCTCGGTTGCCCTGTGCGTTCTTTGTCCTTCAAATTAAAATCACCACTTTTGAATCGTCGAAACCAGTATTCACATGTTTTTATAGATGGAGCCGATTCATGATAAGTATCAACGATAAGTCTATGAGCTTCGGCTGCCGTTTTTTTTGAATCATAAAAATATAGTAACAAATGACGAAAATGATATTTATCGCGATCCATAGTTAAATTGTGCCAAAAATGTACGTGTGTTTACGATAACTGCCTTACATAAACTAATCAGACTACAAGCTTTAACACGCTGTATCCAATATCCAAATAACTTGTACGGACATGTCGTGATGGCTACTTAAAACGTTCCCTCAAAATTAACCGGAAGACCTAATATTTAATGAAATAGTCATTCAATAGGATTATATTAAATTAAGTGTTGTATTGATGATTTTCATGATTCTAATGCTGTAAAGTGACAAAAAACATGACACTATCCTGCACATTGGAAAAATGTAAGAATTTTTTTTTATTTTGCGGGCTACCCTGACGCTTGCCCCTTAAATAAATAAAATTCAGTAGTGTCATTTGTGATCCCAAAAATTCGTAAAATAACTGAAAAAAAATTGAGATAAAATCTCGACATCGTGCTGCCATCTTTCAGCACAAGTACAAAGCAAGACTACCTTTCTCGAACAGTTCGAAGAGATTTTATACAAAACACTCGATTATTTCTGGTTATATATTACATACATAGTACATAATGATTCTGTGTTCTAACGTATACGACATTGATAAAAAATGGAAGTTTACTTTTATATAAAACGACGATCACGATATATTATAGAAATGAGTGTTCTCTTTATTTCTGAAATTTGTGCTTTCCCCTATAAATAGATTATACATACATAAATAGATGATACTTTACTAAATCTTTGCCCAATTTGTCATTTTTGTGGTTTTAAGTACACAGTGACAGAATGCAGATTTAATGCGGTGTCAAGGACATCGTCGCGCAAATTCTAACCATGACCTCACTACGTCATTCTAGAAACAAAAGAGATGAAATATTTCGTCGGTTATCCATACAAATGAATAAAATTGAATAATCTTTTTGTAATGTCAAAATCAAAATGATAATATAACAGTTTTTTTTACTAAATGCATATGAAAGTATATACGGTACTTATAACATTTATTTTTTACTGTTCGTTTAGGCTAATCTCCGAAATGGCTGGACCAATTTTGATGAAATTTGGCTAAAACATCTGCTGTTTCTTACAAAAGTGCAATACCTACACGGCCAAAACGTATGGAACAGCAGATTTTTTTTAATTGACGAAAAATTTCTACGCTGGTGTGTCTAGAATCATTTACTGAATTTATGGTAACAGTTTTCGGGTCGATGTCCCTGACACCCTGTATAAGGGGATAATCTTGTAGAATCTTATAGTTTCTTAAATATTAAATGTCTATTTTAATTACATAATAAACCTGTCTAATCTCGAAAAACATCACATTATTCAATACAGTTTTTAAACTACTACTTACATTATATTATGCATCTTTTAAATATATTTTTATTTAACCAAAATCATCACGAATTATGCAAAGATTTAGTTTATAATATTTTTAAGTACACAATAGTTATTAATACATCTTAAGACGTTAACATACCAACTACGTGACTACGCTATTACAAAATCTATAGTTACGCATAGTATAAAATATTATTATGTACTTATGTAACTTTAGTTTGAATGTTTAATTTACACTTGTGACAAGTGTGCCTTATTGTCACCTGTACTTTGCTGGAATTTAATAAGACTAATAGAGAAATATCGAAGAAAAGGACATATTGTGCAACCTCAAATAAATTGGCTTATAAGCACAGGAGAATTATGACTTTGCTGGAATTTGCGTTGTTTCTATGCAACTAAATATATAAAAAAAAAAAAACAATTGGTGAATGATGTCAAGGCTATGCGTATGCATGGTGCCTTAAATTGAAAAAGAAGCTGTTCTTTTCTAAAAACTTAAACAAATAAATAAAATTGAAGTGTCTGTTTGTAATGTCAAAATAACAGCTTTTTACTAAATGCATAATTATGAAAGTGTAAACGGTACTTAAAACAATTTGGACTTTCACTGGCAGATACCTGTTGTTGTGTGACTTAAGGAGTTGCAATATTGCACGTGCGTGCGCATACGTATCGCAATGTACTATCAACATAATATTTATACATTATCCACTTAAAATATTTTTCTTATAGAAAAAAAATCATAAATACATATTTACCTATTCTGGGTTTAAACAAGAATAATTGTCTATTCCAATCAGTACAGAGGATAATAAGGCTAATTTTACTATTTTATAAACTGTCATATTATTTATTATTCCTGATCACTTTATAATTATCACGTCTTCAAGTTTGGGAGGGGTAGGGGGTGGGGGCGCTTAGCTTATTAAAACAAAATATTAAGTAAACAATGAAAGGTTCTTACGTCTAAATGTTATGACCTTAGTTCATCACTACTTGGTTAAATCATTTCTTAACTAAACACTGAGGAATAAGGTCGAAAATTGGATGAAAACATATTTTGAATATGGCTGAAATTCATAACTGTATGTAGTAATGCCATATCAGGATTGGTTACATGTATGAAACGAATTCCGCTCTTAAAATAGAATAAGTATAGGTATTCTTTATTTTTCTGACTTTTATAAGTACATAATCACTTAAAAACTATCCCTAAATCTAATAATATGCTTTGGATTGACATTAAAAAATTAAAAATATAGTTGCCGCATAATTTTTCCAAATTAACAGATCTAGTAAAAACTTAATAAATAAGAAAACAATTCGATCACATTCCGGCAAGATTCCTTTCGCGAACCATTTATAACAATATTGCACTAATATAACATTTTTAATAAAAAAAAAAAGTAAATGATATGCAGATACTTAGCCTAAGTTATAAATATACCCGAAAATCCAATTTTTAAATAAAGATTTTTATACATTTTCGCTGTCTTTTGTGATATTCGGGTTTGCAGAATGTGTGAAATGAGCAATAATTAGTAGGTAAAAATAAAACTATGTTAAACTGTCGAAAGCGTACAAACGCAATACAGACTTTTAAAATAAATGAATTGATATTTATGATTTAATTACACTTTCACACCAATCCGCACTGGGACCGCGTGGTAGACTATAGCCCACTCCCTCTCGATGAGAAGAGGCCTGTGTCCCAGCAGTGGGAACATTATAGGCTGATAATAAGATACATGGTCCTTACATATAAAAAAAAAATAAAAATAAATCTGATCAAAGTTATGTGTGGAATTTAAAAGGTATCTGAGGTTGTTTTTTTTTTCTTCTTAGGGATAGTCAGATTAGTCAGATAGTACATGTTGATTCCATCAAGCTTTTTTTTAATATGACGTCATTCGTTCAGGTCATCAAATGGTAAACCATTGACAAACTATTTCATTTCACTTCATTACTTTCTACTAATTCTTTTATAAGATAGTCGAAATTTTCACTAAATCTAATAATAATATATAACTGTATAATCCAATTTACGAATTAAATCATAAATACCAATGTTACACGACCTAAAAATAAAATAAAAAAAGCTGCCATATAAAAAAAAACCTATCAAACATTTTGGCTCGTAGCAATTTTGGTTTGTATAATCGGTGAGACATATTCAATATATGCGTCAGTCTTCAATGAGTGATGTGAGCAAATGATACTATACTAAGTGCATGTTAGATTTCGGGTGAATTCGGTTAGCCGAACTTTTCCGAAGGGTTAGGTTAAGGCGGTTGTAAATGGCGCGTAACTTCGCTTGAGAAGTAAAAAGACAAAATAAGGAGACTAATTCCAATATACATATAAAATTATGTGATTTAAAGACCATTTTGAAAAACTGACCAGCGATATTTCTTGCATATCAATTTTGAGTTTCGCGGGCAACATTAAATTTTTTAAGGCCTTTTAACACGGTAGGATTTATTTACCGTAGAAAAAACGGGTCTGTCAACAAACTTTTAACACGCGAATAAATCGTAGTTTTTACACGGCAAGAAAAACGTGTATACAAAGGGTCTAAGAAATGCTTAAATAGAGTTTGACAAGTTCTCAGCTTCAAATTATCAATTCGGAAACTGGTAGTCTGTTGGTCCATGCAGAAACTCGAATCGAATTGCTTTGCTGACCGTGATAACACAGGGTGACAAAAAAAAAACTCTTTTTCACTTCTCATGCTCTGAAAGTGCTTCTTTGTGCAGGGTATAGGCTGCACAAAATCGAATTTTGTGCACAAGGGCATTAACGTATCTACTCATAAATGTATTATATTAAGGCAAAGAAAATGAGCCATACAGCCAAATGCAATAAGAAGTTCATAGATAGAATTTGTTATTATATAATATTTACTTTAATTTATTTGCCTTATGTGTTTTTTAAGATATAATAGATATTAAAATTTTAATTCAAGTACGGTAGATTAGTTGATTTAAGAAAATTATTATTACAAAATTAATTTAATAGTAGGCTGTATAGGTCTGCAGCCTAATATCAATGTCGTAAGATTAAAAAATAAATAATTTCCTTCAGTATTCAAAACTGTTCTAATTTTACTTTGAATTTTAATTAAAGACATGTTATGTTATACTACTGTTTTATTTCCTCGCAATCGAAGTGAAAAGCAGAGTTTATAACTCGTCCACAAAACCATTTCTATCCTCGACATTACTATCAGCCCTCGCCTTCGGCTCGGGCTGCTAAAAGTCTCGGATAAAAATGGTTTGTTTTGTGCACTTGTTGTAAAATCTACTATTGAATTGTCATTTTCAGTTTCCCTTTTTTACTTCTCCATAGAAATTAATCTTAGCCATAAAAGGAAATGCATCAATAATACTTAAAAGAAGCTGTATTATTTATAATAATAATTGCAAAAACGATGAGAAATTATAATAGCAAAAGCTTAAAATGCAAACGTTAGCTGCCTTTTGTCAATGTTTTGTTTTAAATGCAAAGGAATGTTACGGTTTTAAAAGGCAATTTATTAGCACGCAATCGGAAATTTAGATAAACATATAAATATTTTTGATAATTTTAGTATAGTTCGCAGAAAAACGGCTCATTTGTGGAATATAGTTCAGGTGCAAGTTAAAATTAGGACCTCAAATATTTGGTTAAAATAATTGCATTGGTTACGAGTATGAAAGTTTAATTTGAGAAAACATTTTGCTGATCAGATAACGCTAGAATTTTAGGAAACAAATTCTTGATCGACCCGTAAGGAACCTAAGATATTTCCCTTGGCAGTCGAGCCTGCGACTAATTAGCAATTCAAGAAGTTAATTTAACGAATAGTCTAGAAGCTAGACGTTCATAATGATAAGTCAACCATTAATTATCATAGACAAGTGAAGTAAAATAAACAGTTAAATTAAGGATTTTTGAAGTGTTAATTAATGAGCAAATTAAAAACAGAATTTCTGGTTATATTACTGTAAAACATAGAGGGGCCTGTGGCTAAGTAATAATAACCGCACGATTCGATTGATTAGGATAAGCTACGCTTGCCGCGGTCGATCCGTGGATGGGTGACCATCTTTACACATTAAGACCTCTCCGTGCTAAAGCACGTTAAGCCGTTGGTCCCGGCTGTCATTTGTGGATCTTTGACAGTCGTTACGGGTCGTCAGTAGCCCGAAAATCTGACAACCAGTCTTTCCAAGGGGTATCATCTATCGTATTACCTAGTAATTGGGTTGTGGAGGTCAGATAGGCAGTCGCTCCATGTAAAATCCTGGTATTCAGCTGCATCTGGTTACACTGGAAGCCGACCTCAACAAGGATGGGAAACGGCTAGGCAGATGATGATTATTATAAAACATTCATACTCATAACAAACGCATTATAATTAATTTATAATATAAATAAGTAAGAACATAGACGAAATATATGGGGTAGGGAAGTATCAATTGACATGTTTGTACAATATATTGGAAGGAATTGACGCATGGAAGACAGGAAAGGAATTTATATGTCAAATAATAGACGTAGATATAGTCGTAGTATAAGTGTAAGCGCTTTTAGTAGAAAGAGATGTTTTTAAAGGCTCCCGCAGAAAGGAGCGGCGCGACTCCGGTGGAACAATTTCTATGAAAACTTCATGGAAATTATTCCACCGGAATCCTGTTAAGACTGTCTGCGGGTGCCTTAAGGATTGGGTTTTATGTGACATTAATCTTCAGGTGGGTTGTTGTAATATTTTTAATCATAAGTAAGTTTTTTTTTAACAGCATTTAGTGGAGAAAGTAATTTACTAGTCACGAAGAACGCATTCAATATAGTATATTTTTTCTTTTTTTAGGGTTCCGTAGCCAGAGGGTGCCAACGGAACCCTATTACTAAGGCTGTGCTGTCCGTCCGTCTGTCTGTCACATGGCTATATCTTTGAACCGGTTACGGTTCAAAAGACTATTAAGACTATTAAGACTATTAAGGTAGACATTAAATTTATGACAATACAATGTTGTGAAATTTCAATATTTAGTTTTAACTCTGCCAAACAGTTAAAGTGTAAAATTATTAGGGAATTAATTTTATAATTGTAGTAGCTGCGCACCGCGGTTTCACCCGCATAAGTCTCGAACCCGTAGGAATATCGCAATAGAAAGTATCCTATGTCCTAATCAAGGTCATAGTCTACCCATGTGCCAAATCACATCCAAATCTGTTCAGCCGTTTTAGCGTGTAAGCCTAACAAACAAAAATCAAATCTTTTCCCTTTATAATATTAGTTTAGATGTAAGAATTTAAAAATCCACCGAAGAAAAATGTACACCAATCACAGGAATAAGTAAGAGCGTGGTTAGCATGAAGTCCTGCCACACTTACAGATAAAATTTAAAACGAATTTCATAGCTCCCGGACTAGACACAGTAAGCGGAACGCATCCTTAAAATGTATATATGTACAGACATAAATAATTTCTCTACTAAACAATCATACAGCTCTTCGGTACAGTTATATGTACTTTTATGGCATTTTAGCGGCCTTACGAACGGTATAGTTAGTCTGCTATCTGTAAAATCAATATTTATATAATTAATTATTTAAATGTCACGAGTGTTTTTTTCCAAAGAATCAATATTAGGCTTTCACTCAATGTCAACATTTTTAATTTATTCAATTGTAAATAGTTCAATTGTAAGTAGTTTTTACTTACCGTAAATTGTATTAGGTACTAAGGTGGATCAAATATAAACCGGACTGTTTTTTTTATTGGTCGCTAAGAGAAGTGACGCGCTTGGTACTGCTGTACGTGATAAAGGGGACTGTCTAGGGGAGGAGGGGACGCTGCTCCAGCTCATTACAGTTTATTGCGCGTCAGTAGCATCATGTCTGAGGAGAAGGTGCACACGTCTGTTGAGCAAAGAATTATTATAAAATTTCTAGCGCAGGAGGGCGTAAAACCTTCCGAAATTTTCCGTCGATTGACTCTACAGTTTGCTAAGAATACGCTTTCAAGAACTCAAGTGTATGAATGGCACAAAAAGTTTTCAAGTGGCCGCACAGCGGTAGAAAATGTGAGTCATGCACGTCGACCACGAACAAGTTTTACTGAGGCGAACGTGCGTGCGATCCGTGAGCTGATTGAAGCCGATCGTCGAATTTCGGTACACGAAAAATTCTTCATGAGCAACGTTCAATAAATGCTGAATACTATTGCAAGCTCCTTGATAAGGTGAAGCTAGCTTACCGGAGTAAAAGGCGAGGCATGTCCATCCGAAGTGTGATTTTTCTTCATGACAACGCTCGGCCACATACAGCTGCTCTAACGCGAGAAAAATTGGAGAAATTTCATTGGGAAATACTCAAGCACCCGCCCTACAGTCCAGACTTGTCCCCGTGTGACTATCATATGTTTGGTCAACTTAAAGAAGAAATGGGAGGACACCGTTTTCACAATGATCAAGAGGTGGAATCATTTTTGTGCAATTGGCTGAATACACGACCCACTTCATTCTTCGATAATGGTATCAAGAAACTTCCCCTGCGCTGGGAAAAATGTATTAATAGAAGGGGAGATTATGTAGAAAAATAAGATGTATCACTTTTTTTTTATATAATAATATATGTTTTTTTTTTTACTCAAGTCCGGTTTAAATTTGATCCACCCTCGTACTTAAATGTTTTTTGTCTTTTTTTAAATCAACTTTCATTACATACACAAGGTCAAATTAAAGTAGTTAGCGAAGCTCTGCAAACGTGACTAGTATCGATATCTGAACACAATAAACAAAAAAAAAAATATTTGTTTTTTTTTTGTAGTTATCGGCGTCTTGTGTTATAAGGTAGAACTCACTTGAAGTATGAGTAGAGAAAAACTTTTTTCTTTTGTCGTCTGCGGATTTTCGCTAGTAAATTCAATTTAATCCTGCATTTATGTGCATAAAAGTCGGTATTTTTTTAGGTTGCAAATAGCTCGTTAGTAAGACCACAAAAATATTACCTGTAAGTACATATCCATAAGTTCTAATACAGTACTAATATCCATACATTCAACATCTCGCCTTATAAAATAAATTGATTTAAGTTTACGATAATATACATAATCATGGGGAGAACTTGATGAATCACCCATTCATTTAAAAAGCATGGAAATCAGCTTCAAAATTGTTTTTTTTTTCTTTATAGCCGATATTTATTCGTCAACCTAACATGCACTATGCAAATAATTTAATCGAGTTCAGATAATTTAGTAACCTATGTCAACAGTCGTGCTAAATTAGTTTTACTGCGTTTAAATGCATCTTGTTTCTAAGTTATTCGCTTTTTTTGAGACTAAATTGCTTGCTTTCGCTGCGAGTAAATTACAAACATAGTACAAATTAGCCTTATAAAATAAACACGTTCAGTGACCACAAGTCCTTTAAAAGTTTTCTTTTAGGTATCACCTCAATACCGTGGGACACAATATATTTCACGAAATTATCGATTTTTTGACAAAACCCGTGACATATCTCACAGATAAAAAAAAAACATCTAAATATCAACTGATTTCTTAGCCGCAATGCTTTAGTGAACAAACCAGTGTAAGTACAACGTTACAAGATTATTTTGGCGCGGGGTTAATACAATTTCTGTCAATCGTCACAATGTCATTCGGCGCCAAAAGATCCTTGTAGCTCTCTATATAACAGGATAACGTCTAAGTAGTATGTAGTTACAATATATAATATAGTTATGGTACATACGTTAGTGATGTAGCTATGTGCGCGGGTAGTAGTGGCCGGTGCGCGCGGGCAGCGGCGGGGGCGTGTCCTGCAATGTTAGGTTATTGTTGTAATTTACAGAAATATTTTATGGAGAGAAAGCCAGCAGCCTGTTTGCACGATTCACGAATAAGGTTTTGATAATTTGTGTATTTGGAAGAGAGTACCGGAATCATTTATCAACTCATGATACCAAGAATCACAAGGAAAAGTTGCTCTGAAAACTAATACCAATGCCAATCCCTGATAATTATGAGCTAACAGTCAAATATATAATAATTTTTAAATAACAAAACAGAAACAGAACATATTAAATAAATTAGCAGGGAAATAAAAAAAAGCGAAAATAAAACAAACCTCAAGCAAGCTTACGATCGTATTTCAACACTGGACGTGATGTTCTGAAATAAAACAGAGGATCGCTAATGCCAAAAAATAATAATGTAAGCAAAAAAGAACAACGACAAAAAAAAACGTAACAAAGATGATTACAAATACAGAAGGCCAATTCTCGTAATTTAAAACGTTCAAAATCTAGTCGCAGTCTCATCTCAGCGACAAAGAAATGTCAAAAACTTGTCAAAATGTAGGGAAATTTGAAGTATTTTTTGACAGATTGAGACTGAGATCAGACTGTGAACGTTGTTAAAATTAGTAGAATTGCCCCTCAGGATGCTCATAGACACTTTTTCCCACCCCTATATACTACTATACAAGGCGACAGGGACTATATACAAGGTGACAGGTACAAGACTATACAAGGTGACAGGGACATCGATGCGCAACCTGTTACTACGGATTCAGTACATGATTTTGAATCGTCAGTTATTAACAAAAATAAAACCGAAAAAGTCCGAGTCGGACTTGCGCACCGAAGGGTTCTGTGCAAATTTGCAGGTATGTAAATAGTTTATCACGGGCTTCTTTTTTTTTGTAATGTACCTACAAATTTACGATTTTCGGATTTCGAAGTGAAAACTTGTTTAGGCGCGTTGGGCCTAAAGAAGTTTTCACTTCGAAATCCGAAAATTTGTTTTTTTTTGAGATGGGATAAACCATTGAACTCGCGCCACTGTTACCGTAAGCGACACCGCGCGTGTGTTGTTTATAAGACGATTAAAAAAATATCCGCTTCGGATGTGTTAACCTGTCCTCAGGAAATACCTACTCGGTTTTAATGTATATCCGATATGTTTGTGAGTGATGGCAAAATATTCTGTTTTTGTATTGTTTTCACTTCTGTCGGCACTCCCGGAGTGCCACTGTTTTTTTTCCTTTACTCGTGCTACATGACATTGCTTCTTGCCAAATTTCATGATTCTAGGTCAACGGGAAGTACCCTATAGCTTTTGATTCTGGAACATAAACGCCTGTATCTTTTGATTGCGTTGACTTACGGCCAGCTTATTCATCAACAACTAAAGTAATCAGTCAAACTAAAGTAATCAACCAAATTATTGACGTTTACTTGACCTTTACTGATACTAAGGCAAATATTTTTCTTCATTCAAGTAACAGCTAAAATAGTGAAGAATCAAATTTAACCGTTACTTTGACTTTTGTGACGTAACTTGGCTGTTACTATTGATGAAGAAACTGGCCGTTAGAAGTTTGATTTTGTCACTGCTTCAAGGGATTGCAACCCTGAGTATTTGATATTAAATAAATATTAATTTCGATTCGATAACCCTACGCATTCCTGAGAAAAAGGGTCTTGACAGACGGACAACGAAGTGATTTTATAAGGGTTCCGTTTTTACTTTTGAGGTACGGAACTCTAAAAATTAGCTGTCCCATACATTTTGACCGCGTAGGTAGGTATTGCACTTTTCTATGAAACGGCCGTTTTGTTTTTTTGATAACGGACGGCATTTTTTTACGCGGGTCTAGAATCATGGGCAGAATTCATGGTTACAACTTGCGAGTTGGTGTCCCTGCCATCGTGTACCACCCTTTGTGGTTGATTATAGTAAGTGAGAGGGAACAGTTATCAAAAGTTTACAGATTAAGAAATGTAGGTATGAGATCCTGTTTCTATACTGTTACAATAAAACTACTAGCTATGCTACTAGCGTTTTTTTTTTCCAGGATGGGAAATCATCAAATGACTCCTCCCGCTCAAGGTGGAGCGGAAGGGAGTGTCAGACTCTTACTGACTAAAACCCACCCCGTGTTCCTTCCTTAGCCCTTTATGTTCCCGGCCAGCGGTAACCTTTTCGGACAATCCCGCTGACCCGGCAGGCTTCGGCCCTGACGGGCCCCTTAGGCTACTAGCGTTAAATACTTTGAAGGACGAAACGCAAGCTATGATATTTACATTGATTTTTTTTTACTTTTAATAAAAAAAAAAAATGCCTTTCATAAAAGGTTTGTTTTCTATAATTACCTGTACGTTGTTGTCGTGTAGATAGTGCCGCGGAGGCTGCGGCCGAGGCATCGGCTCGTCGCTGTCATCGTCCTCCTCGAAATCTGATGAGTTCATAACATTTGACAATTAGTTTGATTGATACTTTTCATGCCTTCGGCAATATAATAAAACTAGCTTCTGCCCGCGACTTCGTCCGCGTGAAATTTCTTGTACCCCCGACCCACCCCGACGCATCGCATCGCCTGCTCGCGCTATTACTTCGTTTTTGCTTAGCGTTCTTTCTGACTTTTTTCTTTTTGCTCCGCTCCTAAAGGTCATAGCGTGATGTTAAATAGCCTATAGCCTTCCTCGAGAATTGGGCTATCAAATGCAAAAATAATTTTTCAAATCCGACTGGTAGTTCCAGAGATTAGCGCGTTCAACCAAACAAACAAACTCTTCAGCTTTATAATATCAGTATAGATAGTATAGACTAGTATAGATAAACTCTGCGAATACTGTTATCTGCACCCTAATTGCTTAGGATATTGCTAATCCATTGCTTCATGTGTTCGACAAAATGTGTCTGCTCAACAACGTAAATAACGCAATGAATGTTGTTGAACTGTCAAAATGAAAGCCATCGCTGCTGCTATTGTGTTACGCTATCACCCCGCAGGTCAATATTGTCGCCTAGGAATGAGTTACAATGCGTGCCACGAAAGATGAGACTTGACCCCGCCTCCCCCGCTCTTTCCACCGCCCCTATGACGTCCGGTCCCGTCCCGCACTCAGACCTCATACCGCTAAAGATACCTAAAATCGTGTACTGCGCATGTCAAACCACGTGGTGTGTCAAGTCTCATCTTTCGTGGCACGCATTGTACTTCCGTATGCAGTGCTGACACAGTTTAGTCGAAAGGCGGGCAAACATCATCATGCCGTCAGTACTGACAATTATTAACAATTTTTTACATTAGTGACCCACGCAGATACGCATTCACTACTATTGCTTGCAAAGTTTTTAAAGCGAAAGCGTCAGGAGAGCTAACGTACTTCAAATTTACAAACGTTTTTTGCAATTTGCCAATCAGCATCAGGCTGTATGTTGATCTAAATGTGATTCGTGGCGGTAACAAATATTTTTTTTATCTATACTAGTATCTAAATATAAAGCTGAAGAGTTTGTTTGTTTGTTTGTACGCGCTTATCTCTGGAACTACGAGTCAGATCAAAAGTCAATTCTATTTGAGTTTGATAGCACAAATCTTGAGAAAGGCTTAAGGCTACAATACAACATTACTTAACATCACGCTAGGAACCTTAGGAGCCGGGCAAAATCAAAAAACGTCAGATAGAACGCTAAGCAAAAATGAAGTAATATGAATGACTATTTTATCAAATCATGACATTTGAAGCCAATTCTAACTTAAGGCGAAAGCGCCAGGGTAGCCCGCGAAATTCAATTTTTTCAGGTTTTTTGCAATTTGCTGGTCAGTATTAAGTTGTAAGTTGATTAATATATGATTCGCGGCCGTAACAAATATGTATTTACAGAATTACAATCATTAAAGTCATCAACACAACTCTCTAAGACACGTAACCCCAAAGAATAACTGTTTCATGAAATCGTCATTCTTTGGGGTTACGTGGTCGTTGATGACTTTGGCTGATTCTAATGATTAAAATTCTGTAAGGCCATATTTGTTACGTTCGCGTATCATATTTTAATGAGCATTTAACCTGATACTGACCTGCAAATTGCAAAACAAGACGTAAGTAAATTTGAATTTCGCGAGCTACCTTACCGCAACATCAAAACAAGTTTCCAAAGATTATCATATCACTGTTACTCAAGCAGAAAGCATAATGAAGTTTTTTTGGTAATCGCACAGTAACGATCGCCAAAAAACCTTATTATTCTAATAGAATATTACATTTAAGAACATTTGAGTAGGTTTTGAGCAAACATACGAGTAAACGCAGAATTAACACGTAATAAAACAGGAGAAAGGTATAAGCAGATTCAAACGTTATCGACGGCTCTGAAGTGCGCTACTTGCTGCGCAGTACCCCCCCCCTCCCCCGCTGACACGTGCATTTGTTACTACGCAGCGACTCGCTTCATGTTCTGAGTCGTCATAAAGTTTGAATCGGGCTGTAACACACATGCAAACGAAACAGTAAAATACATTTGATGTATGATAATATTGTAATATGTCTTTAATTACAATAGTTGTTTTACATTATCATATTATTGTACAGACACCGGCACATCAAGCTACTACAATCTGTCAAATTTCTTTAATAGATTTTCAACTTTATTGCTAAAGCATAAGGTTCAAAGTTGATAGGGAAAATTTGACAGTTTCGGGTAGCTTGATGTGCTGGCGTCTGTACATTTAATACAACAGCTTTACACAAGTGCAATACAAAATATTAGTGCATGTTATTAAAAAACAAATTGCGCGCAAACTCCTTAATTTTTTTTCACGAATACGAAATATATTGTCTATATTTCTAGCATGGCTAGGTAATTTAGATTACATACGTATAGTATCTTCTAGAAAAATAAATTTTATTTATAATTCGAAGCTTAAGTCGATTACAGTAATAACTGCATTACTAGTTTATAATCCGCCTTCTAAACAACGTGAAGATGAATACGGGCTGATTGTACGGTGTACCAAAGTTAGATATCTTTTATCTGTGGAACAAATTGACATTTGACAGTTCAAATATGGAAAAACCAAGGAACTTATATGCTAACTGGAATGTTGACAGGAAACCCAAAAACGTTCCGAGCGAGAAAGCTTCGAGAGTGGATGTTGTCTCTTTCTAATAGGGTGTCCAATAATCATACTAACTCTTGAGACAATTACAGACTACTGTTATTTTATTATTTAATGATAATGACCTGTAACTCAATAGCATTCTAGGCGATATAGCTTCAAGCGTGGATATCATTAACTTTTTATGTTAACTTATTTCCTATAACTTAAAATAAATGTATGTCTGTCCGTCCAATTGCAAACTATCCATTTTGCAACCTGTCTATCCAGACGACTTTTGTGTTCGGGGATTCCAGAACATGGACATTTCAGACATGGAAAATCGCATATTCATACTGACTGTTTACCTATAATGTTTTATTATCATTTGCCAATATTTATTTTATCTTCCGAAACCATTAATTTTCATTTGCAGCTCACCAAATGGATTCTTTTGGAGAAGCACAGTACGGCACGCCATTCCTAAATAGAATGCTGCTTGATGCTCACGTGAGACGCATAGGTTATTTCGTGTTGTTAAATTAAAGTAATTAAATAAGGTTGAGTCTGTTCCGTCGGAGCAATCTCAACGATAAGCGCGAGCGCCCGACACCGGCGTGTCGCGACTGGTTTGTTTTGATGCCACAAGATCTTGCAGCATGCCGCACCCGCAGGATGCCACAGAATGATTCGGTATGCTGATACGTGTCTTCATACTAGAAACAAGCGTGTCTATACAAAAAAAAAAAACCTGTATTGGGTCTTTACCCATTAGGTACAGATTTTTATGTGATGTGAAGATAATTAGCACTCGTATTAATTCAGGGTCTTCAAGATAAGTAAAGTTACATCCTTCATATTGTTAAGAGATTTCAAAGCATAATAGGTACAGGGATGTTATTCACATAGACCAAACATGAGTTTGTCTATATTAAAACAAAACATAATTTTAATTAATACATTTATTATACATTATTAAAAAGTATCGTTTTATGTAAACGTTGGCGTAAGGTTGAGCGTTGCCCAACTATTTTTAAATTATGGGTTTTTGTATGACTAAATAATCTTAAGTTTGACTTGAAATGACGGCTGCAAACTACGCTATAACTTGAATACTTCTTCTTTATAGGAACAATTTCAAGCCACCGTTGCTGCAGATGTTCATTATTAGGGAATCTGTTTGGAAACAAAACAATATTTGTATTTACAAAGCAAACTACTGCCGACGCCATGTGCGATGTCCGATGTTTCTAATTTATAAAATGAAAATATACTTTTGATTAGTACGACAACGAACCAAGGTACTTACGAACTTAGCTGATTTAATAATTTATTTGGATATTTCTCGTTTGTCAATCTAAAACATGGTAACCCTAGTCGTAATATACAAACAAAGTTAAAAAACTTACCTGAAAAACGAAATTCCACATCCAGCATACCCCTCACTACTACACCCCTTCACACAACACAATTTTACCATATCTAAAGCGGATGATTTCACTTAAATACAATAAAAAGAACTTGAGAACGCAAAAATATGACTTCGAAGCGAAAGTGTATCGGCCATATTGTTTACATCGGTGACAAGGTAAGACAGAGACACCATCCACCTATGTCAGTTTCTCGCTCAGAACGTTTTTCTTCTATTGAATCCACCAAACAAATTCAAACTCTAGCCTTTTGACATAAGAGCTATTTTTGGTTTTTAGCGTTTTGTTCGTACTCATTCCAGTTAGCATATAAGTTCCTTGGGAAAAACTGTCCAAAATTCAAAACTTCTTCTCAGGATATGACTTATTCTAGGTATGAAAGTTTGGTGAAATTCAAACACTTAATTTAACCCCCATACGCCAAAGTACTCGGCGCAAGTACCATCGAGCGTTAGAAAGAGACGGTGGACTATGAACGATTTCTTTCTAAAATTCTTTGTGCTTTATTAACAATAACACATACAAAATACCGACAAAAACATAATTACGAAAAAAAAAACACAATCACACACAACACTAAAAAGGGAGCCGAGCAATGTAGAATAAAAAATAAACAAAACAAAAAAACAAACGAAAAAAGTGCATCCTACTCTATGGGTGACGAGTCTATGTCCAAAGAAATCTTACCTCTTTGCTTTCTGCTGTCCCCCTTTACGGTATCCTCCGTATCGGAGCCCTCTGCAAAACATGTATAGTTGTAACATCTACTGAGGAAACGGTGCAGGAGAATATAGTAATGTATAGGCTATTTACTTATTTATATGGTAAGGGTACAGTTGCGATTGATGTCATAATTTAATTTGTAGGCAAAACGTTGAAAACATCAAGTCAGACAAACTAAAAAAAACCTATTTATGAGGATAAAGTAAATTTTTGAGGACACTTTTTAATACAAATTAAAAAAAAAACTTCTGTATAGAGGTCACAAAACCATTCCAAAATTATGTTTACTTTCTTTCTGGAATGGGAGGTAAAAATATAAGTCTAATATTTAATTTATAGCAGACTAGCTTCTGGTCGCGGCTTCGCCCGAGAAAATATCCCACGGGAACGTGATACCTGGACGAAAAGTAGCCCATGTCTTTCCCCAAGATGCCATCCATCTCCTTGCCAAATTTTATCGAAATCCGTTCAGTAGTTTAGGCGTGAAAATGAAACATACATCCTGAGTTACTTTCAAAGAATCATTCATTTCGTACGGTCGGCAACAAAACTCCATCAACACTCATTTACTACAACTTTTTTCAATAAACTGTTTTTTAGCTTTCACTTAATAGCAAAGAGTTCATATTCCAAAAATTGTACTTCTGCTGCAATTTTGAACAAATATTTTGTTCAATAACTAAGATTAAAAATACTGAACTGTTAATCGACTTTTGTTGCTGACTGTACCACAAAAATTTAAGTGCCGGCCAGAAAAAAAACTGTGTTCTTACGGGAAATAACATCTTGAGCATTTTTGACTATCACAATGAAAGTCTACAATAAACCCCCCGGCTGCTATTTGAGATTGAAAATTACAAAAAACATACTTTTTTATCGAGTGTTTTAAGCACAACATTTAAAAAATACCAACTTTTAATTGAATATTACATACCAAACATGTTTTAATTATTAAAACATAGATCTACAATTAAACCCCAGGCGGCTATTCGAGTTACGTTCGTTTAAAGACTCAAACAGTTATTGTAATGATAAAAAGTGGTTATCTCCCCTCCCCACAATACCTGTCAATCGCAACTGTCAAGCCCGAACCGTAAGTAAAACATGAAGAAACAAACAAGCATGCCCAATGCCTCATAACAGACCGATATTCCAAAGTCAACTAAGTATTTATTTATCAAATCACATAAGGATGTTGAAACAAACGGAACTTTCACAATGTCACCTCCATAACCTTTTGTAACACGGTTTCAAGTATGAGACAACCCTTTGTTGAAGCAACTTAGCTTATAGGTCTGTCTGGGTTGTCTTTAGAAGATCGCTCTCAGCGATAAGACCGCCGATTGTGTCACCCTTCGTACAGTTTCTATATTTATGTCTGTAATTTATATGGTGTGCATAATAAAGAGTATTCTATCTTCTATCTACATTTTCCATTTTTAGTTATTATTTATTGCTTGAGTGAGTGGCTTGGGCTAGCTGACATATATGGCAAATAAGAAATAATTTAATTTAATGTTCTGTTTCTCGTAATGTTAATTCCTTTGCATACTTACTATTGTATAGAATTAAGTTTTTCTAACTGAACAGACATCTGTGGTATTGGGGAGTTTGTTGCAACAGTTCTTCTTTCCAGCGAAAGCACTAGGAAGTAGTGAAGGGCGCCACGTTTTGGGGAACTGTCTTGTGTAATTTTTACGTACGAAAACTGCTGATTCTCAGCCTAATTTGAACTACTTTTGATTTTGAATAATTGCAGCATCGATACACTGTTAGTGTTACTTATTTTATTTGACTGGCAATTTAATCGCACGAAATAAATTAATATTTTTTATTGTTAACGTTTTGTTTTCAGTATGGATTTGTTCATTTATTGTATTTATGCACTGATCTCCTGAATATACAGTATGGAGACAACATACGACAATAAATGAAAAACTGGCATTACTAATGCACAAGAGTATTTTCGAACTATTAAAAAAATCCTAGCAACGAAATTAAAAAATTGTTTTATCTAACAAACTAATTAGTAGCAATGGGGGTTTTCGTGAAAATTTACGACACCAGTTGGCGCCACTTTGACAAGAGGTCTTCCATTTCGACAATGAATATAAAACATATGATGACGTTCATCATTCGTTTCATTCATTCGTTCATCATTCAGTCATGACTAAAGAAAATATAGGCTCTGACAGATGCCTGGACCTGACGTGTTAGTGCTGCCACCTAGCGAACGTCATTTCAGAAAACCCTCATTTGCCGTCTATGGGTTTTGCCATTGATATATTTGATCGAATTTTCGTATGCAGACTGGGAACGTCATTTGATATACGCAGTTTAATTTATTGTCGTATTGTCGCCTTGTTTACCAAACTTTTCTGAAAAGTATATATTTCCACACATATAACACAAAAGATATTATAATATATTTTTACTGTGATTATTCCAATCAGGTTCTCGACGGTTGCCATGGTGTCGAATTTGGTTTTTGTTCTTATTGTCTATGTGATGTCAATGAAAAAATCATCGATGGTCATCGTTGTTGTCAACATGCAAGATTACGGCGGTGACACTATAAAAATTCCTTACAAATCGTTTCCCAAACTAACCGGAGTTGAGTTCCCGTACGAGGGTCGACATCGCGTTGGTGACCGAGTCGGCCGCGTACAACAGGTCGCTGCGGAGACTACGGTTGTCTATGCCCACTGCACGATGAGAACCGAACACATACACATACAATTTTGTTAGTAAAGTGACACTATATGGGGTGTTAGTTACCGCTAAAAATATTATATAATGTTCTACGTTTTCTTATCGAAAACATATCGTCAAGTTTGTTATGAAACTACACACAGTATAGCTATTCACAACTATTCGATACTATTCCGTTCCTAATCGAACATCAATCTAGAAAATTTTGACAGTTTAATCCAAATAGATGACCGCTATTCTTCCGATGGTTATTTGCGGTCAGGCACTAGGGATATCAGGTAACCGAAAATGTGTCATTTTCGACACTGTAGCCTGTCAAATGGTTGTGAATAGCTATGCAGATCCCATCGATTTTTTCCACCCTGACATCCTAAAAAGAATACACACAACAAATTTCAGGTACCCAATTATTGGCTTTTTTTAGTTACATTTTATTTCAACGTATTTCAATTTCATTTGCTCAGCTCCCTTTTTTGACTAACTGAAGAACTATAATTGCGCCAATTCTGACTAAAACTCTTCAAGAATTAAGCGAAGCCTGACAGAAATCATAGAAGCCGAAATATAGTAAGCGCAAAGCACATAATATAGGTAATTTATTGCATTAATCCTCTTCATAAACTTAGTCGTAGATTATTTTGCTATTTCCATAATCGTAAATTATTTGTAAAGATTGATTTAGTGTCACATAAGGGTCAAGACACACCGAGACGCGACGATGCGCGCACATTTCAATAGAGCTATTCAAAATCTAACTCTATTTACTATTCGAAAAGATACACATTTCGCAACACAGCTAGACGCAGCGCGGCGCTGCGCTGCGCTTTAATAGCGGCTCAAAATCTAACTTTATTCACTACACGAAAAGATACACATTTGCACTCGGTGTGAGCTGACCCTAAGTGGAGTCTATCCGCGTTTTCATCAACAATAACTGTTTCATAACTGCTACCTAATAAAATCACAGAGTACATAATCAGCCTATAATGTTCCCACTGCTGGGACACAGGCCTCCTCTCTGTGAGAGGGTGTGGGCCGTAAACCACCACGCGGGCCCAGTGCGGGTTGGTAAACGTCACATGTCTCCGATTTTTTGGTTCTAGGACATGCCGGTTACCTCATGTTGTTTTCCTTCACCGTTTTGAGAGCAGTGGTGATGAAATAATTTACACAAAGTAAAGCGCCTGTTCTGGGTTCGAACCTACGACCTAAAACTCGTAAATCAAGGCTGCTACAACTGGGCCACCAGTCTTCCTCGTAATCACAGAGTAATACAACTGAATTACTGGCCAGCAGCAAATAGCCAAATACATAATGTATTGTCAAACACAACATCTAAGAAAAAAAAAAGACTATCATACTCACTGGTCGTGGGTCGTTGATTTTGATGGAAGTTCCTGCCATCGCCCATGCTTTCCATACCTTTACATAAACACAACGATTTGATTTGGTTAGTAACGTAAGTACAATGTTTAAAAAAAAATCAAGGATGAGTTCCAACAATAAAGTATGTAAGTATAGTCTGTTCCAAAAGTATCAGAAGACCAATTGCCGTAATTAAAAACGTTCAAAATCTAGTCGCAATCTCGCCTTAGCGACAATCAAAGCAAAAAATTGTCAAAAATTAGGGAAATTTGTGGTATTTTTGACCGATTGGGACTGAGATCAGACTGAACGTTCTAAAAATTACGAGAAATCCCCCTTTGATTAAAGTGTAAGCAAACCCTTCTCAGCTAAAATTCTAACGCAACTTAAGAATTCAAATAACATCAAAGCACTACAAATTAGCGTTCATACTATATTTTTAATCCATTTGTTTACATTTCCAACAGACACTTTCGTAACAGACCATAATAATTATGAAGACTGACCAAGACTGTGTGACATATCAATTCGTTCTCTCTCTCCGAGTGACGGTGTCTGAGGAGCGCTCCGCACTGTTCCTCGCGGTGGTGGTTCCCTACAAAAATAACAGATAGCATAAACGATACATCATTTTATTTAATCTTACTACCGACCAATTGAATATGGAATTTGTTCAAGAGTATACATTATCCGGTTGTTAAAATGATGATGAGTCTCACAATCGCGTAGCCATATTCGATAATCATGCTTGGCAGGCAGGAGGGTTTTGCTGCCTTTTGTCTTTCTACTTTCACAAATGCCGAGCCCGGTTGAAGGACCGTTTTATTGAACCTTTCGATATCCATTGCTTCATAGGTTTGAAAAATTCGACTGCTCCAACTACGTAAATGACGCAATGAACGTGTCCGAACTGTCAAAATGAAAGGAATTGCGATCGATTGCCATTTCATGTGTGTTACGCAATTACCCCGTTGTTTTACTTTGCACGGTATTATAAAGCAGTACCTTTCTGGCGCGCTGGGTTGTGGCTGTGTCCCCGGTAATGGTGGACTCTTTGTCGAGCGCGGCGAAGAGTTCGGCGTAGATCGGGGAGATGACTGCTGCGTCTGTGGAAGAATGGTAAGGTAACATTGAAATTCCTGCATTATTGGCGTAATTCTCGCAGAACCCTTAAAGGTATGATCACTACACAGATCACTTACTAAACAGATCTTCAGATAAAACCCATATATTTGTGGGAAATTGAACGCCGGGATGGGTAACAACTGGTTTTTATTTAAATTGAAAACTTCTTTACCAATTTCTACGTCTTTAATGGCTTGATGGCTAATGAGACACGATTGATTTTTTATTGTAATGGGCCTCCAGAGGCTCGCGCCGGGACGGAGCAGCAACCGCCTTCTGTTTCCGTCTTTCATCTTTTTCCTTTCTCCATTCTCTTCTCTTTTGCACGTGACATATCGCCGTTCGTATGACTAAAGTCTTATCTCAATTTTTGGCTGATTTGAATTAGGACAACTAAATTTTTCTATTCGTGATTCTTTAATACCAAAATAAAAACAAAACATATACTTTAATACTTTTAACAGACGTGTACGTACCTTGAGCATCCTCATGAGACCTTCAAGCTGGTGCATGAGGTGCTTGCGCGACTCTTGCAGTGAAGACAGGTGTCCCTCTAGCTCGTCCTTCCGTTGTCGTAACAGACGTAGCTCTGATACTAAGGGCGCTGAACCCACGCCACTGCCCGCACTTGCTTCCGCTTCTTGTTGACGTCTGTAGAAGAAAAATGGATTTGGTATGAGAGAAACATCACGCCAGATATTTTTTATCTCTCAAACTCACAGCAACTCAAATTCAAAGCAATTTTCAATTAAGTAAACCATTTACAAGCACTTGAATTGTTAAAGGAATCGGTCAGTCAGAAAGATGAAGTTAGTTGCCCATTCCAAAGCGGTGTGGGTTCCTATAGAGAAGAACAGGCAAGAAACTCCATGGACACTCTTCTATATAATATTGTTACAAAATATTAGTTAAGTACATCATTAATGTTGAATTTATGCACGTAAAAGCGTCCACAGTACAAAATAAAAAAAAAACAACAACAATAAAAAAATACAAAAGAATTAAAATAAGTCGTGGCAGCTAAGAGATGACCAGTCGAGTATATCCTATATAGAGACCAGAAGAGTAAATAAGACTCTTTAGACATATTTTCTGTACAAAAGCTGTCAAACCCAATATTTATTTCACAGTCAATAGATAGTGTGGCTATTGAAAAATCAGCCCTCAAGGGGGAAGCCCTAGCCTGCCGGGTCAGCGGGATTGTCCGAAAGGGTTACCGCTGGCCCGGAACATAAAGGGCTAAGGAAGGAACACGGGTGGGTTTTAGTCAGTAAGAGTCTGACACTCCCTTCCGCTCCACCCAGTGCGGGAGGGGTCATTTGATGATTTCCCATCCTGAAAAAAAAGGGGGGAAGCCCTAGTTTGCGAACTAGAACTTAAGAACGATAATTTCATTAGTGATTTGACTTTGATTTTAGAAAGAAGACACAAAATATTTATTATTTTCAGTGTTACCTGAGTCTGGCAATCTCCCTCATGATCTCCCTGTTCTTGGCTTCTAGCTGCGAGATCAGTTCGCGCTGTTGTCGCGCCGCGTCCACTTCCGAGCCCTCCGACGATGAACGACCCTGGTACGAAATATTGGTTTTATACAGGTGACTTGTAATTTACCGTATTCCTTCCAGGACGTGATAGTGTGACCCGTTTGCAACAATTAAGCACCTCATAAAGCCAATGCGAAATTCATGAGATGCGAGACAACTAAATTTTTATGTGTTTTAGAAAATGTCCCAGAATTAGTCACTAAATATCACTTTCTCTAAACTTTCGAATTGAATGGCTTTCATTGCTATTGGATTCGATAAATTTTACTATGACATTAATGTCATAACACGCCGCACATGTGTTTGCCGCTTAAGCGGACAAATTACGAGGAAGACAGCTTTATTGCATGCAACACAATGGGGTTATCACACCGCCGACTTTCAAACTCTGGGCTGTTACCGAGATTTTTTTTAAGGAACAACCCAATAACACTTTGCCTGGCCTGAGAATCGTACCCAGGACCCAGCTCAGCAGTCGCGCTTGAGATTATGAGACCAACGGTTCAGCTGAATAGGTGGTTTCTCTCACATAGACATAATTATTACGTCTAAAAAAACATAATTTAATTTTGACGTGTAAACGTGTTTGTCTGAACCAATTAACAGAAATACATATACAGTACCCGGCGATAAATATTGCACATGGACCTTTGGAAAGAGACAACCGGCTAATTTCGGCTTCGTAGAGCGTTATCTCTGTTGCACGAAATACAAACAGTCCGGTATCTATTAAAAAAAAATAAAAAAGATCTATTAGGAGCTGTTAAAACAATTACGATTTTCTTCTTTTAATTATTATTTTTTTCTTTGTATAAAATACAAAAAAAGGTAAAGGTCGATGTGCAATATTTATCGCCGGGTACTGTAATATGAAGTTATATGCGAGTAAAAGCAGTTTTATCTACTGTGCTTTTAGTTGTTTTCAGTATCGATTTTCTCTAAATAAATAGTATGAAAATATTGCAGACAAAATTCCGCGACAAATTTAAATATAATAAAATATTTACCAGTTCTGGAGTAAGAGATGCTGATCTGCCGGCTCTTGGCTGCAACAACATATACAAATATGTATTATAAATAGCACCTAAAACAGACTAAACAGTCCCAATATTACATTTGCTACTAATATTAGACTGTTTAGTCTGTCTGTTTATTTATTTATAGGATAACCAAGGACTTAAATATTCATTGCAAAGAGTTCTCATTTGACCCATTTAGGTAAGCGTCCACAGTTTCGCATCGTACGGATCGCAATAATCTGCTCATCGGCAATGCCGACACCTTTTCTCCGAAGAGCAACTTTTGCGATGAGTGTTGATGACGTCATACCAAGACCCCTCCGTGCCTCGGAAATCACATTAAGCCGTTGGTCCCGGTTGTCATTCGTGGATCTTTCGACAGTCGTTACGGGTCGTCAGAAGCCCAAAAATCTGATAACCAGTTTTACCAAAGGGTATCGTATAACCCAGTAACAGGGCTGTGGAGGTCAGATAGGCAGTCGCTCCACGTAAAAGGTATTCAGCTGCATCCAGTTAGACTGGAAGCCGACCCCAACATAGTTGTGACAAGGCTAGGCAGATGATGATGACGGTATTGACAGCATTATACATACCATAGTCCTATTCTCGTGTGCCAACCTCGCAGCGTACCGCGCTATCAGACGATGTTCGTCATCCACTCCACGAGATAAATGTTCTGCTATACCTGACAAGGAATATTTGTATGGTTTAGAAATAATACTGTTAGTATCTAGATATCGCCTCTTTGGTTCAATAATGTGTTATCTTGAAAATTGTAATTGTCGGACTTATCACGTTATTGAAGCAAAGTGGCGATATATAAAATTCAAAGTCCTGACTGACTGATATATCAACGCACAGCCTAAACCGCTAGGTCCTAGAGACATGAAATTTGAAGGGTGTGTTCTTTGTGAAGAGTAGGTATCCACTAAGAAAGGGTTTTTCGAAATTCCACCCCTAAGAGGTTGAATGGGGGGAGGGTGAAATTTCACGCGGACGTAGTCGCGGGCAGAAGCTAGTTATAATATATATAGTACGATCACTTCCAAAGGTTCCATTGGTTATCTGCGAGAACGCCGAAATTTTGAAAAAAGATTTAAGCACTGATTCTGTCTCTCCCTTAGCCCGGGCACTAGATTTTCTACGCATTGTTTAGCGCGGAGAGTTGAAAATCCAGCAGTGTGTATTTTTAACGGACTAAGATACATTCTGTTGAATTATCAATGCTCGGCTCAACACCGAGAGATGAAAATCGTGTGCGGGATGAAATCCCCTATTGCTAAGTTAAGCTTATTCGATCAGTCAAATTTTATTTGTCAAACTTTAGCTTTGTCGATGATAGCCGATGGACCTTTGACTCAGGACGTACTAAACCCGGCCGTAAGGAAGGCAGGAACACTCGACATTAAAAAAAAAATTAGGACACTATCTCCGTCACCCATACTTGAAGTAACAGTTTGATGTGTCATATTTCAACCTTACACCTGTAAAAATAAAGTCGAAAAAAAAACAGTGGCACTCCGGGAGCCCCGACGGAAGTGAAAACTTGAACAATTACTTGTGTATTTTTTTAATCGTCTTATAAACAAAACACGCGCGGTATCAATGGTTTTTTTCCATCTCAAAAAATGCCAAACGCGAAATTAATGTTTTCACTTCAATAAATCAATAATGGTGTATTTAATACGTACTGCGATGTGTGGAGCGCGAGGAGCGCGAGTCGAGCGAGCCGGTGTTGACGTAGCCGCCCACGTACTCCGGGAACCCGTTGTGAGCCGGCACCGGGGACGGCGGACTGCACAACAAAATATTACAAATAATTAGATTATTGATAAAAAAAAATTACAACTATATGATGAGAATTTATCAAACTCAAAGCATTTATTTCAATTAAACCATTAACAGGCACTTTTGAATTGTCAAGAAGTCGGTCAGTCAGAAAATATGAAGCTAATAAAAATCTTTTTATATTCCCACCTAAATCATAAAAGATTTTAAACACTGATTCTGATATAAGCCCATTCCAAAGCGTAGGTACCTATGGAGAAGAACGGACAAGAAACTCCATTATATTTTTATACCTGTAATAAATAAGTAAAAAACACAGAACAACTATTCCATCAAACAATTGGCAAATAGCATTGCCTGATTGCCGTGCATTATTGGTCAAGAACCCTGATATTCGTCCAACAAAAAATCATATAAATTCTGATTCGATTGATAAAATAAGATTTCCGAAACAGTAAGAATTACGCCTGTACGATGTTTATATGATTTTTTTTCTGAAAAGATAATCTTTAAACTGAGGGGCAATTCTCATAATTTTAAGTATGTCCTCTAGTTTCCCTATATTTTTGACATAATTATTATCACTGGGATGAGATTACGACTAGATTTTGAACATTTTTAATTACGGGACAATTGCCTTCTGTTCTCCTGTAAAGTAAGCATGTCTAATTTATGTCGCTTAGTCAATTTTGCCTTTCAAACGTCGATATAATACGTATTGTATTAGCTTTTTAGTCATGAACACACATAAATACGTACACAATATGACTAAGATTCAGCGTCCGCTCGGGCTGGTCGGGGTAACGAGGCAACTGCGCGCGCGCTCGCTCCGGCACACAGCGGAACGACTTGCGGAGCGTCGCGCCAATCTGCTTCGATGGAGATTTCTAAAAAAAGAAATAATATAATGTTATTCATTGGATTGGCCCGGTTGATGACAATAAACTCGCCCCCTATAAAGTGTAACCATGTGGGCGATATATTACTGCGCGATATATTTGATAGATATATTACTGGGCGCGATAGATATATTACTGGGCGATATATTTCTACGGCTACTTTTAGATATACTCACATAGGCGGCGTATTCCTTGACCTCGTGCTCGTTGCTGTGGGTCGCGGAGACCCGGCCGCGCCAGAAGCAGTCCTGGCACATGGTGTAGTTGGCGCAGCGCGTGCAGCGGTATCTGAAGCCTGTGAGAGAGCTGCGGCGACAGGCGCTGCAGGCTAGTGGGTGGACCACTGCAGGGAAACAAACGATATTAGATTTGCCGACATGAGGTTTGAAGCAGAAGCATCGTTTTACAGTTCCCAATTCCATGCGTAAAAGCGTAATTTTATACATATAAAAATCCTAACACATCGTTTTCGCCATTCATCATTAATCGCCAATCCATCCTGGTTTTATTATTCGCCAATTTTTAAAGTTTTACACTAATTACAATTTTATAGTTCTCATGATCATAGTTGAACCAAATCATACCATTTTCAACGCTGGCGAGTCGGTGCAGTAGCGGCAGCCACACAAGACACGGCGGCCCTGGGTCCGACATCAGTGTGTCAAGGAAATCGTTCACGGTGATCTTGCCGTTCTAGGCACAGAAAATAATATGTATGTTGCAGCATTATAAAATAGTTAAAATTAAGTAACGTTGAACAATTTTCAAGATTTTGTCAGGTGGAATTGTCTCAAGCTATACTATAACTCGGGATTCAAAATTCGGTTCAGTATTACGCGATTTCGTTTCAAATCTTTTTCATTCGTGTCGGCTTGAGCAGTACGATAATAGTGAGTAGTGCGAATGTATTACTGAAAACATTTGCGAGTCAGTAATGTTCTTGGTGAGATTGAGAGTGTGTCGGAGTTACTATCAATACACCCAATAGATCTAATTAATATCTATATCATGAATACTGGGACAGTAAAAAAAACGTGTGGGGTCGGAGGACCGCCGGCAGGACCTCACTTGGCTTCAGCACCATCGAAAACCATGAAAACGACACCCATGACGAAAAACTTAAAAAATTGCAGCCGCCATCTCGGCTTTTCATTTTCACTATTGGCTTCAGTACCCTCGGAAACCATGTAGACTACCTCTCTCTCTTTGTATTACATAAATGAAAAGTCGCATGGAGGCGACATAACGCTTTTCATTTACGTGACGATTTCTCCCATTTTGCTCCTACCGCAAACTCCGTTCCAACAATGTCTGCTTTATATTAGCCTATTGGGCTCATGATCTTACAACCGTCAAGCAAAAGCTCCCCCTGGGGGTCCAGCGATCATCACCCAAGTATACTTCAAGGTGAGGGATGTCTTTCTCTAACCTAGCTGTAACAACGTAGAATCATCTAGAACTTACCTGATTAAATATAGTAAGTGCAAGCGAGTCTGTGTAGTTGAACGACGGTGACTCGTACACCGCCGCTGGTAACGCGAGCACTTCTCTTAGGTAGTCTGACAGCCTCTTCATTAGCAAATGGCCGTTGCCGTCTGATAGCTGGGAGAATATGTCTGGAGGAAAAAAGGAGGTATTTGAAGATACAGAAGGTAAAGAAAAACAGAATTGTATGTAGTAAATTATAAGCCTAGCACTATTTAAAAAGCTGGGCTAGATATTAACCAACTAGATACTTAGACAGGCCATAGTACCGTTTGCATAGCAAAATCTGTTAAGAAGTAATGTCATGTCCCCAATATGCTCAATGGTCAACGTCGAACGGACAAGGTGCAAGGCCACAGCTTGAGAGAATGAACCCTTGATGACTTTCGTGTATTTTTAACTAGTGTTTTTATTAAAGTCAGTTTCAAGAGTCACAATTACTATAAGGCGGGTACCACATCGCCGCGAAGCCATTAGCAGCGAAACCGCAGTAGTTCCGCTATGACTTGTCTGTTGTATGACAAGCGAAACTGTCTCTACTAACGAACAGATTTGATTCTATCTCTTTCCCGCGTGATTTCGCCGATCTACTCGGAAGCAGTTACACCTTCACGATCAGCCCGCTATTTTGTTTGTTTATTTTACGGAAAAAGCAATCTGAGAGGTCCGAAGTAGATTTATACTGTATTTAAGTCGAAAGCGACGACATTTTGCTCCGATTGCTACAATGCAACTGACTCACATTATGTTCCGATAGACGAAACGCGACATAATGTAATGTTTCTCAGCGGAATTCGTTAAGCGGTTTATCATCATTATTTTTGCGGTTCAAGTGTGCTAAGGCCCTTATAATGCATTATGTAATTATATTCATAAGTCTCAATGCAAAAAATTAATCAGGTCCTAGTATTGTTTACGGGAGTACCTACCTACTTTATTTAAACTGCATATTAAGCAGATCTTTATAAAATATGATCTAAGATGTTGGATCACATTGATGACTCACAGCTGAATAGCTAGCCTAGTCACTAATGAATCATCGTTAACTCTGACCTTCATACTTCAAACCAGGGTTGTTGCTGATGCATATTTTTTCACATCAGCGGATGCGGATGCTGATGTTTTATCATTGACATCAGCGTATGCTGATACTGATTTTAATTATTTTCTTAAAAAAACAGTGACCATGAATTTATACCTAAAAGTTGCAGGTTTCCTTGGTATTGAAATAAAAGGTTGGTTCAATAATTTTGTTACTTTTAATAAAAAATAGAAAGTACCTAGTTTAGTATAATTAGCGTTTGTTTACAATCGCAATATTCGCAATAACCGCGGTCGACCTCTGGTAAGCCCCGCCCCCTCTGCGGTCAAGTCACGACTCGAACTTCAGTATTTATAATCAGCATCGATCAATGCGGATGATGTTGAAAATGATGCTGAAGTTCCGCTGATGCTGATGTTCGCAACAATCCTGCTTCAAAAACATAATAGTAGGTACTTACATCTTAACTTGTCCATCAGCTTGCCTGCACACATCGTGGCGAGCGCCACTTTGATGGAAAACACTCGGATTTTACCCACATTCTCGCTGAAACAAATTAATTATACATTATATTGTGCTTGTACAAAATGCTAAACATGTACAATGCGTGCCACGAAAGATGAGACTTGACCCCGCCTCCCCCGCTCTTTCCGCCGCCCCTATGACGTCCGGTCCCGTCCCGCGCTCAGACCTCATACCGCTAAAGATACCTAAAATCGTGTACTGCGCATGTCAAAGCACGTGGTGTGTCAAGTCTCATCTTTCGTGGCACGCATTGTATGTAGTTTACTATTGAACTATACTTCTAGAAGACAATGCAATATAATGGCCTGATCTACTTATTATACAGACACTAACATAATTTCATATCTTAGAAAAGGGTTTACCAAATAGTGTAGCTGTTCAAACATGGTTAGTTCTTTACATTTACAACAGGCTATACTTCCTTCGAATTTTGGTGCTAGGTTAGCCAAGGTTTATATTTTATTGATATATTAATTTAAAGAGTGGTAATAGGAGACCACCTGTTTGTATTGGGACTTTGTTATATTTAAAACAGCTTAAAGTATGGCTATATTTCATTGCAATTTAGTTATTTTAGTTATTGTCACATTATTCAGTTATGGGTTATTGAATTAAATTTTTAAATATTTAATTCAATAACCCATAACTTAATATTACCTACTTAAAATATCACACTAATATTATAAAGGCGAATGTTTGTGAGTGTGTGTGTTTATATGTTTGTTACTTCTTGACACTCAAACGGCTAGACAAATTTTGATAAAATTTTGTATGAAGGTAGCTGACTGGAATATCGGGATAAAAAATAGCCTATATGTTAATCCAAGGTGATTAACATATAGGCTATTTTTTATCCCGATATTCCCACGAGATCGAGACTTATGCGGGTGAAACCGCGGGGCGCAGATAGTGTTACTATAATTGTCAATGCATGCCTTAAAAATCTTATTTTACATAATTAATTAATATAGTTAATTAATTTTTTATTAATAAATTATTATTATTATTATTTTAATTTTTTTTATTAATTAATTTTTTTATTAATTTATATTAATTAATTAATATTCATTATTCAATTATGTCTATTATCTGTAAGTCATACTATCAGATTTTAATTAATAATATTATTATTATGTATTATCTCTAATGAGTATAACAGAATCATTACAGGTGCCTCTCTTATGATCCTATCTATTCTTATGTTATTACTAGCCGCGCCCCGCGGTTTTACACGCATCCGTGGGAATATTGGGATAAAAACTCCTGTGTGTTAATCCTGGTTATAAGCTATTCTTCTGTGTTACAAGTTTCTTCTAAATCGGTGCAGTCGTTTTTGCGTGTAAGAAATAACAAACATCCATCCACCAATCCTCACAAACTTTCGCGGTTTATAATATTAGTAGGATTAAGTATTATCTCTAATGAGTATAACATAATCAATAAAGAGTATCTGCCGGTCGATTCTGTAAAAATCTCACCGTGAAAACTTAGGTGATGTGAGTTTGTCTTTTGCTAGGAATTGTCACTATTGACAGCTCACTTCACGCTCACTTCACCTAAGTTTTCACGGTGAGATGGTTACAGAATCGCACTGCAGTAGTATTTGATAGTATCAGCAAGGTGTAGGTACTTAATTGAACTACTTAAAGGCACACTTGAAATGACATTCCGTTATTATTCTGTTACAATGCATGTTGCCATAAATAAGGCGCAATTTATAGTACAGACGGCAGCACATCGATGTAAACTCTATACATATCTATAACTACGACGCGCAGTATAGTGTTAGAAAGAAAGTACTCTTGGTTTGATTGGTGGAGTTTTCAACGTTTCTAATATTGCCCAATGGTTGCACATACTAATAATTGGCAGCCAATTATCATGTCTCACTAGGAATAAGCCACACCCACGCTAATGTCACTCATGACATTGACAATTTGACATCGTTCGTTTGACGTTTATTCAGTACGTCAGGTGGAGTCGTGTTTGTGTCGGTTCAGTCGGTTGTGTTTTAATTATTTTACAAGTTTGTCTTATTATCGAATGCATATGCTTATCGACGCAAATTGAAAGGCATCATAGCCCTTCGATTGAGTGGATGACGAGATTGATATTTGTCGGCAGACGGGCATATCGGTGAGTAATATTTTTTGTAATTATCATTTTATAAAGGTTAGTAAGTATTGAAAAATAGTGTCAATGGTGTTTTTCTATAGAATTTTAAAATTAACAGAAGGGATAGGTAGATAAGTAGGTATCTTCTTTGTGTTCTTTCCTAATGAGTGCCCGCTGTTCCAAGCGTCATCAAAATGTAGGATAAGTAACAGAAAGTTTATATTCACATTTATAATACCTACGTAAACAAAATTCGATGATCTATTGTTTTTGATTGCATTGTCATGGGACATTCTAAACAAAAGTTATTCCAGTAGGTAGTGATGGGATTTTAAAGTAAATACTCAATACTTACTTTTATTGCATTCCACATGTAGGCATTCTTAGGTGGTAAACTTATAGTTAGATCATATGGACCCTGTCGGGCACAGCAAAATAAGTGAGTTAGGAGAGAGGAAGCATTTGTTAATTTTATAACATTACATAACAAACTACTATATTATAGGTAATAATGATGTAGGTATTTTTAGAGATAAACTAATAGCTTCTATATAAAATATAAACAATAAATATAAATATTAAGAGATGTAATAATCCATACTAATATTATAAATGCGAAAGTGTGTCTGTCTGTTGGCGCTGCTAGTAATAAATAAATAAAATTTAAAGTATCAAGTTCTTCTTAAGTTCTGACTTAAGTCTATCACTTAGATATTTGTTTACCGAGTAGTAGCTTTTATTCAGCAAGAATTGTCTAAGTTTTTTTAAAAATGTGTTAATTTTCTCTTCTTTTTTTATTAGTGCGGGTAGTTCATTATATAATTTAATGGACATTACATAGGGACTTGTAGAGTGCATTTTTAGTTGAGAACTTGTCTGAATAGATAGCGTGTCTGAATGTCTTCACGTTTTGAATATAACTCTTGATGTTTCCGGTCAAATTTGCATGTTTCTAAAATATACAGGGAAGGGTTCAAATATTATGTTTTTGAAAGAAAGGTTTGCAACTATCTGTTTGCTCAATGTTAACCAGGATTCTATCATCTAAGCATAATAGGCGGTGAGAGCTGTTTGTAAATTGGTGGTCTTTTTTATGTCACAAAGGGCTTAAGAGAATTTAGAAATTTTTGAGTGAGTTTTCTGTATGTGTGATTTCCAGTTTATATGTGTGTCTGTGTGTGTGTGTGTTTATTGTATTGTATGTGTTTTATATGGGCCTTGACACCTGAAATAAATGGATAACTAGTCCTAGTAGAGTAAATTCGTTAATGGTTTCTAATTTAGAGTCATTGAAAGTAAAATCTAAAGTTATAGGTGTTTTTTGGTAAGGGTGGAAAGTTATTAATTTGGTTTTGGAGTAGTTTATCTCGAGGTTATGATTGTTCATACAGTTGCATGTTTTAGTAAGTATGGAATTGAGAGTTTCTCCTATATTTTCATTGTTTTGGGAAGAGACCAATATGGATATATCGTCCGCAAATAAGACACGTGGCCCTTCTATGGTCTTAGGTAGGTGATTAATATAAAGTAAAAATAAGAGGCATCCTATGACACTTCCTTGAGGAATTGAGCCATTAATTGCTTTACTATATGATCGGATTTTTTCGATTTCATTATTTTTATAGTTAAAATATTCTATTTCAACTAATTGTTCCCTACCTACCTACCCTAAATACCTACGCAATTAAGCACTGTAACGAACACCGGGCGTGCGAATAGTGTAGTGAATGATTATATAGTATAAAAGTGATAGTATAGGAATATAATACGATAGTTATATAGGACCCTATCCGCGCTCCAGGGCACAAGTTGATACCGACTATTAACCATCGACTTATTATAAACTACTAGCGTAACTACATATTACCTACTGTTTTACTGTACTCAGTAAAACAGTAGGTAATATGTAGTTACGCTAAAATATTTAAATCGAATTAGAAATTCAAATCTTACTAGATTTGAATTTCTAATTCGATTTAAATATTTTGTATTGTTCTAATTAGCTTTCCAACTTGTTTTTATTATTAGTATGTATCTGACAGGAATTTTTGAGAATTTTAATGCGAAGAAAAATTATAGGTAGAATAATTACGTAACTTGAAAACGTGGCTTTTCGTTTATAGGAATGTTTGCGTGATTTTAGTGTCAAATGAGAGGATTATGTTTAAAACTGATATTCCCGTTTGAATTACGTAAATCGGTCCACGGGTTTTAGAGATAGAAAGAATTTTGTATATTGAAAACATGCCAAAGTTTGATTTCAGTAAGTTAATGTTTTAGAAAGTTTTTATTGTATAGAGATAGGATACTTAAATGTTGTTACGTAATACGAAAGAAGATTACATAGAACTACGAGGCTGGCATAATCGCGTCGCGATTAAAGCCTTTTCCAAAATAAAGATTAAAAAAAAAAAAAAGATTACATGGGCTACACAATACAAAGAAATTGTAACGAACAGGCATAAAGAAATAAAAAAAGGGCTATAAAGTGTCAGTGTGTGTGTGTGTGAAAATTACATGTAAAAATGGCTTAAAATCAAGGTTCTCTCTGCCTATAGTGATTGAGTAATAATAATGGGCAAATAAACTACAGCTATTTGTTTCGTTCCAGAAAAAAACAGTTTACTTCTGGCTTCGGCGGTGGGAAGAAAGCGGAAGCATAGCTCATCACCGCCGATCCACTCTGCCGATCCTTTTTTAAGCACACGAGTAACCTCAACTTCGTACAGCGTGAGTCCATGTGTAGATTGTAATAATCACACTTACCTATCACCTTAACTTATTCATCACTAACATAAAACCTAGTCCTTTAAAAGTGAATAAGTAACAAAATTGATTAAAATAATACCTACCTACTAGCTTAGTGTGCGTCCTGAGTAAAGGCTCCTACAAACAGGCGCGACACGCGATATAATCGCGCGCGACACAAAGGCACCGCTCGTTGCGGTTCAGTTCTTTACAACCTACCTCAACAAAGGTGGAAGTTGTCAATTCGGCAGATTGTTTATTTGTGTATGTTTATATTTTGTAGAATATTTTTTTAACCGTCTCATACTAATTTAAAGTTTATTCAAACTTGTTTCAAATTAATATTATTTGAAGTTAAACAAATATCAACTTTATATTAATGGCAATTAAGTTGATTTCAGAGTGACTAGCACTATTGAAAAAGTTACAGTTTTAGCGTAAACTAAACTTTATTATGTAGGATTTAAAGTTATTTTTCCCTAAAGTCATTTTTTGTTTACGATTTTTGGCAAATAAATCGCGAATGTAGATAAGTTAAGCTCTTAACAAAGAATCCTATGTATGTATTGAAATTGACAAAAATTTATTTGTTTTAGATATCAACGGACACAGTCAGAAGGCGCCTGAAAGACGATGTCCCCAGGTTTCAAACTATCTCCATATTTTTCATCACAATTGCCCAGCGGTTTAGCCGCGAAGGCATAACACACAAAGTTCTTTTGCATTTATAATTAGTGTGGATCTTCTAATATAGTGATAAAGATAATTGATAATAATATTATAAATTGAAATTTTATATTTCTTTTCACACCATTGTTTTTGTTATATTCTTGAGAATTTTTCTTTACTATTGTTGGTGATAATTTGAGTTAGGGCCGTCATTCACTGGCGGCATGGCACGACAAGTGATTTTAGTAAGTGCAAATGATTTGAGATCTTATTTTATCATGGTTAGCGTTCACAATTCGGCATGCCAGAACGTGCCGAAGGATACCAAAGCAGGAATTTCAATGCAATGTGAGTGTTAATAGTGTTAAATTAGATTCGAAATCATCTGTAAGTATTACAAAAATCCCTTGTCGTGCCGTGCCACCAGTGGGTGCTGAACCTTATACATATAGTCCAGTCAAATTATACTAATCTGGTTAAAAGCTTAATTATTTTTGTTAGGCAATCAAATGCTACCGCATTTGATTTTGCTTGGCAGCCATTGTTGGATGTAACTGTATAATTAATCTGTTACAAATAAAAAGAAAAGCTTGTAACAAATAAATATTATCTACTTGTTTTTAATATATCTATTAATAATAATAATAACGCCTTCCAAAGGTCTCCGAGATGTGTCAAAGACATTTTAAAAATAATAGAAATAATTCTTTATTGACGTAATAGGTTATCGAAACTTATGTATGAAGAATGTATACCTATTATAAATTACCTAATGTATTAAAAATATTAAATTGTAGGTTATTCAGAATTAAACTATATAAATGGTTGAATGAACATAATTTCTATAATATTAAGGAGTTTTTTTGAACATAAATTATGTTTATAAATTCAAATGTGTTTATTTGTGAAGCATGCTTTAATTTTTAAGCAAAACATATAATCTCATATGCTTTAATAAAACCTATGTATACCATGTTTTACGCAAACAAATTATCTTTTTGGTTTTATAACGTTTGTTGTAAGCCCATTCATTTATTACGTAAGACGATTTAGGGGGGAGTGGCGTCGACCATGTCTTATTTTCTCTTCCAAGGGGTTGGGAGGGAGTCTTGATAGTTCTTACGTAAGATCACAAAAATGTGCAAAGTTAAAATACAATACTTTTGTCTATGCATAGCATGCCTACGATTGGAGGCGCGCGATGGCGTCACGAGGGTCGCGGATCTGAAGACGAAGAGAGGGACAATTCGGCGCGGCTTTAACAACATTAATTGTCCACTCCCTCTTTGAAGTCCACATCAACCCTGGGAGCATGTCTATGCATGGCATGCTTACAATTGGAGGCGCGCGATGGCTGAGGGGGCGCGCGGGCTGCGGCATCAGCATCGGGCGACGACGGCGGCGGAGGCGTTCAGGGAGCTCCCCGCTTGTGATCTAGTTGTCACTTTTTGCGTAAACAATACTCATTAATGATTTTAATATTGTAGATAGTTAAAAATTGTTACTTTGAAAATAAACATTACAATAAACCAAACGTGTCCTATTCATTTTTTCCTTTAGATTCTCACGTATTAAATATTATAAGTACAGGGGGGGTGGGGGTCAGCCGATTCTTATTTTATCTTATATATGGGGGTGGGAGTCAAAAACTAGCAAAAATAGTCTTACGTAATAAATGAGTGGCCGCTATATGTATTTTAATTTCAAGTAGGTATTTGTTTTTTATGTTTCCAATTATATTAATGTTTAAGAATAAAAAGATTATTGATTGTTATTGTGCATTTTATTATGATATTTTTCCCGCTGTTTCACACGCGTTCCTGTAGGAACCTATCCTATATCCTTTTCTGATTGGTAGGTGTGCAAAATTCCATGATGATCGGTTGTGTAGTTAATATGGCACCAAAAGCAGGGGGTAGCTCCGCCGTATCTGGGTAATAATAGATTAGAATTTGATTTGAAAATTCATAACTAGCGCAATAATGTTGAACTTCATGTAAAAGAAAACTTCGGTAGGTATAGGTAATTTACAAAGTTCAACCTTATCGTTTTAGTAATAAGATCGTGTTGCGACGAAACACGGTGGACTGACAAAAGGCTGTTTGTAGGTAAGGTGCATTCGGGTAATATCGAATGGTTTTCAGACAAATTGATGGAATGTGTGTATTTTGATGAACCAGACAGAAGCAGTGGATTATATGTCTTCTAAAGAAGTCATTTCGTCTTCTTGAATGTATAGCCTAGAGCTCTATTCAGAGATCCTTCATAAATATCGTAGTAGTTTAAAAAAAAAAGTGTTTAAAAACTTACTTTTTTTTTTCTTTGCACTAGTGTAATTTCGAATTATGTACGGGCAATTCCGAATGACGGTTAAAAGTGGACTATATTCACTTTTGACAAAAGGTACATATTTCTTTTTATATCGTTATTATCCTCCAAAAATAATATTCACGATATTTGTCATAGAATAACCTAAACATGTTTGTGTGACACTTGTATTTCGGAATTACCCGTCGCATTGGTAAATGGTTCTCAATCTTTTAGCAGGTACAGAGCGGTTTGCAATGACGTACCTATATTTTACTGTCAAGTTTGAGTAGCACAACAAGAACTCCGTGTCTTGGTTGTCAAAAGAACAAAAATAACTCCGTCTGTATAGCGATTGTATTAAAAAACTCATGTAGATTAGTGCTTATATCACAGTATTAGTAATAGAACTAGCGTACAAAAGGATCACTCCTGAACAAAATACAAGTTTAGGTATAACAAATCACTGTCGATACGATATTCAAATACGCGCGAGACATGTCGAGCATGCTAACCGAGTGGCAACCGACTGCCATTTGCTTACCAATAGGCGGGCCGGCCGATCAGACCTAAACTGTGAAATGACACACCCCTGCTTAGGTATATCACGTTTAGACAGAACTAACCTACCATCGAAATTACCCAAATAAATTATAGATTGAGAATATTGAGAACCACTGACAATCTCCATAGAAAAGCAACATCGGCTAAATCCGAATCATTTTTGATTCGGATTTACCCATCTTCGGGTAATTTCAATAAAAACAGAAAAAGATACCTAGGATGCGCGAACCCATTAAAAACTATATTAAAAACGAAAATCTATTAAACAAAAAAACAATCAGTTAAATAACTTACCAAATTTCTGAGATAACAATGTTCGTGTAATTTCCGATAACTAGAAAACGCGCGAAAAATGACACACTGCGAGAAATGCGGCGTTGTGACTCGTACATTTACAAGTAGCGACTTGAGTCAACAGAAGCGGGGGGAGTATTAAACTGGCGTCTAGGTAAATGTTGCCACATTATAAGATATCGTCGCGTTTGGTAGGAAATTGAAATTTTCGGAATATGCCGATTTTCGACATTACCCGAATGCACCTTATAATTAATTGCCTAAACTTCACACACGTGACACGTTCGTGATGGGGTAAGTAGGTATCCATATTTTTTTCAAAATTTCAAGCAGATTGTATTATGGGTTTTTACTTTTTAGCATTTAATTTCGTGAAAATAAAATAAAATAAAAATCGTTTATTTCGGAACAATAACGGATACCTACAATAGGTATTATAAAAATAGTTAATCGATGATAACTACAGAAGTTTATAACAGTGGCGCAACTATCAATAATAGAATAGAAGAGCAAGGAACGCGTTAAAACAGGTGACCTCCAGCCCGTCAGTAAGTAGGTAAACAAAAGTCGGAAAAGGTCTATTAAAAAAAAAATGTTTTTCTGACATCAGATTATACCTACCTGTCTGTCTACTTAACAATATTCATCGAGAGCGTGAAGTTTCGCTAATTAATTGTGTAATGTGCACCGTACTTACCTACCTGTTTAAATGTTATACTTAGGTAAGTAATTTTCCAATAATACCTACCCATGTAAAAATGAAGGATTAAGTAAAAGATCATTGAAATAAAAAACATCGATTATAAGCTTTCATAGGTATTTTAGGCATTGCGCGGGCCGCCGCGCGCCGCTTTTATTACTATGAAATTATTTCGATTCGATTTAAGTGTTCAACCTGCTACGCTACTTTTTATCGCACAGTATTTTATTCTACACAACGAATGACCTTACGCACACACCCTCACGTACGCGCTGCAGCACGAAACATTACAAGTAAGAACAGACAAAAAGCTATATATCTCTTTCGCACGATTCTCGCTGTTGTTGCTCATAACGCGTTCAAGGTCAATGTGTAGTAACCTGATGTGCTGCCGTCTGTACATTACGATATTAGTGCGTAAAGATGGTTATAACATGCGAGGCGGAATTTCAGCCCGAGCCGAAGGCGAGGGCGTAATTGAGCCGAGCATGTTATAACCATACGCACGTATATCGTACGACGTTTTTTAACACATTTGCGAGGAAACAAAAAAAAAACATTTTATATTTTGTTCATTTTTAATTATTGAAACAGTTAGTGAAATTACAATTGTTAAAATGATACGTAGTTGTAGTTGGTTTTTTAATTATGTTTTTATTATTATTATTACTATTCATAATGTTTTGTGTTAGGGTAAATGTTGGAGACGACGAAACTTCTTGAAAGGCGGCAGAAGAGCATTGTAATTCGTCATTAGTTGTAAATAAAAAAGTATCATCAGTAGAAGAGGGGCGCGGCTCAGGGCAAAACTTCTTCGTTTGTGGCTCCAAATTTATTGTCTGAGTTATTTTGGCACTTATATTTGCTTTGATTTGGATGGAATCTTTAAATTACCGAATAAACTGTTTTTTTAATTTTAAATAAACTCAATCTGTGAATGCACACTGTTGCTTTCCCGCCATTTTAACAGCGCGCTAGCGCTGCCTACTGACTGGCGCCGCGCGGCGATTAGTTCGAAATTTGAATAGCAACAGCGCGCTGCTCACTAGCTGGAGTCACCTGCAGTCGTGCGGCGGCGATCAGTTCCAAATTTGAAATGGCAAATAATGCTGTTATGGAATTTGTATGGACTATAACTTAACTATTTGCTTTGTAGTTTTTTATGACCCTCTTTACATATTTAAAACCGGTGGAATTACATCAGCTTTACGAGCAAGGGTGTTAAAAATTAGTATTACTACCAATACTCCCCATCACACATCCACTCAAGGCTAGTGAATTTGCAACATTATGTTAATTTGTAAACAATAACAAATCATTGTAGAATCTATTAGATAATGAGTTGAATTATAAATGTATAAAGGTAAACAATCTACGGAGTAATGGGGTAATAGCGTAACACACTATTAGTAATAATGGTTTTCATTTTGACAGTTCAAGAACATTCATTGCATTATTTATGATGTTGAGCGGACAAATTTTTCGAACACATTAATCAACTAATTAGTAATATCCTTCAAAACAATCAGAATGTGATTGATAGTGGGTTATGTAATTAGGTTGCAGGTTTGGTTTAGGTTTTTTGTTGTATTTTCACAGAGTAGTTGCGTATAGGAAACACCAACTTCATCTAGTTTATAAAAGCCATCAAAAACATAACTTGTAAAAAAAAACAAGTCTCGCAACTCACTTCTTCTAATGTAAAAAGTTGTGAGATCCATGTAATAACAAGTCGGTTAATTTATTCAGTCCTTACTTAAGGGACTTTCTGTCTTAAGTTATTATGTAATTAGCTAACTTAACAATATCTTGTAATAGTGACCTTATCAATATTAAAAATATTTTATGTTTTAAATAAATAGATTGACTTGGCCATCGCATGAAAACATAATGTATCTCACAATTCATACATATTATATTAAATTAGATTGTTTAGTGTATATTATTGACGTGAGTGTGTGTAATGTAAACCTACTTGCAGAAATAACATTATTTACTTTGTCAGCAACAGTTTTAGTTTTACTTTTAAGTGTAAAAAGGAATTTAATTTACGTGTGACTTTTCTTCATGAAAAGACCACAAAAACTTATATTACCAACTCACCCAGTACTGTAAGCGGACAGCAACCAGTTCAACAATAAAGCTGAACATGCTTCAACAGACACCTGATGAGCAGGAGGCAGTCTTTTGTTCAAGTTGTGATACAACGAAGATACAAGTGTTTCCAGTCTTGTTACGTTCACACATGCGGTTGGTTCTAGAGTGTTTAGTGCATTCTCACGGAATGCCTCGATTACGTTCCATATGTCTATTACGTGTACTAAAAGAGAAAGGATTACATTAATACATCAAATAAACCTTGGTGATCAAGTAAACATCTGTAAGAGAGAAGAGCCACTCCTGTACCTTATAAGCAAACAACTTAGTTTAGTGGTAAACCTCTTTAAGTGAAAACGAGGTTGCAATCCCTTTAAGTCTCGCTTATCCAGGAGCCACTGTAATTTATTTCTCTTATGGCTGATTTTTTCAACGCCAGAGAATTTTATACAAGGAATAATTTTGAATTTAAGACAGTTCCATACAAAATTGTTTGATGTCAATTTTATTCCACAAATGATAATGATGCCAATTGAAAAATCAGCCCTTATTTATATAGATATTATTTACATTTTTTTTGTTCACAACTTCATTAAAATTTTTGAAGATACATTTAAGTTTACAAAAAGAAAAGGTAAGAAAATGTTTTCCACTATCAAGCTGTTGTCCATTAAGTCAAATTAGAATACCTGCAATAACAATGACAATTTGACAAAATATAACAATTTGTCATAGCCCATCATAATCTGAGCCAATGATTTATTAAAACCTTGGTATCCAATCATACCAAACTTACAGCTGTTATCCCAACCCAGTTATAAATATTCATGACTCATTCTATGTGGGGCTCATTAGTAGAACAGTTTCATAATTTTGGAAGCAATAAACACCAATTTAACCCAATAAAAAACGAATAAGCTTGTTAGTTCATTAACTTGTCGCACGTCGAGTGTACACCATGTGTACCGATAACAATAAAATTTCTATTGTGTCTGCTAATTAGACGCGCGATGGGTTAATGTAAAAAAAAATGTATTTGCGTACCACCTAACAGAAAATGTTTAGAAGACAATTGCCAAAATATTTTTTGAAAAATATTAAATGAAGTTTTTTTAAAACAGTATAAGCTAATTGCACTGTACATTACTTACAGTTACATTTCTTTTGTACATAGCGGAGCTTGCAAGCAGTCCTGTATGAGGCAAATCTGATCAGGTCAAAGTTCTGCTCTCTCATCTCTTGCAGCAGCTGAGACCGAGGGTCTGCGGACGCGGAGCCCGCACTGGGGAGCGCAACCCCCCGTATATCGCCCACACTGGGCACTCCGCCCACACTCTCTCGTTCTAACGACATTTTCACTACTACAAGAAATAACGATTATTATTATCACAAAAAAAAAAACAGGTTACGAAGGTGTGTATTTGAATACTGATTCTACTTGACAACACAAAGATAAGATCGAAAGTGATTTTAGCGACAAAAAATATAAACAAGGCCCGCAGCCGCAGGTCTATGAAAACATTTGATATCACTAAATTGTTACGAAATTCACGATGATAAACAGCTCTTACCTTAACGGGACGATTAGCTCATAACTTTGTTGACATAACGATAATATATTCACGGCAAACTCAAGATTATTTCCGTAGTTATATCGATTTAAAGATATTATTAGCGACAACTTGATATTTACTTGATGATTTAATTATAAACGGATGCCACATTCACAGTTTCAATGCACGTTTTTAATCCTCCCTTATTTATATATTATTTCTAAGTCATTTAATATAGAGAATAAATTATAGAAGTCATTTCTACGCCAATAAATTACGGAATATCGAAATCAACATGACAAGCCTGCCATTAATAAGTGCGTTCCTGAAACACACACTTTATTAACTTGATTTTGGTATTTTTAAACAACTGAGTATCAGGTTATTAGGAAATTATAAATATGAAAAAAATCATGTCATTAATTAAAATTGTATTCATTGGGCTTTCTAAGTAAACGTTTTAGAGTTTTAGTCCTGAAAACCAAATCAATATTTGTTGTGTGTATTGAAATTCTATGAGTAATGGAACATGTAAATGTCATCCATAGACAAGTTCTTGTTTTTTCATTAATAGAAAACCAAAATTGAAAACTTGGATATATGCACATTTAGACAAGTGTTGCAAGAACTTGAATACTTTACAACACAATTTCATCCCAGCTAGCGGCTGAGCACTTACAAACTTAGGTAGAAAAATATTGTACTAATTGCTTACTAAGATGGCAGTGACTTAAATCAGCTTTTGTATTTACAGAATTAAAATAATTAAAGTCATCAACACAACTCTCTAAGACCACATAACCCCAAAGAATAACTGTTTCATGAAACCGTCATTCTTTGGGGTTACGTGGTCTTAAAGAGTTGTGTTGATGACTTTAATGATTATAATTCTGTAAATACATATTTTTTACGGCCGCGAATCATATTTTCATCGACGTACAACCTGAGCCGCAAATTGCAAAAAACGTAAGAAAATTTGAATTTTGCGGGCTACCTTAGCGCTTTTGTGTAATCACTAATCAGTGTTTATTTCACATCATTGTATCAATAACGTCAATGTCAATTTTTTTAATTGTCATATTTGTCATTAGTCATAGTCTAAGATACGTAGAAGAAAGACCTTCACCGATCGAGTAACCGGACGAAATGTGTTTTTTACGGAATAACATAAGTTAACGAAAGTAACGGTGATGGGTTGCCTAATGAAATCCTGTCAAGGATATTTTTAATTAATTATGTAACAGGTAATTTTTTTTCGATATCTTCACCGATAGCGTAACCAAAAAAAATTAATGCTAATCGAAAGTATGGAGTCTATAGAATATGCAAACATAGGGTTGCCTACCTTTTTCTTGTCAAGGCTATAGGGTTGCCTAGTTTAAAAAGGTGATTCGAAAATGGTACCTTCACCGATCGAGTAACCAAATAAATTATATATCAAAATGAAGATTATTTTTTTGCGAATACGATGGTACAAGGTTGCCTACGAAAAACCTGTCAAAAATCAGGGTTGTAAGGCGTTGAAATTTGAAAATAGAAACATATGAAAGTGTGCAAGAGAGACTCCCCATTATATCCAGTGCGATAGAAGAGGAAGCAGCATTGCAGCCGATCGCGCCACATCAGATGCTTGAAATAGTGCGAGAGAGAGAGCATATACGTAGTATCAAATGCGGTAGAGGAAGACGCACCATAGCGACGGGCTCCGCCCCTTCTGGCCTATGAAACGACGACATGGTTGTTGCAGTGGCTGAGCGATCGACTGCTGCGCTGCGTGTCGCGGGTTCGATTCCCGCACGGAACAAATATTTGTATTGCCTACAGGTAATTGTTTCGAGTCTGGCTGTTTGTGTATGTGAATTTAAATGTTCGTAAACGTACCCACGATACAGGAGTAATTCCTAAGGTGGGGCAAGGTTTGAAAAAAAAATTTGAAAGAGAGTGCGCATGCTCTGTACGGTTGACAGATCTGTGTATGAATGTCAAGCGTTGTTTTGGAGCAACTTCCCGCCATTCTCATAGAAGTAATAGCTTGCTACGGAATATAAAATCGTGCTGTTTGTCTGATGTGAACATAACTGAAGGCCAATTCTCGTAATTTAAAACGTTCAAAATCTAGTCGCAGTCTCATCTCGGCGACAAGCAAATGTCAAAAACTTGTCAAAATGTAGGGAAATTAAAAGTATTTTTTGACAGATTGAGACTGAGATCAGACTGTGAACGTTGTTAAAATTACGAGAATTGCCCCTCTGATATATCACTCGATTTAGTTGGTTATCACTCACAGTGTTACAAGAAAATAACTGTTTTAAAAAAAACTTACATTGAAGAATTCAATAATTTCATTGCAGGGCAAGAAATAAGTGATGCTTATATATAATTTTCCAAATTATTACCGAAATAAATTTTTTATGAATTCTGCTTTATTTTATAAACAATATTTTGTTAAATATACAATTAACTTATTTTATTACAAACTATTTACACTAAGATACTAAATTAAATGACTAACTAACTTACTATACAAATAAAAACAAAAAAAGGCCAAATCAGGCGTCGAAGTACTCGTCCGCATCGCTGTCATCCGGAAACGTGCCCAGAAGACTGGCAGCATTGCCACGTTGAATGGCAATGCTAATTCTTTGGCCAAAGAACGACCCAGCCCTCTGGTCACGTGAAGCGTCGACCAGTCGGCGAGAAATTTCCTTAAAAAGGAGACGCGCACTCGGGCCCCATGACCCTAGCGTTTCGACCCCAAACGGCTCAAAGCTGTAATTGCCCAAAAGGTTACAGTATTTGCGCCGCTTGAGGGTCTCAGCAGCCGCAGCAGCGGCGCCAGCACAGCCCGCCGTGCAAGGAACATGAGATGGCGCAAGGGTATCGACACACGTTGCGTCCCATACCAGAGGCCTACCCACCTTCCAAGGCAACAACGTCATGCCGTCTGGTCTCTTCCCATCGTCACGTACCAAGCCGTTTGGTTCTAACACCGCTGGTACGCCGGCGGAGACAAGGGCTCGACGAATAATATCGTTGATGCTGGCGTGCCGTGCTATGCGACCGGCGCTCCTGCAGCAGGACAGGCCATGGAGTCCGAGACTGTCGACAGCTTCACCGCAGTGACATCGATGCGGAGCAACACAAGGTGCGCCCAAGCGGAGACACGTAGCGAGCCGAAACGATGAGTCATCCATCATTGTGCCTATGGTGGATGATGGGAGCGCCTGAAGCCATAAGCCTGACTCCCATTCTCCCACAGCCAGCAGACGGGCACGCTCAACAGTATTACGTGACGTGTTTACAAGGATATTCCGTATAATACTGCAGAGCGGCACGTCCCACCGTCTCTGGGAAGACGGGTTATCGGGCAAAACCGTATTGGGACAAGCCATTTTCCAAGCATTCAACGCATCGGTCAAACACGGTACTTCAAAATCGACCAGTGAGGAAGATAAAATGTTCCTGGTTAATTTATCGGTACTGTGGACCGAGGAGAGGAAGGCTGGTAAACTTATACTTGAAATTTTGCGGACGCCGAGACCGCCCAAGCGAATGGGTAGTGTGGCTTGCTGCCACGCACGGTCGTCCAGGGCCACATTTAGGATGGAAGTTAGTGTGTTTCTAATAATTTGGTCTACTTTTTCTAAAAGTTGTGGATGCTTCCATAGATGAGAGGAGCGGAGGCTATAAGTAAATTTTGGTCCAAAACAACAATACCGAATGAGTGTAAAGGCCGAATGAATATTAATTTTGAAAAGTCTTTCCGAGACATCATTAAAATTTTGTATCTTCTCCTCAATGAAAGTTGGAAAGGATTCGTCAAAAATTGGGGACCCTAGTAGGTGAAGAGAATTTCTTTCCGTAATTTTGATATTTGGAGCTATTGTATTAAATTTTGCTATGGTAGTCTGTCTGTCAGTCGTTTGTGGAAGATAAATTTCGCATTTTGAAAGGTTAAGGTCTAGGCCAATGGAACTGAAATTTTCTTTTAAAAACGTTAAATCTTTTAAGACTGTGTCTACATCACCTCCTAGGGTTCCGTCATCCAAATACCACACGTTGAATTTAGAATTTAGTTGTCGAATAATTGGATTTATTGCCAAACTAAAAATGACTGGCCCAAGAGGGTCACCCTGTTGACAACCAACGGCTGATTTTAAAAGGTTGTCTTTATAAAGTAATTTAGAGGGTTGTCTGTAACATTGATAAAGAAAACTGTAAATTTTGGGTATTTCTTTTTGAACTTCTGTCAACAAGGTGTCCCTGTTTACGGAATTGAAGGCATTTTTAATGTCAACCTTAAGGATGACCTCACCTTTATCGCTATTGAGGTAAGTGGATAAAGCATGTACCGCAGCCTCACAGCCCCCTTTGGAACCAAAACCTAGCTGTAGGGGCTGGAATTTGCTGGCTAGTGTTTCGCTGTAAAAAGCACAGCAAATTTTGGCTGCGATACGGCGGTAAGTGGACCCTACGGCAATGGGACGAATGCCGCCATCCTTTTTGCGCAGGGCACATAAATTTGCCCCATACAAAATATCAATGACGGCTTCGTTCACATTGCCAGAGAGCATGAGATTGATGAGGGCCGTCAGCTCCTTCAAAAGGGACTCACCAGACTCCCCGGCGCCTGAACATATTAAGTCCTTTAGGTGTTGAGGCGTCAGGCCGTCGAGGCCGCCGGCGGAGCCACTTCGAAAGGAGCAAACGGCTGCACATACTTGATGAGCTGTAATTTCAAGTGTATTGAATTCCGGAACGGGTGGGTCAGGGAAGGAGAGGTCATCTGCCGCGGCGGGATGTTTGCTCTCCAGAGCTGTAAGTGTCTCTGGAGAGTACGGCGCAACCACATCGCTGCTAAAGATGATCCTAGCTGCACCTCTGATATCACCCTCGCCTAGTTTAGACTCCACATGGTGCAATAAACCTCTTTGAGGGAGGTGCGTTGTTAATTTAGGGTCGAAATTTTGGGTCGAAATGTTACAGTTATCTTTGATTTGTGCTGTTAAAGATTTTTTATTTGCCAAATTTTTTTGCACATGTAGAATTCTAAACGGGAAAGTGAGTAATTGCTCCCAAGCACTTTGAGAGTTCTCTCGGGCGGCGAGGCGGATGCAACGCGCTAAACTCGAAGCCACGGATGGTCTCGCGCCACGAGGAACTCTCTTTAAAACTGGAGTTGCTGTTTTTAATTTTGCAAGGGTTTTCCAAAAAGGTTGAGGGGGTGAATTAGGTGTTAGCGAACTGGGTATTTTCGGGCATGATGAAGGTACATTGTGGGGTTTGTGTTTCTTTCCCAAATGTACCTTCAAGCCTCGTTCACCCTTAAAAAAACGTGCTTGGGGGCAATGAGGGCATCTCACTAGGCCATCCAGCGATGTGGCAGGTTGACTGGCGCTTCGTACGGCGTCACTACTGTCGTCATTGTTAAACATTTAAAAAAACTAACACTACTTACTTACATGATTTTTCGAACACAATATAGGTAACATAAATTAGAATTTAAAATGTAATAAAAATGACGTAAAAATTAACTATATATACACGCACTCAAAAAAATAAACTTAAAACACTATTTTCATTATTTACAAAATGACACATTATGAAAAATTGTCAAATGGTTTTGACGACTTCGGCGCAGTCGCGCTCGTGGCCTGGGGTGCTGCGCATGCAGGGTGCAGCCTTCGCAACCGTTGCCTTAGCTGCAGGCGTCGCGTCGGGAACTCGGGATGAGTGATAATATTTGCCAGCGGAACACAGTATATTTCTGCACGTTAGAACGTTCTTATGCTTACTAGAAACTGATTACTGTATTCAATAAATGTAAACCACCGACAGTAGAGCGTTTTGATATGCTGGTATTTATTCAAACTTTATATACGATTTTTGGAATCTGAGGAAATGATTTTCGCTTTGAAATAAAGCACAGTTTTATTTTTTTATTTTTTAAATTTTTTATATTTTATTTGTAACAAAACAGAAATTGACAGAAACTAGGCACATTTTTTTAGCAAATAAATTATTATAAATAGAATAAAAAATATAGGATAAAATTTTTTAACCTATAGTTATTTTAATTTTAATACGCATATTTTTTAAATTTTTTAAATGCTTTATCCGAAACGCCAACTTTAATTTGCAGTTTTTTAGCGTTTCATCATCAAAGTCAATTACGGACTCTTTCAAGCCACATTAAAAGCACGTTTTCGAGATTTTTAATTTGTAAGTAAAATTCACTAATGAATTCAATTAAAAAAAATAATAAACAGCACGATTTTATATTCCGTAGCACGCTATTACTTCTATAAGAATGGCGGGAAGTTGCTCCAAAACAACGCTTGACATTCATACACAGATCTGTCAACTGTACAGAGCATGCGCACTCTCTTTCATAGGCCAGAAGGGGCGGAGCCCGTCGCTATGGTGCGTCTTCCTCTACCGCATTTGATATTACGTATATAGGCTCTCTCTCTCGCACTATTTCAAGGATCTGATGTGGCGCGAACAGCTGCAATGCTGCTTCCTCTTCTATCGCACTGGATATAATGTGGAGTCTCTCTTTCTTGCACACTTTCATACGTTTCAATTTTCAAATTTCAACGCCTTACAACCCTGATTTTTGACAGGTTTTTCGTAGGCAACCTTGTACCATCGTATTCGCAAAAAAATAATCTTCATTTTGATATATAATTTATTTGGTTATTCGATCGGTGAAGGTACCATTTTCGAATCACCTTTTTAAACTAGGCAACCCTATAGCCTTGACAAGAAAAAGGTAGGCAACCCTATGTTTGCATATTCTATACACTCCATACTTTCGATTAGCATTAAATTTTTTTGGTTACGCTATCGGTGAAGATATCGAAAAAAAATTACCTATTACATAATTAATTAAAAATATCCTTGACAGGATTTCATTAGGCTACCCATCGCCGTTACTTTCGTTAACATATTTTATTCCGTAAAAAACACATTTCGTCCGGTTACTCGATCGGTGAAGGTCTTTCTTCTACGTATCCTGTACTATCATGAAGGGTAATTTTTGTGGCGCGAGTTGCAAATAATTTTATTCGTACCTAAATCATTAAAACACATAGACTTTAAAAGTTTAAAAACAAGTAACTGGGATTATTTATTGGCCCCATAATTTTGGTTTTCGTCTTGGTAGATACATAATAAATTGTGAGTAAGTATAATAAGCTGTGCGTAGAGCTAATAAAAAGACACAACCGCAACAAATTGTTGCCCACCATGGATAGGCTACAGATTCGTGCTGAAGTGCGGGATATCATCCAAGAAACTTTAAAACACATCATCGAAGAAATTAAAGAGGAATCCGCTAATGAACGTGTAAAAATAAATCGCAAACGTAAATGGGTGAAAGACAAAGTTAAACAGGATACAAATAGTTACCTTCTCCCTGAACTATCTGCTAAAGGCCCAACAGAGCATTTTATTGCATTGCATATGACAGAAGAATCCTTTAGCTGGTTATTAAAAAGAGTAGAGCCATATATTCAGAAGGCGGACACTGTTATGAGAAGGGCACTACCCGCTTCACTAAAACTTGAAATTGTACTGCATTTATTTGCAACTGGAAGCTGTTTGAGGATATTAGAACTTTTGTTCAATGTGTCAAGGACAAGTATTTGTTTGATGATTCATAAAGTATGTGATGCTATCTGCTTAGCTCTAAAGGATTATAATAAGGTACTTTATTTTGATTTTATCCTATATTTTCTCACCGCAGGGCAAACGCGTCCCTTTCTCCTTTCCACTCCTTGTCTTGAGCTAGTGTGGATCATTCCACCTGTAGGTGTCAAGCTCATCCTGCTATCTTATCGTGAGCCTACCTCGATGTTGTTGTATGTTATCTGGGACCCACATGGTGTTAGATTTGGTTTATGACTTGTTTGATATGTGGCAAATATGTCTGGCCCAGTCCAAAAGATACTGCAACAGGCCTTTTAAAAGACCATACATACAATATGCATACAATCTCCATATTACAATGGGCCTTTTAAAAGGCCACCCTTCCTGACTTTCCTGGATAAATTAGTTTCAGTAACATCTGGGTTAGGTTTGGCTGCTCATAAATAAACATATTTTTTATTAGGTAAGTAGTATATTTTCGGTAAGATTTGTTATTTGCATAGCTTGATTTAAGTTCAAAAGAGATTGGGTAGTAAGAAATATAATTATGTTATGATAACAGTTTATTTTGTCAACATTCAAAATTATAATTTTTTAGTGTGCACATAGTCATAAAAAGACAAGGTTGGGGTAACATATGACAGACATCAAAAATATTGTGAGATTTTAGTTACTATACTTTCAATTTACTAAAGCCTGATGTTAGGCATCTTCCAACCTAATATACACCGCTATATACAATTCCCTTGAAACACCCTGTCGATTCCAGCCACTTTCTTCAAGTAATCACTCTTGATTAGGACTTCCCATGCTTGCCAATCCCTTGGAACTATTCCCCTCAAGGACTCATCTGCTCAAACTTTACATAATATGGTGAAGATGCTGTAGAACCTGGTGAATCCTGTAATCGTAATCCTGTTAAATAACTCTGTATGTAATGCTGAGCTTGTAAAGCTTGTTCTAATGGCAACACTTTTAGTTGTGCGGCAACACTTCGGCCGAAAATATCAAACTCATGCTCTTCCGGAGGTGGAGTGTTATTCAGAGCACATACTTCTTTCACTTTTGTTAAAAGTGTTGCCAATTCTTGCAGTCTTCTCTTCTTTAATGAGCGAGGCTGGTCCGTTTCTGGTGCTGTGTTGTCTGCAGACTCTTCAACATTACACTGGGAGTTGGTACTACCATAACTATCATCTTGAAAGTTGGTACCACCAACACTATCGTCTGCATTTTCCTGAGAATATCCAAAATAATAATTATTAATTTGGTTTCAGGAACCAACTCAAGAAGAGTGGAAAGCTGTTGAAACTAGCTATAGTAATACATGGGATTTTCCAAGATGCTGTGGCGCTATTGATGGGAAATTCGTTGTGATGAAATCTCAAAGTGAAACAGGAAAGCATAATCACAAAGTTGCCCTGTTGGCTATATGTGATGATGATTACTGCTTCAAATATATTGATGTTTGGTCAAATAATGTGTCAACAGAAGTTTTTGAAGAAAGTAATTTAACTAAGGCATTAGAAAATGATTTACTCCCACCTAATCATGTTATAGTTGGAAATGATAACTTCCCATTAAAAAAGTACTTAATGACGCCATTTGAAGGCAGCGAGAAATCAGATAAACAGAAAATATTCAACTACAGATTGTCCCGTGCTAGAAGTGTCATTGATAACTCCTTTGGGCTTCTTGTCAGCCGCTTCAGAATTTTTGAAAAGCCCCTTCCATTTACAGCAGACAAAATTGTAAAAATTGTCAAAACCTGTTGCGCTTTGCACAACTGGTTGAGAATAACTGAAAGTCCAATACAAGTGACAACAATGGATGTAGAGGAACACGATACTGGCAACATTATACCAGGATTGTGGAGAGAATTGCTAATAGAAGGGCTTGCTGAATTCCCTAAAAATATGAAACACATCAGAAGAACACTAGAAGATGCTTGTCAAATCAGGGATGACTATGCTGATTATTTCCTGGGAGAGGGAACAGTGAGCTGGCAATTTCACAAGATAGATTGAGGGAAATAACGCCTTCTGAACAACCTGTTATTTTAATTCAAAAGATATTTGAAATTTAATATCAAAATAAAAAAATTACCAAACCATCCTCTTTTCTTATTGAATTAAGTATTGAAAACCACTTTAGATTAGGTACGTAAACTTCCGCCATCGACGTCTTTGAATCTTTTATTTTCTTTAGTTCTTGGCAGTATGTGGAGCGAATATTTTTAATTTTGACGACGATTTCTTTTTCGCCAAAATTAGGTAGTTTCATAATATTTGCTATGTCTCTATAAGCTGCCAATCTGGCTATTTTGTTTTTATACAGTGAGTGTTTAGTGTTCCACAGACACTCGTGCGCAACGTACTCGCTAACAAACTTGATTGTAATGTCTTCAGACCATTTGTACCCCGCCATTTAGCATTAAATTATGACAGCTAATGAGCTAAACTAAATTGCCTTGTTCACACGTATCATTCTTTTGAGCAGCAGACTGGTTTTGCGGGGCAAGGTCGCGAACTCGAGAGATGAGTAGATTAATAATTTTATTTGATTACTAATAATAACCGAATGGTTTTCTCATTGCTAAAAATCAAGCGTTTATAAAAACTTCACACACTAAATTGTCACTATAATCAAACGCTGACATGACGTTTACACGACTCCAGTGGAGCTGGAGTGCCTGGAGTGCAACAAAAATCCGTGTCTATACTCTATTGTTTTCTACAATTTAGTGACTCGAACAGTGGAAACGACTTGTTTGACTTGCTTATTAGTCGAGTGAATTGTGATTTAGTCAAGTGTTAACTAAATCACTGAGAATAAGGGGGGTCAAGTATGTACAGTACGTTGATTGCAATCAAAACATTACAAAATAACGTAAATATTGTTATTGCGAAGCATGATATACTTTATTAAACCAATGTTTGAACCAGTGTTATGCTTAAGGGGGAAGCGCTAAGGTAGCCCGCGAAATTCAAATTTTATTACGTTTTTTGCAATTTGCTGGTCAGTATTAAGTTGTACGTCGATCAAAATATGATTTGCGGCCATAACAAATATGTATTTACAGAATTATAATCATTAAAGTCATCAACACAACTCTCTCAGCATCCCGCCATTGCTTTCTCAACGCCATTCTTTCATCTTCACTCATATCTGCTATTTTTCTTTTTTTAGCTTTTGTTCTTTCAGCGTTCTTCTTTTTAATTTCTTCATATTTTTCGGGATTAGACTGTTTAAGTTTTTCGCGGTACCTTCGACATCTTTCCGCCGCAGACAAAGGCATCTGAAAAAAAAATTAATTAAGTAGGTACTAAGCAATTCAAATCAATACATAGGTACGCAAGTGCATAGGTACTTTATCATGCTTTCATAAATATAGTAAAAAGTTGATGGGTACACAGCTTTACAATTTCCGTTGTGACACGTCGCACAATTTTGTGTCATTCGTCGCACAACGGATCAAAAATTCTACATAATCTATCATAAAAAAATCGTAATTCATAAAATGTACAACTAATAGTAAGCGTTATATTTTATTAAATAAGTAGGTAGTAGATATACCTAATTAATTATCACAAATGAAGAAAGTCATTACAATTTCGAAAATATAATAAAGTAAACTTACAATTTCTTAACGTCACACAACACGTTCCGTTACGATCTTCCGTCTGACACAAAAACAAAATGGCAGAAACACGCTGAAGTTAGTCGGATATCATTGATCTGTGTTGCCACTCCAAAATAATTTGATGATCATGGTAGATGGTCAATTAATCCCAAAATATCGCGTTGCACAACTGAAGTGTCACACTGGATTGTTTAGGACATTTTAAATTACTTGATATAATCAAAACGCTTTGATAAATATTGAACTTATTTTACTATGAACTATACAAATAATATTCTGAAGCCCATAAAGTATATGAACTGACAAAAACCATATGTTTCCTAAATAATATTGAATGGACTTTGAGAAGTGTACGTACACGGACATCAACAAATTGTATGGAAGACTTTGAAGAGAAGAAATTGTATTTTTAAGTATTAAATAGGTATATAATTGGAATATTTAAACGAAAAAAATTAGACATGATGACAAAATAGTCGTCTTTCTTGCAATATTATTATAAACAAGTATTTATTATTTTTGATATTTTATTTCTACTCTTCAAGTTCTGGGACAACACATTTTTAGAGACTGCGCGTAAAATTTTAGCCTTAGGTACCCAAATAGGTACAACCCTTTTACAATTTTTTCCTTTATTTCAATAAATACACAAACATTATATTTTTAAATATAATATATATAAAAATATTTTTCTTATTATTATTAGGTATTGACTGCGGGCTAGAGTTGAATTTGAGGAGAATGTAGATGGCGCTACGGGTTTCCGTTTCTAACTTAAAAACAGAACTTTGAGGAACGTTCTGTTTAAGGGGGAAGCGCTAAGGTAGCCCGCGAAATTCAAATTTTCTTACGTTTTTTGCAATTTGCTGGTCAGCATTAAGTTGTACGTTGATTAATATATGAATCGCGGCCGTAAGAAATATGTGTTTACAGAATTATAATCATTAAAGTCATCAACACAACTCTCTAAGACCACGTAAGTCCAAAGAATGATGATTTCATGAAACAGTTATTCTTGGGACTTACGTGGTCTTAGAGAGTAGTAAATACCTACAAAAAAAAAATAATCTCGCGGGCTACCCTGGCGCTTTCGCCTTAACCGGATTAACCGAACATCACCCCCACAAAGCATGTAACACCCTCTGACACCTTTGTGTCAAATACAGTCAGTAGTTATAGCGGCGGCTCTACATTAGGTGTTGCAAAACCTTAACGTGGCGTGGCGCTTCTCTATGTACATACCATGTTCTTAACCCTACTATGACGTCCAGCAAGGAATACGTCGAGTTACCAGTAACCCTATAAACAATATTCAGAAATTTTTTATTTAATTTTTTTGATTTTAGTTACGGAAAATGTGTCATTTGGATTAGCCATTTAGGGAATTGGCCATTCAGAGAATTAGGCTTTTAGAGTATTGCCATTCCGAAACAATAGGATTTTAGAGAATTGGCCATTCAGAGAAATTGCCATTTTCAGAATTAGGCTTTCTGCGCCTAAACCGCTTTTTTCAATATGGACCTTTCCGCGCCGTCCGCTCCGTTTCGGCGCTCAAATATATGATTGACGTGTAAAAGTGTTTGTGGAAACCTACTTACAAAAATAAAATCATTTATCAAATGATCGTCGTGTCTCGGTCGATATTCCGTGTCCGCGCTTTATAGTATGTTACTATCATTGGTTGGTTGGTTGGTTGGTGTTCGGTGGTCGCATTTCGGTAGATTTCTGCGCCTCCCCTATGACCTCATCTGGTGCCGTGGCACCGCTCGTACCGTCTTAGGGCCGCTACTTGGTGTAAATGACAGATTTTCATGACGTCCGTTATAAAATATGACGGAAATATTTTTCTAGGAAATCGTTGCTTTAGATACTTTGAAAAATAATGTTATGTACAGTCACCAAAAGAAATAACTACCTAACCAGGATCGTCGGATATACTTAGTTGAAGTTTAGTAAGAAACCGATGTAAAAAATCATCAGTTTCTTACTAGACTTCTCCTTGGGTGACCGTGCAGTCAACCGCACGTCGGTGTTGACTTTGACCTTAAGCTGGCTTAGTAGGGGAGACCGGGTACAAAAGTAACGGCGGGTCGAAAGTAACAAATGCTCTGTAGGTTTATCCAATAGTCGAAACACCGCTTCGCTGCCGTCAGATGATAGCCGGCGGCGCCCCCCTCACTTGCATTCAGTCGCCGCGCACGCCACGCGCTGTTAGGTTGTGCTAGAGGACGCTACGTGATTTCACAAATCAAAAGTAAGTTTTTTGATGTTTACTTATTTGGTGTTTACGTAGTATTAAAAGAATAATATTAAAATGAATGTTTGCATATTAATTATTGATTAGATTGATTGCACAGTGTTTAAATTCGTTTTTGTCTAGCACGTTCCGTTTCAAGGTTATCTTTCATATTTTAACAAAAATAAGGTAGGGTACAAAAGTAACATAGCCCTGCGGGTACACAAGTAACGTGTTACTTTTGTCCCCGTATTGATTTACTTACGTAATAATTTTATGTGTGTGTTTATCTTAACAGAATGCCGCGACAACGCCTAAGAAAGACCACACGAGGAACTACGGACATGGATGTGTACCGAAAAGCGGCGGAAGAGCATTTCAAAGATGGAGCAAAAATTAGAGCCCTGGCAAAAAAATATAATGTTTGCCATGTGACATTATATAGATACATTAAAAAAATAAAAGCAGGAAATACTAGCGCAATAGGGATGTTGCCTGGGTAAAAATAAATCGATTCGATTTAGTCCCTCAGTAAGATTATTAAAAAATATTGAACACGTATTTTTTGTTTTATCAATTAGATAAAAAATTACAAAGATATATCACATCAAAGTTCAGGAGTGGGGGGCTTTGACGTAATAACGTGCTAAAATTTGTAGTACGGCGTGACGTCATACGAAATTTCCAAGCGCTGTATCTTCGTAATTTTTTGTTTGCCAGACAAAAGAAAAAATACGTATACAATATTTTTTAGTAATCTAACTGATGGACTAAATATATTTTCTTAGTCAACTACCCTATTGTCGGCTACCGTTGCGTCAACCGTGTTTTTTCTATAAATGAGGAAAAAAACCTTCAGGACTATTTGATCGAGTGCTCTGGAGTTTACTTCGGTTTGTCTCCACCTGAAGTACGTAAACTGGCATACGAGTTGGCGATTAAAAATGGCAAAACATTTCCTGAAAAGTGGCATCACACTCAAATGGCGGGTAAGGAATGGTTGACGGGTTTTTTAAAACGACACCCGAGCCTTTCTTTGCGGTGTCCTCAAGCAACAAGTTTGTCTCGGGCCTCGAGTTTTAATGAACATAATGTGAGTAAGTTTTTTGATAACCTTGCTGACGTAATGGATAGGTATAAATTTGAACCAAAAGATATCTGGAATATGGATGAGACAGGGGTGACCACTGTCCAAAAACCTTGCAAAATTGTAGCTCAAAGAGGAATTAAACAAGTAGGTGCAGTAACCTCAGCAGAACGTGGGAGATTAGTAACTGTTGCTGTTGCGATTAATGCTCAAGGAGGGCACATACCTCCTTTTTTTGTATTCCCATTGAAGCGATACCAAGACCACATGATACGTGAAGGTCCTGTTGGTTCTGCCGGAGCTGGCAATGCTAGTGGATGGATGCAGGAAGCAGAATTTTTACAGTTCCTAGAGCATTTTAAAAAGCAAGTCAAGCCAACAGTTGATCAAAAATGCTTATTACTGCTCGACAACCATGCATCGCATATATCGATCGATGCTCTAGATTTTTGCAAAAAAAATGGAATAGTATTACTGTCATTTCCTCCCCATTGCACACATAAACTTCAGCCTCTGGATAGAGCAGTATTTGGACCATTCAAGAAAATGATAAACACAGCTAGCGACAACTGGATGCGAAATCATCCTGGTCAAACTATGACTATCCATTACATTCCTGGGATTGTTAGAGAAGCATTTCCTCTTTCTGTCACTGATAAAAATGCAATTGCTGGGTTTACCTGTACCGGTATAAGTCCATTTAATAGGAATATATTTACTGCTGTTGACTATGCACCATCATCTGTGACTGACCGTCCTTTACAAAATAATAGTGAAATTCCACCAAATGATCTGTTGACCAGTTTTGATGCAACGCCCTCCATTCAAGTTGATTCAAATACGCCTGTTGATGATCTTTCAACGTCGAGTGACCAGCGTACAGAGACTAATGATTTGTCTAACAAAGAACACAATAATGGCAAATCACCGTGTGTTCAATCGTTACCTGATCCATTATCTGATGACACTGATTTACTTTTAAATAACGCAATTTATTATCAAAGATTTAACTCGCCAGTACCAGGACCTAGCCTAGACCTAGGACTACAACAAGCAAGTTCTTCTCAGTCATTTAATTTCTCACCTAAAGATCTTAGACCTTTTTACCACAAGCAGGTCCGAGGACTATAACAAATAAAGGACGTAAAAAACGTAAGACTGCAATATTGACGGACACACCCGAAAAAAACGCAATCGAAGAAGAATACAAAAAAAGAAATAAAGCCAAGAAAATGGTGTTACAACCCGTTATTGGAAAAGGTAAGAAGTTGACATCCACGAAAGGAAAGGGAAAAGGAATGAGTTCAACGAAGGCAACAAAAGGCAAGGAAAATAAATCTGATGACGAGGATTGCTTCTGTCTCGTTTGTTTAGAATCTTTTGCTAATAGTCGACCAAATGAGCAATGGATACAATGTATCGACTGTAAAATGTGGTCACATGCTGAATGCGTCAATAATGATAAAAGTTATGTGTGCCATAATTGCGAATCTGAATAGAAGACTGATACTGAATAGTCTGATTAGAAAAATAATAATTATGATTGATCTCATTAGTCATTACTTAGACTAAGAATAATTAGCAACGAGAAGTTAATATTTTTGATTAGTTTTCAAGAAATATATAATATTTGAGCATTTAAAATGCAAATGTTTATTTGTGTTATTCATACAAAGTTTTCTAATAAATAATTTGTTGATTTAATATTTTATATCATATTTATTACAAACCCCTTTATCCTGTTACTTTCGCCCCACAACATGTTACTTTCGGCCTGCCAGCGGGGTCGAAAGTACCAACTGCTGAATTTTTTTAAAGTCTCTGTGATTCATATAAAATACATAATAATTAGGTAAATCAAGATACTAATCTGTAGACCATGAACGGAATTTATATATCGCTATAATAATTTCGTCAAAAAGATAACACTTAACCAGAAACCAAGGTAAAAACACAATATGTTACTTTTGTACCCGGTCTCCCCTATAGCACAGAGTTTTTACAGAATAAAAGGCTGGCTTATAGTGGTTTTATAACCACGTGCGGCCTCCTGTACATGTGCAATGTACGCACATTTTGCGCAACTACTGTTTAGTTTTCAGTAAACTTCGGTTTGCACATCCCAGATTGATAATTTGCCTATGGTTATGTTTCAGGTACATATATCATAAGGTGTTTTCTTGGGTAGGTGGTAGGTACTGCATGGGTAGTAGTAGGATGAAAAGAGATTGTTGTTATCTAAGACATTTATTTATAAATGAACACAGTTTACATTAACATTATCTGCTGCAGACAACTCAATACAATAATAAAATTATTATTTACATCACTATTCAAAATCTACACATTTATTATTATGAACAACACAACACTACGTTTTTACAATTTCTAATTATTTTTACTCGCCCGGAGCATTGCCTTCGATACACATTTTTTTAGAAATCTAGATAATTTTCATAAATAAACTTTATCGTTTAATTTTTCTACTTAAAAAATTTGTAGGACGCGATTTACGCAAACATTTTGCAGTTAAATAATTCATACTCAAATATAATTTAACAAGGCGTACAAAATGTACAATTAGGTACGTTAAAAAGTACATATTTTAATAATATGGTTTAAATTTAAAAAATGCAAATAAGTATAATAAATTCTCTGTCATCTCTGACCTAGACTAGAGTCAAGAGCAAACCCATTCCAAAAAAAAAAAAAAATACTAGTTTACATTGTATACATAAGTTATGAGCACTCGAATTTGTATAGCAACGAACGGTAGGTAGCCATTTTATTTGGCCCATCTGGGCGCCACATTATAATCGGACATAAAAACAACTTAAAACCAACTAAAAAGCAATTATTTTAGAGTGTTAACATAATGATGTAATGTCATCATGATTGAGAGTTATTTCCACAGGTTTTACAGATTAGGTTAGGTAAATCTGTTGGGTAGGGCGTCTAAAAGATTTTTATTCGACGCATGTTGGCGTTACATCAAACTAAAATATATATTAAAAAAAAATAAGAAATCAGGACTAAAAAGCAATTATTGTAATAGCGTTATAACATACAATTACCGTCTTGAGAGTTAGTTCTTTAATTACCACATTTATTTAATTAGCCCACTTGGGCGCCACATCTTTCTCAGACATTTCAAAGAACCCTCGTAACCACTAAAACAATTAAGTATATCTTAAAAGTTTTTAACATAATATTATTATCTTGTTTTAGAGTTAGTTTCATAATAGATTGACAGGCTTCTAGAGTAGATTGAGATGGCCATTATTTTCATGCCGTTTCCGTGAGGCCGAAGAATCTTTAAAGTAAGCATGGGTAAGTACAAAATTAAGTACACTACAGTAAGCGATATAGTTACAAGTTACATGAGTGTACATTTTTCAGGTATACGTAAGTACAAAGATATATAGTTATATACAAAATTATTGTGCTTGTCACAGATCTGTTTGCGAGTTGGTCCAGCCAGCGTAGGACGTAGATTATTATTTAGTAATATGCTTAACATCTAGGTAGAAGCGTATCTAGGGATATAATTCTCTACTTCTTTGTTTAGGTATAATTAGATATAGCAGCAGTTCTCAACCTCTGCCAAAGTCTCACCATTCGACTGGCTCGTTTTTGTATGGCCCAACGATTATTATTAATGTGGCCTCTCTGGTTTCTTAGGCACCTGTCCCACCAAGCGATTAACGAGAAGTGAGAAGAGCTAGCAACTAAAAACGAATTGACGAGTAACGAACAACAAGTGCGCGACTGTGACGAGCGATTACTCGCTGGTATGTGTATAGTACTAAGTGTTAGTCTCTAGAGTACTCTCTTTGATAGCTCCTGTCGCTGCAATAAACGAGTAATCGCCGGCGGTGTGAAAAGTCAGCGATGAACTAATTTTTTTACTTACATGAGACGTTTCTTGAACGAGAAAATCGTTGATAGCTCGTTGTGTCCTCGTCGGTGGTGGAACAGCACCTTAATTGCGTAACACATATCGATCTCAATCTGAATCATTTTGAAGGATATTGCTAATCCATTGCTTCATTTCGAAAAAATATTCTGCTTAACAACGTACAGACGCCAGCACATCAAGCTACTACAATCTGTCAAATTTCTTTAATAGATTTTCAACTTTATCGTTAAAGCATAAGGTTCAATGTTGATTGGGAAAATTTGACAGTTTCGGGTAGCTTGATGTGCTGGCGTCTGTACCTAAATAACGCAATGAATGTTTTTGAACTGTCAAAATTAAATCCATTCCTACTGATAGTGTGTTACGCAATTACTCCGCAGGTGCCTTGTTAGCGCGATCCATAAATAATCCGCTTCACTAATGTGATTGGTTTTAACTAATACGTAGGTAATACTTACCTACACATAACATAAAACTGCACTATTAAGGAAAAGTGTTATTTGTATGGGACCAATCATATTTAATAAATTACCGGAATATTTAAAAAATGAAACATTTCAAACACAAACTTGAGGCTTTTCTAGTATATTATTACTCCATGATTTTCTAAATGACCGATTATTATAGACTTTGAACTTTGATTTTTGATTTTGACTGTTAAGTATTTATTGATTTTATTGAACTGTTAATTTTTATCCGATAAGTGGTTTTAAATGTTCTTGTTTTTTTTATTAGTTAAAGCATCGTGTTCATTCATTTCAATTTTGAATGTCGTATCTTGGGTAGAATGTAATTTTTTTTTTTAATTCTTCACGACCTTATTTGTATACTTACCTGCATTCTAGCAAATAAATAATTTGATTTGATTTGAACATACCTACATAAGCAGAGATGTTTTCCTTCACCGTTTTGAGAAAAGTGTTGATGAAATAATTTACTCAAAGTAAAACGCCTGTCTGGGTTACCGCAAGGACAAGTCGAGTCGCGGCTGTTATCAATGGGCCACCATTCAGCTTTCGTATATTATTCTTGTATGACTAGCTTTTTTTTAAAAGTAGGTATATTTTCTATTTCCACGCTATCAGCAGTTAGGTAGGTAGGCAGTTACCGCAGGTTTAAGGGTCCGATTAATGATCATCGTACCTATGGTTTTCTCTGAGCCTGAATGTTTGGACAATTCTTTTATAATTCCACTCAACAATCAAATCATTAAAAAAACGCAGTTTTGTGAGTGTACAGGTAATGGCGTAACTTGATTATTTTAATTATTGGGATCTGGTGATGACTATCTAATATCTATCTATATCATAGGTTCTCAACCTTATTTTACCCACCGCACTCACTTGAGAATATTTTTTTTTCAAGAGCCCCATATTTTTACTTACCATCTTTCGCGAATCTTAGATAGCTCTCCATCTAACCAGCCTTTTCCCAACTATGTTGGGGTCGGCTTCCGGTCTAACCGGATGCAGCTGAATACCAGTATTTTATATAGAGTGACTGCCCATCTGATGTGTACAACCCAGTTACTGGGTAATACGATATCCCTTGGTAAGACTGGTTGTCAGATTTTCGGGCTTGACCCGTAACGACTGACAAAGATCCACGAATGACACCCGGGACCAACGGCATAACGTGCTTTCCGAGGCACGGAGGGGTCTTGGTATGTAAAGATGGTCACCCATCCACGGATCAATCGCGGCAAGCGTAGCTTAACCTGATCGATAGACCCGTGCGCCTATTATTACTTAGCCACAAGTCCCTCTATTGCCTCGATTATATTTAAACGTTTAATAATTATTTAATTATTATTATATTTATAGTCGTAAGATAGGATATATGTATAATTTTTTTCTTTGGGTCTTAGAAGACTTTCAGGGGGGCAGTAGACTGCCCCCAAACGCCCACGAGGGGGCGTTGTCGCCCACGTTGAGAACCTGTGATCTATACCTACTAATGTAATAAAGACGTAAAATCTGTGAGTTTGTATGTAGGGAATAATCTTTGTAACTAATGAGCTACAGTATTGTCGAGGCCCGAGAGTATCTATATTTTATGTTAAAACAAGAAATTTTCTTCGGACGAAATCAAAAGGCCGGAAAAAGCTCGTGTGATATACCGTCACTTGAAGGTTGAGCTTCGCATCATTCAGACAGATAAAATTCATAGCACAAAGATTTCTAGTTATTAGATACACTTAATCATACTACATTATATATTTCTGAAAGTAGCGTTTATCTCTTAAAATTCACAATTAGGTATATAAATAAATATGTATATTTTTAACGATAAAAATCTACTTTTTTTTTTCTTATGCATAGACGTAACAGAATGTCAATGCATTTTTCTAGAATATATTTTTTCCGTTAAATACTTTGGCAGGACGATATTAGAACTGTTTACAACATCACTACTTTATACATTTTGACTACTTTATAGGAATTATCTTATAAAATTAATGGAATATCTTACACTATAGATTTTATGTACAGAACTCTTAGTTCCTTTCCCACAGCCAGTGGTGCCCCCTATAGAGGTCGGTCGTACAAATTACCGGGACCTCCATAATAATATGGCCCTGTGCAAAAAGTTGTAATTTTACTTCTCGTACATTTTGCAGAGGTAATAAAATTTTGCTTCTGAGAGAGTTTCAGAAGTGAAAAATACATAGGTAGGCAGGGACATTAAAATAATGTGCTTATAATATTAGTCCCTCAGTCACGTCGAATTCTGTTACAGCCAGTCGATTCTATAAAAATGTCACCGTGAAAACTTAGGTGAAGTGAGTTTGTTTTTGCTAGGAATTGACACAATTGACAGCTCACTCCACGCTCACTTCACCTAAGTTTTCACGGTGAGATTTTTTGATGTTTACAGAATAGCACCGCTGGGCCTTCGATTTGGGTACTACGTAGTACAGCGAAAAAAAGAAAAACACGGACTGTCTTCGCCATAATAATTCATAATGTTATCCTTCTATGGTTCTGCCAAAGAGGCCTTTTTAGCCCCCCCCCCCCTGGTTCATTTTGGTTTGTTTTGACTGTACAGTGGAAGTGTGACTGTAATTTAAGTAGTTGAAATCATTTTTGGGATAAAAAATGACGTACCTACCTATATTAAAAATGACATATCGAATCAGTAAACGATTCTGAATAAACTACTTTCATGCGCCCCGGCGCAGGATATGCAATAATTCAGTTACACATTGTATACTTAAATACCTACTACATGTCATTTTCTGAATGACCTGTAATTGAGAAAATCATTAATAAGTAGGAACCTAAATATACTTCACATTCTATTTAAAACAAATACGTTTTTCTAAACAAATTCATACTACACAAGCGTTTTCGGGATATGCATCAGAGTCTTAAAACAAATTAGGACAGTTTCGATATGTTCTGGAGCTATCCCTAAAACCTGCACTACACTACTCGCGAAGTTGCTTCGACGAAGTACTAGTCGAAATTGACCGAAGTCCGAAGTACGTGACTAAGCGCAACACCCGTGATAAGAACTACGGGCCGCTTCGAGTCCTTCGACTCGGGCGCAAAAACCGACCACGAAGTCGCCCGATGCGAAACGAGGTTGGACGAAGCGAACTGAAGTGCCCTTCGCCCTTCTACACTTTCGTATTCGCATATATTGGACCAACTGAACAGGTTTAACAGTTTTTGGCAAAACAAGTCGAGTTTACAAAAATGAAGAGCTAGAAAGCTATCTTCTTCATATTCTTGATTTACCTACTCTTCACCGCTTCCCATCGACCGTTCTTAAGAATGGCTCTCTTTGACCGTCGTATCTTCAAGGAGATGTGCTTTTGTTTTCGCTTAGACATACAGCCAATGTTTCCAGCTAAAGCGGCTGACGGGGGCGCCTCCTCGAATTGCCTCGTGTTCCGATTCTGGTGATATGCAGCAGGCTATGCGCTGAAAGCAGGACAATAATAATTGAAAGTACGGTTATCTATGATTGAAAATAAAGAACTGCAACAACTTTCTGTTTCCCCAAATATATATGGGACATGCCAGAATGTACTGCTGTGAACAACCAAATAGCAGCGAGATAATTAAGTTGTAGAGAAAATAATTTAACTGTCTTGGAACCGGAGAAAGAAAAATAACATTGTTTCCTGCAGCCTTGCCTTCCTACTTACTACTTACTTGTATTACCAACAAGTTTCTAATGATTACGAGATATGCGTATATAATAGGGAATATGCAATGAACGGTGAAATGACGCGTCATACACATAGAGAAAATATATGCATCTATTTTTTTTAATATTTTTAGCTTTTTGATTTTGACTAATGGCGTCGCTTTTCAAATATTTAAAATTCCCATAGTTTTATTGCACTAACACGCTGGAACACTGTTGTCCGAAAATAAAGAATATTATTATTATTATTAAAAAAATTTTTTTGTTTAAAGTAAATATAAGTACTTAATGAAAAATATTGATGAAGGCATAATTTTGAAGTAGGTAAGTAATATAGTTGATCAAAAAAATATTTGGCCCCTTATTTTAATCACATGCGTATTCCCTATTTAGTACATTTTTTTATAAAAGTAGCATGACGAAAATCTGACCTGCTCCTCAATTTTGGAACACACTTTCAATTACATTACCAAGGGGTTTTGTACTCTTTTGTTTTAAGTATGTTTTTGAAAAATGTTTGGTTGACAACATCGAGTCGTAGATTTGAAAAGAATAGCATTGGGATTGTGAGTGTGTTAAACATTTCAATTAAGCGCTTTTTCCAGGGCTTGTTAACTCCCCCAATTATATACCTTCCAAAATGCCTACTATATACCTACCTACCAATGATTAAGATACAAACCTCTCGGAAGGTCCCAGGAGTAGAGATGAGCTTGTAGATCGCGACGACGGGTATCATGAGGATGGAGGAGCAGGCCAGGCCCCAGCCCAGCACTACGGCCCACGGCGGGTATGTGTAGTGCTGGTACTGCAGCGGTTGTTGGTACAGCAGGCCGAAGACCACCACACCCTGTAAAGATAATATTAAAGGTGTTGAAACAGTTGCGAATCGTGATCTTTTGTTTTCCAATGACGAGCAGGAACAGTAATGAGTCGGCAATAAACGCACTGTCCTATAAAATGCAACACAATTAACCTCATAGTTGCATATTGTTCGGGGCAATCATCTAGCCCATTAGTTGTTACCCTTAAAAATAGGACTTTTGAATGAGGGGCGAGGGCACTCCTCCTTCGAGTTAAACAAGAACAGTTTTTCATATCGAAATGATCTGATTCAGAATGCAAGTCTTGCAGCCAAGTTAGAATTGTAGCCGAACTTACCTAAAGAAGGGAACATTATAACTTACAATAATGAAAGTAGGACTGACGAACTTCCAGCATATCCTCCAATATAGACCAGGTCTGAAGCCAAGCATCTCTTCCACGTCATCGGAAAACCTCTTCAAGCCTGCAAACAATTCATTCATGAAGACACAAACATGGAATAAGTAATGGTAAGAGTGAGAAAGGGGGAGTATTACCATAGAACCAGGATACAGCAACCGCTTCGAATAGAGCAGAGCAGAGCAAAGATATGCCAGCAGCGTAGGTGTCCAGCAAATGGAACACGTAGATGCCACCCTGAAAATTTAAGGCGATGTCAATCCGGTATAAATTTTTTTTACAAAAAAAAAACCGACTTTCAGAAAAATAAAAAAAGCAAAGTGAAAAATATCTTTAATTTCGGGAATCGGTGTCTTTAGATCTGTATTTTAGATTTTTGCCACCGACTTCCAAAATTAAAGTTATTTTTCACTTTGTAGTGATTTTTTTGGAAGTTGCTGGATTTTTTTTATATAAAGTTTTTTTAATTTTTTACTTTTTAGTGGGAGAGTTTGTCAAGTAATTTATCTAAGTGACAATAACCTTATGTCAACTGCTCATCACCTTTTACAAAATATTGCTTTTTCCGATGCAGAGACATTAATTTTGGAGACCAGAACCAGAAGAACTGGACCTGATTGAGAAGTTACCATCAGCTCCACTTCACCATACGCATTGTGACGAGCATTACTTAGCAATCACATTAAAGTACCTAATCGAATCGAAACCCGTGAAATACCGTACTTATTATTGAGTTGTTCCGATGGCCATCTGTGGTCTTCAGCATCAGTTCCACTTCACCAAATGGTGCTTTTCGAGAGCAAATGCACCAGTCACTATAAAAAATACCTAAATCGCTATAGGTGTGCCTATAAAATTTGAGCGATTTTCATGCGTATGGGCTAACGCTACGCGATACTTACAAGTAGGTAATGCTTAATAAAACCGCACTTTTGGATTTTTAACTCTTCGCGCTGAGCCGAGCGTTGAAAATCCAGTGCAAAATTCAACTTGCATTTTTCTCATTTGACCCAATTCGCAGCTAAATGTGCGAGATATTTACTTTTTCACATTGGATAGTAGAAATGTTGTCTAACCGGAGTAATATTAATGCAGGCCACACAGAAGGAGACGCAGACGACGATGAGCGTGAAGTGTTCTCGTCTCAACCAGGTGGCGCCACAAGCGCGTGCCTGATCCAGCAGGCCGGTTATCACGCACTCTAGACCACCCATCTGGAAACAAGAAAAAAATGCTGAAATTATACAAAATAATGCACTATGAGGGGTGTTATTTGCCTGTTTTGCATTTATAGGCACCTACACCGAGAACATTGCTTTTCGCAACGGCTGACTAACTGATATTTCGACCGCAGCTCTGTCTTCTTCTGTAGCCATTTTCCAGCAACCTAATTGTGTAACACACTATCAACCGCAATCTGAATCATTTTGAAGTAATTTGAAGGATATTGCTAATTCGTTGCTTCATATTGTTTGAAAAAATTGTCTACTCAACGACGTAAAAAATGAATGAAAGAATGAATGAATGAATGAATGTTGTTGAAATGTCAAAATGAAAGCCATAGCTACTGGTAGTGTGTTACGCAATTACCCCGCTGGCCATTCTACCCTGTTTTGTGCCAGCAGATAAATTTAAATATAACCGTCTCATCTTGTCATTGCGCTTCCCATGCTCCGTGTATTCGCTCGGACGGAATATAATCTTAACAAGTTATTTTGAAACATTGAAATTCGATCTTACCCCGGAATCTAATCCAAGCATGATAAGCATGAAGAAAAACAACATTGCCCATAGACTTGCTCCTGGTAGAGTTGCGACCGCTTCTGGATACACTTGGAATACCAGCCCCGGACCTGAAAAAACGCATTCAGTTTTATTTAGAAAAATATCTAATTACAAGATATTCATCAAGATATAATCTTCATCACTAATGCAAAATGGCAAATAGATAATCGGAAGTTTAGTAGGTAGAAATTAATAAATAGGCACTCGTAAAGATATTGAAGTTGATGAATTGATCTATTATTACTTACCTTCTGTAGCGACGGAAGATATCGGTACTCCTTGCTTATGGGACATGAATCCAAGATATGTGAAGATTACGAATCCTGAGAAGAACGATGTGAAGCAGTTCACCAATGTGGTCACCAAACAGTCTCTGAAAGAATACAGAATCAATGACCCACTTCTCTTATGAAGATAAAATCAAAAGTAATTTATTTAAATTAGGCTGAGAATCAGCATTTTTTGAACGCTAAATTATATAAGACAGTCCCTCAAAACGCCCGCCCCTTAGAAAAAAATCCGTGTTTTGGGACTGTGTTTCGGGTTTCGAGTCCCAACCCGAAAGTCTCGGAACACGAGACAACTAAATTTAAAAAAAAACCCCGGGGCTTTGAGACACGAGACGTCCCGGGACTCAAACTCGACTAAGTACATGTCGGGATTGGATTTCGTAGTTGGTACAAGAGCGCTTAACATGTATTAGTCATTGGTAGTTGGTACAAGAGCGCTTAACATGTATTAGTCATTGGAGGCTAGGTGTTATTTTGTTACCTGTAGCAGTTGTTGTGAAAAGTATTGTAGCTGGCGTATGACAGATGGACTCCAAAGCCAGCTCCAACTGAGTAGAAGATCTGTACAGCAGCGTCTACCCACACCTGCAAGCATTTTATTTGACCATCAACCAAACATTTTCAACTTTTAAAACCCAACCTTAGTATTGAATTACTGGATATAATCCACTTTCCATCAGGTGAGTCGCAATGCAATGCGAGTGCAGACGTCATCATCACCTGCCTAGCCTTTTCTCAGCTATTTTTGGGGTCAGCTTCCAGTCCATCCGGATGCAGCTGAATACCAGTATTTTACGTGAAGCGACTGCCTATATGACCACCACAACCCAGTTACTGGGTTGCACGATATCCCTTGGTAAGACTGGTTGTCAGACTTTCGGGCTTCCGACCCGTAAAAACTGTCAAAGATCCACGAATGACAGCCGGGACCAACAACTTAACGTGGTTTCCGTGGCACGGAGGGGGTCTCGGTATGTAAATATGGTTACCCATCTATGGACATACCGCGGCAAGCGTAGCTTAACCTGATCAATCGACCCGTACAGCTGTTATTACTTAGCCATGAGCCGTTTCTATCAGGTTAGTCGTCAGTGCAAACGTATACAACAAAGGGTTAAGTGTCACAGAACTCGTTCAAAACCAGTCATATTCTTCTACAAGAATAATTTGGCTCTTGAATGACATTGACAGAAGGGTTTTTGGGGGGTTAGGTAAACACCTTGTGGAATCGTATTGAAAAATGAAGATGGCGGCGTTAGTTCCGATTTTGGCCACGCGCCAAATGATCCTTGTACAGCGTGCACTATGCGTACTTGCGTATCCTTCAGTCTCGTCAGTTCTGGTTGCAGGTAGTACGCAATGCCCCTGGTGGCTCCGGGTAGCAGTAGCCCTCGCGCCAGTAGAATGGACAGCACCACGTAAGGCATAGTCGCTGTCATCCACACCACCTTGCCTGTAAACAAACAACATACGTAACTGTGGAGCTATACAGTCTATTCAAGTCCTTGTGTCCAATTGATGTAACACTTAAACGAATATCAACTTTATTTGAGTATAAATTAAGTTGATTTCAGAATTACTGAAAATGTTATAAAATTTTTTGGAGCTGTAGTGCAAACTGTTAAGTGTGGGTATTAATTTTTTTTAAACACTAATATTTGTTTACATGTTTGGAAACTAAATCACGAACGCAGTATAGTTCGAGGAAGAGACAGCATAGTTAATTTATCTCGATAGTTTATATCTCGATAGCTTAAGTTACAGGCCTGCGCTTTATAGAACTTACCAGAGCTCTTGACTCCCTTGAATAGTGATAGGTACAGGGTGACGTAGACGAGTGCCAAGCAGATCATCAGTTGCCATTTCGGGAAGCCGAGATCGTTCAGACCTTCTGAGTGTTGCATTTCAAGGACCGCACGGCTGAAAACAAATGAAATATTGTATGCACAATAAATGTACACATACACCATTTGGCAACCTTTACTATGTGATATAATGACATAATTATGTGGTAATTGACATCTGAAACATTTTTAGTAGACACATTCCTTCAAGTCAATTTCAGAATTGAAGTAAAATAACATATTGCGCAGAATATTCAAATGCTAAAAATATACCTACATTAACTTTTATATTGGATTGAGCGCAGTAGACAAATTACGTTACATCCACCCTTGAAAAAGGTTAAATTTCCGGTAGCTCTGATTGGATCTTTTGTACCTGCTGGATGCTTTATGTACGATACACAGGAAACATCGGGCGATGATTGACTCTATGCGACACTTTTAGTGACGACAATACCATTAATTTTACTGAATTTACATGTGGAAAAATACATACAATCAATAAGATCGCCTATTGCGCGGATAATATAATTCGGGGATCACCTTCCTAGATGGATACGAATTTCTATATCTTTAAAAGGCCTCTTACATTTTACACAAAGCCTCTTACATTTTACACAAAGTACATTTTTTACCGAGGAGAGAAAGTGACCGATTACCAACGATAGTTTGAGGTCCGACTTTCTTTCGTCTGATACATAGACAATACGTCAATGGATTTGCTGTCCGCTCAGCACGTTCACAATGGATTTTCATACAATTTTTCGATCCGCAGATGACGTACTCTCTGCCTCATTTAAAAAAAAGTGATATAGTAATTTCCAAGCAGGTATAATTATATAATTTATTTTTTACTACGAAGCTGAAATTATATTACACATTCATTGCATGTTGCATCGTTTTACCCGTAGTCCTGTTTTGAGATGAAGATCGGAAACACTGATAAATTTTTATTCTCATGCACCCGCCATGTGAAGTGGTCGGTGAACCTGTGTAAAGTGTTCCATGCTTCATGCTTATGTCAAAAACTGTCCCTGGTCTGTGAACTCACTGAAAGAACTCAGAAGCCGGCGTGAAGTGCGACAGTGGTCCCTGGTAGCGCACGTCGGTCTTATTGCTGGTCCCGTTAACTCCTCGCCCGGAGTCCCAGCACTGCTCTGTGTTCCAGGAATTGTCGCAGTGCACCCAGGGCAGCTCTGAGCGAGCTGATGAGACCAGGAAGTAGAATGCCCAGCCTGCATGGAGGAAAAACTCGTTATAAGAAAGATATTAGAATTTATGAAACCATAGAACCTTACAACATACTAATGTCATTGATTTACTTTAGGTAATAATCTGACGAAAGTGAGAGAAGATGGCACGATGGTGGATGACAGCGGGCCCTAGCTGGAGGAAAGTGGCTCGTGATAGAATTCAATGGAAACAGCTGGAGGAGGGCCAAGAGGCATGCTGAATTGAAATGAGGAGATCCGCAATAGAACCAAGGTAACCGACAAAGCCCGAAGAATTGCCAAACTTAAGTGGCAGTGGGCAGGGCACATTGCTCGCAGAACAGATAGCCGATGGGGCCGAAAGGTTCTGGAGTGGCGACCGCGTACCGGAAGACGTAGCGTTGGAAGACCTCCCACAAGGTGGACCGACGACCTTGTGAAGGCTGTAGGAATCCGTTGGATGCGAGAAGCACAGAACCGGCCGAACTGGAGGTGCTTGGGGGAGGCTTATGTCCAGCAGTGGACGACTTTTGGCTGAAATGATGATGATGCTGAATCGAGAGACATACTTTTACAACATACATGGAGTAAAAATAATTCAGAATAAAGAAGCTTATAAATACATGAAAATTAAGCTGACATTAAATATATATTATCGAAAAAGATCTTATGAATCTCTTGAATAGCATTTAAGAAGCTCGGTGGCATTCCACCATTCTGGTAGTAGTTATTATATAATAATACAGGAGAGAAACTTTCCAAGATTTCAGGTACTTCAAAACGTATAGTTGGTTTTTATCTTCTTAGCGTATCGGTGGAAAAAAGTTCAAACATCTTTGGCCCAAAATTCAGCTGCGCGAACTCCGCTCACTGACGCAGTCATACAATCATCAAGGGCGCAGGATGGATTTTTTAAGGAAATATTGCAGGAAGATTTTAATAAGATCTCCAAAGTTATCAAAATAATCCATAACTGCTTCGTCATGACGAGCCTCAGTAAAATACTCGTCAAATTCACACACCACTTCAATTTACACCATACTAGCATAGCTCATTTGAAATCACAAGTAGGTATATGCACACAGCTAGGTGAGTAGGTGTAAATATTAATGATAGGCACAACATATCGCGTCAGATCTGGCAGACCTCTAACATTTGGACAGGTTCCAACACCGAGTGTTGTAAATATGAGGTTACGTTAGTGCTGATAGAGTCATTTAGAATATGATAAGCACTGGTTGTAGTTGTTGAATACTACCTTGTCACTTATAGTTACGACTTCTCACTTCAGAAAAAAAGAAATCATCGGAGCTGGTCCACTGTGTAAGTAGTTCTTTTAAGGATTTTTTTTAACCTCAGCGGGGTAATTGCGTAATCCGCTAACAGCCGGTCGATTCTGTAAAAATCTCACCGTGAAAACTTAGGTGATGGGAGTTTGTTTTTGCTAGGGATTGACACTGTTGACAGCTCACTCCACGCTCACTTCACCTTAGTTTTCACGGTGAGATGATTACAGAATCGCACTGCAGTAATAGCTTTCATTTTGACAGTTCAACAACATTCATTGCGTTATTTACATTGTTGAGCAGATACATTTTTCGAACATATGGAGCAATGGATTAGCAATATCCTTCAAAATGATTCAGATTGTGATTGAAAGTGTGTTTCGTAATTAGGTTGCTGATTTGAAAAGTTTTTCACAAAATGGGAAGCTACAGTATTGTCGAGTATCATAGGTATATGCTATGAAAAAAATTCTTCAAATCTTTTTATTTTAATTTTGTTATGCTAAGGTATCGATACCGATTACGTCTGCAAAGTTTCACAAGCTAATTTAATTTGACCCAGTATAAATACTGGACATAATTACCAATGATGACGTTGTAGTAAAACGACACGTAGAAAGCCACCATGACCGCACAGAATCCGACACCTGTAACATAAGAGTTAGTACCGTCAGCAATGAAACCTTTTATAACGTGCAAAAAATCCCTTGATGAAGCCGAAAGTCTGATCCGTCCCATTATTTTAATATTTGTTTTGTACTGGTCCATATACCTCGGAAAGTACTGGTTACGGAGATATTGAAGGTCAAAGATCCAACGTTTTTTTACGTAAAACAGTTTTAAATGTTACCCCACGATCCCTGAACCATTTCATGCACCAATAAGCATAATGTTTTGCGTACATTGAGCACTGCCGTAAACAGCGAATTTACGTACTAAAAGTAAAATTCGTTTCCCAGCAAATATTTTGTACAAAGTTCAATATAAGAGTTTAATATAATGTGAGTTTGTGAGTATGTTATGTTCTTATGGGAGTGTGTGTGTGTGTGTATGTTATGTTCTTATGGGGAATACAGGCGTAGTGTTACGTTATGTTGTGTTACTTAGTTAGATGTACAGAATGCGTAGATGATGGTTTCGTCAAGGGTCTTGTTAATTTTCCTGCCCTTGGCATTATCAACTTATAACGTTCCCATTACTGTGACACAGACCTCCTCTTGGTCACTCTGGGTGCTCCAGTGCGGGTTGGTAGACGTCACATGTCATCGAATTTTTGGTTCTAGGACATGCCGGTTTCCTCACAATGTTTTCCTTCACCGTTTTGAGAGAGCATTGATGATGAAATAATTGACATAAAGTAAAGCGCCTGTCTGAGTTCGAACCTACGACCTATAACTCGTAAGTCACGGCCATTGCCACTGGGCCACTATTGGTCAATGGGCCACCTGCAACAATATACATTTTAGGTCAGAGCAGCACATGCATCTTTAACCTTCATACATCTCTTTTAGCCGTCATTTCAGAATACACTTCCTTCAACACTGTTAGATAATTTTGCTTAATCTCTAAATTGACCCAAACTTTTTCGATAGGTAGGAAGTCAAGATTTTTAAAGTGAAAATTCTTTATGCGCGTTGGGCATTTTTTGAGATGGATAAAACCATTGAACTTGCGCTACTGTTACCGTAAGCGACACAGTGTTTTGTTTATAAGACGATTAAAAAAATGCGGGCTTCGGATATGTTCGGATGTCTTCGGCATGTACTCGGTTTTAATGTATATCCGATATGTTAATGAGTGATGGCAAAATATTCTGTTTGTATTTTGTTTTCATTTCTGTCGGCACTCCCGGAGTGCCACTGTTTTTTTTGTCATTACAAGATTTTATTTAGCTTGCCGTGTTAGTTAGTTAGCCAAGTATGGGTCAAATCTTCTAACTAAATTTTATAACAGCTATCCCGAACCGATAGAGCTGAAATTTTGCATACACGTTTGGATTAGATGACAATGCACGGTTAGCTAAGTGACATCATTCTAAATTCAATATGGCGGACTCCCAGTGATGGCGGACCAATTAATTTTAGTACAACTGAAATTATTGAATAAGTTTTTTTTGTAATTTATTTTAGTAAGTAGGTAGGTAAGTATTTTCTTTTCAGTTTTTTTTTAAATTTTATATTTTGCAGTTGTGATTTGCTGTCTGTGCCAATAGCGACGGTTCTGTCAACTCATCTCTATAATAACTTACATTTTGTTTGTGGTCATCCGATAAATGTTTGCCGCTAATTCTCACGTTTCGGTGAAATTTAATATCAACATATTCGCGGGTACGTTTTTATGTGAAACTTCAATCAACCATCTAAAAAAGGTAGTAAATAAAAAAACGTAAAAACGTGTAAACATTAATATTGATTTACACTAAAACAACTACGAGGCAGATGTTAGCGGAAACGCCGGGAGGGGATGCCCTAGGAGGACATAATAGTGACCTCATTGGTGATGTTCTTCAGAACGGTCAGTTGTTTAGTACTCGCACCCGGCGTGCATATAAGACCTGGGGGCCTAAAAAGGCCACTTTGACAGAATCATAAAAGGATAACATTATGATTTATAGTGGACAGTTAACTGTTAAGTTAATCGTATCAAATCCCATTGGTGAAGGATTTTTCAGTTATTTGTTTTTGTCTGTGCTAAAATACCAATCAATCCAATCCCAATCTCTTTGATTATACCTACGTAGTGCAGCAAAAAAAAAAGAAAAACACGGACTGTCTTCGCCATATTATAATTCATAATGTTATCCTTTTATGATTCTGCCAAAGTGGCCTTTTAGGCCCCCAGATGTATGAACGTAAACGAGGCAAAAGGAATATGTAAGGGTCGTAGCATCTGTAGTTCAGAAACTACAGATCAGTATCAGAAACTACAGATCGTGGTGATCTGTAGTTTCTGCATATCCCCATGGGAAGGAGGCGTGAGTTTATGTATGTAACTATAAGAAGTGTGGTAAATAAGACAACATTATCTGATGTATTTTAATGAAACTACCTAAGTTAGATTCATGATCACTAAATTCATTCAGTAGAACTAAAAACAAAAAAAAACTTGTCCATATGAAATAATCATCACGACAATCCGTCTTATTAGAAAAGGAGTTCTAACTTTAGTCCAAGCCAAATCTTGTGAGTCATTTTTGTTGTGTATTTTGGACCTTATTGCGACTGGGATAAAGTTCTTAATACAAAAATGACAACTTCTCAGTTTTAATGTCGTAATTAGAACATTAAAACTGTCGGAATAAAGTTCGACATTCAAAATATATGGTTCGAAGGTTTAAACCTAAGTCTAAAGAAAACCGTTATTTTGTAATAAGACCGATAGAGTTTCAGACAATCAAAAACATTGACTGCCATAAAATAATAGAAAAAAATCAAGTAGGTATAATAAAGTCATCATACCTTTGAAGAGTGGACATATCTTCCATAACGTGATGGGTCCTTGTCGGTTGTACTGTCCGAGGATCAGCTCCATGTAGAACAGGGGCACGGCGCCGAACACCAGCATCAGCGTATACGGAATCAGGAACGCTCCTAAATACAGCCAAATGTTTAGCGGAATTTTTTCAATTGATGTTCTTCATAATATTGGACAATATGCATACACGGTGTAATTTAAATGGTGTTGGACTTGAAAAGAGGCCGATGTACTCATCATTACGAACAACTTTTACTATGAGACCAACCCACAAATCGCGAATCTAAAAACAGTGGTATTCCGGGAGTGCTGACAGAAGTGAAAACAAAACAAATAGAATACTTTGCCATCACTCACTGACATATCGGATATACATTAAAACCGAGTACATCGATGACAGCCGAACACATCCGAAGCGGGTTTTTTTTAATCGTTTTATAGACAAAACACGCGCCGTGTCGCTTACGGTAACAGGTGGCGCGGCTACATTTACACGTGCTAAGCGAACATAAATGTAGGGAACAGCTGATTTTATTTCGCGATTTCAGGGTTGGTCCCATAGTAAAAGTTGTTTGTAATGGTGAGTACAATGGCTTCTTTCAGGTCCAACCCCATTTAAATTACACCTTGTATATACAGGGTGGCAGGGACATCGACGCACAACCTGTTACCATGGATTCAGAACATGATTCTGAACCCCCTGACAATGAAGCAATAGATTTTTTTTTATAACCGACGAATAATTTCTACGCTGGGGTCTAGAACCATGCTGAATTCATGGTTACAGTTTGCGCGCGATGTCCCTGGTACACTACGCAGAGCATAAAAAAAAACACCATGTATTTGGAAAAGTTTTGACTAAACGCCTGTCTTCCGTAGTTTCGAAACTACGCTTTCTAAGAGCGGTGGCGGCTAGTTTCCGCAATTTACTGTCGAATAATGTCGTATTTCCCTAAAGAGCATTTTTTTGACATCGTAAAGTCAAATTCCGCTGCCGTCATTTTCTTGACAGCCGGTCACTGCGGCCGTGTGCGGTGGCAATCGCTTTTCTAAGAAACCGTAGCTCGCGTAGCGCTCTGCTACGCGCTTTGCTACGACGTAGCTCGCATGTGCTACGACCGCGTAGCTTTCCTCTACGAAACTTGCGTGTGATAATTTCGAATAATGCGAATTTTATTTAAGTGCTTGTGGGGGATTTACCTTAGATCGACTTTCGCCATGCGGCTGGTTGCTCACCAAATCGCCTCACAAGCCGAATCGCCAACCCATTTACAGCGGGCGATAAAAATTACAGGTGTCTACCAAATTCATTTTGCATCAAATTGTCGACCTTCGGGCAGCGGGCGATCGCCATTTTCAAGGTCGATTTTAGTCACCCGCTGTATGCGACCTGACGCCGCGCGACAAAAGTCAAAACCTACTCTTCTTTTCAACTTGCGATTTTAGTCACCTGCGGCCTAGCCGAATTGCCATTTTGCGGCTATAGTCGCCTGTGTAAAGCCCGCATAAGGTATAATTTGTGTATTGCAAATACAATCGTTTCCTATCTGACTACTCTGAGAAGAAAGGCCGAAACAAACTCAGAGGTCACAGTCTCTTTTAAAGTTCAGACATAATCTTGGTCAGGTTATATGAAGACCATGTAGATCGATGTCTGAGATGGTCTTTTGAGGAACGAACCACACAGAATGAGAGGAACTGTCCAGTCAGTGCACGCATTTGTCAGAAATCGTGCAGCTCAACTTAAGACTTAAGGAGCTCAATAAAGTACAGAACATGAGTTATCCTGGTAAACAATATAACAAAGCTGAAGAGTTTGTTTGTTCTTTTGTTTGTTTGAACGCGCTAATCTCTGGAACTCCCAGTTGGATTTGAAAAATTTTTTTTTGCATTTGATAGCCCATTTCCGAGCAAAAAGAGAAAAAGTCAGAAAGAACGCTCGAAACGAAAACGAGGTAATAGCGCGAGCGGGCGGTGCGATGTGACGCGGTGGGTCGGGGGCCGAAATTGTAAGCGGACGACGTCGCGGGCAGAACCTAGTATTCAATAAACACATAGTCAGTGCCACTACGAGAGCAGAAGAAGGAATTAATTGAACACAGAGAATCCAGGTGCCTCCATATGTGCATATAGTCAAAAAAATTACCTATCACTCATCTCCTACGTTCTGTAAGCGGTATAATCCACATAATGCATCATTATCTGCTCAGCCTTTTTCCCAACTATTTTGAGGATGGGCTCTAGTCTACCCGGACACAGCTGAATACCAGTATTTTACATGAAGCGACTACCTATCTGACCTCCAGAATCCAGTTATTAGATAATACGATACCTCTTGATAGGACTGGTTGTAAAAAAAATGGAAGAAATTAGGTTTATTTGTGGTAAAAATGACGCAGAGAAAGAACACAAATACAAAAAAAAGTTCAAATTGGGGGAAAATATGCGTCACATGCACGTAAAACGGCCATCGCTCAGCATAATGCTACGACTCTATGCGAGACAGAGCCCCAGCTCTAGACCAGACTTTCTGACTTCTGACGAACCGTAACGACTGCCGAGATCCACGAATGACAACCGGGACGGCTGTCGTGTTTAACGGCTTAACGTGTTTTCCGAGGGGTCTTGGTATGTAAAATTGGTTATAGTTATTGTAACGAGTATAAATACCAACCATTTTTCTTCGCGCGCCACCTGTGTTACAGTATTTTTAATTCGTCTAAATGTGTTTCATTCTGACTGTACATTTTTATCGTTTAGTGTAGGGTTGGGACTTTTTGTTAGATGATTTTAAATCGTCTAGAGTCGGGATCGGTGCGTGAGAGTTGGGTCGAAGCCGTTTCGAAATCGTGCTGAAAAACAATTGCGCATCGCAAACTAATAGATTCAAAAAAGTGCACAATGAATACAATCTGCGCATCCCGATACTTTGTCTTTACCGCGGCAACCTTGTATACCTTGTATACAAAACATGACCATGGTATTGGAATTCTATTCTTTTACTTAGCCACTAGCCCCCTCAATGCATATTATACTATATTGAATGTATGTATATGCAATCCATCTTTATTCAAGAGGCAGGCATTGAGAACCATGAACCCAGTGGCGTGGAAAGTCGTATCGTATACAGACTTCCGTGCAGATATGTACAGTTAACGTGAATAATAAAAACACTATACGGCGTGTTTTAGAAATATGTGGTCATATTTAACGGTAGCACAGACCACCAGTGAACAACTTTTAAATTAGAGAATTGTTTTTGATTTGAGGGACTTCTGGCTAAGTAATAATAACCGCACGGGTCGATTGATCAGGTTAAGCTACGCTTGCCGCGGTTGGTCCATAGATGGGTAATCATCTTTACATTTTCAAGACCTCTCCGTGCCTTTTAAGCACGTTAAGCCGTTGGTCCCGGCTATCATTCGTGGATCTTTGACAGTAGTTAGGTACGGGTCGTCAGTAGCCCGAAAGTCTGACAACCAGCCTTACCAAAGGGTGTCGTATTACCAAGTAATTGAGTTGTGGAGGTCAGATGGGCAGTCACTCCATGTAAAATACTGGTATTCCGCTGCATCCGGTTAGACTGGAAGCCGACCCCAAAATAGTTTTGAAAAAGGCTGGGCAGATAATGATGCATTATGTGGATTATATAATTTATTATAAGAGCATATACAATTGTGGAGACTCCCGGATTTTCTGTGTTCAATTAATTCCTTCTTCTGCTCTGCTTTTTGATTTTATACAGTTTTTCTTTGCCGTTCTACTTTTAGACACGTGGTCTACATGTCTCTTTATCTACTCTCCTATCGCAGGTATGCTGGAAGAGATTTCTTTAGAAATAAGCAGCACATTTGTAAGTATTTCTCTCTACCTTCCTTCTTGTGTATTCGTACATAAATGGTCAAATACATAAACTTTCTCAATAAGACCAACATCGAAATCATGAAAAAATTATTAACTGTTCCATACAAAAGTGCAATACCTACTCGACCCAAATATATGGGACAGCTGGTAATTTTTTCGCGAATACTATGTTGGTCCCATGGAGAAAGTTGTTCAGTTTAATGGTCCTGCTACACGCTGTATAAAGCTTATAACGTGCATTCCGGACACTCATCACGCATTTTCGACTGATGTTCTTACCGCGTTATGAGGGCTCCGATTGTGTCCGAAACTAGACTATACAGGGTGTAAAAAGACACATCCCATACCATAAGGATTCTGTACATACAAAACATAGCACAAAAATAATTGCTTGGAAACGACTTTTATTTTTGGTGTGAAGATTTGATGTTTGCGGTAATATACAATGTAACGCATGCAAAACATTGTGCTTATAGGTGCTCGCAACGGTACAGAGGTCGTGGGGCTATTTAAAGTTGTGTTATTGCATCAAAAACTTATTTTCATAAAAAAAACGTCCGTAAAATTAGGAATTTTCACCTTCAATATCTCCGTAACCAAAAGGTTCCCAGATTTTAGAGCACAGATTTTTTGAGAGGTATGTAGTTACTGAAAATCAGCGTTGTTTACGATAGGTTCGTCCAAAGACACACAGCACTTTGCTGAGCAACACATAAACTGTTCTTGCACAGATGCGACGCACGGCTTAATTATCCTTATTATTGTTGTTTGTTACAAAAGTAGTTATTTTTCCACTCTGCAATTGGCATTTTGTTTTTGTTTTGATTGTTGTTGTTTTATTGTTATCATCTGCCAGTGTCGCGGGCGCATCACAGATTGATTTGTATAGTCAATCTCAAATTGTCAATGTCAACTAATAATGTGTTGTCTTTGGTCCCTGGCCCTGACACACTGACCTCTATAATACAGGAATACAAGTGTATTATAGAGGTCAGTACACGACATCAAGCAATGGACAAAATTGTCAAAAATTTTTAAGCTTGTGTACGAGGCCTTTGACTACGTTGTGTGTGTATATTTTATGTCTTTTTAATTTATTTTATTTGCAATGTGCGTTTTGTTTGTGCAGAATAAACAATATTTCTTTCTTTCTTTCTTTCTATATGGTCCCGTACAAAAAAAAAAATTATTACAATGACGGGGAATACAAGTGACTCTGAGCTTAGTTAAGTGTCTTTTTACACCCGTTAGATATTCGTAACTGTTCTAAAGATGCTGAACCCACTGTTATAAATCTATAGAGTTGTTAGTAACACTACCATTTTAGTGCTGTTGACAGATAACTCTTAAAATTACCATTCATCCAGTCACCCTTCTCACCTATGTTTTTGAATAGGACAGACGCGCTTGTGACATTTTACGTACCTAATTAACTAATACGGACTGATGTCCACAACTCTATTTCAAAGCGCGTATTTTGCTTACGGTTTTTTACGTAAAGGTGGAAGCAACACAATTTATTATTTCCGTTAAATTTATCAGGTCCACGTATCACGAGTATCGGTTATTTTAACATAATTCAGTAAACGATATTATCAGTGTTACACGTGGTACCCGCCACGAGGAAAACTGATGCGCTTGTTTATAATTAAGTTACTCACTGCAGCTCGTCACGTAAAAATATGTATCGTAAATATTAAAGCCACCTTGCAAAGTGATTATGGAAAAAGTGTCACGTTTACGTATTTAATATTATCGTCTTGGCAACATCCCTTTGTAATGTAGCTTTGTAACAAGACAAACGTATTTTTTACTGAGACACCCCCTACTAAAAATGTACAAACGGCAGCACATCAAGCTACCCGAAACTGTCAAATTTTCTCAATCAACTTTGAACCTTATACTCTAGCGATAAAGTTGAAAATCTATTAAAGAAATTTGACAGATTGTAGTAGCTTGATGTGCTGGCGGCTGTACACGGTCGAGGCGACACAGAGTTGTCGAGGGACACCCGCACCCAAGTTGCGTAACAGAATCACAATCTGAATCATTTTGAAGGATATTGCTAATCCAATTTGTCTGCTCAACAACGTAAACAACGCAATGCATGTTGTTAAAATGTCAAAATTAAACCCGTTGCAACTGTTAGTGTGTTACGCAACGGAACACACTAACACAACGGAACCAACGTGGAACGTGGTTGCTATCGCTTTTGCACGTTGTAACGCAAGTGTAATTAGTAACAGAAGAGTCGTGACGGTCAAAATGCTACACTTTTGCGGTCTAGCTCCCATTCGCCAAGTGTGCAGAGTATAACGTGCCATAAGGAACTTCTTTCCAATAAAATCATGACGTGATCAATTTTACGATTAAAAAAAGAAGGAATAAAAATTGACGCAGAGCAAATTGGAAGCTTTTGTTAATCTGTCGGAACATCACAAAACAAACTAATCCCATTTCAATTTTAGAAATAAGAACTATTATAGATAGCCTCTTTTGTTGTCTATAATTCAAAATACAAGTTGCGAGCACAAAAAAAAAAACGTTCACGGTAGAGTCTCGAACATAATTGCATTTACGCAAGATTCAAAAGCTATTTTCTCCTAAAGTTTTGAAAGATCTTTCATGGAGTTACTAACGTAGTATTATCGAAACCATATAACTATTATGAAACAGTTATTGCAATTTTCATTTCACGAGAGAAATGGTGGGGACGCTCTAGAAGGACTTACAGGGTGGGAGCTAGGAACATCGAAGCACAAACTGTAAATGATAAATGATTTTATTTTTGTAAGTAGGTTTGCACAAACACTTTTACACGTCAATCATATTTTTTTTTAACTAGTTGAGGTCGGCGTTTCCTATCTGACTACTCTGAGAAGAAAGGCCGAAACAAACTCAGAGGTCACAGTCTTTTTAAAGTCCAGACAGTTTTTTGTAACCTTGAATTAACATAGAGTAGAAATTTCTCGTCAGTTATCAAAAAAGAAAATCAGGTTTTTCATAGAAAAGTACAATACCTACACGGTCAAAATGTATGGAATAGCAGATTTTTTAAATGACTGACGAAAAATTTTAACGCAGGAGGGTTCAGGATCATGTACTGAATCCATGATAGCAGGTTGCGCGTCAGTATAGTGCCCTGCCACACTGTATAACCTTACTGGAGCTGTTCTTCTGAAAGGTCAGGTGTGATGTATGAGCGTAAACGAAGCAAAAGGAGTATGTAAGGATCGTAGCAGGAGGCCTTCTGTAGTTTCTGTGTCCATGGGAAGAATGTGTGAGTTTATGTAATCTACATTCGCGATTTATTTGCCAAAAATGTAAACAAATATGAGTTTATGGAAAAATAACTAAATCCTACACAATAAAGTTCAGTTTGCGCTACAACTTCAAACATTTTTATAACTTTTTCAATAGTCCTAGTCATTCTGAAATCAACTAAATCAGCATTTAAATAAAGTTGGTATTTGTTTAACTTGAAATAATATTAATTTGAAACAAGTTTGAATAGACTTTATATGTAAAAACCTTTTGCCCTAAGACTGACCTGAATTCTCCGTAACTGTAAGGTACTACTAATTACTATATATACTAGGTATACTCATAACTGTATATTTCCAAAAAAGAGAAATAGCTCAACTTACCGCCGCCATTCCTGTAGCAGAGATAAGGGAAGCGCCACACATTCGCGAGGTCGACTGCAAAGCCGATGATGGACAGCAGAAAGTCAGCCCCGGTGCCCCATGTCTCGCGCCCGTCGCCTTCCTCTGACATTAATTATATTATGTGTACAGATATATGATGTAAGTAGTAGGTATGTGTGACTTACAGTTGTAATTTTTTAAACTCTGACGGCCTAGCATGAACGCGGACGTAAACGTTATGTAAATTCGACCGATTTTTGAATCGGAATTACAACATTTTTGTGATCATAATCAGCCTTTAATGTTGGGAACATTAAAGGCTGATTTTGATCACAAAAATGTTGCTGCTGGGACACAGGCCTCCTTTCTGTGAGAGGGAGTGGGCCGTAATCCACCACGCAGGTCCAGTGCGTGTTGCTAGATTTCACATGTCTTCGATTTTTTGGTTCTAGGACATGACGGTTTCCTCACGATGTTTTCCTTCACAATTTTGAGAACAGTGGTGATGAAATAATTTAGACAAAGTAAAGCGCCTGTTCAGGTTTGAACCAACGGCCTACAACTCGTAAAACTCATTCCCATACCCATAATTATGAATAAAGTCTTAAAACTAAGTAAATATTCTAAGAAAAACGAGTATCAATTTTCAATTCGTTCATAATTACGTCAGGTTTACTCCAAGTATTCGTGCTACGTCTACTGGTATTTGATACAGTGGGTATGTATGTCGGCAACATAACTAAGAGATTCTTACAGTATTTTTTAAACTAAATATAATCATGGAAAGTTAGATTAGGCTTTAACAGCTCGGAACAGAGAGAGGTGGAAGGAGAGTAGAAAGACCTTTGCCCAATAGTGGGACAATACGGGCAAGTAATAAAGAGATAGTGCATCAAAATTGTTAAGAGTATAAAAGTTAAAGAGTACCTGGTTTAATACTATTCGTCCTGAGCTTTTTCGAATTTTCACTAAAGAATTCCTCCTCTATTTGTATTTTTGGCTCCTCTGAAATAAAAACAGTAAATTAATTACAAAGCAACTACATCTAGAATCTATATTATGTTAAATTTTTTATTTTAGTTCTAGGTACTTACTCTTATAACATGATAGAGTGACGACAGAGCCTTTCGTTGATTTGTTATCTGAAAAAGGAAATAAAACAATTGAAATCTAAATAATCTATGGTAAATAATCACAGTTAGTATTTCAGTGACACTGCCAGCCTAGCGCAATGAGGGTTTTCTGAAATGACGTTCGCTAGGTGGCAGCACTGACAAGTCAGGTCCAGGCATCTGTCAAAGAGCCTATATTTTCTTTAGTCATGACTGAATGATGAACGAATGAATGAATCGAATGATGCGTCATCATATATTTTATATTTATTGTCGAAATGAAAGACCTCTTGTCAAAGTGGTGCGCCAATTGGTGTCGTAAATTTTCACGAAAACCTCCATTGAGACAGGTTTCGGTTTGCGGTTACTCCCTGAGTACCCCGATCCTCGAGGCCCCCGTCCCGGAGAACCCCAATACCGATAAATAAAATAGCTTATCATAAGCAAAATCAGCCCGCGTGGTGGATCACGGCCCACTCCCTCTCACCGAGAAGAGGTCTGTGTCCCAACTGTGGGAACATTATCTATAGGCTGATTGTGCTGTTTAAGCATAAATGAACGCTAAAAATGCACTGCCATGGACTATTATGTGCAAATCCGCAAAACATTCAAGAACTATCTCGGCATGCACCCAAAACTCTCCTACATTAATCCATCTCATCAATATGCGAATAGTCCTTATCCCCGTGCATATAAATGAGTTCTAACTGTCCCTAATACCGTTCATTCTTACACCTACCGCGGGATCTTAATAACGTCACCGGCATCCGATCGGCGACGCCATAATAGGATGCCGATGTGGAAAAATGCCGCAATAATCCTGAGGTGGGGATTCCATTGGAATTCAAAAACGGCGCGTTAATGTCGGCACGGAATGGGTCGGTATTTCATATTGTTGAGATATGTTGGCATATGCATCGGTATTTTTTTGATGTTATTGATCTCGTCGGCGCGATGGACGAAAATTTTAATTAATTGGAAATTGGAGCGCATTGTTTGTTGTTTCAAGGTTGCCACGTGCATTGGGTAGTTGTTCATGTTTTATCTGAATTTAAATTAAATATGTTGAAATATTCGAGTGTGTTTTATTCATGTGTTTTGCTACTATGGGCTCCATTGAGTTGCACAGATATATACAAATAAATTAAACTGAAGTGACTGAATAACAGCTTCTTACTAAATGCCTATAAAATTAAATACTCTTCAAAAACTTAACAAAAAAATTAATTTAGATTTTTTTGTCTTTCTTTCTGTTTATTGTTTCCGGCTAATCTCCGAAACGGCTAGACGGATTTTGACGGGACATTAACTGGCAGATAGCTGATGTTATAAGAAGTTAAAATACTTTCATTATAGAAAAAAATAAAAGGAAAATTAAACTTATTTTTATTGCGGGGAACCCCCCGCAATAAAAATAAAACCCATGAAATGCAATTTTATTCAACATGCACGCGAACAAGCGTCGCGGGCACGGCTAGTACCTACTCAATAAAAATCATAAATTCACTCACTCACTGACAGACAACACAAAGCCTAAATCGCTGGGTCTAGAAACATGAAATTTTGTACAACAGTTCCATAATATAACGAAAGTGAGCACAAACGAAGGATTTAGACAATTCATCCCCTTTTTTTTCAGGATGGGAAATCATCAAATAACCCCTTCCGCTCTGGGTGGAGCGGAAGGGAATGTCAGACTCTTACTGACTAAAACCCACCCGTGTTCCCTCCTTAGCCATGTAGATCGTAGGTTCGAACCCTGACCATTACTTTGTGTAAATTATTTTCATCACCACTGTTCTCAAAACGGTGAAGAAAATAACGTGAGGAAACCGGCATGTCCTCGAACCAATTATTCGAAGACATGGGACGTCTACTAAACCGCACTGGGTCCGTGTGGTGGATTACGGCACACTCCCTCTCACCGAGAGAAAGCCTGTGTCCCAGCAGTGGGAACATTGTAGGCTTATTATGCTAAGACGTAAAATGGGGGATGGAAGTTTGTATGGAATTTTGTTACTTTAGAATTGACCGATAACTTCTCTTGTATGCCCGTATAGTCCTGTACCAGGAATAAATTCGAGTGAATAGTGTAAGTTGAAGGTTGTGAATCGAACTCAAAACCGACTTCTCGTTCGCTAGTCCAGTGCTTTAACTAGAGGCCAGCTTCTAAGCGCACAGGGTTCAGGGGTGCCAACCGAACCTTATTACTAAACTTCCAGTCCGCCTGACTGTCAGCGGGTATCTCATGAACCGTAATAGGTAGACAGTTGAAGTTTTTACAGAGTGTGTATTTCTATTACCGCTATAATAAAAAAATAAATAAAGTTTTTAAAAATAAAGGGGTCTCCATACAAGAAATGTTTATTCGGCGTTTTTTGCCTTGTGGTACGGAACCCTTCGTGTGGCAGTCTGACTTGCACTTGGCCGGATTTACACCCAATTCAGTAACACTAAGCTACTTCTACATGAACTTAAATCTCATAACATCAATCTGTCTAGCCTAGACTTTACCAACTATGTGTGATTCGGCTGAATATCAGTATTTTACATGGAGTGACTGCCAATCTGACCTCCGCAACTCAGTTACTGGGTAACACAATACCCATTTGTAAGACTGTCAGACTTTCGGGAGTCTGACAACCCGTAACTCAAGGATCGGGACCAACGTCAGGGTCTTGATATGTAATGGTCACCCATTCACGAAACGACCGAGGCAAGCGTAGCTTAACGTTTGATAAACCCGTGCGTCTGTTGATATTTAGCCATGAGCCACTCTTCATAACATGTTTTAATCTAACGTCAGAACTCAGCCACTTATAAGAATAAAGTTTACAAACAGCAAAGTTTGAAGACCCCATTTAACAGAGAAACGCAATAACATGCATAGAGACTATAATCAAGTGAAACCTTCTTTTAAAACTTATACTTTGATAAAATCTAGACTCTTTTCATGACTCCCTAGGTTTTCATTAAAACTTGTAAGTGAATTAAATGCAACGTGTTACGTGCTGGATTATTTTAACCCTCGACGACGTCTAAAGGTGTTATAAGTTTTAATTTTCTGTATGTCTGTCTGTGGCATCGTAGCTCCCAAATGACTAGTCCCATTTCAATGCGGTTGTTATAAAAAAGCAGGTTTAATTCTTAGTTACGTTTCATGAAATTCTGATCGGAGGTTTTTTAAATTTGTAATTTAATAACTTGTTCTAAATTGTTATGCAGAATTTTAGGTGTCAGGATGGTGTCAGATTACTTGGAGCAGAGATCTTCGAAAGGTGGCTGATCTGGTAGTAGCTGGATGAGAGGAGCCGAGGATCGAGTTGAATGACGTGCAATTGAAGAAGCCTATAAATCCGACTCGAAGGACCATGTTCGAAATTATATCAGCAGACATTTTTTTTAAAGAAAGAAAACCTTTCGTTGCAGTGAACATGACGCAGAGAACAACCACAAACATAAAAAAAGAAGCTGGGAGAAAATTTGCTTCACATCCGTCCAAGCAAAACGGCCATCGCTCAGCATAATGCTACTACCCTATACGAGACAAAGTCCCAGCGGTGGTTTGTTGCTGATATCTATAGTACAGAATTTTCAGAATTAAATAATGTTGAACATTTTGTCTAGCAGTTGGCTGCTATAGGCCAATGTTTATGAATTTCCTAAACTGACATGTTCATCATCATCACCATTTCAGCTGAAAAACGTCCACTGCTGGACATAGGCCTCCCCCAAGCACCTCCACTTCGACCGGTTCTGTGCTTCTCGCATCCAACTGGTTCTTGCGGCCTTCACAAGGTCACCGGACCACCTTGTGGCAGGCCTTCTAACGCTACGTCTTCCGGTACGCGGTCGCCACTCCAAAACCTTTCGGCCCCATCGGCCATGTGTTCTGCGAGCAATGTGTCCTGCCTACTGCCACTTAAGTTTGGCAATTGTTCGGGCTATGTCGGTTACCTTGGTTCTCCTGCTAAGTTCTCATGTTAAGTAACACTATTGTAGTGTTTTTGCTATCTGTGAGAAAAATATAGGACATTCTCGTTTTATGTGCTAGAAATAGTACAGAATGTTTTTTTTTTGTATTTTATCCGTTTTAGGCTTAGAAATTAATGTAAATATATGATTAATTACTTTTCGTTTCGTATCCAAAGGTTGCCAACGGAACCCTATTACTAAGGCTCCGCTGTCCGTCCGTCTGTCATCAGGTTGTATCTCATGAACTGTAATAGGTAGACAGTTGAAATTTTCACAAAGTGAGTATTTTTATCGCCGCTTTATCAGCAAATAATAAAAATTAATTAAATAAAAAAATTAAAGGGCGTTTTTTTGCCATGTGGTACGTAACCCTTCGTGTGCAACTCCGACTCGCACTTGGCCGATTACATATTAATTTTTTACTTACACTTAAAAACGAAAAATGAAAAAAAAAAAAACATAATTATGTTTATAACAGCCAGCTACGTCTATATTTAAAACCTTGAGAAGTTTTAAATATTGAAGTTATCAAAAGCTAAAAGATGTTGGTCTCGGGAGACATCTTCCGTTTGACCGCATTCAGATTACCAATCCCTCAATTTTATTTGATCTTTGATCTTGAATAGAATCTTATTTTTTGCAGCTGTATTTTTCTTTCAAAATCAAAATATTTTTTATAGCGCTCGCATTTAAGCCACGATTTTCTGTGACTTAACTAGTCCATTTTCACATAGAAAAGAGTGACTTAAGTGTGGGTTGTCTCACACAAGCTATAAAATTATATATTTTTACAAAAATACTTATTTTTCTAATTTCTCGCAGGTCCCGACCCCTCTTAAACGCCGTGCATTAAAAGACTACTTAAAACATACGTATCGTAATGTACTATTTCACTTAAACCTACATGGGCACTTATGAAACGTCAGAAGCTAGGTGCACGGTTCCCATTGGTCGTTTCTTATGGAGAAGAGCCGGCAAGAAACTCCAAGGTTACTCTTTTAAAAATAATAGGCTTTTACAATGTTTTAAAATTAGGTCAGTGTTAATCGGTATGGGAGGACAGTCCAGGCCTGTCAACAAGTACCAGTAATGCTATTCTGTAAAAATCTCACCGTGAAAACTTAGGTGAAGTGAGCTTATAGTGAGCTGCCAATAGTGTTAATCCCTAGCTCAAACTCAAATTCAAAGCATTTATTTCAATTAAACCATTTACAGGCACTTTTGAATTGTCAAGAAGTCGGTCAGTCGGAAAATATAAAGCTAGTTGTCCATTCCAAAGCGTAGGTACCTATGGAGAAGAACGGGCAAGAAACTCCATGGACACTCTTTAAATTATATTTTTACAAAAATATTAGTTACATCATTAATGTTGAATTTATAATTATATGTGAGAATGATGTAAAAAAGACGTACTCGTCAAAAGCGTCCAGAGTACAGCAAATAATAAGAAAACAACAATCCAAAAATAAAATATATAAAAATAAGCCGAGGCAGCTAAGTGATGACCAGCCCCAACTGACGGCGCCCGTTCACGAACATGACACATAGATCAGCTTCAGCATCAGGTGGAATGACAGCTCACTTGAAGCTCACTTCACCTAAGTTATCACGGTGATCTTTTTACAGAATAGCACTGCAGCAGTGCGATTCTGTAACCATCTCACCTAAGTTTTCACGGTGAGATTTTTACAGAATAGCACCGCAGGTATTTAATAAAATAGAAAATGGTCTGCAAATCTACGAGGCCCACAAAGTTCTCACATTTACAAAATATAAAAGTAGTAAACTTTTTATGCAATATTTCAAAACATCATAATTAGTTAAATTACGATATTTTTAAACATTACTTATATAAAAGACTATTTGCTTGGTATTTTTTTTTTGCAAAAACGATCTGCTTGGATCTCTATGATTACAAATATTTTTGGCATGGTCGACCTTTGCTCTGGGACAACATTCTGGGACAACATTTTATAGGTAACATACATAAGTAATTAGTTGTTTTTCTTAGATATTCATATACTAGTCAAGTCAATATTTTGTCTAAATAGAATATTTATGGTTTTACCTATACCTGTGTCTATATACCTGCTTCTAGTCTAGTTACGGCGGGGTAATTGCGTAACACACTAACAGTGCCAATGGTTTTCATTTTGACAGTTCAACAACATTCATTGCGTCATTTACAGTGTTAATCAGACAGATTTTTTGAACATATGAAGCAATTGATTAACAAAATCCCTTAAAATGATTCCGTTTGAGATTGAAAGTCGGTGCAGGTTTTACGGTCACACAAACTATTCATAATACCAACCAAACAAGAGTCCGCCCAGAAAAGCTTTTTTAAACTCTAACAAAAGTCTATTAAATATATTTCAATTTTCCAATAAATTTAATTCACCGGTTAGTCAAGGAGCCCGCTAAACAAAGTTTTCCGCCAAGTCAAACAAGAGTGGCGGAATAAATAGTGAAGTGGCAATAAGTTTCTACTCAAGTGCTAGTGGCGCCACCTGACGGCCTTAGAGTTTTTAATATATTTCTTCTTTCTAGTAGTTCCGTGTTTCAGTTGAGTCGATACTGTATTTATTGCAGTACAATGAAATGAGGTCTAGCCTTAAGTAGTCAGTTGTTTAATGGATAAATATTGGTCTGGAAATTATTGATAGATTGTTTCATTATTAACTTTGTTGGAGACAAGATATTATGACGTTTTTAGTATAGTCACTAGGTATAGGATTATTTCCGTAGCAGTTTTTTGCCAATAAACCCGCAACCTAATAATACACACTTTCAATCACATTCGGAATCATTTTGAAGGATATTGCCGACCCATTGCTTCATATGTTCGAAAAATAATCTGCTCAATAACATAAATACCGCAATGAATGCTGTTGAACTGTCAAATTGAAAGCCATTTCTACTGTTAGTGTGTGAGGCATATATCCCACTGTGCGTTTTATTGCAATGTCAGGCTGATCCAGAAGGATCAAATAACTAACATATGGCGTGAAAAAAAACAAGATCTGTTTGAGAGCATCCCTTGTTATGACCAATGCTTGGGGCATGTTTCATTTAGCTGAGCTCAACTGCTTCCCTTACGATTCAACCCCCACGGTGTTTTAGCAGCGCAATGATAAGCACGCTGGCAACACTACATCACTACAAGTACAGCCGACGAGAGAATTCGTACTTGACACCTGTCAGTTTAATAAAAACGAATACGTGTTTTGCGAATTTGATCTTTATTAGCTACTTCCTAGAGTTGTTACACTGAAAGGAGTCAGTGACGCGTTCTCTCGACGGCCGGACTGTACAGTGACATACCGAATGCTCGAGGTGTGCTGCTTGCTGAACAGTACCCATCATCCCTCACACTTCGTCCGCCCGGCGTGCCACTAGCGCCGCGACTTAACAGCGCAGGGTTGGCACGCTGTTCCTCATAAGATGGCGCCGTATGAGTCACTACGCCGGCGCCGCTGAGCGTGGCCTGTTAGGAAAAAAAGCATTTATTAAAATAAAATTAAAATAGAAACTCATTTTGCGATTTTTCCGGGTTCATTCATTTTTAGTCCAAAAAAATCGCAGAATAAAATATGACGCTTGTTTTCGTCATTTAGCAATATCAATATATTTTCAGGTATGCAACTTTTTCTCTTATCTCCGACGTTATAATATTTGAAGATTTTGTCAAAATGAAAAGCAATCAAAATCGGGTTGTCTTTTGCCTTTCTATGTATCGTCATCTGCCTAGCCTTTTCCCAACTATGTTGGGGTCCTTGGTAAGACTGGTTGTCAGACTTTCGGGCTTCTGACTACCCGTAACGACTGTCAAAGATTCATGAATGACAGCCGGGACCAACGGCTTAACGTGTTTGCCGAGGCACGGAGGGGTCTCGGTCGGTATGTAAAGATGGTCCCCATCCACAGACCAACCGCGGCAAGTGTAGCTTAACCTGATCGATGGACCTGTGCGGTTGTTATTATTTAGCCACGGGCCCCTCTCTATGTATCTATATCTACACTAATAATAAAGCCGAAGAGTTTGTTTGTTTGGACGCTCTAATCTCTGAAACCACCATTCGGATTTGATTTTTTTTGCATTTGATGGCCCCATTTTTGAGGAAGGTCATAGGCATTAAAAATCATCTTATGATGCGTAAAAGCCGAGCAAAAATAAAAAAGTCAGAAAGAACGCTAAGCGAAAATGAAGTAATGGCGCGGGCTGGCGATGCGATGCGATGGGGTGGGATGGGGAATACGAAATTTCAAGCGGACTAAGTTGCGGGGAATAGCTAAATATAATTTCACAGCTAAACAAGGCAAGAGCCAGAAAATCCTATATACTATATCGTACGTACCGAACCGTCTACCACGAGCCAAAACCAACATAATTCGGAACATACTTCAAAATGAACCACCTGAAGCTCTTCAAATTCCTAAGCTTCCTAGAACCTACCTCATAAACACCGATTACTCAACCAATTACGTGGGCTTAACAGTTGAGCTCAATATCGTCGCCGCCGCTAAGTTGAATAACAGCGTGATTAACCTTTAAAGTTTAACGACAATCAAGTTACCGCGGATGACTTATAACTTGACAGCTTTCGCGGTTATTATAACACAACCATCGGATTAACTTGTGATGTGGATATTGGGTTAAAGGTTGCCGATAAATATAGATTTCGCTGTAGAATCGCGATCGTGAATGAAAATGTCAAATTGTTTATATTTTCAAACTAGCTGCGGCCCACCGAATCATGTAGTTTAACGCCCCTTGATTATTTTTTGTGGAGTAATGTGAAATCATTGGAGTATCGAGCCAATAACTAATTCTGTCATTATGTCAAAACGTGATGGAAAATTGGACCTCTCGTATTCACGCCTCTGAAGCTGAGGTATTCCATACATAATGCCGAAACGTAAGCTTTCAAAAAAAGAAAATATAATCTAACCCCCTTACTAATAAACGTTGTATAGCGTCTGTATAACGCTTTGTGAATTTGACTTTCGAAAGAACTTCTTCTTTCGAAAGTCAAATTCAAATTACTGACAACTGAAAGAGAGAAATCGGTGTGTAACTATTTATCTGATAGGTATAATACGTTTATTAGTAAGGGGGTAAGTGTAAACAATCAATGTGTTCTTATTTCAATTCCCGGTCTCTATTGAAAATCCCTGTACTTTAATTGAAGCTACTCACCACGGTGGGCACCTTGTTGTGGTACTCTCGTTCATAGCTGGAGGGGCGCGTGCGCGTCAGGTCAGACTTGTGCACCGTCGCGTCACATGTGTCATGCTCCTAAACAAATGAAGATGATTGTAATTCTTCAAAAAAAGTTCTTATAAATAGTTAGTAAAATGTTTACAAACAACTTGATGTTTGATGTTCCATATATTTATATGGAAGAAGTTTTTATTTTTATTTAAAAATAAAAAATAAAAACTTCTAACAAACGCTTACTTGTGCGTGTTGTGGGGAGGAGCCGCGTCGGGAGCCGCTACTCGATGACCTGTTGCTGGCTTCTGCACACACAAACAAACGATACAAACGATTAGTGTTAATAATTGTGTTACCACAGGTTGATTAATGGTTAGATAGGTAAATAGGACTTATAATTTACTACACACCAACATAAAAAAAACTCATTTACATTATAACCATTCAAATTCAGGGTATAACAGCGGTCTTAGCGCTATACAAGGTGTAACAGAATAAACGCAAGTGCTGAAAGTAATTTGTTCATAATTGACTACTGAATCGATTTCAGTAAAATTATGTATTTTGCCATACTGACCGCCGAGCTTGCTGCGAGTTGCTTGAGCCAAAGAAAATTAAATCCTAATTCAAGGTAATAAGACTCAATTTAAAATGCATACAGTAATGCTAGGCTCAACACGATTTTCTTATTAAGAATAGTAGAAAAATCTGGTTGTGGTCATTGTATTATGAATTTCACTCAATACTCTATTTGGGGTGTATGAGCGGGAGAAGGGAACACATCTTATCAAACCAAATATGAATACCTAAGTTCAATTCTGGAGGTTATCGAAGCTCTTGCAAAAATTTTTAGAAGGGGCTCGTCTAAAGTGAGTCTCTGAAAAATCTAAAAAAAAAAAGGCTTTTTAGAGACCATGGTTCTTTGATTATTAATTCTTTAATCGAGCGCCCTGGTAAACTACGTAAAGGCAAAACAAAACTAAAATACAGTATCGATGAAAAAACTGACGTTATCAAGCACCATATACAATAACTTATAAAAAACTTATCTGAACACACAATTACGGTACCGTAATACAAGCAGGCGCGGATCCAGGTTTTCGCTCAAACGGGGGCAAATGTTTCTCTCTGAGCGAGGGTGGGGGAGGGATTTTTCAAGCAAGTGAAAGCCTTTAAGAAGCCTTTGGCACCTCTTTTCCGTAAACTCAAGAATGGGTCCACGGGTAAAGAACAGTTTCGAAATGTTTTATTAAAAAAAATATAACTGGAAATCTCTTTTTCTATGGAAAATTTAAAATCGGTCTATTTTGGCTGTAACACTATTTTAAACCTTTTTAGACCTTTGCGTCCTACTTATGTGTATGAAGTTTCTTTGAAAGCAGTTCATTCATTTCGAAAAACAAGGGCTTGAAAGTTTGTATGAAATGCCGTACGTTGTAAACGCTCCCCGGCTGTCACTCGTAGATCTTTGACAGTCGTTACGGGTTAGAAGCCCAAAAGTCTGAAAACCAGTCTTATCAAGGAGTATCGTGTTACCCAGTAACTGGGCTGTGGAGGTCAGATTGGCAGTCGCTCCATGTAAAATACTGGTATTCAGCAGCATCCTTTTAGACTGTAAGCCGACCCCAACATAGTTCTGAAAAGGCTAGGCAAATTGATGTTTTTGCCACCAATTTATTTGACTACGGATTCGTTGATCTGTGCTCGTTAGTGAGACTTCTGAGAGTTCGGGCCTGGACTCAATGCACGAATTGGGTAAAGTGTTATTAGATTATAAAAATGGGATATTCATAGTGGTATGTAGCGGTCTGGATTTGTTCCGGGTTATTATCAATAGGGTCGCGCCTGGCTCCCTAATACATGGGAAGAAGATGTAACTGTCCTTTTGTAACATAACTGGTGAAATGTGATTGTATGTACTTGTGGCGGCATCTATATCGCCACACATGAACTACGCATCACACTGACGTCATGCGAAATCTAAAAAAAAGTTTACTGCGCAACTAGCATATATACAACGCCCCGACCTCAATCGTCCGGCCCCATCGTTCGTTAAATAATCATAATTCGATCCAGCCTGTCCCAACTTGCTGCCCTCCCCCCAGCGACGCCCTAAGCCGAGGCTCGTACCCCACAGGGGGTGCCCTTAGCGTGTAGTCGCTTAGTTTACTTAGTTAGTTTTAAGCCCCTGGATGGAGGCTTTGAGTTCTCTCAAGGCAGCCGCAGGATTGTCCGGTTAAGTAGTCACGACCTCTCAAGGTCAACTACGAGATGCCATAGTCAAAAAAAAAAAAATCAATCGTCGGGCAGTTGCCCACCAGACACAACACCCGTCTGGTTAGAGGATCCACCCTTTTCCATAGAGAATGAGCGAACTTTACACCCTATTCCTCATACCTCTATAATATATACCTACAAATTATAGTAGGTATAGAGGCCTCTCCCCTTTCGGGTAAAATAACCGTGAAGTTGTGACCTTTTAAAAAACACCATTATTTATTTAGCATCCCAACAAACGTTTTCAGAGGCAGTCAGTTGCAGCGACCCATCCTTGACACCACTTGATGTCGAAACTTCGCAATGACAAGTTTGTTCGCCATCAATATTTAAAACAAACAGGACTCACAGAAAGTTTTTATATCCATGAACGTTTTTCTACTCTGTAATTACGTAAATAAATTCCAAATTATTCTAAAAAGAAAAAAGAGGATAATTGACTGTGTGCAACATTTTTAAAACATCTAGGTAGATCTTAGGGATTATAGACTCCGAAATGTACATCTATGAAGCTAATATTTTTGTAAAATCGAATCCAGGGTACTATAATACTGCATTTAAAAGCTATTATCGAAAATTAAGAGATAAAAAAAGGTTAGAGGTAGAAATACCCTATGGTAAAACGGCACTATTAAATAAAAGTATTTTATGCATGACATCGTTGATTTATAATAAATTGCCTGATGACTTAAAACTATTACCAATTATCCAATTTAAAAAAAAACTACAGACATTCTTAATAAATAAATGTTATTATGATGTCAAAGATTATTTAGGTGACAAAAATATTGTATTTTAATGACAGCAAAGGTCCGGATAGTAAATAATGTAATATATATTATATGTTGGACATAATTAATCATATATTTGATATAATGTTACACATAAATAATTTATAATTGATGAATTCGATATAATTTCTGGATTTCATTTCATTTTATTTTAATTTTTAATTTGTATGACAGTATTATTTGTAATTCCTTATTTTGCTGACTGATCTGTAAGTTAAAATTCTTGTTTTATATTTGCACACCTTATATGGTTATTAACAGTGTACCATTTGACCTCTTATAACATCCACTGAACCTGTTTTATGCAAATAAATGATTTGATTTGATTTGATTTGAAAAATGAGGTGACCCGGCAGAGAACCAAAGTTGTCGGCAGAGAACCAAAGTTGTCATAGCTCACAGACTAAAGAAGCAGGCTGAAGTGGCAATTGACCAGCCATGTATTATCCATAGAACCGATGACTGTTGGAGCAGACTTGTTCTTGAGCGGAGACCGCGAATCGGCAAACGTAAGGTGGGACGCCCTCAGGCTAGGTGGAGCGACGATCTTCGCAGGGTGGCTGGTAGCAGCTGGATACGAGTTGCCGAGAATCGAGCTGAATGGCGTGCAATTGGAGAGGCCTATTTCCAGCAGTGGACTGCTGTAGGCTGATGATGATATAGATAGAACTATAAGTACCTATGTACCGTACGCAAAATACGCGCATTGACGTGGAGTTGCGGACACCAACCCGTATTACCTAAGTACCTATGTATGTATACCGCCACCATCAAACTACCACGCGCCAAAAGATCTTTGTACTTACAATTTTCTTAAAGATTTTTTGGCGCGTGGCCAAGTTCGGAACGAATGCTGCCATCTTGTTTTTTTCCAAAACATTTCGTATAACAATTGCACAAACGTTTACCAACAGCGCCCCTTCGTCAACGTCATTCGAGCGCCAACAAAGATTCTTGTAGCAGTGCTTATACATACATAAACTCTCGCCTTTCCCGATAGGGGTTGGTAGACATTACGGAATGCCACCTGCTACGGTCCTTACATACTGCATATATATCAAAGAAAAATGGTCTCAATTGAAATGGAATGAAATTATTTATTCTGTAAATAGGACATCGGAGTCACTTTTACAGGTCATAAGTGGGAAGATATAACTCCAACCTGGTATAGTGGGGCTACCTAGACGGAACGGCAGTAGGGTGTGGTTATGTAGCTATGTCGCAAACCATGCTTCACCTCCTATGCTGCCCTCTGTGTCGACGAGACCGTGGAAGTGGCGAAGTTTCGGGCCAACAAGATCTAAAATATAGTCTTGTCAGCGAGCAACACAAAGAAGAAGTGGAAAGACATATTAGAAAAGAAAAATGCTAGTTGGAGTCGACATTTCCTATCTGACTACCCCTGAGAAGAAATGGTGAAACAGACTTCGAGATCAAAATCTGTTTTAAAATCCAGACATAAGCTTGGTCAGATCATGTGAGGACATATAGATTAGTGTCTGAAATAGTCTTTTGAGGGAAGAACCACATAGATTTGAGTGGACCTGTCCAGGCAGTACAAGCATTTTGTCAGTAATCGTGTAGCTCAATTGTATCCCTATCAAAGCTAGATTTAAGCATAATCAGCCTATTATATAATGTTCCTACTGCTGGGACACAGGCCTCCTCTTTGTGAGAGGGAGTTGGCCATAATCCACCACATGGGCCTGGTGCGGGTTGGCGGATGTCACTTGCCTTCGAAGTTTTACTTCTAGGACATGCCGGTTTCCTCACAATGTTTTCCTTCACCGTTTTAAGAGTAGTAGTGATGAAATAATTTATACAAAGTAAATCGCCTGTCTGGGTTCGAACTTACGACCTATAAGTCCTAAGTCGCGGCCGTTACCACTGGGCCACCACTGCTCTATTTACAGTAAAAATGCGTATTAATGAAACTTAAACTTCAATTTCAATAATAATTACGAGTTGAGCTACTGCAATATGCCACAGCCTATGTCACAGCATTCACGGACTTGAATCAAAATTGAACTCGTAAGTCGCGGCCGTTACCACTGGGCTACCATTGCTCATTCGTATTCAGTATAAAATATTTTTTATCACATCTATTCAAAAAGAGCTAGTGTATTGTTCGTAAACTGGGACTAAAATAGCTCTTTAATCCCTAGGAATTAAAAGTGATTTGAATTCGGAATGTGGATATTGTTAGTAAAATTCCAGTCACCAAAGAGATCAATCATGAACATTGTATGAACAAGTAACAGGCTGTATGATAAGGTAAAAGGCGCGAGCCAAATTAAAAAAAGTTTGTGAATAAATTTAAAACGCTCAAAAAGCGTTCTGCCTTCGTTCGTAATCATGTTCATCACTCAAATTAGGATTTTACTTAGTTTTATAAAAAATAAGTAATTGTATTGTATTTGTATTGTTGTTGTAGTTGTGTTGTTGTAATTGTAGTTGTTGTGTTGTTGTTGTTGTTCCTCAAGTAATTGTATGTAAATAAATAAACGTAGGTACTGTTCTTATTCATAAGTTGCACTTACTTATTTTTTCATAGAGGGTGATAAAAAGTAGAGTGTCCACCTCGGGAGCAACACTATTTTAAGCTCGAATAACGTACTTTGAAATAGTTGTTTGCTTCCTTGGCCAACAATTTACTATTTTCGGTTCATTCATCTACTCCATGATTTTCTGCGAGAAAACTTCCTTTCGAATATTATTAACGCAGCGGCTAAGCACTGCAGGGGTGCTTGTAAAAATTAAGCCTCATTATTTTAAATTTGGTTCTTAAACTTCACCTCAATTTTAAGACCACTTTGATTCTACAAGGTGAAAGTTGAGTAAAAAATATTAACTTTATTCTCAATGTATTGTGTAGCTCGTTTGACTTAAGAAACCCAGTCACGTGTCTAAAGTAATTAGCAAACAAACCATTACCTAGTTTGTCAAATATCTCACCTCTCCTAGCACCGCGCGGTGAATAACGAAAAGTGAGTAGAGCTAGGGACTAAAAACGAGTTGGTGAGCAACGAGCAGCGAGTGTGCGACGGCGACGAGCGATTACTCGCTGGTATGCTTATCTACCAAGCGTGACTCTCTTAGCGTGTGTTTTGCCCGCCAAGCGAGGGTCGCTGAGCGAGTACTTTCTTTGACAGCTCTTGTCGCTTCGACAAACGAGTACTCGTCGGCGGTGTAAACAGTCAGCGATCGAATATTAATATGTATATCTATACTAATATTAGGTAATAGGTAAAACGGGCTGTTGTCCGCAACTCCACGTCAATGCGCGTATTTTGCGTATACTAATATTATAAAGCTGAAGAGTTTGTTTGTTTGTTTGGTTGAACGCGCTAATCTCTGGAACTACCAGTCGGATTTGAAAAATTCTTTTTGCATTTGATAGCCCAATTCTTGAGAAAGGCTATAGGCTATTTAACATCACGCTATGACCTTTGGGAGCCGAGCAAAAAGAAAAAAAGTTAGAAAGAACGCTAAGCAAAAACGAAGTCTATTACTTCGTTTTTGCTTAGCGTTCTTTCTGACTTTTTTTCGCCGCGGGCAGGCGATGCGATGCGACGGGGTGGGTCGGAGTAACTAGAAATTTCACGCAGACGAAGTCGCGGGCAGAAGCTAGTTAAAATATAAATTATAAATAAAAAATTATATTAAATACAAATGTATATTATATCTCTTTTACTTACAAGGGACATACAATCTTTTGTAAATTTCTTGAGCGAGTAAAATCGTCGTGGTGGGACAGGTGTCTTAGTCAATATATTCTATAGCTCAACGGCGCAACACATGAGTTATTAGTTCTATCTGACTCTCCTATAAGGGAAAACATTCTCCTCCCAAGAATTATTTAAATGAAAATAACACTATACTAAAATTCACCAATGGACAGCGCAAAGCCTTTTTGATTACCACAAACCCTAAACATTCTTGTTTTTCGATATACTGGACAAGTTCTTACCACGGATTTAGCACATGATTCTAATCACCCTAGCGCAGAAATAAAAAAAAATATCAAAAAAAAAATCTGCTGTTTCATTGAAAAGTGTACTTAAAGTTCGTTTTTAAAATCAAAGTCAAAGTCAAAGCATTTATTTCAAATAGGCACATTAAAGGCACTTTTGCACTTTAAAACACAGATACTAATTTGACAGGTGTAATGTCAAACTTCTATAATTATAAAAAAACGTAAACACAAAAGACTCAAATGTCAGATTAGTCATCATCTGCCTAGCCTTTTCCCAACTATGTTGGGGTCGGCTTCCAGTCTAACCGGATGCAGCTGAATACCAGTACTTTACATGGAGCGACTGCCTATCTGAGCTCCACAACCCAGTTACTGGGTAATAAGATACCCTTTGGTAAGACTGGTTGTCAGACTTGCGGGCTTCTGACTACCCATAACGACTGTAAAAGATTCACGAATGACAGCCGGGACCAACGGCTTAACGTGCTTTCCGAGGCACGGAGGGCTCTCTGTATGTAAAGATGGTCACATTAGTATAAAATCACACTATTTAAATGTCAGATTAGTATTTGGGATTAAAAAACGAACTTTACGCGGTCAAAATATATTGGAACAGCAAATTTTTTAATAACCAACGACACATTTCAATGGTGGGGGGGGGAGGGTTCAGAGTACTGAATTCATGGTAACAGGTGCCGCGTCGATGTCCCTGTATAAAAGTAATAAAAAGCCAGCAACAGTCGAATATAATATGTATGGCATTGATGGAAAATAATATAAACTGTGTAAATAAAATTAATTAAAATAAAACAGATACTGGTGCCGGACGGCGCATCACCCGGATTGCAATTAATATACCTTTTGGACATAATTATTGGTTTTAGCTGCTGTTGATTGAACGCGCGGTATGAAGGGTTTTAAATTGGTGTTTATTTTTCTTGGTTTCGCTATTGAACAGCGGTACTATTCTGTAAAAATCGCACCGTGAAAACTTAGGTGAAGTGAGCGTGGAGTGAGCTGTTAATAATGTCAATTCCTAGCAAAAACAAACTCACTTCACCTAAGTTTTCACGGTGAGATTTTTACAGAATTGACCGGCTGTTCCAACAAAACAAATAAACCCGTAGATACCTATCTATCAATCAATCAAATCAGCCTATTTCAGTCCATTGCTGGGCATAGGCCTCTCCCAGGGTGCGCCACAACACCCTGTCCTCCGCCTTCCGCATCCAGTCCGTCCCAGCCACCTTCTTTACGTCGTCCGTCCATCTAGCTGGGGAAAGAACCGGAGTTACCGACATACAGTACCTGGCGATAAAATATTGCACATCGACCTTTGGAAAGAGACAATCGGCTAATTTCGGCTTCGTACAGCGTTATCTCTGTCGCACGAAATACAAACAGTCCGGTATCTATTAGGAGCTGTTAATACAATTATGATTTGCTTCTTTTGATAATTATTTTTATTCTTTGTATAAAATGGTTTTGTGTATAAAAAGGTCGATGTGCAATATTTATCGCCGGGTACTGTAGCTTGCAGAGTAAGCAAACTGAAGTGGCAGTGGGCTGGCGATGTTTGTCGAAGAACCGATGGCCGGTGGAGCAGACAAGTTCTCCTTGAGTAGAGACCGCGTAACGGCAAGCGTAGTGTGGGACGCCCCCGTTTTTTGTTGCTGACGATCCTTCAGGAATAAAATCAAGATAAAGCGGATCAAACCGGAATGAGAAAGTTTATAGTGGATAAGACAGAAATTAAAACAGAAGACGAACAAGCCGGGGGGGTGGTGGAGGGGGGGTTCAGGGGATCAGACCGGAATAACTCATCTATACTTTACTAACAAAAAAGCTGAAGAGTTTATTCGTTTGTTTGATCGTGCTAATCTATGGAACAACCAGTCGGATTTGAAAAAAATATTTTTGTATTTGATAGCCCAATCTTTGAGGAAAGCTATAGGATTTTTATTTAACATCACGCTAGATCTCTTAGGAGCCGAGCAAAAAAAGAAAAGTAACATAGAACGCTAAGCGAACACGAAGTAATAGCGCGGGCAGGCGATGCGATGCGACGCGACAGGGTGGGTCGGGGGAACAAGAAATTTTACGCGGACGAAGTCGCGGTCTGAAGCTAGTGTGTTATTAACTGCTAGTTTTTAAATGCTATGCATATATGTTGCAAGGAGAGATCAATTTGAATAGGGACTTCACATCCGGTGGGGTACGACCCCCTTGGGGAACGTAGCGTGACAGATGGGGTTACGATATAAGTAATAAATTTATGTTATTGTAGGCAATCGATCTTGAGGTCATACATGATACGGATTCTGGTTTAGATCAGATGGATCTTAAGGTAGAACTGAAAGAAAGAAAGAAAGAAAAAGTATTTATTGGGACTCGCACAGGAATATTACAAACTAAACAAAATACACACTTAAAAACATAAAAAATAAAACAAATGTAAAATAAGAAATAAAAACGTAAAGTCCTATACGAGGCTAAAAGGCCCTATCTCAGCAAGATGCTGCGACATTTAAAATTAAGTGTCGCAGAGCCGGTATACATACTCGTACAAATATGGTCCGCTGTAATGTCAAGGACAGATACAGAAATAAAATAAAAATTTGATATGACTGTGTGACATATAAAAATAAAATGTATCGCAATTCGCGTGTCAGCACTCGACGTAGCATCAGTTACGTGTCTTTAGTGTCTGTGGCACTCTTTGGCATCGCTGATCATGCAGCTTTCAGGCGAATGGCGAATGTTTAAACGAAATCGGTCACCCGCAGACAGAGCGAATTCAAACTAGCGCAGGTCGTTGATAGCAGAAGTCTCATTGTTGACGATTCTACGTCGACTGCTTAGCTGCAGGAGCGAATAAATAAAAAGCTTGGACTGAATACCAATCTGGTGTAATACACGAATACAAGTTGTTTTAAACGCAGTGCCTTGATCGTGGTAAGACTTGAAGGTGCTTGAAGTGAAGCAACGCTCGGAGCCAGAGGACGTGCTAGCGCGCTCGCGCCGCCCGTGAGCCCCTCAGCCGCCGCCGTCGCCCGATGCTGATGCCGCAGCCCGCGCGCCCCCTCAGCCACCGCGCGCCTCCAATCGTAGGCATGCCATGCATAGACACTCACCTCGTCTCAACTATGGTGGGGAAGGCAGGACTCTTTTACATAATTGACTCACCGCGGCTGTTGCCTGGCAGCTCTCCTGCGCCGACGCTGTTCCCCAGTCCGGGCATGCCCGCCATGCCGCCCGCTACGCTACCCACTCCTCCATGTCATCGTCTGAAACAACAACAGATAGCATATTATTAGACAAGTTTTACTCTACGCCAAGGTACTTATCGACGGCGAAGTGCCAATAACACCTAACTGACAAAGTCATTGATTTACACAATCTGAAAAAAAAACGTTCAAAAATTGACACTTCGCGTTGGTTTAGTTGTGAGGTACTTCCACATTTTAATTTAATGCTGTTGCAACTAAAAATACGATAAAAAGTGAATTTCTCGAAAAATGTCAGTTAAGAGGTATTGGCACTTCGCCGTCGTTATCACTTGCGCGACGACTCCCGGCCACCGTAGGCGCGGGCCTGCGGACAGAGAGTAATTGGTAGCTCACCGTCCGATCAGGACCAGGCCCGTGCCGGACGGCGCGTACGTGTTCCACGCGCGCCTCAAAGAGATGTCAGCATCAGATGAAGGGGCCCGTTATTGCAAAGCCTGCCGGGTCAGCGGGATTGTCCGAAAGGGTTACCGCCGCCCCGGAATATAAAGGGCTAAGGAAGGAACACTGGTGGGTTTTAGTCAGTAAGAGTCTGACACTCACCCAGAGTGTCACCCAGAGTGGGAGGTCATTTGATGATTTCCCATCCGTAAAAAAAAAAGAAAAGGTACTTATCACTACATAAATATAATCAGCCTATAATGTTCCAACTGCTGGGTCTCAAACCTCCACTCGGTGAGAGGTAGTGGGCCGTAATCCACTACGCGGGCCCAGTGCGGGTTGATCACAAGTCATCGAATCTTTAGTTCTAGGATATGCCCGTTTTGAGAGCAGTGGTGATGAAATAATTTACACAAACTAAAGCGCCTGTTTGGATTCGAACCTACGACCTACAACTCGTAAGTCGCGGCTGTTACCACTGAGCTACTACTGAGCCCTAATTCACTATGACTGACACTTAAAGATTCCTTACTTCGAAACCACGTCTCTTTCTTATTTAATCACGACATCTGCACAATGAACAAAACCGCGCGAAATGAACGCGAAGTTGATGTGGTTTGAAATGTCAAAATACACGTTGCCTGTAACGTTGGCATTTCGATACCTTGCCGTTACAGGGGTTTCTACAAGATACGATATTGAAGTGGTTTGCACGTGGTTAGATTTCATACAGAATTGGGGCCCTGCTCTCCATTAGCTGCAGGACAAAGGCTGTCCTAATTTGTACCAAAACACTTTACCTTTCATCAAAGATGATCGTCTTCTTTACTGGGTTGGGAGAAATATACCCCTGAGTATATTTACCTACTCAGTAAAGGTTAAATCTTTAAGATGAAATAAGAAATAATTAATTATTTTAATTGGTTTCCTAAGCAAATACTTGCAGCTATAATTTGCATAAACTTCTAATACTTCTTAATGGCGCGTCGTAGCACCGTAGCGTCGGCGTAGCTATTTGCTACGCAGCTACGACCGTAGCTCATTCGTAGAATAAGACTTCATTACTACATATTTTAAGTTGTTTTGAGAATGCTAATGAATATTCGTGTAGGTCTTAATGAAAGACTTAGTAAATACCTGTTAACTAGTTGTGTCATACATATACTACTAAATGTTCAACATTTTACCTATTAATGAAAAAAACGCTAATTGAAATTGGAACAAAATATTGAAAAAAAACTAGTGCGGTCGGAGGACCCCATCAGGAACGTATTTCCACGCAAACGCACACACTCTCGTATATAATAGAAAGAAAGTTAGAGAAAGTATGAATTAATTACCCGTTTTAATACAGTGCCAACTAGTATAAGTTTTCAGAACTTCCCGTAAAATCGTATTTTGACCTGACCGTTTAACACCCTCGAAAACCATGAAACTACTTACGACACCCAAGATGAATAATATAGTCAGTAGTAAAGTAGTAGTATAGTCGTCATACGTGTGTCAATAATATAGTGTTATATTGACACACGTATGACGTAGAGTTGAAAGTCCCTGCGATGACAATTTCGTCCCACGGTGAGCGAATCTAAAGCTATGAGACAACCCTCGCGCACTCACTTAGACGAGTAATTAATTATGCTCACACTCTGTCGATTTCTAGGGCTGTAACTTGAGACATTACACTAAAGTTTGTGTTATCCTCATCATTCTCCTATCCCACTCTATTTGGGGTTTGCGCCACAGTTAGCTGATTCTGTAAAAATCTCACCGTGAAAACAGCTGGTCGATTCTGTAAAAATCTCACCGTGAAAACTTAGGTGAAGTGAGTTTGTTTTTGCTAGGAATTGACACTATTGACAGCGCACTCCACACTCACTTCACCTAAGTTTTCACGGTGAGATTTTTACAGAATAGCAACGCAGGTGATGCGAGTTTGTTTTTGCTAGGAAGTGACACTATTGACACCTCACTCCACGCTCTCTTCACTTAAGTTTTCACGGTGAGATGGTTACAGAATCGCACTGCTGGTCTTATTTTAACGGACTTAATAAAAAGGAGAAGGTAAATTTGGTTGTATTTTTGGAACGACCAAACCTAACCGAGCCGGGTTGTTTTATTTCCGAGTTCGAACTTCAACCCTACATGACATTTGTGAGGGCCGTCAGTCGACGCCATTGACCCGTGAGGACAAGTGTTTTGGTTGTGTTTTTTGTGAGCTTGCGGTAGGAGTAAATTGGGAGAAATCGTCACGTAACGAAAAAGCGTTATGCCCCTCCATGCGAATTTTTATTTCATTAAAATAGAGAAAATCAGAGAGAGGGAGAGATAGTTTTTTATCTTTGAGGGTGCTGACGATAGTGAGGTCAAAATGAAAATCCAAGATGGCGGCTGCACTTGTGCACTATAATATCTCCTGCATACCTGGCTAATCTCCGTGGAGATTGGCCACCGTGACCGAAATTGGTCGGGAGGCTATTAACCTCACCTTGAGTCTACAGCTGAGATAGCTCAAGGCTAAGATCTATTTCGATCTACTAGAGATTGGAGCTGAACTCGATTTCTGCAAAAGTTACGGGCGATACTGTTGTTGTAAGTAAATATTACTAAAATGAGGACAAACAATTATGACCGATTTTGAAATACTGATAAAAGTATGTGCTGTTTCATACAAAAATGCAAATCATGCATTTTTGGCTATTTCAAAGCTGGTACTCTGGGGTAAAAGTTGTATATTACTTCAAGTGCAGACGCCAGCACATCAAGCTACCCAAAACTGTCAAATCTTCTCAATCAACATTAAACTTTATGTTTTAGCGATAAAGTTGAAAATATATCAAAGAAATTTGACAGATATAGATACAGAGTAGCTTGATGTGCTGGCGTCTGTACAATCCTCCAAAGTTAACCTGAATCCTAATTGCGTAAATAAGTTTCAATCAACCTAAAGGGTTTTGTAGGAAATTCCTAATCTATTGTTTCATACTTACATTTAAAAAAAAATTAGCTAGTCAATGTAAATAACGCAACGAGTATTGTTGAATTGTCAAAATGATACGCAATTACCCTATTCAAAATCAAAATATTTTATCTCACATAAACCGAAGTGACAAAGACACAACAATTAAACACGTAATCGCGAAAAAATTATCAACTGTTCCATACAAAACTTCAATAACTACTCGACCCAACTGTATGGGACGGTTGATTATTTTAATTTTTTCGTCATTACGATGTTGGTCTCATGGAGAAAGTTGTTTAGTTTGTTGGTCTGTACCACACCCATAAAAATGAATGCAGCCCTGAGTATTTGATATTAATTACAACTTGATAACTCCACGCGTTCCTGAGAAAAAGGGTCTTCACAGACGGACAGACAGGACAGAGGACAACGAAGTGTACTTATAAGTGTTCCGTTTTCCTTTTGAGGTACGGAACCCTAAAAACTCAAATCTCAAAGCAATTATTTAAATTAAACCATTTTTGAATTGTCAAAGAGTCGGTCAGTTGGTCAGAAAGTTGAAGCTAGATCAACATCGTAATTGCGAAAAAATATCGTTTTCCCGAAATAAGTAGGTAATTTAGGAAACCAGTAGAATCTCAAAGCATTTATTTTAATTAAACCACTTTTGAATTGTCAGAGTCGGTCAGTTGGTCAGAGAGTTGAAGCTAGATCAACATCGTAATCGCGAAAAAATATCGTTTTCCCGAAATAAGTAGGTAATTTAGGGAACCAGTAGAATCTCAAAGCATTTATTTTAATTAAACCACTTTTGAATTGTCAGAGTCGGTCAGTTGGTCAGAGAGTTGAAGCTAGATCAACAACGTAATCGCGAAAAAATATCGTTTTCCCAAAATAAGTAGGTAATTTAGCAAATCAGTAGACGACACGTGTATTAGTACACGTGTATACGCGTGCCAGCCCTGATTCAAACCAGGTACTGTGTAGGCAGTCAATTAAATATAATTAAAAACTTATTTCGCACGAAGCGCGTGACGCAACGGTATTTATATTACGCAATACCTTATGTGTTTCACTATTTCATTGATATTTTACAGCTGTTGAAAGATCAAAGCCATGAGTTACGAGAAGAAATCACTTATACATCATTCCCTATGAAAATAATGTATACGCTGAGGTCCTCTGTTAACGGTAAAAGCGTCAGGGAAGCCCGCAAAATGCAAATTGCAGGGGCAAAGCAAAGTGTCACGTTGTATGTTGATCTAAATATGATTCGCGGCCGTAACAAATATTTATTTATACAAGCAGCGCCCCGTGGTTTCGCCCGTATAAGTGTCGATTCCGTGGAAAAATCAGGATAAAAAGTATCTTATGTGTTAATCCTGATTATAAACTACCTGTGTGCCAAATTTCATCCAAATCAGCGGTGCTATTCTGTAAAAATCTCACCGTGAAAACTTAGGTGAAGTGAGCGTGGAGTGAGCTGTCAATAGTGTTAATTCTTAGCCAAAAAAAAATCACTTCACCTAAGTTTTCACGGTGAGATTTTTACAGAATCGACCGGCTGTTCAGCCGTTTGTGCGTGAAGAAGTAACAAACATATAAACACACTCACAAACTTTCGTCTTTATAATATTAGTGTGATAGCGTGATGTGATTATAGTAGGTTTCACCCGCATAAGTTTCGAACCCGTGGGAAAATCGGGATAAAAAGTAGCCTATGCTAATCCAGGGTGTCTTCATACAAAATTTTATCAAAATTGGTCAAACCGTTTGAGCGTGAAGAAGTAACAAACATATAAATACACACACACTCACAAACTTTTGCCTTTATAATATTAGTGCGAGTGTGATGATCATAAAAATCATCAATACAACGTTCATATCTATCTTACATTCTTACTATCCCGTGATACAGTTTTTTTTTTATTTTTACAGGATTCAGGTGATTTTTTCAATAAAATAATCTGTTAACACTGTTATTGGAACATTAAATTATAATTTAAAAAAAAATTGTGTCCAAAAAGCATCAACTGACTCTCATCTAACTGACTCGGATTGCTACTTTAGTTTCAGGAATAAGGCTCACTGTACAGTACAGTACCTACGTCAGAGTGTCACGCCAGTCGGTTACACGGCTCCACTCGAGCCCAGCTGTCAGTTAGGATGGACGCCCCCCACATTTCGTCCGTCACTATACGCCGGACATTTTACGAGAGATCTGTCTGAGGTTTATAACTATAACAGATGTTATTTGATAGCAAATAAACATCATGTGTTATTAATTGATATTGGACGTTATTGTTTTTGCTAGATATTATTGTTTTTAAGGAGCATTAAAAGAGACTCGACGAGTTACGATGTTTGGTCATTTGCCGCACACTGGGTCATCTGTCGGTCTATTCTATTCTCTATACAGGCATAATAATAATAATGCTTTATTGAAAATAAAGTATGTAAGTACACAGTTACATAAGCGCACTCCTGAACTAGGTTGTTAGCCTGTATCTCAGGAGACAGGTTATTGTTAAAATATTACCAACCTCTCAGGCCTATATTACTAGCATTAAAAACAACAACTTTTGTTTTATAACTTTTATTAATTCATCAGACTTTCATACAAAAATAAAAATATGTATTTAATTTCAACCAATTGAAATATTCGATTTTCTGTTACGAACTCTACGCGAAGCAAAGAAAGCGCTAGTTAGGTAAGTAAACTGCCGAATCCGGTGGAGGGGAGCGGGGGTTAGATAGAACAACGAAATCGTATAGGTTAGTTTTTGGTAGGTATTCTGTTTTGTAAAAAGTCATAGAACAAAAGTTGTTGTTTATGATGTTAGTAATCCAGTACTGCAAGTTTGTTAGTGTTTTACCAATAACCCTGTATAAGCTTCGCCGTGAAAAATTAGACGAAGTTACCTGTCATTCCACCAAATGCTAGGACTGAGACACTCAATGCAAACTAATATCAGTGACAATAAACTCCCCTTCACGTACAACTAACTGTCAGTGTCGTCTGTCGGTAACAACTAACGCAAATGCAACATGTTCTAGACAGACAGCAGTAACAGTATTATCGACTAATGTACCGCCTTCAAATGCACTATTGGCTAGGGCGAGTCTGTGACGTAGGCGCTTGTTTTAGATAGCAGTGAAGGGATGTCTGAATTGAAAGACCTGCAAAGCAGACTTGCAGACCTGGCAAAATAACCACATAACATCACGCCTCTAATCTCCGAAGGCACCTAAGTACACACGACAGCTCCAATCAACTTTGACCCTTATGATTAAGCGTTAAAGTTGAAAATCTATTAAAGAAATTTGACAGATTGTAGTAGCTTGATGTGCTGGCGTCTGTACACCCCCATTTCGCCATTATGTTTAAGTCCCATGTAATAGTGGACGAGCCTATTGCCAGCAACCGGGCATAAATCCAGACTAGTACTGAGAAATTCAAGATGAAAAAAACACAATAACACTTTGCGCGATCCGGGAATCGAACCAAGGACCTCGTGGACAGCAGTAGCTCTTGCTTGCCGATCGAAGAGGCAAAATAATACTGCTCAACAAAACCTCCCAAAACAACCACTGATATCTGTTCCCTGGTGGACATTACGTAAAACGTATTATAGCCATAACCCAACTTGTTTTTTAGGTACCTACGCACGGCGACATATCAAGGTATACACTTTTTCAGCGGGATTGTCCGAAAGGGTTGCCGCTGGCCCGGAACATAAAGGGCCTAAGGAAGGAACACGGGTGGGTTTTAGTCAGTAAGAGTCTTACACTCCCTTCCGCTTCACCCAGAGCGGGAGGGGTCATTTGATGATTTCCCAACTTGAATAAAAAAAAAGGTATACACTTTTAGTATAACACACACATAATCAGTCTACAATGTTCCCACTGCAGTGACACAGGCCTCCTCTCGGCGAGAGGGAGTGGGCCGTAATCCACCACGTGTGCCCTGGTTGCTTATTCTTCAATTTAATTCCGATAGATCGACATTGTTGACAATATTATTTTCAAGAGTACCGAATCACGTGTCAGTAAAATTAACATTGGAATCATATTGACATCTCATTGGAATTAAAATTAGTTTGGAGAGTAAGCCCCCAGGGCGGGTTCGTTCCAGTATAAGCTGACTTCTTATTGTACGAAAAGCCTATACAATGCAAGGTCAGGTAAAACTGGAAGTGTATAGCTTGATATGTCGTCGTGTGTACTATATACAAGACAGGCAGACATCTTTATTTTTTTAACTTTTGATTTGACTGAAGTGGAGGAGCTCATGGCTAAAACATAACAGGCGCACGGGTCGATTGAAGGTTGCGCGGTTGGTTCATGGATGGGTGACTGTTATATCGAGACTCCTCCGTGTCTCGGAAAGCACGTTAAGCCTTTGGTCCCGGCTGTCATTCGTAGACAGTCGTTACGGGTCATCAGAATCCCAAAAGTCTGACAAACAGTCTTACCAAGGGGTTTCGTATTACCCAGTTACTGGGTTGTGGAGGTCCGATTGGCAGTCACTTTATGTAAAATACTGGTGTTCAGGTGCATCCGGTTAGAATGAAAGCCGACCCCAAAATAGTTGGGAAAAGGCTAGACAGATTGATTTGGATGAAGTTTCATAACGTTCAGTAAATCAAGGCAACAACAAATAAAATGCACATCTCGATAAATATAATTTTAATCAAATAACAATACTTTAATTTCTCACATTAATGTCCTGTGGGGTAATTTCGTAACACACAAGCAGTAGCAATGGTTTTCGCTTTGACAGTTCAACAACATTCATTGCGTTATTTACGTTGTTGAGCAGTCTAATTTTTCGAACATATGGAGCAATGGATTTGCAATATCCTTCAAAACAACTCGGATTGTGTCTGATGTGGTGTGTTACGAAATTAGAGTGCTGCTTCGCAAGGACAAAAACAAATGAAACCTAACCTACAATGAGTGCCACGAAAGATGAGACTTGACCCCGCCTCCCCCGCTCTTTTCGCCGCCCCTATGACGTCCGGTCCCGTCCCGCACTCAGACCTCATACCGCTAAAGATACCTAAAATCGTGTACTGCGCATGTCAAACCACGTGGTGTGTCAAGTCTCATCTTTCGTGGCACGCATTGTACATGTCTCTTCCATAAATTTTAACTACACCATACTAACGGAAATCCACATACATAGGTAGGCACTTTACATTATTCCGTAGTCAGGTATGTCTGATTTACAATTATAAACAGTGCTAACCTTGACCAGAATGAACGCGGTGTTCGTCGAGTATTTTCATGATAAACACACATGTAACCTGCGTCACAGATGCGTCGCGATTTACCAAATGGATGGTTTGCCAAAAACAAACAAAGTAAACAAAATATGAAGTAATGGAAAAATTACTTTAATTCCTACACAATAAAGTTCAGTTTACGCTACAACTTAAAAATTTTTATAACTTTTCCAATAGTACTAGTCACTCTGAAATCAACTTAATTTGTCATTGAAATAAAGTTGATATTTGTTTAACTTGAAGTAGGATAGGGGTGTGCAGCAATGCGCACTTTTACTGTACAAAATATATTTTTTAACCCGCCCTGGCTTCGCACGGTTTCTACGTATTGACAAAACATCGAGAATTCAGAGCTATATCTAGGTTTAATATTGATTCGCGTGAATGTCGGAAATGATGTCACGGGAACGTGATACCGGGACAGTGTCGATGTTACTCCTTATAACATTAGCTATCTGCCTGTGAAAGTACCGTCCAAATCGGTCCAGCCGTTTCGGAGATTAACCGGAACAAACAAACATTCAGACTGGCAAAAATGTAGTACAGTGTTTTTTGCTATAAGTACCGTAAAAGGTTGTTATTTTGGCATTACAAACAAACACTTCAATTTTATTTATGTGTATTGTTAGGTATGTATAACTAAGGCTACACTGTCCGTCCGTCCTTCTATCACAGGGCCGTATCTTTTGAACCGTAATAGGTAGACACTTAAAATTTTCACAGAGTGTGAACTACTATGGTCGCAACAACAACAGTTAATAAAAATAAAGTAAAAAAAATTAAAGAAAAGTGTTATCTTCGGCGTTCCTTGCTCGATCTAAATACTATTCGGAACCCTTCGTGTACGAATCCGACTCGCACCTGACCGCTTTTTAGCCACGTTAATAAAACATCACCTTGTATAAGAAGTTAATGTCCTACATCAAGCGATATTTTGTCGTCAAAATATAAAGATGGCGACGAGGAAATGACAGTTATTCGTCGACAGTATAACCGATACCTTGATGTCAGTCACTTAGTGGTTCATTTCCTGAGTTTAAAATGATCATTGTAAAATAGGGTGTTCTCGTTATTTTCGTTTGTCATCTATAAACATACTAGCTTCGGCCCGCTGCTTCACCCGCGTGGATCTCGGAAATGACCTCATGGGAAATAGTATCCTATCATCCAAATCCATTCGGTTATTAGTCGGTCTTTTCCTACTCTTATAGCCTCCACATTTATACTTAAAACTTTCCTCACGACAAAGGACATCATTCAAATGAATGAATGTCCTTTGTAAGTCGGTAAGTTTTTTTTTCTTTTTTGTTGGATACGAAATCGGATCCAGAAAAAAAAGTACTTACTGTTTTCTTATAGGAAATGTCCTCTTGAGCATTTTTTACTATTACAACGAAAGTCTACAATTAACCCTCCGGCTGCTATTTGAGACTGAAAATGCCAAAAAAAAAAAATTTTTTTTAACAAATTTATAGTTAGAACATGATCAGGATGTTAAATTCAATTAAAAGTTGGTGTTTATTTATTTATGTTATGCTCAAAGCACTTGTCTGTTACAAAAATATGATTTTTAACTTTTATATTAATTTTTACTTCAATTATTAGGTATAAAAAGTTCGATACTTGAATCATGTCCTATTAGGTACAGAAATATACAGAGTTGATATGACAGAGGGGCATTAAATTACACTACGTACACTATACGTGCATAGTATTAATTCGATACAGTACAAAAATAGAAAGCGCCAAAAATGAGATTTTTTTTTTTTCAAACAAACTAAATAGCTTAAAAGTCAGAGTGAAACGCACCACCCTTTATAAATAAATTTGACTGACCTTAGATGCCTAGGTAACAAAGGAGCGCGTGTGCGTGTGTGTGATCTCGTGGCGGGCGGGTGGGTGGCGCGGGGTGCGGGCCGTTTTTGACCGCTCGCGCTGGATTTTATGTTAGGTAAGGTTGTAAAGTACGCGCACACACAAAAACACAAAATTTTTAAATTCTCGATGTGTGTCCTCCATTCTTATTAATGCACAAATTATACCGACGGAGAATATTGTTATTTATTTTTCTAATTAAATCACTGTCCGTCGCTAAGCACTTTAATTCCCGTAATCTTTGTACTGCCAATTGTATGGTGCCGGTGTTCCTAGGGCAATTGCGCCGGTCACCATACCTTTCTCGGTATGTTCGCAGAGCTAAAGCTGCGTTTCCACGGCATTCACCGTAAATTAAAATCATGTAAGTGTATTCTGACACCGTGTAAGTTACACGAGGCATTGCTGAACACTTTAATTATTACACACACACACAACCAACGTTTAATTACGTATCCTATCACAATAAAAACAGTCAATAAAAAAAAAACACTAACACTAAATAATAATAATCCCAAGTTACGTATCCTGTCACAATAAAAAAAGAAATACTGTCTTAAACTTATTTAGTGTCTATCACAATAACAAAACAAAATCACAATTATTGTCAGCGAGTTCGACAAAACATAACGGCGGCGGGGCTCCCGTGTTACGTAACGTACATCCCGGATGGATGACGCGTGCGCACTGAAAGAACAAGTTTTTTAGCAAATTCGCAAGGATCTAGGATGCAATAGCAACACACTGACCTATTTCTATTCCTTTTACGCGCGGCAAAAAGGCGCGGGGGTTTTGCTATGATTGTCACTCTAATAGTGAAAGTGCAAGTGTGTGTGTATTTATTGCTTCGTGAAATATTTGGTTGTACTTGTGCGGCAACAATGTATTTTATACTCGGATTATCGTTTTAAGGTGCATGACCTATGCGTATGAGATAATCAGCTGTTAGGAATATACATCGTGTTCAAACGTAACAAAAACTTAAAAAATCATTTGTGACTAAACTACTGCTCCTATTTAATTGATTTTTGGTACAGAGCTTGAAAATGGTATCTAGTATAGGCAGTTTAAAGGAAAGCCCCTCTGTCGTATCAACTTTGTATAAAAACTTATATATATTAAATAACATTAATATATGTGATATTAAAGTTATATGATATTAAATAACCTTTTGCCGAAAGTATATCTAACACTAATATATAACCCAATAAATAACCCTCTATTACTCGTACAATAGTAACAACGCTTCAGTATGCCCTTTGATATTATTTTCATGATATCCGACACTCGCCAATTTTGTTCAATTAACTCAAAGAACAGGCATTGCCCTTTAACACGGTTAGACAGAGACGGAAGACGTTGTTCGTCTCATGACATTTGTCACGAATATCCAAAATAGCTAAGACTTCTTCCCGATATAACTTAATTATTGGAAATATTCAATGATTTCATTGCGTTTGTTTATTTATTTGACTTGTGATTTCTGGCATATACAGTCAGCAACAAAAGTCGATTAACACTTCAGTTTTTTTAATCTCAGTTATTGAGCAAAATATTTGTTCAAAATTGCATTGTACTTCTGCTGCAGCTAAAAAAACTGAAGTGGTAATCGACTTTTGTTGCTGACCGTACCTATTACATATTCGAGTATATTTCTACAATATAGGTACATATATGGCAGTAACTATGCAGTTCCTATTTTTAATCGGCTTCAAAAAAGGAGGAGGTTCTCAGTTCGTCGGAATCTTTTTATTGTTTTTTTTTTATGTTAGAAATTTGGAATATACAGGGTGCAGGGACATCGAGGCACAACCTGCTACCATGGAATCAGTACATTATTTTTTTTTAATCCCATGTTTGCTGTGGTCTTCCAGTCTAACCGGATGCAGCTGAATATTACAGTACCAGTATTTCACATGGAGCAACTGCCTATCTGACGTCCACCACCCAGTTACTGGGTAACATGACACCCCTTGGTAAAGTCTTACCAACCAGTCGGTAGTCAGACATTTGGGATAGCGACTACGCATGACAGCCGAGACCCACGGCTTAGCGTGCTTTACGAGGCACAAAAGGTCTCGATATGTAATGGATAGTCACCCACCCACGAACCAACTGCGTTAAGCGTAGCTTAACCTTCAATTCCACCCGTGCAGCTGTTATTATTCAGAAAATCAAAGCCATCTTCGTAACCGAATAAAAACAAAATGTTAATGGCATTTTGACAGATCCCTCTATCCGCTTACGACGCGACGTCTCATAGCTACCTCCATTAACGTTTACATAATAAGATATAAGAATTATCACAAGAACCAACCTTCAAACTTTGAAAGCCACTCTCTGTTTCAAATATCCGTAGTTAGCTTTACGAAGATTTTTTAGGGTTCTGTAAAATTCATCCTGGTTTAACATTAGAAATTACTGACTCCTGTCTCTAATATCTGTATTGAGCAGAGTAAAAATCTTACGGAATACACACGGATCTAGACAGAGTTAATGATAACAATCAAGATCCTTGTCATCATCTGCCTAGCCTTTTCCCAACTATGTTGGGTTCGGCTTCCAGTCTAACCGGATGCACCTGCATACCAGTATTTTACATAGAGCGACCTCTACAACCCAGTTACTGGGTAATACGATACCCCTTGGTAAGACTGGCTGTCAGACTTTCGGGTTTCTGACCACCCGTAACGACAGACATTCAATAACAATATTGACAGCGGGACCAACGGCTTATAGTGCTTTTTACGAAGGGGTCTCGGTATATAAAGATGGTGAAATTATTCCTAGTCCATAATCCCACTCACATTTTAACATTTATAGATAAATACGGAACCTCTGACACAGTTATTTTACTCGCACAGGACCATATTTTTCTTAAGGTATTAGCAGAGATAAGTCGATTTACAAATGGCCTTGAGATTTTTACGTTCAGAGAACCCTTAGGATTAGGATGTTTTGAGGTCAATCTAGTTCTTTTAACACTGAACGTATGACGCCCGTGAATCAACTTTCAAAGTATTTGGAATCACTTGATTGTTGGTATAGCGGTCCTGCGTTTGATAACCGGTGTCTAGATTTTAGTTTTCTATTGAAAATTCTTTGTGGTGTCCCAGACGCTTCTAATGTCCTATATTGACATATATTCTTATGGGACTTAGGAGCCTACATGACCTAAAGCGCGGGATATTTTCCAGATTTTGTTTACTGTAGTCGATCATAAACTTTTATTGATTCTAAAATTTGCGTTTTTTTGCGTTTAGGTCCTGTAATTTTCCCCTTAAAACATGCAAAAACTTTTTTAGTTGTGGTACCTACCCTGCAAAAACTTGTACACCACTACTTACATAGGAACTTATTATACAATCATCAACATACACAAATTGAAAAAAAAATACGTGTAAAATTACCCAAGTCATGTTAATAAAAATATAGGACCACTTTGCGTGCTTGCTTTATCAAGTGAAAAAAGAATCGCGCAAATTGGCCCAATAATCAAATCTTCCTTTTTTTGAAGTCTGTTAAAAATGTATGTACCTAGGTGTTTTATAATTATCTAGCTTCCTCTTCTGTGAACATAGGGGTCATAATAAGATAAAGTTCTATCCTGTTAAGCAGATGACTACTTGATTATTCAGTATTCAATATTCTTACTAAAAACACGACTTTGTATTTAACCGACTTTTTTATAGCTTTAGCTCCCAGAATCAGATATTCGCTTCTCTCAGTCTTCCGCTAGTAATAAACACCCTGTATAAATAAGATAATCGAACACAAAGCAAGTACAGGCTGATTCGTGTATCGGTTAACAGTCCAGTGCGTTCGCTTTAAACCAAAATGTGAAATACATGAATTTGTATAGATTTAGGAGTGAATAAATCACTTTTGAATGTAAGGACTGACATTATGGATGCCAAGCTTTTTTATTATGTTAATAATACCTATATTTAGCTTAATTTAGTACTAATTGTTATTTTACAAGTTGGATTGTCAGTATTAAGTCCTAGTCGACTTTCGTTCCTAATCTATATAAATATATAAAACAAAGTCGGGTTAGTTACACCATTTATAACTCAAGAACGGCTGGACCGATTTTTATGATCTTTGCTTTGTTGGACTTTTCTCCGCCCCGAATAGCAGAATAACTATTAAAACATGGGATAAAAATTACGAAAAAATTATAATACTTAAAGATAATTTATTTTTCCCATACATTCGTTCTTATTGATTCTGAAGCGATAAAAAGTTCGCCGGATCAGCCAGTAATGCATAAATAGGTCCTTCATATTAATTTGTTCTAATTAATACATCGATGCTCGGCATCAGGCTAATAGACCAAGTTCCAAACGCCGAGATACGAAGACGTACGAAGGTCTTTGATATCGGAGAGCGTATTATGGAACTCAAATGGAGTCTGACAGGACATCTGGCAAGGTGTAAATATGACAGGGGTTCAAGGACTGGAAGACGAGACGTCAGTTGTTAGGGGGCGAGATGGGCGGACAACGATTTAAAAAGAGTGTCCATGGAGTTTCTTGCCCGTTCTTCTCCATAGGTACCTACGCTTTGGAATGGGCAACTAGCTTCATATTTTCTGATTGACCGACTTCTTGACAATTCAAAAGTGCCTGTAAATGGTTTAATTGAAATAAATGCTTTGAGTTTGAGTTTGAGACGTTGTTACCATCGCGGATAGAACCTGGATGAAGCCGGCACAGGAGCGTGGGGATTGACGCAAGAAAAGAGAGGCTTATGCTCAGCAGTGGGTTATTTTGGGCATCATGATGATGATGATGATCACTTTTCGCCTGTCGAAAGCCAAACGGATCTGAACAGAATAGAATAGAATACTCATTATTACGTACAGACGCCAGCACATCAAGCTACCCGAAACTGTAAAATTTTCCCAATCAACTTTGAACCTTATGCTTTAGCGATAAAGTTGAAAATCTATCAAAGAAATTTGACAGATTGTAGTAGCTTGATGTGCTTGCGTCTATACATCATATAAATTGTAGACATAAATATAGAAATTTTACAAAGGGTGACACAATGGGCGGTCTTATCGCTAAGAGCGATCTTTTAAATACAACCTCCCTCATCAAAGGTCAGTCATTCCCATTCATTGAATATTACAATACAATGGTATATAAATTAATTAGGTTCTGTGTACTAGCAGGAGTATAAGAATAGAAACAGTTGCAGAAAGGAGGAAAAAAAATTTTTCGGTCGTAAAGCACTCACTGATGCTTCGCATTATGAGTCCTGCAATATTGCGAATCTTATTACAATAATTTAATTAAAGGTTTTTTCTGTGATTTGTCGTTGTCCATGTTTTTTTTCGCTAGAATAATGCCAGGTTATATTCTTTACTGTAAGTCAGAGGGAGAGTGAAATCACGCCCTTAAAAGCTTTGGCAAGTTAAACAAAGTGATATGCGTGCTAATAGCAACATAGTACACTTTCCAACCACGCTAGATAAGTAGGTACTAATTCATCTGCCTAGACTTTTCCCAACTATATTAAAGTCGGCTTCCAGTCTAACCCGATGCGGCTGAACCAGCATTTTACATGGAGCGTCTGCCTATCTGACCTCCACAACCTAGTTATTGAGTATAATACAATACCCTTTGGTAAGGGGTGTCAGACTTTCGGGCTTCTGATGACCCGTATCACCTGTCAAAGATCTACAAATGACAGGTAGGACCAACGGCTTAATGTACAGACGCCAGCACATCAAGTTACCCGAATCTGTCAAATTTTCCCAATCAACTTTGAACCTTATGCTTTGGCGATAAAGTTGAAAATCTACTAAAGAAATTTGACAGATTGTAGTAGCTTGATGTGCTGGCGTCTGTACTTTCTGAGGCACGGAGGTGTTTTGGTATGTAAAGATGGTCACCCATCCACAGACAACTATGCGGAAATAGTATATTTCATTACAAGTGCGGAAAGGTTGTCATTGCAAAGAGTTTCGACAAATGTCTACCCGAGCCGAGGCGCAGCTGAAGGCGAGGGTTGACAGTCGGAACAAGTTACAATGACGATTTCGCACGTGTACTGAACGACTATTTTTAATACAGTTGCGAAAAAATGAAGCAATTTAATAAAATAATAAAAACAATAAACTCAACTAACCAATGGCGCCAACCGTAGAATATAAGCAGAGATTTTTTTTCTTCACCCATTCTGGTAGGCAAAGGGAACTATGCCCATACAGCCAAGTCTTCAGTTGAATTTTTTTATTGATATGAAATGAAAATGAAATTTAATGAGATGAAATGAAATGAAACCTAACCTAACTCATTCAATCAATTCATTAAATCTGATATTGAAACAAATTAGTGGCTTCTTTTTAGAAATATACGTATTTGCATGAATCATAAAAACTTCCATGAATTTTTTTAGTAAAAACTTCATGGTTGGTTTTTCTTTTTAATAGACATTATTTTGACAGTTGGGAAAGAGAACGCACGTGTTCGGGAAAGATAAAAAAAAGCACGAGTATGTAATAGCCCACATCCCGAACGCTATACGTCCCTGCAATACGCCACTTTTTGAGCAACTGTATTAAAAAAGTATAAACACTGGGATTTCACTCCCACTGAACACAGAATGAAAAGAATTTTATAACATACTTTTAAAAATTACGGAATGTTTTCTCTGTAAAATTTTCCCAATCAACTTTGAACCTTGTGCTTTAGCGATAAAGTTGAAAATCTATTAAAGAAATTTGACAGATTGTAGTAGCTTGATGTGTTGGCGTCTGTACCTCCTTCGTACGTCCAATAGAAAAGGGAAATCTTAGGGAGATTTTTCTTTTCTCTACACTTACTCCCCTTATCTAGTTTGACGATACTTTGATAGGGCCGGTGCTCCCTGAACAGTCGGCCCTGCACCCTTATTACAAAACACAGTTTCAATCACAATCTGAATAATTTTGAAGGATACAGCTAATCCATTGCTTCATATGTTCGACAAATTTGTCTGCTCAACATCGTGAATAATGCAATGAATATTGTTAAACTGTCACAATTAAAGGCATTGCTACTGTTAGAGTTTTATGCAATTACCTCGCAGTTAACCGCATTGCTGTGTCTAAAATCTTTTTACAACATCAGCTTTTATCATAAAGTGGCATGTAACACGGAGGAAGACTAACATTCAACTGTCTACTCACAGACAAAAACACATTAAAACAATCTGCGGAACTCCTAGAATCAATAGAGCAATTGTACGTTTAAAAAATCAAAAAAATGTTAACGTTCCATTTTTAAATGGAAGAGAGGTCAAAGAGGGGCTCACTTCACACACAATTAGGCGTGGTGCCCACTGTAGGACAAAAGCGTCCCTTATCAACGAGCGAGCCACTGCTTTCTGCTAGCCTCACCTCGGCTTTATAGCCATACAGATGCGGGCCATGAAGTCAGTACTCAATGTTTGTGTAGGTAACTCTAGTTGGTTAGGTGATATATTTGTTACATTGATTTTATGACAGTCATTTTTTTTCACTATATTTTCTACCTACACAAATACGTTAAAAAATATTAAATAATACAAATACGTTAAATATTGTAAAACATTTTAAAAGAGTAACGGTGGAGTTTCTTGCCCATTCTTCTCCATACGAAAACTACCGTTTGGAATTGGCGACTAGAATCAATTCTATTTGTTGTAATTTCTAACGTTCAAAAGTGCCTTTGATGTGCCTATTTGAAATAAATGCTTTGACTTTGACGTTATTATGAGTATGGTGCACGAGGCCAAATTCACCCAATATCCATTTTATTGACAATATTACGGTTACCCAATAAATATATGTAAAATACTGGAAATTCCTGACATGTCCGGAAGTGAATTTGACATTACGAAAGCAGCTTAAACAATCGTTTGCTTTTACAGCGAAATTTTAATTTCAGACACTATGTTTCGTATCGACAAGAGCTAAACCAGAATAGCAATATGATAGACTAATGGACTCCTGAGGGTGCATTGAATGATCTAACTTTAACAAACCTTCCGCTATAACCAAATTTTCTAAATAGCAATGAAGGCCATTTAATTTGAGAGCGAACTCTGGGAAATTTAAAACAATACGTCAATACAAACATACAAAAATTGTGTTTTCTCGAATCCCATGAATTTTTACATAGGCTTTATGGGGTGCTTAATTGTTCATGTGAAAAATGCAAATGTTCGATGCTTATTGCAAATGGGTCACAACATCACGTCCTGGAAGGAAGGCGTCAAATTACAAGTCATCCTGTATATTTTATCTATAACTTCCACACTTCATTGTACCAATTATTGTAATTCAAAAATGAAATAACAGAATCACAGGTCAACGTCGCTCTCTCTTTGAGCGCTCATCACCACTCCGACTTCGTGGCCCAATCCAATCTTTTTGTATGACTTTATCAGCGTTACATAGCGTGTAAATTAGACCTATGCTACATTAACCACGCCACGCCTGACCTTAGTGACGCGACTGTGGACGATGGCACGGAAAATATACAGTTTTGTTAACTTTTCATTTTTGCGAGCAACGATTATTAGGAGCCAAGTAACGCGAAACCAGTTACTATGGATTCAGTTCATGATTCTGGAACCCCTGCGTTGAAAATTTTCATTAGTTATTTAAAAAAAATACTTCTGCCATACATTTTGACCGCGTAGGTATTGCACTTGTCTATGAAACAGCAGATCTTTTTTATAACCTACGAAACATTTTTGCGCTAGGGGGGTTCAGAATCATCTGGTCTGTCAGACTCTTACTCTCTAAAACCACACGGTGTTCTGCTGCTACCTTTAGCCGGGGTGCTGGAGCGCTTGCGCATTTCGTCACGCTCCCCGGCCAGGTGTTGGCCCGCATGAACCCATGCGGACCCTCTCTAGAGAAAGGTGCGCGCGGAACACGGCGCGTTGCCGTCTCAGGACTTCTCAGTTCAGGCAACAAACTCCTTAAGTCTGTGGCCTGCAGGCCTCACCTTAAGGCGGCCGGAAATCATATCGCGTTCTCCGGCGCCCAGTGCGTCTTCATCTACCACCAACCTACCCACACAGGGCGAGCGAGTAGGTAGATACTTGGGTACTACTCTGTAACAACGATGTAATCATTTCCGTTGGTTGCGATCCTAGTGCGTCGTTAGCACATGTTACTTGGAATGTGTCAGTCGTTTGTATAGCCAGAGATACTCGTTAACTGTCAAGCTAGTGCTGAGCTTGCTTGATAGAACTTAGTGCAATCCCAGACAATTGACCAGCTCTATCTGGGGTGGTGTAACATGAAACTGAATGGTGAGATGATGATCGTACCAAGCATAAAGCATAATGCCTATAACGTTCTCACTGCTGGGGCATATGCCTCCTCTCTGTGAGAGGGAGTGGACTATAATCCATCACACTCGGTGCCAGTGAGGGTTGGTAGATGTCACATGTCTTCGAATATTTGGTTCGTCGTACCAAATGAGGTCATATTTTCTCCTTACCGACTCGCACGAGCGTCAGGCTACTCTGTCGAAGCGCGCCAACTTCACACTTGCGTTTCGTTCTCAATTGACGTCCCGTACTCATGACCCTTCTGACATGTGCTCCCTTATTTTGCTGTGCCCGACAGGGTCCATATGATCTAACTATAAGTTTACCACCTAAGAATACCTGGTCTACATGTGGAATGCAATAAAGTATTGAGTATTGAGTATGTATTTCTTTTAATTATACGGGACCTTTATACGGGATCTTTTCTACGTTATTTGAGCGAAAAAATTGTTTATAGCTAGTCGCTTCCTCATCGGCGGTATACTCCAAATTAAATCTATTTTAATAAGTACTATAGAGATTTCAAAGACATGATGAACACAAAAATTATAAAGCTTCCTTCAATGTCTGTCGGAAGGTAGTTAAGTAATCTGATCGAGATCTTCGCTTTGATCACTTGATGTCTTTTCCCGGATTATAATTTCTGATAGGTTTCCCTTTTTGTGTAAAACGGTATTAGCCAAATATCAAAATGGCCGTCAAGCTCAATTAAGATGAACAGTGATATATCCATTTCTGGGGACCTACTCCTCTATGTCCGTCAACGAAGATTCTGGCCCGTCCGATGGTACAGACGCCAGCACATCAAGCTACTACAATCTGTCAAATTTCTTTAATAGATTTTCAACTTTATCACTAAACAATAAGGTTCAAAGTTGATTGGAAAAATTTGACAGTTTCGGGTAGCTTGATGTGCTGGCGTCTGTACTTCGAGACTTAGAAATAAACCCTACTCACGAAAGCACTCAGAAAGCACTTTATTTCTGAGGCACGGAGTGGTTTAGATATGAAGAGATGGTTACCCATCCACGGATCGACCGCGGCACGCGTAGCTTAACCTGATATATCGACCCGTGCGGCTATTATTTCTTAGCCACTAGCCCCTTACGCTTGCTCGCTCGCTCCACGTTAAAATTAATTGAACACTACGAGCTAGATTCAAACACGAATAAAGAATGAAATAAAGAACCACGGAAGCGGTTTCACTTCATGCATGAATTAAAAAAAAAACGTCGCATCTACGACTATCGGTTTTCGATACCAAGTGTGGGTAGGTAAGTGTGACGAGAATTGAGTTTCATTTGTAACTTTGATGTCGACTTCTCATTCGTCTAGTGATCATCATAAAGCCATACTAAATAGGGATAGCTGCAATATTGATGTTGATTATATTACGTACGTTTCATTCTTCAGATAAATAATAGACACATGTAGTACCTTCATTGTACTGGCAACTTCGCACTTTTAAATTAATCGGGTAGATTGAAAAAAAATCCCTGCTCGCGCTCCGTCCGGCCCGCCAGAGCGACGCCGCCACCGCCGCTCTGCCTCATTCTTTTATTGTGCGCGGCAACAAGCACTCACTCTTCAATATTTTAAATTATTGTGATATTTAGTTAAAATTATCTTCGAATTATTTTCATCATGTCCAAGCGTAGCTGTGACACAAAAATTAGCTATTATGAAAGTAAAATAAAAAGACTTAAAGAACGTGCAACGAAGAAACGAAGTCGTGTGATTATATATTCATCTTCGTCGGATTCCGAGAAAAATCAAGGTTAGTTATGACATATTTTATTTCTATTATGTGATTTCGTGTACCTATGTGTTACAACGATCTACAGAACTGTGAATACGTTACAAAGCATCTCTAAGCTAACCTGGAGGATATCACATTGAGGGTATCACGAAGGTACAGCATGATGCGTAAAATAACTCTTTTGTCATGTGCATCAAAAAATCAAACATCTCTAAGCTAGCCTGGAGGATATCACATTGAGGGTATCACGAAGGCATAGCATGATGTGTAAAACAGGCCTGGAGGTTGACTGCGGGTCAACACGACGGTTTGAAAATCGAACGCTTGGCCAATTTAAATTACATTCGAAACGTTGATCGTTTCAGACAACGGAACCATGCAAGATGACGTCACGATGTTGCAGCTTAACGCTCCAGTTGAATCTCACGTTCAAGAAATCTTTGATACGACACCAGAGGCGCCGATTCCACTAGCCCAAGATGATTCTCCACAGCTCGATCCGGAATTATTATCAGCGCTTGGCGATACCACGGAAGAACAGCCGATTTACGGCGAAACTATACACCACACTTTAGCACAACGTTGGATACCTTTACTAAAAAATGGGCTGGCTAAGGATCTAAAGGAAAAAATACTCAAAGAGTATCAGATACCGGAGAATTGTAAACTCCTTAGAGCGCCTACTTTGAATCCGGAAATTAAGGCTGCGGTCTCAGAAATAATATTTAACCGTGATAAAAATATACAGTTAAAACAAGACCAGCTGGGCCTAGGTATAAGCGCGCTTAATAAAGCAATTACCCACCTCCTTCTAGGAGACGATAAAATTCAGGCCATAAAGATTCTTTCTGATAGCTGTAGGATCCTAACCGACCTACATTACACCGAAACTCAGGTGAGGACAAAACTCATAGTTCCGTGTCTGGACAAGTCCTTTACACCACTTCTAAAAGATCACGAAAGAGACGAGATGCTTTTCGGAGAAAAGCTCTCAGATACAATAAAAGCTTCTAAAGCTATTGAGCGACAAGGATCATTGATAAAAAGATCCGCTCAAAGGGCGACGTCTTTACCCGCACCCACAGCTGGACCATCAACAACAAGGACTCGGTTTTCGGGAAACGCGACGGGCCCCCCTCGTTATGCCTCGGCGAGCAGGGGGGGGCGAGGAGGATTTCCACGAGCAGCAGCATACCGGCGGCAGCCGACGACCACGCGACCTCGAGCTTCCCCCGGCCAGGGCAAGCACCGTGCCCAAACCCGACGTTAGCGATACAGGTACACGCAGGTCGTTTACAACATTTTTACCATTGCTGGATGAATATCACTAGCAATAGTACAATCCTAGATTGGATTAAAAATGGTTATGTGATACCATTTTGTAAGAAAGTCTATCAACATGTTATACCCTCTAACACATTTACAAATGACGAACAAAGAGATATGTCGGAAGCGATCGACAACTTGTTACAATTGGGCGCGATACATGAATGTGAGCCACAGTCAGATCAATTTATTTCTAAAATATTTTTAGCTCCAAAATCAAATGGCGGAAAACGATTTATTTTAAACTTAAAATTGTTAAATAAATTCGTAACTAATAATCATTTTAAAATGGAGGACTATAGAACAGCTTGTAAATTAATTCCTCATAATGGCTTCATGGCCACGATCGATTTAAAGGAATCTTATTTATTGGTACCTATTAATCCATTACACAGAAAATATTTAAGATTTCACTTTCATAACGAAGTCGGTGAAAATGTTCTTTATGAATTCAAAGCAATGCCATACGGCCTATCATCGGCACCAAGAACATTTACGAAAATTATGAGAGAGGTTGTGGCTCACCTCAGGTATCGCGGCTATTCATCTGTTATTTACCTTGATGATTGGTTATGTATCGGCCATACATATGATGAATGTTTAAATAACGTAAAGGAGACTGTTAAACTCTTACAATGTTTGGGATTCGTGATAAATTTCGAAAAAAGTTCGTTACAACCATCACAACAGACTAAATTCCTAGGTTTTAATTATAACAGTAATAACATGTCTTTATCCTTACCAAATGAAAAACAAGTTCACATTTCAAAATTAGTTAAAAAAAATATTTCCTTGCCACGATGCACTATTAAGGAGTTTGCCAGTTTAATCGGTGTTTTAACATCCGCCTGCCCTGCGGTTAAATACGGTTGGGTGTATACTAAACGTCTTGAGAGACAAAAGTACTTAGCATTAAAGACTAAAACATACGAATCTAAATTTATTCCTTCGCCTGTAATACTACAGGATCTGGAATGGTGGTCCCAGAACATTTTTTCGACATCTACTTCCTTAAGACCTGATAAATTTCAACTAGAAATCTTTACAGACGCCTCCAGGTCAGGCTGGGGCGCATTTTGCAATAATAAAAGAGTTAACGGTAAATGGAAGTTAACCGAGTTAAAATTCCATATCAACTATTTAGAGCTGCTGGCAGTGTTTTTTGGCCTGAAATGCTTTGCACGCGAAATACGTGATAAAACCATCTTATTACGCATTGATAATACCACAGCATTAAGCTACATTAATCGTATGGGTGGCATCCAATACCCCCATTTAAACGACTTGACACGAGACATCTGGCGTTGGTGCGAGGAGCGAAATATACTTTTAACTGCCTCTTATATTAAAAGTAAAGATAATAAAGAAGCTGATGAAGAATCTCGCAAGATTAACAAAGACATAGAACTAAAATTGTCGGATGAAGGATTCGATAAAATTATGACCAGATTGGGCAAACCAGATATCGATTTATTCGCTTCTCGCACCAATGCCAAATGTCATCGATACGTATCATGGAAACCAGACCCAGATGCCATAGCGATAGACGCGTTCACAATTTCATGGGATAACATGTTCTTTTATGCTTTCCCACCTTTTTCCCTAATATTAAAATGTTTGGAAAAAATCATAATAGATAAGGCTGAAGGCATACTTGTCTTTCCTTATTGGCCGTCGCAGCCCTGGTTTCCTTTGTTACAAAAACTACTCACTTCAGACATTATATTTATAAATTCTGAAAATAACAGTATATGGTCTTCCTCTAGGAACCTACAAATCAAAGGAGTTTCCCTGGTTGCAGCGAAGCTCTCAGGAACGCGTTCATAAAACGAGGTGTCCCTATGGCCTCTTTGGATTTAATGATGGCATCTTTATCCAAGAACACATTGAAACAATATAGTGTGGCCTTAAAAAATTGGTGGCAGTATTGCTTTAATAATGAAATAGATCCATATAAATCTTGTATACCGTCAGTATTATCATTCTTAACGAAGCAGTTTCATAAAGGTGCAGCTTACGGCTCTCTTAATAGTTTCCGTTCGGCTTTAAGTTTATTATTTGGTGATGATTTAGGTTCTCATGAACAAATCAAAAGGTTATTAAAAGGAACCTATAAATTAAGACCAAACATACCAAAATATGCATCTACGTGGAACCCTCAAATAGTTTTAGAACATATCGCTCAATGGAGCCCTAATACAGAATTATCTTTAAAAAAGATTTCTCAAAAACTTGTTATTTTATTAGCTTTATGCACAGCTCACAGAGCGCAAACAATCACATCTATTAAAATTAATAACATTCATTTTTGTTCTAACGGAGTTAATATTGTTATTTCCGAGATCATTAAAACATCTGCGGCTGGTCGCGACCAACCAATTTTATTCCTGCCTTACTTCAAAGAAAATATAAATATTTGTCCAGCAACAACTTTGAAAGACTATTTGTCGGTTACAAAAAATATAAGGCCAGATACGGTTGAAAACCTACTGATGACATTCAAGCGACCTTATAAGGCCGCCTGCACACAAACCATCAGCCGATGGATAAAGCAGGTGCTCGCGGAGAGCGGCGTGGATGTGTCGGCGTTCGGTGCTCACAGCACTCGACACGCTGCCACATCCACGGCGCGCTCGCAAGGCATATCGCTTGACGTTATCAGGAAGACTGTTGGTTGGTCGCAATCATCACAGACGTTTGCAAAATTTTATAATCGTCCAGTGAGCGATGATGCTAGTTTTGCAAGATCAGTTTTTCTCCCTGGTTAATAACCATTATAACCTACGGTTAGAGTATTCAATAATGTAATTGATCCTGATTCTCTTAACAAGACAGTGTCCAATAATAATATGTAATAGTTAATGTAAATTTATAAAAGAGTAAACACAAGTTTAGTTTTGTACTTTAAACTGGTTGGAGTTGTGTTAAGTAAATGATTTCAAGAAGAAAAACAGTAGTTTTCATCTTATGCATTTAATACCTATCTAGTTACAAAATGTTTGGTCTCTAAACATCTACATGTGTCTATTATTTATCTGAAGAATGAAACGTACGTAATATAATTGATGATTAAACGAACTTACCTGTAAGTGAAGTTCTATCCCAATTATATGAGTACGTTTCATTCGAAGATAAAGTTCCCTCCCTTCCCATAGCCCATAATCCAAAAATTTTGTAATAGAGATAGGACTCTAAAGAATGAGGCAGAGCGGCGGTGGCGGCGTCGCTCTGGCGGGCCGGACGGAGCGCGAGCAGGGATTTTTTTTCAATCTACCCGATTAATTTAAAAGTGCGAAGTTGCCAGTACAATGAAGGTACTACATGTGTCTATTATTTATCTTCGAATGAAACGTACTCATATAATTGGGATAGAACTTCACTTACAGGTAAGTTCGTTTAATCATCAATTATATATTATTTGTGATAAATTTATTACAAGCTTCTACCCGCTGTGGACAGGACACATTGCTCGCAGAACAGATGGCCGATGGGGCCAAAATGTTCTGGCGTCCGCGTTAAAGACGTAGAATTAGATGAGAAGGCCTCCCACAAGGTGGACCGACGACCTTGTGAAGGCCGCAGGAACTCGTTGGATGCGAGAAGCACAAAACTGGTCAAAGTGGAGGTGCTTGGGGGAGGCCTATGTCCAGCAGTGGACGTCTTTAGGCTGAAATGATGATAGCATCGCATCGCCCGCCCGTGTTATTACTTTGTTTCCGCTTAGCATTCTTTCTGACTTTTTCTTCTTTTTGCTCGGCTTCTTAGGGTCATAGTGTGATGTTAATTGGGCTTCCAAATACATCTAGAATTTTTCTAATCCGACTGGTAGGTCCAGAGATTAGCGCGTTCAAACAAGCACGCTCTTTAGTTTTATTATACTAGTTTAAACTTAGCTATAAATGTTGGGGTGAGAGGGTTAGGGATGTCCTAAAATAATTGGGTACAGACTATTTGTAGTTCCAACTGATTAGTATCATCGAACCTTTGCTATATTAATTCTTGGAATGTAGGCTTCTGCCTATTATTATATTTCACAAAAACAATTACCCCAGAACAGCAATAAAAATCAAAACATGACCAAAATTTTGCCGGGAGCACCAGCGAACCTTTAAATTGAATTGCTCGCCAATTGGACTGGAGAGCTAAGTCAGCTCTGTTATCTGATACGAGGACAAAAATCCTGCCAAGTGAGAATCGGACTCGCACATGAAGGGTTCCGCATCAAAAGGCAAAACCGCCCAAAAAACAAGGATTGTAAGGAGCCCCTTAAATTTTTAGTAAGTTTATTTTATTTTCATTATTTGTGGTTGTAGCGGCTATAGAAGTACATATTGTGTGAAAATTTCAACTGTCTTCCTATTACGGTTCATGAGATATGGCCCGCTGAAAAAAAAACACGTTTCTTCTATAGAACTCTTTTTTAAATTTATTTTATTTTTATTAATCGTTGTTAAAATTAACCTGTCTACCTATTAAGGTTCATGAGATACAGATGACGGACGGACAGCGAGGGCTTATTAATAGGGTTCCGTTGGCACCCTCTGGGTACGGAACTCGAAAAATGACAGTTTTATGAAGGGAGCACTAAACACGAGCAGCTCATTAAACAAGTCTCATTAAGAGTCTTTGACTGCTTACTCACAATCTGCTTATAATATTTTGTGTTGGGAAAGGGATCCAGCAAAAGATGTGGCATAGCATGACGCGTTTATAACACCGAAGTATCGGAAGTGATCTTTATTTTCATTGGATATAAGGTTCTATTTGTTGACATGAAAATATTAAAACTGCATGGTTTTCAGCCAATATATTCACAGACTTACGATGACAATCCCTTATGTTAATGACTATTCGGCAATATTCACTGCGTTATTTAAACGACACATAGTGAGGAAACCGGCATGTCCTAGAACCGAAAATTCGAAGGCATGTAACATCTACTAACCCGCACTGGGCCCACGTGATGGATTAACCCTCTCCCTCTCACTGAGAGAAGGCCTGTGTCCCAGCAGTGGGAACATTACAGGCTGATTATGACGAATTTTGCAAACATTTGTATCAATGGATTGTGATTTATGATTGTAACGGCCGATTTTTCAATCATTAGATAACTTTTACCTGAAGAATAAATGTGACGTTTTGCAAAAACTGTCAAAATGTCAAACTTATTCATCGCTAACTGGCGATTAAAAAACCGGCCCTTAGTGTGTTACGTAATTGGAGTGCTGAGTTCAGCAAATGCTTATGAGCCAGAAAATCAAAGCTATTATAATATTCGCATCTTCGTCTCCCAGTGTGTCGGCGGCATACTAAGTTCAAGTAACCGCACCTTGACTAAGTTGTTGGAACTTGTCCTAGCTCAGTTAGCGAACTATTTAACAAACGAACTTAACTCATGCTTATTGCAAACGCTAACGATTTCAACTGACGTTTTGTTCATCATTGAGATATTTTCATTGACTATTTTGTCCATTTGTTTTTATCTTCTATTTAAAACACGTGACTTTTGTGAACTAAGTGGCACTAACAGGGGCTTTTAGCTAAGTAATAATAGCCGCAAAGGTCGATCGATCAGGTTAAGCTACGCTTGCCGCGGTTGGTCCGTGGATGGGTGACCGTCTTTACTAAGACCACTCTGTGCCTCGGAAAGCACGCAGTTAAGCCGTTGGTCCCGGCTATCATTCGTGGATCTTTGACAGTAGTTACGTGTCGTCAGAAGCCCGAAAGTATGACAACCAGTCTCACCAAGGGGTATCGTATTACTTACCTAGTAACTGGGTTATGGACGTCAGATAAGCAGTCGTTCCTTATAAAATAATTGTATTCAGCTGCATCTGGTTAGACTGGAAGTCGACCCTATCATAGTTGGGAAAAGGCTAGGCAGACGACATTTTGTTGATTCCCGTACGTGTTTTTGAGAGCAATATAACACTACCGTTGCCTAAGTAAAATCAGGTATTACGAAACGTAAATCATCCACATCTGAAGTATGTAAGGTACAAAAAACAATCGAGATTAGAAACGATTAAAATCTTTGTAAACAGAAGTTTACTAATCGGTAAATGAAATATGTAGGTTATTATACCTCCACGTGACCGAAGTAGCGGGAATTACGGGGTAACAATAGCATTAGACTGTTTTGCGTGAGTCTGTGGATGACAAAACATTCAGTTTGACAAGAAATGGCAAGATAATGGCCATTTGTACAAATGTTTGTGGTAAACTGAATGGAATACGATTTTAAACCCATTGGGCATTTGAAACTTTTTTATTTAAATAGTATTGTGATAAGACGGTAGGTCTAGGACGGTAGTTGACAATCTTATACTTTGAGAAGAATAGTATCATTCACTTGTTTTTGTTGAAGGACTTATTGGACCTTTAGTACCTGCACCGTTATTAGATTCTTCATGTGTTTTCAACATACTAACTAACGAGAGATGAGCAAAAATATTGCCCCACGCTAGGCGCCAAAACCATTGATTAGATAAATATAAGGTTCTATTATACTTTATATAACTCTAAGACTGGTGAAATAAACACTATAATAACGTACTCTGAGAAACATGATCCAAAATAAATGAAATAACGGTTTTTGTCAATAAAAATTGTGTCCCACGTTGGGCGCCAAAACAGGTGATAAGATGAAATAAGGCACCAATAAATTTTCTGTCCTCTTGGAGACTGGTAAAGATAAGGTTGTATAAAATATACACAGGAAAACATGATCTAAAATAGCAAAAATACTTTTCAACGACAATTAAATTGTGCCACGTGTCGGGCGCCAAATCATTTACTCAGTCTATTTACAAGAACTTAAGCTTCATGCACTTTTATCTACAAACTACTTTTGTTTACCAATTTACAAAATGATTTCCGTTAGGTTTAGCAGGTTTCACAATATATTAAATTAACACAGCTATCCAAATCCTAGTATTATACAAACAAATCAATTACAAACAGGCAGAGAGACATAATATATTAATGCAGACACTGCAATGAGCGCGTGTCAAGGACAGAGCACACACAATTAGTTCGTCTCCCATACGGTCATGGTTGCGAGTGGCGGACTGACAGCTCTACTGTAAACATATCTTCAACTACCCACACCTAGCGAGTTTTATTGAGAGGGTCAATCGCAGGGGTCTATTGAAACATGGTACCTAATGTACAACGTATTTCCTGCATACTGCTGTGGACGGTGATTAACTGTTATTATTATAAGCTGTGAGGAGTAGTGGTGGCCCAGAGTTAACGGCCGCGACTTACGAGTTATAGGGTCGAACCCAGACAGGAGCTTTACTTTGTGTAAATTATTTCACCACTACTGTTCTCAAAACGGTGAAGGAAAATATCGTGAGGAAACCGGCATGTCCTAGAACCAAAAATTCGAAGACATGTCACATCCGCCAACCCACACTGGGCCCGCGTGGTAGATTACGGCCCACTTCCTCTCACCGAGAGGAGCCTGTGTCCCAGCAGTGGGAAAATTATAGGCTGATTTTGCTTATAAGCTATCTGTAGCATTAAACCTTATGTTTCAAAACAGAAGATAAAAACTCTGAACTACCGGTTTTATTGTCAGTGTTGAAAACAGAAAGCATTAAGGTGGATCCTCTGATGGGCCGTCAATACATTTTTCTTGGAAGCTTTACGCTAAACATAGACACCCTTTGTTGAAAACGAATCATTTTATCACTTTTCTATAATGAAATGTCCCCGCGATCGACCATTTTAGGAAATAACTTGCATTATTTACTGAGGAAAACGATAGTGAAATCCAGACCAAATTTGACACTTGCTTTAGTAGTGTGCGTGAATATTGACAACTAAACTGAAGTGCCATGATTGCGATAGGAAAGCTAGATGGCGTGAGGCGTTATTATAATTCTGTTAAATCAATATAATACGTACAATAATTGATTTATTTCCGTTCCTACCTTTCATGAACAGGTTCACCAAATAAAATTTTATAATTAATACACTGACCTGACGACCTCACCAATGTAAACAACTTTATAACATATTATTGTTGTGTGGCAACAAGAAAACTGCTTTTTTATCCCGAACTGTCAATCCCAATACATAAAACGTAAACAAAGATAGTTTTTTTTTTGCTTGAAATGACTCAATGTTCAGCATTTGGTTGCAAAAACAAAGGTATTCATATACATGAATACCTTTGTTTTTGCAACCAAATGCTAGGAAATACTTCCTAAGGATCCTAAGCGTCGAAAATTGTGGGAACGAGCCCTTAGAAGAAAAGATTGGAAAGCGACTAATACGTCAAGGTTATGTTCTAGTCATTTTAAATCTGATGATTACTATGGAATAAGTGCATATACTGGTAAGTAATTTCACACTGAAACCCTGAAATTACATTAATTAAATACCCAGGTAAACAATTGAATTTATAACTGTGTTTTATGTTGTTTTAGGGAATGAACCTCTAGTAAAGTTTCTGAAGCGTACCTACTGCTGTACCAAGTATATTTTCTTTTTCGAAAACTGAAACTTCTTTAGCCAAAGAACGACAAGCTTGCATTGAAAACAGAAATCGGAGAAAACTCTTCACGTCCATCGAAACGCCAAGTACATCCACCGAAACGAGAAGTACGTCCAGTCATATAGAAAATGTCGGAGATACTATTGAAGTGAGCACCATTGAAGGAATTCATCAGTTTCCTCAAAATATAATTAATAATCCTACTAATGAACAAGGGACTCAAGTGAACATTGAACATGTATATGGGTGCATAAAAAGATTTATGAATGATGATGAAGCCATCTCATTCTACACAGGGTTTGAGTCTTACAGAAAATTCTATTTTGTTTACTCAACTTTAAGTGCTATGGCTAGCGATATTCAATATTATGGAAGTAATGTGATCAATATAAGCACAGAGGATCAGTTTTTTCTCACAATTATTAAACTTAGGCAAGATAGATGTAACTTTGAACTAAGCAGATTCTTTAATATAAGTCAGACAACAGTTTCCAATATTTTTATAACCTTTATTAATTTTATTCATCAATTGTGGAGTAGATTAAATATTTGGCCTGATCAAGATTTAGTTGAATACTATACCCCTGAAAGTTTTAGAAAGTACAGTTGTAGTACACGTGTAATATTAGATGGGACTGAAATTAAAGTGCAAAAGCCACAAAATCCTGTGTCTCAACAAGCTTCGTGGAGTAGCTATAAGCATTCTAATACATTAAAAGTATTGGTCGGAGCAACTCCAGGTGGTTTACTTTCCTATTGTTCAGAAGCTTATGGTGGATCAGTAAGTGATCGGCAAACAGTAGAGCCAAGCAACTTATTGCAGAAGTGTGATTCTGGTGACAGTATACTAGCAGATAGAGGGTTTAATATTCAAGATTTATTTGCTGGAAAAGATATTACTGTTAACATACCTACTTTCTTAAAAGGAAAATCACAAATTCCTGGTCTAACTGTGTTACATGATCGTAAGTTAGCCAGTAAGAGGGTCCATATAGAATGCATAATAGGATTAATAAAAACTTACAAAATTTTGAAAAATGATTTACACCATAGCTTCTAAAATATTTTATGTGTTGTAATTTTAGAGAAACTATTATGAAAAAATAAAACCATTTTTATAATATTCATTTGTGTTTTAATTTATTATAATTTTTATACAAAACTTTTTCTAATAGAGCCGGTTTGAAATGATTTTCATAAAATGTACTTAGTTTAGTTACCATGTCCAAAATAAATGGTTCATCTCTATATATATATACAACTTTCAAACTGATGAAAGTGTATATTATTAAATTACAGTACTTTTTATTTGCACAAAACAGTTGGCCTTGTATTTGGCAATAATATGGGTGACTTTTTTTCAAAAAATATTGTCCATCTCTGACTTCAAGGTATGGTACAGTAATAGGACTGATATCAAAATATCGGGGAAACATAAGGACACTTTACTTCAATTACTGTTTCTTCACCAAGAAGTCCATCGGGTGAAGCTCCCAGAAATGGATGAGTCTCCGATATAAATAATCCACATGCTTTTACTTCCAAGCCATAAGTCAATAATAATCTTAATTAATCTTAATAATAGTCTTAATTTAGCTGCACATTCACAATGAGTTTGGTTGATTGAACCATCAGAGTTCAGTTTTATGTTCACAACATAAGTAATTTTCTTCATCTGAGCTTTACACTGACCCTGAATGAAGGTCATATGACCATCGACAGCTACACGAGCAGTGAAAAGAAATCGCGACTCGTACATCTGTCTTCCTTTTAACTGAGCTTGGAATCTGAAAAATGTTTTTTGAATTAGTAAACATGTCTAAACAGTACCTTCCAACTGAGCTACCCAAGGATACCAATGGACATAACCATAGGTAGAATATTGGTAAGTACAAGTCGGATAAGTATACGAATGAAATACATTTCTGGATTTTAATGCACAATTACCTTTTAACAAATGCTTGAATATGCTGTTTTGTCAACTGAGGTAGACAAGAGCTAGCATTTATATCCCGGAAAGATTCAGCTGCAGGAGCAGCGTAAACTTCGTCTTCAATAGCATCCTCTACACCGAAATTAAAATTACGGTCGTATGCTTCCAATCTGTAACAACAACAAGCTTGTTATTAGTCACGAACGTATAAAAACCACCTGCTTAAAAAAAATCATAACAACATAACCTACAAATATTTATTGTATTAATTTGTACTGACCTTTCGATTAAAGCCGCTTTTTTACCACCAACAGAAGCTTTTCTTTTCCGCAATTAACCTTTTAACTGAATCACTGACATTAAGGGGTACATTTTCTAAGATAAACTAAACTTATGAAAGAAAACTCGACTCAAGTAAACAACACAGTAGGTAATGGCGGAGTTAAGAACAGTCGCCGGTGGCGACCTCTGCAATTAGCTTTGCGTTTCGTTCTTCCCCGTAACGTTGGCTCGATTGCTTTTCATTGAAGAATTGTTTTACCTTCAATGAAAACCATTGGTGCCAACATTACGACGAAAGGAATTCTGTCGTGAAACGCACATAGGATTTATGCGACGTTGCCGTCCCACCCAACCTGTGTTCGCAGCCTTGAACTACATTGAAAGAATTACGAAGAAAACGTTGCCACTCTTCTTTCACTCAATCGGCATAATATTATTGTAATAAAATATAATTTTGAAGCTCGCTTGTATGCAATAGTATTGGCACGCGGAATTTCTCGCGTGTTATTTTTATTTTGTATGCTTTGCATTTTCATTTATTCTAATTGCAATATTTCTAGTATGTTATTGCAATTTAATGTAGGTATAGTGATAATGATTCGAGATACGCAATTTTATTTAAAAATAAAAGTAAGTAGGTAAGTCGTTGTAGTAGGTAGTGGGAGGTAGTGTGTAGGTACGTAGGTTTCGGCGGTTTTAGAAACAGCAACTTAGCCTGTGAGTTAAGTTTTAGACGCTGAAATCCCGTCACATTACTAATTACTTACCTATCTCTCAATTACATAAGTACAAAGTCAGTGGTTATCATAACTTTAATGTATTGTACAGACGCCAGCACATCAAGCTACCCGAAACTGTCAAATTTTCCCAATCAACTTTGAACCTATACTTTAGCGATAAAGTTGAAAATCTATTAAAGAAATCTGACAGATTGTAGTAGCTTGATGTGCTGGCGTCTGTACATACCTATATTTTTTGGTCAACAATAAATTAACTATGTAAGTACATAAGTATTGTAATTCGGTAACCCAAGGAGTTTGCAAACATTTGCAAAATCGAAGTACCTACCTACAAAATAGAATAAGTACTTACCATATTGTAAACAGTTTCAGACAAACAAACATTATTTTAGTTTGTTAGATAAGTCGCTTCGGCGGCGCGGCAACCGGCTGAGAGCACAGTGGGCTATATTATACGATTTTTGAAGAATAAAATGTTTATTTGATAGTTTCAAGTATACAGTTTTGTCGAGTACATTAAAACATTGAATAAATTAGTAGGTATGGGTTTTTTTATCTATACCCTATAAATTACTTTATGGGTATATTTCAAATGTATGAAAATGGAATTTGTTTTCCTCATAACTTTTTTTTGTCTGGGATTGTAAAGCTGAAACTTTTAGGTATTGTTGCCGATCTTATACCAACGCCACCTGATATTTGACCTTGACCCCCAACTTCCCTGTTCAAAAGATATGAATCAATTAAAAATGCATATTTGGACGATGTTATAATAGGCGGTAAAAATAAAAAAATCTGTTTGTTATTGTTGGAGCAAACATATGTAACCTCATGTCTGTCACATTAATTTGTAGACAGGCTGGTTGTGAATTTTAAAATGAGATTGTTTTTAAAATTGACAACTGTTGTTTGGAACAATAAGAAAATTTATTTTGATAGATTTATTATTGTTGTCAACGTGTGTATGTCCATCAAAGTTCGCTTTCTATATCTTTTATCTTTTCTCACATATATATTTGTTTAACACCAAATAAAGGTTTAATTATTCTGCGCTGTGTTTAATTAACTGAAGACACAACGAGTTCCAACAAAGGTTATGGGCCCAGAAACCAAATAAACCGAGAAATGATTGAAAACGGCGAAAATCATTCAGCAGAAACTGTAAGTAAGAATGATTCTTTGAGCATGGCGTCAATTGAGAAACTAGATGGTGCCATTAACTATAGTTCATGGAAATTTGTGATGGAATTATATTTAATACACGATGATCTATGGGAGTATACACATACTACGCCAGTTGATGAGATAGGCAAAAAGAGAGATCAAAAAGCAAGAAGTAAAATATGCTTGATGATAAAACCAGAGTGCCTAATTCATGTGCGTCAAGCAAAGACTGCCAAGGAGGCTTGGAAAGCTTTAGAGAAAGCATACGAAGATAAAGGGCTAAATAATCGCTGCAGATTGCTGTCAAAACTAGTTAGTCTTAAACTGGAGCAGTTCACGACTATAAGAGATTATATTTCGGCATTGATGACGACTGCACAAAAACTGTGTGATCTAGGAAAGGAAATAGATGACGAATTATTGGCTGCCCTAATGCTTCAAGGTTTAACAGATAATTTTCAAGCTATGAGATTAGCAATTGAAAATTCAAATATTGAGCTTACTACGGATTATGTGAAAACTAAACTTTACCAAATGGAGGATACACATACAGCGGCTACGAGTGCAAACAATCATGCTCTTTTGACAAAGAAAAATACTTTTAAACAAAAACAAAAGAAAAAGTTTAAATGTTTCATTTGCAATGGACCACATAAAGCGAAAGATTGTCCAGACAATCCAAGCAAGAAGAGAAATGAAGCATCTACAGCTTTGGCGATGACGACTTCAACTTCAGAAGATTTTTGGATTGTTGACTCGGGAGCTTCTAATCATATGACTTCAAGGCGTGAATGGTTACATGATTTGAAGAAGTATGAAAGGGGAGTGACTGTAGCGTGTGCAAACGGAGAAAGGTTGCAAGGTATTGGAAGTGGCACAGTGGTATGTACGAAACCGAATGCTACAATTAATGCTATGTATGTCCCGAGATTAGCTGCAAACTTACTTAGCGTTAGTGCTGTCACTAAGAAAGACCTTAAGGTAGTATTCTACAAGGGAGGTTTTAACGTAGTAAAGAGTAGTAATTGTGAAATAACAGGCGAACCTTTACTTATAGGTGTAGAGGAAAATGGTGTGTATAAATTAAAGCAAAGCTTAAAGCACACAGCGCTGGCGACTAGTATCAGTGGAGATGAGATGGACTTATGGCATAGAAGAATGGGTCACCTTGGAGTACGTAATCTTAAACTATTACGCAATATCATGGCGACAGGGGTGAGTTTTTCTAACAGTTCTACTACACTAGAGTGCGTAGCTTGTCTGAAAGGAAAACAAACCAGACAACCATTCAAGAAAAGCAGTCCAGCAAATAGAGCAGACAGTGTACTTGAGCTAGTACATACTGACGTCTGCGGACCAATGGCTGAAGAGTCATTTAGCGGATTCAAATATTTTGTAACGTTTATAGACGATTATACGCGTAAAACCTTCGTATATTTTCTTAAATGTAAAAGTGAAGTATTTAATAAACTTGAAGAATTCAAAACTTTTGCGGAATTACAGACTGGAAACAAGTTAAAAACTTTACGGTCAGATAATGGCAAAGAATATGTAAATACTCGGATGAATGATTTCATGAAGAAGTACGGAATCAAACATCAATTAACGGTGGAATATACACCTGAACAGAATGGTGTAGCAGAAAGGGCAAACAGAACAATGGTTGAAAAATCTAGGAGCATGATCCAAGAAGCTGGATTAAGCAATAAGTTTTGGGCAGAAGCTGTGAAGACAGCTGTTTTTCTGAAAAACCGATCACCAACGAAAGCTGTTAGGAATAAAACGCCTGAAGAAGCTTGGACTGGAAAGAAACAAAATCTGACATATATCAGAGTTTTCGGATGCAAAGCGTTTATGCACATACCTAAACAAAAACGCACCAAGTGGGATCCGAAGAGCAAAGAGTTGCTTCATATTGGATACTGTGAAGATGCGAAAGCATATCGTTTGTTTGATCCAGAAACCAAGATGGTACATAAAGCAAGAGATGTTGTTTTCTTCGAAAATCAATTTCAACCCATAGAGAGAAGTTCAGAAACAAATAAAGATGAGATATCTATAGTTTTTTAACACGAAAATCCACCAGTTGTACCAACAAACACTGTGATAGAAAGTGAAGAAGAACTTCAAGAACAGAATGAGACTGTAAGAGAAATAAATACAAATTATTTAGATCAAAATGAAGAATCTAATGGCAATGAAACAGAAAGCTGTGATGAATGGGAATCCCTTGATGAAAGAGACGAAGAGGTACTACAACCAGAGCCGGTACTTCCTAGTGAGAGAAGATATCCATTAAGAGAGAGGAAACCTAAACAATTTCCGGATCACATCACATATCAAGCTATTGAAAGTGTTTTTCCACTGACAGTGGATGAAGCTTTATCACGCATGGATAAAGAAAATTGGAGAAAAGCAATTGAGGAGGAGTTAGATGCTCTACAAAAAAACAATACCTGGACACTGGTCAAACCACCAGCGTACCCTTACAACATCGTTGATTCTAAATGGATATTTCGAATCAAAGAAGAGGTGGGCGGATATAGGTATAAGGCACGCCTGGTAGCAAGGGGATATAGTCAAAGGAGAGGCATTGATTACCATGAGACCTTCGCACCAGTTGTGAGACACAGCTCACTCAGAACTTTAATAGCTCTCGCAGCTAAATTGGATCTTCAAATTGATCAGATGGATGTTAAGACTGCATTCCTAAATGGAAACTTAAATGAAGTTGTTTACATGAAACAACCACATGGTTTTGAACAAAAAGGAAAAGAGGACTATGTGTGTCTTCTGAAGAAGTCATTATACGGACTGAAGCAGGCTCCAAGAAGTTGGAACATAAAATTAGATGAGGAACTGAGGAAGCTAAACTTTAAGCGATCCTTAAATGAACCCTGCGTCTACACTAGGACTAGAGGAAAGAACATAATAATCCTGGCTGTCTATGTAGATGACATTCTGCTATTTTGGAACAATTTAACAGAAATGAAGGTAGTGAAGAAAGAGCTTATGTCGAAATTCGATATGAAAGATCTTGGCAAGGCAGAGTTGATGCTTGGTATTCAAATTAAACAAAATTTGAATAGCATAAACCTCAATCAAGAAAAATATATCGAAAACTTGCTTAGAGAATTTGGCATGGAAGATGCAAAGACAGTTTCAACGCCGGAAGTAACTGGACAAAGGCTAGAGAAGCCTCCATCAGAACACAAGTCAAGAGATGACCTACCATATAGAGCATTGATAGGTTCTCTTATGTATCTTGCTGTGTGCACACGTCCAGATATTGCTCATTCAGTGAACAGTTTGAGTCAGTTTAATAATTCATTTGACGAGAGTCATTGGATCGCAGCAAAACGAGTACTTCGTTATCTCAAGGGCACTAAGAGTCATGGTCTAAAATATTTAAAAGGACAGAATGGACCTCTAGAAGGATATGCAGATGCAGATCATGCTGGAGAGTTTGATAGGAGATCATACTCTGGTTTGGTCTTCATAATGCAAGGTGGCGCAATCAGCTGGGAGAGCAAGAAACAAAGAACAATAGCTCTTAGTACAGCAGAGGCAGAATATGTATCGCTATCAGAAGCTGCAAGAGAAGCAATATTCCTGAGAAGGTTTATAGCCGAAGTAACTGATGGTCAGGGCTACAAATTGGATGAAGCCGTGACCATTTTCAGTGATAGTCAGTCTGCCATCGCTATTGCCAAAAACCCAGTACATCACCAACGTACTAAGCATGTAGATGTGAGGTATCATTTTGTGCGTGAGGCAATTGTAAATAATGAGGTGATACTGAAGTATAAGGAGACCACATGCATGGTTGCAGATGGTTTAACGAAACCACTTCCAAGAGAGAAGTTTCAGTGGTGTGTGAGAGGTATGGGTGTTGTTAAAATCCTTTGTGGTAGCGCAGGGAAGTATGGTGGATGATGTAACTAATAGAAATTTCACATAAGGCGTTTATTTAGTATAAAAAGACATCATTCTTACATAGCAAACGTGCTCCCCGAGCGCGGTGAAAAAATGACAGACAAACGTCAGACTGACAGTCTACGTTTAGAAATTAACCAAACATAACAGTTTCCTCCCTCACTAGGAATAATTCAACATATCATATTATCAATTCGAGTATTTAACTAATAGTAAAAAGAACAACAAGTTAACACAGACTGTTGAAGAAATAACTTTTATCGTTGATAGCAAAACTCTGTAAACATAGCACTAACATTATCATCACAATGTCATAAATTGGATACAACAAACAGCAAGTGATAGGTATCAAACTTAAATTACAAGTTTAGTCTACTAACAGGTTTCATTATTCTCTTGCTTCTACGTGGGACAACAGGTGTGGTAGATTCAGGTGTAATTGAAGGTAGAGATACCGATGGTGTTGAAGGTACATTAACATCATCAGGTTGCAAAGTCTCTCCAGTGTCATCGAGAGGCATAACTAAAGAACTCGGAGGTGGTGTGGTAGATCTTATTGGAGCTGAATCCAGATGTGGACTTTGCAATGTATCAGTGTCATGGTCATAACATGACCTATCATTTGTAGCTGGCGTATTATCTCCAACACGACGCAATTGGTCGATGTGACGACGCCACAGCATACCATTGTCCAATCTAATTAAATAGTGTAATTCCCCAAGAACCTTTTCAACATTACCTAACTTCCAATTTCCTTCTCCTAAATAATTACGAGCAACCACTCTTTCACCGGTTAGTAATTTCCGCACACGAACCACCCTTACCTCTTTCTGAGGAAGTACAGTGCTCTCATCCGGACAGTTCATTTCACTACTTTTGTTAGGACACAACAAGGAAAAACGCGAGTTCGGGCGGTAAGTAAAAACCATTTCCGCAGGGGGTTTACCTGTAGCAGGGTGAGGAGTGATCCGGTATTGAAATAATATCTCATTTATTTTCCTCTGTAAGTTATTTTTGTTAGTTTGTAAGCAACGTAGTTTATTTTTGAAGGTTTGAACATATCGCTCTACCTGTCCGTTAGTTGCAGGGTTGTATGGGGCGGATCGCTTGTGTGTGATACCATTTTTTTTTAGATACTCATCAAATTTAGGATTGGCAAACTGAGTTCCATTATCACTTGTGAGAATTTTTGGATATCCGAATGTAGTGAAAACTTTATCTAATACCTCAATAGTAGAGTCAGTATCAATTCTGTTTAAAATGTGAGTTTCTGGCCATTTAGAAAACGCGTCTACTATCAGGAGAAAGTATACATTTTGAAACTTCCCTGCAAAATCAATATGGACCCTCTCGAAAGGTTTGGACGGATATTCCCAAGTGTGTTTTTGAGCTACTGATGGGGGCGAGTTAAGGTGTAATGCACACTCTACACAGTTCTTAGCCAAATTTTTTATATCTTTGTCAATCCCTGGCCACCAACAGTAGCTTCGTGCCAGGGCCAGCATTCGGTTCATACCGAAATGGCAAGAGTGTAAGTCATTCAGAATAGTACCTCTTAAACAAGTAGGTACCACGACGCGTGAACCTCTCATTAAACAATTTTCCAACAATGAAAATTCTGTCTGGTCTATTCCGAATCTGTCGCTGTGAGCAACTTTCTTTCCGTCTAAAACGCCTGTAAACAATGGTCTCAGAGTCTGATCATCTTTCGTTGCAGCCGCAATGTCTTTTGCAGTGACTGGTAGAACGCTTATCATTGAAATTAGAAAAACATCAGCCTCTTCTATTGAAGCTGATTCTTCAGCTATGGGTAATCGTGAAAACGCATCTGCATTGGCATTCTCTTTGGAGTTTTTATATTTGATCTCATACTGAAAACCTTGTAAAAAAATTGCATAATGTTGCATGCGTGCAGCAGACAAATGTGGTAACGCCTTAGAAGGCGAGAAAATTTGCACCAATGGTTTATGATCTGTAAAAAGGATGAATTTTCTACCATACAAGTATTGAAAAAAACGCTTAACCCCAAATACAATAGCAAAAGCTTCTTTGTCAATCTGTGCCCATTTACGTTGAGAGGCATTCAACGTCTGTGAAGCATAATGGATGGGTCGCTCTGTCCCATCAGGCATGATGTGGGAAAGGATTGCTCCAACCCCAGTTGGCGAAGCATCAGTGGCCAGGACAAGTGGTAAGTCAGGTGAGTAATGGGCCAACACTGTGTCAGACAGCATTTGTTTTTTAATTGTTAGTAAGGCTTTTTCGCATTCTGTAGACCAACTCCACACAGTTCCTTTTCGCAGCAGCTCATGTAAAGGCTCTAAAGTATTACTCAAGTTCGGTAGAAACCTTCCATAGTAGTTTACCAATCCCAGTAAAGCTTGAAGTTCAGACACATTTGTAGGATTAAGAGCCTCTACAACAGCCTTCACTTTACTATCGACTTTGTGTATGCCTTCTTTGCTTATCTTGTACCCACAGTATTCAATTTGATCTTTCATGAACTCTGACTTTTTCAAATTTACCTTTAGGCCATATTCCACAAGTCTTGCAAATACCTGATTTAGTCTGTTGAGGTGTTCAGTGTCATTTGGAGCTGTCACTCGGATGTCATCGATGAAACAATGCACTCCAGGTATATCCTTTAATATGCTTTCTATTTTCCGTTGCCATTTGGCAGGTGCGCAGTTGAGACCAAACATTAACCGCGTACATTTGTAAAGGCCTTTGTGAGTGTTAAGGGTCAACAATTGTTGGTCTTCCTCTCTGACTTTCCAATTTAGATAAGCGTTACGCAAGTCAATTTTTGTATACTTCTCTCCTCCAGCCAAGCCATTAAATAATTCTTCCGAAGTAGGCAGAGGATGTTCATCAACCAATAAGTTTTGATTTACCGATATTTTGTAGTCACCGCAAATCCTAATTTTGCCATCAGGCTTAACCACAGGTACAATTGGTGTTGCCCACTCACTGTAATCAACTTTAACTAAAACCCCCTCATTTACTAAATTATCAATCTCCTGTTCAACCCTTTCTTTGAGTGCAAAAGGTACGGATCTAGCCCGAAAAAATGATGGTTTGGCATCTGGTTTTACATGTAAAGCGACCGGTTCCCCTTTTATTTCACCCACATTCTTGCCATTGAACAAAGCACTGTACTTCTCAAACAATTTTTGCAAAGGAACAGCATGCGGAACATTACCTGGAGACACATGGTTTACATGTGTCATACCATCCCTGAAATCCTTGAAAGTCTCAAATTGGCGTATCCATTCCCTCCCCAAGAGTGGATGCTGGCTCCCAGATATGATATATAATTTTACTTTTTGGGTCTCTTGTCCAATGGCAGCTGTGACGTTGGCAACACCTAAAACATTTAAGAACTGATTAGAATAGGTACACAATCTTACTTTAGTAGGCACTAGTTTCTCTTTACAGATTTTTTTATAGTCATTTTCATTCATAATGGACACTGCAGAACCACTGTCAAATTCCATTAGCACCTCTGAGTTACTGATTTTTGCTTTAATCCAAAATTTTTTTGATGAGTCCATTTCACAATTATTCACATGAACAATTTCTTCATTATTTCCTTCTTCAGTTTCCACTGCATTGACTTTTTTTATCTTCATACACATTCTTTTAATATGTCCCACTTTTTGACAGTAATTACATTTTGCATTTATCATAGCACATTTGTTTGCATAATGCTCTCCACCACAGCGATAACACTCAATTTTTTTCGCAGTATCTTGACTTTGTGGTCTCACAAAATTATTCTTCTTTCTAATGGTTGTCTGTACTGCCTGTACTTCTTTGGTATGGGCACCTTCTGCTAGTGCACTCTCCATGCCAGCAGCTATGTCCGTTGCTTTCTCTAATGTGAGATCCCGTACTTCCAACAGTCTGTCTTTGATTCTCTGAGATTTAAGTCCGCATACAAGCTGATTTCTCAAGGCAGTTGTCAAAAAGCCGCCAAAGTTGCAAGTAGTGGCCATTTTGCGCAACGTTGCAATGTAGTCCTTTACAGACTCTCCCTCCAACTGGTGTCTGTGATGAAATTTGAAATATTCTGCAATTTCGAGAGGTGTCGGGTCGAGGTGTTTCTGCAGCGTGCATACGTTCCTAGTATAATCACGGTCTTCTGGTTTCTCTGGCGAGACTAGGTCACAGAGTGTTTCGTACAAATCCGCCCCAACGTAATGGAGAAAGTATGAATTACATGTTTTGGCACTGGTAACCCCGTAAATAGAGAGAGCACCTTCGAATCTTTGTACCCATCTGGTGAATTTATTCTTCGAATCGTAGAATTCTATGAAATTCGCCGGAATGTTGACTGCACTCGCACCGCCGCTGCCGCTCGGATCTGTAGGCATTTTGCAGCGTGGTTCGATCGTCGCCACTGTTAAAATCCTTTGTGGTAGCGCAGGGAAGTATGGTGGATGATGTAACTAATAGAAATTTCACATAAGGCGTTTATTTAGTATAAAAAGACATCATTCTTACATAGCAAACGTGCTCCCCGAGCGCGGTGAAAAAATGACAGACAAACGTCAGACTGACAGTCTACGTTTAGAAATTAACCAAACATAACAGGTGTGTGTGTTTGATAAACATGTATGGTGTGTGAATGGACACGAGATTAAGGAGGAGTGTTGGAGCAAACATATGTAACCTCATGTCTGTCACATTAATTTGTAGACAGGCTGGTTGTGAATTTTAAAATGAGATTGTTTTTAAAATTGACAACTGTTGTTTGGAACAATAAGAAAATTTATTTTGATAGATTTATTATTGTTGTCAACGTGTGTATGTCCATCAAAGTTCGCTTTCTATATCTTTTATCTTTTCTCACATATATATTTGTTTAACACCAAATAAAGGTTTAATTATTCTGCGCTGTGTTTAATTAACTGAAGACACAACGAGTTCCAACAGTTATTATTATTTTATCCAGTATGATACCTGAAAGACAACAAACCTATATGACTATCGATCTTGACAAAAAGCGTGCTTATTCATTACGTATGAATAAATTAATTATTGGTACCTATAAGTAATAAATTTTTGTAAATCCTATGTAAGAGAATCTTGTTTTTCGATCCACTGGGCGGTATAGTAGAAATACATACCTACCCTAGCGATGAACCTACGTTGTGGGTGCGTTCAGAACATTGACTTTTGAATTCATTGGTTCAGAAATAAACAAAATAAACAAATGATTGAGTTACTTACATCAAAATAATAAACGTGATTTATTGTTTGTATATAAACCACGTAATTTAATCTGTTTATTTTTTTTCTTATACGTCTTCTAATATTCTACCAGGAATATAAAGATAAGTAAAATTTTACTTTCATTTTTATTGTTCCATTTTTTTCTGTAATGAATTCAGAACGTAACCTTGTTATAAATCGTATCTTATCATCTGTAATGTAATAATAATCTAATAAGTAATAGCAATTCTTTCTAGCTATAGATAGAATGCTTGAGTGCAACTACGAAATTCTGCGATCTCATTACATACAGTTGTGAAATTCGATACTATTCAATTCCATTCAAATACTGAGTGTACAGAAGTAACATATTCTTTTGTTTTTCTTTATTCCTGAAACTAATTCATTTTGATTGACTGTGGACCAGAAGCATGTAATTGAGTGGGCATTCCGATTGGAAATTTACCGAAATATGTGTGAATCTTTACAAATTGAATTTGTTAGTGACAGACTTGATGGATTTCGAAGTGAATTAATTTTCAAGAGTGCAGTATGTGTGGTAAAAGCACTGTACGGAGAGCAGTAATAAAATACATACTGCAACTGCTGGTGAACAAGAATGTTCAGTTGCTATTCAAAAAGGTCACATATCTTCAGACAGTGTTCCATTTGTTACTGTATATGTAGTTCGGAGGATGGCTGAAAAGGTTATATGGCCATAACTTTGATTCATCTTCTGGTATGGTAAGTTAATATATTACTAAACACATACATACATAAACTCATGCCTTATTCCCATGGGGGTAGGCAGAAACTACAGATTGCCACCTGCTACGATACCTTACATAAGTACTTATTTACTAAACACATAATTGGTTCTGTATGAACTTTTTGTTGTGCAATATTTACAAGTGTTGCTTTTCATTTCCAGGCCTGCATTATTGGTAAAGAAACTAAGAAACGTCTATTTCTTGGTGTTCAAAACAAATATTGTTTTGTGTCAATATTATGAAAAAAGGAGACGGACATGAAAGCACATAATTGCTGCAAACATTTTACTGGACCGCCTACAGCAATAGAATCACAAATTATTGTGGAAGGCTTTCAAAAGAGTGAGTGAAGCAATGCATCAACTTCGCTATTTGAGTGTTATTGGAGACGGAGACTCCTCTGCATTTGCAAACTTGAAAGAGAAAGTGTTGTATAGGAACTTTGGTCTGAGATGGGAACATAATAAAAAAAATTGAATGCAAGAATCATGTAATTAAAAACTATACAAGGTAAATAAATATATCAAATTTGTTTTGACATCTCAATATCAGTGAAGCATATTCTGTATTCATATTTGTACTTTTTTAGATCTTGGCGAAATATTTTGAAGCCAAAGGTGATGAAGCTTACACTAGTGGCATGGAAAATTATAATGTGTAGCAGTGAGAGTGCTGCTATGGCAGCAGATTTACGAAATAGCCCGCTTCATGTATTCGGAATACATGAAAACTGCAAGGATTATTACTGCAATGTCAATAAAACAGCTGCAAATGGAAATTTAATAAGTCAGAAATTGTAAGTACCAGTAAGAAATGCTTTGATTATCATGGTACAGTATTGTTTCTTTGTATGTTACATAATCATCTATTTATATTTTATTGGTATTTTCTAGTAAAAAATATTCTATTTTCAGTATTATCGCTTGCTACTGGACACAAATGGCTTGAAACTGCATGGAAAAAGCAGACCACACAGAGTCCAGGGACACATATTAAAAAATACATAAATCGAAAGGAACAAAACAGAATACGACAGAAGTCGTCGACACGCAAACTACGTATTCTGCCAGAACTCATATTGAGACATGTTCAAAAAAATGCTATATGTATAGATTTGAATGGTATGTATACTCAGGTAGATATCAAGTTATAATTTCCAGTATAAGGTGACCTCCCATTGAACGGAAATCCTATACAATGCGAGATCAGCTTATACTGGAAATATATGGCTGGTTAATTATGTAGCCGTGTGTACCAGTACACAAGGCAATTTTTTTTTACTTCATTAATTGTATCTATTTCAATGTCTAAAATATATTATTATGTTATTATAGTGAAAAATTGTCCATCAACATCAGTTGGAAATTCGAGCAACTAGTAGTTTCATTTTAGAGCAGCTTTGGAGATTGGTGGTAAATTACATTTGAAATGTATGGGAAATATTATTTGTCCAAAGTAACATATACTAAGTAAAGTTATTTTTCTTTACAGCAGCCTTGTAGCAGTGGACAAGAAGAGTCACGGCACATGGTGAAATCAACAAGTCAAACGATTTTTGTTATAATTATATTTTTGTAGTAGTTTGTTTAGAATCAACATTATCATTGTACATTACGTTTTTTTTGTATTTACTATAAAATGAAAAGGTAAAATAATACTTTAAGTATTATGTAAGTATAACCACCTGGTGAACTCAATAAGCTGGACTTTAGATTTATATTTTTCTAAAAACTTTGATAGGAGTGCTTTGACATTATAAAATATTTTTTCACTCTGGTTGTAATTGCATACTAAATTGTATTTTTTTTATTTGTTGTTATCTTTTGTTTTTTTCTTGTGTCTGTTATGTGTAATTTCTGTAATTATTGTAATAATTGGTTATGCTATAAATTTAATCATGTATCAGGCTTCATTTGTGTCACTACAAATATTTTTATTTGATAATGAATTAGTGTAAGATAATAAAATAAAACTATCTTTATAAACTGTATAGTCTGAAGTTTTTGTAACCGAACTGCTGGGGAGTTTGTTGCGCCACTTCTTCTTTTCAGCTAAAGCACTAGGAAGTGGTGAAGGGCGGGCGTTTTGGGGGACTGTCTATTGTAATTTTGACATTCGAAAAGTGCTGATTCTCAGCCTAGCTAAATATGACTTATTATCCTATCATTATACTCATGCCTTCTTCTCATGGGGTAGGCAGAAACTACAGAAAGCCACCTACGATACCTTATATACTACTTTTGTCTCGTTTACGTTCATAAATCTGGTCATACACGCACGCCGGTTGCGAGTACTACGCACTGTCACACCACACCACACATGCTTCGCAAGGAACGCATTAATCATTTTTTCCTATCATTTCGTAGCAGGCGGCTCATTTTTTGAAATACACGCCACCTAGTGGTCTATTCTTGTAAACGTATGGAAATACTCGCTTACCTCTGTGTGTGTAAACGACCTGTATTCAATGGTAGATTTTATTTCACCCCTTTGTGTCGAATTGTGTGGATTTTGAGGCAATTCTATGACCAAATTCAATAAAGTGTAATGTCCAATTACCGCGACTACTACTTCTACGACTTACTGATGTGCCAATTACACATAAAACAAAAAAAACTAAAAATGTTGACTTCAGCGCCATCTAACAGGAAAATGGCCAAGAGCAGATCAGATGATCCTCCTTAACCGTCAAAGAGTCATGAATCGCTTAAATTAATTGTGCATGTGATGCGCGAAAGTTCTAGGTCAATGATGAAAACTGTAGTGCGATAGGAACAGCGAGGTAATTGCGTAACATACATACTTTCAATGGAAATGGGTTTTATTTTGACATTTCTTTCCCCCCCAGGGAGGGGGGGAAAGAAATGTCATGTTTTAGGGTACCGTACCCTAAGGGTAAAAACGGGACCCTATTATTCCTAAGACTCCACTGTCCGTCTGTCCGTCACCAGGCTATATCTCATGGACCGTGATAGCTAGACAGTTGAAATTTGCACAGATGATGTATTTCTGTTGCCGCTATAACAGCAAATAAAAGCAGAATAAAATTAATATTTAAGGGGAGCTCCCATACAACAAACGTGTTTTTTCGGCGTTTTTGCCTTGTGGTACGAAACCCTTCCTGTGCCAGTCCGAGTCGCACTTGGCCGGTTTTTTATATACTTGTATACAAATAATAATATTATTTAAATACGGTTTACCTGTTTCAGCGGCTTCGCCAGCATGGAGGTCGGGAATAATCCCACGGGTACGTACTACCGAGACAAAAAGTGGTGTATGTGTTAATCCAGCGGTGCTATTCTGTAAAAATCTCACCGTGAAAACTTAGGTGAAGTGAGCGTGGAGTGCGCCGTCAATAGCGGCAATTCCTAGAAAAAACTAACTCACTTCACCTAAGTTTTCACGATGAGATTTTTACAGAATAGACCGGCTGGTTAGAAATTATATCTGTGTGCCAAATTTAATTCAACAGCCCTTTTTGCGTGATTGAGTAACAAACATACAAACATTCACATTTATAATAAGTAGGATTATTAAGTAAATATTACCTTCCATGTTTGTTGTTATTTTATGCTTATAAATCTTTTTACAGTTCAACAACATAATTTTTAAATATGGGCCAATGGATATTTTCCTCAAAAACTTTCGGGTTGTCATTGAAAGTGCGGGTAGGTACAGACGGCAGCACATCAGGTTACTACACATTGACCTTGAACGCGTTATGAGCAACAACAGCGAGAATCGTGCGAAAGAGATATATAGCTTTTTGTCTGTTCTTACTTGTAATGTTTCGTGCTGCAGCGCGTACGTGAGGGTGTGTGCGTAAGGTCATTCGTTGTGTAGAATAAAATACTGTGCGATAAAAAGTAGCGTAGCAGGTTGAACACTTGAATCGAATCGAAATAATTTCATAGTAATAAAAGCGGCGGCCCGCGCAATGCCTAAAATACCTATGAAAGCTTATAATCGATGTTTTTTATTTCAATGATCTTTTACTTAATCCTTCATTTTTACATGGGTATTATTGGAAAATTACTTACCTAAGTATAAGTATAACATTTAAACAGGTAGGTAAGTACGGTGCACATTACACAATTAATTAGCGAAACTTCACGCTCTCGATGAATATTGTTAAGTAGACAGACAGGTAGGTATAATCTGATGTCAGAAAAACATCTTTTTTTTTTAAATAGACCTTTTCCGACTTTTGTTACCTATTTACTGACGGGCTGGAGGTCACCTGTTTTAACGCGTTCCTTGCTCTTCTATTCTATTATTGATAGTTGCGCCACTGTTATAAACTTCTGTAGTTATCATCGATTAACTATTTTTATAATACCTATTGTAGGTATCCGTTATTGTTCCGAAATAAACGATTTTTATTTTATTTTATTTTCACGAAATTAAATGCTAAAAAGTAAAAACCCATAATACAATCTGCTTGAAATTTTGAAAAAAATATGGATACCTACTTACCCCATCACGAACGTGTCACGTGTGTGAAGTTTAGGCAATTAATTATACCTACAAACAGCCTTTTGTCAGTCCACCGTGTTTAAGATTAACGTTTCGTCGCAACACGATCTTATTACTAAAACGATAAGGTTGAACTTTGTAAATTACCTATACCTACGATGTTTGCTTTTACATGAAGTTCAACATTATTGCGCTAGTTATGAATTTTCAAATCAAATTCTAATCTATTATTATCCCAGATACGGCGGAGCTACCCCCTGCTTTTGGTGCCATATTAACTACACAACCGATCATCATGGAATTTTGCACACCTACCAATCAGAAAAGGATATAGGATAGGTTCCTACAGGAACGCGTGTGAAACAGCGGGAAAAATATCATAATAAAATGCACAATAACAATCAATAATCTTTTTATTCTTAAACATTAATATAATTGGAAACATAAAAAACAAATACCTACTTGAAATTAAAATACATATAGCGGCCACTCATTTATTACGTAAGACTATTTTTGCTAGTTTTTGACTCCCACCCCCATATATAAGAAAAAATAAGAATCGGCTGACCCCCACCCCCCCTGTACTTATAATATTTAATACGTGAGAATCTAAAGGAAAAAATGAATACACGTTTGGTTTATTTTCAAAGTAACAATTTTTAACTATCTACAATATTAAAATCATTAATGAGTATTGTTTACGCAAAAAGTGACAACTAGTTTACAAGCGGGGAGCTCCCTGAACGGCGGCGGCTGAGGGGTCAGCCGCCGCCGTCGCCCGATGCTGATGCCGCAGCCCGCGCGCCCCCTCAGCCACCGCGCGCCTCCAATTGTAGGCATGCCATGCATAGACATGCTCCCAGGGTTGATGTGGACTTCAAAGAGGGAGTGGACAATTAATGTTGTTAAAGCCGCGCCGAATTGTCCCTCTCTTCGTCTTCAGATCCGCGACCCTCGTGACGCCATCGCGCGCCTCCAATCGTAGGCATGCTATGCATAGACAAAAGTATTGTATTTTAACTTTGCACATTTTTGTGATCTTACGTAAGAACTATCAAGACTCCCTCCCAACCCCTTGGAAGAAAAAATAAGACATGGTCGACGCCACTCCCCCCTAAATCGTCTTACGTAATAAATGAATGGGCTTACAACAAACGTTATAAAACCAAAAAGATAATTTGTTTGCGTAAAACATGGTATACACAGGTTTTATTAAAGCATATGAGATTATATGTTTTGCTTAAAAATTAAAGCATGCAAACTTCACAAATAAACACATTTGAATTCATAAACATAATTTATGTTCAAAAAAACCCCTTAATATTATAGAAATTATGTTCATTCAACCATTTATATAGTTTAATTCTGAATAACCTACAATTTAATATTTTTAATACATTAGGTAATTTATAATAGGTATACATGCTTCATACATAAAAGTTTCGATAACCTATTACGTCAATAAAGAATTATTTCTATTATTTTTAAAATGTCTTTGACACATCTCGGAGACCTTTGGAAGGCGTTATTATTATTATTAATAGATATATTAAAAACAAGTAGATAATATTTATTTGTTACAAGCTTTTCTTTTTATTTGTAACAGATTAATTATACAGTTACATCCAACAATGGCTGCCAAGCAAAATCAAATGCGGTAGCATTTGATTGCCTAACAAAAATAATTAAGCTTTTAACCAGATTAGTATAATTTGACTGGGCTATATGTATAAGGTTCAGCACCCACTGGTGGCACGGCACGACAAGGGATTTTTGTAATACAGATGATTTCGAATCTAATTTAACACTATTAACACTCACATTGCATTGAAATGCCTGCTTTGGTATCCTTCGGCACGTTCTGGCATGACGAATTGTGAACGCTAACCATGATAAAATAAGATCTCAAATCATTTGCGCTTACTAAAATCACTTGTCGTGCCATGCCGCCAGTGAATGACGGCCCTAACTCAAATTATCACCAACAATAGTAAAAAAAATTTCTCAAGAATATAACAAAAACAATGGTGTGAAAAGAAATATAAAATTTCAATTTATAATATTATTATCAATTATCTTTATCACTATATTAGAAGATCCACACTAATTATAAATGCAAAAGAACTTTGTGTGTTATGCCTTCGCGGCTAAACCGCTGGGCAATTGTGATGAAAAATATGGAGATAGTTTGAAACCTGGGGACATCGTCTTTCAGGCGCCTTCTGACTGTGTCCGTTGATATCTAAAACAAAGAAATTTTTGTCAATTTCAATACATACATAGGATTCTTTGTAAAGAGCTTAACTTATCTACATTCGCGATTTATTTGCCAAAAATCGTAAACAAAAAATGACTTTAGGGAAAAATAACTTTAAATCCTACATAATAAAGTTTAGTTTACGCTAAAACTGTAACTTTTTCAATAGTGCTAGTCACTCTGAAATCAACTTAATTGCCATTAACATAAAGTTGATATTTGTTTAACTTCAAATAATATTAATTTGAAACAAGTTTGAATAAACTTTAAATTAGTATGAGACGGTTAAAAAAATATTCTACAAAATATAAACATACACAAATAAACAATCTGCCGAATTGACAACTTCCACCTTTGTTGAGGTAGGTTGTAAAGAACTGAACCGCAACGAGCGGTGCCTTTGTGTCGCGCGCGATTATATCGCGTGTCGCGCCTGTTTGTAGGAGCATTTACTCAGGACGCACACTTAGCTAGTAGGTAGGTATTATTTTAATCAATTTTGTTATTCACTTTTAAAGGAAACTAGGTTTTATGTTAGTGATGAATAAGTTAAGGTGATAGGTAAGTGTGATTATTACAATCTACACATGGACTCACGCTGTACGAAGTTGAGGTTACTCGTGTGCTTAAAAAAGGATCGGCAGAGTGGATCGGCGGTGATGAGCTATGCTTCCGCTTTCTTCCCACCGCCGAAGCCAGAAGTAAACTGTTTTTTTCTGGAACGAAACAAATAGCTGTAGTTTATTTGCCCATTATTATTACTCAATCACTATAGGCAGAGAGAACCTTGATTTTAAGCCATTTTTACATGTAATTTTCACACACACTTACTACACTTTCACACACACTACTTATTTCTTTATGCCTGTTCGTTACAATTTCTTTGTATTGTGTTATGTGTAGCCTATGTAATCTTCTTTCGTATTACTTTCTAAAACATTAACTTACTGAAATCAAACTGGCATGTTTTCAATATACAAAATTCTTTCTATCTCTAAAACCCGTGGACAGATTTACATAATTCAAACGGGAATATCAGTTTTAAACATAATCCTCTCATTTGACACTAAAATCACGCAAACATTCCTATAAACGAAAAGCCACGTTTTCAAGTTACGTGATTATTCTACCTATAATTTTTCTTCGCATTAAAATTCTCAAAAATTCCTGTCAGATACATACTAATAATAAAAACAAGTTGGAAAGCTAATTAGAACAATACAAAATATTTAAATCGAATTAGAAATTCAAATCTAGTAAGATTTGAATTTCTAATTCGATTTAAATATTTTAGCGTAACTACATATTACCTACTGTTTTACTGAGTACAGTAAAACAGTAGGTAATATTTTGTTACGCTAGTAGTTTATAATAAGTCGATGGTTAATAGTCGGTATCAACTTGTGCCCTGGAGCGCGGATAGGGTCCTATATATGTAACTATCGTACTAAATTCCTATACTATCACTTTTATACTATATAATCATTCACTATTCGCACGCCCGGTGTTCGTTACAGTGCTTAATTGCGTAGGTATTTAGGGTAGGTAGGTAGGGAACAATTAGTTGAAATAGAATATTTTAACCATAAAAATAATGAAATCGAAAAAATCCGATCATATAGTAAAGCAATTAATGGCTCAATTCCTCAAGGAAGTGTCATAGGATGCCTCTTATTTTTACTTTATATTAATGACCTACCTAAGACCATAGAAGGGCCACGTGTCTTATTTGCGGACGATATATCCATATTGGTCTCTTCCCAAAACAATGAAAATATAGGAGAAACTCTCAATTCCATACTTACTAAAACATGCAACTGTATGAACAATCATAACCTCGAGATAAACTACTCCAAAACCAAATTAATAACTTTCCACCCTTACCAAAAAACACCTATAACTTTAGATTTTACTTTCAATGACTCTAAATTAGAAACCATTAACGAATTTACTCTACTAGGACTAGTTATCCATTTATTTCAGGTGTCAAGGCCCATATAAAACACATACAATACAATAAACACACACACACAGACACATAAACTGACAGACATATAAACTAGAAATCACACATACAGAAAACTCACTCAAAAATTTCTAAATTCTCTTAAGCCCTTTCGTGACATAAAAAAGACCACCAATTTACAAACAGCTCTCACCACCTATTATGCTTAGATGATAGAATCCTGGTTAACATTGAGCAAACAGAAAGTTGTAAACCTTTCTTTCAAAAACATAATATTTGAACCCTTCCCTGTATATTTTAGAAACATGCAAATTTGACCGGAAACATCAAGAGTTATATTCAAAACGTGAAGACATTCTGACACGCTATCTATTCAGACAAGTTCTCAACTAAAAATGCACTCTACAAGTCCCTATGTAATGTCCATTAAATTATATAATGAACTACCCGCACTAATAAAAAAAGAAGAGAAAATTAACACATTTTTAAAAAAACTTTGACAATTCTTGCTGAATAAAAGCTACTACTCGGTAAACAAATATCTAAGTGATAGACTTAAGTCAGAACTTAAGAAGAACTTGATACTTTAAATTTTATTTATTTATTACTAGCAGCGCCAACAGACAGACACACTTTCGCATTTATAATATTAGTATGGATTATTACATCTCTTAATATTTATATTTATTGTTTATATTTTATATAGAAGCTATTAGTTTATCTCTAAAAATACCTACATCATTATTACCTATAATATAGTAGTTTGTTATGTAATGTTATAAAATTAACAAATGCTTCCTCTCTCCTAACTCACTTATTTTGCTGTGCCCGACAGGGTCCATATGATCTAACTATAAGTTTACCACCTAAGAATGCCTACATGTGGAATGCAATAAAAGTATTGAGTATTTACTTTAAAATCCCATCACTACCTACTGGAATAACTTTTGTTTAGAATGTCCCATGACAATGCAATCAAAAACAATAGATCATCGAATTTTGTTTACGTAGGTATAAATCTGAATATAAACTTTCTGTTACTTATCCTACATTTTGATGACGCTTGGAACAGCGGGCACTCATTAGGAAAGAACACAAAGAAGATACCTACTTATCCCTTCTGTTAATTTTAAAATTCTATAGAAAAACACCATTGACACTATTTTTCAATACTTACTAACCTTTATAAAATGATAATTACAAAAAATATTACTCACCGATATGCCCGTCTGCCGACAAATATCAATCTCGTCATCCACTCAATCGAAGGGCTATGATACCTTTCAATTTGCGTCGATAAGCATATGCATTCGATAATAAGACAAACTTGTAAAATAATTAAAACACAACCGACTGAACCGACACAAACACGACTCCACCTGACGTAATGAATAAACGTCAAACGAACGATGTCAAATTGTCAATGTCATGAGTGACATTAGCGTGGGTGTGGCTTATTCCTAGTGAGACATGATAATTGGCTGCCAATTATTAGTATGTGCAACCATTGGGCAATATTAGAAACGTTGAAAACTCCACCAATCAAACCAAGAGTACTTTCTTTCTAACACTATACGGCGCGTCGTAGTTATAGATATGTATAGAGTTTACATCGATGTGCTGCCGTCTGTACATACTATGAAAAAATACAGTTCACGATATTGAGAATAGATATCTAGTTGATCTATTAAACACAATCTGTCTCTGGAACTAATCACAGTCACCACTAACCACCGTGAAAAAAAGGTCGATCGCAGTTGTCATTTTAAGTCTAGCAATTAATATCAAACTAGAGTTTAGAATATTATAAAGTATGAATAGTCTAAAATAAACAGTCAATTATTTGCTGAACAGCCGGTCGATTCTGTAAAAATCTCACCGTAAAAACTTAGGTGAAGTGAGTTTGTTTTTGGAAGGAATTGACACTATTGACAGCTCACTCCACGCTCACTTCACTTAAGTTTTCACGGTGAGATTTTTACAGAATCGACTGGCAGGACCAAAAAAATATAAGCAAGTATTAAACTCAGTGATAAAGAAGAGCGCAGTACCGTTTTCAATGAGCGACTCGACGTATTTGCCTCCACACGCAGCGACAAGTCTCCTTACAGCCGCGACAAGTGTCACTTAAAAGTGAGTGATACGTGACAAAACCATTGGTTTGGGGAGCGGAGCACAGTATTTGTAATCCTTCTGCCCTAATCTGAAGGTAAATAAAATTTACGACGATATGAAAATGGTTACGGGCCGTCAGAATCCGGAAAGTATGCCAAACAGTCTTGTTATGTTGTGGAGGTCAGCTAAGCTAAGCTGATTTCCTAAAAGAGCTGTAGCCGTCACATAGCGTCCGCAATTTACCGGCAAATAACGTCACTAAAGCGTTATTTATGAAAGTAGGTTGATGTTAGGTAGGTTCGGACCCAGATAGGCGCTTTACTTTGTGTAATTTATTTCATCACAATTGCTCTCAAAAACGGTGAAGGAAAACGTCGTGAGGAAACCGGCATGTCCTAGAACCAAAAATTCGAAGACATGTGACATCTACCAACCCGCACTAGGCCCGCGTGGTGGATTACCCCAATCCCTCTCACTGAGAGGAGGCCTGTGTCCCAGCAGTGGGAACATTACAGGCTGATTATGTGTTTTCCTAGAAAGCTTTTTTTGACAACGCAAAGTCAAACCCCTATACAGTACCCGGCGATAAATATTGCACATCGACCTTTACCTTTTCTTGTATTTCATACAAGGAATAAAAATAATTATCAAAAGAAGCAAATCATAATTGTTTTAACAGCTCCTAATAGATACCGGACTGTTTGTATTTCGTGCGACAGAGATAACGCTCAACGAAGCCGAAATTAGCCGATTGTCTCTTTCCAAAGGTCGATGTGCAATATTTATCGCCGGGTACTGTACTATCATTTTTATAACAGCTTTAACGGCGGCCGTTATGTGGTTACACCACTCTTCTAGGAAACAGTTCACTTTATACAAAATACTGGTATCCAGCTGCATGGTTAGACAGATCATGTTAATGATTTAAGAGTCTGACTTAAAGACCAATGATGAACGCGTTGACAATTTGTATACAAACGACAAATATTTTTATCACAGTCTTAAAGTAAGTTACGTCGTGCTAAGGCCATTTCACATACAGAGAAGGAATGAGATGGTCACCACGCTGACTCAGTGAGGATCGACGTCTAGGGCTTCCGCGCGATGTTTCCTTTTACCGTCAGTCAGAGGGGTCTAAGAAAATTAACCAACTTAGAAAGATTAAAAAAGTCACATTGGTACTTGCTGGACTCGCAACTTGGGGTGTACTATGCGAATTAGCGGTGCTATTCTGGAAAAATCTCACCGTGAAAACTTAGGTGAAGTGAGCGTGGAGTGAGCTGTCAATAGTGTTAATTCTAAATTACAATAAATTCGATTTTTACAGAATCGACCGGCAGATAAGAAACGGGCCAGCACGATATAGTATGTTTTATCTTTTCAAGTATTTTTAATAATAATTAAATTCCAATTTCTAAAGATTGCATGTTTACGTCAAATACATTGACATTCTATCGATAGACAGATAAGCCAATCAAAAGTATCGATATCGAGAAATTCGTGAGAAATAAAATGTTGAAACGGAAATTAATAGCGTGCGTTGACTGGCTGGCTTGATCATAAGATTGTAGAACTAAATAACTACACGAAAAAAATATATTTGAAAATAGAGTTTTTATTTTATTGATTAAACTGGTTTTAAGCAGTCTGATGCAGTAGCTGGTACACAATCTGAGATAATAAACTAAAATAACTGCAACTAAACTTTACTTGAAAAGTGATTTATTTTGAACTTTTTGATGTTTTTGCAGGGTTTTTAACCAACTTCAAAAAAGGAGGAGATTCTGAATTCGACGACGGAATGTGTTATTTTTTTGAATGTTTGTTACGTGATATCTCCGGCAATTGTAAATCGATTTCAAATATTCTTTTTTTATTGGATAGGGTATGCCTCAGGGGTGGTCCCTTATAAATTTTATTAACCTTGCTTGGGTAGTTTTTGATTTGCTTCAATAATACGTACTTTTGCCACTTAGTTTATATTGATGATGTTATTATAACTTCCTGTCACTGCTATTTACTTAGCAAGTAGAGTTATACGAGTTTGTGTGGGGTAAGTACAACTTAAATGTGAAAAAAAATCTTAAAAAAAAACAACTTCTAAAACTAAAGTTATTTTTCACTTTGTAGTGTCTTATTTGGAATTCGGTTGTTTTTTTGGCAATTTTTTTTATGTCTTTAATTTTTATGAGTCTTCTAGTCTAGAGTACATACATAAACTCACGCCTTCTTCCAATGGGGGTAGGTAGAAACTACAGAACGCCACCTGCTACGATGTCGTGAGTAATATTCACAACTTTGGTTTCCTAAGAAAGCGGTGATCGGTCATAATATAACGGCTGTCCAAATAGAGAGCGGTTTTTGACACCTCAATGTCAAATACTGGTGATAATTAAAGTTACAGATCATGACTGCCTTAACAGAATCGCTCTTTTAGAAAACAGTATCTTTAGTAGGTTAAAAAGAATCACCCCATTGAATAATCGTATAACTAACACAAAAAAGTTTTCAACCTAAGAGGTGAGGTTTTAACAGCAGAGGTAACACTGCAGTTGGTAGGTACAGTGACGTGCCTTACAGGCGTTGTACGGCGGGGTTCCGGAATTGGAATTTTAAGAGGAACTGGGACCACCCCTATGTGCTGATGGTGATCACCGGGGTGGTTTTAGCGAGGTAAAAATCCCACACTCCCCGACCTCCCCCCCGGAGGTCGGCCTTTTGAAGGTTTCCCACCGACAAAAAAAAGGTACAGTCGCACACTCTTTAACCTTGAGCCGTCCTAGCATAGTTAATTCGCATACACGAGCGACACGCTTCGACGACAGAGGCAACTGCGGCCGTCGACAACATGCTGCTCGTGTACCTATAAGTATTTGAGCACCGCATTCACGAGCGACACGTTGTCGTTGTCAGGCGCCGACGCGTGTCGACTGATGCAGTTGCCTTTGTTGTCGACGCCTGTCACTCGAGTGTATGAGCACTGAAACTCCGTATCAGTGCAAAAAGAGGTGAGAGGTTACTGCCCCGTTGGTCTCGTGGGGTTCTTGGTTCGATTTCCAGGTTAGGTTGCTGTTGGTCCTGCGCTTGATCTCTCGTCGTGTCGGATTGCCGTCCCATGGGACTACGAGAGTCAGGGAAGAGAGAGTGCACCTCTGCGCACTTGTGCACTATAATATCTTCCTCGCCGAAGAAGGCCGAAGGCTATTCTCCGCTGAGATTGGTTCCCATGGCCGCAATCCGGTCTGGAGGACTGTTATCAGAATACGAGACTGGCTGGTACTGTTTTTTTACCAATAACGTTAATTGTAGCTATTACTGTATTGAAACAGTCTGTAGTACACTTTAAAGGATTAAACAAATAAACGCAATCTCTATTTATTTACAGCTACGGCTGAGCGCACCCGTTCAGTGATCCGCCAAGAGAGAATAATGACGATAGTTCACTAAATAAAAAAAAAAACGTAACGCAAGGTAGGGCGCCCTCAGGCTCGGTGGAGCGACGATCTTCGCAGGGTGGCTGGTAGCAGCTGGATGATAGTTGCCCAGAATCGAGCTGAATGGCGTGAAATTTGAGAGGCCTATGTCCAGCAGTGGACTGCTGTAGGCTGATAATGATGATGACACAACGTAACAACCATGAGAAGCAAGACAGCGCAGAGTGCTTAGAAAAGTTTTTAAAATTATAAACTGAATGTAGCTCAACAGAGGGGCTTTTTTTTCAGGATGGGAAATCATCAAATGACCCCTCCCGCTCTGAGTGGAGCGGAAGGGAGTGTCAGACTCTTACTGACTAAAACCCACCCGTGTTCCTTCCTTAGCCCTTTCGGACAATCCCGCTGACCCGTTAGGCTTCGGCTCTGACGGGCCCCTTCATTTGATGCTGACATCTCTTTGAGGCGCGCGTGGAACACGTACGCGTCGTCCGGCACGGGCCTGGTCCTGGTCGGAGGGTGAGTTACCCATTACTCTCCGCCCGCAGGCCCGCGCCTACGATAGCTGGGAGTAGTCACGCGACTCCCGACGCCCGGAGCGTCTCCCGCGGCGGCAAGAGAGGGGCTAATAGCTAAATTATAACAGCCGCACGAGTCGATCGGGTTGTGTATTGGTGCCCATTTATCATATGGAGACCCCCCCATGCCGCAGAACGCACGTTAAGCCGCTGCCCAGCTGACATTCGTAGATCTTTGGCAGTCGTTACGGATCTAAAAGTCTGACAATTAGTCTTACCAAGGTGTATCGTGTTACTCAGTAACTGGGTTGTGGAGTATTAGACAGTCGTTCCATGTAAACCACTGGTATTCAGCCGCATCTGCTTGGAAGACTGGAAGCCGACCGCAACATAGGTGGGAAAAGGTAAGGCAGATGAGGTAAGTACATACATAATCACCAGGCTCTAACGATCTGCGGGTTAACACACTCACAGGAATAGTTTTTATTTTGACAGTTCAACAATATTCATCGAGTTATTTACGTTGTTGAGCAGAATGTACCTACCTACACAACTACATTATCGTCATTGAATAACACTAATATTTCAAAAGCAGTTCAACAAGGATGTTCTCTAACCACAATATTACAATAATGAAACATTTAATAAAGGCATGCCCGGTCTGTTATTAGATTTGCCGCCGTAATGCAGCAGAGTGCACCTGTTCTGTTTATTTGTTCGACCACAGTTATCTCTGTCTTAAATGCAATTGCTGTTGGTTTAACCGCGTTTTAGCGTAAATTAGTTTTTGTCAGGTTTCATTGCAGCTGTGTTTTATTTAATAATAATAAAATAATAATGACAACTTAGTATTACACAGCAGACAGAGCCTTCTTCTCATACAGAGAAGTAACGAGCATTGATCACCACGCTTGCTCAAAACGGGTTGGTGATTTTAGACTCATATCCATACTATTATTATAAATTCGAAAGTAACTCTGTCTGTCTGTATGTTACCTTTTCACGCCTAAACCACTGAACGGATTTCGATAAAATTTGGCAGAGAGATAGATTGCATTCCGGAGAAGGACATAGGACAGTTTTATCAACATACCTCGCGGGCAAAGCCGCGGGCGGAAGCTAGTTATCTATACATCCTGGCTTACTTACGATGTTTTCCTTCACCAATATCAGTAATGTCCAAGAAAATACTAAATCAAGCCTTTTCCCAACTATGTTGGGGTCGGCTTCCAATCTTACCGGATGTAGCTGAAATACTAATATTTTACATGAAGCGACTGCCTATCCGACCTCCACAACCCAGCTACTGGGTTATACGATACCCCTCGGTAAGGACTGGTTGTCAGACTTTCGGGCTTCTGACGAACCGTACCGACTGCCAAAGATCCACGAATGAAAGCCGGGACCAACTGCTTAACGTGCTTTCCGAGGCACAGAGAGGTTTTGATATGTAAAGATGGTCACCCATCCACAGACCAACCGCGGCAAGCGTAGCTTAACCTGATCGATCGACCCGTGCGACTGTTATTACTTAGCCAGAAGCCCCCTCAGAAAGTACTAAATATGAATTGAACAAGTCACATTGGTACTTGCCAGACCACTGGACTATCACGAACTATTTTATTTATTGAAACCTAAATAAATAAAGAGGGCTTATCATCAAACCGGTATAGAACGGCGATAAGTCAAAATCCGGCAATCAACCTGCACCGGTACCTATGCGTTTTCCGTAATGACCAGTGTTGATTTTGCCCTAGTAAGCAAATGAAATGGCCAATTTCAGTAGTGAAAAACTTTAAAAATCTAGTCGCAACCTCATCTTAGCGACAACCAATGCCAAAAACTTATAAAAAATGTAGGGAAATTAGGGGCATTTATGACAGATTGAGACCTAAAATACCCCTTTCTGGTGACTAGTCAGTTTCCTCTAACGCAAAGTTGATTTCGTATACACCTCAACGACGCGCTTAATATTGTTATGGAAAATTCTGAGGGGGACGGCGCGAACGCAGTCCCCACTACCAAAAATAACGCATCCGAGTTATCCACATTAGGGATAATCGCAGGGGTCAACCCAACCGCAGTGCAATGGGAAAGCCTCGCCCTGGGGGAACCGCCTTTTTGATCACGGTATCCCCTATGCCAGGTAAGTATGACTATTTCACAAAATCGCGCGAGGGTCATTCAACAGCGGAGAGTCTTAACACCGCGATTCAGTAACATGACGTAATTGTACAGCGCCATCTAGTTTAAAGATTGGAACTATATCGCGCGGTATGTACGCGTCTACTTGGCCGTACACTTACTTAGATTGCACTGAGTACAATGTAAACAAGTCAATATATCAAGTACCTTTGACAATACTACCGATTAAGTACTGCACTTAGTAAGAAATATTAGTAAGATGAATTGAGAACGATCAGTAACAAGCTAATGACGGATCATACCAAAGGGAATTAAGAAATCTTCTACAGTCTAATGTACTGCTCTTATAATTACAGGATCATTTCAAACTAAATATAATTAACAGGCATAAAGGATTTATTTTAAAGCGTTCTTGCGTAAAAGCTTAGTATAAAATGCACTGCTAATGGAGACAAACATGGGTTTCTCAAACAAACAATGAACGATTAGTATAATTTACAGACCGTTATTGGTTAAAAGTAAGTCTTGTATCTTTACCAATATTGAAGCAAAGACCTAATAGCTTTGCATAGTAGGCCCTCCCATATGGAAGTAGCTACCGCAGGTAAAATTAGCTTACGAATCTATTTATATGCCGAGTTTGGCAATAAAAAATGCTACCATTAGTAAGCTAAACGATTCGTTTTCAACCGACTTCAAAAAAAGGAGGAGGTTCTCAATTCGGTTGAATATTTTTTTTATGTTTGTTACCTCAGAACTCTGTTATTATGAGCTGATTTACAAAATTCTTTATTAACTTTGTTTTGGCAGTTTTTGAGTTAGCTTCAATAATACGATTTTTTCCACTTAGTTTATATTGATGATGTTTTAATAACTTCCTGTCACTGATATTTACATAGCAAGTAGTGTTATATGAATTTGTGTGGGGTAGGTACAATGAAAAAGTGAAAAAACTTTTTAGGTACAAAAAAAACAACCGATTTTCAAAAAAACACTACGACGTGAAAAATAACTTTAATTTCGGAAGTCGGTGTCAAAAAACGAAAATCCGGAACCAACGACACCCTAAATTACAATTATTTTTCACTTATTATTCCTAAATTAAAATTATTTTTCACTTATTATTGTCTTTTTTGGAAGTCGGTTGTTTTTTTTTTGTTTATAGGAACCGAGCATTATAAACCCACGTCTTCTTCCCACGGGGGTAGACAGAAACTACAGATCACCACCTTCTACGTTCTTAACATACTCATGTTGCTTACATTTGGGCAAACACGCACGCAATTACTACGCACTTTATCAAAAAACAACATTTCGCCCGTTATTTTAAAGTCCCATCTAATAGGGAGCGAGCCTATTGCCAACAGCCGGGCACAAATCCAGGCTCCGGGTTGCTACTGAGAAATTCCAGGTGGAAAAACCCAATAAGACTTTGCCCGACTCGAAAATCGATCCCAGGACTGCAAGACATAACAGGCACTTACAGTGCGTGCCACGTAAGAAGAGACTTGACACACCACGTGGTCTGACATGCGCAGAACACCATTTTAGGTATCTTTAGCGGTATGAGGTCTGAGTGCGGGACGGGACCGGACGTCATAGGGGCGGCAGAAAGAGGCGGGGGAGGCGGGGTCAAGTCTCTTCTTACGTGGCACGCACTGTACAATTACTTGTGAAAATTATTTCATCACCGCAATGGTGATGAAATAATAACTGAACAGACAGCTGTACTGCTGGAGAGTTTGTTGCGCCACTTCTTCTTTCCAGCACTAGGAAGTGGTGAAGGGCGGGCGTTTTACGGGTTACTATCTTATGAAATTTTCACGTTGAAAAAGTGCTGATTCTCAGCCAAGTTTGAATATTACTTTTGATTTTGATTTGATTTTTCGAGAGATGAGACGTCTCGGCAACCAGACCCGTTCCCGAGACGTCTCGTCTCTCGAAAAATCAAAGTTCTCGGGAACCAAACCCCTATTTCCAGTAAGCACACACACACGTGTGTAGTTCAAAACTTCGTATTTAAGTGATATTGTTGCCTGACGAGCAAATATAATTAATATAGTAACATAATAGTGTAGGGACGGATTAGAGTTCCCTTGACGACGAATTATGAGTGTGAAGTGTTAATTGCTAATCACCACTTCCATTTGAGTGACATTTTAAACTAATTAAGAGTTAATTGTTTAACTATTTGATTATGTTTACTGACACGTGAGGTCAGTGATATTATTAAAACTGCCAAGGATGGCAATATATCTTTTCACCGTTCTTACTTTGCGGACTTCGAAAGGAGAGAAGAGATGATTTGACAACCATTCTATTTTCTACTGACCTACGGAAATTATAAGTATAATTAAGTTTTAGTCCGCAGCTTTTGGGAGCGGTGGTGATCCACTTCATTGAATCCAATAGTGTTAATGTAGGCAACTTAGGTAAGCATTTGAATGTTTTGCGATACCTAAGATATTTTACTTTGACTGGGCTGAAATTGGCCGGAATGTGTATAGGTTTTTTTTTTATTATTTGAAATGGGTTTGCTCTTGACTCTAATCTAGGTCAGAGATGACAGAGACAAAGTCTACGATGAAGTGAGCTCACCCAGAAAAAGCCTGTTCACTCTTACTTTGAAGAGATTCGGGTTGTATGCACTCGGAAACACGAACGCAGGTAGAGAGTTCCACTCTTTTGCTATGCGCATTATAAAGGACATTTGAAAACGCATGTATGGTATATAGGTATGTTCAGTCAAGGAATAAATATGTTAAGCACGAGAGCAGTGCTGGTCCAGTGGTAACGGTCGTGACATACGAGTTGCAGGTCGTAGATTCGAACCCTGACAGGCGCTTAACATTATGTAAATTATTTTAGCACCACTGCTCTCAAAAACTGTAAAGGAAAACATCGTGAGGAAACCGGCATCTTCGAGAATCAAAATTTCGAACACACTTGACATCTACCAATCAGTGCAAACATTAAGTACAGGCTCATTATGCTAATTCTATTTTTAAATGATTTACGAAAATGATAAGCAAAATTAAGTTTTAGTCTAAGACAAGACGTAAACTTATTTTGAAACGTCGGACATTCTTTAAGAACAGCGAAATCGCCCCAGCGTTTCTGTGTTTGAAAGTTTAAACTGAAAGAAAGTTTGTTACAAAAAACAAAAAAAAAACAACCGACTTCCAAAAACACATACATAAGTGAAAAATTACTTTTCTTTTGTTTTTTGCCATCGACTTCCGAAATTAAAGTTATTTTTCACTTATTATGTGTTTTATTATATTTTATTTGGGAAAATAAACGTTTTCGGAATCGGTTGTTTTTTTTTGTAATAAACTTTTTATTTTTCACTTTTTAGTTGTGCTATCTAGGTTAATTCGTATACTTTTACTTGGTAAGTAAATAACAGTGACAGGAAGTTATTATCACATCATCAAACTCAAACTCAAAGCATTTATTTCAATTAAACCATTTACAGGCACTTTTGAATTGTCAAAAAAGTCGGTCAGTCAGAAAATATGAAGCTAGTTGCCCATTCCAAAGAGTAGGTACCTATGCAGAAGAACGGGCAAGAAACTCCATGGACACTCTTATAAATTATATTTTTAAATAAATATTAGTTACATCATTAATTTGAATTTATAATTATATGTGAGAACGACGTAAAAAAGACGTACGCGTTAAAAGCGTCCAGAGTACAGCAAATAGTAAGAAAACAACAATTCAAAATTAAAATAATTAAAAATAAGCCGAGGCAGCTAAGTGATGAACAGCCCCAACTGACGGCGCCCGTTCACGATCATGACGTATAGATCAGCACCATTCAGCTCAACCATTTTGAGTGGAGCTAAATAATCCAACACACACGCCACCGTCAGCGAGACATGTGTGAGCATGACCAAGTGAAAAAAATTGGTAATATATAGGTAATATTCAAGCTAACTCAAAAACCACTCATCAGAACTTGACCAATATGGGACCACTCTATAAGTTTGAAACAAAAGAAGAATTTTTCAAATCGATTCTCAAAAAAAAAAAATACATCCGAATTGAGAACCTCTTTTTTTGAAGTCAATACAATTTACACCCCAAGAAACACAACCACTTGTGTTATATTTTGGAATAATTTTCCTCACCCTAATTGGGTTCAAACTTAAGTGAGTCTATTGATAAATGAGTTAATTGTTAAAGGAACAGCTGCGTCTTATTAATTGATTTCTTCAATAATTTAAATAATGGATTTGTAATTTTTGATTTAAATGAAATTGTTTATTCTTTAAATAGGATATCGAAATCACTTCTCACGAAAAAATAAGCTAGATGACTTCGACATTCTCTATGCCTGAAATGGTCTTTTGAGGAAAGAACCACATAGATTTGAGTGGACCTGTCCAGTAGAATTTTTCAGTAATCGTCTAGCTCAACTCGGAACTTGAGGAGCTCAACTTAAACTCAAAAACTCGAATCGTATTTAATAAATTCCTTAATTATTAAACAAATAAATGATTGCACTATCTAATTCCCATGGTCCTCTCACACCTATAGTTTTTAATTTGGAAAGAATATTATCAAAAACTCAAGTCAAAATGGCAATTTCGCAAAGTCGAATGATTGGTTAGTGCATTTTATTATTACACCTAGTACTAACTACAGTTTTGATGATCATCACATCACCTATTTATGGTACTTATACGTACGGCTGAACACCCTCATCGTCGGGATCAAACGTTTCCAGATTCACGAGTTTAAGTAACGGATTAATTAGGTATATTGATTGATTTCATCGCGTTGTGTTCATGGGTTTCCAATTTATCCAAATTATATTTAATTACAGCAGGCAGGGACATTTACGCGCAAACTGTGAGTATGAATTAAACACATGATTCTAGATCCCCTAGTGTTGAAATTTTAGGTCGGTTATCACAAAAAAAATCTGCTGTTTCATAGAAAAGTGCAACACCTAGCTACGCGGTCAAAATTTATGGAAGAGCATATTTTTTTTATATAATCGACGAAAAATTTTAACGCTTGAAAATGGTTCAAAATCATGTAATGAATCCATGGTAACAGGTTACGCATCGATGTTCCTGCCACCCTGTATGATGATTACTCAGCTCTTCCAAACCGACGCACTTTAAATAAAATATCCAAAGTCGACTTATTAAAATAATCGCATAAAATACTAACAATCCCATTAACATTTCAAAAGTTCACATCCTTCCAGGAAACCAAAATACAAAATAGCAAAGTACTCAAAAAGGACTTACCTGCCATAAATCTTTAATAAGTTCCGATTTATTGGTTTCAGAAGTTAAAGGGCACTCGATGAAAAATGTTTAATCACTCGACTGGTAAACTTACGATGAAGTTTTGCGGAGCGCGTCGCGAGACGTGGGTCGTGGTCGCCCGCCCGAACGCAACTGAATCCTGGCTGGTATACACCGCGTACTGGCTGGCAAGGACAGGTGTTTCGATGTCATTATTACTGAAAAATATAGCGGTCTATGGTTTTCTAATACTGTGATTGCGTTGTTGCGGTTGCTTTTTAAATTTTGGTTTGATTAGAAAAGAAGTAGTGTTAAATGGATCCACCATTTAACACCATTTCTCTTCTAGATACTTTTACTTTATCAATCAGGTTTGCTTTAGGTTGTGTAAAAACTATAATTATTTTTATTTACAAATATGTACCTGTTTAATTCAATTGTTTGTCTGATTAATTTATTTATTTAGGGACAATAAACAGTAGCGTACCTAATTATAAGTAAACATAGGTTATAACTTCAAATTCAAATAGTTTTTTAGCCAAACTAGTATAAAAATATATTTAAATTAAGAATTTACACATTCGAAATCTCTAGATTGCTTTGCTCTTTAGCATAGGCCTCCCCCAGGCTTTTCCATACCTCACGATCGTGAGTTTTTCTCTTCCATGGGTCCCGCAGTAGTTTTCAGGTCGTCTTTCCATCTTTGAAATGGTCTTCCTCTTTTCCTCTTTCCTTCTCTGGGATACCATTCCGTCACATCTCTGGCCCATCTTTCGTTTTTGCCTCTAATGACATGACCTGCCCACTTCCACTTTAGTTTTTTAATTGAATGCTCACGTCTGCTACGTTTGTTTTCCTTCTTATAACACTTAGATTTACATTGTCTTTTTAATTTTTTTATTTAGCATGTTCCTTTCTTTAGTTAGGGGCACGTTTGGCAACCGTAGGTCATACTAGGAAGAATGCAGGAATTAAATATGTGACTTTTTAGTTTGAGTGGTACTGATGGGTTTTTTGTAATTTCATTTATTTATTTTGCGACCAGCCGGTCGATTCTGTAAAAATCTCACCGTGAAAACTTAGGTGAAGTGAGTTTGTTTTTGCTAGGAATTGACACTATTGACAGCTTACTCCATGCTCACTTCACCTAATTTTTCACGGTAAGATTTTTACAGAATAGCACCACAGTATCTTTCTTTCTTTCTTTTTTCGTTGTTCCGGGTCTGGCTATTTGTGTATGTGAATTTAAATGTTTGTAAACGCACTCACGATACAGGAGTAATTCCTAGTGTGGGGCAACGTTTTTTATAAAAATAATAATAAATAAATCTTTTCCACGATGTGGTGTGGTTATCCTGTTTTTTATTTCTTTTAATGTGAGCTGTGCGGGGCAATTCAATTATAGCATTATTGACTTTGATGGGAGTTTGTGGTTCGTCATCAGTTTGGTTATCGAGATAGTCATCTGTAGTCCCACTTTCCGTTAGTAGTTGCTTTAACATTACTTGCAAGTTATTTGGGTTGTCTGTTATGATTATGAGATCGTCCGCGAATCTCAGATGATTGAAAGTTGCTCCATTTATTTTTATACCGTACTCAGTCCAATCCAGGTTTCTAAAAATTTGCTCTAAGGTGGCAGAAAAAGGTTTAGCGACAATGGGTCTCCCCGTCTCACGCCTTTCTTTATATCAATTTTGTCTCCCAGCCTTTCAGTTCAAATTTTTGCTGTCATATTCTTGTAAATGTTTCTTATAAGTTGAATGTAGGTTATAACTTAATAATATAAATACATTTCTTAAATTTAATATCTTCATTATTCAGTTTAAGAACTTGTAGTTTGTATTAGAAAATAAAGCAAGGTAATATCCATTAAATATATCTTAACTTATTAAATCTAATTTAATAGGTAATACGGGCTGGTGTCCGCAACTCCACGTCAATACGCATATTTTGCGTACGATTAAATCTAATGCCAACTTCATAACAAACATTACTATAATACTTATGAAAAAACAGTCCATCAACAACTAATCTTTGAAATAGTCAAACAAACCCTCACTTGCTAGTCTTGCTACGGCGTAGCAAATTAGGCGTCTACGACACCGCTACGAAGCTACGCCGTCTACGAGCGCCGTAGTAACAGGTAAGCACAAAACATTGATATTATTCATTACCACATTTTATCAACTATTATCCTTTAGTACATTGTAAAGGTACGTTTTGTAACATATTTGTGACCATACGAACGATAACGGTCTCAAGTCTCTTACGATTGAGCTCGAGCGTTTGCGGATCATTGTCGAATATCGAAGAATTTTAAAGAGATAAAAGCTTTATGTACATATAAATACACAGTTATACAATTTGTGGTTACAGTATCTTTATTACACTAAATAAATATACGCGATTCAGCGTCAGCGACCAACTGGAATCGAGTATAACCGATTCAGCGTCAGCGACCGACTGGAATCGAGTATACCCGATTCAGCGTCAGCAACCGACTGGAATCGAGTATAGCCGATTCAGCGACACCGACCGACTGGAATCAAGTATAGCCGATTCAGCGTCACCGACCGACTGGAATCGAGAATAGCCGATTCAGCGTCACCGACCAACTGGAATCGAGTATAGCCGATTCAGCGTCACCGACCGACTGGAATCGAGAATAGCCGATTCAGCGTCACCGACCAACTGGAATCGAGTATAGCCGATTCAGCGTCACCGACCGACTGGAATCGAGAATAGCCGATTCAGCGTCACCGACCAACTGGAATCGAGTATAGCCGATTCAGCGTCACCGACCCTAAAGAAGTGCGCCTAAAGAAGTCTTCATTTCAAAAAACTCTGCAGCGGTAACACCGTAATTTCAGCAATTTCAGCTGTGTGACGCTTCACAACGTTTGGCGATTTGCAATCTATTTGACTATGAGCTATCATAATATTGATTCACCGTAATATATATATATTTTTACCGATGTTTATTCAGATGTAGAAACGGATTTTCGTTTAGAAACCGCTTTTTTTCATTGTTTGAAGAAGGAGGAAAACCTAAGTGTTCAATTATTTTACTTCAAGTCCGTGAATGCTGTGACATAGGCAATGGTATTGCAGTAGCTCATCTCGTAATTATTATTGAAATTGAAGTGTAAGTTTAAAGTATAAATTTCTTTAATAAGCATTTTTACTGTACTGAGAGCAGTGGTGGCCCAGTGGTGACGGCAGCGGCTTAGGAATTGTAGGTCGTAGGTTCGAACCGAGGCAGAGACTTTACTTTGTGCAAATTATTTCATCACCACTGCTCTCAAAACGGTGAAGGAAAACATCGTGAGGAAACCGGCATGTCCTAGAACCAAAAAATCGGAGACATGTGACGTTTACCAACCCGCACTGGGCCCGCGTGGTGGTTTACGGCCCACACCCTCTCACAGAGAGGAGGCCTGAGTCCCAGCAGAGGAAACATTATAGGCTGGTTACGTATATTATGTAAACCCTATCACTTTATGGTAAATCTGTTTGATGATCGCTCGTAAAGGAATGACGATGGAAAAGATTGATTCCCGTAATATTATAGGAAAATCAGCGAGCGGAAAAATTTGAAAGATGTGCACTTTTCGTGTGACACACGGCTATTCTAGATTGGTTGCTTTTTACGCGCGTCTACGTATTTATACAAAAACACTTCATACACAAAATTCTTAAAAAATAAGCTGAAGGTAATAATAATACCTTTTTAATCAATCTTTATTTTTATTTCTGTTTCCTTTGTATGATACATAAATAATAATATATAATACACACATACTTACCCCCTTACTAATAAACGTTGTATATCGTCTGTATAGTTACACAACGCTTTGTCTTCTTCTTTCAAAAGTCAAATGACTGACGACTGAAAGAGAGAAATCAGTGTGTAATTATTCATCTGATATAATACGTTTATTAGTAAGAGCATTAATCTATACTTAAAATAAAATAAAGCTGGAGAGTTTGTTTGTTTGGAACTACTAGCTGGATTCGAAAAATTATAATTATTATTGCATTTAATAGCCCAATTCTTGAAGAAGGTCATAGGTTTTTTAACATCACGCTACAAATCTGTGGAGTTGAGCAAAAAGTCACGACGCTAAGCTAAGTAAAAGCGCGGGCGGGCGGTGCGACGCAGAGCGGTGGGTCGGGGGCGTTTTATAAGAAATAAGCTGTTATTTTAGTACATTGGGTATCTTACGACTTCCTCGGAAACAAAGTCGCAGAAGCTAGTAAATAAATAAGATTGCGTGTAAAATGCAGCCTTTTTTGTTTGTACAGACGCCAGCACATCAAGCTATTACAATCTGTCAAATTTCTTTAATAGATTTTCAACTTTATCGCTAAAGCAAAGTTGATTGGGAAAATTTTACAGTTTCGGGTAGCTTGACGTGCTGGCGTCTGTACATTTAAAATTACTTAGGTTAAAAAAAAACCGTATAGTATTTGTTGGATATGAGGATTGTCTGTGGTCGATCCCCGCTCTCTGGTTCGGTGTGCTTTTTGTGTCAGCAATATAATAAACCTATATTAATTAATTATAGTGTTTAATTTCAAGATATAACAATTGGCGACGAGAATTAAGGACCTGAGCGGCAAATAAATAAGAAGCTTCAACAAAAGAAGACGAGAACAAACATAAATACGAAATACGTACAACAGACACGCGAGGCAGTGACACGAATTCCTAACCCTAAAGTAAAGTTCGCCATATTGGTTACAAAAGTAATTGTAATAAAGAATTTTAAAGTATTTTAAATTGTCTCGATATTTAAGAAGATGTTAACTAAAATACATAATGCCAAGTTCATCAGAATATTCGGATGCAGAAGATGAATTAGAATTCACCAAAAGAACCTGGATCTATGCGCTAAAAAAAGACGAACTAATAAAGAAACTGACAAGCCTTAGTATTGTATTTGAAGAAAAAGCTACGGTAGATGAGTTGCGGAAATTATTGTCAAATTACTGCAAAGAAAATATAAAAATACGGCAGGAAAGAAGAAAACCCACTTTTAAAATGTCTTCAAATTACAACATACAACAATTCAACGGAGAAAATTGGGAATGTTTTGAACAACAGTTACAGTGCTTGATACAGTTAAATGACGTCAAAGAAGAAAAAAAAGTATCATTATTACTAACAAAGATAACGCCACAGGTGTTAGAAATATTGAATTGTTTATGTATACCGAAGAAAGCTATTGCATGCAGCTATACTGAATTGTGTGAAAAATTACGGGAAAAGTATATACCAAAAAACCTATCAGCTATAGAAAGAGCAACATTCCGAAACAGAAATCAGCTACCAACCGAAACAATTGAGGAATATGTCCTGGAACTGAGAAAACAGGGACGGAAGTGTGATTTTAAAGATTTTTTAGATGATCAAATTAAGGAGAAGTTAATTGATGGAGTTTATTCTAAGTTATTGAAATTTGAACTACTTAAAAGCTGTACTACGGAAATGAGTTTGGAAGATACTATTGTTGTAGCAAGAAAGGTGGAAGGTGCATTGCAGCAAACAAAACATAAAGAGAATTCAGTGACCGAGATGTTCTATTTACAACAAGGACAAAAAGTAAATGCAGAAAGAAATAATAGATATAAAAATAAAATACAAAAAGTGAACAAATCAGTACCAATTTCAAGTGAAAACAAGTGTTATTGCTGTGGTGCAAGTAACCATATTAAAAAGGAGTGTAGACTTATAAATAAGTTCTGCTCAGAATGTGGACAGCGAGGGCACATTTATAAAATGTGCTCAAGGAATAAAAAGTCTCAAAAGGTTTACTCTGTCTCAGAAGAAAAAAAAACAGCTGACGAGCCGGAAGTTGAAGTAGAAACTTCAGCAGCACAGATGTTTAATGAATATGAAATGTACTCCATCAATGTAAGTAAAGTGCCACCACTGTATATTACATTGAATATTGAAGGGAAAACTTTAGATTTTCAGTTGGATACAGGGTCCGATGTAACGGTCATTCCACATTCAGATAAACAATTTTTTTTCCCATACAAGCAGATTTATAAATGTAAAGTGAGATTTAAGAATTTTGACCAAACTATTTCTGAACCAGTAGGAATAATGAAAGACTTAAAGGTGATATACAAAAATAAAAATAAAACATTAAATGTATTTGTAGGAAATGATAAAATACCACGAATTTTAGGTAGGGATTGGTTAAAGGAACTTGATTTGTGGCCACCCAACTTTGAAATGAAAAATATCAATTTAAATAAACAAATTAATGAAAATTCTATTACAGAAGCAGAACAATATGTAAAGGAAAGGTTCAAAGAAGTATTCAGTCCTGGCTGGGGTAATTTTAAAGGTGATGCCATCCAACTAAAATTAAAACCAGAAGCAAAACCAAAATGTCATCCAGTAAGGCGAGTTCCATTGGCTTTAAAAGAGAAGGTAAAACTTGAAATTTCACGTTTAATTGATAATAGAAGAATAGTCCCAGTAGAATATAGTGAGTGGGGAACGCCAGTAGTTCCTATCTTAAAGCCAGATGGATCCGTTCGTCTTTGTGGTGATTATAAAATTAGCATAAATCCTTATTTAGAAGTGGATCATTTTCCATTGCCACACATCGAAGAAATCTTTGATACTTTGAAAAAGGGCTATTACTTCTGTGAACTGGACCTCAAGGAGGCTTATTTGCAAGCGCCATTAGAACCAAAGTCACAAGAACTAACCACTATTGTAACAGAAGTAGGTACATACAAGTATCAGTATTTACCATATGGGGTCAGTACGGGACCAGGGTCATTCCAGCGTTTAATGTATAATAAGCTCAGAGAAATAACAAACACCATTGTGTTCATTGATAATATTTATATTTGTGGAGAGACAGTCAATGATACTTTAAAAACATTGTGCAAAGTATTAACAAAATTACAAGAGTGTGAATTTAAATTAAAGATTGAGAAGTGTAAATTATTTGAGACTAGTATCAATGTCTTTGGATTTAAAATTACAAAAAATGAGATTAGTGTCATTCAAAAAAATATTGAACCAATACTTAATGCAGAAGCACCTAAAACCATAACTATGTTAAAATCATTTTTAGGGAAAGTAACATATTATTCACGATTCTTAAAAGACATGGCTCATATAGTAGCGCCCTTACATGAATGTACAAAAAATAAGAATATTCTATGGACAAAAGAATGTAACGATTCATTTAATTTAATAAAACAAAAGCTGGCATCGGTAGGGAATTTGAGACATTATAATCCTCAATTACCATTAATATTGACATGTGATGCATCACAAGTAGCATTAGGTGCGGTATTATCCAATAGGGATGAAAATGGAATAGTGAGACCGATTGCCTATGCAAGTAGAAAATTAAATACAACTGAGTTAAAATATTCAACAATTGACAAGGAAGCCATGTCCATTATTTTTGGTGTGACCAAATTTTATAACTATACATACGGTCGAACTTTCGAGTTAGAAACGGATAATGCGGCTCTTGTTAGAATATTTGGTCCCACCAAAGGAATACCAAAAATGGCAGCAAAACGGCTACAACACTATGCCATTTTCTTATCTGCTTTTCAATATAAAATAAAGCACATTAAAACCAATGTAAATCCAGCTGATTACTTGTCACGCACATACACAGATAATAAAGAGCAAAATATAAATATACATAGTATATGTGTAGAAGCAAACCTAGGTAACATGTTACATATAAATAATTCAGAAATTGAGATGTTAGAATGGAGAGAAATACAAAAAGAAACAATTAAAGATACAACATTAACAACAATAATAAGATATACCTTAGATGGATGGCCAGATAAAAAAAGTTTAAATAAGGAAATGATAATATACTATAATAAGAAAATAGAATTAAGTGTCGATAGAAATTGTTTATTTTGGGGTTATAGGATAATAATACCAAACAATTTAAGGGAAGCAATGTTGGCAGAATTGCATAAAAGTCATTTTGGCACTGTGAAAATGAAACAAATAGCAAGGTCATATTTTTGGTGGCCAGGATTAGATAAAGAAATAGAAAATATTACTAACAACTGTATAACATGTATGAAAAATTATAAAAATCCGCAGAAGAGTATGAAACCGTGGCCAGCACCACCATCGGTTTGGTACCGTATTCATGCGGATTTCTTAGGACCGTTTTATAACAAAATGTATCTAGTAGTCATTGACAGTTATTCAAAGTGGCCTGAAATTTATGAAATGAGCAACATTACAGCAAGTAAAACAATAGAAGTATTTAAAAACATCTTTTCTAGATATGGATATCCGGTTCACTTGGTAACTGACAATGGACCAACATTTGTAAGTACAGAATTTAATGACTATTGTAAAAGGATAAATGTGAAACACACTTATTCACCACCATATCATCCAGCAACCAATGGAGCAGCAGAACGGTTAGTTGCGACTTTTAAGACTCATGTTACTAAAATCAAAGAAAGTGGAAACAGTATAGCATCTGCAATAAATTTGTTTCTTTTCGATTATAGAAACATACCACATAGTTTGACAGGAGTAACACCGGCCAAGCTTATGTTTGGCAGAGAACTTAGGAATAGATTTACATTGTTGAGACCACCAGCCATGGCAGATAAATCATACGATATGTTACAGAAACAAGTAAAAAGTAAAACAAAAAACAGAAAAACAGAGTTTGTAATTGGAGAAAAAGTTATGGTAAAAGATTATAGGAAAGGGTACAAACCATGGATTCAAGGTATTGTGATAGAAGAGTCAGTCCCAAATGTAACATATATTGTGGATGTGAATGGTGTTAGGTGGAAAAGACATGTAAACCAATTGGTAAGATGTGGTGACAATGTAGAAATAGAATAGAAAAATAATAATAATAATATTGTTTCAGTTCGTAGGACTACCCAAAGGGTTGTATGCATAGCATGATGCCAAGAACTATAGAAACAATATTTATATTAAATCTAGTACTCTTATTGGTACTTCTGCTTAAAACTAAGTTCTTTAAAACATATTCTTTGTTTTCCATTTGTAAGGGGAGAGAACCTGTACCTCGCATCTATGTCAGGTGTGTTAAGTATGTTCGGGTTTAATTAAATTGAGATTCAATTTAAGTTCATATTTAGTTTTAAGTATAAAAATAAGTTTTTGGTTTTTTTATGTCGTGGAGAGTGTTGGATATGAGGATTGTCTGTGGTCGATCCCCGCTCTCTGGTTCGGTGTGCTTTTTGTGTCAGCAATATAATAAACCTATATTAATTAATTATAGTGTTTAATTTCAAGATATAACAGTATTCTTCAGAATATTCTGCTACCATCGCTAGATACCTTTGTATAGGTATCTCTGTCACTAGCTACCCTGTGGCATCCAGTTCGAGGCACTTAATTGAACTAGTTAGCTCAATTAATTGACTATAGTGCATGGTTTTGGCGTCTCAATAGTTCTTATGTCAAAGTTCAAATTAAGGATGCACCATCTGCTCGTACTTCCTCCGTTTTAGTCTACTAATTAGATATTATAAAGGCTACTTTATTTAGTGGATAACTATGCATGAACTGAAAAAAAAAGTGTTTTTTGCATAGGCAAAAAACTTTTTTCTTTCAGTGAACAGTAACATGTGTGTGTGTGTTTAATTTATAGAAACACTAGCTTCCACCCGCGGCTTCACCTACGAGGTATGTCGATAAAAACTATGCTACGTCCTTTCCTGGGATGCAATCTATCTCTCTGCCAAATTTTATCGAAATCCGTTCAGTGGTTTAGGCGTGAAAAGGTAACATACAGACAGACAGACAGAGTTACTTTCGAATTTATAATATTAGTATGGATGTTTGTGGAAGCTTAGGTTGCGAGGTAGATAAAATTAATAAACAATGGTCCACAGTAGCCCTGGACCAGGGGACCCTACAGGGTTCTGAAAATTGTACTTATCCAAATATAATCGCAGAACAAACTTGTCGTTGGCAAAAGACTTAGTTTTCTTTCTTTCTAGTTTTCACTGATTTGTGAAATACGTAGTCCTTATTTTTATAATGCTTTAAACTCCTAGCACGGTGTATGAACACAGTGTGGAGCGACCGATGGCTACGTCACCACAGAGTACTAATCGAAGTGCGATAAATCACGTCCAGCCGTCAGGAGGCGCCGGCGATCATGTTACAACTATCACTTACTACTATGATAGGGTTTTACGGGTTAACAGAGTAACTATAATAAAAGTGCGCAGTGCTGCACATCACTACCCTATTTCATGTGAAGCAAATAAGTATCAACTTTATTTCAATGATAATTAAGTTGATTTCAGAGTGACTAGCACTATTGAAAAAGTTATAAAAATGTCTGAAATTGTAGCGTAAACTGAACCATAATGTGTAGGAATTAAAGTTATTTTTCCATTAATTTATATTTGTTTACATTTTTGGCAAATAAATCGCGAACGCAGATTACAAAGGCCCTGAATCGCCCCTGATCGCCCAATTGGTTTCGCGGTTGCAAGCGGACTGCTGAGCCCCACGCTCAGCAGTCCTGGGTCCGATTCCCGTGTCGAGCAAAGTATTATCAATTTTTCTATTGGGAACTTCTTAGTAACAGACCAGAGTTTGGAGTTGACGGTGTGATACACCCGTGGTTTGGAAAGCACGTTAAGCTATTGGCCCAGCGCCTAATCTTTCTCCAGTCGCGACGGATTACCGTTCCATCGGACTATGAGAGTGAGGGAAGAGAGAGTGCACATCGGTGTCTGCGCACACACTTGTGCACTATAAGTGTCTAAACACACTATGCCGAAGTTACGCGACCGAAGTTGGGCATGATTACGCCTGCCATTGCTATTTGAATTACTGACGACACATTATGCCGAAATTACGTTGCGTTAAATAGCATTGCAGGCGTAATAATGTCGAACTACGGTCGCGTAACTTCGGCATAGTGTGTTTAGAAACTTATATGTACCGCGTCGACGACGGTTGGTCTCCGCCGAGATTGGTCGCCATGGCCGAAATTCGGTCTGAATACAATTATTTTCAATGTAGGTACTCGTACCATTGAAAATAATTGTACCTCTTGAGGTTTCGCAAAAAATTGAAGAACAAAAAAGGCCGTCTGTTGCGTATACGCTACGGACAGTGCGTGCCTGGGTTCGAACCCACGACCCTGGACACTGGGCCATCACTGCTCAACTTTAGTTCTCTATTAATCGTAAAAGGTATTTAGGTATGCAAAGCGTCTCACTTACCAATAATTTTGCTTTATAAGCAAGACGAATTTAATTACAACAATATATTATAACCCTTTACGGGCCGGTGGTTTTTGCTACAAAAGGAATATTAAAATGGCTGCCAAAGCTTTAATATTCCTCTGTTATTTTATTTTACCGAAAGCCTATTGGGTATGGTTCACCAATATTTGATAAGGAAAACGTGCTTTTTCAGTTAAAAAGTAGGTACTCATACTTAGCTGATTTTTTCATCATTTGGATTAAAGGTTTACCTACTGGACTGCATTTTAATTATTTCTGCTTGTGAATCGCGGCTGCAGTTTCCTGCCACATATATAAACAAATAAATAAAATTGAAGTGTCTGTTTTTTCCGACTAATCCTCCAAAACGGCTGGACCAATTTTGAGAGGACTTTCAGTTTCAGTGTTATAAGGAGTAACTTAGACTACTTTTATTTTAGAAAAAGAAAAAACGAATTAGGGTTCCGCGCAAATAAATTAAAACCCATGACATCCAATATATGCCTTTCCACGCCTAAACGACTGAACGGATTTCGATAAAATTTGACAAGGAGATAGATGGCATTTTGGTGAAGGACATAGGCAATTTTTTGCCCGGTAGCACACTCCCGTGGCATAATTTTGAACAAAAACGCGGGCGAAACCGCGGGCAGAAGCTAGTCATTTCATAAAGGTATTATAGGTACACATTGATTATGACATCTACCAACTCGTATTGAGTTCACTTGGTGGATTGCGACCCACACCCTCTTACAGAGAGGAGGCCTGTGTCCCAGCAGTGGGAAGGTGCCAGGCTGATGATGATGATGATGATACACTATAGATACGGTCTACCTAACTGGATGTGCGTAGTTACTAGTATTCTTGTAAATGGTCCACGGAAACCCGTCTAAAAAAATTACCAATCAAGAAAACTTTACTTAAAGATTTGTCTGCCTCGGGCATCAAATCTGCACCTGAAGCTCTAGTACCGGTGAAGGGGCCCGTCAGGGCCGAGGCCTGCCGGGTCAGCGGGATTGTCCGAAAGGGTTACCGCTGGCCCGGAACATAAAGGGCTAAGGAAGGAACACGGGTGGGTTTTAGTCAGTAAGAGTCTGACACTCCCTTCCGCTCCACCCATTGCGAAGGGGTCATTTGATGATTTCCCATCCTGAAAAAAAAAAGCTCTAGTACCGACCAAAAACCAAAAGACCAATACAGTAATTCAAGAGTCATAGACGACTCCGCCTTGGAGTATAAATGTGGTGCTGTTCACAAACGATGCGATAGGACACTTAAGGCTCCTACAAACAGGCGCGACACGCGATAAAATCGCGCACTACACAAAGGCACCGCTCTCGTTGCGCGACTTGCGGTGCCTTTCTGTCGCGCGCGATTATATCGCGTATCGCGCCTGTTTGTTTGTAGGAGTCTTAAGTATCGTGTCCTGTGTGTCCTGTCAGCAGCTGCACGTTACAGAAACTGATGGACGCTAGTGATGGCACCGTACCGTAACACGTATTCTAGGCCGGTTCAAATTTAAATAAATAAACAGAGTCCTCCAGACCTAATTTCAGCCATGGTGACCAATCTCAGCGGAGACCAGCCTTCGGCGCGGGAGATATTATAGTGCACAAGTGTGTACGTAGACACAGGTGCACTCTCTCTTCTCTCTCACTCATAGTCCGATCGGACGGCAATCCGACACGACCGGAGAGAGATCAGGCGCAGGACCAACGGCTTAAGGTGCTTTCCGAGGAAAAACCCAATAACTTTTTGCCCGACCCGGTAATCAAACAGGACCCCACGCCCAGCAGTCGCACTTGCGATCACGAGACCAGACGGGGCAGTTATGGTCTGTGTACACCCCACTTTTACACGCGCCGTCGACGCGCGTTTTAGAAACGTGATTGCCGAGTTCCTTTAGATTGCCATCGACACGTTAAGAAGAATAAAACAGCAATTAAAAAGTCTTGCAAACGTTTCAACAACTTGCCTTCTAAGCCATAACAATTAATAAAACATTTCAAAAGCTGCACAGTGAAAGGTTTGAACAGATCATCTGACCATAAATCGCCGCGATTCTCGTTGGATAGACGATTACCAGAGACAATAGAGGTGCACGCGATTAATAGTGCTCGAGACGAATGTCCGTTGAGAGCCGGCGCCGTTCGCGATAATCACTGGTCTTAATCACCACCATATTTGAATAATAGTTTCATTTTCTTGAATGAGATGTGTATTTTTCTTAGAGCTGATTTTACCAAAGTCAGATATCTTTTATTCGTGGAATAAAATGGATGTCTGACAGTTTCTAGTACTATGTAAAAACAGTCAAAAATTCTAAATTTATTCTCAGGAAGAATGCGCGTTAAGCACGCGTTATAATCGCGCGCGACACAAAGGCACCGCTCGTTGCGCGACTTGCGGTGCCTTTGTGTCGTGTCCCGTCTGTTTGAAGGAGCCTTAATATCGTCACGTTAAAAAAGCACACAATAGATATCCTTAAGTCACAGCAATCAACAGCTAAATTACAACAACAACCCAGGATTTAAATAAATCCACCTAGGACTTAATCGATTTCAGATTAATCCGCCCCGTTCAGCAGATAACACCTTCTTTTTGTATTGGATCTAACTAAATAAAACTCAGAATTGCGAAGCACCTGGACTCCTGTAATTATTGAAGAGGTAACAACGAAGATCTGTAAAAACGTACGCTATGCTGCCGTTTAACTCTTCTTATCTTACTAATTTCTATACTAAATCTATATTTATCAATACAGATAATAAAGCTGAAGAGGTTGTTTGTTTGAATGCGCTAATCTACCTCTGGAACTACCAGTCGGATTTGAAAAATTATTTTTACATTTGATAGCCTAATTCTTGAGAGTGGCTATAGGGTATTAAATATCACGCTAAGACGGACAGGAGCCGTGTAAAAACAAAAAAGTCAGAAAGAACGCTAAGCAAAAACCAAGTTAGCGACGGGAAAATTTATAAAAATTTTGCTGTTATTTTAGTATATAGATATATTGTGTATCTCTTACAACGTCCACGCGAACGTAGTCGCGGGCAGAAGCTATTATTATAAAACTGGTGTGAGTTTGTATGTAGGGGATAATCTTCAGAACTACTGATCTGCTTTTGTTTTTTTTAGGTTTCTTACCCTTATTTATTTCTGTAACTGCCCGTGACATCACAGCGGGCCCTATCAGAATACTCACATACGTAGGTATACGGTACCTTGCAGCTCTAAACAAATACGGCTAAGTATTTATGTAAATAAATCAAAACCTATATGGTACCTATTTCCCGTTGACCTAGAATCATGAAATTTGGCAAAAGCAAGGTTTCACAGCACAATTAAAGGAAAATTTACTAAAATTGTAAATTTGTCACAATCAAATTATTGAAAAACTTATTTGGGATTACAAACTTATATTTGCTGTTGGAGACTTAGAATTGACCGTGACGTATGTCGATGTATGGGACATGATCGAACATGTTTTTCAACTACAATGTATTGTTATTATTTATTTTAATAGTTTGTTAGTTACATACCTACTTAATTACAATAGCCATATCCATTCTATTTCTTAGATACATGGACTAAGTCGATATAGCGAGCGACTACAATGTTTAGTTTGTTTTTAGGATAATGTTATCCCAACTATGAAATCCACTACGCTAGTAATATATAAGTCAATGACTTAGCCGCTTTTTTTCCCAAAAATGCTCTCAACGTCATTCAAGTGCCAAAAGATCGTTGTAGCAATGTATTTACTGATAGTTTCTCCTTTTGGTGGATTGGTTTCCAGTTTACAGTAAGTTATCAGATTGCGGTAGCTCCCGTCGGGGCCGTCATTACACGGGACTATTGTCACGCGCCGCACACATCTTGGGAATTCATCCGCGGCCTCGAATGACGTGTGTCAGCGAGCGGCCCGAACGCTGCGTTTTTATTGTAGTAAAACTTCTTCAGGTGCACTTTGCGTTCTTTCGGCAAAGAATTCTGTAATTTTTTATTTAGTTCATTGTTAATCAACGTCATTTTGTCAACCGAGCTATTCCGTCTAAAAACAGGAATAACTTTTGATCGGGGCATTGTTTCTTTGAAACTTAGTTTTTGTTTGTCTTTTCGAGAGAATGAAGAACTATGTTTTATTGAACAAAAATTAAAGAATACTTAGTTTTTATCAAAAGTTCGAATAGAATTATTGTGAAGGTGGTGAAAAAACACGTCCCTATACTCAAAAATAATATGGTAAATATTACCAAAAATGGCAAGGATTCACAAAATATGGTAAGTTTTACCAAATATGGTAAGTACCTAAGTACTCCCTAAATATGGTAGGTACTTAAGTTTTTTTCCAAAATATGGAAAGTATTCATAAAACATGGTAAGTTTCCTAAAATATGAAATCCTCAAAATACGCTATACAAAATATGTTCAACTACTATGACTATAAACTTGGACAAATTATAATGTGACTGCAGTAATTAAGAGAGAAGCATATATCACACTAATTCCAAATGTACCATTTCAAACACCAATAAAAATTAAACGCAGCATCTGAACCGCCAATCAGGCGCTTACCTTAGGACGGCGGGTGCTGGCGGGTGCTGTCGGGTGACGGCTGGTGCTGGCGGGTGCGACCGCGGGTATTTTGCGGCTATTCCAATTATACGTCTTATGAAATAGCGGGGAACGGTGTCTCTTTCGCCTGTGCTCGCAATATCGCGCCGATGCGATGGCCGATTGGAATTTTTGTAGGAATGCTCCGTGTGTTATGAGCGGAGCGGAATATTAGGATTATTATGCTTTAGGCGCACTTTGTGCTCTTTCTGAACAGGGAACGAAACTGAACCGTCACGCTAGGATAAGGGACGCTGAATCGGGTATACCTACTCGGCTCCAGCCGGTGGTGACGTTGAATCACGTATAGTTACTCGGCTCCAGTCGTACCTAAGTTTTCACTTATATTTTATGATCATAAGCACACACCTTTTTTTGTTGCAGAAACATAAAGTAGTTATTATCACTTCAAATAAATCTTTACGATTCGTGTGCGTGTCATCGAGACCTAACATTGTCCCAAAATTCCGATTCTTTGCATAGATCTCGAGAAAAAACCATGTGACAGACGGACATAAAAGTAATATCATAACGTTTATTTGGATACAGTTCGTCAAAATGCAATTAATAACAAAATTAAAAAGTAAAAATAATGTTCAAAGTGTTCTAACTACAATAATATGTGCCTAACAGCTGCGCCAAAATGGTTTATATCAGCATTAATGCCTCTGGTCTCTGAATTTTTTCCTAAAAACGCTCCACCTCTTCCCGCTACCGGATACCGCTCCGCTAAACACAGTGGCAGCTACCGAAGGCACCTCACGCGCTCGACACCGCGGAGAATGAGAGATATAGCGGGACGAACAGCTTTTTAAATTCAGTCCATGGACGCTTAGCGGAAGGACGTCTCATTTATTAGAATTTTTCATTTCTTATTGGTATTTCTTTTGAAAATTATGTCTCCTATTCATTGAGGATTATTTGGATGATAGAGTCTTATAATTAAATGCGGCTGGTGGGGAAAAATGCTTGAGGTAGTATGTAGGTACTTTTTTTTCAGGATGGGAAATCATCAAATGACCCCTCCCGCTCTGGGTGGAGCGGAAGCGAGTGTCATACTCTTACTGACTAAAACCCACCCGTGTTCCTTACGTAGCCCTTTATGTTCCGGGCCAGCGGTAATCCTTTCGGACAATCCCGCTGACCCGGCACGCTTCGGCCCTAACGAGCCCCTCAATTTGATGCTGACATCTCTTTGAGGCGCGCATGGAACACGTACGCGCCGTCCGGCACGGGCTTGGTCCTGATCGAATGGCGTGGGCCTGCGGGCGGTAGTCTAATGGGTAGCCCATTCCACTCCGCCCGGAGGCCCGCGCCTACAGTAGCCGGGAGTCGCCGCGCGGCTCCCAACGCCCGGAGCGTCTCCCGGCTGCTGGGGGTCTCTCCCTGAGCCATCCCACCACCTCCTTCGCTAACATGACTGCTTCGCAGAAGGAGGTGACTGCCTCCCACTCCCTCTCGCCCCGGACCATGGCTTGAACCAGGGCCGGATGCGAGAGGTTGCCGCTCGTCTCTACGAAGACACGGCGGTGCTCCGCCAAAGCGGGGCAGACTTCCACCGTATGCTGGAGCATACGGTGGAAGTCTGCCCCGCTTTGGCCCAGAGGGCACGGTGGACCGTGCCCTCTGGGCAGTTTTTTATTTTAAAAAGATAGCTCAAATGTTTTAAAAGTTATCGCATTTTTTATAACCGACCCGCTTTCCGGCCCAGTGTAGGTACTTACGCAAAGTAAAGTTCCTGGGCTGGGTTCGAACTTACGACCTACAACTCGTAAATCGGGGCCGCTGCAACAGTAGGTATTTAAGCTGATTAGGAGCGATCCCTTGTAGAAGCCTACAGCAGAAACCTGCTGCTCTGGATCACAGTCATAACGCAAAGCAACAGGTTAGTAGCCAAAACTTACGAAAAGAATGTGTCCGAACATAGTACAGTCGCCCGCACATCAAGCTACTACACCTGTCAAATTTCTTTAATAGATTTTCAACTTTATTGCTAAAGAATAAGGTTCAAAGTTGATTGGGAAAATTTGACAGTTTCAGGTAGCTTGATGTGTTGGCGTCTGTACGTACATAATACATAAAAGATGTGGCCATATTAAACATAATCAGCGGGGTAATTGCGTAACACACCATCAGTAGCTATGGCTTTGATTTTGACATTTTAACAACATCCATTGCGTTTTTTACGTTGTTGAGCAGACAAATTTTTCGAACATATTATGAAGCAATGGATTAGCAAAATTCTTCAAAATTATTCAGATTCCGATTGATAGTATGTTTCGCAATGAGGGTTTTCTGAAATGACGTTCGCCAGGTGGCAGCACTGACACGTCAGGTCCAGACATCTGTCAAAGAGCCTATATTTTCTTTAGTCATGACTGAATGATGAACGAATGAATGAATCGAATGATGAACGTCATCATATATTTTATATTGGAAGACCTCTTGTCACAGTGGTGCCAACTGGTGTCGTAAATTTTCACGAAAACCCTCATTAGGTTGCGGCTTTCACATATACATTTGGGTCGAGAAGGTATTGAAGTTTTGTATGGGACAGCTGACTTTTTTTTCGTGATTACGATGTTGGTCTCATGGAGAAAGTTGTTCAGTTTAATGGTTTGTACCAATGATATTATAAGTAATAATATTATTGGTTTGTACGGTCAGCATCAAAAGTCGATTAACACTTCAGTTTTTTTTTAAATCTCAGTTATTGAGCAAAATATTTATTCAAAATTGCAGCAGAAGTACGATGCAATTTTCAACAAATCAAAAACTGAGAATAAAAAAAAACTGAAGTATTAATATTTTGCTCAATAACTAAGATTAAAAAAAACTGAAGTGTTAATCGACTTTTGATGCTGACCGTACCACACCTTACATTACCATACTGACGTGGAATTTTGTTTCTGTCACGTTCACAGAGGAAAGATAACATTTTGACACTAAAGTTATATTATTGAGGCTTCATCCAAAATCATGATCCCATGATTACATCTACAATTAAATTTAACCTAAACTGAGTCGCATACCGGTGTAATACCAAATACATGTCGGCCGGTGCCACCGTCGCCGCCGGTAGCAATCTATCTGGTTTAAGATTAAGCCGGGAAGCCGGCACTAACATCGTTAACCGAGCCATTAAAATTAACATCCCTACCTGTTGATTACAACCACTAGCGAGGGTTTAGTTCTTCGGCCTCTGTTTAACTTATGGTGTAGGTCAGCCTCTAAAAGACGTATTATGGACAAGAATGTATTTGATTTTCTACAATTTGTGTTCCATAATATCAATGTAAAGCGACTCAGGTCCAGTTGAAAACCAGCGTCAGGCACTAGTTGTCTGGCATTTTTGCTGAATTGGGCCTTTTTGGCGCAGCCGTGAGGCACACTTTCCTGCTAATTTCTTACATCGGACTTTGCACTTTTTATTTTTATCTTAGTTTTTATCTGATGTACGACTATTATCTAACTATTTGGTGTATTGTGTGCCTCTTAGTCTGTGTTAATAAATGTATTTTCCTTTCTTTCTTTCTTTCTATAAAGTACCTAAGTGCCCAATGTGAAATATTATGTTTTGTGATTATAAACATAGCATACATAATCACCTTATAATGTTCCCATCACTGCTGGTACACATGCCTCCTCTCGGTGAGAGGGAGTGGGCATGTAGGGGTCAAAAACAATTTTGTTTTCACTTAAAAACTTTTACGGAAACTCTCTTTGTTGTATCCATGACCAATATAACATTGACAATATTGAACCAACTGACATTGTCAATCAAAACGTTCCGTGAAAACTACACAAACCACAAAAGTGGTGTTTTTTTTTTAAATTTTTACTCGTGTTTACAAAAAAATCAGGTATCTCACAGTTTTCTATACATTTCTGTGCTGTAGCTTACATATGGTTGAAGTGTTTTACGAGATCTTCTATAAATTATTTCTATGTCTTCAGTATATCATTCAACTTCACCCCAACCCCCAATGCCCTATTTATGTACCTTCTACCTAGGCAATACCAGGGCTAGACACATCTACCACATATCAGACTATCAATGGACCAAACTTACGACCCAGTGGGTACCGCTTATGGCAAACAATATCGTGACAGCCCCAGACGGAGATGGCGGAATGAGCTTGACTCCTTTAACCGCTTAATCACAGCTAATACACAATTTATTTTCTATTGTAATGGGCCGATAGTGTACCACGCCGGCATTGAGTGGTTTATGAAGATTGGTCCTTGGCATCTCGGGATAGAGAGGTGGAAAGAGACTAGGAAGGTCTCTGCTCAGCAGTGGAATATTAATGGCTAATAATAACAATAATAGGCATTACTATGTGGGACCACCGCCCCCATCTGTGTTAAAGTTTAGTTTAACCTGGGAACTATTATGTTTAGTTCAATTTACCAACAGTTTTAATAAGGCCACATTCACAATGTGTCCCACATAAAAATCACATGCATTACCAACATTTACCTACTCTGCTACGATATTTGAGAAGGAGAAGAAAGAAGGAGAGAAGTAGAGAAGGGAGACCTATGCCACAACACAGCACCCTCCCTCGACATGCATTACCTACATTACCTATTCTGCTACGATATTTGAGAAGGAGAAGAAAGAAGGAGAGAAGGGAGACTTTTGCCACAACACAGCCTATAGCTGTCCATTAGTGGACTTAGGCCTTCCAAGCTATGCCACAGTACCCTCCCTTGACATACATTACCTACTCTGCTACGATATTTGAGAAAGAGAAGAAAGAAGGAGAGAAGGGAGACCTTTGCCACAACACAGCCTATAGCTGTCCATTGATGGACTTAGGTCTCCCAAGCTACGCTACAGCACCCTCCCTCGACATGTGTTCACACACACACGTGAACACGTCACTTCATATCACACACACATGGACGAGGAGCGGCGCGGGGACCGGCCGACGCGAGACCATTGCGCCGACCGTAGGACACTTCATCGTCCGCCACGACCGCGATCGCACCATAATTTAGAACCTACTTACTTACCTACTTATAATTGCTACTTTGTGTACCACCGAATAAACCTTTATACAGTCCACTAGTCTTTCCGTCACCTGGGCCTATCTAACATGCATTACCTATATTACCTACTCTGCTACGATATTTGAGAAGGAGAAGGAAGAAGGAGAAGGGAGACTTTTGCCACAACACAGCCTATAGCTGTCCATTGTTGGACTTAGGCCTCCCAAGCTACGCCACAGCACCCTCCCTCTTCCAACTTACTTATAAAAATATCATTGGTACTTGTGTCTCAGACAGGATGACGGAAGGCAAGTGCACGTTCGGCACGCGCGCGCCTATCGATATACACATGCTCAACGAAATCATCTACAGGGAAGTCAAGCATTTTAGAAACTACAAGATTTACAGGCCTAACTTTGGATGTGAGTATAGAAGAATTGAGGTATTTCAATCTAAATTTACTGAGCTGCTGAGCATAAGGGTCTGCGTAAGTCAGAAAAAGTGTTTTTTTTCAATCAAAGTGGTAATCCTTAAGAGGAAATGCGGTCGGAGAGACTTTTGAAAAAGCCTAAGTAAAAAGTCATAATTCGAGGTTTGGCTCTCGCCTATTTCCTCCTCCAATATTGGACCAATTTAAAATATATGTCATAAACTGATTATGAAGGTTAAATAGTGTTAGTGTCCCTATGTTTTTTCATTAATAGTTGTCAAATTTGTACACTAGGCCTCTGTTGACAGCGGTATAAATCGGCAATTTTGAGCATTTTTTGAGGGTTCTAGTGCTTTTAATAATGTATCATCAAAAAGGAAAACATAGGGACATACAAGTAGGTAATATTTATTATTATGTAAAAAATCATTGCTTTATGGTCATTAACCAGAAAAAAAAACAGGCGAGAGCGTTTCTATGGAGAAACGACCACCCGCATTTCCTCTTAAATTAATTATTTACAGGGTGTCAGGGACATCGAAGCACAACCTGTCACCATGGATATACTACATGATTCTGGACTCCCATCGTTAAAATATTTCGACGATTATTTAAAAAAAATCTGCTGTTTCCTACAAAAATGTATGAAACAGCTATTTTTTGTATTTTCATGTCTTATCTTACATTGTAATTTTTTTGTAGGTTCATGTATTAAATTCATGGTAACAGGCTTGTGCGTCCGTCGAGCGAATTTCTCAGTAGCAGCCCGGAGTATCTAGGACGTTTTATGCCAATAGACTCGCCCCCTATTCAAAACGCACTGGTATTCAGCTGCATCCGGTTAGACTGGAAGCCGACCCCAACATAGTTGGGAAAAGGCTAGGCAGATGAGATGATGAGACTCGCCCCCTATTTTTTTTTTCAGGATTGGAAGTCATCAAGTGGCCCCTCCCGCTCTGGGTGAAGCGGAAGGGAGTGTTAGACTCTTACTGACTAAAACCCACCCGTGTTCCTTCCTTAGCGCTTTATGTTTCGCCTCCTATTACATGGGACTTAAATATAGCTGACAACATGTTTGTGTACCATAGGTAAACCTCTATCTAACCTTGGAGGACTTCAGGCATATGTTATGTTATTTTCGTTCGCAGCCATACCCGTGACCGGCAAGTTCTACGCTTCCCACGATCAGTTGAAGGCGGAGACTAAGGAAGAAACAAAGAAGGTGCAGGACTACCACGACAACGTAGCGCAGACCAGAGCCAAAGGACCACGCAGCAAGTATGACTCGCCAGCTACCGAGAACCAAGTGTAAGTTGGTAGTACGTAGTAAGTGTTGGTTGTTGGTGTATCGATGAAGTTGAGCTCGACGGGGTACCTACTACCGTACAGGGGGACTACTCTCTAAGTCCGTCAACGAAGATACGGGCCCGTCCGAATGTAGTACGAAGCATCAGAATGAAACCTATATCCAGTTAATAAACTTTTTCAGATGGGATAAAACACATCGGCAGCAGAGACGACGGTCAACCCGTGGTGTCATCCAGTCTTAGCACGGGCCCCAAACTAATCTTATGTCCGTAGGTGATACGTATTAGAATTCGACCATAACTTCGGCCGAAACTACAGATTTCGTGCTTAGGGAGGAGACCTCCAGAGCTGTTACCGCCAAGCACTGTTGCTACGTTGAAGTACGGAGGCCGAAATCCATGAGACTTTTCCGCTTTGCCTCTAGGTTGACAACGCATGTGTGCAAAGCCTTTGGAATAGATGTCCATTGTCGGCGGCGACCATTCACCTCCAGGGCCCTAATTCACTACGATTAACGATTCCTTACGTCGAAACCACGTAAATTCCTTTTCTTATCACGACACGTGCTTTGTCTCAATCTGTCAAAAATCCTGTAATTTCCCTACATTTTTGATACGCTTTTGGCATTGATTGTCGCTGATATGAAATTGCGACTAGTTTTTGAACGTTTTTAATTTCGGTAATTGGCCTTCTGACCACTGAGCTGCCTTGACCATTCACATTAGTTAAAAAAATCCATTTTCCTATTGTATTGTTCACGTCTTTTTTAGACGTCGCTTAACGTACTTTTTCAATAAAATTCCTACACAAGTGAAAAACTTCACCAATCCAACACACAAAGACTACCCTCATATTCTAAGTTGTTTCTTGAAAACTTATAATATGGCGGACTGCCTCGGGCTAGAGAACTTGGAAGTTAATCTACGTAAGTACGACTGCAGTTGGCTGTTAGTACTTAGTGCTAGTATGAGTTCATCTCATTGTTTGCTGTACGACTTTTATAGAGATCCGTATCCAAAGAGTGCCATTGGAACCCTATTGCTCCGGGATCCGCCATTTAAGCACGCATTAATTATCATAAACACACACTCTCTTTAAATTCTTGTTTCAGTTACGGCTGGTACGACAAACCTCTGGTGCCGATGAATCGCAGTGACAACCGGTTCTACTTCCCGCAAGTGGAAAGCAAACACACGAAGATTGAAATCGTCATACTTATGTGCAATCCAAGGAATAAAAAGGAGTAATGATCTTAGGATGCTTTTAAGGCTGACGCGCATTTGGGCGGACGCCAGCGCAACGCAAAAAATCCTCCAACATCACTTCCGTACTTTTTGCATGAACCATGGCAGAGTAGGCGGGCTGCGTCACGCTTTTTAGGGTTCAGTAGTAAAACAAGGTACCCTAAGAAAGTAGGAAGGAAGTAATAGTCGACCAACTTATACAATGTTGGTACTTGGATAAGTAAAAATTTCATAGAAAATTACTTAGATTGCGTTAAGCCAGTAAGTACATTGTAAAGCCTGATTTACACGATACCTAGAAGTTTCTGGAACGTTCAAGAGCAATAATCGCATGTCATAAAGTACGTTGAATTATTGCCCTTCAAAAATCGCATGCAAGTATTTACAGGCGTGCGATATCCATAAAATGGTATACTATAATTGAACGCAATTTCATGTGCTTTCGTGCCAAATGATCCCCCGATTTGAAAGCACCCTAAACTAAATATGTTTAAAATAATGGTCAGACTCAGAAACATAATGTAAACGATCCACTTAAGCTTGCCAGTCCCTAGCTGGTATTTGCTACACAGAAAATTGGTCACCACACGCAAAAAAAAAAAACCTAGGTACCTACATTTCGTCGCCATAGAGTGAAAACCTCGGTAATGTAAGTAGCATGTTATGCATTTCGGACAATCTTGAACAACAACAACAACAGTTCAACAGTTCAACAGTTCTGGATATAAAAGCGGGTTAAATTTCCATATTAATTAATAAGAATACAGAACCTCCTTTTTTGAAGTCGGTAAAAAAAACTCAGAAGACGCCGTACAAAAATTTTACAGCACGCAGTTCTTTCGTCCTCCTGAAGACACATCTTCATTTTTATATGATAGGTAGAGCTAGCTGACCCATCAGACGTCCAGTCCCAATAATTCATACAAAAATCCCATAGATAAAAACTTTCTTTTTTTATTGCTGAATGGATTGCTCTTGACCTTTATCACGCCTGACAACCCAAGCTGCACCTGCGTTTTCTGTTTTTCTCGATTTTCCCAATTTTCCAGTGAAATTTTCCATCTTTAGTATTTCTAAAAACTTTTTTTTCGGACTATTATCGATAATTTAAAAAAGAAAATTAACCAAATTGGGCCAGCTAGTGATGCGCTTATCAACGAACAGCATTTTATTTTTATATTAACCAAATCGGTCCAGCCAGTGATGCGCTTACCAACGAACAGCATTTTATTTTTATATTAATCAAATCGGTCCAGCCATTGATGCGCTTACCTACGAACAGCATTTCATTTTTATACATCGTCATCGTTATTCCCCTTAGCTTATCCCAATATATCTGTGGTCGTCGCAACATGTCTTTTTCTTCCATACTTTTCTATAAGCTGTCATCTCGATCTTCCATACTTTTCGATAAGCTGTCATCTCGGTAGTCACTCACTTTCTAGCCTTATCACAAACAGTCCATCCATCGTTTCTTTCCTAATCTTATAGCCTCTAGCCTCTAGCCTACATTCATACTCGAAACTTTCCTCATGACATTTTCCTTATTCCTTTGCATCACATGCCCTTAACGTGACAACTGATACTTTTATACAAATAAAATATTGTTTTTAACAATTTTAATTTTTTATAAAACTTTATTTTTGTAAGTATTATTGCATCAACGAAGAAATGAAATCAATAAATTATTTTTTATAACTAAAACCTATTTTTTGTAGTAGCTTCAGCTTATTACAATGTCTTTGTTTTTAAGCCTGTTAACCCTAATTAGGTAAAGAAAATAAAATACTCGGTGATTAGAGCCTTTTCTTGTAGAAAAGCATAATCAGCCATAACGAGCCCATTGCTGGGACACAGGCCTCCAGTTGGTGAGATGGAGTGGAATGTAATCCTCCGGGACCAGGGCGGGTTAGGATTTCGCCGGTTTTGCCCTGCAGTGGACCATTTTCGTTTCCACTGAGCCACCACTTATAACTTTACCTTTGCTAACCTTAGCTAATGGGTTTAGAACGAGTAGGTACCTACAAAGAAACGCAGTTTCAAGGTCTACAGCTATTGTTTATTTATTCATCAGATTTCTTATCCTCAGTGGCGTACTGGTTCCACTTGCGGGGACATTTCTTCTTGTAGTCACTATTGTATAGCGGATTCAAGTGAGCTGCTGCCACGCGGTCCCTGGAACCGAAAACCAAAATGTTTAACAATGAAGAAAAATAATGAATAGTTTTAATGCTGCGTTTAGAGACAAAAATTGTGTCCGAGGCCCTAGGTCAAATTAAATCAGCTAGCCACAGCTAGCGAAACTATAAAGACGTTATCGGTAACGATATAAAGTGAATTCCAACAATCCAAATTACAATATGGAGGTATACGTTGGTTCCAAACTAGGCACAGCCTGTATCTTGGGCACCATAGAAAAACTAAAAATCATCAGAAATATCTGAATATATTTATTTTTATTCTATGTTGATCCACTGCAGAGCAAAGGCTCCCCTTCGGGTTTCCCCTCCTATCTACAAGATTAACCAAAAAAAAAAACAACAAACCAGCGTGCATATATGACGGCACGGTTGGCGCAGTGGTTAAGCGATTGACTGCTGCGCTGCGCGTCGCGGGTTCGATTCCCGCACGGAACAAATATTTGTATTACCTACAAGTAGTTGTTCCGGGTCTGGCTGTTTGTGTATGTGAGTTTAAATGTTTGTAAACGCACCCACAATACAGGAGAAATTCCTAGAGTGCGGCAACGTTTTTTTAAAAAAAAAATATATATTTAAGATGTGTGAACGTAAACGAAGCAAAAGGAGTAATTCGTCTATAGTTTTAGTTTCTGCCTACCCTCATATTAGAAAAAGTTGTGAGTTTATGTATAAATTGAATGTATGAACGAAATGTATCATGTTTAGATATATCAATACCATCACGTCTAGCTAATTTAATTTTACCTTGTAGTTTGGGCTAACCTGGCAACTATCTAGGTCCAACATTCGACACATGTTAGGTTAGCTCTCGTACGTTCTGGAGCCTGAACTTTCGAAGGTGTCCCTATACTTAATACTGACAATGAGCTATTGAGCACATTAGTTGCCCATTGTTGAAAATAAAATGCTATATCGGAGGGCTACAAATAATAATTCCAGGCTCAAGTGTCCAGAGGCAAACTAATAAATACACTCCCGGACTCCTAGATCGGGGCCATCGTGCAATTATTTTTCATATTTTTTTTTGTTTCAAAAAACGAGATAGCTGCTCATGTGCTTCTAAACTGCCCGGTGGTCACCACGTACCCACAGAGCAAAGTACTTCGGCAACCCAGGTACTCTCTGTGAGATGGTCAGTAACATCAAGAAGTAGCTGGCCTCCCTTGAGGAGTTTGGGTGGATCGAAAAATGGATTTTCTCACCCGTACGGAAAATACACGCATAGGCGTGGAGTTGCGGACACCAGCCCGTATTACCTATAGGTTTCAAAATAATGATGAGTCACCATTTTGGTGACATCATTAGAATTCACGACCATTGAAAACGTTATAATCTTCTATACAAATAAGTGCAGCGTCGGACGATTTAGGAGTCTGGGAGTGTAAGTCTATGTACTCACGCGAATTCTTCATATGTCTTTGCTGTGTAGATGGCATCACACTTGACGTCGTTTACCTTCCAGTACCGCCTGTCCTGTTCCACAGAATCTTTCAACTGACTTTCAATGGCGGCAAAATCATCTTGTGTCAGTGGCTTATCCATTTTGAAAACTGAAGCTACCTCGGTAGTGCTTGTAACTCCTCCCCCTCCTCTATGAAAGTGTATTTGTTATTGTCTCGAAATATAGTTCTCCGCGATGCCTCGGTTGCACGATATTGATGTCAGAAATATTGACATATCAAATGGTTGCCATGGAAACAGTTTGTGTTTTCTTTGTTGGAAATGGTATTCTTCGTTCAAACCTTCGATTGATAAATTGGTGATCTCCATGGAAACTGTTATTTTGACGCGTGACCAAAATCGGAACGAACGCCGCCTTAGGGCATCTATCCACCGCCGCCGTCACCGAGAACGACATGGCGGACGACGCCGAAGTAGCATAATCAGCCTATAGTTTTCCCACTTCTGGGACACAAGCCTCCTCTTTGTGAGAGGAAGTGGGCACGTACCACGCGGGTCCAGTGCGGGTTGGTAGATGTCACATGTCTTCGATATTCTGTATTCTAGGACATGCCGGTTTTCTCACGATGTTTCTGAGAACTGTGGTGATGAAATAATTTGAATATGACTTAATAGGGATAGCAACGAAATAGCTAATGTGACGAATGGTCATCAGATCCAGTAAAGCGCCTGCCTGGGTTCGAACCCAAGATCTACACCTACCTACTCATAAGTCGCGGCCATTATCACGGGGCCACCATTACCATTGTATTGCTCACTGCTGAAGTACCGATACATACATTTACTATTAACGCGTGTCTACTGCGCTTCTGTCACCCGCCCACCGTCCTCCCAGCTGCCGAAGCTTCGAGCAGTTCGGGACGACCGCTAGAACTTGGCCCGAGATTGTGACGGGCCGGGAATACAAAATACGTTTGATCTTGTCCACACACTGCCATCGCACCGGCGCCGTTCGTTCGGCTTTTGTTTTATCTATCATAACATAATGAACCATCGACATTGGTCGGGACGTCACGTTCGGTACGAATAATCTCGTTTGGCGGTGACATCCCGGTGACGGCTGCGGTAGACAAACGTCCTTAATCTTGTTTTTTAATATAAATTCAAGTGAAACTTCTCGCACAAATATCATGGAATTAGTATGTACTAAATAGCAGCAAAAGTCAATTAACACTTCAGTTTTTTTAATCTCAGTTATTGAGCGAAATATTAATACGTACAACAGAAATATTTGCCCCTGTCAACGTCAATAAAATCCCTGGTTTAAACTTTAAATCCATAATTTCATATTTTAATCAACACCATTGAACATTGAACAGAGAAAATCAACATGGCGGTCTATAGATCCTACTATGTAAAGTCGTAAAAAGTTTTGAGTACGTCAAAATAAATGGCCCAAGGAGACGATTCCTAAAATCAGAAATCAGAATTATTTATTTGTAAAACATAGGTAAAAATATGACGACCCTGGGTAACCAAGACCATTTATTTATTTTTATGTGTTCACTAACAATTGTTTACACTGGGTTTGTGCTTATTAAGTAATGCAAAGTATGTATGAAAAAGTGCAAGAATCACTTACGGTCTTATGTCATATTTATGGAATCGTATAATGTACCTATATGTGAAAAATGACTAAACACATATTTAAGTACTAAAGCGTAGTCTTTATAACACATATGATGTTTCACATAGAACAAAGAAACAGAAAATATTGCGTTGCATTGTTTATCTTATTGCATAGCATAGCAAGCATAGCATGCAAATCATAGCATAGCATGCACGGCATAGCATGCATAACGTAGCGTTTGGCATAAGGTAGAGTAGCATAGGGTAGTTTTAGATAGGTTCAGCATTAGGTTAGGTTCGGCATAAGGTTAGGAAAGGCATACATAACATAGCTTGCATAGCAGAGCATGCATAGTATAGCATGCATAGCAACGCATGCAGAGTATAGCATGGTTAGCATTGCATGCATAGCGTAGCCTTTCGAGAATCATGATTCTCTAAAAGGTTATGTTAGGTTCGGTATTAGTTTTAGTTAGGTTCGGCATTCGGTTATGTTAGGTTCAGCACTAGTTTCAGGCTCTCACGCCCTACCGTCGGCCTCGGCACCATCGAGGCGGTCCGGCTGGTACTCGAGCGCTGGCTCGGGAGGAGGCACGGCTCCCTGTCGTTTCGGGTGACGCAGGTGCTCTCGGGGCATGGTTGCTTCGGAAAGTACCTGTGTCGCATAAACAGGGAGCCGGACGCCCGGTGTCACCACTGGGTCGACTGCCGGGAGGACACGGCGTGGCATACGCTGGCAGAGTGTGCCGCTTGTCAACTCACCCGGCCCGCAGCAGGCGCACCGGGCGTCGGCGGAGGGCGGACAACGCCCTCTTCCAGCCCCCCTAAATGGGTCCAGGGGCGACGGACTCGGGGACGACCGTCGCCCCCCACACATCAGGACCCGAGGTGGCGGCGCATAGTGTTCCACGCGCGCCCCTCTTAGACTTCGCGGGGGGAGTCAAACACCTCACTCCCCCCTGACCAGACGGGGGTTGCGGAAGGGTCGTACGTTCCCGCAACCCCCGGCGAAGGTGTGAGATGGAACACCGGGGTGGTTTTTAGTCAGTAAGAGTCTGACAGACAACGCCGCTCGCCCCAGGGCGGCGGACATCCATGAGGATTTTCCACCCCGCAAATAAAAAAAAAAGGTTCAGCACTAGTTTAGGTTAGGCTCGGCATTAGCATAGGTTAGGTTCGGTGCCCCCAGTGGGTATCCCGCATTGTTGAGGCGGGGGGCCGCAGGAGAGGAAGAGTGTTGGTATGACGTTGGCCGCTCTCCCTATCCTCTGCAGCCCAAAATTGGCAGGCGGTGGGGCCAATGACCTGACCCATCGCAGGGAGACCAAGGGTGCCCAGACACGGGGTCATCAGGCGCCCATGTGCTGGTTTGCTCCCTGGGGTGGTCACGGCGTGCTATGTTTTCTGGTTCGCCGGTAATGGAGAGTACTCCCCAGAGAAAGATCCGGTAACGGACAGCCGCGGCGAGTTCATGGATGAATGCTAACGCGTGCCTGTGTTCCCGCCGTAAGCGGCAGAGGAAGACACCGTGGATTTTAAGTGAGTTAGAGTTAACTGCACTATCTCCCCGTGGTAGTGCAGAATGCATGAGCATTTCTCCACAATAAAAAAAGGGTGAGCATTAGGTTAGATTTGGCACTAGATTGAGTTAGGTTCGGCATTAGGTTAGGTTAAAGATAAGGCATACCATAGCATACAAAACATAGCATAGCATGGCATTGCATGCATAGCATAGCCTTTGGAGAATTGTGATTCTCCAACAGGTAAAGTTTGAGCAAGATTCAGCACTAGTTTAGATTAGGTTTGACACTAGTTTGAGTTAGGTTCGGTATCTAGATTACGTTAGGTTCGGCATTAAGTAAGGTTAGATTCGACATTAGGTTAGAATCGGCAAAAAAAGGGATTAGGTTCGGCATTACAGTACCCGGCGATAAATATTGCACATCGATCTTTGGAAAGAGACAATCGGCTAATTTCGGCTTCGTAGAGCGTTATCTCTGTCGCACGAAATACAAACAGTCCGGTATCTATTAGGAGCTGTTAAAACAATTATGATTTGCTTCTTTTGATAATTATTTTTATTCTTTGTATAAAATGGTTTTGTGTAAAAAGGTCGATGTGCAATATTTATCGCCGGGTAGGTACTGTATATATTAGGTTACTTTCGGCACTAATAAAATTACCTACCTACCTACCTTTACCTATTAAGGTAACAGTACCTTAATAGGTAAAGTCCGCCTTTGTACAGACAAAGGCGGACTTTTTTACCCTTCCACCTTGTGACCAGAGGCAAAACTTGGCTAGCGCAACATACGGGATAACTCATAATATTTATTGTCTGTTAGAGAATTTAAGATATTTACTATGTGGATAAGCCTATGGGATCTGCGATCGGCTAAAATGACGAACTTCCATACAAACTTTAATTTCCTATTCAACCCCTTTTTAGGAGGAATTTTCAAAAATCCTTCCCTAGTTGAGCACTCTCATTATAAAAGGAACATTTGTGCAAAATGTCATGATTCTGTGCGTTGTCTGTCAGTGAATTTAACTGAATTTAAAACTGATTTCCAAAAACAGGTTTTTACCTAGTTTGGAATTCAGGAGTTCATATACCTAGGTAGTTTTAGTCTAGTCACTAACATTAATTTGTATCCTAGTTCATAGGAATATAATCGTATTTAGACTATATGTGGTCGTCCAAATCAAAAGGGACCTTATGGCGGAAATGAGTTATCTACAGAGCTGAAAACTACATAAATGTACCAAACTATAGAACCAAGAACCAACCTTCTAACCACTACCGTTATTTTTTTACGAATTTTTGAAATTCACTGATCGAAATTATAAGTTTCGAGAAAATCGCAATTTAAGTATGCCGTACAAAAAAGTTATGTTTTAGTGTGAAGTTATGTAACTGATGGTATACTTTGATTGACTATGATTATTACTAATGGAAATTCTTACAATCCTTGCATAAACTTGTTTGTTGTGGGAACTAGACCCGCCAACATAATGCATTATCAATGAGATGCAAAGTATTGATAATAGTATTAAAAATAAATAAACCGCCTGTTTCTCACTAAACTTTTATCGTTTCTATATTGCTACTAATTACATAGATTTGCGAAAGGCCTTAGATGTAAATAAAAACAACACATAATTTAAAAAAAATAGTTTTTATTTACTAGCAAGAATTCTTATTTTTTATAAACTTTGAGATCTGACAGTAACAAAATCAACACTTAATCACTAAATAGGTTATACATAATTGGTTTAGATGCTAATAAAGCTAAGAGATCAATGATAACTGTTAGTTATGATCTTGTAAAGTTACATAGAGAACTGAACAATTTCTTCAAACAAATTAAAAAAGGGCCCTAATGGTGGGCACTAAACAATATTTTTTATTTTTAGCATGCATAATCAATATTTTAGTGCAACATTCAAGATAACTTAAATTTTCTTTTTTTATTATCACAAGGTATGAAAATGTTACTTATTTAACAATTTTTTTTTATTATCACAAGGTATGAAAATTCGTAACAAGTATATACGTAAAAAAGGGCCCTTAAGGCGGTCCGTTGCAGTCTGCTGACACTTATCTCTTAGTATAGTTAATTAATTTAAGTATTTTAATAAAGGTAAACAATCTTGATACGTTTTTGTCGAAAAATATATTTATGAAATAATTTATAGCCATTACAAGATAAAATGAAATAACAGATGTTATAATGAATTACTTTTGCTATTAGCCTTAGCCTATTTTAAAAATATATTTTATGATAAAAAACATACCTAACAAGATTGTTTACCTCTATTAAAAGTACCTAAACAAAATATGGACTACAATAGTGGGACCTTAGACCTAAGACGCATATACAAAGAATGCCGCATGCGGCGGCGTGCGACACTATCTAATGGCAGCTATACGCTACGCTGACGACACGCTAGTCCTGGCGCAGGGGAGGTCGCATCAGGCGGCGGCCGACGCGATGACACGCGGGGTTGCGATAGTCGTGGAGAGGATCCGGCAGTTGGGTCTCGAGGTGGCATTGCACAAGTCCGAGGCCATGTCGTTTCATGGGTTCCGGAATACGCCACCATCGGGATCCCAACTAACGGTAGGAGGGGTTCACATCGGCGTCGAGACGACGATGAAATACCTGGGTCTCATCCTCGACAGCCGGTGGAACTTAGTCGAGCATTTCCGACGTTTGGCTCCCAAACTGGAACGGGCCGGGGCCGCCTTCAAGCGGCTCCTGCTCAACCTGAGGGGGCTAAACGCCTCCTGCCGGAGGCTTTACGCGGGGGTCGTGCGGTCCATGGCCCTATAACGGGGCCCCGGTGTGGGCGCGTTCACTGCGGCGGCGAGCCGCCCATTATTTGAACGCGCCCCAGAAGGTGGTAGCCGTTAGGCTGATCCGGGGGTACCGCACGATCTCGGGCGAGGCGGCAAGCCTCCTTGCCGGACTGCCGCCATGGGATCTGGAGGCGATAGTCCTCGCGCGCCTGTATGAGTGGCGCGCGGAGGCACTACGCCGGGGGGAAACTCCGCTTCCGCAGCAAATTGCGGCGGAGCGGACAGACCTCCGGCGCGATCTCATGGCGGCGACCTCTCGCGTCCGGGCCTGGTTCAAGCCATGGTCCGGGGCGAGAGGGAGTGGGGAGCAGTCGCCTCCTTCTGCGAAGCAGTCATGCTAGCGAAGGAGGCGGCGAGAGAGAGAGAGCCTCCCGTCCCAGCCGCCGCGGGAGACGCTCCGGGCGTCGGGAGCCGCGCGACTACTCCCGGCCACCTTTGGCGCGGGCGGAGAGCAATGGGTAGCTCACCTTCCGATCAGGACCAGGCCCGTGCCGGACGGCGCGTACGTGTTCCACGCGCGCCTCAAAGAGATGTCAGCACTAAACGAAGGGGCCCGTATTGGCCGAAGCCTGCCGGGTCAGCGGGATTGTCCGAAAGGGTTACCGCTGGCCCGGAACAAAGGGCGAAGGAAGGAACACGGGTGGGTTTTAGTCAGTAAGAGTCTGACACTCCCTATTCCGCTCCACCCAGAGCGGGAGGAGTCATTTGATGATTTCCCATCCTGAATGAATAGTTTAGTTTATACCTACCTTGCAATATTAAAATGTTGATATAATATATGGTTTGAATTACAAGAAAAACGATTTGTTAGGTCTTGCCGCGATAAGGTTCCTTTTTTACTAAACTTTAGATGAATACGAAACTTTTTTAAATTGACTTTTCGAAAAGTTGAACACATCTACATGTAGTAAATACAATCATCTTTTTAAAAATACAGTTAATAAAAAAACGATTTTTTTGAGGTATTTTACAAATTTATTAATATCTCGGAAACTAGTTACCGCCATAAGGTCCCTTTTGATTTGGACGACCACATATTATTGAGTCCAATTAAACGTTATTATTACTATTTACCCAAGGTTTAGGTATATACCTAAATAGGAATTTACCTAGATATACGCCTATCTCACTTTTCCGGAGCGTGTAGCCCAAAAACGGTTGCAAATTCGGAAAAAGTGCATAAAATGCACTTTTTCCGAATTTGCAACCGTTTTTGGGCTACACGCTAGTTTGTAAATAATTTTACGAGCTTTCATTTGGTATAAGATTTTTTCCCTACAACGCACCGTTTTTGAGATATATTATGTGAAATAATTAAAAGTGGGAACTTTGTGCCCCCCCCCCCCCATTCCCTACTAAGGCTCACCTTCAGACAGACACGTCAGGACTTTTAGTATGTTCATTTCCTAAGCACCCTGAACATGTTTCTGAAGGAATCGCTTAGGTCACTGCTCACGCACTTTACTTCTTTATTGACTGAACTATTAAGCACCCTGAATACCAAATACGCTCGCTCCTCACGGGTTCACCTGTGTTCGGATATGAATATGAGATAGGACACAAGTATGTAGTTAAATACCAATAAGGATGTGAATTAAAATAATCTGTTAGATCACAGTTTTGATAATATTTTACAAAATCTTCATGCAGATAAATATTAGTCATAGGTAATATTGGGTGGTAGTAGTGCGTGCCAGCTCCAACAGTCTCCTGGTTGTTATTGCTAGCAAACTGGATCACCCTATCCTTCACTTTTGAGCCAGCTGCATGTACATACCTGCTAACAAAAACGCAGTTGTTTATTAGTTATAATGTTTTGTGTAATATTACTAACATAGCTTGTAAGTGAATTGTTACTAACATTATGAGTCCATATTGCTCGAAAATAAATGTTTTATTATTATAATTGTTTTACAATTATAAACATTATAGAGATGGGGTCCTTGAGAGGCTTCTAAATAGGTAAAACACCAATAACATTTCTTTCAAATTGTTCAACAAGTAGTTCTATATCTTCTGAGGAGCCAGTTATACATTTTCTTACTGCTTTCTGCAGAGTCTGTAACAAACATATAAATATGTAATGTAATAGTTTCAAAATATACATCTTTCAGTTTGGGGACCTTGCAATGAAATGTAATATACTATGCAATAAAAAATAAGTTTGTCAATTATCTGTAATTTTAGAAAATGGATTTATAAATAAATCAAGTACCTATTATTATCACTTATTTGTAACAAAATAAAGAATACTTTGAAGACAAAGTTAAAATTCAGAAATTAGCAAATACTTTCGTTGCCAACTGGACCTAGCATAATACGACTATAATGTTCCCATTGATGGAATACAGGCCTCCTCTTGGGGGGGGTCTGTATTTATGCTTTCGCGGTTGCACAACGACATGCTTTGCTCATGCTTTGCTTGGTAGTATAGATGCAGGCCTACCTTACTGCCTCCCTCAGAGGCGGTAAGGTGGCGAGGTCTTGAGGGGGAGCGCTACGGTCGTGTAGATCCTCAAGGCAAGTCTGGGGGATTCACCTTCACGAGGTTGCCACCCTGTTCTTGGTCTAATTCCATAAGAAATAGACGCAACAAAAACCCCCAGGCGCTTTTTCGCATTTTTTTCCCGAAAGCCAAAACCCCAGGCCTAGGGTAACCCCATACCCTACTCCCATGATCCCATGCCCAGTCCCTCCTTCCTTTTCCCTTTTCTCCTTTCGGTCCTTGAGGACGGGTAACCTCAACTCCAAAAAAGCCCACACACTCAACCATGTCGCAGAAAGGCAAAAATAATATTCCCCAGGTGGGTCCCGGCAATGCCGGGGAATCCCACACCGACTCGTCGGTCTGCCCCCACCGTAATCTGGGGGGGGGCACCAATCTGCTTATTAGCGCCGCGCCTTCTGCGCGGCTGGCTGCTTCGGCACCAACATCTTCGGCTGCGGATCACGCGCCATCCGACACAACCATGGCTGCGACCTCTGCGCCTACTGACACTGAGACGGCTGCGCCTTCTGCGCCAATGACCCTGACTAGTGTTACACCTTCCACGAGGGCCTGGCAACAGAGCATCGTTCGGAACAGTGTGACAAACAACCCTGACAACGACAGCAATAAAGCTCGACTCTCCAGTCTTAGCAGCGAACTCCGCGCGCTGGCACTCCAGCGCGAGAAGATCGAGGCAAGGCTAAAAGACTTGAACTCACTCGGGACGGGAAAGGAAGCGGAATCTGATGGTTCTGGTTTCATCTCTGTGGACGAAGTACGCATGCTGAAGACAAAGCGCGGAAAGATCCGGAACAGAGAGAGAGAACTCAACAACCGTTTGCGCAAAATCCGCGAAGGCAATAGCCAGCGCGAAGCACAAACGGTTGGTTGTAAGGGAGTACGCGACCGGCTACAGACACGCGAAGGGGAAACCCAGCGCGAAAAGCAGTTGGACGCGGAAACGAGCGGGCAGGGAACAGTACGCGAAGGGGAAACCCAGCGCGAGAAGTCACTGCCCGCACCAGGACCATCCGGAGGAACCGACCGGAACCGTGACAATATGACCACAGACCAACACCGAACTAGACAGAAGCGAGGCAAGCGGGCTGGGTTCTTGCGCCGGGTGTCCCTGGCACAAAACATTGTGCCAAGCTCCTCAGAACCGCAACCCGGTCCAAGTGGACAGGGTGCGGCGAAGAGGGAGCGCCCGGACGATACGGCTTCACCAAGTACGCTCCAGGGGGACGCCAAGCGTGTTAGAACCCAGGCCGCTCAAGGGGAGCAGAGAACCTACGCGCGGGCCACTAAGGATATCCCTGCGCGACTCGCCGTAGCGATCTGCCTCTCGCCTCCTTCCCGAGATATGACTACTGACGAGGGCGAACACATCAAGCTCAGCCTTGAAGACCTCATCGTAGACACGTGTCGAACTGACCCCTCCAAAGTCCCGGCCTTCCGTGGTTACCCAAGGGTAGCGGATGGCACGGTTCACATATGGTGCGAGGACGACAACGCCCTGACTTGGCTGACCCAGAACGTACCCAAACTAAGACTGCCAAACACTGACGAGACACTGACAGTAATGAAACAGTCTGACGTACCGACTCGGGTTCGAGCGGCGCTCTTTGTACCCAGGTACAATGGGGACATAGCGCTGCTCCAGACGATTCTGACCTGCCAGAACCCCTGGTACGACATTGGTAGATGGTCTCTGTACAGGGCGACATCGGTCGGTGGTGATAACTATGGGTCTTATCTAACCCTGGGTATCCCACCGGACGAGGTCGAAAAGATCTTGGGGAGGGAGCGACGGATATCATACCTACTTGGGTCGATATACGTGCGTTTCTTCCCCAACACCCATCCCTCTGAGACTAAGACTGACACTGAACAGACGAAACCGGCTCCGACTGAACTTGACGTGACAATGACGCAACTGGAGGAGGAGATGGCCAGAACGGCGATGGCTGATGCCGACGCCGTGAGGATGCCAACCTCACCACCAAGGTGGACGGAGCAGCTGCTCTCATCATCGTCACCGACACTCAGCGAAGACCAGCATGGGCTGGGAGAGGCGGGGGAATCATCCGATGGATCCATCTCCCCCTAATTCCACCCCACTGCCGACCCCATCCCGTCCCATAAACATCATCCAGACCAACCTCCAGCATAGCCAGACGGCTACCGCCTGCCTGCGCAGGGCACTGGAGATGGAACCCCGAACCATTGCACTCATCCAAGAGCCGTGGATCCGTAATAACAGAATATGCGGCCTTGGTAACATTGGAGGTAAGCTGATCCTCGACACACAAGGCACAGATAAACCACGAACCTGTGCCTACATACCCAAAGATGTACCCACCACCACACTCACGCAATTATGTTCCAGAGATCTAACAGCCGTCAGGCTCAAAACCGACGGCGAAGCACCCGATATCGTCCTGGCCTCGGTATACATGCCTGGCGAGGATGAAGACTGCCCACCAAAAGGGATGGCCGACCTGGTAAGGTATTGTGAAGACACCAACCTGGACCTGGTCATCTGCACGGACTCAAACGCCCATCACCCGCTTTGGGGTTGCAACAAAGCCAACACTAGAGGTGAGGTACTATGCACATATTTGTTCTCAACTAACCTTAACATCGCAAACCGCGGCTCGGAACCCACTTGGGTCACATCGCGCGGACAAACAATTATTGACCTAACGCTGGCTTCGGAAAGTGCGGCAAAACTTATATCTAACTGGCACGTATCCAACGAGTCTTCTTGCTCTGACCATAGAAGGATTCGCTTCTCACTAATAGCTAACATAAAAAAACCCGAACCTAGACGCAACCCACGCCGTACCAATGTACCCGGATATAAACGGCTGTTGGCCTCCCTACTAACGCAGCACCAAACTCCTCAAATTCTAATAGACCACAAACAACTTGAAAACACCGTAACAAAACTCTCGGAATTTATAATTGAAGCCTACCACGCCTGCTGCAAACTAAAAGACCCAAACACCAGGAGCAAGGGTAACTCCTGGTGGAATGCGGAACTTAGTAAGCTCAGGCAAAACATGCGCAAACAATTCAACAGAGCCAAAAATTCCAGACTACCAGAAGACTGGGACTCATACAAGAAAACACAATACACCTTCAAAAAACAAGTCAGGAATGCCAGCAGGGCAGCCTGGCGGAAATTCTGCGAAGAAATTGAATCGAACAACGAAGCCGCGCGTGTGAGAAAGATCCTATCTACAGATCAAGATCGCACCCTCGGGTCGTTAAAAACCCCAGACAACACATACACCAAGTCGGATCACGAAACAAGTAAAGTCCTTCTGGAAACCCACTTCCCAGACTGCAGTCTCTCCGAGGACAGAACCTGGGCAAGTGAACCAACGCACACACCAAATGACCAAGACTGGGCCAGAGCCCGCACCATAGCAACCACAGAGAAAATAAAATGGGCAATAAAGACTTTTAAGCCATATAAATCCGCAGGCTTAGACGAAATTTTCCCCGCCCTGCTACAATGGGGAGTAGACGCCCTAACGCCGTGGCTGATCGTCATCTACCAAGCTTGCATAGCACAGAAATACATACCACTTGCATGGCGAGAGGTGAAAGTCATTTTCATTCCTAAACCAGGCAAACCAGATTACACACAACCCAAGGCGTACAGACCAATAAGCCTAACATCTTTCTTGCTGAAAACCCTTGAGAGACTCTGTGATCGACATATTCGGGACGGACCTCTTCGGGAGCGACCACTTCACAAACAGCAACACGCGTATTCCACAGGAAAATCAACAGAATCTGCGCTGCATAGTGTAATCTCCAAGATCGAATGTGCAGTGGACCACAAATGCTCCTCACTAGCTGTCTTCATCGACATAGAAGGCGCTTTTGACAAAACCATCTTCCATAGCATCAACGCAGCCCTCGAGGAACATGGTGTGGACTCGACCCTGCGAGGATGGATCACAAATATGCTCCGATTGAGAGCCGTACAAGTTACGGTAAACGACACCACCAGAGCCATAGTGGCGAAGGGCTGCCCCCAAGGTGGAGTCCTCTCGCCACTACTATGGAACCTTGTAGTAGACAGCCTCATCAAACGTCTAAATAGCAGAGGCTACTACACGGTGGGCTATGCTGATGATTTGACCATAATAATAAACGGCACACACGAAAACACACTATGCAACCTTATGCGCCAAGCTCTAAGAATAGTAGAAGACTGGTGCAAGGAATATAAACTAGCAGTAAACCCCACCAAAACCGAACTCGTCCTCTTCACAAAGAAAAGAAAGCTGACAACATTACAATTGCCAAGCTTCTTTGGGACAACCCTAAACCTATCGACTGAAACCAAATACCTGGGTATCTTTTTGGACAAACAGTTGAACTGGGCAAAACACACTGATTACATTATCACAAAAGCCAGTATAGCCCTATGGCAATGTAAGAGACTCCTCGGGAGAAATTGGGGCATAAGCCCCAAAATCACCTACTGGCTATACACCACAGTTATCCGACCAATTATTACATACGGTTCTTTAGTTTGGTGGCCCAGGACCAACCTAAGTACAACCCAAAAAGATCTCGAGAAACTACAAAGATTTGCATGCGTAGCAATCACCGGTAGCATGAGGACTTCCCCCACTGCTGCCTTACAGGTGATGCTGGGGCTACCTCCCCTACACCTCGTCGTAAGAGAGGAGGCGGCCATAGCGACTTTCAGACTCGAAGTATCCGGCTCCCTAAGCAATGATTCTAGAATCAAACACACACGCATCAGAGAAGATGCAATCAAAGAACAACCGATGATGACATCACCCATCGACAGAACCCTGAAGACCCACTGCTTCCAAAAACACTACAACATAGAGCTCATAGAGGAGTTGTGTGACTACTCAGGTACAACAGAGCTAAGAATTTACACTGATGGATCAAAGACCGACGAAGGGACGGGCGTCGGGGTATTCTCCAACGACCTAAACATTAAGATATCCAAACCACTTGGAATGCTCAACTCCGTTTACCAAGCAGAGTGTGTAGGTATTATCCAAGCGGCACACGCTATAGAGGCCAGGGAGGTTACGGATACCAATATCCGAATACTCTCCGACAGTGCCTCAGTTCTTCAATCCCTAAAGAGTAATCAGATCACGTCGAGACTAACACTAGAATGCCACAAGGCCCTAGAACGAATCACGGTACTAAATCGCAACACGATAACGCTACAATGGATTAGAGGTCACAGTGGATCACTTGGAAACGATGCGGCTGACGAACTTGCCAGAAGAGGATCCAGTACAAGACCCTACGGACCTGAACCCATTGTGCCCATTCCTTTCAAGCAGCTAAGAAGCTGGTTAAAGGATCACACTCGAATACAAGCGGAAAAATGGTGGACCTCGACACCAGGATGTAGGCAATCCAAGGAAGCTATGCCATCCTTGGATACAAAGCTGACCAGGCGCCTTCTGCGCCTGGACAGAGACAGCCTGCGCCTGGTGGCGGGGACCATTACTGGACACTGCTCACTAAATAAACACTTTCATACCCTGGGAATCACTGATAGTCCCCTGTGCAGAGCATGCATGGAGGCGGAGGAAACGGTGGCGCATGTGCTTCTTGAGTGCACAGGCGTTACCAAGATTCGCGAGGAGACCCTGGGAACACCAACATCCCTTGCGGATGCCCTGAGGAGACCGGGAAGTCTTATCTGCTTCTGGAGGGAGGTGGGCTGGTTGGAGTAATCGGCCACCATGGCTCACGTACAATGGTCCATTTCAAGGACTAAGTGCGGAAACCTAAACCCCATGATAGATAGATAGATAGGCCTCCTCTTGGTGAGAGGGAGTGGGTTGTATTTCACGAAACGGGCCCAGTGCAGGTTGGCAGATGTGACATGTATTCAAATTTTTGGTTCTAGGTCATTTTGGTTTCCACATGATGTTTTCATACACCGTTTTGAGAGCAGTAACAATGAAATAATTTACAAAAATTAATGCACCTGACTGGGTTCGAACCTACGACCTACAACTTGTAAGTCGTGGCCCTTCCCACTGGGCCAGCACTGCTCTAAGTACCAATTAATTATTAATTCTCAAAAATTATACTTACTTCAACTGTAGCATAAGAGGAGAGTTTGATGAACTCTTTTCCTGGAGCTAAGTTGGCAAAAACACAATATATCATATCTGACAAAAAATTCCTGATATTTAATACAATCTTAATATTTGTACTTGATAGCTTAAGTAAAGGATGTGAAAAACTATCATTGTATATTTCAATTTTAACTTTCTCATCACCTATTGAAAATATTAAATTGCTTTTTGACTTCAAAAACTCCTCTGATGTGAATTGTTGAAGAAAATAGTTTACTTTTTTCGAAGTCAGGTGTTCGGTCAGATCCTTATTTCTGAATACTTCTTGGTATTTGTCTGGAAGTTTCACATACATCTGCCATTCTCTTGCTGGTGATCTGTGCCTCAAAGCATCATCAAATTCAAATAAATTCCCATATTGGTTTACTGCATATTGCAATATCAATTGTTCTAAAGGTTCTTCCAGATTTTTCAAGCTCTGTTGCCTATTCAAATTCAAGTTGAATTTTATAAAATGTTCAGAATGTAATGTTACATGCTTTCTGTATAAAATAGTCCATATTTTTTGTTTAGTATTGAAAGCTCCCGGTATATTTGACATGATTTTAATGTTCACATTCATTTCAGTGAAGTCAAGTACTTTAGTGTTCAAAGGCATTAAGAAAATTATTTTCTTCAGTTCTGTAACTTTTATACTAGTCGTTCTTATGACTTTGGTAGCAGTTGATAACGTTAAGTGGACTCTCAAGTCTCCTAAAGAATTAGAGAGTATATCACCAAGTTTATGCTCCATTGAAGTTGTGATTTTTATCAAAAAGAAGAAGGATTCTTTATCAAAGTATTTGCTAAAGTTATCTGTTAGAATAGCTTTGCTATTCTCTGTGATAGCGTCTTCATAATTCTCATAAACAATCACTTTATGACTTATTATACTGTCCATTATATCTTGCCTATTTGAAAGTGATAGAGCAGTGATATAATCCTTTTCTTTACTTAATGTTTTGATCAGCATATCATTCTTTTTAACTTCCTCCATAATCTTTTGCAGGTATTCCGAGTTGTTTAAAAGTTTTTCTGCTGGACAGTACTCATCAGTGGATTCTTGTTTTAAATATGATCCATTGTCATCAATGGAGAATTTGTATATTAAATCCATGAATGTAGTACAAATTATTTGATCTTCAATTTTTATAAAGTCCTTTACATGTTTGACAAAGAATTGACTGAATTTTATGTCTTTAGAGATTAGGTTTTCTGCTTTCCACATAGATTTACCATCTGTGTATACCATGGCATCTTTAAAGGCAAAAAAATTGTGAATAGCAATGTTTAAATGAATAATCTGTGGGGTATTTATATCTTTTATGGTCAATTTAATAATTGTCCCTATAGTGAAACCGATTAAAATGTTGAGCTCTCCTGATTCAATAATCTGTATGTTGTTTATCTCTGAAGGGCATGAGTAAAGTTTGACCAACAATGCTTGTTCTTCAGTCATCTTAGAACTAAATAAGCACCCATAAATATTTTGTTTATCAAAAGTTACAACTATTAAACTGTATTTGTTTCTGATGCTCAAATCCTCAGCGTTCAAAACTCTTTTCAGGTTTTCCAAATGATTTTCTGAGAGTGGATGGACTTTCAAAATGTATTTGTCTTGTGTTTGTATTGTTGGTAAATGTTCTTTATAGATCAGTATAACATTTTTTACTAAAGAAAACTCAGTGTTAACTTTATGAAGACATAAGAAGTATGAATTGGCTTCGTATTTCAAACATAGGGTGTTGTTTTCTTCATAGAGCGAACTGGCCACAATACCCAGTTCTCTAGGCTGAAAACTGTATTTCAACCTCTTTGGACCAGTGGTTTTTAATTTTACAGAAGTAGTGTGTATGTTGCCACTGCAATCCAGGCACACCAAATAGTTACCAGATATTATCACGCTGTATATTAGAAATTTAGGTGATAATGTTATCACTGCGTTCTCGAATTCTAGATTTTCATACACAAATATTTGGAACTGATTCCATAGTATTATTGTATTGTTCGAAGCATTGTAAACTATGTTCAAGTTGTTTAGCACTGTTTGCTCACATTTGAAACATTGTTTTGCAGTTTCATTACCAAAGCTGATATCCATGTTTATCCATAACTTATAGGAATAAAATAAAAATAAAAAGCATGACACAATAGTACGGCAACTTGCGCGTATGACTTTGACATTTTAGTTCGGAAATAAAATCTGTATACGCCATTTTGAAGTTATCATTTCTGGACGTTTAAAAGTTTTATTTTGTAAAATATCTGTGGCAAATTCAGTAAGTAAATAAATAATTGTCAAATAAAGTGGGGCATTCTATGAATTCTAATCATATGTGGTCGTCCAAATCAAAAGGGACCTTATGGCGGTAACTAGTTTCCGAGATATTAATAAATTTGTAAAATACCTCAAAAAAATCGTTTTTTTATTAACTGTATTTTTAAAAAGATGATTGTATTTACTACATGTAGATGTGTTCAACTTTTCGAAAAGTCAATTTAAAAAAGTTTCGTATTCATCTAAAGTTTAGTAAAAAAGGAACCTTATCGCGGCAAGACCTAACAAATCGTTTTTCTTGTAATTCAAACCATATATTATATCAACATTTTAATATTGCAAGGTAGGTATAAACTAAACTATTCATTCAGGATGGGAAATCATCAAATGACTCCTCCCGCTCTGGGTGGAGCGGAATAGGGAGTGTCAGACTCTTACTGACTAAAACCCACCCGTGTTCCTTCCTTCGCCCTTTGTTCCGGGCCAGCGGTAACCCTTTCGGACAATCCCGCTGACCCGGCAGGCTTCGGCCAATACGGGCCCCTTCGTTTAGTGCTGACATCTCTTTGAGGCGCGCGTGGAACACGTACGCGCCGTCCGGCACGGGCCTGGTCCTGATCGGACGGTGAGCTACCCATTGCTCTCCGCCCGCGCCTAAGGTGGCCGGGAGTAGTCGCGCGGCTCCCGACGCCCGGAGCGTCTCCCGCGGCGGCTGGGACGGGAGGCTCTCTCTCTCAGCCGTCCCGCCGCCTCCTTCGCTAGCATGACTGCTTCGCAGAAGGAGGCGACTGCTCCCCACTCCCTCTAGCCCCGGACCATGGCTTGAACCAGGCCCGGACGCGAGAGGTCGCCGCCATGAGATCGCGCCGGAGGTCTGTCCGCTCCGCCGCAATTTGCTGCGGAAGCGGAGTTTCCCCCGGCGTAGTGCCTCCGCGCGCCACTCATACAGGCGCGCGAGGACTATCGCCTCCAGATCCCATGGCGGCAGTCCGGCAAGGAGGCTTGCCGCCTCGCCCGAGATCGTGCGGTACCCCCGGATCAGCCTAACGGCTACCACCTTCTGGGGCGCGTTCAAATAATGGGCGGCTCGCCGCCGCAGTGAACGCGCCCACACCGGGGCCCCATTATAGGGCCATGGACCGCACGACCCCCGCGTAAAGCCTCCGGCAGGAGGCGTTTAGCCCCCTCAGGTTGGGCAGGAGCCGCTTGAAGGCGGCCCCGGCCCGTTCCAGTTTGGGAGCCAAACGTCGGAAATGCTCGACTAAGTTCCACCGGCTGTCGAGGATGAGACCCAGGTATTTCATCGTCGTCTCGACGCCGATGTGAACCCCTCCTACCGTTAGTTGGGATCCCGATGGTGGCGTATTCCGGAACCCATGAAACGATATGGCCTCGGACTTGTGCAATGCCACCTCGAGACCCAACTGCCGGATCCTCTCCACGACTATCGCAACCCCGCGTGTCATCGCGTCGGCCGCCGCCTGATGCGACCTCCCCTGCGCCAGGACTAGCGTGTCGTCAGCGTAGCGTATAGCTGCCATTAGATAGTGTCGCACGCCGCCGCATGCGGCATTCTTTGTATATGCGTCTTAGGTCTAAGGTCCCACTATTGTAGTCCATATTTTGTTTAGGTAGGTACTTTTAATAGAGGTAAACAATCTTGTTAGGTATGTTTTTTATCATAAAATATATTTTTAAAATAGGCTAAGGCTAATAGCAAAAGTAATTCATTATAACATCTGTTATTTCATTTTGTTTTATCTTGTAATGGCTATAAATTATTTCATAAATATATTTTTCGACAAAAACGTATCAAGATTGTTTACCTTTATTAAAATACTTAAATTAATTAACTATACTAAGAGATAAGTGTCAGCAGACTGCAACGGACCGCCTTAAGGGCCCTTTTTTACGTATATACTTGTTACGAATTTTCATACCTTGTGATAATAAAAAAAAAATTGTTAAATAAGTAACATTTTCATACCTTGTGATAATAAAAAAAGAAAATTTAAGTTATCTTGAATGTTGCACTAAAATATTGATTATGCATGCTAAAAATAAAAAATATTGTTTAGTGCCCACCATTAGGGCCCTTTTTTAATTTGTTTGAAGAAATTGTTCAGTTCTCTATGTAACTTTACAAGATCATAACTAACAGTTATCATTGATCTCTTAGCTTTATTAGCATCTAAACCAATTATGTATAACCTATTTAGTGATTAAGTGTTGATTTTGTTACTGTCAGATCTCAAAGTTTATAAAAAATAAGAATTCTTGCTAATAAATAAAAACTATTTTTTTTAAATTATGTGTTGTTTTTATTTACATCTAAGGCCTTTCGCAAATCTATGTAATTAGTAGCAATATAGAAACGATAAAAGTTTAGTGAGAAACAGGCGGTTTACTTATTTTTAATACTATTATCGATACTTTGCATCTCATTGATAATGCATTATGTTGGCGGGTCTAGTTCCCACAACAAACAAGTTTATGCAAGGATTGTAAGAATTTCCATTAGTAATAATCATAGTCAATCAAAGTATACCATCAGTTACATAACTTCACACTAAAACATAACTTTTTTGTACGGCATACTTAAATTGCGATTTTCTCGAAACTTATAATTTCGATCAGTGAACTTCAAAAATTCGTAAAAAAATAACGGCAGTGGTTAGAAGGTTGGTTCTTGGGTCTATAGTTCGGTACATTTATGTAGTTTTCAGCTCTGTAGATAACTCATTTCCGCCATAAGGTCCCTTTTGATTTGGACGACCACATATTCATTTTTACGTAAAATACCCATCATGACACATTATCGGGTAGTTTTGCTACTCCATAACAGATGGCGCTGCATTTAGGTGTTTCATAAATAAAATTTATATTTTTTTTCATTTATTAAAATTACTATGAATCATATTTTAAAGGTGATGGGTGTATTGTTAAATAAAATAAAATGTTTTTAACATCATTCTTTACTCCACGAAACAAAATTTAAGTACACAGTGGCAATAGGAAGAATTACAATTTATTATGAACTATTACGAAAATGATAACAAATTAAGAAACTCTTAAGCTTACAGTTTAATATAGTGCTCGTTAGATTATTTTAATTTTAAAATTGATACACGGTTTGAAAGTGCCGAATAGGTAAAGCTTTCCAATTACATAAAAAGGTAGGTAGGTAACAATAATTTGACTTGGTTGAGTTTATTGATACTGACCAAAACTATTTCTTCAACAAGTATTAAAAAACATCGTTAATTATTTTTTCATTATGTAAGTACGTTATACAAAAATATTTATTTCTCTAACCCGCGGGCCACGGGACAGGGCGTCGCGACCGGGTGCGTCTGGCGGCACGGCAATCTACGCGGCGCAGTTTGCACGGCCACGGGCTAAAAGTTTTAGTGTTCATTATTTCGCGGCGAATTTATATAGTGTTCATTATTTATTTGTTTGACTTCTTGCACTATTCGCCACGTCTATCGCGCGAGTCCGTGGCGCCGTAACGATTCATACATTCGTTTCTATCGCCCACCGCGCCGCCAGTCGTTGGTGCGATTCGCTCGGCAAAATTCGCCGGTTGCCGCTACGCGTGGCATGGCTAGTACTTACATTTCTATAATTATATTTGTTTTAGTCGCAAGACGCTTCGCCGTTCGCACCGTGCGAATTTTCTCTGCAGCAAATGTCCCGTGGCCAGGCCGTAAGGGCTGATTTTTCCAATGCCAGATTATTCCTCTGATAAAATTATCTGGCATTGGAAAAATCAACTCTAAAGCTACATTTGTGACATTACAAATGCTATAGCCAGACAACATCACCACCGTGACAAATATATACGGCAGAAAACCGAGATCTCATCATTACACGGGCAATGTGGCAAGCCCTGTTCACAAGACGTATAGCACTACAAGTTTCTTTTGGCGCGTGGCCAAAATCGGAACTATCTAAAAAAGATTAAACAAGAGGCCGGGGCTCCTGTTTATCAAACTCATTTCAATTGAAAAATCCTTGTAGCATTATAAACGTTACCGTGACATTGCTACAGAGTATTGTCCGATGAAGTGTCACAAATGTAGATACAGTACGGAATTATGTAAGTATTTCTTTTTTTGTCAAATCACAGCAGTTTATCCGTCACTTTTTGCAAAATTGCAAGGACGGGGAGAACAGATAAGGCAGAGGACAACTCTGAGAGGAAAAACACAGCAACTGTCGTCTCTGGCGTTGCCTCGATTACTAGAATTGTCTGGAATTACGTGCACAAAATTCCGTCACGTTTTTCCTCTCAAAAACCCCAGCTTTAGTTCACTCTCTTCCTGCCTGTCTCGTTATACTATCGAGGCAGTCCCGCATAGGCCTGGCTATTAGAAAGTCCAGTCTCTTTGTTCGGAATTATTATTATGATCTTGGTAAGAACCCAAAGTGGGCTTTTATAATTTAAGTATATCGTGACAATATTATCGTCGACGTCCACGCCACGGCATCACGATAACACAGGTTTAATGTATGGAAACATTTGAAGGTGCTTTTAATTTTCATAAATTTTATGGACGTAGACGTCCACGATAATTCGCACATTAAGTATAATGGCAGACTGCGGAATAATGTATGACATACTTACAATCGTTTGATAATGAAATAAAACGAGGAACGAGGTAAAAATAGGACGTCCCAATATTAGATTATTTACAAAGAAAGGTTTTATTCAAATTTTAAAACGCCTTAAATCTGGTAAGTATATTTGTTTGCGTATATAAGTCTACCATTAGGTACATTTTTGTCATTTTTTATACCACTAAAGATTTTTACAACTTTATAAGACAATTTTGATCATAAGAATATGCTTCGTACAATTTCATCACTTATGAAGTTTTTATTAACACAGATTAGTAAATAAATGGAATAATTTTAATTGACAGCTAGCTACTGTGCCAATAAATGAGCAGCTTCCGCAGAATATGTTGACTGGCTCTTGACACTCCATTCGCTACTTCTCTGTGGTAATTTACAAACTTTATGGGACATCAAGGATCACGCTTACAATATCACGAATTAAAAATTAAACTTTTAGTACTTAATATAATAAAAGTCTGGAGTAAGAGATAGATGTCGAATACTAGAATAACTTTAGAAAAAAAAACTAAATATTAGGCAAGTGAATAGTAATTTTATAAGTATTATGTACAAGCCACAATAAATATTAATTAAATACTTAATTTTCGGGAACCCGTTATGGTGTTTCCACAATTAAAACTAATTGGCACACTTTCACATTGAGTCACTAGCAAAACTATAGCTAATTATAAACTAAAGAGGTTTTATTTTTTTAATCTAAAAACAGTATGAAACCTTTATGTGTGAAACGATAAAACATTCGTTTTAAAATTATTACTATTTACATTATTGATATGTGTCTTTATTGCGGTGGATGTGAAATATTTTGCTTTTTAATAAAAAATATTCATTTTGAAATTACAAAAATCACTGTTTGAGCTGGAAATTATTAACTATAAATGCTTAAATTAACACTAGTGTTTATTCTAGGCTATATGTACAGATTCTCACAATCATGAGTATTATAATTGCACTTTATTTGTATGCGGGTCGCCTCTAACGAAGATCATCATAAAAATAAATACGCAATCTCCTTGCATTCTCTCATACGCACATTTTATTATGGCAGTTTTATTTAGATGTTAATACCATTAGTAACCTTGGTTGTATGATTGGCATCTTTGCCTTGTTTTTACAGTGCGCACAGTGTATCTTGGCAATGCATGGCAGCGCTACTGTCAAAAGTGAAGGCAAATGACAAATTCAGTACTTTTATATGTAGTTCCATATTTGCCTGCTAAGATATGCAGGGCAAACTGACTGGAACAGTAAACGCTAGAGATTTATTCTCATTGCGTGTGTTTTCGTGCTGCAGAGACCGACGTCATCGTCGTTACGCATGTGTTACTTCTTGATGTCAGGGTCCATTTTTGTTTTGTCCATTGATGACGACACCATACCACTTTGAGGATATAACTTGTCTAAATGCTTGAGTGACTCGTTAAGGAAATTCTGGAACAAAGATAAAAACAACATACAGTTAGAATGATTAAAAAGAAACAGTTATAATAAATATTGCATATTGGTAGTGGACTGAGTGGCCGATATTTATAATTGCGCGAAAATTATGTTTAGTTATTTTGTAGTGACGTGTTTGTCTGTGTGGGAGTAAAATATCAATCAACTAATCGGTTTATGTTTGCAAACAATTATTTTTCTAATATTTTTTAGTTCCCTGAGCGAGAAGCTGAATGTCACCGTGACATATATCACACATAAGTACAGAACATTTTGCCAGCTCGCACTTATTACTCCATTTATTAAACATTCCATGGTCTAACAAACATAAAGACGCTCACACACACCTGTATAGCAGTCAACGCGGCTACAATGGCGGGTCCTCCGAACCCGTGCGAGATGAGCGAGAAGTGCGTCAGATGGCGCTGTATCGCCGGCTCCAACAGATGCGGGGGTCGCGTGTTACACAGAGGCGAGCGGTCCTGGTTCAGGAGGTCCATCAGCTCCTTTATTACCTGTAGCAATTGATGGGATTAGTCAATCAATCAGGGCCAAACGGTACATATCTGCGGTCGTATCTTTTTTCTTTCATTCTTTAAGAGGGTTTACGACGTACGGCATTTCATACAAACTTTCAAGCCCTTGTTTGTCGAAATGAATGAACTGATTTTAATTAAACTTCATACGTATAAGACCTTTGTATCCTACAAAGGTCTAAAAAGTTAGTTGAACATTTTCGAAAAATAGTGTTACAGCCAAATTAAATTTTCCATAGAAACAGAGATTTACAGTTATCTTTTTTTAAATAAGACATTTCGAAAATGTTCTTTATTAACTTTTTAGACCTTTGTATCCTGCTTATGCGTATGAAGTTTCATTGTGTTAAGAGGGCGCCGACCAAACGCCGACCGCGTAGTGGCGCCCTCATTGTTTGTTTGGTTATTTCTTTTATTTTAGAATGATCATTAAAACGGAAAATAGTGGCCACTATTATCCCTTTTAGTGATTACAATAAAACTAAATAATGTAAAACTACCTATATTAACTAACTATATTAACGTATAATCTTGTGGAGCACAACTTAACGTGCTTATTTTCTGCATTTTCATTCTAAAATAAAAGATATAACCAAACAAACAATAAGGGGGCCATTAGCCGGTCAGCGTAGCCTTAAGCAATTACCCCGTTGATAAATTGGGATTGTAGCTAGGTTTACCACAAGTCTACACAAGTACTGTCGACGTAATTTACCTGTTTAGTGGCTTGCAGCAAGTCCCTCCTGCGCCGCGAGTCATGCTCGGCGTACTGTCGCGCAAGGTACTCGGCGAGTGCCCGCGCGGGGAACTCTGTCTCACACACGTAGCCGAAGTCGCGAGCTAAGTGCACTGCTTCCGCTGTTGAGAAAAATGTTCTAAAAATTAACCTTTGTAGATGCAGATGGCTGTGCAAACATACTTTCTGAGTTTATCTTGGAAAATAATTGGATTTGATCTGAATACTTTAATTACCTATAGGATTGCAAAGTTCCTACCTAGAGTGGCCAGAAGAAAGCTGCAAGCTACCTGACAAATTGGCTTTTATGTTACCGAAACTTATCATAATAATAACGTCACAGAACCAAGACAAAAATTGAATTGGAGATCACGGCGTTCCGCTTTAGATTGTACTAAGTTACCTATTTACATAACTTTGGTCAGATACGTAGGTACCTATTCAATGATAAATTAGCAGTGCTAAAGTAATTTAGAAATCTAATAGGCAAATCAGCACATAAATAACTGACGCAAATTGGCAATTATGGGCTCAAAAATCACTCGGTATTTGCTATAATTAATATAATTGGTCTAAGTGTCCATAATAAATATTTAGGTATTTTAATAGTGCCTTATAAATACTGTCAATCTACTGCAATTCCTATTTAAATTATGAACAATGAAATTGAATTTTAACGTATATTACCTACACAGAAATACGTAGTTATTTTTTATCCGACTGCGCCGGGGCCCAAAAGGAGAGTAATTATAATATTATAGTAACGATTAGTGAAGAGCAGTGGTGGCCCAGTGGTAACAGCCGCGACTTACAAGTTATAGGTTCGAGCCCAGACAGGCGATATACTTTGTATAAATTATTTCATCACCACTGCTCTCAAAACGGCGAAGGAAAACATCGTGAGAAAAACCGACATGTCCTAGAACCAAAAATTCGAAGACATGTGACTTCTACCAAACCACAATGACCCGCGTGGTCAGGCCCCTCTTTTCCATTGGGCACTCTGGGCAAGTGCCCAGGACCCCGCGATCTTCGGGGGCCCCGGCCTGCTCTCATGAAAAAACATTATTTGCAGCGGCCGTTCCATTATACGCATTATTAGTACCCGATTCAATCTATACTAATATTATAAAGCTGAAGAGTTTGTTTATTTGGTTGAACGCGCTAATCTCTGGAACTACCAGTCGGATTTGAAAAATTCTTTTTGCATTTGATAGCCCAATTCTTGAGGATATAGGCTATTTAACATCACGCTATGATCTTTAGGAGCCGAGCAAAAAGAAAAAGTCAGAAAGAACGCTAAGCAAAAACGAAGTAATAGCGCGGGCAGGCGATGCGATGCGACGGGGTGGGTCGGAGTAACAAGAAATTTCACGCGGACGAAGTCGCGGGCAGAAGCTAGTGACAAAATAAGTGATTTGCAGTGCGATTTACAATAACTTTCTAGCCTTCCAGTTATGAAATATTAGTATGCTTCTCTTATTGTGTCTATCTACACAGGGGCCCCGTGATCCTTGGGTGCCCAGGGCCTCCATTAGGTTAAAGACGGCCCTGCGCGTGGTGGATTAGGGCCCACTCCCTCTCACCGAGACGAGGTCTGGGTACCACCAGTAGGAACATTACCTATAAATGTTGATTATGTAGTCAAGATTAGTACCTACTGTAGGCTGTGCACATCTGTAGACGTATTCTATTGAAACTCCGTACTACGCCCCAGACCAGTTCAAAGTAAGTGTTAACACTGACATGCGTTTGACTGTACCCAAGGATAAGGATGTTTAATTACCTTCTACTAAAGATGTGAGGAGCGTTACATTGGCAGCTTTCCGTCTCCCAGCCGGCAAGTTGAGCCCAATCTTCTCCAATTTCTCACGGAGTAATCTCCCGCCATTTTTGCTCTTCGCTCTGAAAAATAAATCGTTTTATGCTTCTTGCTGTAATTGAGAGCTTTAATTTGCCTAAAACCTAACTTGTACGTAGAACTTACAGATTTGAACCGAGTACATCTAGGGAGAATAATAACCAGTCGAAAAAAAAGCGCGACTGCGTGGTTTTGCGCCGGAAATTTCGCCGCGTTTTTCCCCTTAGATTGTCCTTAGTCTTCTTTAATTAAAAAAACTATTAATTGTAAAGTGAAAAGAAAATACAGAATTAATTCCTATACTCATTGCATACTAAATCGGTGTTTGATTCACACATTGACCCTACATCAATTGCAAGTCAGTGCGTAAAAAAATAAAGTAGCTACCTCTTTTGTTGTACGGTCACATGCCAGTCAATAGTACTGCTACTGACCGCTAGATGGAGTTACCGATAACCTATCGATTACCGTCAAAATTGTAATTTGTGATTGACGCGTAGAAAGTTGAAGAAATAATTTAGTTGGAGCAATATTTTTTCTCTTATTGCTACGGAATAGGGTTGGTAATTGAATGATTTGTATACTTCTGGCGATAAAAATATTTTGGTTTTTACGTTCGGCATTTAAAAATGGCTACCAGTATTAACTGCTGTGGAATAAAACCTCGTTATTGAAATTGTTTTCGATAAACTTTGATGAAGTGTATGAATAAAGTTTAAGAATGCGAGTTTGCTCGTTATGTTGTGATTAATCGAATAATGGTGGCTGATTGGCGGTTCCATTTTTGACAGGCTGTTGACAATTTGAATACGAGCTGAATAGTTGCATCAATTCAATTTTACTGTAAGTTTTGACGTTCAAAAGTGCCTTTAATGTGCCTATTTAAATTAAATGATTTGACTTTGACTTTAAAAATATTTTATTTATTAGGCTAAGCGCACATTACAACGGGTCTTAGAGCAACGCATTTTCATGCAAAAAAAGTGCGGTGCGGCCCGACTATAATAATATAGTGTGCGTTGGTTCATAGAAAATGTATGAAAAGTGATGAAGGAGTATTTTTGCAATGCTATCTGCACTAGCCTTTACGATTTTTAATTTATTCTAGACTAAAATCACAGCTGCGTAGATAGTAATAAGCACTGTCAATTTGACAGAAAAAGGTCGAACGCAGCTATCATTTTAGTTCAGCAAATAAAATATCAGAGTTTCAACAAGACATTAAAAAAATAGTCTAAATTTATGTTTAAGAATTTAAACATAAATTAGAAACATTAATTTTAACGTTTCGATACATTAAGTTATAAAAAAATCGCGTCTAATTGAGAATCTCCAAAATTTTGTCGTCTGTTAAAAATAATGCACTGTCGTTGTGTTGTACCTACATTACATAGGTAGTTTATAAACTTGATTCCAAAAAATTACGATAGTTATATCCAGATTATTGAGTAGACCCCTATTCTTTACTATGTACACCACATGCCAGCATGCATGTATTGCAGCACATCAAGCTACCCAAAACCAACAAATTTTCCCAATCAACTTTGAACCTAATTCTTCAGCGATGAAGTTGAAAATCTATTAAAGAAATTTGACAGATTGTAGTAACTTGATGTGCTGGCATCTGTACTTAACTTATCGTAACTTAAACCATTTTCAAAACATGGGTGTACAAATTATCGAAATCCGCGGTCGATCGTTGGATGTGATGGGCCTAATTTTGTGTAACGACGTCTTCGGGCCCCCTCGGTATCGGGCTGGTATGCGAACGAATTTCCAAGAAATTGTTATTAGTTTGTGAATTTTCATGGTATGAACTTGTATTTAAACATAGGTATGGTGTTTTCCTTAGCATGCATGAACGCCAGTGGCAGATCCTAGCCCGAATCATGTTTTGTTCAACATACAACCTGACACTGACCTGCAAATTGCAAAAAATGTAAGAGAATTAGAATTTTGCGGGCTATTAGCACACCTTTTTTTTTTCAGGTTGGGAAATCATAAAATGACCCCTCCCGCTCTGGGTGGAGCGGAAGGGAGTGTCAGACTCTTACTGACCAAAACCCACCCGTGTTCCTTCCTTAGCCCTTTATGTTCCGGGCCAGCGGTAACCCTTTCGGACAATCCCGCTGACCCGGCAGGCTTCGGTCTCACGGGCCCCTTCAAATGATGCTGACATCTCTTTGAGGCGCGCGTGGAACACGTAGGTACGCGCCGTCCGGCACGGGCCTGGTTGAGCTACCCATTACTCTCCGTCTGCAGGCCCGCGCCTACGGTGATAAATAATAATTATTGATGCGATATCTATAAATCAATATTACATAGTTTGTAAAGTAGTACCTACTAAGTTTTTGGAAATAAATTATATATATTTTTTTTGATAATTAATTAAAGTCGCTTTTTCTATCTGTGTGACTGCGTTGTTTTTCTAAACTAGGTACCTATGCAACGGATTTTGATGCGGTGTTCACCATTATTTAGAGAATTTATTCCGAAAGGTAAGTAAGTAATATACACTTATATACAGGGTTCCATTAAAATAGATGGACAAATTTTAACACCGCGCTCAGTACGTCTCCAAAGATATCCAAAAATAAAAATACTGATTTTATTTTGACCTAAAATTATAAATTGCCGGCACATTAATGTATTTTCGTTAAGGCGAAAGCGCCAGGGTAGCCCGCGAAATTCAATTTTTTTTAGGTTTTTTGCGGTTTGCTGGTCAGTATTGTTGTAAGTAGGTACGTTGATTAATATATGATTCGCGGCCGTAACAAATATGTATTTACAGAATTATAATCATTAAAGTCATCAACACAACTCTCTAAGACCACGTAACCCCAAAGAATGACGATTTCTGAAATAGTCATTCTTTGGGGTTACGTGGTCTTAAAGTTTCGTGGGCTACCCTGGCGCTTTCGCCTTAACTGATTATTTTTCTTGTATCTATGCGTTTTTCTTATTAAATTTTTATACCATCGTCCTTCTTTTGGTGTTCTGAATGATTTCTAAAAGTTTGTCCATCTATTTTAATGGGACCATAAATAAGTAATACCTACACTATTATTAAACTTACATAATTATACTAAAGAAATCTTGATGTTTTGTCAATCGTGCGAAGCAGGGGCGGATCGCTAGTTGTTTTAGGTATAATTATGTCTGTTCAGTCTGGTTCAATAGTCTCATCATAAAAAGTAAATTAGCGTAGCTCATACATATACATTCAAGTATATTTCTATGCCGCAACTGTAGAATGTAAATAAAATGAAGAGATTAATCTACAAATAAAAAAAACTTAATTACATCGAGCTTAGGTAAGTAGGTACTAGGTACATTTCTGAATCGTTTGATGCTGTTTGAAACCAACTAACTGAATATAATCAACATTTAAAGAAAATATTTATTAAATTGGCCATCGAGAAGCCGCATCAACAGAGTTAGTGATCACCTGATCACTGAACAATGATTTTACTATTTATCTTTTACACAAAGGTTGAGGTGAAAATAATCACAATTGTAATTAGACAGCACCACCGTTAGCCGAGTTTAATATTTTCACACGTACGTTTAGACAAGTACAAAGGAAGTGAGAATCATCCGCAGAGCTAACGAGCCAAACAATGAATTTGAATTTATGAATTCAGTATCAATGGAAAACTAAATCGAATGAATCGACAGATTGGAAGAACTAATGGGCATCGGACATCGAGTATGTATCGAATACTCAAGTGTCCGATTAAAGAGATTATCAATCAGATACCTACACGTCTTTGATTCAAGTACGATAATTATGAAAAAAAAGGTACCGTTGCCCGATTTCCCACATGTGTTCTTTGCTGCGGCTCTTTGTAGGCGTCATATCAAATTGACATACGAATTTAACTTTTGAGTAATCGATATTTTAGCTTTTACCGGCTGCTAAGAAATTCCGATTGAATGTGACCGCGTAACGATGAATGCAAGATCATTTCATCTCCAATTACCGAATCGAGCATATCGATATGAAAAATAATAAAAATAACTTTCGTATCGTAAAGCGGCGGGATCGATTAATAATACGCGATTGATTAAATCAAAATGGCGTTTCTACTTCCGACACAATGAGTTTTTTGAATTTCGAAATAATGGCGTCTGTGGCATAGGTGTGTGTGTTTTGACAGCATTTCTTTTGTAGGAAGAGGCTCACGGTTAAAAAGGTTTTACGAGTGATTAATTTCTTTTAGATTTTGTTTTGAAATGCATACTCTTCATTTTGTCGTTGTTGATACATATACCTAGGTAGGTAGATCTTTTATGAACACTAAATCGAGTGTAGTCACCAATCAATTTGCCTAGGTTTTTCCCAAATATGTTAGGGTCGGCTTTCAGTCTAGCCGGATGCAGGTGAATAAGGTGAATGGAGCCTCCATTGACCTTATTCACCTGCATCCGGCTAGACTAGAATAGAGAAATTGCAATTATGGGGCTAATTGTTTTTAAATACAATGCAATCTATTGGCCAGGAGGAAAAACATAGTTTAACTTGTGTTATACAGATGGTGCCACAAGAGTCAAAACTGTTTGAATTACAGAGCTTTTTTGTTAGTTGCCATTTTAATCAGAGGGGCAATTCTACTAATTTTAACAACGTTCACAGTCTGATCTCAGTCTCAATCTGTCAAAAAATACTTCTAATTTTCCTACATTTTGACAAGTTTTTGACATTTCTCTGTCGCTGAGATGAGACTGCGACTAGATTTTGAACGTTTTAAATTACGAGAATTGGCCTTCAGGTGTTTGTTGGCGAGCGTCTCATAAATTCTAAACAAAAAAAAACTTATCGTCCGATTAAAGCAAAGTTCTATGCAAAAAGTAAGAAAAGGCAAAAGTATGTAGGCTACTCTTTACACTTATTTTTATAACGTTTTATATCTTATAGGTATTTCGTAAGATAGTGTACTTACGTTGCGGGGCTATTGTGTCTAGTTGTTTTAGTTACAATAGCCCCTTCCAATTTCAATAAAAATATAAAAGTTAGTGATGCCAAATATCGATAACCGACTAGAACAAGTACGAACTGAATGCATTCGCGGTCTGAGGCACATTGCGTAAATAAATGTATGACAATAATTAATTTGTTTTATTACAATTTCATTTAAGATTTTAATCTACATTTTCATTTCAAGACGAAAGTAAATGGTATGATTAGAAAGAGTAATTAACAATTTAGCTCAGGCACCTATTCAGTTCGCCGGTGAACTACCTACCTATATCTATCTATTTACGAGTAAACTATCTTACAAGCTGTTAACTAATTTGATTTTTGACTTGTTTTAAATGATCCGAAACTATCTATGGAACAAAGAAACGATCTATTCAAAAGAAATGTTTCTCGAGGCGGTTGAAAGCTATTTAGTATTGATTTTTTTTTAAATCTACTTACAATAATCTATAAGCTACGAGTGGTTCTAAATTTTTGTATTTTTTAATTTTTTATTTATTTTACTGAAGTGTGAAGTGTTGTTTTATTTTACTTAGGAATCCATCAATATCAATTAAGTACCTAAATCTTTTACAATTTATCGATATTGTTACCTCTACACAACACTAATCCTACTAAAATAGTCACATTAGCCCCCAAAAATACAAAACATACTTTTAGTCGGATTGGAACGTTACTGGTTCAACTCGGAGATCATTTTTGCGTAAATTGTGAGCACATGCGCTACAAAAATCAAATAGGTAGTTATTTTAAATAGTTATATTTACCCCAACATGGGGCTAATGCGACTTTTTCTGCCAGCATGGGATATCTATTACTATTTTAAACAAATCTTATAGCTTTTTGACATTATTTTACATTGAAGATAATCTCCATTAAAGGTATGCATATCATATAGATTTATCTCTTCAATCGAGCCGTGCCGCTGTTATGATTTAGCCACGAGCCCCTCTTTACCGATTGCGTAGTGATATGCGCTAAATATCGCTAGTTAAGTATTTAGGTATGTACAGACGCCAGCACATCAACCTACCACAATCTGTCAGATTTTCCCAATCAACTTTGAACCTTATTCTTTAGCGATAAAGTTGAAAATCTATTAAAGAAATCTGACAGATTGTGGTAGGTTGATGTGCTGGCGTCCGTATCTATTCTGATACTGGCGCTATTTATAGTTACGATAAATTTTTCTGTCAACAGAATAAATACAAACCCTTTACCTGAATTATGTACTGAAAGTGACAAATATTTCTACTTGAACACCTGTATTTATCGCTACAAGATAAATGAAACACTCTACGCAATTTAAATTACTTTATATGCGTAAAAATTACACGCTTTAAAACATGTAAGCTAGTTCTCTACTCCTGCCTGTCGACTCCGCTCCTAGTTTTGCTTAAATTTATTTATTATTGATGTAATTACAATGTCAGGAGACACCGAGTTGAGAATGTGAAATATTCGAGTCAATGTATACAGCCAGCTGCCGGCTTCCCGCCAGTATTCGGTGTTGCCATCGTATAAATTATTTTCTAAAGCCACAATGTTGGCTGCTTGCGTATGACAATGCAACCATCGACACGTAATGACGGCAATTAAGGCGACGATGATGCGCTGTTGATCTCGTTCTAAATTTAATAAAACAAGTAAAGTGGTAAGTGTTTGACAGGTATTTATTGCGTCAAATGGAACGTGTTGTGAAGTTCATTTAATTGTAGTTTTTCAACAATGCCCTAAATTAAATCCTAGCATTAAAGCGATCACGTACAAACTAGGATGTGCTTAAATGACCTCATAAGTTGGATAGGTAGTCATTACGGCTTCCTTTTGTGGAATAATTGGATTTTTTATTAAATCATGACCGGACAGTTTTTTGCTGAAACTTACGAGCTTTTGGCGGACACTTCAATCTGAGTACTTGAATCCAACTAAAATATGCGTAAGGTAGCGAGGGCTAAAAAAGTTCATTATTTTATCATGTGTCAAAAGAAATTTGCGTCCAAGTGAACAGGTTGACGCGTAAGATATTTATTCATAAAAAATCTATTAGATAAGGAAAAACGGTAGCAAAAACGTAACTAGCTACTTTTAACGTAACGGTGTGTACATAGCAATATATGATCACAATGAGATATCTAGAAGTAATACCCGATCATTATATTCAATAAACATATGTATAAAGGAAACAGCTTTTCGATGCCAACCGCACAACAAAAAGTTCAGAGCGTAAATTAAGCAGTACTTACGGGTTCCGTAATTTAAATAAACTAGTTCCTTGAATATTCAATTACATGGTTTTTTACACTTTTGGCCGATTATGTAGGCATTTTAAAATTGTCGTGTTTCCTAATTTTATTGGGTAATGCTAATTTTACGAGGGTAACGAGCAGTGGAACTAAAACAAATTCTTAAGGTGAGGTTTTGCCGCACAGGAAAAAAATAATTAAAATTTATTTAAACGTATTTTTATTTTATACTTACTGATTTCAGTAAGTATAAAATAAAAATACGTTTAAATAAATTCCCCTGTCTTCAATTTTTCATAATCGTAATCATTTATTTGAAAGAATATGGCACATTCAATGGTCTTCTAAGTTTGGTCAATGGTCTCATTACATTCTGCTAGGTGTGAGTCAATGGTGGCGAGCAAATATTAAGTCCAAAAGTTAGAACATTTTTCCACTTCAGCTTTGACACACCACATTATGATTTAAAACTACAGTGATTGAAATGTTTGAAGTGCTATAACGTTTTTATTGACTAATTCAACTACTTATCATAAAACATTATCAAGTAATCCCATATGAGTACCTTGTTTTTTTTTTAGTCACAGCTGAAGTGGAAACATGTCAACTAACTTTTGGAGGCCACTGTGTATCTATTACAGAACAGAGATTATTGCAATTATAATAATAGTTTTTCAATAAATAATCGAATCAGCGCTTTGTCTAATAAGTGCTAAGCAATATGAAAGGGATAGTCCCAAGGTAAAGGTACCCTAAATATCTTAATAACCGCTAACCAAAATGGTCCGATATTAAAAGTCAAACATGTCTTTATCGCTCGCCGCAAACTGTATAGTGTTGCCAGAGCAAAAAATGAAAAATAAATAACCAACCGCACTAGCGGAACAAGACCATGCCACATTTAAATTCAAAATTATGCTCGGTAGCGGGTGACGTGAATTTGTCTTGTAATTGCCTAATATTTATTATGCATACAGTAATAATTATCGTTTTAATTATCTTGTAGTGGATCATCAAGCATACGCAGCTGTAGGTGGGACAATCGTTATTAATTTTTGTTTTTTTTTTATCAAGCAACAAACTTGCAAGATGTATGTTGTAAAATGTCAATTTGATCACGGGTCCAAGACGTTTGATATTGTAAAACGTTTTTGTAAAAAAAGACGTTCACTGGCTATGTAGATAACTTATTACATTTACACATATGAATGAGCTACAATAGGCCAACTGCTGCAAGTCCTTTAGTGTTATTCCACTTGAGATTTGAGCACAGCAAAGAAACTTGCATTCCTCCTCTTCTAACGGTGTTTGTGAGTTTCTAGAAGTCTCTGCTAATCCTAGTCTCGCTACATTAAACATAGGAATTTTCCCATAATAGGCATCCTCAGGTTTATGGGCCTCTCCCAAAGACCACTACGCTAAGAATTAGAACAACCTCATTCTTAACCGATGACGTATTAGGGTAGACGCGACCTAAAATCTACAGAAAACTTCATATCTCCTTACCTTCTCAGCACACCGCCAAGTAGAGACGCATTGAGGCACTCAGGGGGTGACAGTCTCCTCTGCACCTCCGCCACGGTCACCTTGTACTTGCTGGTGGAAGACAGGAGTGACAGCCGCCCAGGGACTGAGCAGAACACGTCGTTGGGTGCACACGAGCCGGTACCGCCGAGGCCATCGCGGCCTTTCATTGCTGTAAGACAGGATAAGTTTAGAAAAGGTGTTACACCAATACGTGTAGCATCATCACCGCGTAGAGACAAAACAAACGAAAGACAAAATGACAGATTTTAGAAAGATTTTTACGAATCGATGTCAAATATGAAGAAAAGAAATGTCACTTTGTCTTCATACAGTAGAGATAGAAGCACAGCCGATGTATTCCGTAAAATGTTACCGTGAAAACGTATGTGACGTGAGCTAAAAGTGAGCTGTCAATAGTGTCAATCCCTAGCATCAAGTGGAACGACGGCTGCCTACTCGTAATTTATCACGGTGATATTTTTAGATATTTCGGCAGGATAGAAGTGGTCACGTTACCACGCATCCAAGTTAATGCAAAACACCTATATAAAAAGTATTGAGGACTATTATGATGCATTTCTTTTTTATGCTCCATGCCTTTTTAAGAACGATACTCAGCCATCATTGAATCTATATTTGAAGCTAGACCGAGTTGATTGAGTTTTAAGCTGAGCTAAGTATAAAATCGTTAATTTTGTTTTTCTTTTCTTCTTGATCAGTACGCATCATTTTAGATTACGGGACGAATATAAGGAGAACCCTAACTAAACCTAAGTATATATTCAAGATGAATGTTACAATGCGATTGACACGCTGTTTTGAACCTTAGTTGTTGCCACGATGCGTTATTGTCAATTACTTAAAAGCTTCTTACCGCGCTTTAAAGTTATGTCTCTTTTACATCTTCAAATGTCTATATTGCTACCACTCATAGAATTTAATTCAATGGCACTGCATGTTTATGGAGATATAATTTGTGTGCTTCCTGTGTTCTAATCCTTCTAATTCTTTTATTCTATTCTAAACTTTATGTCAAATCCTGGCAGTCATCAACTACATGAAGTAGCACTAAATACATAAATGATAATTTTAAGCAGCGCGCAAACTGTAACCTACAATTCTGAACACTGTAACATACAATTGTTTTACAGAAAAGTGTTGAAACTGCACTTTTCTATAAAACAGCTGTTTTATTTTTTATAACCGTATATAATTTTCTAGCGTACAAATTTAAAAGTGCAATACCTGCGCGGTCAAAATTTATGGAACAACCATTTTTTTTTACTGACGAAAAATGTATATGCTAGGGGATCTAGAATCATAATTATGCAAAATGCTGAATGGTTACAGTTTGCGGACTGGTTAAATAATAATTTTTTTTCTGTAAGTATAAGTACATTCAAACTGCTTAGTACTGATGACTCTGTAACATATCAATTACATTGGCTATCATATCGCTTACATCCTGTATTAAGATTTCCAACAGGAAATTGTTTTTGGCCAGGTACCTATTTTGTAGGTACTTTCATTAACAATGATAGCGGGTCAACTTTTACTTCACTGTTTGATGAATAGATATTGCGAACAGTATCATAATGAGCCATCATTATTAGTTATTGAACTTTTTTTCAATGTATCTATCAAAACCAAGATAACGGACGTTACCCAGAAAGCCGCTAAACTTAAGTGGAACCGGGCCGGACATGTTTGCCGCATATCAGATGACATTTGGGCTAAGAGAACCACAGATTGGGTCCCACTAACCGCACGACGACGCCATCGCGGCAGGCCAAGACGTACAGACGCCAGCACATCAAGCTACCTGAAACTGCCAAATTTTGCCAATCAACTTTGACCCTTATGCTTTAGCGATAAAGTTGAAAATCTATTAAAGAAATTTGACAGATTGTAGTAACTTGATGTGCTGGCGTCTGTACATGGCGGGACGAGCTTGACTCCTACTCTACTGTAAGGACTGACAGGCCGGCACTCGCAAAAGACAGATTATGTGGAAAAGGGAGAGGGAGGCGTTTGCCCTGCAGTGGGACAATACAGGCTTGTTAGACAGATAGTACAGACGCCAGCACATCAAGCTACTACAATCTGTCAAATTTCTTTAATAGATATTCAATTTTATCGCTATAGCATAACGTCCAAAGTTGATTGGGAAAATTTGATAGTTTCGGGTAGCTTAATGTGCTAGCGTCTGTACCTATTTATTTATCGTGTCAGTTATAGGTTAGAGATTTTTTACATAATGGTTTCAATTTAGACCTGACAAAGTAACAAAATAAGGGACTTATTTGAGATTGGAACTGAAAATATTGTTCAACATCACAAAGCAACAGATTTTCTTAATTTCATAACTTAACTCATATTTTCTTCGAAATAAAAATACCGAGACAAAATAAAAATACAATTGCTACAAATACATTAAACATCCATACAAAAATTGGAGTGATTACAAAATTCTCGGCTTCAAATATCAACAATAGGGCCACTAACAATCATTTGCCACGCCCCAAACATGAACGCAGCGTGATCTCTATTCTCATTGTAATATTTCTATATGGCAACCCTAATACAATAAACATTAGTATGTTATTATGTTGGCACCATACTGGCTATTTAACACCCCGCGTTTTTGCACAAAAAGTTAAAGGTGTGCACGCTTATTACTGGCCAATTATGTTTTTGAAAAAACTGACGAGGTGTGGGACTTGTGACCCGTAAACTGTTGCTTCTTAGTAGCTACTTAAATGCACGAAGGTATTTTCTGTATACTTTTATTGAAGAAATAAAATTATGGTAAAAAGTGTGCTTATATAATATTATAATGTTCAGCATGAAGAGTGACAGCGGTTGCGGAAAAAAAATGGGGTCTGGCTGTGTCATCTGTGTGTATCATGGACACGGCCGTGTGTTGTACGTGAATACGTTTACGTAACGGGATTGATCTAGTGTCGATATAGAAGTGATTTCATCATTCACTTGCATAATTTCAACCGCCCCAGCTGCAGATGTACTGGCACCGTCGTTGATCCGCTCGGCCGCATTAATACTTTTACGCTCCCGGCACTGCTGGACTCGGTCATATGGCGTTTAATTGGTACAATTCGATTGCTCTTGAGAAGCCCTTTCCAACCGTATACGATTTCTGTATTTCCATTTGGCTTTTTGACGCGTATAGGCCGATATTATATATTTTTGATATTCTTTTTTATTTATTTTAACAAATTATATTTACTGTCACTATTTTAGACTAATTTTTTGTATAATATCGATAGATTTTGACAAGAGCTGACGATTGAAACCTAAACGATCGTCGTAGCTTTTTCTAGTCAAAAGTTATTACTAAGTGTAAATCTCGATACGCAGCGAAATTACATCAAAACGGCGCTTCCCCCTCCACCGCGCGCGATGCGTCACAGTCGACACTTGGCGTAATGAATTCTTTGATCCTTTAGCTATCCAATGGTGTAATTGAATTTAGGATGGAGGCAGTGGCGTGCCTAGGGGTCAAAATTAGGGAAAGCCCACAGATTTTCAATGTATAAAAAACGGCCAACTGAGGGATTGGCTGATTTTCTTATTGTATCCGTGTGTGTTGCGAATGTTTGACTGGTATTTTTTAATATATTTATTTATTGATAGGTTTAAGTAAGTTTGTTGTTGTGAATTATGATTTTATTAGGGCAAGCCGGGCTTTTCGGCTTCTATGAAGGTACCGCCACTGGATGGAGGTGGTAGATATGAAGCTGCAACACCAAACTGTATTCCCCGAATTTATTATGATTGGTTTTTTTGACTTGCCCTCCACTATGGAAGCAATTTTGAAGACGTATTCACGTCAAAAACTAGTTATCAATTTCTAACCGAACTGGGTACACAGAAAGAAGGTTTGAGTACGTTTTATTTTTCCTCATATATGTTAAAATAAAACTTTTAGCTCATCGACGTTACACTTAAAACATGATTTCTTAAAACATGCACAGATGTGAATATGTCTTTTATTGACTTGAATGTACCCTGGTGGCTGATAGTATGTCATGCTCACACAACATTGTCTCGCTGACGTGGCGTGTGTGTTGGATCAGTTAGCTCCCTTCAAAATAGTTGAGCTGAATGGTACTGATCTATGCGTCATGTTCGTGAACGGGCGCCGTCAGTTGGGGCTGGTCATCACTTAGCTGCCTCGACTCATTTTTAATTATTTTATTTTTGGATTGTTACTTTGCTTTACTCTGGACGCTTTTGACGCGTACGTCTTTTTTACATCGTTCTCACATATAATTATAAATTCAACATTAATGATGTAACTAATATTTTTGTAAAACTATAATTTAAAAGAGTGTCCATGGAGTTTCTTGCCCATTTCTCTGCATAGGTACCTACGCTTTGGAATGGCAACTAGCTTCATATTTTCTGACTGACTGACTTCTTGACAATTCAAAAGTATCTGTAAATGGTTTAATTGAAATAAATGCTTTGAGTTTGAGTTTGATTTAAATATAATTGACGTATTTTATTTATTTTTAATATCAAAACAAAACTCAATTCTAAGAACTGTTTAATTATGTTTCAAATTAAAACCACACCATCCATAACGACATTGTGCAAAGACTTAAATCAACATTCAAAAAGTCATTTCCAAAATCGAATGCTACCTATTTAAATATCGATTGATTGATCGATACTTTTATTTATATGATATTGATTCATTCGTCCGATGAATGAGATGGATTTTTTTACAATCTACTTAGAAAAATCGATACACCCATTTGATAAGTGCGGTATGAAGTCTAATTACAGTTTTATCTTCACCGGGTCATCTTAGAACCGTATAACAATAAAATATTTGATATGTTAATAATGTGTAGTTCTTTTATCTGATGTTCGCAATTTAAATTACATAAGGCGGCTCGGCTGGAGAATTAAGTGAATAATTTTACGCATTTAATCTGTGGTTGTCGACCGTAAATTGAGGAAGTTACAGATCAGATGGTTCTTATCGAGGAAACTTATTGGCTCGTTTGTATTACCAAAATTATGTTTGCGTTACATTTACATGCAATCAAGTTCATATAAGTAATTGCAGAATAAATTAGGATTATTTTTTTTAAATACTAAATTCATTTTAACTATGGGTGTAGTAAGTACCAATCGAGCTTACAGATCCGGGCACACACAGCACAGAACGAATCTAATCTTTCAGTTAGGCACTTAATTGACGATACCGCATGCTGCGATAGTTATTAAAATAATGTGACGTCACTAATCATTGAAAAAATTTTCTAATAAAGAATTACTTACTTTTTAATAGGGGAAGGTCAGTCATGAACCCCGTGGTGTCATCCATGCCAGCGTTCTAAAAACAAACAAAGATTTTCAAATATTGTTTAGCACTTAAGGTAGTGACCCCCAATTTACATAAATCTTTTATACATTTTTATTTTAACACCTTCCGGTATTACAAAAGTTCATGGAATGAAAATACGGCGACAGTCGTCTTATTTAGTACTTTCTTTACGGCACACGGCTACCGTAGTGTAAAATTTATTTGCTTATTGTATAGACTTTATGATTAAAGCAATAAGGCTGAGATCACGTTGATTTACTTTAAAAACAAGTGGTGTACGAGCTCTCAATGTGTGCCATACCCACACGGTAACAGATTTCATCCACAAGGCTCTATACGGATAGGTACGGTTGTAGCCGTCTACCTACCGCCCTTGGTAAACTATTTAATTTTCCGTGATATTGTTGGTACGGTTGAATATCTTTTAAATTCTTAACATGTTAATAGGTGGCTATTTAATTTTGATTAAGACAATGGAATATGCACATCAAATTACTAACAAAATAAAAAATTAATAGGTTTCCGTAAAGTATTGATATATTATAAAAAGGAAAAATATGAACTTTCCGGCATCCCATGCTAGAGGAGGAGCATTTTAATTTAGTAAGCTTATTATTAAATTCCATACAGGACTGGGCACACATATTTCTTAGATATTGGATGTCTATCAAAATATCGACGATGCGAGGGTGAAATTTTAAATAAATAATTGGCATTTCTAATATTCCTCGGACACATAAATAGCTCGTCCCATATTAAGGGGCTTACAGGACCAAAACACAAAAAACGCAAGTTTTAGAAACAATAAAAGTATATGATCGACTACAGTAAACTAAATCAGAAAAATATATGATATTCTTCAGGATTTTTGAAAACGTAATACAACTAATTTGATACGATGGAAAAAATCATGAAGCTCTAAACCATACTATAATACAATACATATACATACAATCATTCTGATTTTTTGTCAGATTATTCTACAAGCAACATACTAAAATACTAGTGTTTTAATTTTTTCATCCAAACAATAGATTTTTTGTAATTAAATAACTGCTTCATATTTTGCAATAAATTACCAGTGTTGTGTCATCGCGCTTCTCTTTCTTTTCTTTGCAATCCGACAGTGACCGCGCTTTAAGTCATGTAAGCTCCTTAATATTCCAGCGCTTACATACGTATTCCTGCAGTGGAAAATATCTATAGAAAACTAGCAGCGCCCCGCGCTTTCACCCGCATAAGTGTCGACCCCGTAGGAATATCGGGATACAAACTATCCTATGTCCTTCCCCGGGACTCAAACTATCTCTATACCTAATTTCATCTAAATCGGTTCAGCGTGAAGAGGTCACAGACAGACAGAGAGACAGACAGACACAGTTTCGCATTTAATTTATAATATTAGTATGGATAGCATAATCACCGTTAATGAGACACAATTGATTTTCTATTGTTATGGGCCGATATCGATATACGAGTCGTTAAACAGAGGATGTTGATCCTTATAGGATAAGCAAATCGTATTAGAGTAGACACCTTCATTCTCAACGCTGAAGCTACAGCCTATTGCCAGCTATATATTCTCAACGCTGAAGCTACAGCCAGCTATATATTCTCAACGCTGAAGCTACAGCCTATTGCCAACTATATAGGTATTCTCATCGCTGAAGCTATAGCCTATTGCCAACTATATATTCTCAACGCTGAAGCTACAGCCTATTGCCAACTATATATTCTCAACGCTGAAGCTACAGCCTATTGCCAACTATATATTCTCAACGCTGAAACTACAGCCTATTGCCAGCTATATATTCTCAACGCTGAAGCTACAGCCTATTGCCAACTATATATTCTCAACGCTGAAGCTACAGCCTATTGCCAACTATATATTCTCAACGCTGAAGCTACAGCCTATTGCCAACTATATATTCTCAACGCTGAAGCTATAGCCTCCATACCTATGGCCATCATTGGCCATAGGTATGGAGGATTTATGTTCTCAACCTGCGGGGTAATTGCGTAACATAATATTAGTAGCAATGGCTTTCATTTTGATAGTTCAACAGCATTCATTGCGTTATTTACGTTTTAGAGCAAATACATTTTTCGAACATTATGAAGCAATGGATTTGCAATTTTATTTGATTTTGTATGAGCTTTTCTATATCATCATATTTAATTAAATTTCTTAATTATTTATTTTAACGGACATGTGTGTGTACACACTTCCTTAGGTGTTTGTTATTCCAGCGTATGGCACTCATGGATCAGCGTCAGGTGGTAAGTACACCTTGTGCTGTCATCTGACAATATGCTGAGCTGAGGCTCTTTTGGCATTATAATCTTAGTTTTCTGTTTTTACAGTTTTAAGGTGTATTTATTTAGCTGTAATGCCAATAAACGCATTTTTCTTTCTTTCAATATCCTTCAAAATTATTCTGATTGAGATTGATACTGTGTTACGCAATTAGAGTGCTGATGATTAATGTTTTTATACATATTCTTACCGGCGTTTCTTCAGCGGAGTGCAGCGCATGATGTAGGGCCAACTCATGTTGTTCCCGAGCGCCGTAGTCTGCCCGTCGCTCACCACCGCCGTAACTGAAGCCGCCATGTGATAACTGTGTGAGAAAATTATCATTAATAATAATAAAGCTTTACTTATACTTATTGCATACATGCAAAATTACAAAAAAAAAACATTATTATACCCTAAATCATCAAATCAGATAATTTAAGTAAACAAAGAAATGTCACTGTCAAAATGACAGGACAGTGGTGCACAACAATTTAACATAATTTTTTTCTATCTTTTAATTACAGTTAACTATTTATATGAGCTATGCAAACAAAATACCGTATCCGAACAGGACCGTAGCTAGGCGTAGGCCTCCCAAAATCGCAGTTTTCCAAAATCCAACACGTGGCAAATGTCTTGCCTGGAAGGAGCTTACTCCATACGATATGAATCTATGAATGAGAGTTGTAATATGTGTGTTGTTGAATGTCTGCTTGTAGACATTCATCACCATGAGTTTTTCAGTGGCACTCAGAGATTTTCGAGGCCGCTTTTTGACAGGCGACAAACTGTCGGTGGCGGCGGCCTTCGAGGTACCCGGCTGGGGCTCCATTTGTCAATTAACAAATAAAACTTAACAAAAATACAACAAGAACAAGGAAATATAACAACTAATAACAATATGAAACACTTCACACGATGATAATAATAATATAGCACAATTAACAAACACGCAGCGAATAGTATTATCGGGGAAAAGAAAACGAATGTATTGAAAAGACGCGACTTTGTAATTATATCAAACGAAATTTGAAAATGTTGGGAACGCCTGTAGTGTTACCAGTATCATAAAAAATTTTGTACCACAATATTTTATTTTTTTAATAACTTTGTTTAACACCGAAAACTTATTAAAATTAACACGATATGATATTTTTTTAATTATTATTTCTAAAATCAGTACTTAAAAGCAAGTCTAACCTTGTTTTCCACCATTTTATGTGAATTACCACTAAGACGATATTTTTTTGATCTGTTATCACATTTGTTTACATAAATTATCTGAATTGATGAGTTAGGGTATAGATGATAATTTTCATTACCGATAAGAAAAAAAGAAAGTGGCTTTGAGGGTATTTTACCACGGAGGACTCAGTTCAGTCAGGGTCATAAGTAGTGATGGGCCGACTATAGTATTTGCCGACTAACCGACTAATCGGTTTTTAAATTGTCATGTTATTCGGTTATATATGTGCCATATTTCCTTGATTAATGATGTTAAGTTAGCTAAATTACTGACTTAATTATTGTAGACTGTAAATTTAGATACCTATTCTAAGAAATGTTTAGAAATTATAAAACTAGTAAAACTTTTATTTCATTTGTTATGCGGCTACTATTCGGCATTTTTTGCCGAGTAGTCGCCCTATCTCTAGTCATAATATTAAGCAGTGTGATCGGGATGAGTTTTAAATTAGTCTTAAGTGTTTGAAAATACATATACACCGCATCGTAATCGGGCCAGTAATTTTGTAGGAAAATGGTACAATAGTAACAGATAAACACACCACCTTTTACACCAAACAATTTTGATATCACCGTGCCCCCGTGGGAAATTCAGATATATACCAAAGAATAGTATACCAAGGCATTTGCTCTCATGCAACAAACCTTTGTCAAATAACTTCAAAAATATTTGCGAAGAAGTTTTTCATAAATTGCCATTCAATCGCGTTTAATGTCATCGAGTCTTCCTGCCAGCGATCGGACACTTTTGTATTGAATAGCCCGTTCTAGCAAACCGGACCATTACCGTCGGCTAATCTACTAAAGTGATCCCATCCCTAACGTCTTCGTCCAAAACCTATTGTTGGCTAAAAATATTGTTGACGTTGCTTCAGAAAAAAACTAAACTTGACACATGTTCGTATTTCGAATGGAGCTTACAGAATATAAATATTGAACAGTTGAATTTTTTTGCGGCAATAAAATCAGTTGATTTGTTTTTATTTTATAATGTTATAGATGCAATTATCAAATAATTAAAATAAACTTAATTGCCTAGATATACAAGTTTATTTTCATCTAACGGAAGTTACGTCCGTTAATTGGCTGTAAAAAAGTCAAAGAAACATTTTAATCAATTGACCGTTTGGGGACAAATCAATCAAGCTACAGCGACTATCTAACTATGACATTAAAATAACTTGAATAATGTGAGATGATTAAAATGTCAATATTTATTTATTATTTACGTGTCTAATTATTATTGACCCCTCTAAGTACCTATATTTTGTACATTTACCTATTGCAAAGTCAATTTTTGAGGATCTGCAGGTACTTAAAGAAAAAAATTCAGCAAAAAAAAAATGACAGTTGTTGTCTGGTTATAATTTCGAAATATTCCATTTTCATTTTTGTTTATTCTCTAAGCGAAGTGGTACAGTCAGATGAATAAATAAACGACAGAATCAACAATGTTTATAAAAGATCTGAAACATTTTCGATATGAGCTGAGTAGAAGAATAATCTTGAAAATGATTTTTTTTTAATTTTAAATTATAAAAACGCCCTAAGCAAACGTGGTGATCAATGCTCATGGCTTGTCTGTACGAGAAGAGGCGTTTGCCCGGAAGTAAGATAATAATAGGCTGCACCCTCCTTGCGTAACACATTATCAATCACAATCTGAATCATTTTGAAGGATGTTGTTAGTCTATTTTTACCCGACTGCAGCGAAGATCAAAAGGAAGGTTCTGTGTTTGACCTGTATGTATGTATTGCTTCATTATGTTCGAAAAATTTGTCTACTCAACAACATAAATAATGCAATGAATGTTGATGAACTGTCAAAATGAACGCCATTGCTACTGTTAGTGTGTTACGCAATTACCCCACTGGTAGATATTATTATTATTAATTATAAAAAGTCTATTTTAATACTCTTCTCAGCAGACTACATATACACGTTATTATACACAGTTGCCAGAAGGATCGTATCGGCGGAAAATTATTATCTATAGTATTAATAACATAATAATTTTGTACCCGCGGAGGGTGAACTATGCAGAGATTCTTTCGCGAGGGGTGACTGTGCTGGGGGGAGAGGGAGGCGCATAGTTTCTAACTACAATGTGGTGCATATCGATCTATTTTGTTCGGTATTTTCTGAGAATGAGTAAATTCACTATGTGATTGATTAGCTGGTGTAGGAAAATTGTCTTTAAATTTACTGTGACGAACCAATAAAAAATTAACAATGTTTTTTTGAAGTGACATTTAATCTATTTTATTATTTCTGAGAAAGTATGATTTGGTTGTGTGACAGGACTTAGAGCACCGGTTGAATTCGAAACAAGTTGGTCTATCCTAATAATATAGGGTGACAAAGACATCGACGCGCAAACCGAAACGGTGAATTCGGCATATGATTTAGACGTAGAAATTTTTCGTCGGTTGTCTTAAAAAAACAGCTTTTTCATAGAAAAGTGCAATACCTACGCGGTTAAAATGTATGGAACAGCAATTTTTCTTTTTAATAGCTGACGAAAATTTTCAACGTAGCGGGGTTCAGAACCATGTACAGACGCCAGCACATGAAGCTACCCGAAACTGGCAAATTTTCCCAATCAACCTTGAACCTTATGCTTTAGCGATAAAGTTGAAAATCTATTAAATAAATTTTACAGATTATAGTAACCTGATGTGCTGGCGTCCGTACCAAGTCCATGGTAAAAGCACGTAAAAGGTTTGCGTGTCAATGCCACCCTGCATAAACAGACAAACACACCACAGCTTCAAAATTGCATCTTGTGGCTATGACAACGCATCTTTAAGAGGCTGCTGCAGTAATAACATTCAACTACATATTACAGTTGTTACTGGCATGTGAGCAGAGAAGCAATTCTCGATTCTTAATTCTTTCAAATTTACATGTAATTAACCTACATTTTTCACAAGTTTATGACATTGATTGTAGCTGAGCGGAGATTGTAACTAGATTTTAAATGTTACTAATTATGAGAACTTACCTTCAGCCGGTCTAACTTGTTAAAATCTCACAGTGAAAACTTAGGTGAAGTGAGCTGTCATTCCACCTGATGGGATTGACACTACTGACAGTTCACTGCACTTGTTTCACGGTTAGATGATTACAGAATAGGTCGGCAGGTCTGAACAGAACTCCAAATTGTGACAAAAGTTATGGTCGAGGCTACTTACATGGTGCGCATGTATGTCGTGGTGGTCCCTGTGGTGCCGCAGATGAGCGTGCGGCTCGTGGTGCGTGTGGTGGCGCGGAAGCAGCTGCTGCGGCGCGTAGTGCTGGGCGTACTCCGCCCCGCCCCCGCCTCCCCCACCGTAGTCCATGCCATGACTCTGCCGCAGATGGAAGGGTATTGGTAGATTTGGAGACAAGGAAGTTTTAAGATGGTGTTGGCTGAGACTAAGTTGCACCCTATCGCAGACTTCACAGGCCTCAGGCGTTAGTAGACTAGCCTTATTGCTATCGAGGTTCAGGGAATTCTAAATAGAAAATGTAAGAGTCATGTGGCTTGGAATTTGATCCTTGCTCTGCTTAAACAACGACATATCATATTAGAAAAACTTGAGCAGTACATTGTTAGTGTTAAGGTTAAAGCAGTTTGAGAAATAGCTGTCGCCACTATTCCATTAAAATTCATAGCTAGCTCACTCACCTGTTGTTGATGATGGGGGCTGGCGGGATGCGGCGCGGGGGCGAAGGGCGGCGGGAAGTACGGCGGCTGGAAGTCTGCGAGCGAGGGCTGCGCGCCTCCGCGAAACCCGCCGCCGCCGAGACCCAGCCCGCCGCTGCCCAGCCGCTCCTGTGCAACAAAACAAACGAATGGTTGGATAATGTAACAAGAGAAATCTTTATCTTAATGTACTAGGAATAATGGTGAAGATTGATCGTCAGTAGCTTGCTGAAGATTAGAAAGGAGTCTGGAGTGATGAAGATGACGACATACATAATGAATACTATAAACACACTACAACAATCACACAACTAGCGCTAGACGGTTTGGAGAAGAACGATGATGAGCTCAATACAGAAGATAAAACTGCAAGAGAACTTGAGGATTATCGACGATTCAAATAATTACGTAGAAAAGTTTAATTGAAGAATGCATCAACGCTATTCAAACCTACCTAATGCATAATAGTGGTTAACATAACGTGCTAATAAATCATTCTACCACAGTTATAAAAGAAATCCCCGTTTTGTTCGGAAACTTCGGATAAAAAATTAAAAGGATGTCCTTTTCTGCTATTCTTCCAGAAAGAAGACTTCAACGCATTATACCACATAATTTGGTTAATACCACCAAAAATGTGGTAGTTCAAACGAAAACCTTGACACTAAAACAAACTAACTCAGCCAAATACGTAAAGACAGGTAGACAGGTAGTAGATAAAAAGAATCTGGTAATTTTAAAATGGTATTGCAATAGAAACAAATTATATCTTAAATTCGACACGTGCAACATTGTAATATCTTCACTTGACACTGATACTTTTAATAGCGTTGAAAGCCATCATTCATGATAAAAGGTTACATGCTCTGTGTTCATGATGACGCGATCCAATCAGAATGTTGTAATTAAAGCAACTAATTATCGAATCACTCGATATAACACTGGCAATTTACACCAACTAAATGATGCTATTGTGTGGAATAAATTGGAGCATAAGGATGCTCATCCGACGAACGCTAAGCGAAAAGATGATGATATATTTGAGAAAGTTTTCGTAATACACCTTCAGTGGAACGCAAATGACAGATGAAATTGCTACTGTTCAATGTCATAATCAATCATATTTTGTGAGGTGGCGATAGGTACCTACTTTATGATGTTAAAAGTTAATTAAAAACGGTCGAAGCACATTGCAAGGTAGCTTTCATGAGCTTATATGGGATATGAGATTAAAAAAAATCGGTTCATGCTGTGCATATTAAATGAGAAGATCATCGCTGTCCTAGTTAGTTTTTGTTTCTTCTTTATAGTTGTACGTACTTTAATTTCCAAAATGAACTAGTCACAATCACTTATAAATAGGTATCAATACTGGAGAATGCAGTAGCCCAGTAAAAGTCAGCATTTATTTAAGAAAAACAGTAGAGCTGATAATATCCAACAGCCAAGTCTTTGATTCAGAATGTACAAGTTTTTAGTAGGTTTTTTCCTGAAATTACCGCGGGTGAAACGGCGGGGCACAGCTATTATTAAATAAAGTTACCTTTAGCAGTTAATAGAACAGAAAAACAAACTGTTGTTTGTTTGTTTGAACACGCTAATCTCTGGAATTATCAATTATTTTTGCATTAGATTGTCCAATCCATGTGGAAAGCTTAATCACGCCAGGACTCTTTGGAGCTGAGCAAAAAGAAAAAGGTCAGGAAGAATGCTAAGAGAAAACGATGTGATAGCGCGGGCGGGTGATGCGATGCGATGGGTTGGGGGAGCAAGAAATTTCACGCGGTCGAAGTCGCGGGCAGAGGCTATGTATTTATAAATAAACGGACGAAGAAATGAACAGAAAACTACGTACAAATGTCATTGTGATACTAGGTTTTTTTATTTTTTTATTGGCGAATGGGCCCGTTCTTGACCTCGATCAAGCCTGATGGAAAGCGAAGGATGCCATCCATGATGGAACGAACGTGCCCAAAAGATGCCCAAGGCACTGGAACTCTCACGCATCGACGAAACACAGCAGATGCTTGACGCCGAACTCTGGTGGGAGGGTGGTCGCAAACCAGGCGGGCGTTAGCCCTACCACCGCAAGGGAAGAATTGGCCAGTCAAATAAGGTGTTGGGTGTGACTGTCCAGGATGCGCCTAGCGCTCAGTTCAGTTGAGCTACTGGCGGAACAAACTGCGCTACATGAGAAGGCTTCTTCATGCATCCGAGGTATCCGTGGTGTAAGATAGTCTAGGTGTGTCTTATGTTTAAAATGTTATTTGTAAGCTACCAGAAACTGTCAAATTTTCCCAATTAACTTTGAACCTTATGGCTAAGCGTTAAGTTGAAAATCTATTAAATAAATTTGACAGATTGTAGTAACTTGATGTGCTGCCGTCTGTACTTGTGTAGCGAGAAGATCTTTATTTCATGGTCTTCCATCGACTGTTCTTGTCAAATGCCATAAGCTGTCCTCTACATCGCACCGTTCTTTATGGTAGATTTCCTTAACATCAGTAATGTCAATGTTCGGCTTAATTACAATAAGCGAATAGACAATGATGACCTTATATGATTACATGATACACGCAATATATGAATTAGCACTTCTGTCTTTGATATATGCGTCATATGCGGTGTATAATCATTTTAAAGTATAATATATTGGATGTGGTAATCAATTTGTTCTAATGTAATCAAATGAGCCAAATGTGATTCTAATGATATCTTGATTCATATGTCTACAATGCGGAAGTCTAATGACCAGTGTGTGGTGTTAACGAAGGCATATTGATTGTTTCTCCTGATTGGGGTTCACTACAAACACTAATCCGTTTTCTATGCTTACGTAAAAGCATAAAGCATCAGCCTATAATGTTCCCACTGCTGGGACACAGGCCTCCTCTCTGTGAGAGGAACTTGGTCGTAATCCACCACACGGGCTGAGTGCGGGTTGGTAGATCTCACATGTCTACGATTTTTTTGGTTCTAGGACATGCCGGTTACCTCACGATGTTTCCATCACTGTTTTGAGAGTGTACGCTTACGTACTTACTTCATTTGAATGCAAATCTTATGTCGACTTAGGTTGATTTTCACCAATTAAACTGAACGCGATCACACGTCTACAACGCGTTTAAGAGCTATCAGTGTCAACATTCCGTAACAATGATGACACTGACAGCTCTTGAACGCGGTATACATGCGTTAATGATCGCGTTCAGTTTCATTGGTAAAATGCGTCCTTAGACGAGATGTGATTGACTTTCTTTATTCAAGTCTATCAATCATCATCATCATTTTAGCCGAAAGACGTCCACAGCTGGACAAGGGCCGCTTCCAAGCACCGCCATTTCGATCGGTTCTGTGCTTGTGCATGCAGTCAATTAATAGCAACAGAAGCAACAGATAAAAATGAGACTTGACAGGAGATTACAGTCAGAGACTTGATGATGCCTTTAGAAATCAGGAGTAAACTATAAGCTAATTTCATACTAAGCTCATGTCTTTCAAATATAGCTGCTTGTAAGGAGATATTAAAACTGTTTAGAACTTTTTAATATTACTAGTAACGTAATTAAATCCATTATTATTTTTTTATGTAAATATTATTCAAGCTAGGCCAAATTATTAATGACTTCCAAGATATTCAATCTCGTTGCTGTGTATTACTACTTAATTACGCTAACGACCATCGAAAATGGTCAACAGTCGCCATCTTTATTTTGCTGTCATAAACGTACATAGCCCATGCATGCTCCGCTAGAGATGTAGCTAATAAACTGCATTCATAAGTTTGTCAAATTATTCCAATTTCAAATCACTCTAGTGTAGTCCATTCGGTAGAAATTATACCCAATATAATGTAGATCAATTACAAAACTTACGGTATCTGTATCCAGTTACGGCATTGGACACCTAATCGATTACTTTCGATCTAGTTTTTATTTATTATCTGTTTTAATTTATGCACCTTGTTACCGGATGTGGTGAAAACTTGTCGTGATGTGATGACATAGGTGCTATGATTCTTAATTTATTGTTGGTATAAAGTAGTAGCAGAGCAAAAAATATGTTGAAAATATTTTTTTATTGGTGATAAATTTAGATTGATTGGTCTACATTCATCATAGTTTAAGGTGAGCCAAAGCATTGGTGTATCAAAATCAATCAATGGGCATCATTAAATTCATAGCTTCAGGGAATAATTTTATCGACTAATTAGCTGGCAACAAAACGATCTGTCATCAGTATCACATTTTTTCTTTTATCGAAATTCTTTTAATCATAATTAGACTAAAAAAGTCAGCACAAATCATTTGTCTCTGCAGTGAGTTTTTTTTCAATTATTTTTAAGACTATCGAAGTAGACATTTACTAGGGGCTACTCTAGTATCAGTGTACACTATTATACTCTGATTTTTTATTGCTAGATCAAAATGACAGCGGCGCTGATTGTAAAATTGTCAACATGACAAAAAAAGTCGATCGCAGCTGTCATTTTATTCTAGGAAATTAAAAATCAGAGTTTAGCATACTGCCTCAAGCTCAAAAGGGTATACCGTCTGCTCTTTGTCTAAAGGTTGGCAGTATCAGTCTTATTTCCTTTACCATCCTAAATAGTCCCCGAGAAGCCTTTTTTCCTATAATGAGTCTGACGTCAAGCAAATCTAAGCTGTTGCTGACGCTACGTGCGCGGGCGCTCGTGTGAGTCGTGTCGCAACTGTTCTGGATTTGTTAACTTGATTTATGCGCGTAACCACGCAATGCTCCTTGTGAATTTAATTTGATTAGAGCATTATACTTGTCGACTAAATTAAGTAGGTTTTGTAGGTGAGGCGACATCGACACGATTTCGCTTAACTAGTGTCCTATTTGTTTCGTCTGCATTGATTACCTATAAATATTTCTTAATAAGCTAGCCACTGTGATAAGCTTTTACGAGTTTTTTTTGCTATTTAATTCTTAGTTCACAACACCTTTTGCCACCGCCATCATTTTCCTGCCCACCTCCCAAGTTACTTGGAGGCGGCGCAACACTTTTTTTCTCCCATTCTCCCCTGTCAACCGTCACGCTATCATTCACTCCCTTCTCTTTATTATCATTCCTTACATAATCCAGTCATCTTTCCTTTGGCCTTCCTCTCTCTCTCTCCATCCATCAACATTTATACATCCTACCTCAGAAACTTATGAAATCTGACCGCAAAAAAAGCACGGCGAGCCTATTTGGTTCTACTAGTGCTTAAATCTATGACAAATTCAAAGTTTCATTGTATATTAGGTAACAATCTAAACAACTCCTTAAAAGTTCCCAAATGATACTTATCGAAAAAAACCGATTGGGAAATCCAAAGACAATCTTGATAAAACAAAAATAAATACGTTCTTAATATTGTCTATGCGTGGAGGTGAAAGGCGGTATTGTTTACCCAGGTCGTGGGGTCAACGCGTGTTGGGTGACTCGCAGATGGAGACACTGCCCATTATTTAGGAAGCCGTGATAGACATGCCTATAAAAATGGCGGTGTGATAAATTGACAGATATACGCGCGGGTAACTGTACTTTCTGCTGTCAAAATAAGAAGTTGATGATGTATGTTGTTAATATTTGGAGATAAAATGCGAAACGATGTTGTCTGAATTTCTATTGTTTGGTGGTGTTAAATAAAAAATATTTTGCTTTTTCATACCAGCATCTTATTTATTTGACATTAACCAATGAACCACACCGTTTTATGTCCAATTTCTTTTTCTTTACGACCCGACCGTTTGTCGTCAAAAATTAAAACCAGAAATATCCCTGAATATGATACCTGCTAAACTCTGATGTTTTATTTGCTTGACTACTCGTAAAATTACAGCTGTGATCTACCTTTTTTGTCAACATGACATTGATTTAAATATACATTAATTTAAATATACAATAGGTCAAATAGGTCTGTTATTTTAGTCTAGCAAATTAAAAATCAGTTTTGTCGTTTAGTTTTATACAGGGTGGTCAAAAATTCGTGGATCAAACGAAATAGGGAGATAAAGGAGGTCATTTCCAACAAAAAATATTTTTACAGCATGACCGTAATTCAATTGCCATAAAAGTTATGAATATTTTCGTATACCGAGTTCTTTTACAATTAGACTAATTTAAACAAAAATGTGATATGAAACAGTAAAACAAACGGTGTTTTATTATTACTAGATATTGTATCAGCACTCAAGTTCTATTGCGGCTCTGGGTACTAAATTTCAAGACCAATTATATATTTTCCAAAATTTTTGAAGCGTTACCAAAATTTTTTTTTTCATTTTAAAAGCGTTGGTCATGACCTCCTTTATGTCCCTATTTCGTTTGATCCACGACTTTTTGACCACCCTGTATATTATCGTATAGGAAGAAATAGGTAGATAGATACCTTTCATCTAAGTAGGTAGGCATGTTAAAATTCAGAATTTTTCTAATTTAGGTGGGATCAATATTAACTAGCAGTAAGGTTCTTGACTGTAAAATAAGGCTTAGGTAATTCCTTCATTTTACTTGGAAACGACACAAAAAACAGTGTAAAGCGGTGCTCATAATCTCAGATAATTTATATTCCATCGCCACTTAATCAGATATCTACTTTCGTGAAATGTATTCTAAGTTGATTTTTGAGTGACCATTTGTAACAAAAAGGTCCTAATAAGTTTTGGTTGCAATGGAATTTGAACTTTCTAAAGTATGATATTCAGTTTGTTATTCCATAACTTGACAATTTTATTATCTCTAATTCTTGGCTCTATTATAGTCTGAGTCTTTGCCTAACAAATGACAATTCGCTTTAGCAGAGCTAAGGATAAACAAGCAAAGGAAACACCCCATTCATCCTAATCTCGATTCAAACATCAATACCCAATCTAATCGAATAGATTTACTGTTACATATCGGATACTCGCTATCAATCAATGGCGGAATGTGTATTAGATGTACGTCTCTATTCGAATGCAATAATAAATCGATTCGAATGTATGTCTCATTAACATACCGAGTGGACTCGTGCAATTATATCATTGTTTAGAAGTATTCTGTTATTAATCACTGACTTGTTATGGTAGAAACAATATGGTGAAAGTTGAAAGGGATATTTGCTTTGATGTTTCGGCAAAATACAGTTTAAATTATTAATGATATTAGTCATTTTCTTTGTCGTGCCGACACGAGTTAAACCCGTTTACCCTGTAAATAATGATCTATGGGCACGAGTTAGGTTTTGTGGTATCATTTAAGTCGTGCTGACAGCGACAGGAACTGCGGGTAGTTAAAGCCCCAAAATTGTTCTAACATAGTCGCGTCGCGTCTGTCTACGGGAGACTTTACCTTAGGATGCGAGTGAAACCGCGAGCATCAGCTAGTCCATACTAATATTATAAATTCGAAAGTAACTAGATTGCATCCCGGGGAAGGAAATAGGATAGTATTTATACCGATATTCCCACGGGATCGACCCTTACCTATGCGGGTGACACCGCGGGGCGCTGCTAGTTTCTTATACACTATAAAAAATACCGAAATATATCTTTATTTAATGATGACAGCTTATTTGATCAATGACTATGAAATTAGTAACTATATTTACTGTTCAATAAAAAGTTATTAGGGTTCCGCACCAAAATGGTAAAACGGAACCCTTATGGTGAGAGTCAGTCTGTCTGTCTGTCACAGCTGGATATCACAAGAACTAGTAATGCTATCAACTTGAAATTTGGAATAGTTTTAGATGACGTTTGCCCAACTATTTTGCAAATAAGAAAGACAAGTATATTTTTTGCAACATGGACTGAAAGGGGGTCTGAAAAATTCGAAGTGGGGCTACATATGAAAGAGCGCAGTTTACACATTCTCAAAATAGCCCACTTTTTCAGAAATCATCAACAAAAGTTACATTAGTTCCACTATCGGTTAAGAGATGGTGCTGACATAAAACTGCAAAATTCTACACCGCATTGCAGTGCACAGTGTTAAAATTCTCTGACGAATATAGGCTTTGCCGATAAAAAATTAAAATCATGACGGTACGGAACCCTCGATGCGCGAATCTGGCTCGCTCTTGACAGGTTTTTTTTTAATTTTAGTGTCCGTTACCTGTCTACTTATGTTTATTTTTTAGTTTCACGGCCTTTCGTTTTTATATTAAGTTTAGGTTAGGTACCTATTACAATGATTTTAAACGAACCTAATAAAATTACTTAGGTAGGTACACGCGTTGAACTAAATTAACAGAAATTAATAAGCTATCGTTAATTATTATAGAACTACCTACACAAAAGAAGATATAATCTAACCTAACTAAAACTAACTATTAGCTAGGTAGTGTATCTATGTAGGTACGCACGGTGACATAATTATTTAGCTATACATATCCAGTATAAGCTGACTTCTCATTGTACGAAAAGCCTATACAATGCGAGATCAGGTAATACTGGAAATGTAGGTAAGTATACCTTACTAGCAGCGCTTCGCGATTTTACCCGCATAATTTTCGATCCCGTGGGAATATTGGGATAAAAACTATCCTATGTGCTTCCCCGGGATGCAATCTATCTCTCTGCCAAATTTTATCGAAATCCGTTCAGTGGTTTTGGCGTGAAAAGGTAACATACAGACAGACAGAGTTACTTTTGAATTTATAATAGGTATTATGTATGGGTGTAGTCGTTTGTACTTAATGGGGATTTTATCTAGTGCAACTGTTTTTTTGATAAGAAAATAAAGATGGCCTATAAAATATTGAAATAATCTTGCAAAAATATCGCACAGTTTAATCCGTAAAAAAAGACATAAATAAATCGATAAACGCTCAACGATTGTACAGACGCCAGCACATCAAGCTACCCGAAACTGTCAAATTTTCCCAATCAACTTTGAAGCTTATGCTTTAGCGATAAAGTTGAAAATCTATTAAATAAATTTGACAGATTGTAGTAGCTTGATGTGCTGGCTTCTGTATGTTGTAGTATTAGATTAGCTATTTCGCAGCCAACTATCAAGTCTTCGGTAGTATAGTGGTAAGTATCCCCGCCTGTCACGCGGGAGACCGGGGTTCGATTCCCCGCCGGAGAGGATCTTTTTGAATTTTCAAATTACTTTTTTTGCATTCTATTTAATGAATCTTGGACATAATATTAACATCGCGAGGAATCCTAGACTTATCCTACTTCTAACTAATATTATAAACGCAAAAGTTTGTGAGGATGAATGGATGGATGGATGGATGGAAGTTTGTTACTCTTTCACGCAAAAACTCCTGAACAGATTTGGATGAAATTTGGCACACTGATAGTTTATAACCTGGTTTAACACATAAGGTACTTTTTATCCTGATATTCTCACGAGATCGGAACTTATGCGGGTGAAACCGGGGGGCGTTGCTAGTACAGTACCCGGCGATAAATATTGCACATCGACCTTTGGAAAGAAGACCCCTCCATGCCTGGAAAGAAGCTTTTCCTTTTATACCTAGTACTAGCTTCTGCACGCAACTTCATCTACGTGAAATTTATGGTCCCCCGACCCACCCCAGCCCACAAGTCGAAATTAGCCGATTCTCTTTCCAAAGGTCGATGTGCAATATTTATCGCCGGGTACTGTAGTTAATTTAAATCTGAAATCGACAACCCGTCTTGAGCAAGCGTGGTGATCAATGCTCGTGCCTTCTCTGTGTGAGAAGAGGCCTTCGCCCAGCAGTGGGACAATGAAACTAGCTTCTGCCCGCGACTTAGTCCGCGTGAAATTTCTTGTTCCCCCGCCCTCCCCGTCGCATCTCATCGCCTGGCCGCGCTATTATTTTCGCTTAGCGTTCTTTGTGATTTTTTTTGGATTTTGCTCGGCTCCTAGGCGCCCTAGCGTGATGTTAAGTAGCCTATAGCCTTTCTCACGAGTTGGGCTATCAAATGCAGTTTTTTTTTTCTTTTGGCAGTTTCAGACATTAGCGCGTTCAAACAAACAAACTCTTCAGCTTTATTACCTATTAGTATAGATAAAGTTTTTTTATGTTTTACCTGCACCTCAATCACACTGGATAAATCCACGTACGCCAGCGCCAAAGCTTTTGATACACTTCACTGAATAAACTGATTCCTTAAGAATCGAACTTTTAAGCACTTATTTATTCCTGCTTACATTATCTTCATGACAGTCTCTCTTGGGGTACATAGAGGTATTTTTGATACATTTGGGTTACTGAGTAACCTATTAGATTAGTTTGCGAGGTTTATTTGGATTTTTTATGGTTGAAGAACCAGTGAGTATATTTAGGTGTTAACTGTGAAACATAAAATTACAAGATACATTTTTTTTTTAATTTTTCATTCAATTTTTTTTTCGGTTTAAAAAAAATTAACAATTTAGTACCCACAGCAGATAATAATGTAATTATTCGATATTTTTTATGTTGGTTTATAAGTTCTTGCGCGCGAATGATTTTATTTTATTTATTTAGTCAATGTTTTTTGCACAAGGAACGCAATTATGAAAGTTACCTAATGATTAATTCATATAAGTAAATCGTTCATCAACTTCATTTAAAACTATGAAGATTAGCGTCGGATTATCACGATAATTATGAGTTAGTCGATACGCGGCTAAAATCGATTTATTGCCATAATAGTGAAGTGAAAGCGAGTGTCAAAAAACCGATATGTAAATGTTCGAGTATCGATAATTACCGGTCCCTTAAAAGGCGGGCGATTCCGGCTACAATCGGTTAGTGATTGCTTTTTAAATTGCTGCCTTGCGCGCCGGCTCGATGACCGAATGCCGACTACTGGATGGTTTTTTTTATTTATTACCGAGTGGCAGATTTATGTCGATAGTTTGTCGAATCACGTGCTAGGCTATGAAGTTGGAAACGAGATGCAATCTCCACTTAATAGTACAGACGCCAGCACATCTAGTTACTACAATCTGTCAAATTTCTTTAATAGATTTTCAACTTTATCGCTAAAGCATAAGGTTCAAAGTTGATTGGGAAAATTTGACAGTTTCGGGTAGCTTGATGTGCTGGCGTCTGTACATCACGGAAGCATACATGAGCGCTGTAGTCAGTAGTCTATGAGAGAGCATAGACAATATATTAATAGCTGCTTTAGAGCTGCAATTTATTTTGTTAAGAATCTACATAGATGGGGCGGGAACAAATACTCTTAGAATAGCGATACAATAATAAAGTGTATCGGCAAAAACCCACGCCCGAGCTATAAAACTTATTTGAACACCTGGTGATATCATTGATACAAAAGTCAGTATCATTAAATTGTATCTAGATATAAAAGTGTGACTAATGATATTTTAATGAAACATATTAATCAATCGGGCGGCCGACGATTGCGAAAGTAAAAACAGAGGATAAATAATACCGCACTGCTTCTATAGTAACTACTGCTAAACGATCAAACGTTATTACGATTAATCTACTCCATCGACGTACTATTAATGAAATATTTAATAACAAGCAATATTTTTTCAAGTAAGTAATTAAATTCAGTCAATCAAGTTTATCGACTAATTACGTCGATATGCGCTCGTGCCCATCACTAAATTGTAATATCGTTTGCAAATAAAATCGATTAAACCAATTCAGCACGCTGTATAAAATAATTATTTTATAGAGAAACTTGTAGGTAGTTGATGAACATTTTTACTACGTAACGGGAAGTTAGTTATACACCGACATTACGATTATTTTAAGTAACTACGTACGGTTACGATTTTTTGATTAACAAACCGAAGTTGTAATTACAGTAATGAGAGATAAGTAATAAAACTATAACATTAAGATTTAAGATGCTGACTTTGATTGTATTACGAAGTTCGTATCACAATAATCGATTGGGAATCGGATTTATAATCGATGTATCGGTAAAATCGTAAAGCTCGGTTTACGATCGCGCGCGTCGCGTGCTCGGCACAGACTGCCGGAGGGCGGTCGTTCCGCCCTCGGGGTAACCATGTGCTCTCGACCTTACGAGTGATATTAGATTTATGTGACCCTTTTTTAATGTGTAACGGTTACTATTTGCACTATTGATCTTTCAGTGAGTTTTGCGTGAGAATTTCTCGCGTCAAATCTTATAATATCGGGGCTATAAAGAAGATGATTAAATAACTACTACTAAAGATTTGTTTGTATTGTTTATACATAGTTAACTATTGAATGGTGTGATCACATTTGGTGTCATGCAAATCTGGGGGATTTCTCCTTGCATCTACGTGAACGATCTTTAAACCTACAATTAATGTCAAAATAAATCTAAATATAAACCGAAATAAATCGAATGAAAACCTATCCCTAAAGTTTAACCCATTTGAATAACCGACTAAGGCCGTAAAGCGGTACGTGATTGAACTTAAGTCAATACCTAACAAAAATCAGATCACTCACCTAAAACTCGATCGAATCTCGCGCAAGTTCGACCGCTGTGCAAAAACCGATAGTACCACCTCGCCCCACCAGAGGCCGCTAATTAGTAGGCACTGTTGCCAGCAATGCGAGCGCGCGATTGGTGATCACTGGAGTGTGCAGTGAGCCTTACTTATGTACTTGTATTACTTCACGCACTTAATGGGTTTATTAATGCTAATAATGCTGTATTTGTTCGGGTTCATGTCAGAGGAATGAGGATACTTTTTTTGTTTTAGAGGTGTGAAAAGGTTTCATTTCAAGTTTTGCATTAAGGATTAATTTGGGTACCTAACATTAAATCATTATTATCTACTAGCTGTTGCCTGCGACTTCGTCTGCGATCTAGATGAAAAGTCTTACTATGTCCTTCTCCAGCGGGCCTAAATAGGTCACTTTGGCAAAATCATAAAAGGATAACATTACGTGGCGAAGACAGTTCATGTTTTTCTTTTCTTCGCTGCACTACGTAGGTATAATCAAAGAGATTGGGATTGGATTTGGATTGGATTGATTGTTGTTTTAGCATAGACAAAAAAAATAACTGAAGAATCCTTCACTAATGGGATTTGATACGATTAACTTAACAGTTAACTGTCCATTATGATTCATAATGTAATTCTTTTATGATTCTGCCAAAGTGGCCTTTTTAGGCCCCCAGGTCATAGTCTACCTATGTGCAAAATTTTATCCAAATTTGTTCAGCTGTTTTAGCGTGAAAGCATAACAAAGAAACAATCAAATCTTTTCTCTTTACAATATTAGTTTAGATGTACTTATGTTATTTAATTTACATTTGAAATTCAATCCCTTACATTATAATAAATAACAAGCATAAGGTGAGCAAAAGCAAAGCATAAAAAATCTGCGCATTTTACAGTAAGCTGAAGAACAAAATTTTTCACTCGCTGAAAAATTTCTAATCACCGATTCTACCATTTTCTAATTGAATCATTTTCAAATTTTTCAATTGGCAACACCTCCGATATTTCCCCTGTCGAGCGGAATGGAAGTCACTTTCATTAATATCCGTTGAGGACCGCCCTGTCTCCTCGTGCCCCGGGGCTATTTACTACATGCGTACCTACCTTAATAGCTGGGATATTGTACTGTTTTCGTACTTGTTCTGGTTGGGTGTGACTAAATTTAGAAATACTAAGATTTTTTTCTAAATAAGTTCATGGCGTTCACTGAAATTAATGATTTTTGTCCGTAATCAGAGGGCCATTCTCGTAATTTTTAGAACATTCACAGTCTGATCTCAGTCTCAATCTGTCAAAAATACCTCTAATTTCCCTACATTTTTGAAAAGTTTTTGGCATTAATTGTCGCCGAGATGAGACAGCAACTAGATTTTGAATGCTTTTAATGTATAGAATTGGCCTTCTGATTCATCGTCAATCTGAAATTTAAATAGAGGTAGTCAGTCTTACCAAGGGGTATCCTGTTACCCAGTAACTGGTAGTGAGGGCCAAATAGGCAGCCACTTCATATAAAATACTGGTTAGACTGGAAGGATTGAGATTGTACATATAATGGATTTTGACAGTGGCATCAACAACTAGAAATCATCATCTGCCTAGCCTTTTCTCAACTATGTTGGTGTCAAATACCAGTATTTTACATGGAGCGACTGCCTATCTGACCTCCACAACCCAGTTACTGGGTAATACGATACCCCTTGGTAAGACTGGTTGTCAGTACCGACTGTCAAAGATCCACGAATGACAGCCGGGACCAACGGGTTAACGTGCTTTCCGAGACACGGTGGAGTCACGGTATGTAAAGATGACAATAATCTGTTACAAGCCTTTTTTTTATCCTTGGCAAATGTTAACAGTTACCTGTGGCTTGGGAATTGTAATAAATAATTATGTTATTTACATTAGACAGTTTTTAATTTCGAGCTATCAAGAAGAAAGCATACCCGGATGATTAAAATAATTTTATTAAATAAAATGTGAATCATGTACTCGACTTTAAGCACGAATACACAATTACTTCAAAACACAATGAAAATGTCGAACGAATAGAAAAATAATAAAAGTGCATTGTGTTAAAAGTAGTTTTATGAATAAAGAACGTACGCCGATTGGCTGTATCGCCTCGGGCAAGATGGCGGGGTGCCGAATGTTGCCAGCCTCTCGGCCGGAAATATGGATTCTGTTTGTCTAATGACCTTCCTAATTCGAATTTGTTCTTTCGATTTTCGACTAAAGCGTGTCAAAAGGTTGCAAGTGAAAAAAATACAATAATGAGTAGTGGAAAATAAATTATAATGACAAAAGTAATGGAGTAGCTTTCGTTTTGTTAATTGTATTGTTATGTCTTGCTGAGATTTTTTCGCTGATTCAGAGAACCATTATGATAATTTAAGAAGTTTTGAGCCTTCATAGGTAGTGGTAGGTGTAAGCACAAAGCTCAAATAATCTGTGACAAAGCTATCGATTCCCATATTTTTAAGAATATTCGCATTTTAATCTCAGTTTCAATCTGTCAAAAAAGTTTTGGACATTGATTGTCGCTGAGATTCCAACTTGAATGTTAACGTTTTTTTTTATATTGCCTTCTCTCTTCTTGAGGAAAATGTTTGTGATTAAAAAGTTACCGGGAAGGAAAACTATTTCGTGAAATTGAAATACTTACCTACATGTTGAAGATGAGTTTATCAAACTCCGAGACACATCTTCTGTATCATGATTACCTATTCATGATAGATAGTCAAATTTTTTTGGCTATTTTTACTACCTAACAATTTTACTTTTTTATCAAATAAAAAAATGATACTGACTGATGACTGCCTATCTGACCTTCCCAACACAGTTTCTTTTCAGCTGAATCCGGTTAGACTGGAAGCCGACCCCAAACATAGTTGGAAAAAGGCTAGGCAGATGATGATGATGATGATGAAAAAAGAAACTGTACCTAACAGCAAACTTTACACCAAAACAGCCGGTCGATTCTGTAAAAATCTCACCGTGAAAACTTAGGTGAAGTGAGTTTGTTTTTGCTAGGAATTGACACTATTGACAGCTCACTCCATGCTCACATCACCTAAGTTTTCACGGTGAGATGGTTACAGAATCGCACTGCAGGATATAACCCGAAAACGCAACCTATTTCGTATATTATGTAATTAAAATACTCATACAGCAAAGGGCACGATGAAAATAACGCGGTAAATCAACCCGCGACGAAATAAAGCGCGTTCTTAACAAAATATTTTTCGGTACACAAAAAAGGCCTTAATTACGAAATTTCGAAAAAGGAACGCAATAAAGAAAGTAAAAAGGCGCGCGGCAAGCACTGGTGACCGTTATGTTCGTGGAAGTGCATGATTGATTCCGCGCGCCCGCCCATTGTGGTCAGCTGATTCTGATGGCTATGCGTGGGCAAGCCTGCGCAATGGAATGTGGCTTAGGCATTAGGACTAGCGTTAAATTATCACTTTCGTGTAGACACACGATGGGAGAAACATCTTTGGATATGTCAATTATGCATTCATGATGTCTTCCATTCTTTTCTACGAAACACCTTTTGGACGGGGCAACTAAAATCAATTACTTCTATTTTATTGTAAGATTTGACGTTCAAAAGTGCCTTTTATGTACCTGTTTGAAATAAAATATTTGACTTTGGAGTAATTACAGGCTGCTGTATTATGGTTGAAGACTGAAACGTTTTCAGCTCGTCAAAGTTTATGATTTGCAGTACTTCTAATAAGCTCTCTATTAGGTATGTCTATACTATCATCATCATCTCGTTAACATTTCCAAGCCTTCCATTAATTCAGGGCAGCGAGGTATAGTTGTGTGACACACTAACAATAGCAATGGTTTTCATTTTGACAGTTAAACAACATTCATTGCGTTATTTACGTTGTTTAGCAGACAAATTTTTGGAACATATGAAGCAATGAATTGGCAATATCCTTCAAAATCATTCAGAATGTGATTGATCGTGTGAGGGTGCTGGAATTACATTCCGTGATTTTCTTTTGTTTTGGAGTGAAAACTCGAGGCCTGTTTACGGACTGCTGGTCGTAAAAAAAATCCCTTTAGATCTAGTTTCACTGTTAGATCTGCCCACGTCATACGGGCTGTGACGAATCATGCCAAAAAAGTATTAGGCAAAGAACTAATAAAATCAAAAACCTAATCGTCGCCTTCGATCTCATTCTGCATTACATTATATTCAAATCAAATCCTAAAAAAAACTGCGAGTGACCCAATCAAAGGTTTATACGACCAACTTATCCTCCATGCGATGAAATCTCTTATGATCTCTACATCAATCGAAATAAAGATGAAATTGCATGTGACATCCAGTTTCCTGATTATAATCTATCTCGGTTTGTGTATTGAGTAATGTTGACAAGCAGGCTGATTTGGGAGCAACTTTCTATAAGTATAAACAAGTATGGCTTGTATGTATGTATGTGTATGAGGAATACGTAACGACTGTCGAAATTTGTACGAGGTGCTATCGAGCCACCACTGATAGTAGGAACGCAGAACAATAATTAGTGACCAACAGCTTTAAAAATGCTCTTTTATGTTTTTTTATTAATTATAACTAAACTGTTTTGAAACAGTTTAGTTATAATTAATAACATTTATTTCTAACACATTTTAATATTTTACAATTTAACACTAAAAAAAATATCGACCACTCGAGCTAAGTACAGACGCCAGCACATCAAGCTACCCGAAACTGTTAAATTTTCCCAATCAACTTTGAACCTTATGCTTTAGCGATAAAGTTGAAAATCTATTAAAAGTTCTAACTGAACTAACAGATTTGCTGATGGGGAATTTGATGCGCCACTCCTTCCTAACTAAAGCACTAGGAAGTGTTGAAGGACAGGCGTTTTGTGGGACTGTCTCATGTAATTTTGATGTGCTAATTGTCAGCCTAGTTTGAATAAATGACAAGATCTTTTTCGGTCAACTTTTACAAAATGTTCTCAAGTCCAAACTTCGTTAAAAGTCGTGGCAATTACGCCACGGCATGGTTGGTGCCAATTAAATGATAAAACTGGTGTGACAAACAGACCGACAAACAATGCGACGCGATTAGATTTACAGCTCTTGATTTATATATGAGGCGATACATTTAGGAGTTATGTAATTCATCAGCTGTGAAAGAAGCTAGATTGGTATTACAAGAGTTGGATCAGTGACCTGTATGAAGCTAGATTGTTATTACTAGAGTTGGTGACCTGTACGAAGGTAGATTGGTATTACTAGAGTTGGTGACCTGTACGAAGGTAGATTGGTATTACTAGAGTTGGTGACCTGTATGAAGCTAGATTGGTATTACTAGAGTTGGATCAGTGTCTTGTAATCTTGCGACTACCGATCATAAACAATACTTTTGACAGATATAATACTTTTCCTGTCCCGGAAATCGAACCCAGGAACGCATGCTCCACAGTAGCGATTGCGACCACTAGTGTAACGAATCTCTAGAATTATTGTATGTAATCTCTAGAATTATGTAGGCACATACATAATTTAGAGTGGCATTGTGTATTGGCTGTGGTTATTTATAGTATCTGTTTTAGGGGTCCAAATTGGATGATAGTAAATGTTTATTGATGGTGATATGCGAAGAAATTCCGGTTTTTAAATTAACTGTTTGACTGTTATATCTTAAACTGGAACTTGCAAACAGATTTGTCAGAAGCTTTTAATACGTACAATCACGTCGAACTATTTTATTGAAGCCAAACTGTTATCAGACTTACTATTAATAATGTCTATTAATAATAAGTCTTGTTATCAGACTTACTATTAATAATGTCTATATTAATAGACATAAACTTTAGAACCTCCTCCGGTTTTTCTTAGGTTAAAAATATCTATGATCACGCAACATGACTTAACTTACATATAGTACCTAAGTCTGATAACAGGAAACTTTGGATGTACGATTGTACGATGTTGCGTGATCATAGATATTTTTAACCGACGATAAAACGGAGGAGGTTCTCAAGTCGACGCGTATATATTTTTTCTTTTTATTATAGACTAGTAACCCACCCCTGTTCACGTAAGCAATGGCGACATGTGTAACAAAACATCCAGATTTCTACACTATATCTGCGTTAAATAATAATGTTTTATACACATAAACCTTCCTGATTAATTTTTTTAAATGGTGGTGAAAATCCATTGTGTAGTTTAGAAGATCCAAGTGTGAGCGACACAGACAAACACGAAAAGCGACTTTGTTTTTTTACTTTGTGCAGGTATAGGTGGAAACTTTTACCTAGTATTATTAGGTAAAAAGTTATGTCTAATGATATGATCGATACTAGGCTCGTACCTACCGATTAGACAAAAAGTATTATGGTAAGCCGTTAGCGTACCTACAGAAAAATACCAGCAGGGTTATTGCGTAACAAACTGTCAGTAGCTATCTGTGATTTTGACAGCTCAACAACATTAATTGCGTTTTTATAATTTATTGTTAATGTATCAATTTCATTTTTAACCAACTTCAAAAAGGAGGAGGTTCTCAATTCGGATGTTTATTATATAAATATTTTTTTTATGTATGTTCGAGCATAACTCCCTCATTTATAGACGGATTTGCAATATTTTTTTTGTTCGAAAGAGGTTTATTCCTAAATGGTCCCATTTAAATTTCGTAAAGATCTGAGGGGAAATTCTAATAATTTTAACAACGTTCACAGTCTGATCTCAGTCTCAATCTGTCAAAAAATACTTCTAATTTCCCTACATTTTGACAAGTTTTTGACATTTGATTGTCGCTGAGATGAGACTGCGACTAGATTTTGAACGTTTTAAATTACGAGAATTGGCCTTCTGATGATGAGTTTCGGAGACAGACAACGGAACTCTTCAATAAATGCCAGCAAATCAACCGCGATTGCAAATAACTTTAATTTCTAAAGTCGGTGTCAAAAAACGAAAATACAGAACCAACGACACCGACTTCCGAAATTAAAGTTATTTTTCACTCTGTGGTGTTTTTTTTGGAAGTCGTTTTTTTTTAAGTTTTTAACTAACCGTTTACACTAGATACTAAATTAAATTACTAAGTAACTTACTATACAAATAAATACAAAAACAAAGGACACTTTGGCGTCGAAGTACTCGTTCGCATCGGTGTCATCTGAAAACGTGCCCAGAAGACTGGCAGCATTGCCAAGTTAAATGGCAATGCTAATTCTTTGGCCAAAGAACGACCCAGCCCTCTGGTCACGGGAAGTGTCGACCAACCGGCGAGAAATTTCCTTAAAAAGAGACGCTCTCTTGGGCCCTATGAAGGCTCCTTCATACAGGCGCGATAAAATCGCGCGCGACACAAAGGCACCGCAAGTCGCGCAACGAGCGGTGTCTTTGTGTCGCGCGCGATTATATCGCGTGTCGCGCCTGTTTGTAGGAGCCTTGACCCGAGCGTTTCGACCCCAAACGGCTCAAACCTGTAGTTGCGTTATTTAAGTTGTTGAGAAGACTTTCATAAATGAAGCAAAGGTCCTTTGATTCAGATTGAGATTGCTACTCGTAGCGTCACACAATTGGGGTGCTGGTATAGAAAAACTATGATGGTATAATTTAACTGTAAAATATTTAGCTGTGACTCATTGAACACCTGTCGCCTTCTTTATGGCGGACGTTGAAAGCGTTAAAAAGTTTATCGCGACTTTTTCCTTGATGACTAAGAAGTTTTTATGTGGACATTACTTGTAACTACTTTAGTATTAGGTAACACGTCATTACAAACATTTAAAAAAAAGTATTGTTTCTTAAAAGTATTTAGTAGAAAGTCACTCAAATAAATAATTTAATAGTATAAAATAATCAGTCTATAATCTTCCCACTGCTGGGACACAGGCCTCCTCTCGGTGAGATGGAGTGGGCCTTAATCCACCACGCGGGCCCAGTGCGGGTTGGTAGATGTCACATGTCTTCGAATTTTTGGTTCTAGGATATGCCCGTTTCCTCATGACGTTTTTTTTTCACCGTTTTAAGAGCCAACGTTTTTGTTTCCATACTTGCCTACTTAACCTAAAAATATTGTTGCCTAAAATTATTACTTTAGTATTTTGCTGAAAGCCCCCAAGTAAGTAGCCTGTAGCAAAAATTATTCCTGCAGTTCCGGTGACCTTTTTTTTTCAGGATGGGAAATCATCAAATGACCCCTCCCGCTCTGGGTGAAGCGGGAGTGTCAGCCTCTTACTGACTAAAACCCACACGTGTTCCTTCCTTAGCTCTTTATGTTCCGGGCCAGCGGTAACCCTTTCGGACAATCCCGCTGAATTCCCGTGACCTAAGGGCTGACTTTTACATTGGCCAGAGGGTAAGCCATAAAATGTATCATTGCCGCCAGTCTCTTGGGTACATTAACCCTTACTACTTATAATTCATCTGAAATCCTACGGAGAACCTAACTCTAAAATTAACAGTTTTACACTTCGGGCGCGATAAGAAGCAAATTAGGTAATTGACGGAGTCGAAGCAGTCAACGAAAGGTTCAAAACACAGATGCGTTTGATGTTAGTTGAATCGAATAACCACCAAAATAAAAGTAATCTTGCTGCACGGCTCAGTGATATTAGATATTTTAGTTAATTCTTTAGTTGATTGAATTCCCTTTATTTATCGTTACATAAAATATGACAGTTTACGCTCAAAACTTTGAGAATTATGCTATGAAAAATATTTTTTGAGCTCTGTTTTATAATGACACCCATGTATCTACTATTTAATTTTTATGTAATATTTTTAATAAGTCATTTTTGTTAACAGTGACAATACATTCCATTATTTTCTGGCTTGTAATATGTACCATTTCACCTAACTGTGCGGCAAACAACTGGGGGCTAAAAAGGCCACTTTGGTAGAATCATAAAAGGTTATGAATATATTATTAGGTAAGAGGGCGAAGACAGTCCGTGTTTTTCTTTTTTTCGCTGCACTACGTAGGTATAATCAAAGAGATTGATATTGGATTTGGATTGGATTGATTGGTATTTTAACACAGACAAAAAAATAACTGAAAATTCCTTCACTAATGGGATTTGATACCATTAAGTTAACAAGTAACTGTCCAGTATGATTTATAATGTTATCCTTTTATGATTTTGCCAAAGTGGCCTTTTTAGGGGGTCCATATTGGCTCACCTAAAGTTCTTTACCCGAAATTGTTCTTCCTAATGATTTGTAATCCGAATGATCACTCTTCCTAAAATTTTTCATCCTAAAGTTTTCATTCATACTATTTGTAGTGCTACCGGCGATGTTCATAACACTCATGTTTCCGAAAATTGTAATTAATAATATCATTACTGTAAATATATTTAAACTCCTACTGTTCTTTATCATAACGCTTTTATCCCTAAACATAATTACCATAATATTTTCACTCATACTCAAAAATAAACATTTACCAAGTGATTTTTGTCTTAAATGAATGAAATTCAGGTCAGAGTGTCGTCTTGGGGGCACTATGAAAAAAATACTTAGAAAAATTTCGCGACCAATTTCGAGGTAGCGCTCGCCGGCCGCTGCCGCGGCACCGCTCGCTTCGCTCGCTCGGCTCGCGCGTGTTTGGTCACAGTTCTAACCTAACCTAACCTATGGATCCCTTCCACATCGTTTTTACGACAAACGGTTAGTCGGAGACAAAAAACACCAAGACATTTATAGCCTTAGATATAATACTGATTATTATGAATAATAATAAATCTAAACAAAAAAGATATGACTTTAAATAATAGTGTAAAAGATGGTTATGTTGAGAAAATATAGGAAAACAAATAAAAGTATAATAGATGTTTATTGCTACTAACATTATGAAGTTGAATGCTTCGGAATTATGAACATTAGAGACAGAGTAGTTAGGAATTGTGATTGTTAGGATGAAAAATGTTAGGAAGAACATTTTCGGATTTCCAATTATCGGAGTTGAAAATTTAGGTGAACTTTGGCGCACCCCTTTTTAGGCCCCCTGAGCGTTTTACGGTGGGCTCGCCTTAAAATTGCATTTTAAACTTAAGTTTAGATACCTAATAAGAAGAAAACGACACAATGATGAAATCTATATATCCATAAAATTTAAAGTCCTGACTGACCGATATATCAACGTACAGCCTAAACCGTTGCCTGGTCGTAGAGACATGAAATTTGGAGGGTGTGTTCTTTGTGAAGAGCAGGTATCCACTAAGAAAGGGTTTTGCGAATTCCACCCCTAGGACGGTGAACGGGGGAGGGTGAAATTTCACGCGGACGAAGTCGCGGGCAGAAGCTAGTAACAGTATATTTTCACTGATCGCTCAATTCATTTAGTTAATGCCAAAATTTCCAACCGAGCGACTTCTCAGACAGGATAGATTAGTGCAATTAACAAATATCATGTATTTTTAGAAAATTGACAAACTTGTTCAACTAGTCGATGTGAAGTCGTTCATATGAGACAGTTTAGATGAACAGTTATATACCTAGTTTGAATTAATTAGTTGTTTATGGCAATTGGACTGTTTTTTGCATGTATTTCGCAAAGTGATGTTATAAAATCATTAATTGTTTATAGACCAGATTTGTATCCAGACATTCGTCATTAATTATTATCTATCTTCCTATACTAATGATAAAGGTGAACAATTAGTTTGTTATTTTGTTTGAACGCGCTAATGTCTGGACCTACCAGTCGGATTTGAAAAAATATTTTTGCATATGATAACCCAATTTTTGAGCTAGAGAGAGGCTATAGGTTACAACATCACGCTAGGACACTTAGGAGCCGAGCAAAAAGAAAAAGAAAGAAGAAGAAGTCAAAAAGAACGTTTAGCGAAAACGAAGTGATAGCGCGGGTAGGCGATGCGATGCGACAGGGTGGTTGGGCAAAAGCTAGTGTCGAATATAAAAAAAAAAAAAAAAAAAAAAAAAACGAAACGAACGACGAATATACGGTCCCGAAAGCACGTTAAGCTGTTCTGTTGGTCTTGGGTGTCATTTGTAGACCTTTGACAGTCATTACGGGAGAAGTCCGGAAGTTTGACAACCAGTCTTGCCAAGGGGTATCATGTGACCCAGTTACTGGGTTGTAGAGGTTAGATAGGCCGTCGCTCCATATAAAACACTAGCTGACCCGGCCACGCGTTGCTGTGGCTAACGTTTTTGTGCAATAAAATAATATTGCGATTATAAATGGAGATGTGAGCTATTCTATCTTTCAAGTTGGATCAAACTGCACACGGTGTACAAATTTGATAAAAATCGGTTAAGTAGTTTAGGAGTCCATCGCGGACAAACATCGTGACACGTAATTTATATATATTAAGAAGATTGGTTTTCAACTGCATCTGGTTAGACTGGAAGCCGACCCATCTTCGTGAAAGTCTCGTCCTTACTAACGTTCAAATGAAGATACTTTTACGGATTTGACGTGGCATTATGATCTGCCTGAAAGTTATAAAATTTTTAATTCTGTGCCGATGTAAGTAAATGTGCTGTAGTTCGAATAAGGCGGGGTCTTTAGGTAAGGTCAAACTACATCCATCCTTTTATATACAAGCATAGGCGTTATTCTGAAGGCAGTATTTACCTTAAAAAACAATCAGACATTAGGAATTGAATAGCTACATATTGAATGCAGATGAATCTAAATGATCCTAAGGTCACTAGTTCAAACAATATGCGATCATTAAATACAATATGTGATTTTTTCCAATCCATTTTGATTAATCGATATGACAGAATATCGCGTTCGTAATGAAATAAACCTACTGCATCGCAGACAGCGCGTGGGTGGAACATAAATTACAAATCGGGCAACAGTTGCGCGATTCACGCCCAACAATCGCTGGGTGTTTTTTACTTTACAATGTCAAGAATGTAATGTAGAAATAATGTATTTGGTAGAGGCTTGTATTCGAAAAGTTGAGAGTGCTAGTATGACACAGTATGAGGAGAGAGAAGTAAGTTAGGTTCGTATAATAGTAAAATCGCGACGGGCTGGTTGATAGTAGAACTCTAACTCCTCTTTAGCTGTGAGAAAGCTATAAATACCTAGAAAACGTGTAAAGAAGTTGTCCGTTGTCAAAAATAAATTCAAACTAACTCGGATGCAGTAAGTAAGTGCTTTGATAGTCGATAGTGAGTTATTAGCATAGCTGAGCGGCAATTTCTGTAATTTTAAGAACGTTCTCATTAAATCTCAGTCTCAATCTGTCAAAAATCCGTCTAATTTTCCTACAGTTTGGCAATATATTCACTTGGAAAAGGAAATATTTCACGCACTGAGCTAGGTTTCTGCCTAAAAACTGTCCCTGTTTCGAATAGTATAGATATCTCGGTATTGGCAGGTAGCTACTTTTAAAAAACTAGTGCTTTTTTTCTTCGACATACAGTGGCGGTTCCTGTGCCATCTCACCTGCCAGTACCCATACTAAAAAAAGTACCCATTACGGCCTCCAAGTAGGTTCTAATAGCTTAATGTATTTGTTATCGGTTATCACCTATTTATCTAAAAACAATAAATAAAAACGCGGCCGTTGCTAACGATGCATGGCGCGCGAAGATCCCAATCGTTTGACAGAATGACGTTTGAGTGACAGCTGTCACTCTATTTAGTAGCAGACTTTATATTTAGCCTTTTTGGTTTAGCGCTACTTTGGAAAACTTGAATTTCTATTTCGATTGTTAAAGTTTAGACAAGAGGTTGCTCCGTTTTCTGAACAATAGATCTCCCCTGAAAATTCATAGAGAGCTTTTAGGGGAAATTTGAATAGTAGATTTGATGTTAATAGTTTTTTTTTTTGAAGTGCAAAACTTCTTTAGGTGCACTTTGCGCTCAGGCGCACTTTGCGCTCTTTCGAACCGTCACACTCGGGTCGGTAACGCTGAATCGGGTATACTCGGCACCAGTTGGTCGGTGACGCTGAATCGCGTTCTCCAGTCGTAATTTTTCACTTCTTGTGGTCATAAGCACACACGGACACACACCCTCTTTTTTATTCTATTAATTCCAGACGAATTTTAACTTTTGAAAGAAACGCTTTTTCTTGAGATTCTACGTTCCCTATGTGTTTTTAGCTAATAGGTTCTCTTAATCAATACTTCTGCAACTTCTCTGTATACTGCATATCTATCAAGTCGATAGAAAAACACAATAGGTGTGTTCGAAAGGTATGTTATTGTTGACCGCTCGGACGGCCTGTGGTAACCACTACTAACTACTATGTAACTCGTCATTCACTCACATGGGAAACGACGGAGTTCACTGTCCTGAGAATAATGACGTTTTTCACTTGTGAGAAAAATTTTCAAGATGTCATTGATATCTTATTGAAATGCAGAATCTTTTACATGTTTCAGTTTAAGTATAGGTACAGTCGCCAGCACATCAAGCTACCCGAAACTGTTAAATTTTCCTGAACCTTATGCTTTGGCGATAAAGTTGAAAATTGATTAAATAAATTTGACAAATTGTAGTAACTTTATGTGCTGGCGTCTGTACATATTTTTCTCTCAAATTCAAAATCAACTCAAAGCATTAATTTCAAATAAACCAATTACGGCAAACGTAAGGGGACGCCCTTAGATTAGGTGGAGCGACAGTCTTGGCGGGGTGGCTGGTGGCAGCTGGATGAGAGTTGCCAAGAATCGAGCTAAATAGCGTACAATTGGAGATGTCAATGTCTTGCAGTGGACTGCTTTAGGCTGGTGATGATGAAACCAATTACAGGCACTGAATTGCCAACAGGTCGGTCAGACAGAAAGATGAAACGAGCTGCCCATTCCAAAGCGTAGTAGGTACCTATGGAGAAGAACAGGCAAGAAACTCCATGGACACTCCACGGAACCAGGACACCCATCATATTAAGAAAACAAAGGAATAAAGAGAATAGACCTACTGTGCTCCATTTGATACCATGTGTGTCGAATTACGGACTTACGGAGCGTGTGAGGGACTTTTGAAAATCGAAGTTGTGGTTTGGTAATTTGATAGATTTTAACTTTCTTCCAACCATTGGAAATGATATTGCACCACCTGCACATATTTTCGGATTACATTAACAACGTTGCAACGCTGTACAAACCTAAGTGTTCACACGAGCGAGACACGTCGACGACAGGGGCAACTGCAGCCGTCGACAATATGCCGCTCGGGTATTTGAGCACCGTACTCAAATACACGAGCGAGACGTTGTCGACTGCAGCCATCGCCGACACGTCGATTCCGCCGGGCCCCACTGGGAACACGGATGTCGGCGGCTGCCGTCGACCCTCGTCGACGGATGCAGTTGCCTGCGGATGCATGCGCTCGTGTGTAAGAGCACTTAGTTCTAAAACCAGCCAAGTCATGTATTATCCGTTTCTTCACGGAAAGGATTCGATCTCCAATTAGTCTTATTTACCCACTTCTTACATTATAAAAATAAAAGGTATAATGTTTACAGACACAAAAGCCCCAACTACCCAATTAAGTTAACAGTAACTATAATTTAAATCGCATAAACAAGATTTGCGGTTTTTTCTCGTTTTCTTTTTTGGCAACACTGAACATTACTGGCTGGATCTAATTGAACTTTCGAACAGAACATGTGGCAGAACTAAGTATCAGTTTCTAAGAACGCTGACTTGCCTAATCATCGCAATTACTGAAACTACGTGTTGCCAATATGTTGGAGCCAATGTTAGGCACATGAGTCGTTGCTTTGATTGCTTTATTCGTCGCAATGTTTATTACTTTTTTTTAAAAGGCCATTATAACACCACACCTTTGATTCACAATGTCTGTTCCGTAAAGCTTTGGTTTTCTAAGAAAGCGGTGAACGGCCACACAGTAACGGGTGTTTAAGTATTGAGCGTTTTTTGACATCTTAATATTTTGACATTAAGGTGTTAAAAAACGGTGAAAATTACAGATTTTCATGACGGCCGTTATAAAATGGCGGCCACCGCTCGTCTAGGACCCGTACCTTAACTATGACTGGTTATTATTATTATTGGAACAATATTGTGACTATATTCAGGATATAAGTGTAAACTATGTAACGCTTTTCAATATGAAAACACCTTTCATGAAAATTATAGATCATCATAAATGTCATAAACCAAGATTTATGACATACTAGCTGCTCCCCGCGGTTTCTCCCGCATAAGTTTCGATCCCGTGGGAATATCGGGATAAAAAGTAGCCTATATGTTAATCCAGGGTGTCAGCTACCTCCATACAAAATTTTATCAATATTGGTCCAGCCGTTTGAGCGTGAAGAAGTAACAAACATATAAACACACACACACACACACACACACACACACACACACACACACACACACACACAAACTTTTGCCTTTATAATATTAGTGTGATGATATTTTGACCTTTCAGGAATGGTGCTCACCCCTCATGGTGCTCACATCATTCCCATATTTTGCCATGACGGGGTTTGTCACTGAAAACCAGCCTTTCAAAAACCGCAGTCTCCGACCACATGCACAAAATTAAACTCATTAACGCCCGGTTTCTGGACCGAAAAATATCGACACATCAAAATTAACCCAAGTCAAATTATGTGATTGGCTGTTGATAATTCATTCAACCAATCACAGTGGGTTAAGCGAGTTTGATTGAGAATTTGTTGGCAAAATTTTGTATCGATTTTAGTTCTAGAGACTGGGCCTAAGTCTTTATACGAGTAAGTACCTACAGTCTATTAATAGATGCCAACATGATCAAAATTACTATCGAAAACAGCTAGTAGGCTACCTGTTGTGAAACTATGTAACCAGAGGTGCGGGCGTGGGCGTCATACAAGTAATACTACTCACGACCAACGTACCGAGGTCCGTGCTAAAACTTACTAAGTAGTTGTTACGTTGGCAACACTGGTGAGGTGTCAACGAGGCATAATTTGTAATGTGTGGAATGGAATAGTTCTAAAGAGAACGAATGAGTCTCCAAATTCAAATTGAACATTCAATACTGAAAGTCTATGAAGGCTCAATATCAGAGCCAATAACAAATAAAAATTCAATTAATTCAGTCTATACAGGGTAGCAGGGATATTGACGCGCAAACTGTAGCCATGAATTCAGCACATGATTCTGAACCAACCCGTTAAAGTTTTTCATCGGTTATTAAATAAAAAATTAACTGTTCCATACATTTTCTATGTAAAATCTGTTTTTTTATAGCATAATCATGCATAATTAGCCTATAATTTTCCCACTGCTGAGACACAGGCCTCCTCTCTGAGACAGAGCAAGCTATAATCCACCACGAGGGCGTTATTTTTTTTAATAACACACGAAAAATTTTTATGCTATGTCCTGTGTATTGGACTGCATTTTATAATTAAACTGGCGTCATAAATATGGTCTCCTAGACCGGACAAACATGAGATTCCTCAATTCCTAAAAGTTTATAGAAAACGTAGTTTTTAGTGACTGTCACGAACATAAGGAACTACTTAATGTTACACCTAGATGTCTATCTTGTCCCGCTAGTCAATGTCATTCTAGCTATGGCAATGGACGCACCCAAACATGCACCCACGTCCTCATACCAATAGTCACACATCGCAAACACTAATTCCTAAGTGCCTAGTCTATCAAATACATTCATCAGTATCAAGGCAGACGTGAAAAAAGAATACAATGTCATTGTCAGTCCAACTAGAATCAACAAAAAATCAAGATCCCGACGCACAGTCTGTCACGAAGTCTATACTGTAATGATGTCATTATCCTAATAGATGGATCTGGGGGCCTAAAAAAGCCACTTTGGCGGAAACATAAAAGGATAACATTATGAATCATAATGTGGCGAAGACAGTCAGGTATAATCAAAGAGATTGGTATTGTATTTGGATTGGATTGATTGGTAATTTAGCATAGATAAAAAAAATAACTGAAAATCCTTTACCAATGGGATTTGATACGATTAATTTAACAGTTAACTGTCCATTATAATTCATAATGTTATCCTTTTATGATTCTGCCAAAGTGGCCTTTTTAGGCCTCCTGATATGAATTAATTAAAATTTGGTGTAATATCTGTTCTTGTTGGTACTAGGCAAGTTAATAAGGCCGTTGGGAGGAATGAAGATAAAGAGATATTTGTTGGTGGTATTAGAACAATTACTGTAAGAGTACCGAAAGTCTAACAACCAGTGTTACCAAGGGGATTAGTATTAGCCAGTAATTGGGTTGTGGACGTCAGATAGGCAGTCGCTCCATATAAAATACTCGTATTTAGCGGCATCTGGTAAGCCTGGAAGCCGCCTCCAACATAGGTGGGATAAAAACCCTATAATAAGCAGATTGAGTGTAAAAGTACCACAGTTATTTAAAGAACTGACTGTGGCTGTATTTAGGATAGCGTAAAAGGTTCTCCAATATTAATTATGTCACCCACGATTTACTTTCAAAGCCGTGAGAAGACAGCCAAAGGAGTTAGGTTAAACATATTTGACATCGAAAAAAAGACTTTAAAGAGATGATGCTTGAGGATGGACGGCACCGCCGAGGCCGACCCAGGAAGAGATGGCGAGACAACCTAGACGCATACCACAAGGGTTGGATCGAGTTGGCTCTAGAAAAGCATGCCGAGAAGGATTTGGGGGAGGTATTTTCTCAGCAGTGGCAGGGACAGTGTAGGCTAAATAAAATAAGAGATCGAAAAGCTGATAAAATGAAATGAAATGGCTCACGAAAGCATTTGAAGATGTCTTAGAGTTTGAAAAAGGTTTTTCGAAATAAAAAATGTGACCTATTATACACAGGTAAAACTGATGACGAGCAAGATCCTGCAAGAAGATAATATTGATGAAATGCAGACTAACATTTCGTATAGATCCTTCCTTGTAAGACCAGCATCTATATAAGTATATGTTTAGAAGGAGTCTCCAAAGCATATAATGTATCGCAAATATGTTAATATTTTTTTTATTATGTAAATCTCACTTCCCAGAATTTACCAACACCGTGAAACGCAACAGTATTTCAACAACCTCAACACGACATATCAATCGCTCGCACTTGAACAAGGCTCATTGTATTCTGGTTTCTTAAAGCAAAAAGTCTACCGTCAACCGGCCAGCCTGACACATTTACGCATGCTAAAGGTTAAAGAACTCCGAATGCTACTATAAACAATATATCAAATGAGACGCGTGGTCGAAATGGATGGGATTTTAACGTAGTAGACAGTGAAGGTGCTAGAGTTCGCACTTTTGCGTCTGATGAGAACGGAGATAGTCATGGAGGTGCTAATTTTGAACTTTTAGAAAAGGAAGTGTAAAGAGTGTAGACACTGTTAAAAATTAATTAAGTAGGCAGGGTTTTGATTTTGGAAGCCGACCCCAACACAGTTGGGAAAAGGCTAGGCAGATGATGATGAGGTAGGCTTTTGATGCAGTATATATTTGAGAAAATTTTCAAGTTTGGAACAATAAACTGAATGTCATACAAACGAAGTTCAAATTCCATTGCAAACAAAAACTTATTAGGATCTTGGCGTAGTCAGTGCTGCCTACTACTAATTTTAAGGATATTTATTTCAACTGATCTCTATTTTGTGTTTATTTTTTGTTTGTTAAATTAAAAAAGTAATGTTAATTTCTTATTCTTATTATATCTTTATTAAAAAAGTAATGTTAATGTTAATTTCTTACATAATAATAGGACACAATGTTAATAATTTGAATAATTTGTATTGTATGCCTAAAAGGCGGGACATAGCTGATCAACATCACTGTAACTCTTAACACCTGTATATATTTCTGTACCTATGATCCACAATAAACATGATTGATTGATTGATTGATCTTTTTCGTTACAAATGATCACTCAAAATTCATATATTAGAATACATTTCACTAAAGAGATAACTGATTAAGTGGCGATGGAATGTAAATATCTGAGATTACACTGCTATAGGTGACGTGGAGTTATAAACTGCACAGTTAATAATTACGAATAGTGACCAGCTAGGCCAGAGGTCTATTCTGTAAAAATCTCACTGTGAAATCTACGGTCAAGTAAGCTTGAGCTGTCACTCCGCCTGAAGCTATAGGGATTGGCACTACTGACAACTCACTTCAAACTCATTTCACCTCCACTTAAACCTGCCTCGAAGTGGAAAAACTTTAGAAATTAATAAATTAAATTAAAAGAAATGAAGTTTTTTATTTGCCTTCATATTTTTACGGGAATTGCCTATATACAATTTGGTACCTTAGGAAGAAACTAATAAATGTGAAGCCTATAGAATATGTCTGAACATTTTGTTAGACCTATATATAATACCAATTGGCAATTAGAATGTCTTATTACGGGCTACGTCATCAATACAGGAGCAGTTAATTCTATATACTGATTGTCTATGTTCAGTCGCAATTTGCAGATTAAAGACAACAAGTAATTGCAGATTTTTTTAAATTGAGCTCAATGGTAAATTTTTCCATTAGCAATTTCTCTAGCCTGGGCACGGTTGATGGCAAAAGCCTTCCTTTACAGGGGCGAATTCTAACTGAAGGAATTGTATTGATGATTTTTATGATTATAATTCTATAAACAAATACCTATTTGTTACGGCCGCGAATCATATATTTAGATTAACAAACAACCTGATACGGACTTGTAAATTGCAAAAAAACGTAAGAAAATTTGAATTTCGCGGAGTATACCTACCCTAACGTTTTCGCCTTAAACATAACAGGAAACACATCTACATCTTTCCTTCAGGAAAAACAAACTTGAAGTTATATTTAAGAAATTATGCTACTCTAAACCTTATTCTAACTACCGAAGAAAATAAGTCAAATACTAACATTCCACGATACCAATTTATTTCACCTAAACCTAGTATACCTCATCGGTAATGATATTTTCGAGTCGTTTGCGGTTGAAACCGTCGGGCCCGGTCCGAGTACTCATGGTCTGTTCTATGAAATCTCCAAACAGCTGGTTGAACCAAGGGCTGGCTTTTACAATGGCAATACTGTCAGTCTGTTGGCTATATTGCCACTCGACAGCGATACGGAGGAATTTTTCGACGCCATATTTTCGTTTGTTAATAGTTTTAGTTAAGTTAGTTTTTATCTAAATACAAATATCTTACGTTAATTACGAAACAAATAGCACATAAAGCCGTCATTACCCCTTTAGAACATCACTTACTGACCATAAAGGCACGTAATAGTTGGAAGCTCTAAGAGCCCATAATGTTCAATTTGCCAATACTTCATCTGGCCTTACTTTAACCTTAGGAACTATAACCTCTTTGACCTAGATTTGCCACCTCTGACTTGGTCAGTTAGCTTTTGACTTTTGATTCCTCTGCTTCGATGGTTGAAGTATGTATTTGACATAGATTGTTGACTATTGTGGGTGGGTATGAAAATATCCTTAAACGCTTATTGTTAATATTGAGTTAGGCTTTATTTGGGTGAATAATCAAATCATCTTTAGTGATATAAAGTTTTGGCTCATGGGACAATAGGAATTGCCTTGACTAGCCAATTTAAAACGCACAATGGTAAAAGATATTTATTTGAAACTAGTGGCCACGGGCCGTACGAGTAGTGGCCAGGACTTAAGAGTCGGTCGTAGGTTCGGCCTCAAACAGGAGCTTTACTTTGTGTAAATTATTTCATCACCACTTGACTGCTCTCATAACGATGAAGAAAACATCGTGGGGAAACCGGAGAACCAAAAATTTTAAGACATGTGACATCTACCAACCCGCACAGGGCCCACTTTTTAAATGAATCAAGCGTTACTCTGGTCCCTCATCCTCCCCACACTTTGTATTGACGATGAAAAGGACATGTGGCAACTGACATTTCAGATTACTTCAACCGCATTAGAGAATTTGTATGCAGATTCCAATAATCTAATGAAAAAGCTTCTAGTACCAAAAGCTGTAGCAAATCAAGTTTTCCTATATTCCCTATATATATATCATCACACTAATATTATAAAGGCGGAAGTTTGTGAGTGTGTGTATGTGTGTTTGTTATTTCTTCACGTTCAAATTGCTGGACCATAAAATTTTGTATGGAGGTAGCCGACACCTTGGATTCACCTAAGTACTTTTTATACCAATATTCCCATGGAATCGGCATTTACGCGGGTGAAACCGCAGAGCGCAGTTAGTACCTATATATTTTATTGAATAATTCCCGACACGTACTAAGGTCGGGTGTGCCAGCACGTGTCATGTTATCGGCGGAAAATGCAGTAGAGTCATTATCATCATTTCAGTCGAAAGACGGCCACTGCTGGACATAGGCCTCCCCCAAGCACCTCCACTTCGACCGGTTCTGTGCTTCTCGCATCCATCGGGTTCATGCAGCCTTCACAAGGTCGTCGGACCACCTTGTGGGAGGCCCTCCAACGCTACGACTCCCGGAACGCGGTCGCCACTCCAGAACCTTTCGGCCCCATCGGCCATCTGTTCTGCGAGTAATGTGCCCTGCCCACTGCCACTTAAGTTTGGCAATTCTTCGGGCTATGTCGGTTACCTTACGGCAGCAGAGTACGGTTATAATATGTTTTGTGTTGTTTGCCGCGGGCCCATAACAAATACGAAAAAAAAGACGGGTGTGTCTATGCTTCCTTTATATGGTCAAGACTTGTGGCTGACATAGATGGCTTTATGGCGTGAAATTGATTAACAGTTATAGGTTTTGTCTATGGCGATTGTTTTGAAAAGCTCTTCCTATATCGAATGACTAGCTTATGCCCGCGACTTCATCCGCGTAAAATTTCTTGTTTTAAAATAAAATATAGCTTAGAGCATCACATCGCCCGCTCGCGCTAAGTTTAGTTTTCTCTTAGCGTTCTATCTGACCTTTTATCTTTTTACTTGGCTTCTCAGTAATTTAGTATCAAAGTGTGATGCCTACAACCTTCTTCGAAAATTAAACTGCCAAATGCTAAAAGACTTGCTTTTTTTAATTCTGACAGGTAGTTTCGGAGATGAGCGCGTTCAAACAAACAGACCAACCAACAAACAAACTCTTCAGCCTTATTATATTAGTATAGATTTGTGACGAGATTTCACTAAGAGTCATCATCGACATTAAAAGACATAAATACTTGGCGACGTTAATGAGGAAATATTTCTTAATGTGACAATATATGGCATGGTTAGACGGAAAACCGATCTTGTTAACACTCAGAAAGATGCTGGAGCTGCTAGTTCCGATTAGCTAGAAATAGTTCATCTAATTTTGCATTATACTTGTAATTTGCACGCTAAAGTGTCTAAAACGGATAATATTAAGTTTATTCAAAGACATCAGTAGTAAAACAAGCTGAAGCAGAATCCGAGCTGAACCATGCAGATGAAAAAGGATATTTTTGAATATCATCCATAATTTTACCGCATCAACCGCACAGAGATTGCGATTATTTCCACTCACTAACTCCATTGTGGTTCACTAACGGCATTTAGGTGACTATTGTCGAAATTAGTGGACTATTGTCGGAATTAGCCGAGTATTGTCGGAATTTCGGCGTCTTATCGCGTTCAGTATCGAATCATGACGAATTTTATAGGTACGCTTAAATGTAAACGAGAGCTCGGGCAATTATTTCTGCTTCGTTTAGGAACGAGGTTGTGTTGTGCAGTCTAGCTTAGAATAATGCATTTTAACAAATAGGCTGTGGTTTGAAAGGTTTATAGTCAGGGATTGTTCAAGTTGATGATTGACCTCTCTAATGAAGTTAAGAGCCTCGTCCCGAGCTTTTGAACTTAGGGACTATCAGACGTAGATTTAATTTTCATGTATGATATTTTAGGTAGCAATATAGATTGCTCTAAATATATAATAGCTAAACTCTACCAAGGAAGCTCTCAAAATGGTGAAGGAAAACACCGAGAGAAAACCGGCATGTCCTAGAACCAAAAAATTCAAAGACACGTGTGACATGCGCAATCAACAGCTCTTAACAGGCGACCGCGACTGATTGTAAAAGGTAAGCACACCTATGTTTCGTGATCCGCGTATTAGGTACTTACGGTTGAAGACATAAAGGTGACAGTAGCAGATGGACACTCTCCTCGTAAAACAACTAACATAATTGAAGACGGAATTCGTCGAGCATCAACTAATGGATACGTAAGCACCTTTTTTGAAGCTCGCTAACTTTTACAATAGACATCCTAGTTCCGACAACCTTTAATTTGAGAGACGCTTGACACATTTAGCTTCTAAATGTTAATCGCTAAACAGGTGTCCAAATTTTTTAATAGTAATTAGTTGCGTAATATTTCAGAAGATAGAATAAGAATGAAAGAGAGAAAAACTGTTCATTTGCGGTAAACATGGCGCAGTGAAAGAACACAAACACAAAAAAAGAACAAGTTGGGAGAAAATATGCGTCACATCCACGCAAAACGGCCATCGCTCAACATAATGCTAAGACCCTATACACAGAAGCCCAGCGCTGGTTTTCAGCGACAGCCGGCGGAATACAGTAGGTAAGTAGGTCCTTCTTTTTTGGCTAGTAAGGGTCATATTCATCTAAATCGCCGACAAATCTGTTCGAAATTTTATATATACATTACTTACATTATTGCCATGTTCATCATTCCCGTTTACGCTGTAATCACCGTCATTGTTGTTCATAATCTTATCGTCAGCGCCATCCATTCTTATATCATTACCATCCTTCATGGTATATTCATTACCGTCTGTAGAAACAGCACCTACTTCGTTCAAGTTATTACCAACATGCCCGTTTGTTTTGTACTCCAAATCATTACCACACTGCCTCATCTCCAGTCTTACTTTACTCGATTCCTTATCGATTATCATGTTCGATTGCACGATCTTATCGATATCGTAATTGTCTGCGAAAGTTTTCGTTTTCCTCTTCAAGTTTTGAGGCGATTCTATTTTATTTATTACATTGTTGTTATTTCCGAATTTTAGGGCATCCGAATCTTCAATTGTTTTAAGTTTCTTGGTGTCTTCGTAATCGATTTGTGTTTTCTTTCTTTTCAAATTGAAGTTCTCGTTGAATATGTCGTCGACGGAGAGATCTCGGTCGGTCATGTCTGGCAGGTTGATGCCGTTCATTTTAGTCATCGTGGCGACTGTTCCGCGTTTCTAATTGGTCACATTGTACACAGCGGCTGGGGGTTATCTTGTGCCATTGTCGGTTTAACGCGGCGTAAATCATCGACAGATCATTATCTATCGGCCGAGATGACCGCTATAACCGGCCAGTTTACAAGGACCTCTAATTTCAGTACAGCAAGTATATACAAATCGATTTGTTCAAGATCTATATAGGCTGGCGTTATTGTATTGTTACCGCCTCACGTTAGGCAACTATCGTGAACTTTTACACGATTATTGTACCGCCATTACATTTCGTATGAGAATTCTATTTTCTTAGATCGATGATTTTCTTTTGTCCCGCTCTTCAATATGTGTCTGTCTCTGTCTTACATCAAATAATCTTATTGTTTACTTGCCCCGTTATTATTGATGGTATAGGAAATTGCCTGACCAATATGTGATTACCTCCGGGCGGATTGGTATACTCGATTCTCCTGTAGCTAATAACTTTATCAATTGGTAACAAAAAATCTATTCACAAATTTAACACCGCACTGCCACTTAACTATAAAAAGTTAATTAAATATCAAAAAGTCCGCATGCTCAAATATAACAACAAAATCCAGACACCCAATAAAAAAAAAACAAAACACAATCACTGTCAAAATATTTAAAAAGTTTCCGAATTTCAAATTCCAAAAGTTTAATTTCGTATGTTGGCGCGTGTTCGGGCCCACGTGAGCAGTCGGTCGCGGCCCGCGGCTATCACATGGAGTGCCCGAGCGCCTGACGTACCGCGATAAAGACGGGGAGTGCCACAGACCAACGTAACTATGCAGATCAAGAAATACATTAACATTTAATAACTCATGAAGTCACGATGAATTGGTTGGCGACGAGCAGGCGTAGATTAATCGCGTGCATAATTGAATTGCGTCAATGGTTTAGTAGATTATATTTAGTTGACTTTATTTAAATAATTTTGCATAACCATTACCTACACCTAGGCAGAGGTAATTAGCATATCCGACGATGTTATAAAGTCCTATCTAACATGCTTAGATTATGTTATTGTTTATGAAAACATGTAATAAACAGGTATATTGATTGTCACCTGCAACTTAATCCATTAGACACCCAACAGAATTTACGAAAGAACTTATAAAACATTCAAACAGACACTATTGTATTCTAATAAAATAGTTTCTGTTATCAGACGAGAGAGACAGGAGAGCTTATTCACCGTTTCAAACAAAAAATCAACTGCTTTTTTATTTATATAATATATATATATATATATACATAATATATAAAAAGGCTTACCAAATTCATATAAACAGAATGATATATTATAAATTTATAACCTATAATCTTTGTATTCAATAATTATGACCTCACGCCCAGTTTCGATTGACAATAATGTTTATCTAATGTCTACTCTGCATGGAGCTAAGAATTTATAAATGCAGATAGACACCTATTTTGTAAAATAATAGAATGGAAATAAGACAATCATACATATAGACCTTACTTGCGAATTTATGAATGACTTGCAACTCACAAATCTTGACGAATCATCGCAGTTTATCATCTGATATTCTTACATATACTACACCAAAAGCTCCTTCTCGCTCTTCGCGGCGAATGTGTATCATTGTTTCTCTCATATCAGGTTTGATTGTGAGGTGATCACGTGTTTGTGTGAGTGTGCACCGTGTCCCTGTATGTTTGTGTGTGTGTGCGTGCGTGAAATGATTTGCGTCTGCGCTGCGCGTAGAACTTACGCATTTTTGATGAAATGTCGCGGAGAGCTTAGAAAGTTTTTATGAAGTGTCTGATTGTTTTACAGATATTATTTTTATTAGTGTCTTCAGTTTGTTGTTTGGTTTTATTGGTTAGAAAGTTAACAAGCATATATGTATGCATAAAATGAATTGAATGTTGTTTTTTTGTTAAACTTTAATAAATAAATTATTTATTTTAATTCCTATTGGAAATTTAAACTAAGCAGGTACAGGTAACAGGCATTTAAAATCTAAACTTATTGGTATATTCGGTCTTAATATTATACCTAAATAAGTTTCCTCCTTATCAGTTATGGTCTTCAAGGGTATACAAGTAAAGAGTCTATTTCACTTATGAAAACCGTTCCCTTGGTAACATTAACGCCTCGATAGGTATTTAGATACAGGAAAACAATTTAACCAGTATGCAAACTGTAACCCATGAATTCAGTACCTACATGATTCTGAACCCCCCTGGGTAGAAATATTTCGTTGGTTATTAAAAGAAAATAGCTCTGCCATACATTTTGACTGCGTAGGTATTGAAATACCTAAAAAAGAAATAGAAAAGTGCACTTTTCTATTTAAAAGCTGTTCTTTTTTTTATACCTAACCGACGAAAAATTTCTAATCTAGGGATCTAGAATCATGTGCTAATTCATAGTTGCAATTTGCGAAGTGGTTAAAAATTTATCCTGTATAGAAACTGTCCATGAAACACAGACTTACTCCTTGTAATATACTTTAATAGGTCTCGATATGTTGTAGATTGTACTATCAAAGTATTTTCTCGACGGGCGGCATCGAAGCATTGTTTTATTATCATCATTAGTTGTTAGTAACAGAGATATAATCACAACAGCAGTTACTATCGGTTTGGCTTACTAGCGGATTGATATAATTTGTATCAGAATCTAAACTTGAGCTTTATTTTTAGAGGAAGCTTCGGTGCATGTAATTTTTTCATTTATTTGTATTGGTTGTGGCTAAGTATATGTTTATTTGATGACTTCTATCAATCTGGCTAGCCTTTTCCCAACTATGTTGGGGTCGGCTTCCAGTCTAACCGGATGCAGCTGAATACTAGTATTTGACATGGAACGACTGCCTATCTAACCTCCACAACCCAGTTACTGGATAATATAACACCCCTTGGTAAGACTGGTTGTCACTTTGTCAGGCATTCGGGCTTCTGACTACCCGTAACGATTGTCAAAGATCCAAGAATGACAGCCGGGACCAACGGCTTAACGTGCTTTCCGAGGCACGGAAGGGTCTCGTTATGTAAAGATGGTCACCCATCCATAGACCAACCGCGGCAAGCGTAGCTTAACCTGATCGATCGACCTGCGGCTGTTATTATTTAGCCACCCTACTATCCTACTAATATTATAAATGTGAAAGTTTGTGAAGGTGTTTGCACGTTTGTTACTCAATCACGCGTAAACCGTTGAACAGATTTGGATGAAAATTGGCACATAGATAGACCATTTCCTGGATTAATACATAGGATACTTTTTATCCCGATATTCCAACGGGATCAAAACTTACGCGGGTGACACCGTGGGGCGCTGCTAGTATCCTCTAAAATATAATAAATGTGAAAGTTTTTGAAGATGTTTGGATGTTTGTTACTCAATTACGCGTAAACCGTTGAACAGATTTGATTTTTTTTTATTTTAACAGATTGTTTTTTTTTTAGACGTGAAGAAGACTTTTTACAATTACACTCAACCCGCACAAACTACGGAAGGAAAACTATAGTGTATGAAGGATCTAAAATATTTAACAAGTTACCGAGAGACCTCAAAGAATCTAAATCTAAAACCACTTTTAATAAGCTACTTAAACAATTTATAGTAAAAAATTCATATAGTGTCGAGCCACATCCAGTTACCGTTTATCTACGTTACATGGATACCTTGAATTTGTCCATAATGATTTGTAATCTACCCTCAAAACATTTATATAATCGATGTCTAATTTTTGTAATACCCCAACTTTTTGATCTTTTTAAGTGTTTAGTTTTAATATTCTCATGTAAATAAATATTGTAATTCTTATGAGAATAAATGATCTTAAACCATAGATTTGGGTAAAATTGGCACATACTTATATAGACCATTTCCTGGATTAACACATAGGATACTTTTTATTCCCACGGGATAGAATCTTACGTGGGTGAAACCGCGGGTCGCTGCTAGTAAAGAATGAGGCCTCTTTTTTTCCAGGATGGGAAATCATCAAATGACCCCTCCCGCTCTGTAGTAGTGGAGCGGAAGGGAGTGTCAGAATCTTACTGACTAAAACCCACCCGTGTTCCTTCCTTAGCCCTTTATGTTCCGGGCCAGCGGAAACCCTTTCGGACAATCCCGCATGACCAGAATGAGGCCCCTGATGTGTTGTCGCACCACTGATGGTCGGCATATCGTACTGTCGCCCTAACATGCCCTAACACAGCATGGCAAGTATGAGCTCTTGTCAGATCATTCGTGCTGAGCTGATAAGAAAGAAGAAATTACCTATTCATTACAAAGAATAAAAATAATTATCAAAAGAAGCAAATCATAATTGTTTTAACAGCTCTTATTAGATACCGGACTGTTTGTATTTCGTGCAACAGAGATAACGCTCTACGAAGCCGAAATTAGCCGATTGTCTTTTTCCAAAGGTCGATGTGCAATATTTATCGCCGGGTACTGTAGGTACTGGTGGGTCTAGGTACCCATAAACAAACCAATCAAAGATTCGTTGTCGATCATTTAGAACTGTAGGTACAACTGTTATAAAGCGCAATGACAAGCGTTTGATGAACACTAAAGTTGTAATTATCTCAGACGATAACAAATTATCTTTTACTAATTCCGAGGAACAGTGCCATTTTACTGAACATACATCGGTAAATTGTACCTACCTACTTTTCTTTTATACACCCCCCGCTATGATCTGGGGGCCTAAAAAAGCCACTTTGGCAGAATCATAAAAGGATTACATTATGAATCGTAATGGACAGTTACTTTTAAGTTAATCGTATCAAATCCCATTGGTGAAGGATTTTTCAGTTATTTTTTTTTGTCTGTGCTAAAATACCAATCAATCCAATCCAAAACCAATCCCAATCTCTTTGATTATACCTAAGTACATTGTGCAACGAAAGAAAGAAAAACACGGATGGTCTTCGCCATAGGTAATAATAGGTAATACGGGATGGTGTCCGCAACTCCACGTCAATGCGCGTATTTTGCGTACTGGTCTTCGCCATATTATGATTCATAATGTTATCCTTTTATGATTCAGCCAAAGTGGCATTTTTAGGCCATTTTGTGGCCTGTTTAAAAAGGATTTTTTTTAAGTAAAGCTTAATCGTGCAAGAAATATGCATAAAATTCTTGTGAAAGGAGCTCGTTTGTGATAGTGTACATATACGAAAATTTTCTACAACTTTTTGACCGCTGCACGACAAAAAATCAAAACCGTGCCCTCGGCGTCAAAGTCTGTCATGTAGTCGACCCGTGGCGTGCTGGGCACATTTAGGTTTGTCTTTTATACAATTACCTATGATGTGGCGGTCAAAAGGTTAAAAATAAATAACTATGTTATTTCAAATAGGTATTAAGTACAACATTAAGTAACACTATGCATGTATTCAGAGAAGCGGTAGGTAGGGAAAAGATGGGTTGCTCGCTGCTAATGCAGGTAAGGCACCTACCGAAAATTCCTGATATAAAACCTAGCCCCGTTAAAATAGTTTCCCGGTACATAAGTACATACTTACGACAAAATAATATGCATGCTTCGCTAATTTTGTCTAATAGGTACCTACCTATAAATATAAATCAATAAGAGGTATTTATCACAAAATTGATCACACAATTAAAACCCACACTCTAAAATGAATTATCGCTAATTCATTCGAGACATCACGTTATAAAAGTAACAACATAATATTTAAACGAAATAAATCATAAACACCTAAATAACGGAACATTTATAACACCATCTACAGCCCACGTATCGTCGCCCATCCTTAACTTTATTCCCAGGGAAATAACAGGGTCAGTTTCAAGTACGCAAGAAGCCATATCTCTTCACGAAAGAAACCAATTAACTCGACATGCGGCGAAAACTGGAACTACTTTTTTTTGTATTAAATTTGATATGTCTCTGACGTTTTGACATAGCAAGCAGCGCCATCGAGAGCTGTCAATATAAAGTTGTAAATTCTGGGTTAAGCAGTGAGTGGGCGACTTCAGAGGTCACAGCACTAGTTCGTCGACATGTCAACGAGACAACACTTCATGTGTCAATGGTCCGAGCAGGCTTGAACACGGACAATGAAGCGTTGATTTGAAACTTGTTAATTGCTTTTTATGATTACTGTGAGATGATTATGCAGAAAATAGGGTGATAGAAAAAAATAAGTTGGTACAGTGTGAAATATCATACGTAGGCAAATAAGCAATTAAATAATATTTTATAAAGTATAAGATTTCAATAGAATATTAAAATACTATTCACATAAGAAAAATCTACTTTATTTTAATTTGATTTGAGATTGAAATAACTAAATATGGTCAGACATCTAGTGGCGAGTAGCGTAACTAAGTAACCAGCTTGGTGGGTACGTACTTAAATAGGTATGTGGTTTAATAATAGATGGCGCTGCAATTTTAGTTATAACGTGGGAATATTCTACAAAGAAGACCAGACAACGATCAAGAATCAATTATGCATGATTTCCATTATTGTATTTTACGTATTCAAGTGATGGATAAAATAAAAAACAAAATTTAATTATTACAGTAAGATAGTCTCAAAAAATGTCTATATAGCGCCATCTAGTATAATATAACTTAAATAGCAGTATTAGTTATAAAACACTTACCCAGGTAGCGTTGCTATCATTGGAGACAGTTTGAAAAGTAGGAACACACCGAAAAGTCATTTTTCGCTAATATCACAAAATTGGTCAGTTTTTCTACAAACAAACTTCTTCTCACAGCTTACCTAGAACAAAACAAAACACTTACTTAGTGATACAGTAACAGATAACATTATTTAATCAGCGCAACTTTTAGGTAAAGCAATAATTTTACCAAAAGGTTTCGACTTTAAACCTCGTCATCATCATTTCAGCCTAAACACGTCCACTGCTAGACATAGGTCTCCCAAAAGCACTTCTGCCACACCTGTGCTGTGCTTCTCACATGCAGCGGATTCTTGTGACCTCATTAGTCCACCTTGTGACAGGCCTTCTAACTTTAAATTTACTCACAAATAATTTAAATGCGAAATATTCTAGGATTTTCATAAAAATGAATACCAAAACAAAATAAAGTCTGCATCTGCAATATCTAGAGAAACCATCCCAAATAAGGTAAACGTTTTTAAAAGGCTCTATTGATTTATAGATAACTGACATGACGGGTTAATTGTAGCCAATCATCATCGCGCGTCGATCAACGTTACTGGAGCAATCATAATTTAGATTGCTATATGATTGGTGGGTATAATTTTATAGCGATTTAGGCGTAGGGGTACAAAAGATGTTACGTGTTCTAGCGGGTTAGAGACGTTATGAAAACTGGCCCGGTGTTTGAATTCCGAAGGATTTTTTGTAGGTATATTGGTAGAGCTTTTTGAATTTTTGGAATAGAATTTTTAAATGTCTCTAGTAGGTATGTCTCTATTGTTTGGAGTAGATAAGACGACTTGTGAAGTTATGATAAAATAAATGATTTCAGGATTATCTACGTCAGTGTTTTTATCGGGCCATTTCAAGCATTTCATTTCAAATTATTTTTAGAAACATTAAATCACATCCGGTCCATAATCAACTAAACAAAAATTCATTTTAAACTTTACACCTAAAATTAAATAGTCGACATCATAAAAATAATAGCCCACAGTTAATATTGACAGGTAATTTTAAGTTGTACGCAATCATTAAGCACAGATTTGAAGTGAAGATTTCTAGGCAGAGTGCGGCCGGCCCGTGCCATGCCCGCGGCGGTGCGGTCAGCTCCAGCATTTTTTAAACCGCCAAAAAAACAAAATGAAAAGTGGCAAGATACAAGATCCTACTCTATATTAAAGCGGTTAGGTCGACTATCCGATAACAGAGGTCGCTTTTTCGAGTACCCTTTTTTGTGAGTACCAGACATCAAGAATTTTATGCCTCATTGTAGCGCGCACTAAGTTATCATTATGTTGGTATTTTTTGCGTGTTTCGGAAAGATTAATTAGTGTATTTGCGGAATGTAGCTCAGCGTTTTGTTGAATAGATTTATTTGTGCTATGTAATGCATTATTAAATACAATAATTGTGTCTATGCAGGTTGCTATCTATTGTTTAAAGTTTCTCCTAATTCCTACGTAACGGACTCCGTGCTCCGAATTTCTTGTTGCGCTGAACCAATTAGGTATTAACAAAGGCTGTGTTTATTAGTAACCAAGCAACATGAACGCTATTGTTACCTTCTAAAGTAGTTCAAAGTTCTGTCTAAAAAGTTACTGTATATGTGAGTCAAAGCATGTGATGTATTTGTTTTACCCTGGTGAAATAAATACCTATGGGTAAATAAATAATATGGGTATATAAAGGACTTGAAGAATCTGGAATGATGCTCCGCTTCATTCATTATTTGAATATGACAGAAAACAGGGCTACCAACACACTTGTGCGGCGGCAACGAGTTTTATTACGGTTTTTTTTTTATTTTATTTGAAATGGGTTTGCTCTTGACTCTAGTCTAGGTCAGAGGTGACAGAGACAAAGTCTACGAATCGAATGAATCGTTGATGTTTGATGAATCGTTCGAATTCGAATCAGTCTATAATTTTCCCACTGCTAGGATACGGGATGTTTTCCTTAGTTTTTGTTCGTTTTCACCGCTCTGCCTATCAAGCAGTAAATTTCGAAAGCAAAGAACAATAGCACGTAAAAGTATTAAAGTAAGCAGTTTTATTTGTGTTTCTCAAAAGTTTCGGTTCTCAATGGAAAATCATTTATCTTATAATTCTGGTCCTCTTTGTAATTTACGTTCATTTAAGAATGTTTCTTGAAAGTTGGTCTGCGTTTGATAAAAACTAAATGAGGAATTACCTAAGTAGATAGTGGTTTTTATTTAATGAGGAATTTACCTACATACCTACTTAGGTAGTGTTATTTTTGCAAAAACGGGAATTACATTACTTAAGTACATTTTAAGATTCCATGTTTATCATTGAATTTAATAGGTAGACAGCAAAGAATGTCTATTAAAACATTTAGGTACAGACGTCAGCACATCAAGCTACCCGAAACTGACAAATTTTCCCAATCAACTTTGAACCTTATGCTATAGCGTTAAAGGTGAAAATCTACTAAAGAAATTTGACAGATTGTAGTAGCTTGATGTGCTGGCGTCTGTACTTTTATTAGATACATAATATTATTATCATCTAAATATAAGAAACAAAATAATTCGATATCCTGCTTTTCAGCAACATCGACTCACAACCTTTTTGTTATGTCAACCATTCAGTATCTACCTACGTGATTCTGAATTGAAATTTTCGAAACTGTTCGTTGAAATTTTGTGTTAAACTTAAAATCGTCGGATACCTATTATTATAAAAATGGCCAAGTGCGTGTCGGACGAACAAAGGGTTCCGTACCACAAGGCAAAAACGCCGAGAAAAAGACGTTTGTTGTATGGGAGCCCCTTAAATATTTATTTTATTCTGTTTTTAGTATTAGTTGTTATAGCGGCAACAGAAATACATCATCTGTGAAAATTTCAACTGTCTGGCTTGATAGCTAGACAGTTGAAATTTTTTCATTAACCGTGATCGGTTAATGAGATACACAGCCTGGTGACAGACAGACAGAAAGGGTAAAAACGGGACCCTATTACTAAGACTAGTAATAGGCTCCAGTTTTTATTTTTTGGGTTCGGAACTTTAAAAAGTAGCTGTTCAGTACATTTTGACCGCGTTGGTTTTTAATTTTTTTATGAAACAGAAGATTTTTTGTTAATAACGGATGACAAATTTCTTCACTAGGGGATCTAGAATCATATGCTGAATGCATTGTCACGGTTTGCGCGTCTATGTCCGTGCCACCCTGACATTACCTTTAAAGTTTATCATCATTGGTGCCGATAGTGTAGTTCAAAAACTATAATAAATTTAAGTTCATTGCATCTTTTTCTTTCTATTTCATTAAGAGCGTATATACAGAAAGTAGGCAACGTCGCAAATAGCTGTCAAATATTTCGCTGTTTAGATTAATTTGTCAATATTACTGTAAGAAATATGGCTAACTAATGAACTAGAATACTGATTATGAAATGCAATAATTAATATCGTAACACCGAATATTTAGTTTTAGATGTAAAAAAAGTATTTGGAAACTTTACAAGTGCCTTTTTTACACCTAAAACGGTTACAACATCAAATTCAACAAACAGATGAGGAGAGACAGTTGAGGGAAAGTACGCGCAGGAAGGATTTTAAAAATAAAATAAAACCCCAACTTAATATTGTGCACCATAGTCCACAATATCAAGCGGTGGAGATTTTTAATAGGTTGCCATTGGACTTAAAAGGTGAAATTTACAAAAGCTCATTTAAGTCAAGACTCAGAGCATTCCTATTGGACAAATGTTTGTATTCGGTAGATGACATATTCAAATTTTGACTGGTTTTTTTTTTACATTTTGACTTTTTTTAATTGTTTTGATTTTTTTTAATTGGACATATTATCATTTTAACTTTTTGACTTTTTTAATTGTTTTATTTCTGTCGTAGTAGAAGATGACATATTTATACTTTGGTTTTTATTTTTAATTTTATGATTTTTGTTAATTCGTAATTGTTGTTGTTATAGAATTTTCGTTTCATTTTTAATTATTTTTTTTTATAATAGTATTATTGTCCATACTTAATTAATTGATTGTTATATTTTTAATGTGCATGTTTTTTATGTTTTATTTATAGATGATTTCAAACACAATGTAAATTGTTAGCTGAATAAATTGAATTGAAATTGAATTGAAATTCAATGTTTTAATTGCAATTCATTATTAATATTCTAGTTCATTAGTTAGCCATATTTCTTATTTTCATAGAGTAATATTGACAAATTAATCAAAACAGGGAAATATTTGACAGCTGTTTGCGACGTTGCCCAATTTCTGATGTACGCGCTCTTAAGAATAAAAAAGGACTGAAGATAAATTTTAGTTCAGTCCTGTCAAAATAATCAGCGCCTGATGTAAATTGTATGGAGTACCTACCTAAGTAGTGTCAGGTGTTATTAGTTTGACAGGACTAAACTAAAATTTATCTTCCGTCCTTTTCTTAATGAAGTAGAAAGAAAAAGATGCACTGAACTTAAATTTAGTTTAGTTTATAAACAGGTGAATCGGCACCATATTCTTATTTTTAGACCAGCTCCATAATTGCTTAAGACACTATTAGGTACTCTCAATTTGAATCATTTTGAAGCAACCCGTTTGTAATCCATTGCTCCTTAAATTCGAAAAATGTGTCTGCTCAACAACGCAAATAACGCAATGAATGTTGTGGAATTGTCAAAATGAAGCCCATTGCTACTGATAGTCTGTTATGCAGTCTCCCCGCAGTTCCGACTATATTTTCCTCCTTTCATTTTATGCAGTGTTCCTATCATCATCACCAACGTCATTGGTGGCCTTGTTCCAGCCACTGCACATTATAGGACTCCTCCATTTTGTGCCAAAGTTTTCCTATAATGCCGCTGAAACCGCGGGCAACAACTACTTACCCTACACCTACCTATTCATAAAAATAATTATGATAATGACGCATTTCCTAAAGAAAATTATTGAAGGTGCTCATAATAGCTACCTATTAAAATAATAATATTAACATTTTTACTTTCGATAGTTTCAATACAGGTAGTAGGTAAAGGAAAAAACAAATTAATTTTATCGATTTAACCCTTTACAAATGAATTTGGACTTAATTGCTTTCTCTTACAGTATAAATTACTTTCCTGTACATAAAACGGAAGTCCAAATTATAAAATAACTGAAATTAAAATGTCTTATATTGCTGAAATAATTTTGAGAAAAAAGCATTCTATTTTAATCCATCGAGTGTTCAAAATTGTTTATAACTTTCTGAAGCGTATTTGGGAATGCCATGGTAGCGCGGTTCATTTCAACATTCCATCCTGTTCTCTTTTTAAATTCTGCTGTTTTTAAATTGCTAGCGTTTTGTTTTTGTTGTGTACAAGTCGTGTCAGTAGACGAAATGTTTTGGTTCGAAACCTTAAAATTCTTTTAATTAAATAATATAAACCATATGAGGAACAAATGATGAAAGGAAATTAGTGATTTGTACTTAAATTAAATCTATAAAATAAATACGTATAATTTAGGTTAGTAGTTAATAATAAGTTGTTGTTTTATACACACTTTTGTTAAAGTGGTAATTATGCTGGTTTTTTTTCTGTGTTTTTAGACAGAAGTCCAAAGGACAACAGCATCAGTTATCAAAATTCGGACTAGCTGCTTTTTTCAAGGCTGGTGCTGAAAACTCTCTAACGTCAACGAGTAGACAGGTAACCTGTTCCGCATTCGGAAATTTATTAAATGTCGAATTTTTGTATCAGTAGGTACCTAACTAATAACTTTACTTATTGCTTATGGAACAAGGCTGTGAAATTAAAGCTTTCATTTTACTTTTTGGATTGAGGACAAAATACATCGACTTCCTTTTAAATCATTAATTGAATGCAGCCCAATACACAGCCAGTCATAACTACAGATAATCCCAAAACAGATTAACAAATTCCACGTTCGAAAATCGAAAGAGGTTGATTCAAAAAGTTTATATTGCGGCTGGTTGTCGCGCGGCGGCTTCGGGGCGTGGCTTTATGATCGATGCTCCGCACTCACACTGTCCTGCCAGTATGCGAGATTGATTTGAAAATAGAACTGACTGACAGGTTGTTGGGTTAGGAGGAAACTGATTTCTTGATATTTTACTATTAAAAGGATGGACAAAGAAAGAAAAAATTGCGTCATTTATAAAAATCTTTTCCTTTGTTTAGGCAAACGATACGGGTAAGTTTGCCAACGGGAGTTCGATGAATAGGCCTAATGCCTACTTACTTACAAAAAAATCTATACCTACTTAAATTTGACGAACTTCTAAATAAAGTTTTTTTTTGCTGAAGCAGAAATTGAAAACATGCGCACAACACTATCAATAATTCAATTAGGTACTGGAAAGAGTTCTTATTCCTTTTCTTTCGTCCAGATTTTCACAGTGTGCTATAACATCTTAGTTTTTTTCTGTTCAGCCAGTCGTTTTGTAAGAAAGTTCGGTGTAACAAGTTACTAATGAAGGAAGCTATGGTAATGCATTTGTTTTAGTTTTGTCTGACGTTGAGTTATGAGCTCCGAAACAATTATTTTCAGTGTCAGTGTCCTTTATTAACAACAGAAGGTGGGTATGTCTTATGCTGCTACAGGTAAATAGGAGTCAGGATTATGAGAGAGTTTTTTCTTGCCTATATAGTATTGTCTAATTTATTTTGTGGGAGGAAAGGTAATTTTTATTTTGTCTTTAGTCAGAACTCATTATTTAGGTAAATGTAAAACGGATACTGTATTCTCTAGTGGGATCCGGCATTTTTCCGTGATATTAACCACAATAAGTACATATTTAGAAATATTTCGCGTATTCGAAGGAAATTTCTTCCAAAATTCAAGTACCTACCTAGCAAATTAGTTATGTGATTGACCTCTAGTGACACATTTTGATGGAGCACAACTTACGTTTTTTTTTCTGGCATTTGCGTGAGCAACTAAACTGTAATTTTTAATTTGCTAAGACCAAAATGACAGCTACTTAACAAAATATACTAAGTAAATAATGTAATGTTGACAAAAAAGGTCGATTGTAGCTGTCATTTTAATCTAGCAAATTAAAAATCTAATTTTAGAGTTCACTATATCTAACAGGAATAGCTATCGAGAATAGACGTGAGGTGATGCCATGCAGCCAACAAGTTTAAAATCCAAAACCAATCTGTGCAGTGTGCACTAATCGCAAAAAGAAACAAACCAAAAATTCCAAATCCGAATTCCCAAATTCAAACCGCGAGCATCGCAAGTGTTCGAAATTTCGTTCGTAATTCAAAACTTGTTCGTTAACCTTCAATTACGCGTTACGCTGTTCGTGTAAAGTAATAAAATCGGATCGTCCGGGTCGTGACTCGGGCACGCGCGTCGGGCTGAGCCGCGTAACACAGTAATGACTTTTTGTACTGGTAATGATTTTATGGGTAGGCGTTTCCTATATCGTGGAATATTGGAGCGGTTAATTGGTGTTTTTAGGCGGCTGAGATTGAGGTAGTTTTGTTGATTAATGTTTTTTTTGAAGGGTAGAAATAGGTTTGTCTTGGTAGGTAAGGTTGAAATCAATCACGTTAATAGTGCGAGCACTGTAGAGGTTTTAACCGGATTTTTCATCCATATTTTAGAGATAAAAACTATTATCGTTTTTAGAAAAAGAAAAAGATTCGATAGTCAGCTCGGACTTGGATAGCTGTTTTTAGTTAGTTAATGTACAGACGCCAGCACAATAAGCTACTACTATCTGTCAAATTTCTTCAATAGATTTTCAACTTTATCGCTAAAGAATAAGGTTCAAAGTTGACTGGTAAAAATCGACAGTTTCGGGTAGCTTGATGTGCTGGTGTACAGACGCCAGCACATCAAGCTACCCGAAACTGTCAAATTTTCCCAATCAACTTTGAACCTTATACTTTAGCGATAAAGTTGAAAATCTATTAAAGAAATTTGACAGATTGTAGTAGCTTGATGTGCTGGCGTCTGTACATCAATCTGCCAAGCCTTTTCCCAATAATGTTGGGGTTAGCTTCCAATCTAACCAGATGCAGCTGAATACCAGTATTTTACATGGAGCGACTGCTTAACTGACTTCCACAACCTAGTACTAATCTGGATAATACAATACTCCTTGGTAAGACTGATTGTCAGACTTTCGGGCTTCTGACGACCCGTAACGACTGTCAACGATCTACGAATGACAGCTGCGACTAAGGCTTATCGTGCTTTCCGAGCCACAAAGGGGTCTCGGTTTGTAAAGATGGTCATCCATCCACGTACAGACGCCAGCACATCAAGCTACTACAATCTGTCAAATTTCTTTAATAGATTTTCAACTTTATTGCTAACGCATAAGGTTCAAAATTGATTGGGAAAATTTGACAGTTTCGGGTAGCTTGATGTGCTGGTGTCTGTACCAACCTCTGTTCTCTCAACCTATGGTTGTTATTACCTAGCCACGAAACTATATGGGAATAGTGCACAGAGTGAGGACTGCAGTAATTCACCAGTAAATTATTACACCTCTCATAAAAAACCACGGAACAGATAATAAGGTAAGATAATAAGATAATACCTTATTATCTGTTCCGTGTAAAAAACCGTTGTTTGGTAAAACAGTAAATATTTATTTGTTTAACTTGATTATGGAGGGAATTCTACAATACTGGGTTACGACTTTTGAGCACGCACCAACTCAGTTATGGCTTTTAAATTGGGTAATGATTTTAAAGGATAAGTGGGTTTTCTACTTCAGTCATTTGAAATTCAATTATTCTATGGTGTTCTGTGATTGTTTATTTTTATTACACTTTTACTGCCCTGTCAAGTGGCGCCATAACACTGGGTCAGAGTTGGTCCTTGGCCTGTCGCACCCAGTCCATGCAACAACGCTAACATTATGTGCGAGTAAATTTTGTCGTTGCTTTATCTCGGATGTAAATGAGACATGACTGACTCAGCATAAATATAGTCTATGAAATTTCGGCGCGAAATGGAAAATTTAGTCGCGTTGCTCTTACTACTTAGCCTGTCAAACTTTCACAAAAAGCAAACATGTGAAGGCTGTATAACAAACTCTCCTTAAAGACCAATTATTTTTTATATAGCTTTTAAAGAGTCTAATAGGCGGTAGCGGTAATAAAGTAATAAAATTAATAGCTCGACCCCAGGTCGTGACCGTTGACTGGTGGCAGCGTCCCGCGTAACACCGGGAATGATTATTTTTTAACTGGCAACACTGCTCACGATCTGGTAATGATTTTATACATAGAGAAGGCGTGTTTGAGGTAAAATAATTAAAATGTTGGCTAAAAGAAGATTAATTAATTAGCTTAGAAGTAGGTAGCTTGTGAAAAGGTAATCAACCTTTTTGTTGAGCTTGTAAAAAAGAAAAGATTTTTGACAGACACGGTTTGCATTTTTATAGACTTGGGACCATGTTGCCAGTTTATTGACCCTGAAGGTTTGGTTGTAATAAACTTCAATATTATATGTTAGACAGAGATGAATATAGTCTATTATTTTATTTTAATTGATGGTTGTAAATCCTTTAGATTTGTGTAATGTGTTCCGACTTCCGGTAATCGAATTTGTATAAAATAGGATTTGTAGTTTGTAGAGGTCAGATACTCAGTTGCTCCATGTAAAATACTGGTATTCAGCTGTATCTGGTAAGATTGGAAGCCGACCCCAACATAATTGGGATAAAGCTAGGCAGATGATAAGATGTCCTGTAGGAATAGTTATACAAAAGCGTTAAGTTTTTGAACTATTTTAAAAACGAATTAAGTAAGTAGAAAGTTATTTATTTTACCTTTCCCCTCTATTATTTTTTAATATTTTGCTAAAACGATCACGTGATTTACCTACAATAATCAAACAAATATTAATTTTAATTTCTATAACATATAAAGCTATAAAATATAATATTTACAGCCCATCATATAATAGCTTGTAGCCTTAAGCTTCAAACTGATTGCTTCAAGGCTTACTCATTACTTATTTTAATTACTATACCGATGACAGACTATTTTAGCCAGTATATTGTTGAGTATGTAACGTGTTGGGTATGCAGGTAAATATCAAGTGCAAATGATAAAATTTGACAGCTGTGACGTTATGAGGCTCTATCAAATTAACAGATTGACATGAACAGAACAAGGCTCCCGCAGAAAGGCGCGACAACGTGACGCCCGCCACGCTGCACGCTGCGTTGCGTCACGCTGTGACATCGCAACTGTCTGCGAGAGCCTGTGTCCTTAAAGTTTCGTATTCAGAGGTCTTCCAAAAAGAAGATTATAGGTACATCTGCATCTGGTTGTATCCAGAGGCACACTCCACTCACTGGTGAGTCTGTTTACATATTATGTTTACGCAATTATCTTCACTTAGCTATTATGAATAAGGTATATTGTCATAAATAATTTTATTTTTAGATTGGTCAAAAATTGTTACCAGTGCCAAAACAAGTACAGATGCTGCCAACAATAGTTGCCAGTGCTAAAAAAGAAAGCAATAAAACGAGGTTTTATTTAACCCGAATCAAATGCGAGGCACATCTGCTATTTCGAAGAAAGCATTTTTTCTGAACAATAAAGGTACCTACCTATTATTTGTGGCTACGTGATGGCCACCACAGTGGTCCGAACTTTAGTGGACTGTAATCATGTCCACTATAATCAGTTACAAATGCATTGTTTCAAGATTTATGGTCGAAAGTAGTTCCAATGTCTTTTTTTATTACATAATAGCAGAATTACTACTTTTATGAATCACTAGCTTCTGCCCGCGATTTCGTCCACGTAATCCTTGTTTTGACATACAATAAATATTCTATGACACACGACGTTACTTCCTGTTTGGATCAGGGTGCTTACTCTTCAATTTAATTCCGATAGATCGACATTGGAATTGTGACGTTTCGTACTCTTGAGTTTGGTGCTAGCGCCAAATGATTTTTAGATTGGGTGTCCATTTTGGAGAACTAAGTGGAATTGGGTTCGGGCTTGGCGTGGGGTAATTGTTGACAATATTGTTTTCAAGAGTACCGAATCACGTGACTGTAAATTAACATTGGAATCATATTGGCATCTCTTTGGAATTAAAATTAGTTTGGAGAGTAAGCCCCCTGTAGATCTGAAGATTACCTACCCCCTACATATAAACTCACAAATGTTACCTCTTTGATGGGACATAGATTAATATCGAAACGTTTTATCCATTGACCTGTATTAAAAATATGTTTATCAGAAGTCAGTGGTTTTATCATAGCTGGGGGCAATTCCCGTAATTTTAAGAACGTTCACAGTCTGATCTCAGTCTAAAAATATGTCTAATTTCCCTGCATTTTTGACATTGATTGTTGCTGACATGAGATTGCGCCTTGAATTTGAACATTTTTTAGGTACGAGAATTGGCCTTGTAGATTCCTTCACTATGAAGAAACATGCTATTAAATGAATTCCAAAGTCTAGTCAGACATTTTAAAATAAGTATTAGTAACTCTTTGCTGTTTAGTTGTTTAGGCTTCTTTTTCATATGTATCTATATATTGTTTATAATTTTATTTATTTGATCTCCATCCCTTTGTTCACCTGTTTCATCTTTACTTTCGATAATAATAGAAATTATACATTCAAAGTCCATTTAATGTTGATTAGATCATAATACTATAATTGACTAGATTTCTGATCTCTGTCCGCCATTACCTCGTTAGTATGCAAAATGATGGAATTTTATGATGACATAACTTTTTGGACGCCATTAAAACGCCCCATAATATTTAGAAAGCCATTATTAATTTATTTATATCTTTAATATGTAAATTGTTATATTTTATATTTGTATCGAAGACAATTTTGTGCGCAAGAGTGTACAGCTACGTATATTACAGCCACTTGTCCTTCTACATTTCCTTACCTTTATCTACATAGGCCGAGGTTCACTTATTGTACCTACATCCGAAGATTAGATAAGGAGGATTCGATAGGTTTCTATTATGTCGTATATAATTGAAGAAAGCGTTTATGAAGTACTTGACGCAAACATGAATTTATTACTTCTTTCAAAAAACACATAACACCAAAATAAAGGTTATTTCCAGCCAGCAATAACCAAATATTTCTCCTGCGTGCTCACACGCAACGGACTCGCATTCACAAAAAGAATCGGTTTGAAATGTGAAACATTTAAATTGCACGTTATTGCTACTGTGCACGCGGCCGCCATCGCCCAAATATCCCAACGTTGTAATTATGAACACCGATTTGCTCATCCCGATCCAATGTTCCCGCAAATAAAAATCCTTAGCAGACTAATTCGTGGGAGTCAACCTTTGCTTAGCGTGAGAAAGAAACAAAGGGATTACTGGAAAGTAGGAACGTAATAATGCCACGAAATTTTACCAAAACCGTCTATATAATTGATTCCGATTTTAAATGAATTATTAGCTCAATAACGCCATTAAAAAGTGCCGATTCCTAAATAAAAATGAGATAATTCGAGCGCGCAACGGATGCGCTTGCTCCCCGCTGTGCGAGGTCGCGCTTTAAAAAAAGAACGCCGTCAACCGAACTGTCAGTACGCGAGACGAAGAATGAGAAATGTTGCCAGTTTAAAAAAAAGCCATAGAATATTCATTCATAAAACCCAAGTCATTCAAGTTTAGAAATTAGTTTATTTTAATTACCCAGGTGAGTGTATTGTTGTATTAATTATTCTTGCGTCGGTCGTATCCTCGGCCGACTGGACAATATATTTTATTGTCTTTATGTACGGTTGTGATTTATACGTCTAGTTAGTAAGTTATTCGAATTTTAATTTAGACGGGTTTTAATGGGATACGCTTGAATGGATTCTAATTAGAGGAAAACAACCGAACGGCTTCGCGTGAGTAATGTCTGGTATAAATTCCGGTTATGGCTTAGAAAAGCGATTGCCGTGCGCGGCCTGACCCCTGCATTAACCACACAATAGGTTCGTATTTGCGTTATGAATGTGCTATTACAAAAACTGGACGGTGAAAAATTACCGACACTTTTATATAATGGTTTGTTGATATATCATAAAGAGTTTGTTTTTATAGTTTGGATAGATAAAGAGAACACAACAAATTGGAATCATACGTGAAAGTCTTACAATTCACAAACGATATGAGATTCTCTATGAAACAATGAACGAAACCGCGCGAAATGAACACTAGATTGGCGGGAAATTAGCTAACGAATTCAAAATCAAAATATTTTATTTCACATAAACTTACATGGGCACTTATGAAGCGTCAGAAGCTAGGAGCACGGTTCTAATTGGTCGTTTCCTATGGAGAATTGACGTGGTTCCGAAGTAAGGAATCATTAAATGCCCTTTGTGAATTAGGGCCAAGATGGTGACTGCATGAACATGGCGGATGGCGGCAATCATAACGATTTATAAAGGAGCTCAAACAACAAGAGTTATGTATATCGATGCCCATTAAAAATTAAAATAAAAGGATCCTTCTTCTAGCGACAATACTCAATGCTTCATTAATTGCTGTTCACAATCATTGGTAGTAAATCAAAAAACTTAAAAAACAACGACTCGCTCATTTAGTCCCTCGCGGTACACTATTTAAAAAAAAAAAGAATCAAAGCTTTTATCCTTGCTCTTATTGCCTATTAAAATATAATATCGGCAATGATTATTGAAAAACGAATTTCGAAATAGCCAATTAGTCGAGTATCGAATGTGTCCGATGTAGATTATGGCCGGTCGGTGGGCGGAGCCGGAGTGACATGTCGTTAAATCTTTTTGACAATATCTATTACCGAGTGTGACGTAAGCTGTACAACATGATACATTGTTTAATCTTTACCGAGCTTTTTACCTGGTGCTTTTTTTTTGGTGGAGGAGTTGAAAATAGATTTGATTTTTAAAGAAGAACAATTATATCTGTCTGGGGCTGTATCGGTCTGGTGTAGGTACTTACAATAATGTAAAAGGCGGGATAAAAAAAAGAAAGAAAAAAATGGGAACACTGCCCGATCTGGGGATCGAACCGCTTTCGACCACTACATCAACTAGGCAGTATTGGCTTTTTCTAACTAGAATTTCTCAGTAGCAGCCCGTAGTCTGGATTTCTGCCCGGTTGATGACAAAAGCTCGCCCCCTATTACATGGGACTTAAATAAATCTGGCGAAGTGTGGATGTACCATTAATTAGTACTCCCTGCCCAGTACCCTTCGGTGAATCTAGGCATTCTGCGGTGCTATTCTGTAAAAATCTCACCGTGAAAACGTAGGTGAAGTGATCGTGGAGTGAGCTGTCAATAGTGTCAATTCCTAGCAAAAACAAACTCACTTCACCTACGTTTTCCCGGTGAGATTTTTACAGAATCGACCGGCTGTTATGTTAAAAATGTGAAGTAAATAAAAATCATGTTAAGAATAACCCTATTTCTACTTTAGAATTTAACACGGTTGTTGAAACCCTGAAATATTTAAATCTCGGTTCTACTGTTTATTAATTGTTAATTTGTGTACTACATTTATTTTAATTTTAAGAATTAATTTTACTCTTTTTGCTCTGCCCTACAGGGTCCATAATTTTAAAACCTCTACAACCTTATGGAATGCATATAAATATTTATGAATATGAATAATTTTGCGGCTTAGCTATTCGATAAAACATTTGACAATCAACATAATATGAATAACTAAGAACTGCTCACAAAACAAAAAAAACTGATTTATTGCAGCCATTTCAGCAGCAACAACATCTAAAAAACTTTATGGTTGTGCATTCAGATTTATAAACAGCCACACGGATTCGTGTGTGGCGTTTCATCAAAATCGCCATTATTTTATATTTGGCATGCAGACAATTGAAGTCCAAATAGTGTTATTCAAAAGTGGACAGGCGGAGCAAAATTAATTAGTTTAAAATTACATTCAGAGACCCTTTCTGCGGCGACGCGACCCACGGATGTAGTGGCGCGGTGTGAGGAATATCATCAATATCCCGTACTGGCAACACTGTTATGGCGGTATTTTGAAAAAAATTGATAAGTTGATACCTACTTATGCTAGTTTGCAACGTCCCATGGTATAGCTCCTACTTCCTAGTCTAATTCTCGTGATGGCGATGAGCTATTAAATTTCGCTAGGTGGCCCAATGCACCAGCTTAAATGACGGAGCGATACCTACCTACCTACTTTTGTATCTATCGATAATCGAAATTGTAATTTGTTTATTATTAAGTACAACAATCTTGTTTATTATTATTAAAATACGTTACTCATTCATTATTAGGTATGTATAGGTAAATTAAGCAAAAGCTTCATTCAAAACCATTTAAATATTCTTGTTCATTTTATTTGAACCATAGAAGCCACTTTACCAGCCAGTGTGGTGTGATCAAACACCGCTTCTGTTCCAAATTCAAAATTCGAAATTAATGGCGGATTTGACAGGAGCTTTATTGTGCGGCTAATTTAAATCTTATCAACGAGCGATGACAGCGACTTAATGGGATCGCGAACACCGCCATAAAAAATATAATGCCTTTAATTTCGTTTGGAGATTATTTCCTTTTTGATTTTAATTCCCTTTTGTTTATGTGGAAATTAATTTAGTTATTACTTCAACCTGAATAAGATAATGAATTTATTGGATTTTTTGAGTAGGTTTCTTGATACTTTAGGCTGCTTGAAAGGATTAAAAATAATTTTATGTATTTATACAAAGTTGATACGACAGAGGGGCTTTTCTTTAAACTGCCTATACTAGATACCATTTTCAAGCTCTGTACCAAAAATCAATTAAATAGGAGCAGTAGTTTAGTCACAAATGATTTTTGAAGTTTTTGCTACGTTTGAACACGATGTATATTTCCTAACAGCTGATTATCTCATACGCATAGGTCATGCACCTTAAAACGATAATCTGAGTATAAGATACATTGTTGCCGCACAAGTACAACCAAATATTTCACGAAGCAATAAATACACACACACTTGCACTTTCACTATGAGAGTGACAATCATAGCAAAACCCCCGCGCCTTTTTCCCGCGCGTAAAAGGAATAGAAATAGGTCAGTATGTTGCTATTGCATTCTAGATCCTTGGGAATTTGCTAAAAAACTTTCTTTCAGTGGACAGTGCGCAAGCGTCATCCACTCGGGACGTACGTTACGTAATACGGGAGCCCCCCGCCGCCGCGCCTTTATGTTTTGTCGAACTCGCTGACAATAATTGTGATTTTGTTTTGTTATTGTGATAGACACTAAATAAGTTTAACTTGGGAATATTATTATTTAGTGTTAGTGTTTTTTTGTGTTTGACTGTTTTTATTGTGATAGGATACGTAATTAAACGTTGGTTGTGTGTGTGTGTAATCATTAAAGTGTTCAGCAATGCCTCGTGTAACTTACACGGCGTCAGAATACACTTACATGATTTTAATTTACGGTGAATGCCGTGGAAACGCAGATTTAGCTCTGCGAACATACCGAGAAAGGTATGGTGACCGGCGCAATAGCCCTAGGAACGCCGCGCGCCGGCACCATACAATTGGCAGTACAAAGATTACGGGAATTAAAGTGCTTAGCGACGGACAGTGATTTAATAAATAACAATATTCTCCGTCGGTATAATTTGTGCATTAATATGAATCGAGGACACATCGAGAATTTAAAAATTTTGTGTTTTTGTGTGTGCGCGTACTTAACAACCAGCCGGGCGCGGACGGCGCGAGCGGTCTAAACCGCCCGCCCCCCGCGCCCCCGCCAAGAGAGATAACACACACGCACACGCGCTCCTGCGCGACTTTGTTACCTAGGCATCTAACTAAGGTCAGTCAAATTTATTTATAAAGGGTGGTTGCGTTTCACTCTGACTTTAAGCTATTTAGTTTGTTTGAAAAAAAAAAAATCTCATTTTTGGCGCTTTCTATTTTTGTACTGTATCGAATTAATACTATACACGTATAGTATACGTAGTGTAATTTAATGCCCCTCTGTCATATCAACTCTGTATATATTTATTTGTACTTATATTTATATGTAATTAGGTATATATTAGTATCAGTTTTAATAGGTTTATGCGTACATATTTAAAATATTCATTCCTCAATGTTAATGATTGCACCTACCACTGTTTGTCTCTGCATCACCCAAAGGTTGACTGGTAGAAAATGCTTATGGCATTAAGTCCGCCTCTGTACATTTATGTGCTTGAAGTAATAAATAATAAATTCTGGAAAGAACTTTAATTTGGCAATCACGGCAGCCGCACTTCTGGAAAAGTTAAACGAGCAAGTCATAAGATTTAATAACTTTCAAATAAAAAATAAATTGAAGGAACGGTTAATAAGTTTTAATTTTAGTTTTATAGAATTAATTATAATTGACAGTGAACAGAACTGGCAACTAGAAGAAGAATAAAGTCAGACTCAGAAGACAGATTAATAGGTTACGCATACGGAAATGAATACATTCCACAAGACAAGAAAAATCATGTTCAGAAACTAACTGTCAGTTTTTATGCTAGTCAGGAAATCAAGAAGAATGAATAAGCATATATATAATAAGGATGGGCCAAAATTACCAGACGGTGTTAGTCATCTTGGGTCACCCAGGTTCGTCTGGAAACCCGGCGGCCGCAGACAGACAACAGCCATCCTGACTCACGGTATGTTGGGTTGGTTGACTGTTACTCGATTGTCGGATGCGTTGGATAGTGAAAGTGTGAACTTAAAATAGAGCATAACATAAATAAATATTGAAGAAGATTGTGGTGAAGTGCAAATAAAAGTTTACTAGTGCGCGAAGAGAAGCTTAGGAATTAAGAAATTATTTAATTAGTGGTAATGGTGCGATGGGTTATGATGGGATTAAATTAAAATATATCGCAAGTTCCATCGCGCGTCGCGGAAATAAAAATAAAAGTGGTGTTTCGTAATTATAACACAGGGTTATAATTATATGCCCCAGATTGAACGCAGTGGGTTGTGTAAAGAAAATCTAAATTCACTTCTCTGTATAACTTCCTTCGTGACGGATTCGGCAGTCGGGTTCTATCAAGTGGACAAAAAATATTAACGAAGTTTAATACAGTTTTATCCATCTCTCAAGTTCGGTTTCGGTAAACAAGAAGGAAAAATGAAACATAAGATTACATAGTTATCAACATAAATCGTGAATAATGTTGCTTGTAGTCTTGGATTCAATTCTAAAGTTAATTGATCTATGCCATGTGGATGAAATAATCAGAAGTTCGATTTAAAACAATAGGTACCTAAGCTTAAACAGCCTACAAATAAATGAACTAAAAGATATCCAATATAACTTAGGTATTACTAATAATTAATGAAACTTAACCTTATATTTTTTCTACCCTCTAACACGGTGAAGAAAACGTGAGGATACCGGCATGTCCTAGAACCAAAAATTCGAAGACATGTGACATCTATCAAACCGCACTGGGCCCCGCGTGTGGATTACGTTGCACTCCCTCTCACCGAGAGGAGGCCTTTGTCCCAGCAGTGGGAACATACAGTGGCTGAATGTGCTATATTTTTTGGGCATTAATCAAATCCAACAAGTTTATGCTATTTGACCACAAAATCCCTTTAAAATTAAGAAACACTGGGACCGACGGTGACGGCAGATCGTCGGGTCAGGTACGGAAAGTTTCCGATCCGATAGATATGTAGGGAACAGACCACAGTTTTGCCTCACAGCTCGGATGATTCGCCCATTTTGACACGAGCAGGAAATATTTATGCCTGATTTGACACGATAAATTAATCGGACATTGTATCTTTCAGTAACTTTGTTGTATACCTACATTCATAATAAATTATGATTTATTCAATAGGTCCTATTAATCTTTTGCTAACCTAGCATGGTAAGTATGGTTCGAGGCTTTACGGAGGTTTTTCGCTTGTGAGAATTCATGCAGAGGAAATTGGTTATTACTAACAAAATTGCTGTGATTTGTCACTGCATATTTGACGTAAGTACCTACACTGTAACTTTAACAAAACCTGTATTAGCTGTAGTTTAACCCTTGGGATTGTATCGATTTGAATCTTAACAAAAACTTTTTGTTACGTTAAAGTAATGTATGATAAAACGAAAAATAATGCTGTCTAAAAACAGCAGCATTTAAAAATATTTTCCGGGAAAATGAACTACAGAACTACACAACCTACAACTAAAGCGGGACAACTCTAAAAACGATTTTTTACAATTTATTAACAACAGATTCATTAATTTATTAAAAACATAAATTTATTTTTTAGCTTTGCAACAAAAGGTTGTTTTTTTTACTTAGTTTTTGTTAAACTTTTTAAACGATCCTTTAAAGGTTACTTTACTAAAATTTATAAAAAAACAAACCAGTTTGTATAGACGAGCTACAAAAGGATGTGTCTCACGTGTAATTTTTGTCGAGGACCGCCAATTATAAGTTTAAAGTATAACTTAGAGAAGAATACGGGCTATTTAATTATATCCTTTGATGGAATGCTTTAAATGTAGCAACGGCCGCCTCGCTCTCACTAAGCTCGGTTTTATTTTAAAAATAACTTTAATTGTGGTTTGTCGTTAAATTTAAATCATAATTTCACTCCATTTAAAATGTTGCCCGGCCGTTTATAATTCCGTTTTCATTGTAACTTAGCACTTTTCGTTGAAATGTTTATTTAAATGGTTTAGGTATGCAAATTAAAATATTTAAGTAGGTAGGAGTTAATAGCAGTTTACAAATAGATTATTATGCAATTAGGTAAATAAATTTTACGACTGTAATGTGTAGGTAATAATCAAGGCTTGTTTTAATTCTAATTGGTTTAATGATTTTAACCCTTCCACTGCTACGCACTGCTATTTATTCCGTTTAAATATATCTGACGCAAAAAAATCGGAAGAAAATAAAATTAATTGGTACATTTACACATAATCAAATTAATAAACATTAAAAATATATATATAAACATGCGAATTGAGAACCTCGTCCTTTTTTGGGAGTCGGTTAAAAACACAAACAATTAATTTGAACATTTTAGGGATTTAGCGACGGATCATAAAATTACGCAAAGAATTGTATTTATTTAATTGCAACCAGCATTAATGGAAAAGTAAACCATTATACCTACCTAATCACTAACAGTAGTTTAGCATTAAGCTATTCGAACTTAAAATCTGAATGCACCAAATTATTAGACCAATCAACAAACATTGGCGCAATCCATCACAAGCCTTAACAAGACGCTGGCATCATCTCGCTGTAGATACACAAGCATATAAGATAGATACATCCATACCTCACGATGGCACTGCATATATAGGTTCATACCGCACGCTATATCTATACTAAGGCAAACATATCACAGAACGCACAATATGTCTCGACCATATCACAACAACGCAAGTTCTATCATAATCTCTCCGAAACTAATTCTAGTATCGCACTTCGCTTTGTACATCGCTATCGATTCGGTAAGCGCCCGAGGCGACGCGCGTAGATCACAGAATCACGCGTATGAAATGTAATAATAATCGACCATCCCGCGGGCTTATCTGTAAACGACTGCAGGCGAAAAGGTTTTAGCTGGGGGCGAAACACCGTGCGTAGCTTGAGGCTCCGCCCCAGGGAACGCCATTGGCTAAAAAGCGGTAGCGGGTCTCGACCGCGCCTCCCTATTGGCTACCCGGTAGCCGCCGGTGGGGGTACCGTGTCGCATCCACCGACAATATTTTGACGTTTTTTTACCGGCGCGGTGGCATTTCTCGTCGCGGCGATTAATTGTAATTCTTTATAGCTATTGTAGGGTTAAGTGAGCAGTTATACGTGACGTTTGTGTTCCATGTTTGAATAGCTCGTTTGTAGTGGATACGTCCCTTGTGTCAGATTTGCGCGGGCGCATCGTTTTGTTTGCTTTTTGCTGCTATTTGTGTAGGCTCGGTGTCAGCGTGTTTGGATTCGTTGCGCTAAGTTTTTTCATTTTGTTGGTATCGTTAATACCACCTGTTTACTTTATGTTTTCATTGAAAATGTTTTTTTGGTGCAAAGTTTACTTACATCGTTACAAAAACTGTATTGCAAAATCCTTTTCTTCAAAAACTTTACAAGCTTGTATTAAAAACACTTTCAATAGAAACTCTCAATGGGTTCTGTTCAAGACGAAGCCTTGATAACAAAGCACGTATAATAATATAAAACAAAGTTTTTTGTCAATTAACCAACCAACAAAAAAAGAAACAACACAAAATATTGATATGCACATTATAGCAAAGCAGCAAGGTCTTAGTAGAACAGAAGAAAACATATAACAAGGAGGTTGTTTCTAATATATTCCGAGCACCTCCCTTCATACATTGGACGCATCATACTAAGTATGTTTATCTTGGAAAAGTGTGGGGAACGGATTTAGGGTTTTCCTGTTGAGGGGCGAACCCCAAAGGGGAAAAGAACCTCTTCTTACAAATACATTGTTACCTAACAATATAAGGAAGAATAAAATTAGAAAGGGACTTAGGGCGGATTTTACAAATTAAACTGAACGCGATCAGCAGATCCAAACTCCGCTCAAGAGCCGGCCAATGTCATCATTTTTGTGCAATATAGACAAATTTACAAGTATAATTTAGAGCAAACTCCATTGGATAAGCAAAGTTTTGTTTGATGAAATACGGGAATAAAAACTGGTAGCTATACAGGTGAACTTACCTACATTAATAACAGAAGCTTTAGTTGAAATGTAGGTAGGTACCTACAGTCATGTAATTCAGAATGTGAAAATAGTTTCCTTTGTACTATAATAGGTATTGTTGAATACTCTTTATTCCCGAATTTTATCAAACAAAACTTTAGAGTATGCTGTTTTAATTTTATACACATTTTCTACTCGTTTTTGTATTTGTGTCCCGGCGGAAGCATATTTCTCTTAGCGTATTCGGTCAGAGTTCTTATAACTAAGTATATCTACTTAAATATGGTTTTCTATAAGCGAGCAAATGGTGCCGATTCCCTCGTTCACAAACTAAACTAAATTTAACTTCAGTGCATCATTTTCTTTCTATTTCATTAAGAAAAGGACACAAGATAAATTTTAGTTTAGTCCTGTCAAATTAATCAGCGCCTGACACTCCATGCATACAAGTTTAGACGTGATTAAAAACTTGCCTACTAAAATTACGTCAATTTACGTCAGGCGCTGATAAATTTGACAGAACTAAACTAAAATCTATCTTCTGTCCTTTTATTAATGAAATAGAAAGAAAAAGATGAACTGAACATAAATTAAGTTTAGTTTGTGAACAACAGAATCGGCACCAATGTCTATTCAATTTTATCTATTCCAGTCTATCAACACGACATTAGCAGTTTCGGCAAGCAAGTTGCGCTTCATTTTGAAATAAGGAAGTAAAAAGTTACAATAACAAACCGCTAACACCCTGGAGCGAAATTCTAATTAAAGAAAACGAAAAAATCAAATGACAGCTGTCAAACCATTGTGTGGTCCGACCTCTTGCGTTGCGGTGGCGACATTGTCAATTTTTCGGGTTTGCCATCGTGAATAATTCGAATAATTTGTGATAATTAATTTCTTGTGGAAGCGCACGCCTACCCGTGTGTGTTTAATAACCACCCCGAGGTGTTGGACATTTGGTCGGCACGGAAATGTTTTCGGAAACTCTAATTATATTGAAAGTTTGCAAAATAAGCCCCTTTTTATGTTACAAAGGATAATGACGCATTTATTTGATGTGAATAGCTAATTTATTTAATTAGGTACATATTGTTATAATAATATGGAGCTGTTATAAAAAGAAATTATAATTTTAACAACTAAGATATATTTTCAAAATGGGATAAAAGACGTGTTGTTTTGTAGAGTCGTCCAATTTTTTAGTAGAAGAAAAAAAACAGTAAAATTATATTATAAATTATATTCTTGAAGTAGATTATCTAATTAACTTGTCGCGCGTCCAATTAGCAGACACAATAGAAATTTTATTGTTATCGGTACACATGGTGTACACTCGACGTGCGAAGAGTTAATGTAAGTATTTTGTACTTCATTATTCTATATGAACACTAGTTAAACGTGTCAGTAATTACAAATTATGGTACTTAACTTACATATAAATACAGATAAGTAGTAGTACTTACGAGCAATAGGTAGGTACCTGTAGGTACCTCCAAACTTGCCAACCACGTAGGTATTTATATCTTGTGTCAGCAACAGCTACAAATATTTGCTAAACAGCGTGTAGCATTGCTATATTATAACACACATAAAACAAGAACTAATTCAGTCCAACCAAAAAAGAATCAAAATTTTTCATATTAAAAGTCATCATAACACACCTTTAGGCATTACAAAAGTCTACAAACAAACACTGTACCACACAAAAGATTAAAAAAAAAAAACTAAAAACTTCTGACAAAAAATAGCCTCACACATTATCAGCTCATTAATGTCTAATTCACCGCGGCGACCCGACCCATGGGTCTTCAATTAAAAATTACAAAACTGTCAGATGAATTTGATAAATTCACATTTTCTTTTATAAGTCGTTTTGTTTTAGCCGACCTATTAGTCACGTGCCGTTAGAAATTTTCGAATTTAGAATGATTCTGTAACGGTATTTTTTTGTAATTCGAATTCGGAAAGTTGGAAATTAAATTAGGAATTAGATTTCCATTTGTAATTTTTTTTTATGGGTTGCCATTTTTAATCATTAGCGTTTCGTAATGCGTTTCTGGATTTATGGTGTGTTAAAAACATTTTTTATCTTTTCGTTGGATTCATGCTACGTAGATTTAGATAGTAAAAATTAATCTGATGCAGTTTCTCAAATTATACTGAAGGTCATTATATGACATTCAATAAACCTTGTTAATAAACATTTAATAAACTATGCATAAAAATACCAAATAAATCTTAAATCGTTAACAATAAATCACATTTTTTTTTAAACTAAAGTTCAAAACTTCAAATCCTTTTCTGATTAATCGGACATCGACTCAATTTCGATCGGAATGTAGAAGAAGTTAATACTAGCAACTATCTAAAAAGAAACAAAATCAACGCTAGATCACCTCTCAGTAATGATTTTGGAGAATTCCTTCAAACTAGTGTATAATTTGGATAAAAATTCGAAATATGCAGAGACTCGTGTCCACTACAATTACTCGGGTATTCGGGAATCGGGGACGAGGCGAGGCACGCGAGGTGCACCTCTATTACTCGGCTATATTGTGATACTCATTATTAGGCCTTGATACTGATGCTAATGTCATGTAATTGTGATACATATCTACCTACTTAGATCTACTTACTTATCTAGCTATTCTGTAGAAATCTCACCGTGAAAACTTAGGTGAAGTGAGCTGTCAATAGTGTCAATCCCTAGCATCAGGTGGAATGACAGCTCACTTTAAGCTCACTTCACCTAAGTTATCACGGTGATCTTTTTACAGAATAGCACCGCTGGTCCTTTTCTGCACCCTAATTGCCTATCAATCTCAATCTAAATAATTTTGAAGAATATTGCTAATCCTTCATATGTTCGAAAAATTTGTTTGCTTAACAATGTAAATACTGTCAAAATGGAAAGTAGCAATGGCTTTCATTTTGATATGTGATAGTGCGTTGTGCAATGACTCCGTTGCCGCTTCAGAAGTGTCTCTCTTTCTCGTCCCAGTAACATTTTTTTCTTTTTTTAGTAGGAGATGTTTGATCCTTATCATTAATTAGGTCTTCATTTTTTAATTGGCAGTGCTCAAAATAAGTTATGTTTTTATCGGGTTTCTTTTGTTTTCATAAAATTGTTTTGCTCACTTTCAAAGGCGAAGTCAAGAGATATTTGAGTTTAGTGTCATAGAGCGCTTTTCTTATATGCAATACTTAGGTACTTATCTTCCAACTTTTATTAACCATCTCCTATAGGTATCCTTTGTCTCATCTTATGCTTAACAAAGTCAAGTTTTAAAAACCGTTGATCGTAATCATCACAATGTTTGTTCCATTTCTTAAATCAAATACATTATATTAGATTTTCCTCCGTCTCATCAAATGAGAAAATCCATTCTTATAATTTTATCACGATATATATGATTGAACTTGCAATCTGTCGATCAAACGAACATGAAGGTTATATTAGCACCGTTTATTGAATACCTTTCATTGTGATTTGTGACATTAGCTTGTCTCCTTTTGTGAATAGCACTGGCAGGTCAGGGCCATAGTGACGCGTCATATCGTCGTTCTCAGAGAATTACGTACATCTCTGAGAACGTCGTGTTTACCATTAATTATGAGTGATTTACCTGTATAAACTTTTCCATTGATACCTAAATGTCAGATAGCTCTGATTGTTCCTCAAGTCGATAGTGATAAATAAGTCTGATCGTCACTTGTTTCTTCATGTTTTTGCTGACCTAATCTTTCATCTGTGTCCTGACTCATTTCTCGCCCGCTAGGCCATTAATTTGGACCTTTTCTGGTCCATTGTTTAAAGAGTAGGTACTCTATTCAATTCTTTCATTACATTATGCTGAGCGATGGCTGTTTTGCATGGATGTGACGCATATTTCCCCCCCAACTTATTATTTTGTTTCGTGTTCTTTCTTTGCGTCATGCAGTTTACCGCAAATAAACATATTTTCTTTATTTGTATTCCATTGCTTGAGTTTTATGTGGCCTATTATCGCCCCTATAACATTGAGTCCATTGTTCGTCAGATGTTCAGAGGAAAGATATATTTGTAATTATTAGTGATACTTCAAGACTCACCGAATTGTTGCCCCTTGTCTTCTATTAGGTACCTATAGGTACTTACCTGTTAAGCGAAGTCTATTTATACAAAACAAAGTCGGGTTAGTTACACCATTTATAACTCAAGAACGGCTGGACCTATTTTTATGATGTTTGATTTGTTGGATTTGTCTTCGCCCCGAATAGCAGAATAACTATTAAAATATGAAAAAAAGTAACAAAAAACAATACTGTATAAGTTTTTACTAGAATATTTTTTAAGATTTCTAGTAAACTTAGCTCATAGATGCTTGATTACAGCCTTCTAAAATCCAAAAAACATTTATTAAATCTATCCTACAACCACTCAAAAGGACCTAAAAGGTCAGAAAATCAATAAAAATCTACAAAAACAATAGGAACCTCTCATAATTGAGGTCGGGTAAGTCACAAAACGTTTTATAATTGCGCCCCATTGGCCCACACCTGTAATTGAGCTAAACATAGTCATTGGCCGTATTTTATGGGCAAAACAGTAAATATATTGTTTGTGGAAACTTGAGTTTTTGTTCTTGTGAACGGTATTGCACTTTCAAATTATAGAGATGTTGGGTTGATTTTGAAATGTTTTGTTTTCATGAGTTGTTTTGCACAATGTTTGTGGGTCTGAAATTGTGTAGCATTGTGTATTGATAGTAATAGTACTGAGTAAATTGTGTAAAATAGTACCTTGTTCATCGCTAGATTTATTTGTTAGTTAGAAAAAGGATTCCACATTGCCTTAGACACAATCTAGGACTAGTGTTAGCACTAACCGTCGCCTGAAGGCATGGTAGAGAGCGTGGTTGCGGTTAGAGTAGGTTTGGTTGGTTGGTTGGTGTTGTGAAAATACCAAAACTCAGAGTTTTAATTTGCTAGACCAAAATGATGAAAAAGGTTTTCCTGGGATGTTCACGACGACTATCTTAATAAAATAATAGCTAAAATAATTCAAACGTCAGTCTGACCTCATTTCAATTATTAACAGAAATGCATAATGTTTTAAAGTTTAGAATATAATTTATTGTTGTTACAAGTAGTTTATCTCAAAGTATACCTACTTAATGAGATGTCGTACCGGAAAACCTAGAAGCATTTCTTTAAAAACAAACTAGAAGCCTAGACTTTGTCTGTTTAATCATTGTAACGGGAACCTCTCGCCCCGGCGACTTTTACAACTTGGGCGGGAATCCAAACAGCTGATACGTCAAGTTTTTTCTTTTTCCACAGATAATGCAGGCAATTTCTAAGAAGGTTTTAATGCGATCATCAATACAAATTGCCAGATATGAGGCTGATAAGATAAGAATCCTATATAACACTGAACAGAAACGTTATTTACATATAAATCCACTAACATTTTGTTGAAACGGTCCATAATTATGTTGGAAAATTATAATTTTTATGTTATTAAAATTTTATGTATCAAATTAAAGGTTGCGTTGAACTATGTGGGGTCATCGTGTTTATGGTAATGAGTGCGGGACCACGTGGTCTCGCGACATCAGTGATGGAGCACCCTATACTTAGAGAAACATTAAAATTCCGAGGTTTTTTGTGAACATGATGAGGTAATGTTGTGATTTTGGGTGTTAGTGAGTTTCGGCATTTTTATCGCGTTTGTTTTATGATTTGGGCGATTTTGTTACAGAAATCATGGGTGATAAAAAACTCTAAATCTTCTCAGTGAAAGTGAGGCGGGGTCGCGGTAGACCACGTAGGAGATGGTGGGACGAGCTGAATCGGTTCTGTCAAAACTGGAAGGAGGACACGCGGGCTCGGGAAAGATGGAAGGAGTGGAGGGAGACCTTTGCCCAGGAGTGGGAGCAGGCTAATTAAAAAAAAAAGCTCTAGCATGCATCTTCTTATTAGCCTAAACTACAATAAGGAAGAACTAAAGATTTTATAACGTTGGCGAGGGCCACCTAAGCACATTAATTTAAAGATTTTTTACATAGATTTTTTGTCAAAGATGTGTTTGGGCCTGTCAGTGTCAATGAAGTCTAGATCTACAAAAGGACTTTATGGAGACGTTGGAATACGTGAACAGCCTTTCGATTCTGTAAAATCTCACCGTGAAAACTTAGGTGATGTGAGTTTGTTTTTGCTAGGAATTGACACTATTGACAGCTCACTCCACGCTCACTTTACATAAGTTTTCACCGTGAGATGGTTACAGAATCGCACTGCGGAATCAGAACATGTGTAGACTAGTAGGATATCTCAAGCTGTTACAAGAACACAAGATTAAAGAAAGAAAAAGTTGATTTCGTTGTACAGACGCCAGCACATCAAGCTACTACAATCTGTCAAATTTCTTTAATAGATTTTCAACTTTATCGCTAAACCATTTGGTTCAAAGTTGAAGGGAACATTTGACAGTTTCGGGTAGCTTGATGTGCTGGCGTTGTACATTCAACTGCATTATCAGTGTTAACAATTTGAAATTGACAGGGCTTATATGTCGCAGCAATAAAGGTCATTTTCGTATTGCGAGTGTTACTACTGTACGGTTGACTATACAATAATAAAAATACCACCATTTCAAAACCAACTCTCTCTTAACAACCAAACACACCAAACATCACGACCACCACATTGTATTAACAAATTACAAAAATTACATCAGCTATCAATCAAAATTTACTTTTCAAAACGACCCGAGCAGTATTTTAGTCGAGTGCAACAAAACAATCGACTAACACGAATCTAAATTATTATAATTCGGCTAAAGGATCATCTGACTAATCTAATAATAAGCTGATTGAGTCTAACCTTTCGTATTATGATCGGACAAAAAATTTGATGCAAGACTGCATTTAGAATTAGTTTTTTACCGATTTTGGTCGATTTATTTGGTGATAAGATTAAAATGCAGTAATTATCCTCTTCCGTTAAGCTAATATCTATCTACTGAGTTGATTTGGTTATGTTTGGAGTGACCATATTTACAGATTTCACGAGTCAAGATTCGAATTGTTATATAATCTTAAAATCAAAAGTAATTATGTAACTAATATTTTTATAAAATATAATTTAAAAAGAGTATCCATGGAGGTTCCTGCCCGTTCTTCTCCATAGGTACCTACGCTTTGGAATGGGCAACTAGCTTCATATTTTCTGACTGACAGACTTCTTGACAATTCAAAAGTGCCTGTAAATGGTTTAATTGAAATAAATGCTTTGAGTTTGAGGCGAGTCCTTCTCGAGGACAAACAAACTGGGGTTTCCTATTAGTTTATCCTAGGTTGAAAATGAAAAGGGATTCGCTGCTACAAAAAATATAGGAAATACTTACCTACTCCAGATATTTAGAGGAAGCCTAAGGACCGATTATGCTATTGTCGTTGTAGGAATTTAAAAACAAGTTTTGGCATTCCATTATTTTTGTCTTTGATTATAAGTAGGTACTCCGATGCCATTGATAGATGCTGTCAGAATGATGATTGTTTATTACTTTTGTCACAACCTACAGAAGCGACACAAGGACTTTATAACGTGATTGGCAAACGAAGTAGGTAATACATCACTTAAGCACAATAATGGACGACATTCCATCTCTCCATAAGTCACGACCGCCACTTGAACCTAAAAAGAACAACGCAATTTAAGCTCAATCTATAAAATACTATAATATATTTACAATTACGTACCATTTAGAACAATTTAATCCGTCGTGGTAAAGTTTCGGGCCCGGATCGGGACGATTTGGCTCGATCTCTAAGACAATATAATTTGACTGATTGATTGCTCCGCCATCTTGGATGCTTGAATGCCGCACGCAAGTCCCCAGAATTTAGAATTTCAAACATTTCAGAGTAATTGTTGTTTAATGTGCGAGAAAAGTGGGTTTAAATGGTTACTACAGAAGAGCAATACTGAATGTTTTGTCGTTTTAATATTCTAAACTTTGATTTTATTTTTAATCAAGCAACTTCTACATTTATTCCAGCCGGTATATTCTGTAAAAATGTCACCCTGAAAAATTAGGTGAAGTGAGCTGTCATTCCACCTGATGCTAGGAATTGACACCGTTGACCGCTCACTTCACCAAAATTTTCACGGTGAGGTTTCAGAACAGATTGGCAGTCATCTACTCTTCATCTAGGTCATCTGTCTAAAGACTCTCGAGAAAATGTACCCATGTATGATTTTTTATTCAATAGGTGGCATCCCGTGGTAATTTGGTTTGGCCTACTAAATACGCATTCTTGCCACAAAATGATTCACTCCCAATTCAGTAGGCAGTTCTTATACTCGTAAAACCACAGAGTCGTAATTCTTAAAATATCCCAAAATTCAAAATCTCATTTTAGAGAAATCGTAATCTTAAAATAATATATGGCCGCAATTTGACCACATTCATCCCCAAACAGTGATTTATTGTTGTTTCACGATCACTCATATACTGCAGTCAACATTACCCCATGATTTATTAGGCCTACAATACAGCGAATTTACTACCAAATTCTTTTAATAGAATAATTGGGCTAAACTGTGTTCCCCTAAAAGAGTTTGTTGAAATTGGTAATTTTTTTCCGAGTGAGTGGATATAAATGTAACCTACCGTATCTTCGCAACTTTTTAAATACAATGATAGTATTTTCTCGGAAAACCCATCTGTTATTATCCAATCCCTGGCTTTGTTTTCTCATCGCTGTTGGTGTCGTAACGTGGGACTCGAATAATTTAATTAATAACCTATTTCAAGATGACGATCAATGTAGGTAGGTACTGCAATTACATACCAAATATGCCAAACTGAATTAATGTAATCAGGGAATATTCTATTAAACTACTAGATCTGTGCGTGGAACCGCGGAGAGGCTTGTATCGAATGTAGGTATATTTATTACTAGCTTCTGCCCGCGACTTCGTTCGCCTGATGTTTCTCGTTTTAACATAAAACGTAGCCATGTCTCTTAGGGATAATGTAGCTTCTCATTAGAACTTTCGGGATCAAATCAGTAATTCCGAAGATTACCCCTACAACCCCTCACAAACTTTACCTCTTTATAATATTAGTACAGATAGATAGTTTACTTAGGGCTGATTTTTCAATCATCTGATAACTTTATTCGAGGAATAATTTTGACAATTATTTCATACAAAAACTGTCAAACGTCAATTTTATTCCTCGAATAAAAGTTATCTGGCGATGGAAATATCAGCCCTTAGCAGAATAAGTTTTATAGTTATAGATACTACTACATTAATTTTCAAAATTTGACGAGAACGCCGACAAATATCTTATGGTTTGGCTAACTTTATGTATAATATTGTTATTAATACCTACAGTTTTTCATTAATAAAGCAGCAGAATAGATGTCTAGCCAATATTATTTGTATACGATGATGATAGTTAATTTATCTATAGGTTTGTGTTCCCAGTATCTACATATGAAAATCATTATTCTATATTCTTGAAATTCACAACTGCTGAGCATAATTATTAAATATCTGGATGTATTACTGTTAAATGTTATACAGTCATTTTAACTCAAATCTAATTTTAATCGATACTCGGCGATTCGTTCTTGCTCTAGAATATAGACGTGACACTCAAATACAAGGAAGAGTAGGGATGTGCATCATCATAGAGCACGTCGAGTGGCTTACCCCCAAATCGATTATGGTAATTCGATATTCGAATCGAAACAGGTGCGTCGATGCGCGTCAAGTAACCACGGCGATCGGTTGTTGGAATGGGTCGGATAATAATTTCATGTTGAAACTTTAATGTGGAGGTAGAATAAGATTATGATTATAATTATTATCCACGCTCAAGGATGTAAATGACGAAGCGGAAAACATATTCCTTCGAAGAATTTTAACTTAACACTAGGTAAGTAGGTAGAGGATTTTTTTATACCTACGTCAACTACCTATTATATTAAACTTTTCTCTTCTGCATGAATAAGGAATGAAGTGAATGAAGGTGAAAGCTTCCAGGAATTCCAAATTCGCGATAGAAATTATAATCAACTCAACGGTGTGAAATTGAAATGCACCAATTGAACGTAGCGTATGGAACTTCGTAAGATACGCTACGTTCAATTGGTGCATTTTGACTTTAGTTAAAGTATGTTTCTTTTTTAAACGAATGACTGCCTAAATGGAACCTTAAAGTCATCATCATCTGCCTAGCCTTTTCCCAACTACGTTGGTGTCGGCTTCCAGTCTAACCGGATGCAGCTGAATACCATCACTTTACATGGAGCGACTGCCTACCTGACTTCCACGACCCAGTTACTGGGTAATACGATAGGTATCCCTTTGTAAGACTAGTTGTCAGACTTTCGGGCTTCCGACTACTCGAAAATAGATAAATAAGTGATTTAAAAATCAATGGAACCTTGAATTTCAACTAGTAATTACTGCATTATTTTAGACCACAATAAAATAATACAGTTCCTTGGATCAAGAAGACATCACTTACAAAAACAACTTACAAAACACATCAAAGGACCTGAAATGATTTTAAATCGCGAATCGAATGTGATTTTAAGCATCAATTCCCTCCGATTCGCGCCCTCGCATCGCTTGCGTGCCGCAAATCGCATCACGCAGATAAGTTTTGAAAGCGTTCGAAATTCAACATTCAAATTGAACTGCCAGGTGGCGCGTGCTCTATGCATTTATTTTGCATATTGCCGCGAAAAATTTACAATGCGAACGAGATCTGAACGCTCAAAGGCAAATTGTTTTTTATTTCGTTACATGGCCAATTAAAATGACTGCATTTAAAATATATTTCATGAAGAAATATTATTTATCCGCAGCTATTCGTTTGCTTTTATTTCAGTTTGAAAAAAATCTGTTCTGAAAATATTATAACTCTTTCAATTTGTGCTTTATGCCTGTCGTCAGGTACAGTTCCCGGCACGTAACTTGGCAAGAATCGTTAGATGTGTTTTTCCTTTCTTTGACTTTCTTGTAAACAGACATGTTTAAAAATAATCTATGGCAATAACCATAGTATAATGACAAACAATAAAAGTGACCATTTTCTTGTTGCACTAAGTGAACATGCGCTAACTTACTCCCACTATGTGAAAACCTTGCCAAGTTACGTGCCGGCGACTGTAACAAGAAATTTCACGCGGTCGAAGTCGCGGGCAGAAGCCAGTATTAATATTCGTTCTCAATAGAACGAATATTAATACTGGCTTCTGCCTTACAAATGCATTAAGTATGCATGCCAATGCATTAAGCGATCAAATGCCAAATAGAACGTACGATTATGATTTTTCTTAGGAAGTCATCATCATCATCATTGACAGCCTTGTTCTACCGACAGCAGAGGAGATATATAACTCCTACCTGAGGAAGTACTTAGGTACGATTTTTGAATTCCTTGGGAATCTCGCAAACAAAGAGATCAACACAATACATTGATCAAACGACCGAGTAAATACTACTGCACCCTAATCATCACACGAGTATGCTAGCAATTTCCCAACTATGTTGGGGTCGGCTTCCAGTCTAAACGGATGTAGCTGAATACCAGTGTTACGCATATAGCAACTGCCTATCGGACCCCCACGACCCAGTTACTGGGTGAGAACATGATGCCACTTGGTATAAGGCTGGTTTTTAGACTTTCGGTCTTCTGACTACCCGTAACGACTGTCAAAGATCTACGAATGACAGCCGGGACCAACGGCTTGACGTGCTTTCTGAGGCACTTGGGAGCCTCGGTATGTAATGGATGGTCACCCATCCACGAACCAACCTCGGCAATCGTTGCTTAACCTTGAAGGTTGATCCGTGTGGCTGTTATTATTTAGCCACGAGCCCCTCAGTACTACTACTATAATTTCTTTAGTATTATTATCAGTGGCGTGCGTTTCATAAAGGCAGAAAGACACTGCCTACCCTAGTTCTGATAATAGATCTAATATTATTTTATCAATAAACAAAACCACATAAATTTAAATCATAAATCAGCTCCATCTATCGAGTGCCGGTGGTACCATTAAGATCGATACAGTTTAAAGGCTCGTTCACGTTCGCACATCGATTCGCGCGGCACTAGCGCCACGCCTTTGCCACGGCAAAGACACAAATTATTCTTGTCTGAATGTTTTGTATGTGTGCTCTCGTGGTAAGCGTGGTCATGCAGATTTAATATGTGTGCGTTCCTATAGCTACGTGGGCTTTTGTGACACACAATGACAAAAATCACGCACACAACTGCATGAATAGACAGTGTCTGTTTCTAGTAATTCTTTATAGCTAACACGAAAAATTACGACTCCTAGCGAACATTTCCGAAAGAAAGTTTGCTATGCAATGCAAATATTTTAGGAAGTAACATTGTTTCATTGAATTTTATATATTTAGATGGTCATAATTTTTTGTCGTATTACATTTCCCTTTTACTAGATAATTTCAATAGTCAATAGTCGCCATAATTTGTTTGATGTGTGATTAATTTGTTTGTATGAATACGTTTTCAGATATTTAGGATTTTAACGTTGTTAATAGTGCAAAATGGATAATATTGTCTGTGAAAGTTGTTCAGATGGTGTGTGTATTGAGAAAATAAAATATGATGCGTTTTCAAAACTATCTTTCGGTGAAAAAAAACAAGTTATCGAGATAGGTCGTCGTACACCGGATTTGCAATTAATACAAACTAAAGGTAAAGTCAATCGTAAATTCAATAAAAAACAATATGATTCATATCATTGGCTGACAGGTTGCATACATAGTAATCGGTTATTTTGTTTCGTTTGTCTACTATTTTGAAATAATAAAACCGTTTGGAACGACATCGGTTACGTTTTTTCAGAAGTTTTACGATTAGCGAAGTTTATTGTTACTATCCCAGCAAGCAGCGCATCGACAGAACGTTCATTTTCATCGTTAAAACGTATTCACACGTATTTAAGAAACACAAGATCAACAACGACTCACACATCTTTCCATGATTTCGACTGAAAAACAATATTATTGGTCGAATTAAAACGCAAACCAACTTTTTATGACGATGTTTTAAAATCATATTTAAAAAAGGATAGGCGCGTAGATTTAATTTAAGTATAAATAAGTTGGTTTACTTTATTTTTTTAACTGTTACCAAACCAGTAGTTTATTTACTTATTAAATATATTTATATAATGCAAATCACATGAAGAGCCTTTTTCAAGGCCACATCGAATATCTTTCAAGTGACGTGTTTTGTAATTTTCACTTGGATTAGATATGATTGAGGTGGCCGAAATCTTCTATTTGCATCATTGGAAAATCGTCGTTACAACCTTTTCAACCCCTGGTGAGTTTTATCTTTACTAACTAGTGCAATTGCGAAAGACCTTTTTTTTGCGAAAAAGAAACTGCCTACCCAGGCATAAAACCCTGTGCACGCCACTGATTATTATAGACATAATGATTACTTTGTATTAGTCATAGATTAAGTTATGATGGAACTGGCATGAACTGCGTTCAAAAGTTCCTAAATGAAATAAAGAATAAAAAAAAGCACTACTACTACCACCTCACCTATACAGGGTTATTTTGCAACCACCATCCAAATTTTCAGAAATGATTTAGAATCGATAACCTTATCAATTAATGAAATAAAAAAAAATAAAAAAAATTACATGATTTTCACCATTATCCGCTACTAAAATCACAACGTGTGGAATAAATACAGTTGAACAATAGGTTGTTGAACTGTATGACCGCACACGCGCTTACCTCAAAATTCGGGAAAGAACCATGCACTACGCCCCCCTCCCTCACACGTCGCAACCCGCGCAGCCCCCGATCGGCCCTGCGCCCGCGCCGGCTGTCAGTTGACCGTGACCTAGTTACGTGTGAACGTGTGCCATATTTTTTTGTCACTCTCGCTGCATTTTCGCTTCAGAATTCCGTTCGATCATCATCGCACACATGGCGACTTTTTATTCTAATGCAGAGTATTATGAAATGGTCAGGTGTTATCTTTTAAGTGGCGAAAGTTTAAATAGTGCGCAAAGAATGTACCGTACAGAAAGTCGTGTTTACGTTGAAGAAGCACAAAGTGTTGAGGACCTCCGTAGTAAAATAATAATAGCATTTAATGACATTAAAAATCAAACAGATACTTTAAACTTATTAAAAAATAGTTTAGAAAAACGTGCACGTTTGTGTATTGAGAGAAACGGACTCCATTTTGAACAATTGCTGAAGTACACGTGATTTGTAGGTTAATCGAGTTTATTTGGTAAGTTTAATTTGTAAATAGCTAGTTGATTCCAATTTTTTAAATACGCCATAATAAAAACTAATAATTTCACATTCCTTATTTTATTATGTCGGTCCTAAGCCCGTAAAGTATGAAGGGAAAATTGGAATCAACCCTTTTAAGAACGCGTAGGTACCTACATCAGTCGCACTCGCAGCGAGCGAGGTCAATAACCTTGCTGTGTCTCTCTACATTCTGTTATTTTTCGGATATTTTCTTTTGAATGTTTTTTTTTGTTTTTGTTATTATTTGATTATAATGTTTCACATATGAAAATAAGTTAATTAAAAGTCCTCGATTTTAAAATTTGGATGGTGGTTGCAAAATAACCCTGTATGGTGTACATAATAAAGAGTATTCTACTCTATTCTATTCTCACCCTAATCGCTTTTCACAAATTCAGTTACTTTTTTGTAAAAAAACACACGTGCAGAAAAATTAAAGATGGAACACATCAAGTACTTAGTTACCGTATCATAACGCTGCACCACTCGGGGTGGCCGACAATACGCCCTCGTAACGCCACGCGGCGCCCATTACCGGCCACGAATAAAAAACACTGGCCCATTGTCGGCCACGCGTCGACACTCGATACCTCTACTTTATTAATTCTGACAGCTCTTTGCATTAGCTTGTTAGTGCTGCGCGTAATTATCGTGGGTATTGAATTTATTCTTAGTTGAAAAAAACCAAAAGTTTTTACAAGAACATTTTCCTGTTTCATTAGTAATCACGCTGCATATGATTCAAACTCAAAGCATTTATTTCAAATAAAACCACAGGCACTTTTGAATCGTTAAGGAGTCGGTCTGTCAGAAAGATGAAGCTAGTTGGCCATTCCAAAACTTAGTAGGGATCTATGGAGAAGAACGGGCTAGAAGCTCCACGGACACTCTTTTAAATCAAAATATACTCTTATTTACAAAATATTGGTAACAACATTCATAGATAGAAAGAAAGAAAATACGTTTATTTTGCGGTGAACATCACGCAGAGGAAAACACTAACACAAAAAAAACAAGTTGAGGGAAAATATGCGTCACACATCCACACAAAACGATCATCGCTCAGCATAATGCTACGACCCAAATGTAGGCATGTTGAAATTATACTAGTAAGAACGATGCAGAACTTTAAAATTTGATTGTCACGCAACAGTAATGCGGAGGAGGCTTATGGCCTGCAGTAACGGACGAAAATCATCATAGAAAGACTTCGTTTTGCAGAATGGAATAAAAAGTTAAAAAAAAAAATCAGGCTGGACCCCTATTTACATAAAATTATAATATCACAATGCCTACTGCCATAGAATAAAGTTTCTCTAAATAAAATGCCTCTGAATAAAATTTCAATGTATACAAATAAAATAAATTAATAAATACAAAGGTCATGTTAAAACCATTTTAATTTTTTTTTTACTTTTTCAGCAATGACTGATTTCTAATGAAAGTTTAGATTACGATAATTAAACTTTAAAATAGGATTCTGGGATTTTAGATGTGGTATTATCCACTCTGTCTTGCTTACCTCGAAGTTTAGGTAAATAATTAGGTATATAGGTTTAGTTTCATATTATATAACCAGAGATCGGAATAGGTAGAACTATTCATATAATACTAACTAAACATATAAAACTTTCCCTATTAAAAGCGAGTGCCATGTTTTTTATGTCATAAAAACAATAAAAAGGAGCCTTATAAAGTAATTATTCCGTGCAGATGTTTTTAATGTCTGCTAAGAAGTTCTTGAAAGGAAAATATATTTTACGGTAAACATTCTATATACGAGTACTGATAAGCTAATTGAAAACGCTTCAGGACCTAGAGTGTTGTCGTTGAAAAAAAACCCCATATTCAAACCAGACAAAGATAAAAAAAAAACAATTATGATAAAGTGTTTCTTGAATCATGATCAGGGGCAAGAGGATAATGATCTTCCTCACCTTGTCTCATGTTACTTGAGGTCGGCTCATCACGTTCTCGGCTTCCAATCTCACTTGTCAACGCTATCATTCACCCCCATTCATCTGTGCTGCCCAATGATCTGCCGGTCGATTCTGTAAAAATCTTACCGTGAAAACTTAGGTGAAGTGAGCGTGGAGTGAGCTGTCAATAGTGTCAACTCCTAGCAAAAACAAACTCACTTCACCTAAGTTTCACGGTGAGATTTTTAGAGAATCGACCGGCAGATCATTCCTCATAGAATTCATCCACCTTTTCTTGAATAGGCTTAAAATAAATAGTTAATGAGCCAACAAGCCAAGAGTTTGGTTGCACTATCTTCTTTATCTTGAATTTTGATCCATTAAAAAAACAATGTACACCCTGAATTAAGGCAAAAAGGCGCGACGCGCGATTTTATTGCGTGTCGCGCCTGTTTGAAGGAGCCTTTATCATCGCAAATGAACCGATTTCTGTAAAACCGTTTTAGTATTGACTGAGACACCAGTCAGGTTAAGTTAGATAGCATGAAACAGGCTAACCTTTAACTAAAACATAGTTAACAATTAGGAAAACATAAAATGAAATAGAAAACATGTATTCCTCATCAGCTAACCTCTTCAAATAATAGCATGTATTATCAAAATCTCGTACTAGTAGGTTCGCAATGATGAAGGTTCTATGTCGGGGGCAATCTTTAATCCCTTACTCAATTAAAAAATAAATGTTTTCCCTGGTCAGCTAACCTCGTTGAAACAAAAGAATTTTATTTTCCAAACCTCGTATTAACACGTCGTTAGCCAAATAAAAAGGAGATATGTCGCGAGCTGTCTTTAATCTCTTAATCAATTTAAAAATAAACATATTTCCGTCATCAGCCAGCCTCTATAAATAAAACAAAGGCATTCTATTTTCAAATCTCATGCTAACACGTAGGTGCGCAAAGACAAAGGCTGCATGTCGCGAGGCGCTTGCTCCCCGCGGCGCGCCCGCTGCGCACACGCTCCCGCGCACGACACCCGCCGCCCGCGCATGCTCGGGGTCTAATTGATTGACGAATGGATCGACGAAGGAAATGTGTTGAGATTTAGATTTGGAATAAAGAGTGAGGTCATTTGTCGACAGGAAAGATTGATTTGATTGGATGGGAGAGATGTTGTGGTCAGAATAGCTGAAAAAGTTAGGAAGTCTTTAGTTAGTACTTAGATCACTTTTATTTAACACTCATGGACCTACTATCTATGCACAAAACAATAGTTCTGGGATTGAATGACAACGTAGGTACAGCAAAACGTTTGGAATATAATTAAATATTCCATTGAGTGCATTCGATTTTCCGCAAATTAACCCGAAGGAAAATGACATGCAAACTTAGGGTTTATATAATAAATTGTCCGATTTTGTATAAGAATGATGTTTTGTGCTTCCAAAAAGATCAGATTAAAAGTAAACGTGCTAAAGTAAGTTAAATAAAACTCAGAACATTTGATTTAAAACGACCAAAGACAACAATATTGTACCAACCAACGGATTCTCGCGTATCAACTAATGTTTCCTCATAAACCAACTTCGAAACCAAATCTTACATTTTCATCTACACTTAAAACATTATTATTACGTCTCAAATAAATCGTTGGATATGACACACGGGGTACCAAATAGGCGCTTTATAGTGCCCACTCTCCGATCCTGTCATTACTCATATTAGATTTGTGGGTCCCCGATAAAAAACCCAGATAGGGTGATTATAGTCGGCCATGGTATAATTTTGGGGTCTGTGACGGTGATCCCCTTTTGTTATTTTTTGCTAGTTTATTAAAAGAATAGTTCTTTTTTTTGTATTGTTGTTGTTTAGACTTTGTGGCGCAGTGGTGATTGATTTTTGTGACGTAGGTACTTTCTTTTGAGATCAGCGGAGTAACACGCTATTAGTAATGGCTTTCATTTTGACAGCTCAACATCATTCATTGCGTTATCTACGGTGTTGTGCAGACAAACTTTTCGAAAATTTGAAGCAATGGATTAGCAATGTCCTTCAAAATGTTTCTAAATTCAAACTGAGATTGATAGTGTGTTACGCATTTAGGGTGCCGCGGTGCTATTCTGCAAAAATCTCACCGTGAAAACTTAGGTGAAATGAGCGTTGAGTGAGCTGTCAATAGTGTCAATTCCTAGCAAAAACTTAAGTGAAGTGAGTTTGTCACTTCACCGAAGTTTTCACGGTGAGATTTTTTACAGAATAGCACCGCTGAAGTGAGAGTTTTTACTTGTAGTCAACACTTAATTTTTATGGTGATGCCTTTTTACAAATTAAACTTTTAATCATACTTTTATGAAGTAAACAATGTTTTTATTAATACGAAATGTAGATGGTGGGCCAGAGGGTTTTTGAGCAAGCATATGCAGGGATATAAGTTGTAAGCTGAATAGGTGCGGCATGACGAGAACACCGTTTTTTTATGTGTCTCCTTTGCCGCAAATAAACGTATTTTATTTTTTTCTTTTCTTCTCATCGAAAATATGTTTGAAAAGTTTCCAATACGAGCCCCGTGGTCAGGAATCCATTTTCAAATTTCCAATATGGACAAATATTACGTTTTAAGGTCTCTCTATCTTAGAAATGACTTCCTTGGACTGATTAATTCTAAATTACCAATCCAAACAAAATAATTGTACAATAATAAAACCATCTCAGTCGGTACGATAGTGCAGTGGTAACCCAGTGCTCGTGCCCCAATTTACGAGTTGTAGGTCGTGGGTTCGAACCCAGGCAAGGTCTTTATTTTGTGTAAATAATTTCATCACCACTGCTCTCAAAAATGTGAAGGAAAACATCGTGAGGAAACCGGCATTTAGGTACAGACGCCAGCACATCAACCTACCCGAAACTGTCCAATTTTCCTAATCAACTTTGAACCTTATGCTTTAACGATAAAGTTGAAAATCTATTAAAGAAGTTTGACAGATTGTAGTAGCTTGACGTGCTGGCGTCTGTACTTAAACGAAAAATTCGAAGACGTGTGACATCTACCAACCCGGACTGGGCCCGCGTGGTGGATAACGGCCAAACTCCCTCTCAAAAAGAGAGAAAGCCCTGCAGTAGGAACAATTATAGGCTGATTATGGATAAATAGGGATCTCAATCTGACGATTCTACGCCATACATCTCCTGATGAAATCCTGGTAAATTAACTTACTACAAACGTCAAAAGACCAGTAAATCCAATTCACAACCGAACCATGCAGGTAATAAGGATGCAAATGCAAAAAAAATATCACCATTATGTACTACACATCTTACCATACAGAACAAAGACAAAACAGACCCATCAAACAATATCCGAGGCTAAAAAAAGGAGCTCATCATGCTTTAAAAAAAAAGTTTAAAAGAAAAAAAAGGTCTTTTCATGAGCGCAGTCCGGTGAAATTGTGTATGGGCGGCGTGGCGGGTCATTCATCGTGACGGCCCGCGGCTAGCGTACCTACTGACTGTACCTACACTATCGCACGGGTAGAGGGGCCAAGTGAACGAGGTGTAGCGGGACTTTTAAGTTTAGTGCCCCTACTACCCTTAACTACTATACTGACTGGAAGAGATACTGGAAAATTAAAAATCGTGATGGCCTTTTTTTTTCAGAATGGGAAATCATCAAATGTCCCCTCCCGCTCTGGGTGGAGCGGAAGGGAGTGTCAGACTCTTACTGACTAAAACCCACCCGTGTTCTTTCCTTAGCCCTTTATATTCCGGGCCAGCGGTAACCCTTTCGGACAATCCCGCTGACCCGGCAGGCTTCATTCATTTGATGCTGACATCTCTTTGAGGCGCGCGTGGAACACGTACGCGCCGTCCGGCACGGGCCTGGTCCTGATCGGACGGTGAGCTATCGTGATAGCCTTGAGTAGCCTATAAAGTAACCACAAGGGTGCGACCAATGTCACTTTTATATGACACTTATTCTTGGTCACCATTGTAAAAGTGGAAAACCCTGGCCATTACCTAAAAACCGATCACGTAAAACAGTGAGCCAAGCCAACACGTGGTGATCAATAGCCGTCCCTTTTCAGAACGAAGGCTTTGCCTTGCAGCAGAATAATTTTTAGTTGATTTTACCATACTTCAAAACATATAGTGTCATAAAAACTAGATCAACCTATCCTCAAAACATTCAAATACTGGTCACCCTTCAGCCAGCTATTACCTTTCTCAGTACAAGCAGAATATAAACTGTATCTGTGCTATTTACTTAAATATATAATCGGTGGACTATTGTGAAATTACCGGCAGTACATTATGTACTCGCATATAGACCACCGGCGTGTCTGACTAATGACAACGACATTAGATATAAAGGGGCTAAATGGTTAGTACAAGTTGACTGGCGGCGCTGCAGGATACTTGCGGTGCTATTCTGTAAAAATCTCACCGTGAAAACTTAGGTGAAGTGAGCGTGGAGTGAGCTGTCAATAGTGTCAATTCCTAACAAAAACAAACTCACTTCACCTAAATTTTCACGGTGGGATTTTTACGGAATCGACCGGCTGTTCTTTATGTATTGATGTTGACATAATTTGTCGTTTGTTGTTTCAGTGCGGCTTTGTAATGCTTTGGTATAATCGACAGGTCAGAACAATTACTATACGGCACTTTCCTATTAGCTATCCCGAGTTTTGGCTGCAAAATGCAAAGGGATTTCGGATAAGAGTAACTCAGCTAATCTATGTTCGCGATTTATTTGCCAAAAATGTTAACAAATACGAGTATATGGAAAAATAACTTTAAATCCTACACAATAAAATTTACGCTACAACTTAAAACATCTTTATAACTTTTCAATACTGCTAGTCACTCTGAAATCAACTTAATAGCCATAAAATAAAGTTGATATTTGTTTAACTTGAAATAATATTAATTTGAAACAAGTTTGAATAGACTTTAGCTAGGTTTATCGGCCAGCTGATTTCACAAAGTTAAAATCTAGCAAAATTCGATTCGTAAGAATGTTGTAATGCAAAACAGCAGCTGCTTTTGATCGCAAGCTAAAGGACAAACAGGCGCGGCACGCGATATAATCGCGCGCGACACAAAGGCACCGCTCGTTGCGCGACTTGTGGTGCCTTTGTGTCGCGTGTCCTATCACGCCTGTATGAAGAAGCTTTAAGAATCTACGAGATTCGTAATGTTTGTGTGTCATCTTTAGAAAAACCTTGAGGTATCTTACGACTGGGTGTTTTATCACCGTAGTCCTATAAAGTCGTCCTAACTATTATTATAAATGCGAAAGTGAGTTTGTTTGCTACGCTTTTTATCCTGGATCGCAGACGGAGTAGCGGGCAACATGTAATTTACTATATGATAAGATAATAAAACATTACAAAACCTAGTAACAGAAAATACACTACATTTCTTTAATATACTGTTATTTTACATCAAAGTGATCTTTATCCTCGTTTCTATACGGTTGGTGTCAGATGTAACTGTGAAACGACTGTAATCTTAAATTTTTTATTAGGTTGTTACTTATACATGAGCAGGTATTTAATTTTTTGCAGCAGCATTAATTATTCTTTAGCATGATACCGTGTTCCGATAGATTACCACATCGTATCAATATCGACCTATTAGTCACAAGTAATTGGTACAGTTCAGTTGAATTATAGAACTGTGTTCTGTGCAGACGAACAATGTTCCCCACCTACTGAAGAGACGGCCTGTTGAATGCCTCGTTGAAGTACAATACGTAATTATTGGCCTATTGTGGCCTAGTGACGTGTCTATTATGTAGCTACGGCTATAAATCAGATGTAGATGTGTTGTGAAAGAAGTACGTCACTAGTGTTGTAGACAGTTTTTAATATGTCGTGCTTTTTGTATGCCTCTTCACACTTCAGTCACATGGATTTGGGGATACGGAATTTGATTTTTAATAATTATAAACTTGAACAAAAATGGGTCGCAGTTTTAAAACATTACGTTGCTCCGATTTTTGTTTTTATTGCAGCTGATTATTTTTCGTGATTTACTGAGGATTGCTGTGTTCAGTAAATTAACATTATAGTCTTATGTTAGTAGACACACCGTCTACGGTACGGTATTTCGGATAATTTTCCAATAATGAATTAAGTACTATTTATAATACTGACTATCGACAGATTAAATGGGTCTATAGTATGATCTAATAACGTGAGATCATGAACTGAATCATAACAATGTAGCCACATTCTATTTTCTTAGAATTACTTGTCTAACTAATTCCCAGAACGTAATAACAGCTAGTTTAAGAAATTTTACTCAGAAATGAGCCCATGTTGTGCAATGTAGGTATTATTCCGACGTATGCAAAGCGTAGACTTCGCATAGCTGCTGCTACGTAGCTGCGTAGACACAGCGTAGGCGTTATTCCGACGTATGTAAATAGTAGAATGCGCGTAGCAGTTGCTACGCAGCTGCGTAGAAGCAGATTAGGCGTTATTTGGACGTATTCAAAGCGCAGACTCGCCGTAGCAGGTGCTACGCAGCACCGTAGGCGTTATTCGGGCGTCCGAATAACATAGCAGCTAGGAGACGACGTATCTAAAGCACAGACTCTGCATAGCAGGTGCTACGGAGCTACTTAGAGGTAGCGTAGAAGCCACGTTCGTCGCACTATCGCATAGACACGCCGTGCTTAGTAATCCATTGGAATCTGCAGTTTTGCGTCCTTTCCACTGACAAGTAGCTTTAATAGACAAGTCAGCGTTCCCGCTTATACGTTCGACAAAGGACTAAGTTCGCTGGACACTTTTTTGTGAAGAAAGTTTTTAACCTCCAAAGTACATTATAAACATAACTGTTGCAGCTCTGCCTAACCCGTCGAGAATACGTGTGTTGTGTTTATAATAAAGAGTATCCTATTCTAATTTCTGAGGTAAAAGATATGATCTCAAGATGTTCCAAGACACAATAACGTTCTCCTTGAACAAAAAACTGAGCGTATCCCTAATGTTTCAGGCCGGCAAGTATAACGTATGGTGCGTACGGGCGGCGCGGGCGCTCCGTGATGCCTGCGGGCGCACCGCTTGCGTTCTGCCACTTCGGTAACTGTATGCCACGGGCGGGCAAAGAGTAGCACGCAGATGTGATAGTCGATCAACTGGCCATGGAGGTAATGAGGTGTGGCTCGATAGAGGTTCATATAAAAGTCAAGAGATAAAAAAAAACAGTGGCACTCCAGGAGTGCCGACAAAAGTTAAAACTTGAAAAAGCATAGTAATTTTATGATTATGTTTGAAGGTCATTCTTCCCAAAGAAAAGTACCGCGCGTTGATGTCTTTATAATAGCCAAAACTTAAAACAGAGGTGTCAGTTACGGTAACAGTTTCGCGAGTATAATGTTTTTTTCCCATCTCCAAAAATGCCCAACGCAAAAAGTTGAAATGAAATCGATTCATTAATTTGGGTGTTAGGGTAATATCGACGAAAAATATCTACAATCAAAGTAGTTCATCTCACGTTATTAGTACAAAAGTAGTTGTCTTTTGTAAATCTTTTACAAAAGACTAGTTTCTTTAAGTCAAAATCCTTAATCTTTGACCATAACTCGCTTCACTAAGACAAATACTTTACTAGTCCTTAATATTTCACAACTCTTATCATAATGCGATAGAGTTCAAAATTGTGTATATATTCGATAGTATTATTGCTGTTAAGTGCTGTAGGCGTGATTTGAATGGCAGGTGCACGATGAGCGTATGTATCCAGTGCGAAATGTCTTTATATATTACAGTACATAAGTAGGCAAAGTATACGCAGTGGAAAGATATGTTCTAGAATCATTTGTAGCAGGGACTTGAAAACGAAATGAATTTCGTTCCGTTACCACTAATGTTATCGTTTATCGTTCCAAAACTTGTAAGGATACTAAAACCTAAAACTCAATAACGTTACAAAAAAAAACGTTATAGAATATTATTTTCGTAGAACTTTATTATAAGTAACGTTATAGGTATCAGTAACATTAAGCTTATCCGCTTGTAATATCGTTACAGGTGAAACGTTACAGATTCATTTGTAACGTTATTCTTCATACTTTTTCGTCATCTTATAAATCATGAAGCTGGCAAAGTTGAGTATCGAAACGAATAACGTTATTATATCGTTATACTAATAACGATATATTGATAATATTGTTAGTGAACAGTTTAAGATTTCGTTCCGTTTGTCAGTATCGTTATAGCCAAGAAATTCATTTTGCTACGATCCTGATTTCCACCAGGATCGTAACAAAATGATCGGTACAAATTATCGGTACTGGGACTACGCGTAACGTTTCAAGTCCCTGATTTATAGAAAGCAAAAGGGAAATGGTATTAAGAATACTTAAAAAGATCGATTGACTAGGTACTAGTCAAATGTACTGTAGAGATGACCTGCATGGTTTGTGGATGCAACCTTTTTGGTAATTATAAGATAATAGTATAGCATTGTAAGATAAACGCCAATACGAAGAAAACGGTACGCTGCGTCAGACTTGGCTGACAAGAAAAATGTAAAAAAACGTGAACTGATTCCGTAATAATTATTTTATCTGAAAGACATTGTTTTATCGATGTACGCTCTTCAACGGTACCAAAGTAGTTACCAAGACAGGTCTGTTATTCTCGAAAGTGCCTGTGAATCCTGGAATGTCCAGGTGGTTGTGCGTGATGGCCGTCACAAATACTCAAACGACAAAAATAAAATAAGAACAGAAAATATTGAAATATTGCAGCTTATATTATATAAGCTATAGCTATATAACTATAGCTATTATATAGCTATAGTTATTAGCTTATATTGAAGCTTGTTGAAGCAGACAATGCATGTTAGCTCGAGACGAAAAGAGCTAAAAACTAAATATAAATGAAAAGTAGATGTTACAAAAAATGCACCAAATATTGACGACCGTTTTTTATGTGACCCTAGTAGATAGAATACCAGCAGAGGTCACTTATTCTTCATATTTCTTAAAGTTTTGAAGCTTTAGCTTCTGCCTGCGGCTTGCCCGCGTTGATGTCGAAAATGATCCCACAGGAACGTGCTACCGGGATAAAAAGTAGCCTATGTACTTCCCCAAAATGCCATATTTTCTATCTCCTTGCAAAATTTTATCGAAATTCGTTCAGTGGTTTAGGCGTGAAAAGGTAACATACAAACAGAATTACTTTCGGATTTATAATTAAGTATACATATGTATAGATTTTTGTCAATTTTCTTTTCAAACATTCACCTATCATCTCCCTATTCTAAAAGTAATTTAGTTACAGCTACATGCCAATTTGTCGTACATTTCCCTCTACATTATCGCTTTTATTTTAATTTATTCACCCTTCAGTGACACCCGAAACAAAACTTTATAAACAGCCGCTTAAAACACGACATGATAAAGAACTCATTTACACGCAGTGTTAACCGCGAAATGGAACGTAAAAAGAACCTACGTTTACAAATTCAAACTTACAGTTCCAGAATTGATTGTCATAGAACTTAAAGCTTTAGTTCTCTAAAAATAAGAGTCCCATTGCATTAACTGCACGGTCGATCTAATGTGGTAATGTCCATAAAACATAGGCAATTTGAACAAATGTCGTCCGAGGCTGAATGTAATTGAGCTGTCACATTTTGGAGGGAAACAATCGTTTTGAATTCCGAACTGTAAATTAGAATCTGTGGTCACGCTTTTATTACCAGCAACACGTGCAAATGCTAATCTTAATACTTTATTTGTTTATGGGCGGGCCCACCTGTCCTTCTAAGATCCAAAAGCTGTGCCACTGCCAAAAGGGGCTGCATATTGCCAATAATATGCGGTCCTGCGGTCCATCAGCACGCTAATTACGTAACACACTATCAATTACAATCTGAATAATTTTGAAGAATATTGCTAATCCATAGCTTTGTGTTCGAAAAATTTGTCTGCTCAACAACGCTAATAACGCAATGGATGTTGATGAACTGTCAAAATGAAAGTCATTCCTACTCTTAGTGTGTTACGCAATAACACCGCAGCACGGACTCAGCACATTGGTTTCCGAATAAGTACATTTATAAATATGTAGTTTCAGAATATAACGCCGAGACATAAAAAGTATACAATGTAAGTGCGTAGTTTGTATTCATCACAACATTCCAAGCTCGTAATTACTAAAAAAAGTCAACAAACATCTTTGAAAATAAGGATCATCTAAAAACATTTTAGAAGGGATTTAATCGAATTTACAATACTAAAAATATACATAGTATGGAATGTCGAATTTAATAAATCACTTTACCTTGAATTTTGACGAGCAAGTGCAACAACAGAGCAAAGGTCACATTTTTTTTTACAAAACTAACAAAAAAATATCTATTAAAACAGGCTGGTAGTTAAAAGAGCGTAGCATTTAATATATTTGAACATGATAAATGTTTAGAATATTAATTCTATATCTGTAATGAAGCTATCTTTGACGCACCCCACACAAGGGTCCAACTCATTTCGCGCCCAATTTGAGGTCGATTAAAAACAAATTTCTATCAGAGTGCATTCGGCTTTTTAAATAGTGTTGTGACTAATGTCGATTGTGGAATATCAGTGGACTTGATTTTTTTTACAGGTACGGCTGTAACTTAATTTATTGAGAATGATAAGTAACTAACTATCTTCTCCGACACGCCGACCTCATCTAGTTTTTAAAAAAGGATTGACGTGTAAAAGTGTTTGTACAAACCTACTTACTGAAATAAAATCATTTATCATTTGTCTCAGTAGCGCTTTTATTTAACTGAATTACTCTTCCTATTAATTAAATCATTTAAAATACCATCTATATTTTCCATTTTTATTTTTGACTAAATTGAGTCAGAATCAAGAATCGGAAACCTCGACTTTACGAGTTTTTGGCCGACATACTTCACTGTTATCGATAACTAGACCTGTCCCTAGTCTTTCCCTCGTCCGTTTGTATCGCTGCACATATTGAGCGCACGCCTTTGATCTCAGCTAGAACTGTCATCGTCCAAACACGCCACAGACAATCACGCCGGTTACTAACACGCTGGTGACTTTTTGTGTTTTTAGTGGCTTTATTGATTACAAAAGTACCAGAGCACTTGCTAGACTGAAAGAGTATAGAATAATAGTACTACGTCAGTAGGTAGGTGATCCTCTATTCGACTTTTTCATGAGATATGACAGGCAACATCAGTATACTATGCAATTTCATCAGAATTCTTCACCGTGCTTTGGGTGACATATCTCGGCGATCAGCGTAAGCATAGTATAAAGAGGGGAAGTATGTTATCTTCATACAAACGCACCGCGCGCGGCTTGTATGTGTGCGTCATCGTATCTATGCGTCGCCGCACGCACACTTAACAAAATCTCGACCCGTTTCTCAGTGCGCCAGTCGGGGCTAACACAGCATGAAATTCGCGCGTCACGGCGTTTCGGCACCGCTAAATGAATGAAAAATGTTTGATAATCGCAGGAGAACGTATTGCTGTGTGTTTGGATGTCTTAATAATACATCGATTCCAGAATTGTCTCTGTTCAGATTACCTATTGAACAGGAAAGGTAAGCAAGTCACTTTTTTTTTATTTTTTTTTCAATGCATTAAATTACACTTATTATTAAACAAGCACACTTGTCTACAACCTTTGAAGGTTTATGTGACCTTTATTCTAGCATATAATTTTTACTTGATGATGAGATACCTACTTACTTAGTTTTTGTTGTAAGTACTAGTTTTATATCAGACAAAGAAAGTAGGTAGACCTACTTTCCCACTAGAATGCATTAGGTACTTTGGATCTGTCAATTGATTTGCCGCTATTGCTTTGTTTACGTATAGTCATGCCGATTTCTCAGTATTGTAGGTATAGTAACTAAGTAGATACTCACAGTTATAAAATCGTAATTAAAAAAAGTAATTGACTAATTGTGAATCAGATAAATAGAGCAAAGTTCGAAGGCAGTACTATCAGTAACCCACCGTTTTCTCGTGCTCATCACCGCTCCGCGCCGCCCGTCTGCTGGCCCGTCGCTCTTTCTTTCATAGTGAAAGGTTTGATCATCGTTAAGGGAAAACCGACCTCACAAACCCTGTACTTACCCAGACAATACAAGTAAAAAATACAACTTCCCGACCCTTGGCAATTTATAGGCACTGAATTAAAATTTAGCTAAAAGTGACAACCCTGAGACAGTAGGCAATTATATCGCGGATTGGGCCGGAGATAGCCTACTTCCCCTCTTTATACTATGGCGTAAGTCAAGGGATGTATGGCATTAGTATTCTTCAGAACTCAAACTGGAAAACTGTAATGTTACAGCAGCAGGATTAGGTGTGATAATAAGACTTCTTTGGGCAAACCCCTTCATAAGGAGCTTGCCATTGTAAAGCCAGAGAGATAAATTGTCAATAAAATTTACTACAAACTTAAACTGTCTGTCAAATGAAATAAATATATAAATAAATCATTTATTGATTTGGGTAAGAGATACATAGATATTTTTCCTTTTAATAAAATTCTCCATATTTTAATATCACATGAGTATGCAAATAGTGTAATACAATTTAAAACTTTAATTGACATTTAATTTCCCTGGCTGTACCTACGTACTTTACTTTTTCCGTGACTATCACGGGAAAAGTCAATGTACGAGTTTATTCAATCATGTTAAGAATCAATTCTCAACACTCACATTATGAGCTACGCCCCTCTACCTCGTCTGCATCGCTACACATATTGGATTCGCTCCTTTGATCTCCCACTAGTGCTGTCATCCTCCAAACACGGCAGGGACAAATGGCAGGGCTAACCACGACAGGAATAAACACGCCAGCGATTAACACGGTGGTGACTTATTAAAATTGGTTATGTTATTAATCGTGTAGTTTTTGGGGTAAGTACGGACCTCTGACTGATCTTTGGAACTTTAGCCATTAAAGACATAAAGTAGAGAAGGAAAGAAAATCAACACGATGTCACTTATTTTAACTACATACAGGGTGGTAGAGACATCGATGTGCAAGTGCACCCTGTTACCATGGATTCAGTACGTGATTCTGGAATTGAAAATTTTTCGTAGGTTATTTTAAAAAAATTGCTGTTCCATACATTTTGACCGCGTAGGTATTGCACTTTTCTATGAAACCGCAGATTTTTTTTTTGATGAGCGACGTAAAATTCTACGCTATAATCATGTGCTGAATTCATAGTTTCAGTTTATACGTCGATGTTTGTACCACCCTATGCCACCTAGTACTGTGGTACTAGGTGGCATAGGGTGGTACAAACATCGACAGGGGGGGGGGGGTACATCGGGGTGTGCCCCTACAGGGATTACAGCTCTCAAAAGTCTTTTCATTCTTATTATTGGAATCACTCTTTAAAGGAATATCTGAGTTTCAATTTACAAGATTCCAATTCAGAGAGCTGGTTTATCGTTTAAACAAACCTCTACTTAAAAATATTTGCATTTTAGTTAAGCAACTAAAATACCAAAGAACTTCCACGTACCTAACTATCACTTAGCCAAGAATGCAGCCTCATCATTAGGCCCTCACAGAAACAATACGATCCCTACAATTGACATCGATCCAGAGCACTGATGAGAAGCCGTATCACGAACTCGTGATCCCAGTTCACACGTCACATCTCAAACACATGCAGCATACATCAACCTCGTCTAATTACAAACCCTAAGGCTAAACTCGGTAAAAATCTCACGAATATGACGAAAAAATCTCACGATTGGAACAATCCTTACCGTTTATGGCGGGAATTTTACGAAACGTCAAATTAAAATTTCGAATTTGGAATTTTTCGTTGCGTTTGCGAAGTTGGTTGTATTTAGTGGAGGCCTTGGGGTAGTCGTGTGGCTAGATCATGACCGCCGGGGGGACAGTGCAATGGGGCACAATTAGGTTGGTGCAGTTGGCAGCATCCACTCATCTCGGTAATGTTGTATGCCTGCTGTGTGTAATTTCTAAAAGTGTACCGTGCAGGTTGTTTATATTGTTACGAGTACTCCGTGAAATGTTATTGAGTAGAAATTGGTTTTTGAAGCTATTTTAATTTTGTGAAATAGTATTATATTTTTCTCTTTTAATGTAATGTAAGACACACACTTATAAAATAAATGACGTAACGTGAAATAAAGGCAATGAAATGTTAACCAGAGCAGTGATGGATTTATTTGGCCCAGTGGTAACGGCCCCGACTTGCGAGTTGTAGGTAGGTCGAGCAAGGCAAATCCTAAGGCATGTGATATCTACCAACCCGCATGGGCCCGCGTGGTAGATTAAGCGCTCAATTCCTCTTGAAGAGAGGAGGCCTGTGCCCCAGCAGTGGGAACATATCGGCTGATTAAGCTAACCGCATTATGGCTTGACATCAAGTAAGTTGAACAACAAACCTATTCGGTCTAAAAAACGGTAAACATATTTGGCCTATTTTCCCTAAAATAACACAAGTGCAAACGCTCCAACTCACTTCACGAACCACCCCTAGCTGTCACATGTGACAACTCCACAAGTATTTAATATCTCTCAGGTAACTCATTATGTCCTTACAGAACTTTGTGCTTATTTTCGCTATGTACAGATGCCAGCACATCAAGCTACCCGAAACTGTCAAATTTTCCCAATCAACTTTGAACCTTATTCTTCAGCGATAAAGTTGAAAATCTATTAAAGAAATTTGACAGATTGTAGTAGCTTGATGTGCTGGCGTCTGTACGTTCGCTCGCTCGGCACAACTTCAAGCAGTTTGCAGTAAACGGTGCACAACTGTCTCGGGGAAGATGCACCTGTTTGGAACTATCATAGTATGATAGTACCGTATATGTAGGTATAGGGAGGGAGGTACTTATTTGTTAAGAATTATACAGAGAGCGTATATACTATAATCCGCGCGGAACTAGTTAGCCGCGCCTTGGGTGGGGACGGGGGGAGGGCGGCGGGGTTGCCTATTGTTCGCAACGCAGGTACTGATATGAGTAATGACAAAGCGCCCCGCCCCTCCGTCCCACCGCTCACATACCTAAGGCACGGCCAACTAGTTCCGCGCGGACTATTAGTACAAGTTTGAGATCCTTGACATTCATGCAGTTCTCTTTGTTAGATAGATTAATTTGTATTTCTAAATTTCATAAGATAGGTTGAACTTCTTTTTCTTCTAATTTGACACAAGTAAACGTTATGAGATTTTCACAGAAAAAGAAGTTTTTTATTATGAAGTTGAATTGTAGTTCTGATCTCCTTTACCATGAGTTTGGACATAAAAGTAAGCCTATTAAAACAATAAATTCTGTTGCCTCAATTTGAGTCATTATTTATAAGTACATAAAAATCATAATCTATTCTCAGTAAAATAATACATGCAATCCATCTGCTGACCCATAATTTCAAAACAACTGAATCAATACAATTTATAACCACAGCTAAGTTCCCTTACTTAACCAAGTACAAGTACAGACGCCAGCACATCAAGCTACTACAATCTGTCAAATTTCTTCAATAGATTTTCAACTTTATCGCTAAAACATAAGGTTCAATGTTGATTGAGAAAGTTTGACAGTTTCGGGTAGGTTGATGTGCTGGCGTCTGTACCTACTCACATACTAGTACTAATCTATCTACTATAGACCACACGGCATAAGGTTATGCACAGACCTGAAAGACTGGCTATTAGAATGAACGAATGACCGAAGGAATAAATGAATGAAGGAATGAAAACACACTTACAAAAAATCAGTTTCAAGTTGTCTAAAATATACTAAAAACACTACAGTCTGTTAACAGTTATATATTACCTGTGACAGCAGCCAGCTAACAGCAACCTTACTGCGACGAGAATAAAGACCACAATGATTTTAACAGACTTGTCACAGATGACAGTGATTTTAACAGTGATGCAAAATCAGAGGTAAAATAACTGACACACATACATAATAATAGACAAACAGACAAGGGACAATCGTTTTGTATTCCTACAACGACTTTCAACGGGATTGACATAAGCTTTTCGTTAGATTATCCAATACATATTTTGATTTTTCTATCATCGTTATCGCTGATAGAAAGTCACTTTGACTTACCATACAGTCTTATATTATATATATATCAGCACCCCCTAATTGCCTGGTACACTTTCAATCACAATCTGAATAATTTTGAAGGATATTGCGAATCCATTGGTTTATATGTTCGAAAAATTTGTTTGCTCAAAAACGTAAATAACGCAATTAATCTCTCGAATGTCTTATGTTACACAGTGCGACATAAGAACAATAATAGTAGATTATTAAACAAGGGCTGTATGACATCAATTGCATACGAGGTTTTTGGCGCCTGAGCGAAGCGAAGGCGCTAATTAACCCGAGTATGCAATTGATGCTTACGCCCGAGATAAATACTCTGCTTTACATATCGATTGTGAGGTAAGTAAACAACAAGACAGCAGGTTTCAATGAACATTTATTAAGAAGAAAAAAATGTGTATTTAATTAAAATTAATAGTAAAATTATTACAATTTGTAAGAGATATGGTCACGTTCTTTTTAGGTATATTTATAGTTTGAATATGAGTTTGTGATGATAAGACTTGAGTTTGAGTGACTTGAGGTTCTTGCATCGTAAATGGCGGCAGTTGACTGGTACTATTTTCTTCATTAAAAAATGGCTCAGATGATGTGCTTTGACGTGGTGATTTTAAGTTTATATTTTCTGTTATTTTAGAAGTAATTTTGCTTTTGTTTGCCATCGAATCTTCGATATAACCTTCGGCCACTTTGCTGGACTTCCAGCCGCCGTGCCTTTTTAACAGAGTGAGGTTGGCTCCCGAATCAGCCAATAGAGTCGCTGATGTTCTGCGAAAGCAATGCCCGGTGTATAACTCTACGTTACTCAGTTTTAAATATGTGGCTATTTGCTTTGGCATGCCTGTAAATTTGTTTTTTCCTATTACTTGTCTGTGGCATTTTCCTTTACTGTAATTAAGAAAAAAACGATTTGTATCCACGTTTTCAGGCCGAAGAGCTTGATATTTTTCAACATAATTTGCAAATTCTTCATGCACAACAAATGACCGGTCAATTTTAGTTTTCGTGTTAGGCAGTTTTATGAGTAGTAATTTGTTATGTTTTTCTACATTTTCTATTGTCAAGTTTGTCAATTCCACGGTTCTGCAGGCTCCCGATATCCCAAAAATTAGAACAACCTGTAAAAAAGACATAAGTTGTATTAAAGGCACCAAATTCGCATAGTATTTTTGTGAAATATTTTGGTAACTTATTAAAAAGGGCAAGTAAATACGTAGGTACCTTTATTGCTAAATAAATTTCATCCGGAGCTTCATTTAAGAATTTCTGTACTTCTTCTGCAGTAAATACCTTCGATTTCTTGCTTTTAAAGCCGTCAGACTGCCTTTTCAAGAAAGCAGTAAGTTTAGAAAAATCTTTCAAATTCACGTCATGTTTTGTCATCATTGTAGATTTTAGCATGGAATAAAAGCACCATAAACTGGAAGGTTGTAGCCTCTTAGATAATTCATCAAAATATGATATAAAAACACTTTCAGAAAGAGATTTCACTTTTTTTTCTGACCGCCATTTCATAAATTCGTCGTATGCCTTTACATATCTTTCTTTCGAGTTCGGCGGTAATATATTTTCGACAACTGTTTTTGCCCTTTCTTTAATAAAATCGGGCGTTAGATCTATGTCTTCGTCACTAGACATGTTTAAAACTTTTGAAAAAGAATTCAAACAAGAAAATTAATTATTTTCGCGATGCTTTCGCGCCTACTAGTAGACTGCCTTTTTTTTTCACGCACGCAAGCGCGTCAAATCTTGCTGGCCAGTTTGATTTTTAAATCGATTCCATCTAACATACGATGTGGAAACAAATAGTTCCATATTTAAAATAAAATCTTTATAAAATAAATTGTCTAGATTCCGATTCGAGTAATTAATCGATACCGAGAAAAAAAAAATTAACTTTTTAAAAATATTCTTCGTGCAGTATGAGTATGACAGTTCTTTTTTCAAATTCCAAAACCTATGCTGTAATGATAGTCATACACCCCGGCATTCAGGGGTGTAAGGGTGTACTTACAGAGCAAGAGATATGTAAAATTCTATTGTGTCTGCTAATTAGACACGCGATGGGTATGTTGTTGAACTTGCAAAATTAAAGCTACTGATAGTGTGTTACTCAATTACCCCCACGGGAAAATTTTAGACAAAAAGTAACGTGCCATATAACTTTTCATGGTACAAAATATGACTTTCCCTGCACGTCAAATGCCGGGCAAATAATACCCAGTTATAACCCTGTTATGCACGCTGTCTTATACATAAGACAGAACATGCCCACATAGAAAGGTGTGCGCCTTGCGAGGCGGGGCCGGCTTCCTCGCGGCAAGGCACTACAACCAATGTTTATGGCGATATGCAACCTCACTCTGTAGGTTGCATAGCCAGCTGATAGCGTGATATTATTACCCTATGTTCGTAGTAGTTCGTCAGCTGAAAAGATATCATAAAAGCCTTGTAGTTTATTTTGTAATGAGCTCGTTTCAGAGTTAAGTACTTTTGCTATAGTCACAACTCTTTTTTCACTGCTGAAAATTCACAGAATAGCATCACAGTAGGTACTAATACTCGTAATAACATGAAAATTATGAAGCTAAGCTAATATCAGCAGCCAGAAAAATCAAAGGACTCATTTTGGAACTAAGTAAAACTTACTTTTAAATAGTGAATGTAGTTTTATAACTAAAAAGTAACTCAAACTAAATATTTTTTTTTGTGCTAGCTTTAAGAACTTTCGTAGGGAGAACACATTCGTATCGATGTATGAAAATCTTATTCAAAAGTGCTTTTTTGCGATTCTCTGAATCATATTCATCTAGCCTTTTCTCAACTATGTTGGGGCCAGCCTCCCTGTGGTACGACCGGATGATAGACTTTATGTTTTTGAATAGCCGTACCGACTGTCAAAGATCTACAAATGTCAGGCCGGGAGCAATGGCTTATCGTCCTTGTGGATACAAATTAATTTACTTGCGCAAAGGCATGGTTACATTGTGTCATCTTCTTGACAAGTAGTCTTTCTACTCGCATATAATTACATAATCACAATATTTTACCGTCACACTAATCTACCAGTGATTGAGGATAAATAAACCTCAATAATTTCATAATGGCGATAATTTAAATAATAAATAATAGTCGAACGGAACTTCGTGACTATAATATTACGATATGTCATATAACAAACAATATTATTATTTTATATTGGCTATAACCCATTATTAGAACCGACAAAGTTAAATATACGTGTATATAAACCTTTATTTACAGAGAGTTAAGGTTGATTATCACCTGAAATGGCGGTAGAATGTTATTAGTGATTATGTACCAAAGAGGTTGTGTTAGATTATCGAATAAATAATAGCAACTTAAGCAGCTGAATAAGGCATTATTGCAGTATTCCCGTGCTGTGTAATTTTCATATTTAAGGGGTTGTTATTAAACCATTATTGTTTTAAACGAATTGGATATTGTTTACGCTAAGCGCATATAAATTATTTTTGCAAGTAGCTTTAAGGCTCTTTCAAACAGGCGCGACACGACACGCGCCACAAAGGCACCGCAAGTCGTGCCTTTGTGTCGCGCGCGATTCGGGTCGCCTGTTTGCAGGAGCCTTTAGGGGACTGTTTTATGTTTAACGTTCGAAAAATGCCGAATCTCAGCATAATTTGACTAAATGACTTTTGATTTTGATGCGAGGAAAAATTTTAAAGTAATATTTAAGGAATCTAGTCTAGACACTTACTAAAATACGTAAGTGCTAAAAACTTTAGTTCAGATAATTTCAAAATCATATTTCAACAAGAAGAAAGTTTGGAAAGTCTGAAAGGGCGTGTTTTTAGTAGCAGTGGGAAAATACAAAGTTTTCAGATCTGCGTCGTTCACAAGACGGATATAATTACATAGTTAGATAAGAATTGACTTAGGTCTTAGGTTTTGAAAGTATACCTAAAAATAGCCTATATTAAAATCAGAAAGGTTATGAATGAAAGGCTTATGTGAGATAATTTTTTTAAATTAAAAGTTAAGTCAAGCATACAACATTGGTAGTCGTATTGCCAACATAATGAATGAAAAGGTCAGGTACCTATTCATTCATTCAAAACCTTTTCATTCCATGTCTTTACATCGTGTAAATTGGCAGTGTTTATTTGATGACTTTTATCAATCTGGCTAACCTTTTCCCAACTATGTTGAGATCCGCTTCCAGTCTAACCAGATGCAGCTGAATAATAGTTTTGACGTGGAGCGACTGCCATCTGACCTCCACAACCCAATTACTCGGTAATACGATACCCCTTAGTAAGACTGTGTCAGACTTGTGGGCTTCTGACTACCAGTAACGACTGTCAAAGATCTATGAATGACAGCCAGGACCAACGGCTTAACGTGCTTTCCAAAGCACGAGGTAGGTCTCGATATCAGTCATCCACAAACCGACTCCGGCAAGTGTAGGTTAACCTTCAATCGAGCCGTGCGGCTTTATCATTTGGCCACGTGTACTTCGTAAAAATTGTCAGTATTTATTCATTTGATGACTACCATAATCACGCAATATTAATTAACAAACAACACATTATACCAATTACAAAAATAGCCAATTAAATTGACAAACAAAAGGTAGGCAACACTCAAAATGCGACAGCGGCCACAAATAATTAAAATTAAAATAACGGCAGAGCATTGTTCAGCTATTTTAATTCGAATTTCGAATGTAACTGATCTGCAATGAACGGAGCGAATGAATGAGTGAATGAGCGATTGTTATTTAAGCGTGAGTCGCTATTGATCGGTAACAATTGGCCCTCGCCCAAGCCCTCGGTACTGAGGGACCTTATAGAGTTGTGTAGTCGATAGAAGTTATAGAAGAGGCTTTGTTACTGGTCCTGCTGCATATAGATACTTATAGTGACAATTTATTTTAATTTGAGACATACCTGCCAAGAAGTCTAAGCTGCAGGCTACAGGCCATATTTTTCCAAAAAATACACTTACTTATTTCATTGTTTATTTCCTTGGTGTTGGTAGTTTAAAGATTAAATTTCATCTGTTTTAAACCGAATTTTGCAAGAAATACCTAGATATAAAAGAAGTTGGTCTATTTTTTTATTTAGCCTACATTGTCCCACCGCTGAGTAAAGGCCTCCCCCAAATCCTGCCATGCATCCTTTTCTAGCGCCACCTCGATCCAAGTTGGCCTATAGAAAAAAAAAAACTTTGAATGATAAAAAAACTACTACTACGAACAACACGGTACGGTACTAAGAACAACTCTGTTCCCCTTCCAAAGTCTATGCAGCAAAGGGTTGAGTAACCCTTTCCCTTTCGGCAGCCATTACAATACACTCCACTCTGGATACATTCTAACCTCCTTTACTAACTGATCTCCTGGTACTTTTGTCGCAATTTCGTAGCGATTTCGTAGCATCCAAATACTGACGGAATGTTCATTCTGTAGCGAAAATCTGCCACATCACCACGATCGGTAGATGATGAAAGTATTATCAAAGTAATTGTGTTTTTAACCGACATCAAAAAGGAGGAGGTTCTATATTCGACCGTTTTTTTTTGTATGTATGTTACGCGATATCCCCAATTGTGAATTATTTTTCAATTTTGAATTTACTTCAAAAAAAAATTTTTTATTAGGTGGTCCAATATAAATTTTATTAACTTTGCTTGGGTAGTTTTTTTGAGTTAGCTTCAATAATAAGTATTTTTTTTCACTTAGTATAAATTGAAGATGTTATAATAACATCCTGTCACTGATATTTACATACGAGTAGCAAGTAGTGTTATACGGTTTTTGTGTGGGGTAGGTACAACTAAAAAGCGAAAAATAAAAAGGCAAAAACGAAAATTCGGAACCAACGACACCGACTTCCGAAATTAAAGTAATTTTTCACTTAGTAGTGTTTTTTTGGAAGTCGGTTGTTTTTTTTTTTTTGTTGTGATTTTTTTTTTGGTATAGGATAACTATATAACACAGGTATAAAAACGAGGGCCGTTACTAAAATCTAGACCCGGTTAAGCAGATGACAACCTCATAGGTTGAACTGCGAGATGCCATTCCCAAAAAAAAAACTAATGCATTTTTGGCATTAGGCCGGTTACACATTATGTCGTGTAACAGAGAAAACAGATATACTTTACTAAGAACCAGTCGCCGCTTATAATGATCACGAAACAAAACCATATACTCCAATTTAAAATTATCAACATATAACTCACCGAAGTTTGTCCCATTTACAAGTGGGGCCACGAACAAGTGCACACTCATTTTACTTTTATTTTTATAAGAAATATGATTGTGTAGCGGGCGCGCGGCGAGCCCCGGGCGCGGATATTTTCAAAATAATAATTAAGCGGATACATTTATTATGCCGCACGAATATGTAATGCGCTCTGAGATCACAAAACACATGGTGTTTGATGGTTCCAACTTTGTTTTTATTAGAGTTTTTGGTGTTTGTTGTTGAAATGCTTTTTGAATTGAAAATTATCGTGATGATGGTAATCTGTCCAAATCAAAAGTAATTTTATTCAAATTAGGCTGAGAATCAGCACTTTTCGAACGTCAAAATTACATAAGACAGTTCCCCAAAACGCCAGCCCTTCACCACTTCCTAGTACTAACGCTGGGAAAAAGAAGTGGCGCAACAAACTCCCCAGCAGCACAGCTGTCTGTTCAAATTTGATTTCAATAGAGGCTTCAGATTGGTAATAGTGCTAAAGAACGTCGTTAATTAAGAAATTCAGTAAGAACATCGGTACTGCTGCACTGTAATTTCCTGAATCTAACAATTCTCTCTTATGTATTGAATAAATAACCTCAGGAAATAATAAAATGTCATCAGTATAATTTATCTTTTGATACTAAACGCATTATCTGCAAGTCCAGTCTATAATAATTTCATTAAGATTACTCGTTATTCTATGTCTCTCTGATATACGACATCATTTACAAACGGCAGCATTAATTCCTCTTCCTTTTATAAAATGTCCGAGTCTTATCTACCATAAAATTAATAATTACAAGTAGCACTAAACTCAAGCCTAAAGCTACTGATCTTGATCAGCCGGTCGATTCTGTAAAAATATCACCGTGAAAACTTAGGTGAAGTGAGTTTGTTTTTGCTAGGAATTGACACTATTGACAGCTCACTCCACGCTCACTTCACCTAAGTTTTCACGGTGAGACGGTTACAGAATCACACTGCAGGACTAGAAAACTAATTTTAATTTAAATAAGTACTTTTGTATTTTTTTTACATAATGTGAAAGCAACCTGCCAAGGTTTTTTTTCCTAAACTAGTCGTCTGGGTCCCACTTAGTGGCAAACGACATCGTGGCAGGTCCAGACGCAGATGGCTGGATCAGCTGACTCCTATATTAAAGATTGGTCCTTGGCAGCCCTAGACAGAAAGAGGTGGAAAGTGAGTAGGGAGGCCTTTGCTCAGCAGTGGGAAATTAAAGGCTAATAAAAAAAAACTACTTGTCTACGACTTGTATGTAGTAGCTAATAAAGCCACAATTTACAGTACCCGGCGATAAATATTGCACATCGACCTTTGGAAAGAGACAATCGGCTAATTTCGGCTTCGTAGAGCGTTATCTCTGTCGCACGAAATACAAACAGTCCGGTATCTATTAGGAGCTGTTAAAACATTTATCATTTGCTTCTTTTGATAACTAATTTAATTTTTTGTATAAAATGGTTTTGTGTAAAATGGTCGATGTGCAATATTTATCGCCGGTACTGTAATAATTTTGCTCCTTATTGTTGGCGCCATGTGGTCTTACTGCGAGACATCCAGCCCCACAAAGTCACTAATAAAGCCACTACACAAACTATTACATCCTAATAATTAATCCTGACTAAAACTTAAACCTAACTAATGAGCTCACCCCCTGTACAAGATCTAAGCCGTCAGCGTACAGGGTGCGTTCATTACTGTGCCGCGGCAGCTGCGCGCGTCGCCTGCGGCTCGGATTCTGCGCCCGCGTCGCTCCACCGTATCGCACCGGACACAGTATGCTACGGGCTTATGGTAATTTCTGTGAAAGGATTTTTTGATTCTGAATATGAATATAATAGGTTATGTAGACCGTTGTTGATGTTGTATACCAATGGTAAGAAATAGTTTTAAATTGGATGTTGATTTTCTTCTTTTATCCAAATTAATTTAAAAAACTGGCCAAGTGTCAGTCGGACTTGCACACGAAGGGTTCCGTACCACAAGGCAAATATGCCGAAAATATTTATCTTATTCTGTTTTTAGTATTTGTTGTTATAGCGCCAACAGAAATACATCATCTGTAAAAATTTCAACTGTCTAGCTATCGCTGTTCATGAGATACAGCCTGGTGACAGACAGACGGACAGTGGAGTCTTAGTAATAGGGTCCCGTTTTTACCCTTTGGGCACGGAACCCTAAAAATAAACTTTTAATTAAGTACTTGAATCAAAATAAAATAAAGAAAGCGAGGGCAAAAGGAGTATGCTTTGTAACTTTTGTGTACCCATAAGGGAAAAACGAATGAGTTTATGTAAAAACATTCTTGATAAAATAACACAATACATACAATTAAACGGTGACTTCATATTTTTACACCTAAGTACATTTTGAATTCAATACCAAAATATATATATATTTTAATGTAGGCATACCTACATTGAAAAATATACATGTTATTTGCTAACTATTACATATTTCTGCACCTCAGTGTAGGGACAATTTGGAAACATATTGAGAGTTTCCTGTAAGTACAAAATATATTAAAATTAAAAGAATATTATGATAAAAATAAATTACATATAGCCCCCGGCTTCATTGAATTCGTTCGTAGCAGCGATGAAAGAAAGAACTTCTTCTTCTTCTTTCTTTTCTTTCTTTCGATGAATATTTCGATCAGAAAAAAACCAGGTGTTAACTGTTAAGTTTAAATAATAAAAACGAACCATTTTTTTTTCTGCCCATAGTTTCTGAGCTGGCTTTCATCCGGTAGGTAGGTACAGACGCCAGCTGAAAAGTTGATGGATGTGAAACCAACTAACAAAATCGCTTTGCGGAGGGGTCTTGGAATGTAAAGATGATCACCCATCCACGGATCAACCGCGGCAAGCGTAGCTTAACTTGATCGATCGACCCGTGCGGCTGATATTACTTATCCACAAGGCCTTCAACAACAACAAGATGTACATAAATGCTTTGAGTTTGAGTTTGAATGTTGTGATACTTCCTACACTATCATATCTTTCAAACAAGTGACGATCATCTATGTAGGTACTTCCTGCACTATCAAACAAGTAACGAGCATCTATCTACAGCCGGTCGATTCTGTAAAAATCTCACCGTGAAAACATAGGTGAAGTGAGCTTGTTTTTGCTAGGAATTGAGACTATTGACAGCTCACTCCACGCTCACTTCACCTAAGTTTTCACTGCAGTTACATAAACCAAAAGTCATGCAAATGATGCAACCAAGTCATGCAAGTGATGCAACCCCATTCTCTATTACTCACATTCAAAAATCAATCGCTACTCGTAACCATGGCAACGCGCAACGGCGTCGTAAGCATGAAACGTCATTGCCTCGCCTATTACGAACCCTCAGCAGCACATCCCAACCGTGACATTGCCCAAACGGCCACAAACACACCTTGATGATCTTCCACCAACCACCCATTACACCCACAACCCTTCAAACAAACCAAAACAACCGTACTCCACCTTAATAAAGCTCCTTGTCAAATGAGAGACGGGCCAGTGGAAAATGGTGGTCCCCTAAGGCGATTTTGCATGCCTCTTGCACGCAGAAATGAAAACTCGATGTCGAAGTAACTAAATTGTTGTCAAATTGATTTTAGCTAGGTACGTCTTTGTGCAAGTAAGCTGTGAAGTTTGTTAGATTACATGTTGCTTAGGTTATTTAAAGTTTGGAATAAGTTTCGATGGTTTAGGGCTGATTTCACCAAAGTTAGATATCTTTTATCTGTGGAATAAAATTCACGTCTGACAGTTCTAGTTTGGAAAAACTGTCATAAATTCAAAATGTATTCTCAGGATAACAGTTTTTCTATCTTTTTGTTCGTTTCAGTCCAGTACTAATCCCACAAGACCAACTATATCATCAGATAGAAAGCTAAGCTATTGCCGATTGCCATTGGATATCGTTTTATGCTACAACACGCGGACGAAGTGGCGGGCAGAAACTAGTAATATAAATAACGCAATTAATGTTGTTGAACTGTCACAATGAAAGGCATTCCCATTGTACAGACGCCAGCACATCAAGCTACCCGAAACTGTCAAATTTTGCCAATCAACTTTGAACCTTATGCTTTAGCGATAAAGTTGAAATTCTATTAAAGAAATATGACAGATTGTAGTAGGTTGATGTGCTGGCGTCTGTACATGTGTCAATTACCTCGCAGGTCTTCTCACCTTTAAAATTCACAAGCGTGTTACTGCCCCACATGCTAGACACCACCCACTACTCATTCCTCCTCATCAATCACAGGCACTTGACGTGCACCGTTTAGTCACGGCCAGTTGCGCAAGCGACGCTAGGGGGCGCTATCTCATCATCAGCTACAAATTGGACAGTTTAACGTGCAATTTGATTTTAATACGGACCGATAACATCTGTGATTGCAGGGGAAAGATAGTGTTTGTGAGTTTGTGAAGTCAATTTAGGGTCACTTTGATGTGTTCATTGATATTTCTGATGGGTTTTTTTTTCTAATGTTATTGGCTGGTAATCGGTTTGATGGTAAGTGGTCACCACTGCTTTTGGATATCTGGAATACGAGAGGCATCGTAGATGCATAAGCATCCTAGAGACACAACTGACATGTCCCATACCTTTGCCCGAAAGAAATAACACCGCACATTTTTGCTCAGATAATTTCTTTGTTGGATCTTTGATAGTTGTTACGGGTCATCAGAAGCCAGAAAGTCTGACAAACAGTCTTATCAAGGAGTATCGTGTTACCCAGTAACTAGGGTGTGGAGGTCAGATACGCAATCACTCCATGTAAAATACTGGTATTCAGCCGCATTCGGTTAGACTGGAAGCCGACCCCAACATAGTTGAGAAAAGGCTAGGCAGATGATGATTTTCGCTCAGATAAGTCTAGCCTTAAAAGTAAGTACCTATTTTACTTTAAATGACGTTACTATATATACTTTCTGTATTTAGCATTATTCCGCTCCGTCGTAGGAAGTTAAAAAGTTCCGAAATTGTCATCCTAATTCCACTGCAATTCCGCTCAGAAGCGCAGTTGTACGTTCAAATAAAACGATAATGCTATTCATTTTCATTGTCCTACAGTTCGTTCCATGATTAATAATGTAAATAATATCAACAGTCTTAGCAGAAATGCGAATGATCGACTACTACATCTACAGGCACTAATTCGCCACTTGTATACAAATGAAAGGTGACTAATTGACAAAACACTTCATGTGCCAGACCTCATAAGGACCTCACGATCAACCGTGCTAATGTGTTTTATGAAAAAAGGTTCACGAGTATATACTTTTAAATTCATTAGCAAGCTGGCTGGTAATGAAAAGTAATGGAGGTACGTTAACATTCAATTCTAGAATTAAAAAAAATTAAAAAAGGCGGTAAATGTGACACCTGTCAAGATATTATGAAGAAAGTTATAACTCTTCTATAGAATATCGATCTTCATGTAGATATTGTTGACCTTGAGAGCGAGGTGGCCCAGTGGTAACGGCCGCGACTTACGAGAGGTCGTAGGTTCGAACCCTGACAGGCGCTTTACTTTGTGTAAATTATTTCATCACCACTGCTCTCAAAACGGTGAAGGAAAACATCGTGAGGAACCGGCATGTCCTAGAACCAAAAAATCGAAGAAATGTGACATCTACCTACCCGCACAGGGCCTGCGTGGTGGATGACGGCCCACTCCCTCTCACCAAGAGAAGGTCTGTGTCCCAGCAGTGGGAACATTATAGGCTGATTACGTTTATGCTACCACCACCACCACCAAAGCGTACCTAGACTTGCCATAATCACCATGCTGGGTTAACCTATTGGTGATCACATTGTTTTGACATGGTACCAGAAAACTCCTCTTTACTTAATCCATACTAATATTATAAATTCGAAAGTAACTCTGTCTATCTGTCTGTCTGTATGTTACCTTTTCACGCCTAAACCACTGAACGGATTTCGATAAAATTTGGCAGAGAGATTGCATCCCGGGGAAGGACATCGGGTAGTTTTTATCGACATACCTCGCCGGTGAAGCCACGGACGGAAGCTAGTACCGATATATTTATCAACGATACCCACTGAATAAGCAACAGAGACCATTATTTAATTAAAATCGAAGATTAAAACAATAAAACACAACGACCCTTTATTTCTGTCCGCAAGTGCACTTATAATTTATTTAACTCGAGAACTTTATCCAATTTATGTTTTTTTTCTTCGTAATTTTTATCTATTTTTCTATGGGTATGCTGTAATATTAGGACACAGTCACTAACTTTCAGTGAAAATAGAGTGTCTGCTTATGATCACACAATAGAATTGAAATATTTTGACTGGAGCCGAGTATACTTGATTCAGCGTCACCTACCGGCTGGAGCCGAGTGTACCCAATTCAGCGTCACCGACCCGAGCTTGGGTTGACGATATCGTAATAAAGTCGCAGGAAATACCTAGATGAGAGACGCACAGAACAGGAACAGGCCCCCCCTTTCTTCTGCCATACGGAAAGTATGGCAGAAGAAAGGGGGGGGGGCTATACCCAGCGATGGGTGATTCCGGGCTGAAATGATGATGATAGTGACCCGAGCGGGACGGTTAAAGGTTTCTAAGAATGGTGAGCTAATCCATTGCCTCATAAGTTCGGAAAGTTTGTCTGCTCAACAATGTAAATAACGCAATGAATGTTGTTAAACTGTCGAAATGGAAGCTATTTTAGTGTGTTACGCAATGAGGGTTTTCGTGAAAATTTACGACACCAGTTGGCACCACTGTGACAAGAGGTCTTCTAATATAAAATATATGATGACGTTCATCATTCGAGTCATTCATTCGTTCATCATTCAGTCATGACTAAAGAAAATATAGGCTCTTTGACAGATGTCTGGACCTGACGTGTCAGTGCTGCCACCTGGCGAACGTCATTTCAGAAAACCCTCATTGGTTCGCAGGACACATTATTTCACTATCGGCAACGATTCGATTCCTACCCCGGTCCGCGTCACGGAATATCGATTCGTCTGGGGAGGGCTCGTCCCGCTCTGGGGTCGCGTCCCGAATTGCGGTTGAATGGATTCGTGCATTGTTTGTTTGTGTGATGGAATGACTATGTGTTAGATGATATCCTCTTAGCTTCGTTGGTCTAGTGGTCGCTCGCGCTACTGCTGAGCTAATGAGAACCGGGGTTTGGTTCCCGGGTCGGGCATTGTGTTATTCGGTTTTTCTATCTGGAATTTCTCAGTAGCAGTCCGGTGTCTGGATTTCTGCCCGATTGATGGCATTAGGCTCGCCTCCTATTACAAACTGACGAAATGTGGGTATTCTATTTAGATGCACCTCTGCAGTGCGATTCTGTAACCATCTCACCGTGAAAACTTAGGTGAAGTGAGCGTGGAGTGAGCTGTCTGTGTAGTGACAATTCCTAGCAATAAAAACAAACTCACTTCACCTAAGTTTTCACGGTGAGATTTTTACAGAATCGACCGGCTGCTTAACCTTTCAGGTAATACAAGCGTGAAGTTATGTTATGTTATAATATCCTATTTTCCTAAAGAAGATAACACAAGACTTAACATTTATTCCGAGGAGGTTCTGTGAATGAATAGTTTTGGAAACAACTGCTATCTACAATAGGTACATATGTACCTATAATTAACGCAAGACCCCATACACCCCAATTAGATTATTGAGTTAAAAGCATAATACAATGATCATAACTATTTTTTAAAGCTATTTTTATTAAAAAAAATCGTCTTGACCCTAGCATTACTTTATGCATTTAAAATTGAGTCATATTGCCTTGAAACAAGATTTAATTTTCTTTGGCTCAGTCGGCGGTCAGCAAAATACCTACATAATTTTTGAAAAAAATATCTTATTAAAATCTGCTGAACTCGATTTAGTAGTCAATTAGAAACAAACTACTTTCAAGACTTGCATTTATTCTGTTATACCTTGTATATGTACTTACCTACCTAAGAAGATGGATCACAATACATTTCTCTATTACGGTCCTAACATTCATTCGTAAGAGTATTTGTGAACGAATTGTTTTTAATACTTACATTTGGAAGTGTTACCTTTATCGTACCCATAATATAAAAAGTTACTTTTATCGTACCCATAATATAAAACAAATGAATCTATATGTCGCAATTCTGACCCCCAAGATACAGGCAAACTCCTAGTTTTGGGGTCACCGTCGAAACTGATTTTGTATACCTATATACAATTAAAAAAAAAAAACAATCAGTTAAATAAATAAATAAATTTAAAATTCGAATACCTTAAGTAAAGATATCTACATAGGTACAATGTAAGTAGATATCATCTATCATACTATATTTTCTTTTCAGCCACAAAAACTTTAAGTAAATACCTACAGCATAAATAACTCTACAAACAGCTTTTCACCAACAATTTTCATTCCAGCAACGCAGTATAAATATAAATAAGCCCCGTAGTGTAAATAACAGTAACGAACTCAAAATAAAGTGTGTTTCCTTCTCAGTCAACAGCGAGGCGCCCGTGTAAATTGCTATATCCGGTCGGCTGGTCCATTTCCGCCAATAAAGCCCACTTCCGGCGGCGCTGCCCGCCAGGTGGCAGCACTATTTTGCTTGTTCCGTTACTTCCGCTGAAGAAATAAGGTTTTCAGTCGGTAAATGTGATTTCATGGCCGTTTGACCGATGTGTTGAGATGGCCCGTTTGCAGATACACTTTAATATAGTTCGGGAGTTTTGGTGTTCGTTGGTTTCAATTAGCGATAGAATCTACTGCGCATGTTTTTGGTGCTAATTTCAGTTTTAGCTCTTAGCTCGTAGCCAGATGCCACGACAGTCTAAGTCTTCTTATCTTAGACGCTTATTCATTCAGATTTAAAACAGGAAAGTTAACAGTCTGAGGTTGGGTTGAAGGGTTCTGCGCCTGATCTCTCTCCGGTCGTGTTGGATTGCCGTCCCATTGGACAATGAGAGTGAGGGAAAAGAGAGTGCACCTGTATCTAAACTATACTAGTGCACTTCATGTAATATTTCCCGCGCCGAAGGCTGGTCTCCGCTGAGATTGGTCGCCATGGCTGAAATTCGGTCTGGAGAACTTTACACTGACGTTCCGTAAGGCCCGATCATTAATCGGGATTGTCCGAAAGGGTTACCGTTGGCCCGGAATATAAAGAGCTAAGGAAGGAACACGAGTGGGTTTTAGTCAGTAAGAGTCTGACACTCCCTTCCGCTCCACCCAGAGCGGGAGGGGTCATCATCATCATCATCATCAGCCTATAATGTTCCCACTGCTGGGACACAGGCCTCCTCTCAGTGAGAGGGAGTGGGCCGTAATCCACCACGCGGGCCCAGTGCGGGTTGGTAGATGTCACATGTCTTCGAATTTTTTGGTTCTAGGACATGCCGGTTTCCTCACGATGTTTTCCTTCACCATTTTGTGAGCAGTGGTGATGAAATAATTTACAAAAAGTAAAGCGCCTGTCTTGGTTCGAACCTACGACCTACAACTCGTAAGTCGCGGCCATTACCACTTGGCCACCACTGCTCTGCGGGAGGAGCGGGAGGGGTCATTTGATGATTTCCCATCCTGACAAATCAGTTAAATTAGATGGTATTGAAAACAAAACTTTATAGAATAATCATGTCGTAAACAGCCCAGCCTGTGAGCAGTGGGTGCCCAGTGGTAACGCCTGCGAATTATGAGTTATAGGTCAAGAGTTTCGAACCCAGAAAGGCGCTTTACTTTGTGTAAATACTTCATCACCACTGCTCTCAACACGGTGAAGGAAAACATCGAGAGAAAACTGACATGACATCTACCAACCCGCACTGGGCCCGCGTGGTGGATTATGGCCCACTCCTTCTCACAGGGAGGAGGCCTGTGTCCCAGCAGTGGGAACATTATAGGCTGATCATGCTAGAAAGAAAGAAAGAAAGAAAAAGTATTTATTGCGACTCGTACAGGAAGATCACAAACTAAAGCAAGCATAAGCATAGAGTTCCTTTCTTTAGATTTCGCCATAATGGGGATAAAAGTAAGTTTAACTCACCTGCCATCCGTTAGGCTCCAGGGCCAGAAATGTCATCACACGATCCACACATGGGTAGAAAAACCGCCTTGTCACTCCTATATCACCATACGGTCAGCGCCATATCCGGACAATATTAGTATCGTTCTGTCAGTCAGGATCACCATACAGTCATCACTTTTAGATTGTCACTGTCTGAATGTTCACTAAAGAGTTACTTAGTTCATGAAACTCCTTGGTACGGCACTGGCTGGAAATAACAAAGAATTGTATATAAATCGGCACAATCAAAATCAATCAATTATTACTTGGCCACAGCACAAAGCCACGGCAATATAAGTGTAAGTACAGGATAAGATAATCAACTGGCCAAGCTAACCAATAGCTGACCAAGTAGGGCATAATAAGCTGATCAAGTAGCCAAGCTAACCACTATCTGACCAAGTAGGGCATAATAAGCTGACCAAGTTGCCAAGCTAACCACTAGCTGACCAAGTAGGGCATAATAAGCTGACCAAATAGCCAAGCTAACCACTAGCTGACCAAGTAGGGCATAATAAGCTGACCAAGTAGCCAAGCTAACCACTAGCTGACCAAGTAGGGAATAATAAGCTGACCAAGTAGCCAAGCTAACCACTGTCTGACCAAGTAGGGCATAATAAGCTGACCAAGTAGCCAAACTAACCACTATCTGACCAAGTAGGGCATAATAAACTGACCAAATAGCCAAGCTAACCACTATCTGAACAAGTAGGGCATAATAAGCTGACCAAGTAACCAAGCTAACCACTATCTGACTAAATAGGGCATAATAAGCTGACCAAGTAGCCAAGCTGACCACTATCTGACCAAATAGGGCATAATAAGCTGACCAAGTAACCAAGCTAACCACTAGCTGACCAAGTAGGGCATACCACTGACCAAGTCAATTAGACACCTGCTTTCGCTTTGACAAAATATTGCTTCATTATTGTTATTTGGTTATACTAAGTACTAATAACCCTATTTAGGTGTCTACGATAACACAACCAGTTAAAATTTCACTCGCTATTTGACCAGTCCATGGCTCTTATTTGAGTAGAGTTTTAGCCAATTTGGGTACGAAGTTTAACATAATATTAATACAGTACACCGTCCCTCGCGTATTTACGTTAACTATGACGTAATATCTAGGCACATGAATGGTAGTCCTACCACTACTGAAACTTTCAATGTGATTACGTAAGTCCTTTCAGTTGTAGTTCATTTGAATAAACTTTCGGAGATAAATGTCAACGTTATAATATGTACTTAACTTACATTTATAACCAACTGAATTTCTGACTTTCAGTGAAGTTTTTGGAATGAAATTGACATGATTTGAAAGAACTTTTGAAGGAGTTTATCAGTGCCAAATGTTGGGAGAAATCAATGTTTAAGTATTTTAAGAACACTGTATTATCCTAATCCTAACTACAATAATAATAATAATATTGAGTCCACTTTGGTTCTGCTTAGCCCTGAGTTCTCTAAGCACATTACTAGAGGATCAGGTCTAGGCTACCGGTTGAGGAGAGGTGGTCAGGTCATATCTCACCTCCTCTACATGGATGATTTGAAACTCTTTGCCCCCAACAAATTGCGCCTGATGGAGCTACTGAAGGTAACTGATACTTTCAGTAGCGCTATCAGGATTGAATTTGGTGTGGACAAATGTGAAGTCATGCATGTAAAGCGAGGGAAGATTATGGAATCCAAGGGAATTCAACTCTCGGATTCCATAAGCCTCAGACCCCTCTCCTCATCCAAAAGCTATAAGTATTTAGGTATGTTGGAAGCATTAGGCGTCAATAATGCTAACATGAAGCAATCGTTGAAGGAGCGCTTCTTTTGTCGCCTGAAGAAGGTATTAAAATAGTCTTCTTTCGGGCGGAAATAAGGTGCGCGCCTTCAACGGTTGGGTCATGCCGGTTTTGATGTACTCTTTCGGCATACTCAAATGGACTCAGACTGAAGTTTTCACATCAATAACTAGGTACTTATGTAACTTGCAAGTTTAAGTAGGTACTTGAACTTATTGATCAGCACCCAAATTTCGTAACACACTATATCAATCACAATCTGAATCTCGAAGAATATGGCTAATCCATTGCTTCATGTGTTCGGAATATTTGTCTGCTCAGCAACGTAAATAATGCAATGAATGTAACTTTTTACTTTTTGACTGTTTTAATTGTTTTATTTCTGTCGTAGTAGAAGATGACATATTCATATTTTGGTTTTTATTGAAGTGAAAACTTCTTTAGCGGCGCTGTGTACTTTTTTTGGAATGGGTAAAAACTTCTAAACTGGCGTCAGGTCACGTGACCCTGATCGAAAATTCGTAAGACGTAAAACGTAAGACAGCGCCATCTATGCACATCGGGAAGAACTACGAGGGCCTCGCGTACTAACTACGTAGTTCATCCAACAACGACGAGATGGCGCTGAACCACGGATATATAACATTTTGTTTATAAGACGATTCACAAAATACACTCGTAATTGTTCAAGTTTTCACTTCTGTCGGCACTACCGGAGTGCCAGTGTTTTTTTTTAATTGTATGATTTTTGTTAATTCGTAATGGTTGTTGTTGTTTTTGTTTCATTTTTAATTATTTTTTTTATAATAGTATTATTGTCCATAATTAATTAATTGTAATATTTTTAATGTGCATGTTTTTTATGTTTTTATTTATTGATGCTTATAGATGCATGATTTCAAACACAATGTAAATTGTTACCTGAATAAATTGAATTGAATTGTGGTTGAAACGTTAAAATACCAGGTTAGTGTGCTACGCAATTACCCCGCTGTAAGAGAACGGATCTAAAGGTCAAATGTTAGTACCTTATGTACCTAAGTAGGTACCTTTTGATCCACGCAATGTAAAGATAATTTAGGTTATATAAGTAAATAAATTAACAAAGAAAAGCAAGTTAAATTAACTTGAATTATCAAGTAGGCAGCAATAATTATATTTTTAACGAACGGACAAATATGTCGGTAGCTTACAACTCTGCCTACCCCCGGGGTGTGCTCTAACATTAAACTGATGCGGACCTCCTCTGTAGTACTCAAACTTTTATAATAAGGGCCATGTTTCATTCGTAACTTGAGGATGGTATTCTGATTTAAATTATGGTTTGGATCTGAAATTTTCTAAAATAGAGCGTTTTCATTGACTGGGAAGAAAGAAAAGGTACAGTATTTTTATCTCACGAAGCGACGCGCGCTTTACTTGTGGTAGCCAAGTATACAAACACGATGTGAATGTATGCATGATGACGAGTAGTGTCAACACATTACACACACACACACGCACACACACACCCCCACACACACGCGCACACACACGCACACACACACATGCTTCCGACTTCGACTCTTAGACAGGAGCGAAAGTTCCTGCGTTTATACACACATTTACAACGTGTTTACAGACTTGGTAACCAGAAGTAAAGCACGCGTTTCCTTCGTGAGATAAAAATACTGTACATATTTAAGTAGGTAAATATGTGGTAAAGTGTTATTTTCAGACGTTCTTATAATAACTAAGAAAAGCTAAAACCAGACAGACAGGCGCTTTACTTTGTGAGAATTATCTCATCACCACTGCTCTTAATACGGTGAAGGAAAACGTCGTGAGGAAACATCTTAGTACCAAAAATTCTAACCACGCACATATGTACTACCTAAACACGCACCTGCAGTGCGATTCTGTAACCATCTCACCGTGAAAACTTAGGTGAAGTGAGCGTGGAGTGAACTGGCAGTGTCATCTTACCAGATACTAGGGATTGACCAAGCATACATTTACAATCATAATCGAGATTTTAATAATATTTTTTTAGCCTAATCCTATTGATATTTTTATATAATTCAAAGCTAGTATTTTAGTGGTCAAAACATTAATATTTGTGTGGGGTTTTACTTACAATAAAATAGCAAAACAGAAGCGCAGTCAGAATCTCAATCCTGTTTTTTTTTATTTTTTCCCTAGTCTAGTAAGTCCTTATATAGACTGAGGCGCGAGCGCGTCACGCACGAACAGCAAATAAAATTAAAACATTCACGTTTATGACAGCTAGACTGATGAAAATACGCATCGACATTGTTTGGTTATTATGAGCAATTGTAGATCGAGTCTAGTAAAGACTGCGACGATGTTCAGCGTTGTTATTAACCCAAATCTATTGAATTAGAAGAGATAACCGAGTGTGTCAAGTCATCGAGTGCTAACGGATGCCTAGCTGACGGACCATAGAATGTAATCCCACGTAGTTTGTGTGGCGTGATCACTCCACCCGATTCACGACACTAAATGTCGTAAATCGGGTGAAGTGAAGGTGAAGTGATAAGATCACGCCGCGCTTGCGCGTTAATCACTGTCATTATCACATTGCAGATTGCGTGATCACTTCACCTTCACTTCACCCGATTCACGACATTTAATGTCGTGAATCGGGTGGAGTGAAGGTGAAGTGATAAGATCACGCCGCGCTTGCGCGTTAGTCACTCATTATCACATTAGAGATTTGTTTTTACATATTTAACTTGTAAGGCGTCATGTATAAGAACATTAGGAAAATGCAATACCAACGTCAAATAAGTGCAAATATTTTATCGCTCATCGCGCGCCCGTGTTTGCACTGCACCTCTAGTAACCCTTAAATGAAGAAGTGGTTGGTGTCAACCCTGAAGTGTATGTATGGTCCCTAATAGTGCATAACGTAGTAAGTACCTACACTCCTTTAGAATATAAGTAAGCAGTTTACATCAATGCGCATTGTAACATAAATTCACTAGATATTCATTAAAGTATCAAGCTGGTTGTCTAATTCTAACGACCCTTGAACCCCCAACATTTCATGGCGACCCTGCCTTAGAGTCTGCCAAGGGGCAGATTAAGCAAAGTTTTCGTTGAGCGATTTTCAAAATGTGTAACTCTAAAGTAGAAAAAGACGAGGTATTCGCCAATCAAAACGCGGCTGGTGGAGGTGTTGACGCCGAGGTGGTGTTGCCATGGTTACGAGATTCGAGTGGAGTGATATATGGTACATTCCGAATTGCACTGTAATCGACTACAGCGTGCTTACACCTTGACCCCAATTCTGCTGTATGGTATTTATCTATTATTCCCCGCATAATCTTACCACGCCGTACGGTTGTCAAGCGTGGTATTTTGACAGTTCAAACCGGTTTCGGTTAGTGTTGCCCAAATGCAAGACCAAGACAAGACCTTAGCCAGTCTTGGTCTTGGTCTTGCGTCAATACACCTGGTCTTGGTCTCGGTCTTGGTATTGCGCTCTCAGTCTTGGTCTTGGTCTTGGTCTTGCAGCAAGAGTCTCGCAAGTCTTGCGAGACTCTACTACTTAGACTAGACTACATTCAAATACCTTTTAGTCTATTGCTCAGGGTGGCAGGGACATCGACGCGCAACCGCTTACCATGGATTCAGTACATGATTCTGGACCCTCCTGCGTTGAAATTTTTCGTCGGCTTTTTTTAATTTTTTTCTTTTTTTTCTGCAATTTTTTTTACTGTAAACTGTATAAAATCATTATTTCTATCTGACCCAATGAGATTTTTAATTAAAAATGGTAAATTCACTTGTTTCACTTAGAACAGCAATGTAAATAAAACTCGAAAGGGCTACCTGATCAGCTGTATTGCTAAAGTTCATTTATGAGGTCAACACTGTCTTCGCGCTTACGCTATTCGCTTTCAAATGCCGCGACAAAGAGACCGCAGCGCCAAGCGGTCTCCTCGTATTATTAATGCACTTGAAAATAAACTTTAAAATTATTACAATAGAGTGCATAAATGCTTGAACCTGACAAAAAATGCGGAAGATTGCGGGAATCCCCGCGCGGTGTCGAGTCGGCCATGAATCCCAATGAATCTAACAGACGCATCACATGAGGCATTTTAATCATCTACATAATTGAATGACCCATTTACTACTTTTATTTAAGATTCGTTATGAGGGGATAATTATTTTTCTAAAGCTTCATCGATTTAAGGGGGAAGCGCTAATGTAAATCAACCATGAACCTTAATGCTTTAGCGATAAAGTTGAAAATCTGTCAAAGAAATATGGCAGATTGTAGTAGCTTGATGTGCTGGCGTCTGTACCATAACATTGGCTGGCTTAAAAACTGCTACTAGTACTAGACCTACTCGACTCGCTGTTAGTTTTAAATTTTGCTGAATAGAAGAATAATATAAACTTTGAAACATAAATACCTAGGTACATATTTTTTACAAACATACTAACGTTAGATCTGCACATTAGACTTATACAAGTATAATATAATACTCTAAGTAGATATACCTACAAGTTATGTAATGTTGCTAGAAAGTTATGCTAGGTACATTTTTATCACATAAGGGAACAAATTTGTAAGTAACACGCTACCTACCTACTTAATAAATAGTCGAAACATATAATAATCAATACAATACCTGTTAGTGTTATGACGATACGGTTTTGATACTGGGGAAAGTCTATCAAAATCGGGATTGAAACCAAATACCTACTATAACGCCCAAATCTCAGTTTGACTTAACTGCGAGACGCAAGAGTCTTGCAGGCATAGTCTTGTTCTTGCTCAAGTCTTGCAGGGGTCAGTCTTGGTCTTGGTCTTGCTACAATAAGTCGGTCTTGGTCTTGGTCTTGGTCTTGCAAAAATGCAAGAACAAGACCAAGACTGCAAGACCAAGACCGATTTTGGGCAACACTAGTTTCGGTCATTGTGTCATAGAGAATTCGTTAATAGCAGATGTAGTGATTAGGTTATTAAGGAATTGACGTGGTTTCGAAGTAATGAATCATTAAGTGGTCAAAGTGAATTAGGGCCCTTTTCTGAATTAACGTGAACGCGATAACGATGTCCCGTGAATCGACATATATGAAGTCATGGCATGTGCCATCTTGCGATAACGCCGACTACCGACCATGCCCTAAATTAATAATTATCACCGATCTTTAAACTAACGTGGCATTTTCGAAATTGTGCTTCTGGCTACAGTCGCCACCTTACCAAAGAAGAGGAAATTCGTGGTGTGTACACAAATAAATACTATAATCCAACCATGAGTAACTATTCAAGTGAATAGGTATATTACTGACTCTCAGCTGCCGTAGTGGTCATTTATCTAAATCGGAAAGCAAATTATTCATGTGAGCGATGATGACTTAATTCGGAATGAGCCATATTTCACGCCGCGCAAGCGCGTTAGGCGCTGGCGAATGTTTTGACCACTAAAATACTAGCTTTGAATTATATAAAAATATCAATAGGATTAGCATTAAAAAATATTATTAAAATCTCTTTTATGATTGTAAATGTTTGCATGGTCAATCCCTAGCATCAGTGGGATGACACTGACAGCTCACTCCACGCAAGTATTCACGGTGAGATTTTTACAGAATCGACATGCTGTAACCATAAAAAACAAAAAAAAACTGAACATCAAATTACAAAAAACCACATCCACTGTAAGCTTACATATTTTTTTTTTTCCTCAAAGAACAAATTCATACCGGGAAAGTTTTTAAGAAAAATAATTACAATGGCCGCCACCCCCTTTCAGCAGGAGAGGGGAGGGGGGCGACCCTTTGTGCGTTGAATTTCTTAAATAATTACGCTTCTTTCATTTTGCCAAACATTTGTGTAACAAGATTATGGCCCGCAATGGATTACCTTTTGTTTTTATTTTTCGTTAATTTGCGTGTTGTTCCGTTTGTTATGTAAGGTTTTTTGATGGTTATGCATGTCTCCTGTCATACATAGGTACCTTCAATACTTGTGAAATATTCTTTTATTAAAAATATTCGCTAAGTCGAGGGTAGGTTGTTGTTACACACATTCATTTTGTACAGTGCTATGCTACCCAGCGCAATAAACTGATTTACCAAAATCTCGTGTTTTAATGGGCATAATATCTCCTAAACACTAAACTTTCTTACATAGGACTTTGCACTTTTTATTTTTATCTTATTTTTTATCTGATGTACGACTAATATCTAACTATCTGGTGTATTGTGTGTCTCTTAGTCTGTGCTAAATAAATGTATTTTCTTTCTTTTTCTTTCTTTTCTTTCACTAGCACCCTGATTGCGTAACACATTATCAGTCGTAATCTGAAACATTTTGAAGGATATTGCTTCGTATGTTCAAAAAATTCGTCTGCTCAACAACGCAAATAACGCAATGAATATTGTTGAACTGTCAAAATGAAAGCTATTCCTCCTGTGAGTGTGTTACAGAATTACCCGCGGGTTGTTAGAGCCTGGTGATTAGGTACTTACCTCATCTGCCTTACCTTACCGGGTCGGCTACCAGTCTAACCGGTTGCAGCTGAACACCAATACATGGTGCGACTGCCTAATCTGTCCTCTACAACCCGGTTACTGGGTCACACGATTCCCCTTGATAAGACTGGTTGTCAGACTTTTGCCCTTCTGACGACCCGACCAACGCCTTTTTTTGTGTGTGGGAATTCATCAAATGACCCCTCCCGCTCTGGGTGAAGCGGAAAGGAGTGTCAGACTCTTACTGACTAAAACCCACCCGTGTTCCTTCCTTAGCCCTTTATGTTCCGGGCCAACGGTAACCCTTTCGGACAATCCCGCTAACCCGGTAGGCTTCAGCCCTAACGGGCCCCTTCACTTGATGCTGGCATCTCTTTGAGGCACGCGTTGAACACGTACGCGCCGTCCGGTACGGGCCTGGTTCTGATCGGACGGTGAGCTACCCATTACTCTCCGCCCGCAGGCCCGCGCCTACGGTGGCCGGGAGTCGTCGCGCGGCTCCCGACGCCCGGAGCGTCTCTCGCGGTGGGTGGTAATACGAAACCCCTTGGTAAGTCTGGTTGTCAGACTTTCGGGCTTCTGACGACCCGTAACGACTGTCAAAGATCCACTAGTAACAGCCGGGACCAACGGCTTGACGTGCTTTTCGAGGCACGGAGGGGTCTTGGTGTGTAATGATGGTCACCCATCCGCGGATCAAACGCGGCAAGCGTAGGTCAACCTTCGATAGACCCGTGCGGCTGGTATTTTCTCACTTTTTGATGGTTATAAGCATAATCACCCTATAATTTTCCCACTGCTGGGCATCCTGGAGGGAGTGGGCTGTAATCCACCACGCGGGCCCAGTGCGGGTTGGTAGATGTCAGATATCTTCTAATTTTTTGTTCTAGGACATGCGGGTTTCCTTACGATGTTTTCCTTCACTGTTTTTTATGGTTATATAGGTATACCTATAACTATGAAAAACAGTGAAGGAAAACATCGTAAGGAAAAAAAGGTATATACATACCTATAACCATAAAAAACAGTGAAGGAAAACATGTGTGTGTTTAGGTATATATCTACCATTTACATAATTACAAACATATGATATAATTATATACCTAAACATCAGGCCCTTACTGTTTTAATGAAGCACGAACAAGCAATGAAGACGCACATTTGCTGACTGAGTGTGGGCGATGTCAGAGCTTTAGCTGTAGGTTTCAGCACCATGTCTTGGATTACGATATATTTATGCACTTACAAGTTACAACCTACCCGATAAGTAAGGCAGCTGATCGTGCTAACACTAAGATACGCAGCCCACGGTCACTCACGTTATTTTTATATCTTTTATATCCCAGTGCTGGGCAAATGACTCATACTAGGGAGACACTTCTTTCTATCCGGATTAAAAAAACAACAATCCATTCCATCACAAAAATGTCGTTATGGAATTAGGCTGGACACATCTGCCGCATAGCAGACGATCAATGGGCCAAACTTAAGACCCAGTGGGTCCCGCTTAATGGTAAACGACACCGCGGCAGGCCCAGACGGAGATGGCGGGATGAGTTTGACTCCTTTTTTATTAAAGGTTGGTCCTTGGTAGCTCTGGACTCACGTTATTGCATTCACTCAAACTCACAACACACCTAAAGCGAATGTTAATTTAATCTGGTCCTTCTCACCATAAATAACTTAATCATAAAACAATTACTACCTATAATATTTTCACAAACCAAAATCATTCACTAGTTTTCATTTCAAATTAAAAAAAATCATTTTATCATACAGTCAATGTCTCATAACGAAAAACAACGCGACTGCAAAAAACAATTTCAAATAAAGAATGTTATTTATAAAATAAAAGATGGCGTCACCCGACGCGCAATGGCCGTGTTTCAGGGCGGCCCGGCTGAAACTAACGGAGCGGCGCCGCTGAAACAAATGCAATATAACTACATACATCGAATTGTATCGATAATAACGATGTTATTTGAAATACTGACTTAACTCGATTATAAATCGGTAATATTAATTTAATTTGATATTCAGTTCTTCAGTGAGAGTGGCTTTTACGGTTTTACACCAAGCCTTTGGGTAAAAATGCGAATACCTGCTACTCGCATTTTCAAAATGTTAATAATAAAATTATAACGTGGATTAAGTTTGTCAATACAATGCAAGATTATGTCTGGACTTTAAAAGAGACTGTAACCTCTGAGTTTGTTTGTCTTTCTACTCAGAGTAGTCAGATAGAAACGCCGACCTCATCTAGTTTTAAAAATATTATTGACATGTAAAAGTGTTTGTACAAACCAAACCCAGGGATTGAAAAATGAAATGAATAAACAATGAATAGAATAGAGGTCATATTATACAAAACAATGTAGGATTTTTTTTAGGATTTTGCTTCAACTTCTCAATTAGATCCCATCGAATGTTATTCTTTACATACCGAGGTCACTTCATGTAAAATACTGGAATTCAACTGCATCCGGTTAGACTGGAAACCGACCCCACACTAAAAAAAATAATTACTTACTACAGCACATTAAAGTGATTTCATTAAGACTTACTGACTCTATACAGTAAGAAGAAATATTTGTAAAACAGTAAAAGACAAAACAATAACTTTTAATGATTGAACATACTATTTAGGTAGGTACTGAAAAAAACAACAAAAAAAATAAGGAAAACCACCATTACTGTAATGTAAGTAAATTTCTATGGTTTGAACGATATCACCAAATTAATAAAACGGTTATTAAAATTTGGTGACCTTTTAGCTACTTAAAATATTAAAGTTTACTGTCAGGACGGCAACGTTTTGCCTCAAGCTGTAACTGTGTTCAGATCAGTAAGAAATACTAATATGAACGTTTTTGTATCAACGCGCTAATCTCTGAAACTACCATCGTCGGACTTGAAAAATTATTTTTGCATTTGATAGCCCAATTCTTGAGGAAGGCTAAAGGCTATTTAACATAACGCCAGGACCCTTGGGAGCCGAGAAAAAATGGCGTTAACGAAGTAATAGCGCGGGTAGGCGATGCGATGCGATGCGACGGTATGAGTCGGGGGAGCAACCAATTTCACGACGACGAAGTCGCAGGCAGAAGCTACTTACATAAATAAAGAAAGAAAGAAAGAAAATACGTTTATTTACATAAAGTTTTCTTTAATTACACTTATTATTGTAACCCTTCACATATTTATTGTCACGAATTCTGCTTACAATCAACTTTTTACAACAAATTATATAAATTCAGACCGAAAATGAAGTATTTAAGTAATATTTCAAAAGGAACATCACAATAATTATTAAAATCTACATAACCCCGTTACATAACCAAATTGCTTGTACGAGAAAATGTACATAAGTATCTTCGTATACAACAAAATTGGGATCTTGGAAAAACTCTCCCATCAAAGTGTGCGTGGAATAATATAAAAAGATTCGGGTATTTGGGTCCAAAAAGTTTCTATTGTAACTGTACAAATTTACACACACATTGATACTTTGTCCGGGGACATTACTTACACATGGGGGTTTTGTGAAGATTTTTTGTGAATGGAAGTGTGTGGGTGGAAATTGCACACTTGTATAGGATTTTCCTCGTATGTACGATGTTTGGAGGGTGTGATTGTCGATGTGTGCGCGCCCCGCCCCGAGCTATGAGCGCCCTCGGTGACGCCGGCGGCGACGGCTTTCGCGAACAAATGGGTTACTGCATATGTTTTTGTAAGATTTGCACGCAAAAAAAGTACAAGGAAAGGTAATCGTTTGATGGATACTGAATGAAACACAATAGAAAGTTTTATTGTTACTGTCGTTTAGTTTCTCGTATTAAAGTTTTAAAGTAAAATTATGCCATTGAAAAATATTATTGAAATTACCTTATGCATTTAATTTCCAAAATAAATAATTGCCTGTATTTCCAGCATAATCTTGAATTGTTAATAAAAGCCTTTATGAATACACGCTCTCTTTAAGAGTATGTAACTGTTTATTTACACGGAATAACTCCCAGGCACAGGCACAGGTGTTTCAAGTCATTATTTTTCAAAAGACAGTAAATGACCTCGTTGAACAATCAAAAACACAAAACATAATTATTGCAATAATTTACCTGACAAGATGATAGGGAAAATGTTTTTATGTATAAAATAATAATACAGTGATGTTCAAGTCTATCACACGTTTAAAACAAGTATAAACAAAAAATAATAGTTACCACTTCAGCTCTAGTTACGTCTTTTTGTGGCAGCTGCGTCATCGTTTACAGTAGACATAGGGCGGGCTACTGTTCACAGCCTGCGGCCTTCCTGACCAATCACAGTGCTCCGAGCTATATTCCTCTCCCTTTCACTCCTATCGATACCCGCATCCGGCCATCCTTGTTACTTCCCCCGGCGAAAATCCTAGCAATATGAAATTATTTCTCAATTACCAACTTTAAACAAAGAACAATAAAGCTCACAATCGGTCAAACAAAACGCGTCGCTTCGGGCGTTTTGCACCCACAATAATGTTTATTTGATATCGAGCGTCAGGCAGGCGACGATTTTCAAGTTCAGATTTCCCATTCGAACGATTGTGAACCTTATTTCTTAAGCCGCTAAATCTAGACCATCGAAACGATCCCACGAATTGTATTTACGTGTGCAATGCTGGCATTTTCATTGTTACAATCCTCAAGAGAGTTTGAGAGAAAACATTTTCGACTTTATTCGAGAAGTTCAAAGCTCAAAACTCTTTGCATGTTTTGGGGAGTTACAAAGTTCTGGAGTTGGGTAACTGTAACGCCCAAGGCAAAAGCTATTTGCGATGACAATTTTGCGAGCGTCGGCGAACGAAATATGCCTTTTATTCGTACTAGAGTCGGGATTAAGGCTCTAAAACGGAATTGCTGTCAGAGGGAGCTTTGTTAAAATTTGCGAACTACACCTACACGTTCGTAGTTACATCTCTTTGCAGAGAGCGCGATGTTTTGGTTGCGTTTATAAATCCTACAGGTTTATGGATTAATCTTTTGTTTTTATAGTGCTATGAAATGCTTACTGTTTATAGTTAAGTTCTTGACGAGATTTTGTTTCGATTTTTATGGCTTGTCGTTGTGAGTTCTTTCTTTGCCTCCGTCGAGTCGTTGAGCTGCTCAAGTTTTAAGTTGAGCTATACGATTACTGACAAATACTTGAACTGACTGGCATTGTCCACTCAAACCTGTGGTACTTCCACAGGTTTGAGTGGACTAGTCCAGTCACTTCAAAAGACCATTTCAGACATCTATCTACATGGTCTTTACATGATCAGACCAAGATTTTGTCTGGACTTTAAAAAAGACTGTGACTGTGCAAGTCTTTTCTTCTTTTATGACATTTAAACTTTTTATAACTTTTGTTTATGCTTTTTTTACCTTTTGGTTTTTACTTTTGATTGACAGTTTATATACCTACTTTTGTTTTACTACCAAGAACCAGCGCATTGTTATTTCAGTAGTTAATAGGGACCTTTGTTCTTCCGGCCTTTCTTCTCACACAAGGCAAATAGGAAACGCCCACCTCATCTAGCTTATTTTTTATAATATAACGTGTAAAACTGATTTCGATATCCTATTTACAGAATAAACAATTTCATTTCATTTCAGTGGATGAATAAAATTATCAAGAATACGTGCCGAGCGATTCTGCAAAAATCACACCGTGTAAACTTGGATGAAGTGAGCTGTCAATAGTGTCAATCCCAGCCGATGTATTCTGTAAAATTCTCACCGTGAAAACTTAAGTGGGGTGAGCTTCTAGTGAACTACCGGTCGATTCTGTAAAAATCTCTCCGTGAAAACTTAAGTGAAGTGAGTTTGTTTTTGCTAGGAATTGACACTATTGACAGCTCACTCCACGCTCACTTCACCTAAGTTTTCACGGTGAGATTTTTACAGAATAGCACCGCTGTCATCCTATCCGTTGCTAGGGATTGACAGCTAACTTCAAGGTCACTTCACCTTAGTTTTCTCCCTGAGATTTTTCACAGAATAGCATCGCGTGGAATGACAGCTCACTTCCCAGAAGTTTTCGCAAAATAGCTCGGCTGATACTTAGGTTTAACACGTAACAATACGCTTGTAAGCCCCGCGGGGTTAGACATAGATGCACATAATAGTACACCCATGCTTTTTCAGTTAGTCCCATATCCCATGACCTAATTTGGAAGAAAATAGTTTTGGCTAATCTATCACAGGCGAAGCGTGTAACGAATAAATAGAGTCATTGCAGGCCAGTTCTCAAAAGCCAGGCAATTTTTTTGGGTCGAAAGATTCAAGACAATCGATGGTAACTTCGTTCAATATCGATTAGTCTCTCCCGAATTCGGTTCGTACGGTTTTAGTTTCTGAAGTTTCCAATCAGATTGTTAAATGAATCTATTGGATAAAATAAAGTTCAAGTGGAATTAATTTAATCGCTGCAGCATTTGCCGTTTGGTACTTTCTTAAGTAAGCCGTTATTTTCAGTGCTGCATTGTGATAAGTATGATAACAATCTTTTAGTGGATGACTACTGGTTTTGCTTCGCGTTTGAGTTTAAATGCTTTTTCTCAGTAACACAATAATTAAACTTCTACATTGCTTTAACATATTTTTTATTTAGTCTTACCTTAACTTACCTACTACTATTTTGTCGCTTTATTTAATTATTCCTCATTCAAAAACTAGCTTTACTGTAATATAAGTTAAGGCTCCTACAAACAGGCGCGACACGCGATATAATCACGCGCGACACAAAGGCACCGCTCGTTGCGCGACTTGCGGTGCCTTTGTGTCACGTGTCGTGTCGCGCCTGTTTGAAGGAGCCTTTAGCATTTTTTCCACACTTCTGCTTTGTTGTAAGTACCAAGACTACATGAAGAAGCTAGAGAAATAAGTTCCACATTAGCACGAAAAATATATGGAGTGTATGAGACGGTTCTCATTCCTTGCAAGTTGTAACAATCTGACAAAAAAGGATATACCTAAATTACTAGTGTCAGAAGGCAAATGGCGTAGGCAAGATTTTTGAGCTATTTTTTACCGACTTCAAAAAAAGGAGGAGCTTATGCATTCGACGAGTGTTTTTTGTTCATGTGTTATATTCGACGGCACGGTTGCCGCAGTAGTAAAGCGATTGACTGCTTCGCTGCGTGTCGCGGGTTCGATTCCCGCACGGAACAAATATTTGTTTGATAGGCAAGTAGTTGTTCCGGGTCTGGCTGTTTGTGTATGTGAGTTTAAATGTTTGTAAACGCACCCACAATGCAGCAGAAATTCCTAGTTAGGGCAACGTTTAAAAAAAACTTTAATTATCTTCTCACATATACCGATTTCTCTGTGATTACTTGTTAGTTAGCCTCGTCTATTTAAGGCTTTCTCAGCAGGCCACGGTAACTTGTGTCCAGATGAGATACTCTCTGATGGTTTTCCAATTATTAATTATATTTTGGCGTGGAATGTTTGAGCTCCCTAAAATACGGTTGAGCTACACGATGACTGATGCAACTCAAAGCTGCAATGGTTCATTCTTCTAAAGACTCTTCCAGGCATGGCCCTGCATAAAATATAATGTGTGGACTTTAAAAGAGACCATGACCCCTAAGTTTGTTTCGGCATTTCTTCTCAGGGATCAACCAGCTAGGAAATGCTGGTGCCATCTAGTTTTTTCAGTAATTGACAAACAAAATATTGACGTGTGAAAGTGTTAGGATCTACTCACATAAATAAACTTTCACTTCATTCATATAAGTGAGTATCGATTGATTCATATAACAGTGACCTAAGATGAAATGCAAAGGAATATGTGTTATAAGTATTCACGAAATAAACCCCAAAGGTATGTAAGTATCTGTTTCCTATAAAAACCAGCCAAGTGCGAGTCGGACTCGCACACGAAGGGTTCCGTACCACAAGGCATAAAACGCCGAAAAAAACGTTTCTTTTATACCCCTTTAAATTTAACCTTTATTTTATTTTTATTATTTGTTGTTATAGCGGCAACAGAAATACATCATCTGTGATAATTTCAACTGTCTAGCTATCACGGTTCATGAGATACAGCCTGGTGACAGACAGACTGTCAGACGGACAGTTGAGTCTTAGTAATAGGGTCCCGTTTTTACCCTTTGGATACGGAACCCTAAAAATGACAACATAGTAAGCGGAAACGCTGACATCTAATCAGTATGTAAATCAGGAAAGACAGTTGGGTACATTAAATAATAGGGAAACTCCCGAACGAAAACCGAAGAAAAACAAAAAGAAAGAAAAAGGGAAAATTAATAAACCTGTCGCTGCCAGACCTGAAGATTTCAAATAACATTATAATGACAAGCAACCGCACCCTTATTTCCGCGTTCACAAGGTGCAATTTCCTTTGCATCCCCTAAAGTTATACAGATTTCTTTCAGACCAATGTTTCGTTTCTATTAAGAATTCGTGCAAACATCCTCCCCTTGAGAAAAAATATAATTTGCAATAACAAGTCCGTTTTGATTCGGCCTCCCTTGTGTATACTTTGAACTGCGGTAAACCAATGTATATATGGGTAGGTATATATGTTGGGTATTGTCTTTTTTACGACGCTATATTTAAGGGGCTTACAGGACCTATAATAAACGCAAAAAACACAAGTTTTAGAAACAATAAAAGTATATGATCGACTACAGTAAACAAAATCAGAAAAATATGTGATATTCTTCAGGATATATGCTAGGTAGATAATGTATTGAAAACATAATACGACTAATTTGATACGATAGAAAAAAATATGAAGATACCTCTAAAAAAATTCTTTTTACAATAAAAACCATACTAATATACATACAATCATTCTGATTTTTTGGCAGATTATTCTACAAGCAACATACTAAAACATTATTGTTTTAATTTTTTAGTCCAAACAACAGATTTTTTGTAACTAAATAATTGCTTCATATTTTGCAATAAATTACCAGCGTTGTGTCATCGCGCTTCTCTTTCTTTTCTATGCAGTCCGACAGTGACCGCGCTTTAGGTTATGTAAGTCCCTTAAGAGAAGATATCACGAATAGGGTGGATTTGAATCTACAAGAAGTTTGTAACTTTCACTGCTTGGTGAATCATAAATTGCTTCATAGTTTTCTGTCGATCTATTCTGTAAACAAAACGTCAAATCTTAGTTGAAGTGAGCTTGAAGTGAGTTTTCTTTCCACCTGATTATGATGCTAGGGATCACTAGGGATTGACAGCTCACTTCAAGCTCACTTTACCTAAGTTTTCACAGAATAGTCTGTGGCGTAATGAGGGTTTTCGTGAAAATTTACGACACCAGTTGGCACCACTGTGACAAGAGGTCTTCCAATATAAAATATATGATGACGTTCATCATTCGATTCATTCATTCGTTCATCATTCAGTCATGACTAAAGAAAATATAGGCTCTTTGACAGATGTCTGGACCTGACGTGTCAGTGCTGCCACCTAGCGAACGTCATTTCAGAAAACCCTCATTGCGTAACACACTATCAGTAGCAATAGGTTTCATTTTGACAGTTCAACAACATTCATTGCGTTATTTAAGTTGTTGAGCAGATTACTCGAACATAAATGAAGCAATGGATTAGCTATATCCTTCAAAATTATTCAAATTGAGACTGCGTAACACAAAATGTTACGCAATTAGGATGCTGGCTGGTGTATGAATGGGAAAAAAAACAGGTTATCAGTGTGTGACCAAAAGTATTTCGATACTTACCCAAAATTCTGCAACAGATGAATTGAAAAACATTGGAGCCACAAGCCACCAAAGAAAAAACAAACTCCTATTTCAAAATTGGCGAATCGAGTGGCTGTACCACTCGATTCTCCACACGTCTAATAATTCGCTATGCACCTATTTTTCAACAAAACACATTAGACTGACAACCTGCAAACTTTACCACGAGGATCGTGGCAAAAACGGGCATGTAGCCCGTTTTTGTGATCCTATAGTTAAAGAAATGGATTGGATATCTTGAGAAAAATGTCAGGTGATTTATGGAAAAAAGTTTAATCCAATTTAAATTCGATGGGCTTTGCTTCACAAAATAATTGCTGCTGGGGAGTTTGTTGCGCCACTTCTTCATCCCAGCTCTGCTAAAGCACTAGAAAGTGGTGAAGGGTGGGCGTTTTGTCTTGTTTGTTGTATTGTGTTATGTAATTGTGACGTTCAAGAGTGCTGATCAGCCTGGTTTGAACAAATGACTTTTGATTTTGTTTTTTTGATTTTAATTGACGAAACTGAACATTGTTTTAAAAATAGTAACCCTTTAATTCACGATCATCAATCTCTTAATTCATTCCAAACTAACCGAGATTGTTTCTTTATTTCTTGATTGAAAACTTTAATACTTTCAGTAAGTGACATTTATATGAGCAGGACGAAATGCTGGATGTACGAAAGGCATGGACGAAACATAAAAAGAACAACTAAATGCAGCATTCAACTACCAACTTTTTCCTCTACTTAACCAAACACAGTTTCTTTAACTGCTTGAAAGCCTTTAACAAATGTACGATTACACTTCAAAATGATAATGACGTAAAAATAACACTCAGGTACCTTCTTAAACCCTTCGTAATAATAGATTTTATGCTCGATCTATTGATTCGATTCGATTGAGGCTGAATGAGCATAATATTATCATCGCCAATAAAAAAAAACTATTGATTTCCTGTGCGTGGGTGTGTATTTTGTCAAAATCAAGAATGGAGCATGTTTATTTTTGCATTTTTTGCGAAATGAAAGGTTCTTTTTGCAATGTTGTTCATTGTGGTAGGTTTAGAGGTTCATTGTTAACTTTTGTGTAGCAATGCGTGACGAATGTGCATCTTTTCCATCATAACACGGGCTCTTCACCTTCACTTTTGAGTATTTTTACTTTTTTTCGAGGACCTGCAAAAAGTTTTGTTGACATCAGGTACTTTGGCAAAACTGGAATGGAACAAAGGGGAAGAAAATGTGATAAGCAGTTTCAGTTCATCTATCTACATAATGCGTGAACATGAGGAAACTGAAAAACTTCATAAGTAGGTAAGTACCTACTTAAAAAGAAAGAATATATATTCCAATAACGACTATCATAGAAATATAAAAAAAACAGTATAGGTATATCTATGACGGCTACAGTGAAGTCAAAGTACTAGATATAAAAACCTAAAACAAAACTCAATTTGGGTTGTATTTTCGACATCTTTCTATGTTTGCTTTGTCAACTCAAAAGATTTTCTGAAGAAAAGTAGCACTGCGAACAATTTTCTTTCTCTTTTTTTCTTTTATTGTGGAATGACTCGAAATTATGAAAGGGTTCTTACTTAACTAGTTACTAAAAACCTAGTATCTAACCCTTTATCTACATCATTTTTTTTTAACGTCGAAATCTTATTCTTCTTCTACAGACTACAGACGGCAGCGCAAGTCGCGTCGCTTCCCCGTTAAATTATTCAGGAGTCATTAGTCGTGCCTTTGCGCGCTGCGTACACAGCATTGTTCGGACGGCCTCCTGTCTTGTATGGCGCCCTGGTACTTGGAGAAAGCAAACAGTATGGTACTGTTAGTATGATGAGTGGAATCTTAGCCAGATGTTATGTTTTTTGGGGATGTAAAATAAACATCGTTAATAATTTTGTTATTGATTGACAGCTTGTCATACTAATCGAGATGTTAAGGTATATTTTCAAACATCAAGTTGTGTTGCGTGTGAGTTGTTTGCTCAATTCTATCATACATTTCGGTCAAAAACATTGGATCCTCCACACCAATCACGAGTTGTTAAAAAATCCAAACTTGAATAAATTAGTAAAATATCATCTTATTAAAATCACCTAATGTCATTACCATATTTAAATACAAAAAGGCAAAGACATGAGTGCAAGGAGCCGCGCATCCGTGTTGCGGCTGCGTTAACATCGCCATAACGGCACAAATTGATTTGTGCGAGCCTGATCGCGCGAGGTTATAATTTTCGCGCCACGCTGCGCGCGAAACCACGCTGTGCTGCCAACATTACAGATATGTAGACTTATTTGCTGAAGCGATAGATTCTGTTACAACGATAAAAATGTGGTAATTTTACTTTTTATTATTTTGTTTCTCTAAATGTTAATTTTCTCGAGGTATCTTGTTCAGAATTTTAAATGCGTAACATGCTTTTTTCCCGGATTAATATTATTATGAATCATTTTATCTAACATGTGCTGTTCTATGGTGGTTTATGTCACATAAGTGTAAATCAAACATCATTAATCGGAAACATTTTTCAAAGATCATAGGATACAAGGATACATCCATTGGATTCTAATTATTTTAATTTAAAAATTCAGTAATCCTTCAAAGTTCACTAATACGTTAAAAACTACTGGCCCTTTGATCCTGGCTCTTGTTGAAATTTTCCGTAACAATAATATCGTAATAAAATATCTTAAGTATAAACAAACAAATAATTTTCTAAATATAAAAAGAGCACTTAATTTAATTACCAACTCGTTACATTCACAGACATCATAGGATACCCCATTTGCCCTTTATACGGATCAAAAGCTACAGACGGCAGACCCTACTGGTCCTGTTCGTGACGTCACTTTGTGAGCTTATGACCCCTAGTCTCGGGCGCGTTCGCTTCACGACAGCTTTTGTTAAAAGCTTTGCCAAACATGTGTAGAGGTAACTGTGGGAAAGCTTGTTTTGAATTGGAAAATAATAATTATTATAATTAAATACGGTAAATTATAGAAATTATTTGCCAGACTTTTGTCAGTCGAACCTCGAATACCGGAAAGCTCTGATCATCAGTAGATCTCCCAAATCTCATTGAACAAGCAAGGGTGCACTGACTGGATAGGTCCACTCAAATTGGTGTGATTCATTCCTCAAAATACCATTTCAGACACGGACCTACATGGTCCTCACAAGATCTGACCAAGATTATGTCTGAACTTTTAAAGAGACTGTGACCCCTGAGTTTGTTTCGCCATTTCTTCTCAGTGGTAGTCAGATAGGTAATGTCAACTCCATCTAGCTTATTTTTTAATATGACGTTAAAGTGATTCTGATATACTATTTACAGAATAAACAATTTCATTTCATATATTGTGTCTAAAATGATTAAATTATAACAACCAATAATCCAAATTGACAGAAGATTTGACAACGTCTTACACTGAATACACTTTCAAATGCCGAAGACTAGTCCCCTATTTCTAAAATAGAAACATTATCAGCCATTTTAGGGCGATCGCCTGACAAATCTAGGTATATTTCCTCGCTGATATGTTAAAGTAGCCACATTATACCACTGGCGGGCTGCATGCTGGGCCCCGCCACTGATATATACGTCCGCGACACGACAACACATCCACGCCTTAAGGTCTAAACATAACGATAGGTTTTTTACAGAGCCAGCACATCAAGCTACCCGAAACTGTCAAATTTTCCCAATCATCTTTGAACCTTATGCTTCAGCGTTGAAGTTGAAAATCTATTACAGTACCCGGCGATAAATATTGCACATCGACCTTTGGAAAGAGACAATCGGCTAATTTCGGCTTCGTAGAGCGATATCTCTGTCGCACGAAATACAAACAGTCCGGTATCTATTAGGAGCTGTTAAAACAATTATGATTTGCTTCTTTTGATAATTATTTTTATTCTTTGTATAAAATACACCAATTTCCAAAGGTCAATGTGCAATATTTATGGCCGGGTACTGTAAAGGAATTTGACAGATTGAAGTACCTTGATGTGCTGGTGTCTGTACAAAAGAAAGTTGAAAAAAGGGGAAGCTATCTTGTCATACCTATTATCCAAAACCAAATTGCCGAATTAACTAAGCCTGTTCGCAATCTTGATCAATGCTATTGGTGGTGGACCCATTCAAAAATTAAATAATCGCAATGCTAAATATTTAGACTACAGTGACTACAAATATCTGAGAAGTCGGTTTAATCCGATGCGTTACATGAATCTGACGACAATGGTGCTACCCTGTGATTTTGAGGCACTACAGTACAAATAGAAATATCTAGGGTGAAAAAGAAAGGACATCTGCCGGTCAATTCTGTAAAAATCTCACCGTGAAAACTGAGGTGATGTGAGTTTGTTTTTGCTAGGAAACGACACTATTGACAGCTCACACCACGCTCACTTCACCTAAGTTTTCACGGTGAGATTTTTACAGAATAGCACCGCTGAACCGGCAAAGTAGAGATGGATGCAGTAAATAAAACAAACGGTAATAATTGCTTCTGTCTACTCTCTCGCGTGTACGACTGTACGTAGTAATTTGTCCCAGGAGTCACTGCTTGCATCCAAGTCAGGTAACAAGATGCATGATTACCTAATTGATGAGTGAGTAAACAAAAATTAAAGTCTCCGCAGATGTTCATTAAAATACACATTTGACATTTCTTGAACCTGAAAATTAAATTATACAACAGCTTCATTTTTATTCTAAAAGTTAGTCTCAACAAAGTTCTTATCAAAATCATCAACTAGCTAAATCTTTCGCTCCGATTCTATAACCGAGTTCCAGAAGGTCTTTCTATTCCAGTCGTCTACATACAATAAAATTTCTTTCCACATTTGGTTCAGTTAGGTAACTATGTAGGTATCTTAAAAGTATCCATAAATAGTAGATATCTCTATATGTACATGAATGTGTGTTTATGGAAAGACTGAATTAAACTTACAATTTGTCTGTTCTGTACAGAGCCTTATACCGCCATCTTGTTATTCAATTACATGGCGGGAACACTCGTAAAGTTGTAGCTTTTTGTGTCTCATCACGAAGTTTAACATCAGTCTTGAGGTCTGATCACTTTATACAGTTTATTTAGAGCAGCGAGGTTTTATGAGTTGAGAACTCAATACTCAATTCTTTATTGCATTCCATATGTATTACATAGATGGTATTAATAAAAATTATATATATTATTATTTAAGTCTTTAATTGCGGATGATACGGTTTTATAAATGTAGGAGTACTAAATGAGAATAGATTTATTAATGTTCTGTAATTAAAGGCAGTTGACAGTATCTTAGATATAGCAGATTCAAACTTACGACGTCGACTGGTCGATTCTTCACGTGACCTAGGCTGCTGGATAAAGGCTGGGTTATTCTTTGGCTAAAGAATTAGCATTGCCATTCATCGTGGCAATGCTGGCAGTCTTCTGATCAGGTTTCCGTATGACAGCGATGCAGACGAGTACTTCGACGCTTAAGTGTCCTTTTGTTTTGTATTTGTTTGCATAGTTAGTTGATCATTTAATTTAGTACCATGTAAATAGTTACTTGTATTAAATTTTGTAAAAGTTATGTAAGTAAACAAATAATGATAAAATGATTTATATACTTGCAAACTTAAAGAATTAAAAACCTAGCCTTTTCCACTTTATTTATGTCTTTTCTGTTTTAGTCCTCCCCAGTTATAGCTAAGCCACTGTAGTTAAGTTACTTCCATCTGCTTTAGTCGCTTTAAAAATACATCATATTTATACCACAGTTAGAAACCAAATTTGCGAAAATCGTAAGATGCTAAAACAGTCTTCAAAGAAACGTCTTGCTTCCTTGAACTAGTCGTGTCAGAAAAATAACAGCCACTAGTTTCCAAGACTTAGATCTTCACATAATATAATGAGAGCTTTCAGAGAAAATGTGATATGCCTTCTTTGAAATGAGTAGACAAGGTGGTTTATAGGTGAAGAGGGGAAGGCTTCCTTTCATGTCGTGGAAATTGCTATTCGGCAATCATTGTAAGAGTAGCTCTCAGGAATGTTGAAACCAAAGGTTTTGAGTAATGTTCCACTATTTAAGCGAGTTAATATAGGGTCCGGAGTTGTAACCCAGTGATACGTAGATTTTGCTTTACAATGCGTGCCACGAAAGATGAGACTTGACACACCACGTGATTTGACATGCGCAGTACACGATTTTAGGTATCTTTAGCGGTATGAGGTCTGAGTGCGGGATAGGACCGGACGTCATAGGGGCGGCGAAAAGAGCGGGGGAGGCGGGGTCAATCTCTTCTTTCGTGGCACGCATTGTACTTGTCGGGCGAAGGGCTTGTAAACTCAATAGGGACTCATCAGTGGGGTAATTCCGTAACACACTAACAGTAGCATTGGCTTCCATTATCAGTTCAACGTTCAACAATATCCATTGTGTTATTTACGTTGTTGAGCAGACAAATTTTTCGAACATATGGAGCAATGGATTAGCAATATCCTTCAAAATGATTCAGATTGTGATTGACTATTTAAAAGTGTGTTACCCTGTTAGAGCGCTGGATCCAAATGCTTAGCTCATTTCGTATTGAAAAGGACCTCTTGCATATCAAAAGACCATTAAACTCCAAACAAGTTCTACAAAGTCTATGAAACATTGCTTAAATTGAAATAATACGTATTATCTCGAATTTCCGGAATTACTTTATTAAATTTGCCCATACCAAACGTGACATCTTTTTTTGTCCCAGCTATCCATATATCTTAGTACCCCATCAAACAATATATCAATATGTTTTTAACATTTTGTCCATGTCCAGACACATGTACTGCGCACACGCTACCGACCCACGCTGCGCGCATGTTCGGTGCGGCGAATAATTGAATTCCTGCCATTATAGTTATAATGTTCGTATTAATTTAGCCGGAGTCATGAAATATACAGGTGTTGGGCAAGTAGACTTTATAAAGAATTAATTTGTGGGGGAGATGTGGCTGATTAATATGTCTGGGGTAGGATGCAAATGGATTAATTTTGTGTTTATATAACAGAGTATGTACTTATTTTATATTCTGCGTTTTGTTGCCCCCCCGACCTATCCCGTCGCATCGCATCACCTGCCTGCGCTTTCACTTCGTTTTCGGTTAGCGTTCTTTCTGACTTTATTTATTCTTTCTCGGATACCAAGGGTCCTATCGTGATGTTAAATAACCGAAAGCCTTCCTCAAGAATTAGGCTATCAAACGCAAAAATATTTTTTCAAATCCAAGTGGTAGTTCCAGAGATTAGCGCGTTCAAACAAACAAACAAACTTTTTAGCATTATTTTTAGTATAGATATAGATGTTGAATAAGATGCAATAACAATATTGGCATGGGCTACAAAACCTGCAGTTCCCACGACTAGAGATATATGAAACAAACTATCTCAAATAAACAATGAATAATGAACTACATTTTTCCAACACCATCCAAGAAAGCTCCCATTCGAATGATTCATTCATTTCTATTAATTGCTGTTCCCATGTGAATGTTTTCACACACCATTTGACAGTTAATTTTCAGTACACACCGCCATCTGTCGACTGTGTACCATCCGTAAGTACGTAAGTGATGAGTAAAAAACTACAACATAAATTATTTCAAAGGTTGGTACTTCACTACCGAGTCATCGATTATGCACATGGTTTCTGCAGTATCGTAATACAATGAAAAGACAGTCTCAAAAACGAGCATTTCACCTAGGTTTATCAAATGATGAGCCTAATAAGAGACCTAAAAAAATTATACGTAGCATTCATGAATTCATAAGAAGACAAAATCAATTATCTCTTTAAAAAATCTTTGCGTACCTAAGGACCAAAAAAATTTATCACCGAATTGAAAAATCTTACACCTATCCTATGAACTCTTCACATTCAGCGAAAATCACCAGCATCAACAAAACCACGCTATTTGAAAAACAAACGGTGTCTCCACATAAATAAAACATCGACATCAGCACATCCCTGCTCCGAGTAGTTCTCCAAACGTTGACAGATGGCGAGCCGGCGGCGCTACGCGACCGCGCGAACATATTCATATATTTGACACACACTACACTAGCACAGCATACGCTAATTCATAAATCTATAACGATCATTGTCTGGAAGAGACGGAAGGGTGAATTTTGACTGAAGTTTGATTGATTGGTAAAACATACAAAGGAGATGATAGGGGCTTTGTTTTAGAAGATTTTGATATGTAAGATGCGGATGAAGCTGCGGGATATTGTGACGTCATCAAAAATCTCGTGGATGGTACTGCCAGTCTGTTAGATATAATGAAATGGAGTAAACGTCAATGGTTCATTAAAAACAATGGTCTTAATGAACAATCAAGGCGGATGGGAAGAAGGGAAATCATAAACCAAAAAAAAATAACTTCAAAGTATTGATACTTGGAAGATATCACAGCAAAGGAGTAGATGCTTTATGATTGTAATAAATACGACTAGAAAAGTTTATTGATAAAAAACTCTTGATTGTATTCCAGTTTCATCAAACTTGCTGGAGTGTCCTAAGTGCCCGTTCACCTGCACCTCGGATGACCTAAAGAATGCCAGTGATGCCGCAATCATCGGGCCACTTACTAGCCTCAAACTATATTTTAAAAAAACGTGACACTCCGGGTGTGTCGACAGAAGTGAAAACTTGAACAATTACGTGTGTATTTTTAATCGTCTTATAAACAGTAGGTTACGGTAACAGTGTCGCGAGTTTAATGGTTTTTTCCCATCTCAAAAAATGCCCAACACGGCTAAAGAAGTTTTCTCTTCAAAAAACGAGGAAGAGTTACCATCGATACGAAACGAAAGAAGGTCGAAGAAAAACAAATTAAATAGATCGTCGTAAAGCGTTATGAAGGAAGAAAGAATATAGTCACAATCGTCATTAAACAATAATGCTTATTACCAAACAATTAAGCCTAGTCGGATAATGAATTTCCAAATGTAACCACTAGTGATATTCAAACAGCGCGTCACCCCCTGTTATTGAGGTGCACCTCGAGGGTGACAACCCAATGCGAGGGTGATCGCGGTGATTATACACGTACCGATAAAACGCGTTATGCATGACTAAAACAGGTTTTATTGAGACATTCAAATTTTAAAAATGAATATAACTACAATGTTTAATGTAACAAACAAATCATGTAGGCAAAACAGAAAAGAGAATAGAATTTGGAAATAAACGAATTAATGGAAAGTAGATTAGATCAGAAGGCAGAGAATCATAATATGTAGTTATATGGTAACGGATATATCTATGACATACTGAAAAAGAAACAGCGTTTTAATTTGAGTGTCCATGGAGCTTCTTGCCCATTCTTCGCCATAGAAATCTACTACGCTTTGGAATAGCAAGACACCGTGACAATTAAAATGTGCCTTTGGATAGTTTAATTGAAACAAATGATTCGAGTTTACTCTCGTAGCGCAACTTGCGAAAGGACAATCGGTATAAAATTATTGCAAACATATCAAATTAAATCTCAAATCTTTGTCTTATCGAAACCATTAGACAAAACAATCAAGAAAAACATACATTTGCTTTTATATTTAAACCTACTGCCTCCATTCTTCATCAGCATTTCCTCAATTATTTATTCAAGACATTGCAAATTGTCGATGGTGCGGCACTACAACCCCACAGGTCATTGTTTTAGAACAACACTACAAAAGAGGTCTTAATCACTGCACTCTGCAGCTTTTCAACATGTGTTACGACTTTGTCAAAAGTTTTGGTTATTTCAACAAAATTGTAAAGGCATGAAGAAAGACAAGGTCAGTTGTAAATTCAAACAAATCGAAAATTAATTAAACTATTAGTTGATCAGCGCACTTAGTATACAAGAGGCTCCGGAGACTCCTATGGAAGGGGCATTTTATCTGTAAATACAGTCGTATCGCGATCTAGTCTAAATATTGGCAACCTAGATATACCGAGATATAGACCAAAAGATATCGACATCAATAACTTTTTAGTGGGATCCTTCGTCTCTAGCATTAAATGGCAGCTATTGAAGATTCAATTAATTGTTTCCTCTTCAAATACCCTCCATTTGCGTCAACAAATTACATTAATAAGTAACATAATCGACCTATTTTTAAAACAGAAGCGTTACGACCACATCGATATGTCGGAATAAAATTCGAAATTCAAAATAAGAGCGGTCGGTAGCGGCGGCGGCTCGCGACGGGACGCCTGCTTCCCGCAGCGCGCTTAACAAGCATGTTGCTTGTAGTCGGAATGTTGGCACCACTGCCTTACCACTGTTAAGTTGCCAGATTAAGACGGTTGGATATGCGTGGAACTATTTAATTAATTAGGGACATGGAGACGAAAGATGTAAGCCTTTATCATACAGCCGATACGATGATGGTAAAGAAGAATCAAGTGATCGCAAATTGCCTTAATTTGACCCTGGTTTTCCTACCAGTTGCAAGCGTATCATGGAAGAGTCATCTAAGACGATGGCCTTAGATAACTTGCTGTACAACAAGCGAATTAAATTACAGTCTCTAACTTTCACCTTCATATAAGACAAGGAGGATGTAAATAACTCAACGATTAACAGTACATAATATACTCAAATCAAAGGCAATGCTGCCAAAACTAAATCGTGGGACGTCCCTCGTATTATGCCATTAGGTAATGAAGGATCGCTATAATCCCTGCTTCATAGAAATGCAGTCGCGTTCGGTTTGAGTAAATAACCGCGGGCTAAACCCAACGCACTCGCGAAACTGGGGAGATTTGAATTTCGAATTTAGATTTTTGTTTTTTGCGTAGCTAACGGATTAATGACATGTCTGTAACATCGGTTTATTGAAGAAATGATTTATATAGTTTATGTCCGGATGTTTTCAAAATTTGGGACCGCGTGATTGATTGCAGATTTACAGCGGCTAAATTCTCACAGACACGACGCCTCTGTCTCAGCAGTGGAAACATTATAGGTTGATTAGATTGTGTTTGTGCTATGCAAAGTAAATAATCATTCCAGTGGGATCAATCCAAACCTGTATATTGCGGTCACAAACTCTATTCTACAAGAATTCTAACTTCAAAAAACCTAAAAACTTTAATAACATCACGCGCGCCTGTATTCGTCAATTGTTCTTGCCAACCTCCAGCTGCGCTGCAACCGTTTCCCGCCATCAGATTCGAAAAAAGAATAGGTTTTATTTTTAATTGGAACATATTCGGATATCGGTGCGTCAGCCAGCGTTGGGTTCTTTATAGTATCGAGGGGACCGTGTAGCCTGCAGCTATTTGGTTTAGAATACGTATTGGAATAAGACAATCTGCCCCCTGTAATAACTTGGTTGCAATGAGCTCCCGGGAGTTCGGCTGCTAGTAATCGTTTATGATCTATTGTTGTCAGGAACGAGGATAGTAAACGACAGAGCACCAAGGCTTCTTAAATTTTAAGTCGTCATTTGTTTTCTGTGATAGGTACTTCAGAATAACTTCCTGCGATCCTGATCACCGCTGTATAGTCACATTCCACAGAAATACAACGCAAAGTTTGTTATGAAATTAACTAGCTACCTTTCTAAATATGTTTATTAAATTTACACCCATGCTATAAATCCTCTATAAAAGTTTCTGAAACAGCTTTTTACCAACACTAAACAGCCAGTGTCATAGTAACCATAATATCATCCAAACGAGTGCGAATGCAACTCCTTTGCTTTTTCAATCCCTTCCTTACTCATCAAACATCCACATTCTCACTGTACTCAATTCGTGGTATCTTTATGAATTAAAAAAAAAAGAACATTGTCATGCACGCGCGTTTCACTACCACAGCGCCGTAATTTAAAAAATAAACTTATAGGTTATTCAACATAGAGTTCTTACAACGCTGTACAACACCCTATGGTTTCAGAACCTTTTATAGAGGATTCATATCATGGGTGTAGATAAAGTCGTGTATGCAACTGTAGATACTTATTTACACAACAACACAGAACAGCAGCTGTATTATAACAACATAAAAAACTATTTATAACTATTTTGCATAAAAAACTATTATTGTCTTTTAACAGTTTCCCTGTCCCATGAGTCATATATAATTCATGTTGATTGTTTAACTATTGTGTCTACTTTATGGACAGTTAAGTTGTTAAGTTAAACAATGAGTGGTGTCTCCGATTTTGTAAAACAATCCTCATTAACGAAGTTAACTTACCTTCAGTAAATACTGAACAGAATAAACAAACCTTTTAAATTCAATTCAATTGCAATGGTTTAAAACTTTCTAATTACTATTATCGGCTTGGACCCATCAGAACTTCAAGGGCCAAGCAAATATTTGTTTAGCAATTATTCTAATTAGGAACTTGAAGTATACAGCATTGTCTTCCCTAGGTACCATCGGTAAGTAATGGTCAAACGCCAGCCTACCTAATCTTTCTAATAATAAAGGTGAAGAGTTTGTTGGTTTGTTTGATAGCGCGTTCAAACAAACCAACAAACTTTAAACCTTCATCTCTAAAACTACCAGTCGGATTTGAACAATTATTTTTGCATTTGATAGCCCACTTCTTGAGGAAGGCTATAGGTTATTTAACATTACGCCAGGACCCTTAGGAGCCGAGAAAAAAATGGGGTTAACGAAGTAATAGCGCGGGTAGGCGATGCGATGCGACGCGATGGTATGAGTCGGGGGAGCAATCACTTTCACAACGACGAAGTCGCAGGCAGAAGCTACTTGCATAAAGAAAGAAAATACTTGTATTTACATAAAGTTGTCTTTAATTACACTTATTATTGTAAAACTTCATACATTTATTGTCACGAATTCTGCTTACAATCAACTTTTTACAAGAAATTATATAAATTCAGACCGAAAATTAAGTATTTAAATAATCTTTCAAAAGGAACATCACAATAATTATTGAAAAAACATCACGCTAGGATATGTAGGAGCCGATCAAACAGAAAGTCAGAAAGAACGCTAAGCAAAAACGAAGTAACGCGGACCCATGTGACGCGACGGGGTCGAGGAACAAGAAATTTCAAGCGGATGTAGTCGCGGGCAGAAGCTAGTAAATAAAATATTATTTTCACTTCTCATGCTCTGAAAGTGCTTCTTTGTGCAGGGTATAGGCTGCACAAAATCGAATTTTGTGCACAAGGGCATTAACGTATCTACTCATAAATGTATTATATTAAGGCAAAGAAAATGAGCCATACAGCCAAATGCAATAAGAAGTTCATAGATAGAATTTGTTATTATATAATATTTACTTTAATTTATTTGCCTTATGTGTTTTTTAAGATATAATAGATATTAAAATTTTAATTCAAGTACGGTAGGTTAGTTGATTTAAGAAAATTATTATTACAAAATTAATTTAATAGTAGGCTGTATAGGTCTGCAGCCTAATATCAATGTCGTAAGATTTAAAAAAAAATAACTTCCTTCAGTATTCAAAACTGTTCTAATTTTACTTTGAATTTTAATTAAATAAATGTTATGTTATACTACTGTTTTATTTCCTCGCAATCGAAGTGAAAAGCAGAGTTTATAACTCGTCCACAAAACCATTTCTATCCTCGACATTACTATCAGCCCTCGCCTTCGGCTCGGGCTGCTAAAAGTCTCGGATATAAATGGTTTGTTTTGTGCACTTGTTGTAAAATCTACTATAGTTAAAATACTTGGAATTTATGTCTTTTCTGCTGTCATCAGGCTAAAGTTGGTATTATGAAATGCGCTGAAAGATTTAATTTATTCCCCTCCTATCCGACACAGAAAACATAACGATAACATAAACTTATCAGAAATAATAGACTGGTCCTATGATCCAACAGACTTCAGTCTTGAGCGAGTGGGGCAATAAATAGCCCATTACTCGCTAGCCCCACAATAGGCGAGGCCAGAAGCAAATCAGCAAGCGGCCGGTACCAGGCGCCCAGATATACAAGGTAGTAGAGGTGAAGCGGGAAGGCGGGGGGCGGGGAGGCGATCCGTCAACGGCTCGCGGCGGTCACGACGACCTAAGCCGACGGACACACCGATTGCAGAGCAATAGCTTTTTGGCAAAATATTCTGGACCGAGAACACACACTGCCAAGGCAATGTTTGGAGATGCTTCTGATATTTTAGAAGAGGTCCGAACGTTTAATACTTTAAAGTAATGGAGAAAATCTTTACAGTAATCTGAATTCTATGCAACTGGAAAATAGAAATGTTTTAGTCTGTGTGATGTGAAAAAGAGTGCCACAGAATAGTACTTTAGGAATTAGCCTACTTTTCATCTCTTCATGCTTTATAGGCTGGAAAAGAAATATAATTTTGGGCAGTCGAAGCAGAAGTAATAATAATACACTTTCAAGAATAGCTCTCCAAATAGATACCGTCTACTACTCAACAAAGGCCTCTGCAATTCCACGCCATTTCGCCCCTCCTCCAGCTGCTACCAATGTCTTTACAGAACTATTTCCTTATGGAAATAATTAATACTCAACTCATAAGTACGTCCAGATGCTTTTGTCACGGAAAAACAATAAATTGAAAATGTTATTGCTCACATAAACCAGTGTGTACGCACCCGCTTCGGGCGCGCGACTGCCCGCTCGCGTGCCAGTAATTGCCCAGCGTTCCTTTTTTGAATAACTATCACGACTTTTTCGCTCCAAATACTCTTTTCTTTAGCTTTTGGTTGTTCAAGGTATTCGACGCATGCAGCCAGGCAGACGCTTTTGGATATTTCAGGCATTTTGCGTGTAATCAGCGTTGTTATGGGTGTTCCTTTGCCTCGTTCCCTGTTTAAGGGCTTTTTGAGAGTCGAAACGTCCTTAAGATTTTTTTTACTTTTTTGGGGATAATACTTTGTATGATCTTTTGTTTCGTGTGAATTTAGATGCTAATTCAGAATTCTTTGTTATACCTGGGGTTTGTGATTAAGAAATTATATAACATCTACAGGGCTTTATGGTCAAGCCGACGGCAAGAAAAAAAGCTACTTATAGAAAAAGTTAGGTTTGTCCATGGTAAATCTGACTTTTTCAATGGCTTCTTTTCCATATTTCTGAGACCATACGTGGGTACTCATTTTAAATTGGTGACTACTGGGAAGATAGTCAATTTTTAACTAAATCATAGAGTAGTAGAGTAATTTTTTGGATAAATTTTCAGTTCGTAGATTTCTATTTGCCTTTGTTATTAACCACAAACTAACATTTTTTACCAAAAAGGTTACATTGTTAAGTTTCTAAGCCCCAAAGAGTTTGTACTCCGACGTCTAACCTCAAATAGTTGCTACCCTTTGAGATATTATTAGGAAAGTAAACATTCGTGAATCTTTGTTATTATTTAGTTTGTTTAGTTTAGCCGGTGAGATGAACTTCGAGCGTTCCTTCTCTAATAACAACTGTTACATATAATTCAGACTAATTGATGTTTCTTGGGAGCAGTGGTGGCTTAGTGATAACGGCTTTGACTTACGAGTTGTAGGTCGTAGGTTCGAACCCAGACAGACGCTTTACTTTGTACTAATTATTTCATCATCACTGCTCTCAAAACGGTGAAGGAAAACATCGTGAGGAAACCGGCATGTCCTACAACCAAAAATTCAGAGGCATGTGACATCTACCAACCCGCACTGGGCCCGCGTGATGGGTTAAGGCAGCTCCCTCTCACAGAGAGGAGGCCTGTGTCCCAGCAGTGGGAACTTTATGTGGGCTGATAATGATGTTTCTTAGATTACATCAAGCGATAGTTTTGAAGGTTTGATTCCTTGTTGAATTATTATTGTAGGTCAATGGTACTAATAAACCAATTCCACGAAACTTCTATACTTAGAGTAAGTCTTATCCTGAGGATAAATTTTAAATTTTTGACAGTTGTCTATACTAGAACTGTCAGACCTCAATTTTATTCCACAGATAAAAGATATCTGACTTTGGTAAAATCAGCCCTTTTTTTGGGTTGTATTACGTTGTATATGTAGAATAATATTATTATCTGGCTAGCCTTTTCCTTTTTGCCTATGTTAGGGTCGGCTTCCAGTCTTACCAGACGCAGGTGAATAGCCGTGTTTTACATGGAGCGACTACCTATCTGGCCTCCATAGTCTAGTGACTGGATAACACGATATGTTTTGGTAAGACTGTAAAATTATATCTAGGTAAGATGTTATCCTGCACCCTAATTGCGTAACATACTTTCAATCATAATCTGAATCATTTTGAAGGATATTGCTAATCCATTGCTTCATATGTTCGAAAAATGTGTCTGCTCAACAACGTAAATAACGCAATGAATGTTGTTGAACTGTCAAAACGAAAGCCATTGCTACTGTTAGTGTATTACGCAATAGAAATATTTAAAATTTTATTGAGCGTGAAAATCAGCACAAAAATTACTATTTTTTTTTAATAAACAAATCTATTTTATTTAATAAAATTATATTTAATAAAAAAATAATTTAAAACAAATATTTTATCTAAGTAATCTAAAAATAAAAGAGAATAACATTCCTTTTTGGAACATTTTTGCTAATTAAAATACGAGATGATTTTCTAATTCACTTTGGGCGAATACATCCCCTTTGAAGATCAAAGAAAGATTAAATGATGTCCAAATAATATTACTGTTTAATTCTTTGTGATTAGTGAGGAGACAGCCACCATATCGATAAAATAAGAAAATGTGAAATAGGTTTCCACATGTTCCATGAAATTGTTTGCTTTTTTTGCGAATCAATTAGAAAATTCAGCCAGGTATTCTTTAGTGATACATGAATATTGTTTAAAAAAACCTTTATAATAAAAAACCCTAACCTTAAAAACCTAAAAACGGTATCTGGGTGAATATCCCAGCAGCAAATTTTACGCGTCCACGTTGAGAATCGAGGTGTTAAATGATAGGATGTTTCTTATTTTTTTTATAGTAAGCTACGTAACTTGTTTCAATTAGGGCCACATTTTTTTTTATAACTGTGTATTTAAATAAATAGGGAAAAAATAAATCGCCTTAAAATTCAAGTTAGGTGGCTTGTCCCAGCTCCATTTTTTGATATAATTGCATTCACCAAAGCAACAATTTGCTGTACAATAAAAAATAAATAAATTCTTTAGTATATGCTTAAGACACATTATCTAAAAACAATTAAACCATATTAGAAAATCTAATTTAAAAGCACAGGGTAGTCGATCAAAGTTTGTCCAAGTAAAAATCAAAATTTTGGTGGCACTTTTTCAACATACTATAAAATGAAGCTTCGTGTTCGTGCGTGTGCGATCAATCACATTTTATTATTTCACATCTCTCAGTTGTGCACTTGCGCGTAACAGGTGTGTGATTAGTGCTATGATTTTCCGCCAAAAACGTAAGTATCATCTTGGGTGGCACGGGGGACAAAAATTGTTCAATTTTTGGTGGATCGATTTGCTGTTAATTTTAAAGTGTTTTAGTAGTAAGCTACACATTATAGATAGTGATTTGGGTTACGCATAAATCAGTGATATTAATTTAATTGTAACTAAAAACCCCTATTTTTAGAGATTTTTTTTATATCTGGTTTCAATTTTGGTGGTTTTGGTGGCGTTTTCACGCCACCGGTCCTTATTTTTCACGTAAACTGAAGAAAAAATTTCGCGACCAAAATTGAAAAAATATTCAGTTTGTTGATATTGACCCTTAACATTGTGTAAGACATCTGAAATCATTAAATGTTCAATACAAATATTGTTTGTTATTTTTGTATTAAGATACAAATTTCGCCACCAAAATTGAAAAAATATTCAGTTTGTTGATATTGACCCATCTACCTAAATATTTCTAATTGCATTTAAATATCGTAGTATCATTAAAGCTCTTTAAGTATTCTAACATATCGATAAAAAGCCATCACTATCATGTTCAAAAAACAAAATTAGTATGGCGGGGTGCGGTGACCCCTAGCTAATCGGACGAAAAGCTCTATAAAGGGTCCTTGAGCTAATAACAGATTTTGGGGGCAATTAATATACATTTTTTTACTCCATTAGTCTATTGTATATGTCATTCAGGCTTAAATCTTTAGGCTTTTGGGGGCGGTAAAATTTTTACATCTCTTTTTAACGACGTACGGTCAGCATCAAAAGTCGATTAACACTTCAGTTTTTTTAATCTCAGTTATTAAGCAAAATATTTATTCAAAATTGCAGCAGAAGTATAATGCAATTTGGACAAATATTTTGCTCAATATCTGAGATTAAAAAACTGAAGTGTTAATATTTTGCTCAATAACTGAGATTAAAAAAACTGAAGTGTTAATCGACTTTTGATGCTGACTGTACCGTCGTAAGGACAAGTAATGGATTGAATCAGGTTGGTAATTGTATAGTGCAAGAAGCTGAAAAACTACACAGGCAAAGTTAATAAAATTGATATGGGACCACCGCGCCACAAGAATCACGTAAATTAGCCTAGTTATCACGGAAAAATCGGCACATACATGAATAAAAAAAACTCACCATGCATAACCCCTTCTTTTTTTGAAATTACTTACGATTTCAAAGAGGAAACAGTAAGATTCCCTAGTAGTCTACTTTATTAAGGTCGATTTCATAACCGAGATTTCTTTATGCCAACATGAAACAAGGAGCGTCTCCTGCTGGCCATAGAATTCCCGCATAGTTCTGTACTGGGGGCTTAAAAAGGCCACTTGGGCAGTTACGTTGGCAGTATCATAAAAGGGTAACATTATGAACCATAATGGACAGTTAACTGTTAAGTTAATTTTATCAAATCCCATTGGTGAAGGATTTTTCATTTTATTTTATTTTGTCTGTGCTAAAATACCAATCAATCCAATCCAAATCCCAACGAGAATATAAAACAAAAATATAACCGATCGATTTTATCCAAAAAATAAATAACTATGCTTATAACCCAACCACACACCTCATTCATTCAAAAACAAATCAATATGTAAGTAATCAGTATTCGCAAAGGGTTCAACAATGGTACGCGTTTGGTGACAATAGAACCTGTCCACCCCAACACCGCCCTAATACGTTGGTATCAAAAATTGTGCCAATTTTGAACCGATGCGGTGCATGGTGTTCCGTCCCTATGCAAAAGCACAATCTTCTTACTCCTAGCAAGTATTTTAAACTTTTTTGCTGATTAAAAGTCACGAAGTTATCTAATTTATGTCTAATCTGTAGCCTGAATGTAATTTTGTAAAATAGATTAATGTGAGAGTAGCTGCTGATCTGTGTGTTCTAGTATCTTCAAATTCTTCAATACTGCTCAAAAGAATGCTCACGACGTACAGACGCCAGCACATCAAGCTTCTACAATCTGTCAAATTTCTTTAATAGATTTTCAACTTTATCGCTAAAGCATTAGGTTCAAGGTTGATTGGGAAAATTTGACAGTTTCGGGTAGCTTGATGTACTGGCGTCTGTACAACCAACCGTGCGTCAATGAAAATAATTTGACCTTGTTTCAATAGAATGCGAGGTTGTAATGGTTTTGTTACCAATATCGTGTGGCTTACTGTACAGAGAACTTCGTTTGAATCATTATCTAACAATACAAAAAACAATTAAATATCTAATGAACCTTCGTAAACCCCACTGGTGAAGCACCACATGACCCTACGTCTAACACCCCAGTACGTTGGTTCTCATAATTGTGCCAATCTAGCGCCACAGCGGTCGCCTTAACGTGATTATGTATATCTGTGGTTCCATCGATTGTCATGCGTTTAGGTGGGGTGGAAACGTGTAATTTAGGGTTTTTGTGATAGGTACTTTTTTGTTTTGTTATAATGATACACTGATATGAATACATCCGTGGTAAAGTAATCCGCGTTAAGATACATGAAACACTTTGTGAAAAACGCTTGCGCTGGTGATGGACATGTGATGATGCGAGATGATGACCATATGACTAAAATTAAAGAGTCGTGAATATAGAAGATAGAAAAAAGGCCGTCGTCGATCACCAATAACTTGGCTACGAACAATAAAAAATGACAAGATAGTGAGCAACACAACAAAAAAGGCAACTCACAGCCGTAGCGTATGTCGCTGAAATACTAGGGGGGCTGACCCCAAATAAATTATGATAATATCAAAGAGAACGACGAAGATAATGATACACTGGTCAAAACTTATTTGCAACTGTTTTGAGTATGGCTTGACGTAAATAATGTTTTAAAATACCAATCTATTTTTATACTGAAAACGATCATCAAGGGTCCTCTGATTGGTCAGCGGGATTGTCCGAAAGGGTTACCGCTGACCCGGAACATAAAGGGCTAAGGAAGGAACACGGGTGGGTTTTAGTCAGTAAGAGTCTGACACTCCTTTCCGTTCCAACCAGAGCGGGAGGGGTCATTTGATGATTTCCCATCCTGAAAAAAAAAGGGTCCTCTGATTTTAAAAATACGGTTCGTTGATGTCTTTTTCACCACGGAATCATAACATGATATCCAACATAATCATGATCCAAAACAAATAATGATTATTGTTATTTTTGTCTGTTGTCTTTTAAGGGTATTATTTTTTTATTAGGTATTCATTTGTTTTGTTGTTATTTGTGTTTCCTTTGTGTGATTTTCATGTTGTATGTTTCGATTTATTTTAATATATTCTCTGTGTCAAACGCTGTATCTATGTATCTAGTTATAAGAGAATGATGTAGTCTCCTGTAATTGAAGCGCACGCTAGTATTTGTCCCTGTTCTTGTAAACTTGCATGGCATTGTGTAGCCCGTGTTGAAGATTTAAATAAATAAATAATTAATAAACAACTTTATATGTGCGGTGAATGCTATAGGCAGAGGTGGAACACCGCGGTGGTTTTAGCCGGTAAGAGTCCGGTATGCTCCTCTGTCACCCGCACGATGGAAGAAGTCCATGAGAATTTCCACCGAGCATAATAAAACGGGCAGAGATACATCAAATCTTAAGACTTACTTAAAGCCATTATAAACATAGGCCTCAAAGAAAATTGTATACAGGCAGGGACATCGATGTGCAACTTGTTACCAAGATTCAATACATGAATCTGGACCAACAAAAAATAACGCATAGGGCGTTAAAATATATCGTCGGTTATTGAAAAAAAGTTTGCTATTCCATACATTTTGACCACGTAGGAATTGCATTTTTTAATGAAAAAGCAGCTTTTTTTATAACCTACAATTATTTTGTTTTAGTTTGCGCGTCGATGTTCCTGTCACCCTGTATACTCGTAGACTTCTATCGTTTTTTACACTTAAAAAATGTCTACCAAGAAGTAACTTTTCTTTCAACGATCAACGGAAGTATTATCGCAGGACGAACCTGGACGGTAGGTACAATCAGCTTCACACTTATTAAATTCTACGCCCCACATGAAAACTTAATCGTAACGTCATAGAGAAGCAACTCATCACCACAGACAGCTATTTATACAGCCAATAGAGACAAAGCATAGAGAAAGCCGGCGTGTAATAACTGCTTATAAATCAACTGTTATCTATGACATATCGACAGTCGACGTATCGACGGTACGCCACTAAAACTTAGCGCGTGGGCTAGTGAGACGTTAGGCCAATGTTTATGTGGAAGGGAAATAGGGATGGAGGCCGTATCTTATCGATAAAGATCGATGTTATTAATTAGGACAGTTTAACAGTCGCTTTTCTTGTATGAGAATAAATGGTCGCTCCGAGGCGGACTCGGGCAAAAGTTGAAGAGACAAGAAAATTCGGTATTGCAAGAATTAACTAGTCTTTAGAGCGAGTCCGAGCGGTCAGAGTAACACACGTGTCCATAATGAAGTAAATGCTTACAAGTTTGTGCTGAGCTGCTACAAAACCTAACAAAACTAAGCAATGTGATGTTTCCAAGTGTACACAGGTATCATATACTCCTATAGAAGGCCAGTATTATACAAAAAGAGAAGAGACACATAATTTTGTAACTGATCATCATGTCTGCTTATTACCTGTCACCTTACCAAGTGAAGGTGAGGAATAACTTACAAATGATTATCTTTGGTCCTCTTGGATTTAGTATCTCTGGATCCCATCTAGTTTATGGAACCCCTCGTCCATAAAGTAGAAGACATACTAAAGATTTGAGTAATTCATCAACTCGTCCTACATGCCTACGGTCCATTTAGGACGAATTGCAGAAAATCAAAATATATTATATTTTCATTCTGCAAGTCGCCTCACGTTTTTTTTTTTTGTATAGAACTATAAACTTTATCAACGTTTGGTACAGTCATCAAGACAAGATATAACAATATATTTTTTAAATTTTTAGTTTTTGTTTTCTTTTATTCATAGATTAGGTAATAGGTAATACGGGCTGGTGTCCGCAACTCCACGTCAATGCGCGTATTTTGCGTACGGATTCATAGATTATTAAATATTTTGTAACAAATTTTATTTTTTTATTATTTCCACACTAACACTTTTGCTACTGATTGTACCTTTTCTCATTTTGATAGTAACGTGATGATTGATTAATTTGACAGGACTAAACTAAAATTTATATTCTGTCCTTTTCTTAATGAAATAGAAAGAAAAAGATGCACTGAACTTAAATTTAGTATAGTTTGTGAACAACAGAATCGGCAACATTATCATAAAATTTCCTCTAAACAGCACATACCTCTAAGCATCATTACGTCACTCCGCCCGCGCCTCCCGCCGGCCAGCGCACGCGCCGCTCTAATAACTAACCGAGCGACAATTACGAGCACACGATCGATACACACCGTTACTCGATGCTTATCTGCACGTACGACGATTAGCATAGTTGATGCTGATGTTAGTGCAGGGTACATGGGTTGCTTCGAGTTTTTTGGAGATTTGAAGCATTGTTGGTGACAATGTAGCTTTCAGGTATGACATTTTCACCATTTTCGCTGCATAGATTCGCAGGACGGCTCGTAACTTTTTATTATTTTCGCACTGATGTTTCAATTTTTATTCAAAACGTGGTTATTATAAGAGATGGAGATTTCAAGTGAATCAGAGGTAATACAGAGAGAGATGAGAAAACTTTAGAACTCAATAAAATCGGCTACACTAACCGCGTAGCATGACCACTTCTATCTCTATTCTGCGAATATAGCGCCTTTTTTTTCTAAATTTTTGACGTCTCCCCGTAGAGCGAGATGTCATTATGTCTTCCGTTTCTTTATTAGTCATGCTGCACGTGCTGGAATCACTGCTACTAACAGAAGCATTACTCCGAAGCAACTCGTGGACACGTACCTGACAGACGCCAAGCACATCAAGCTACTACAAAGCAGTCAAATATCTTTGTTAGATTTTCAACTTTATCGCTAAAGCATAAGGTTCAAAGTTGATTGGGATAATTTGACAGTTTCGGGTAGGTTGATGTGATGGCGTCTGTACACCAACAGTGCGTTAAATCTCGAACCCGTGTTATTAGTGCGACGCTTATCTAAATCCCGCCAAGCCGTGGGACGGGAAGACATCATTTAATTTCCGATGGCATTATGCCATACGTCGGACGTCTTATTTCTTTACGATCTAAGATCGGCACAAGGCTAACGGAACATTCTGCCTTTATCTTTCACAATGATTGCTTTTTTTAAATGCTACCCACACGAATCCCTCTGCGGGCAGAGAATCAGAAAATAGAATAAGCAAGTAGAAGTGGCAAAGGGTCGAATACATTGACCATAGAACGGACTACTTGGGGTAGACGAGTAATAGACTAGAAACGGTGGAAACCACGAAGTAGCAGACACGCACCTATGCGTGTCTGCTACGTCGTGGTTTCCAGCCGCTGTGGCCTATTGGCGTCTTCCTACCTAGGAAGACGCCAATAGGCCAGCGGCTAGGTGGAACGACCATCTTCGCAGGTTGGTTCGTTGTAGTCTCTGTGAGTCGAGTTAAATGATGTGTGTGATTGAGACTATTTCTAGCAGTTGACTTGATGATGATGGTAAAAGCTACACATTATAAACGGCTTCCTAAGCACATAGCCGTTTCAATAGGTACCTGACTTTACACTGTTTCTTACTTCTTGTAAAACGCAGTGCAAAAACCTGAAACATGCATGTTGTGATCAATAAATACTTTCATGAGAAGTGGCCATCATAGTAGCAACATAAGAAAATGTACAGGGAAAATTAATGGAAATGGTTCACCCCTGCAAAAAAAAACTACGGAAGCAATTACGCAATCGCAAAATAACTACCTTCATCCACAGAACTATTAATTTCGCGCCAAAATTACTCCTTTAACCATAGACAACTGCATGAAACGTCATATTATTTTGATTTGCACGTCAAAGACACGGGCAATTGTTTTTTATTCCAATGCATATTTTAATGTATGATTAGATAATTATATAGCTGGCCTTCCTTTGATTTGCAATAAATTACTGGCTGATAATCAGGCAATATTATGGGAAGGATATCATTGACTTATATGACGTCAACTGCGTCGAGTTTTGCGATCAAGCTTAACTTCAAAGTCTTTGTTTAAAATTCGTTTTGGAATGTTTTACTCTTCGATCAATAGTACTTTACTACCGAAAAACAGAGCAGCGGGTCGATTCTGTAAAAATCTCACCGTGAAAACTTAGGTGAAGTGAGTTTGTTTTTGCTAGGAATTGACACTATTGACAGCTCACTTCACCTAAGTTTTCACGATGAGATGGTTACAGAATCGCACTGCTGTTTATGGATATTAAAACCTTTTTGTTTGCAGGAGGATGGAAGGATACAAAAGTTTATAATCATGAATAGATTTAAGTAGCTAATTAGTTGTCAGCAGTTTTTTTAAGACTCCTATGTTTTAACTTTCCTTTCGGATTCGAGGCCTTGTAATAATAATTATTTAGAGAAATTTTCATAATATAAGCTAAACTAATATTAAAAATATGTACTTAAAAGAATATTAATAAATTATCATTCATAGGGCATCAAAAAATCGTCCGCATCGCTGTCAACAGGCACAGCGCCCAAAAGGCTGGTAGCATAGACACGTTATATGGCGATGCTGATTCTTTGGCCAAGAAATAAGCCAGCCCTCTGGTCATGTGAAGAGTCGACCAACCGCTTAGCGATATAATTTTAATGAACTATATGGCCTTAAATAATGTTCAAAGTAATACGTGTAGCTCTGACGTCAGTCATCCTCGTAGCGTAACATAAGCTACCCGGGTCAATGATTATGACCTATTATTAGTTTATTGCGTAGGCGGGGCGGGGGGTCAAACGGTGACAAATTACCTACCTTTCCGCGTAATTTACCTGACAGGGTAATAGACACGCACAGATTATACAATTTGCATAGATAATTATGCAAGCCGTGCATCGTTGCAAGGCAGTTATTTATAAGGTTTGACTATCATTATGAATTAAAATTGTGTTTGGAATCCGAGGGGCAATCCTCGTATTTTTAAGAACGTTCACATTCTGATCTCAGTATCAATCTGTCAAAAATACAATCAATTTCCCTACATTTTTGACAAGTTTTTGACATTGATTGTCACTGAGATTGCCGAGATGAAGTACGAGAATAAGCCTACTGTTTTCAGTTTTGTGTATGAACTTCTGAAATTATGAAATGGTATCGAACAATACAACAATGCATTATATTGTTCGATAGAATGGGAAACTTAATCAGAAATATTGCAAAAATTGTTTTTATGCGATCTAAGCGATAACTTGATGTAATTGGATACAGCTGTGATGAGAATGCTAAGAGGAATGTTTGGTGTTCCAAATGAATATAGAAGAGGAAGTCTGTAGGTAAATGGCACGGGTGACTGAAAATTTGTGTGGAAATCGGTTGTCAAGGTATTGATACGGAGGAATAAGGAAAATGTCGTGATCAGAGGTTGAATATGGATAGATGGCTATAAGAGTAGGGGAATACCAAAAAAACGATAGATGGAACGTCTAAAAGATGATATAGCTAGAAAGGGGGTGACTACCGAGATAACGACTAATAGAGAAGTATAGAAAGAAAAGACAAAGACAAATCCCAATCCCATTTGGGGCCAAATACATAGATTAGGAATTTTTTTCAGGATGGGAAATCATCAAATGACCTCTCCCGCTCTGGGTGGAGCGGAAGGGAGTGTCAGACTCTTACTGACTAAAACCCACCCGTGTTCCTTCCTTAGCCCTTTATGTTCCGGGCCAGCGGTAACCCTTTCGGACAATCCCGCTGGCCCGGCAGAAATAGATTAGGATTAGAGTAAGAGAATGATGATGAACTTGATGCTCTTTGTTTTTGTATCAGGACGGAAAAGCATGCAATAAGTTAGGATAATAGTGAATATTTATGTTTCTATCTTACAAATTTACACATATCAAACAAGAGCGTGAAAACTTCACCTACGCAGCTACGCACAAAAAATCTAGAGTAGAGGTCAAATCTATGGCTTTAATAACATACTCCTAATGGCTATTACAACGCCCATAAGAGAAAGCAGCCTCATTAAATAATAAAAATATTATTACTCGCTCGTGGCGTCGATTAAATCGATGACTGGCATTATTCGACAAACTTTCGAAGCTCATGTTCGCAACTCAACACATTAAAATAATAAATATTCAAAAAAAGAATTTGGCGCCATGACACTCACGAGTCAAAGAGGCCGCGGTGCCACAACCGTTCAGAAACGCACTCAATAAATTACAACGCCTAATCACCCTTAATTGGGATGTGTCGTGACCCAACTTAACCTCAGGTCGACAAATAAGAACAAAATAATGCAAACATAATGATACGTGCTGGCTGGACGTTACAACTTTTAATTTTCGAACGTTAAGCCCGACGTTCGTGGACTGTAATTATCGTCTTTTCCGAACTTTAAGTATAAGGATAGAGATATTAATAGTCTGTGGTGTTTGTTTTTTTTCTTTGATTTATATATTTTTATAGATTCGGTGAAATTAGTGGTTTGTTACAGTTTTTGTTGTGCCGCTAATGGTTATAAATGTGTGACCGTAATAAAATAATATTTAAGGACGATGCTCTAATGTCCGAAAGTTTAAATGCGTGTGGTCATGTTTTAAACTCGCGTGTCACGATGCTAGCGCCAGCGATAGGTGTAAAAATCAAAACCACTTATTTTTAATTTTGTTTGTTAAATTCCCACAATCACCTTGGTTTTCAGGACAGACTCGAACCGGAAAAGTGATTAGTTATCTTATGCTGCTGAATGACTCTATAATTTAAGATTATGAAATATTATAATATTTTTTATGATGAGAGTCTGGAACTCTAGACTGATGTATAATCATACTTATAAGGTGTGTACCTATGTACAGACGCCAGCTCATCAAGCTACTACAATCTGTCAAATTTCTTTAATAGATTTTCAACTTTATCGCTAAAGTATAAGGTTCAAAGTTAATTGGGAAAATTTGACAGTTTCGGGTAGCTTGGTATGCTGGAGTCTGTACAAAAAGTTATGGTTTGTACTCTTTAACCTTGCTAATTATTTTCATTACAAAAGCTGTTCGGTTCAAATAAATAGAATTCAATACTTTTGTTTTATCAAGCTTATTATTTCAACATAGACCCTCAAGCAGTGGCGTGCCTAGGGGTCAAAATTAGGGAAAGCCCACAGATTTTCAACATATAAAAAAACGGCCAACTGAGGGATTGGCTGATTTTCTTATTGTGTACGTGTGTGTTGCGAATGTTTGACTGGTATTTTTTAAAATATATTTTTTATTGATAGGTTTAAGTACGTTTGTTGTTGTGAATTATGATTTTATTAGGGCAAGCCGGGCTTTTCGGCTTCTATGAAGGTACCGCCACTGCCCTCAAGTCACTAGATGCTGCTGATTCTTGGTTAAACCTATATGTTGAACACTATTGTATTTAAAAATAAGACTCTACTATTCTCATTTTTATTCCCAGGAGTGAAACTGACGAGTGTATACTTAGACCGTTATTTATTCAGAGAAAATAACTGTCTTAAAAAATCTGTGCGCAGGTGGTTGTTGCCATAAAAAACTAAAGTAATACATAACCACCTCTTACACGATGACAAGAAAAAAATGTTTTATAACCACAGACCCATAGACAACAATAAATCACCAAATTATACACCATTCAAAGACAATAAATCATTTAACATATTCCATAGAGTAGATAATGTTGCGATTTGCATCGCTTTCGTATCGCTAATTGAGCAATTCCATAGATAAATAGATAAAACACGGGTACACCCTAAATTATGCGTATTATTTGCATATTATTATTATAACTGTGGGGTGACATTATTAGTAATGTACAAGTGAATGGCAGAAGAACAAGTTTGCGAAACAGCAGTGCGATTCTGTAACCATCTTACCGCGATAACTTAGGTGAAGTGAGTGTGGAGTGAGCTGTCAATATTGACAATTCCTAGCAAAAACAAACTCACTTCACCTAAGTTTTCACGGTGAGATTTTTACAGAATCGACCGGCAGTTGAATTTGCTAGGGTCGACACTAGGCGCGCTTCGAACGAAAATAAAAATAAAATTGTTTTATAAACCTTTTCTCATTTTGTTATCACAAACCTAAGTAGAATGGAATACAGGAATGTCGTATTTTGCGGCGGGCGAACATTGTCAACCCAAATACGCTATGCCTTGTAGCTAGAAAGGTTAACCCGAAAACCATTTTTCACATAAGAACTACGATAAATACTTATCTTTTCTTAATACCTTCCATCCCCAGGCGGATACCCTATATCCCTAAAGGTTTCCACAGCTTTCGAAAAGAGAACTAAAAGGAAGAGAAAGTCTTGGATAAATGCTTCTCCACTTCAGTTCAAACGGTTTGACGAAACAGTTCACACTAGATTTGCCGAACCAGGCAAGCCCTTAATATTTGGCAATGCCATTGCCAAATATTAATATTAATAAAAATAAATATAATAAATAATAAAATAATAATATAATATTATCTTTTTTTTATTTTTTTATTATTAGATGGAGAGCAGTAGGCTAAGTTAGGATGCCGACGTCCATTGCCGCAATGGACGTCGGCAGCCTAACTTAGCCTACTGCTCTCCATCTGTCCTATAAACCAAAAGTACAAACAAAACACAACCCCAACTTCATCAAGTTAAAGTTCAAATTCCCCCATCCCAATCACTCATCATTTCTCTAAAGAACAATACAGTTTCTTCATCTAACCACTCTCCCCAGAGGGCGCTACAGTCGCACGGGGACATTTATGCAGATCTTGTAATAACGTCATTGATGACGCGCGATCGCATGCGCAAGATAAACCGATAATAAATATTAGTTATGCATAAAGTTTTGGGTTTATGGGCTTCTTTTTAGGGATTAGAAGGGTGGCAAATTGAGTTTTGGGGTTATGGTAATGTGCTAACTTTTAGGTAAAAGCATTGTGGCCTGTATTCAAGAACAATTTTTGCCATGTATCTACACACTCAGATAAATTATAGGTGACTTCACAAAAATCCCTACTTTTTAATCAAGAATCATGACTGACATTTTGCAATTTTTTTTAATTTTTCGTGATTGTTGTCACCAAATTTGATCATTCAAAAGAGACCATCGTGTTATCGAATGACGACTGTCTTTTGTTTAGCAGAGTTACATTTTCCTTCAGACTCCCGTAAAATTAGGCATGTTTGGGCTTGCTAAGAGGCCTAGCACGAACGTGCGATGTAGACGTAACGTAAATATGAACGATTTTTTAATCGAAAATACAACTATCCTGTAGCATTTTGTTTAAAATTTTTTAAACGAGTATGCACAATAAGTACCTATCCATATAGATACGAATAAAGTCTTAAAATTAAGTGAAAATTGTGTGCGAAAAGAATATTTTTACAATAATAATATCATTCGAATTTACGTTAAGCCAGTTTCGCGTTCTTGCCAGGCCCGTAGAATGATGGTTAACATTACATACTTTTGTAAAATTTTTCCATTTCATATTTGCTTACTAGCGACACACGTCATACGCACAGAGGTGCAAAACTACTGCCACACCAAAAATAATCACCTACTGCCGTCCACAATAACTGCATACAATTTAGCCACGTTGGGGGTGCTAACAGGCTTATATCAGCAGAATTTGTCCCGCAGTCCCCTGAGAGGCTAGTCTTGGGAAACGGACGGAATACGCGATCGCCTGATCGCCCTCGCTGAGAACAAAAATCAACAAGGGTTTTGTGAGCCGTGTTGTTCATTTTTGGGTGGTAAATATGTGGGAAGTTTTGGATATGGTATACGTATATACGTATGTAGGTAACTCATGATGATCACCTGAAAAGTTCCTCAACAGTTATTAGTGCTTTAAATAATTTGTTTTGATGCTTGATTTCTTAAGTGACTTTATAGTAATAGGACACACTATTACTTTTGAATCGGTTTCTGCAATATACCTAGAATATGTCACTTGCTTAGGTATAAGCAGAACAGTATAACAAAGAAGACGCAGTCAACATTATGTTAAAGAAATCAATTTCTTAAATGCACTTCGTCGGCCTATTAACTAACCCAAATAAACTTATATTTAGCAATTTTTTTAACATCTTGTAATGTTGTATTTCATTGTGATATTTTTGTTAAAGTTTTAATTGTAATTTCATGAAAAATCTTAATAATAAACTTTCTGCGGGACAGGCCTAGCCTGGTGCAGGAAGTCTGGAAATTGCTCTTGTGTTAAATTCTAAGAAAACTTTTACTCGTACTCGTAAATTCAGATTTTTTCTAACTTTTTCTTATAGATATACCGAACTGTGCTCAAAATTAAACAGCCGCATCCACCCCGCCTGCACTCCGCTAATCCTCTGAGCGGCCGAATGTCAAGCGTCACTCAATAAGAGAGCTGTTGACGTACTGGATTACGTGCACAACACTCTCCTATATGAATATCTGTATTTGTTTTTCGAGAATATTAACTGTGAACTCAGTTTTGTGTGAAAAATCAATAATTTCACTACAATCAGAACCAAAAGCAGTAAATTTAAGTTAATTATTGGACCGTTGCAGCGGTGGTGGCCCAGTGGCACAGATCATAGCCCAGTGGTAACTGCCGCGACCTGCGAATTGTATTTTGTACAGACGCCAGCCCATCAAGCTACCCGAAACTAAAATTTTCCCAATCAAATTTGAACCTTATGGATAAATTTCTTTAATAGATTTTTAACTTCATCGCTAAACGATAAAGTTAAAAATCTATTAAAGAAATTTGACAGATTGTAGTAGCTTGATGTGGTGGCGTCTGTACATTCAGACCCGCACAGGCGCTTTGCTTTGTGTAAAATTTTTATTATTTCATCACCACTGGTCTCATAACGGTGAGGGAAAACATCGTGTGGAAACCGGCATGTCCTAGAACCAAAAATTCGAGGACATGTGACATCTACCAACCTGCACTGGGCCCGCGTGTTGGATTACAGCCGACTCTCTGACCCCTACCTAAACCACTTCCCGGGGCCGTCACATGCCACGGGGCACCAGGATCTCCAATGTTCGCTAATCTACTGCAAGCTCGGTCCAATACTCATTATATTGAATACCTTCATTATATTATTCAAAATGGCAGTGCTCCACGTAGGCCTTCTAATCATGTTACGATGTCATATCCTAATTGACTAGAACTATACAAAGTCAATTCTAAGAACCAATTTTTCTAGAGATGACAATTCCTGGAAAATGTTGCAAGTTGGAAAAACAAAGGAGTGTAGACGTGGTACGGGACTACAAACGATATCAGCTCAATACCTACTTAACTTCACCGATGCTCCCCCATACTGTCAAAATTTAATATACAACCGACCTTATTACGGTTAGTACTTATTAGCTTACCACCCTATCTTGATGAAGTACCCTCAAGTGCGGGTTAATAAAGGGCGCATTACTGTGTAAACATGGTCACGTGGCCACCCGCCGGCGGTCACGTGACGCCCACAGACGAGATAGAGATCTCTCGCGCCAGATATTATCTGTGACTGATTTCGCGCGCTTTTTCCTGTCAAATTAGGCAGATCTGTTTTTGATGGTCTATGCTGTTTGGTTGTGGTTCTTTGGCAGGGACGTCGTAACAGTAGTGAGCCATTGGCCCATCTTTGTTTCATGGATAGCTTGCAGTTTTCCTGAAAAATTGAAGACGTTTCCGTTTTATTTTGCTTTAAGACCAAAAGAATCAGTCAAATGTCCTGCAAAAAGCATATTTCACAAAATCGAAAATGACATTCGAATAAAAAAATCTATGACATGGCACTAAAATGTGGCCTTCCCTGAAGCTACGACCAATCCTGTCAAAACAAATGGCAGCTGATTAATAAAGAAATCAAAAAGAAATTGAAGCTTCATAAAATCTGCTAACAGCACCAATTAATGGATCAAAATAATGAGAGTAATTATAAATAAAACATTTAGATAAACTCGTTATCGCGTTACGGCCATGATTGGGGCTTTTGACCGATTTTAAACCACCATTTAGTGAACTGCTCCGGGCGCCATCTTGTCGTGTGTGAACGTAATCCATAATGGTTTAGTTAAATGTTTAATTACAGTTGTTCTAAGCGATTAATCACTCTATAGATTGAGTTTTCATCGAAAAAGGTCAAGTACATTTGAAAGTAAATAATAGCCACGTATGTCTTGCCAAATACGATTGTGTCTACCTACATATTAGGTGAAGGAAATTAATTTTATTAAATAATACGTTTACGTACAGGCATTTCTATTATTTATATTTTGTCTTAGATTTCGTAAAGGCTGCAAGTAGGCGGCTTTTCCGCACTAGGTACAGACGCCAGCACGTCAAGCTACCCGAAACTGTCAAATTTTCCCAATCAACTTTGAACTTTAGTTTTAGCGATAAAGTTGAAAATCTATCAAAGAAATTTGACTGATTGTAGTAGCTTGATGTGATGGTGTCTGCGCCTACTGCACAACAGCATACCCGCCCGTACACCTCCCAAAGGGGGGAATCTCGTACCTAATTTTAAAAACGTCCACAGTCTGATCTCAGTCTCAATCTGTCAAAGTACCTCTAATTTCCTGGCTCTTTACTCTTGATTATGAAGATGTAGAGAAAATAAATAATCTCATTTTGCAAAGGAACACATACATAGAACACACCTTTCTTTCTACACCTACTCGCACACAAACACGAACGGGAACCCACCCACACGCAAACATACACACCCCACACACACCCACATCACGATATAATTTAAGAATAAATAAATTATCTAATAGTTTTGATATTTTGGTATTTTTTTCATACTTTTTATTTCTGTTATTGTATTTTATTTTATTTTTGTTTTTATTTAAAACTGTATTTTGTTAGACACATGTTTGTCTATTCCTATGTTGATGTTAGTACAGACGCCAGCACATCAAGCTACAATCTGTCAATTTTTTTTTATAGATTTTCAACTTTATCGCTAATGCATAAGGTTCAAAGGTGATTGGGAAAATTTGACAGTTTCGGGTAGCTTGATGTGCGGGCGTCTGTACCTAAGCCAAATAAAATGGGAGAGGGCGCTGACTCCTGACATACAGATACAGGTACACCTAGTTCAGGAGTCAGAGGCTTCAAACATATTTCTGTAACCTATTATGTCAATAAAGAACTATTCATATTATTTCCCTACATTCTTGACAATTTTTTAACATTGATTGTCGCTGTGATGAGATTATAACTAGATTTTGAACATTTTCAGTGCACAATTCTTGTTTTAAACAACAAAGCTGAGTTATAATTACCCAAATTACCAAGACTATTAAGGAATCATCCGGAATCATTCGATAAACCAGCCCTCCTTTTTCGCGCCGTTTTCCTTCCTCATGTTTTTTTTTTTTTTTTTTTTTAAATCTTTATTGAAAAAAAAAGAGGATTTGATCATACATGATCATGTCATCCCCATAGTTACATACATCTTACATATTCACATCTTATCTACGTTTTAGAGCACAATCAACCATTTTATATACGAATCTCGCTTCCTCTGATAAGGGCATCGCTAGAATAGTGTTACATAGACCGGTGTCGTGTAAGCTAATGCCGTAAGCAAGCCTAAAAGATAACCTTTCGGCTTCGTTCCGAACACATTCCACTAAAATATGAAAAACGTCCTCAATAAAATCGCAGTCAGTACAATTCTTAGAAGTAACTTTGCCCATTAGGTACGCAAAACTATTCAGTGGGATATGTCCGGAACGCAGTCTCATAGCAGATACTATGGTGTGTCTAGATAGTTCTGAGTTAATAAACCAAGGAGAACGGGACAAATTATGTTGGATTGTTTTATACCATATGCCCTTTACTAGAGAGCGCTCATCAAAATATTCGTTCCACATGTTTCTACATTTAATCCTTATCATATAAAAAACGTCGAAATAATAGGGCAAAAAAACCATAGGGATACCATCAGATAATGCTTGTCTAGCGAGATAATCTGCCTCTTCATTTCCTGCCAAGCCTACATGTGAAGGTATCCATTGCAATACTATTGTATAATTTTTAGTGGCTAATGTGGAAAGTGACTCCAAGATGCTGTATGCTATCGGTGTGCCTCGACTATTCGAGGTGCATCGAGCAATGTGTTGTAGTGCACAAGAGTGCACAAACAAAAAAACGAAAAATACGTGCAAATACGGCGGCGGCGGCGGCGGCGTGCGGGCAAATACGTGGTTCTAACAGACTCCAAGAGGAGTCTGTTAGAACCACGTATTTGCCCGACTGAAAAGATTGAATGTATGAAATTGCTTCTGATATTGCTATCAATTCTATCAACATTATCGAGATGTTTGAGTCTATACGTAGTTTCACTGAACTACTAACTTGCGGGTCATAAATAGCTAATCCGCCACAATTACTTGCCTTCGAACCGTCCGTATAAATTTCATAAAAATTTGAATATTGTGTCTTGAATAAAACTATTACACAATTGTTGTAAGGCCAAAGAATTATAACTTCTTTTAGCGTTACTTACGGCATCTATGTTAAACTTAATTATATTCGAAATATCCACATTGCTGACCCAGGTATCAAGTGCAAACATATCTAATTGTGTACTAACATGTACAGCAGTATCTTTAAGGTAACTATGAACTAACATTAAAATGGGCTTTTCTTTGCACCTCCAATAAGAATTTTGACTAAAAAGAATTAAGTCGTCCAAAATTTGAATAATCTTATGGTTAGAAAAGGATTTCGCTTTTAACCAATATTTTCCGGCCAGGTAATATCTTCGTACACTTAAAGGCGGTAGGTGTAGTTCACACTCCATGACGTGTATAGGTGTCGTTTTAATAAACCCACCTATTACCCGCATACACTGATTCTGTATTTTATCCAGCTTGCTTGTATGTGTCTTACAACTATTACCATAAAGGAAACTTGCATAATCTAGTCTACTACGAATACACGATATGTATAAACGCCTTAAATTAGTTGGGTGAATGCCCCAACCTGTTCCCGCTAAAACTTTAAAAACATTAAGCACTTTTGACGATTTTTCTCTTAATTCATTTATTTGTTTAGCCCATCGTAACTTTCTGTCTAACCAAATACCTAAATATTTTACACAATCCACTACTTCTAAAGACATACCATCAACAACTAGAGACACAGGGTCCCGTACAAATTTATTTTGGAAGATACAAATTTTACTTTTGAGTGCTGAAATTTCTAACCCGGCAAGAGAAAGAGTATTAACAAATTGATTTAAAGCTAATTGTAATTGGTGTCTTCCTTCTTCTATATTACTACAGGTTACATATAGCACGAAGTCATCTGCGTACTGTGATATAAAGACATTATTTATTGACTTGCAAATCTCCATTGTTAAGATATTAAATAAAAGCGGGGAAAAGGGATCGCCTTGAGCCAAACCGAAACAACATCTCCTACTTATGACTGAGTTGTTATCTGTCTCAATACTTAAGTTTCTCTCTTTTAAGAAACACCTTAGGTACGTACATATTTTATTACCTATCCCTATACTGTCTAAAATATATAGTAAACGTTCTAAATTTACATTGTTGTACGCATTATCAATGTCAACAAAACAAGCGATCGTTGATTGTTTTTTTAGAAAATCCTAGTTGAATTCTCGACACCAAGGTAGACAAATTATCTAAAATGGAGCGCCCTTTGCGAAAACCAATAGTATCGGCCGATAACATGTTATTATGTTCAATAAACCATTCTACTCTTTTAATTAATATATTATGTAGTATTTTACACACACAGGAAATCATAGAAATAGGTCGCAATGAAGAGTCAGACTGTTCCTCATGTTGAGAGTCCTATCGTGCCACCGGTGTCCTTTGGCATTTGACGAAACTGTCATATTCTTTTTAAAACTACTGTGTGTAATAAAGAGATCAAATGGATATCACAATGCGCTTTGTGTAGTTATGAACTCATCATGAAAATCGAGTTGTAAATACCTCTTGTAATAAGAAGTCAATGTAATAATCGCATTTATGATATACTACCTTCTGCTCGTGGCGTCGTCAGCGTGAAATTTCGGACCCCGACCCATCGCGTCGCATCCCATTGCCCGCGCCTTTCCGCGCTATTACTTCGTCTTTGTTTAGCATTCTTGCTGACTTCTTTTCTTTTTGATCGGCCCTTATGGGGTCTAACGTGATATTAAATAGCGTATAGCCTTCCTCAAGAATTGGACAAATGCAAAAATAAATCAAGTCTGACTGTTAGTTCCGGAGATTACCCCCTATATACAAACAAACAAATTTTACCTCTTTTTAATATTAGTATAGAAGTGTAGACTAATGAGCACCTTACTACTCAAGTCAGTTTTATAGAGAGATTTAAATGTCACATCATTTAGTTATGGAATATCTCTACTTGTCTATGCGCGTTCTGTCAAAGAAACTGCTTATTAACTAGGTATATGCTAAGTTTACTCTTGCTCTGGCTCTTGTAACACAGGTCTATAACCTAGCACAGGAGTCAGGGACTTCACACTATTTTGTAACCACTTTCTTGTGTAATAAAGATTATTATTATTATTATTATTTCCTTTATTTATTTTTAAACAAACTTATTATATTTTTAAATATTCTTTAGAAAAAATAAATAAAAAAACATTTAAAAATATAAAAAATTGTAGCCCACCGGTATCGGGAACAGGGTCCAAGCTACCGGCGGTCAGGGCTCCAGAGAAAGGAACCTCCTAACGATACGAGCCGTGTCCAGGAGTACCGCTCTCTGCATCAAGCCCTTGACCCAGCTGCCTAACGAGAGCCTCCTCAGGTGTTGGTCGAGGCTCTTGGTAATTAAGCCATTGGCAGTAATGACTATCGGCACAATGATCGCTGAGTCCACACCCCACATGTCGACAACCTCGCGAGCCAAGTCAAGATACTTGATTTTCTTATCTTTCTCGGCTTTCACGAGGTTATAAATATTAGTTTAGTTTATATTAGTTTTTATTATTATTATTATTACTCTGTGGGTATTAATTAATACTGCTTCCTAACTAATAAAATTGATCCTTATTTGGTCCCATGTTCTATACTATAGAACATGGGACCAAATAAGGATCAATTTAGAATCGCTATAGAATCTATAGCGATTACGATCTTCAGGCATAGGTATCCAATCTTAATTTATTTATCTGGAATAAGAATTTTATGTAGGGTAATCGTAGGCAAGCCAATTTATAATACATCATTTCCCAATGGTATTGATCACACTAATGTTATAAAGGCGAAAGTTTGTGAGTGTGTTTGTATATTTATTACTTCTTCACGCACAAACGGCTGGACAAATTTTGATAAAATTTGGTATGGAGGTAGCTGACACCCTGAATTAACACGTAGGATACTTTTACCCCAATATTCTCACGGAATCGAGACTTATGCGGGTGAAACTGAGGGGCGCTGCTAGTATATTTATATTTTCTAATAAATTAAGCCTAACTGACAAATTGCAAGTAAAATAAGACCCAACCGTATTCCTTCCCGGATAGAAGTTTTATTTGATTGGATTTAAGCTCATTTCCTCTCCTCTCAAAAAGAAAAACAGAAAATCCATTTTCCCGCCAATCTGCCATGTTGTCTGAACTGTCAGTGTCAAATGCGCGCGCACTTGACGCCGCACCCGACCGCCGCCGGGCATGCATTTGAATAACATGGATAGCTATTACACGATACGAGAAGGTTATAATGTGCATCCGTCAATCTGTGTTGCTTGCTAGCTAGTGCTAAACTTGACTTTGCTTGACTTGCTTTGCTATGTTATCATTTAATCAGCAACTAGTAATTTAGTGAAGTAACAAAAATCTTAAATTCGCTGACAGGCAACGCACAGCCTAAACCGCTGGGTCTTGAAACATGAATTTTTGCACAAGAGTTCCTTTTGTTATGTAGGTGCTCACCTTGGGGGTTATATATAAGAATAGTAGATTTTACAACAAGTGCACAAAACAAACCATTTTTATCCGAGACTTTTAGCAGCCCGAGCCGAAGGCGAGGGCTGATAGTAATGTCGAGGATAGAAATGGTTTTGTGGACGAGTTATAAACTCTGCTTTTCACTTCGATTGCGAGGAAATAAAACAGTAGTATAACATAACATTTATTTAATTAAAATTCAAAGTAAAATTAGAACAGTTTTGAATACTGAAGGAAATTATTTTTTTTTAAATCTTACGACATTGATATTAGGCTGCAGACCTATACAGCCTACTATTAAATTAATTTTGTAATAATAATTTTCTTAAATCAACTAACCTACCGTACTTGAATTAAAATTTTAATATCTATTATATCTTAAAAAACACATAAGGCAAATAAATTAAAGTAAATATTATATAATAACAAATTCTATCTATGAACTTCTTATTGCATTTGGCTGTATGGCTCATTTTCTTTGCCTTAATATAATACATTTATGAGTAGATACGTTAATGCCCTTGTGCACAAAATTCGATTTTGTGCAGCCTATACCCTGCACAAAGAAGCACTTTCAGAGCATGAGAAGTGAAATAGTAGATTTTACAACAAGTGCACAAAACAAACCATTTTTATCCGAGACTTTTAGCAGCCCGAGCCGAAGGCGAGGGCTGATAGTAATGTCGAGGATAGAAATGGTTTTGTGGACGAGTTATAAACTCTGCTTTTCACTTCGATTGCGAGGAAATAAAACAGTAGTATAACATAACATTTATTTAATTAAAATTCAAAGTAAAATTAGAACAGTTTTGAATACTGAAGGAAATTATTTTTTTTTTAATCTTAAGACATTGATATTAGGCTGCAGACCTATACAGCCTACTATTAAATTAATTTTTTAAAAATAATTTTCTTAAATCAACTAACCTACCGTACTTGAATTAAAATTTTAATATCTATTATATCTTAAAAAACACATAAGGCAAATAAATTAAAGTAAATATTATATAATAACAAATTCTATCTATGAACTTCTTATTGCATTTGGCTGTATGGCTCATTTTCTTTGCCTTAATATAATACATTTATGAGTAGATACGTTAATGCCCTTGTGCACAAAATTCGATTTTGTGCAGCCTATACCCTGCACAAAGAAGCACTTTCAGAGCATGAGAAGTGAAATAGTAGATTTTACAACAAGTGCACAAAACAAACCATGTCTATCCGAGACTTTTAGCAGCCCGAGCCGAAGGCGAGGGCTGATAGTAATGTCGAGGATAGAAATGGTTTTGTGGACGAGTTACAAACTCTGCTTTTCACTTCGATTGCGAGGAAATAAAACAGTAGTATAACATAACATTTCTTTAATTAAAATTCAAAGTAAAATTAGAACAGTTTTGAATACTGAAGGAATTTTTTTTTTTAATCTTACGACATTGATATTAGGCTGCAGACCTATACAGCCTACTATTAAATTAATTTTGTAATAATAATTTTCTTAAATCAACTAATCTACCGTACTTGAATTAAAATTTTAATATCTATTATATCTTAAAAAACACATAAGGCAAATAAATTAAAGTAAATATTATATAATAACAAATTCTATCTATGAACTTCTTATTGTATTTGGCTGTATGGCTCATTTTCTTTGCCTTAATATAATACATTTATGATTAGATACGTTAATGCCCTTGTGCACAAAATTCGATTTTGTGCAGCCTATACCCTGCACAAAGAAGCACTTTCAGAGCATGAGAAGTGAAAATGTAATTTTATATGGAAGTTCGTAATTTTTGCTGATCGGAATTCCCATCAGCCATACGAATTGCAGTTACTTAAGTTTCTTTGCTCCTATGATTTTGCTATAGATATTATCGATCGATTAAGAATGAATTAAGCGTCTTCTTTTTCTGTCAGTTTTATTTGACTCCTAGCCTCAACTAAAAATAGTACGTTACACCCGCACTTAAGTCACGCTTTTCTGGGTAAAAATTGACTACTTATTTCACAGCTTAGGTCACTCAGTGCTATAAAGAAAATTCCCTGAAGCGATATTTTATCATTATTGACTAATTTTAAGCACCGTCTAGAGTTGATTATATTTTGGTTCCAAATAAAACTAACATTGAAATACTTACAGATAATAGATTTATAAACGAGTTTTAAGTGCAATGACCATAATTACCTACTATTTGAATTCAGACACCAATTTAATATCAAGGCTTGGATTCCAAGCTAATGCTTACGTATATTTTCTCGCATATCATATCATTACCTACTTTATCCAAAGTAGCTATTACTAGTGAACTCAGGATGACTCACATGCAAATTACATCTAATATACCGCGCTTATCCTTTATCATTAGCAAGCAATGTGATATAAAACTTAACTGCGATATTTCTCTAATCATGGTACTTATGCGATAAACCCAATCATATACATACAACGCGAGCATAAAATTATGGGACATATCTCACAAATAACAATAACGACTTAAAGACACGCACGTCCGTCCATCGCGGCGGGCGAGAGCATAATGCGCAATAATAATTCTAAATTCAAAACTGAAGAAGTTACGATGGCCGGTCGCGCACGGGCCGGTGTTGCCAGTTATATAATTAGAAAATGAAAGGGTGGCGCGCACGCAGCCCGGGGCTTGACCACTACTATCGCTCACCATCGAGCCTGCTCCCGCTAGTGTTGTGACAACGATTTATTGTCGATTTTCTATAATCTCTGATACCGATGAATTTAATGTTTTCCTTATTGTGGGGCGGTAAATGTGGCTATTTCAGATAATATATTACAGTGGTACACACCTTATTTCAACAATAAATAAAGAGCTAAACAATGTACAACGTATTTCATCTTTTGGTAAAATTAAAACCAATCTTCCTATCCTTTTCCCAACTAAGTTTGACTCGGTTTCCAGTCTAACCGTATGTAGCGCTATACCAATAATTTACATGGAGAGACCGCCTACCTGACCTCAACCTGGATACTGGGTAACACCCCACCCCTACCCCCTCCACCCCTTGGTAAGATTCGTTGTCAGACTTTTGGGCTTTTGAACTTTCGGACTACTCGTAACAACTGAACACAAAAAAATATCTTTACAACAGAACTCTTCCACGTATGTAAATAACAGAAGAAGAGAAAGAATATGATAGGGGCTTACACCACACACAGTTGCTGACGCTGACTCAGGAATAGAAGAGTGTAAAAACAGAAAACCATATCACAAATAAATTTTACAATGAAAACTGCCCAAAACTTTCTGAACCGACTAACACATAGTTAAAGATTGCAAGCACGGAATCAGTCATTTAAATCATCAAATATTTTACGTACGTACAGACAGGTAAGTAAGCCAACATACTGCTTCTAATTCTTGTCTCGTAATAATCACTTTGACCAAATAATATCGATACTCCACAATAGACAGCACTAGTATAAAAATATACTCCCCATCCCGGAGGGCAAATGGCAACATTCTTTATTTTCGAATATTAATAAGGAGCGTGCAACATTACACCGTATTTCACATTGGGTAACATCATTATCTGCCCTCTCACTCCCTCCACCTCTAAAACAATATCGCTAAACTCTTCTAATGTTCGAATTTCATATAATACGACCTTTTCGGTGCAAGATGGTAGATCAACGGAGATTTATCTAAGTTCTATAACGACTTATGTATGTGCATACATATTTATAGGCTGTCTGTAATTACTACCTTTACCCGATAACTCATTCAGTGGAGGAAAAATGTAATGAGAGTAGGTGCATTACGTAGGCTGGTGTATCTTTATTGTAAAAAAGTTACTGTACATATGTCATTATGTACTACATTATGTGCTTTACATTAAAATAATGGCCGATATTTCGATCAGAGATACTGAATGCATCAAAATAATGCAATTTTTCTGTCACCAGACTTTTCTTTCATAAGTAAGTAGTAAAATAAAAAAAAAAATAAAATAAAAATCATTTAATTCAGACCAGGTCCATATTTTGTTAGTAACAATGGTACTTAAAACTAATGTTAGTATTAAACAAAATAAAACTAAATTCATTTATAATTATCCGGTAAAATCACACATATGAAAAAATAAATTAATTAATTAAAGTTTACAAATTTTAAAAAACATGAATAAAAAATAATAATAATAAATAATAATAATAAAAAAAAAAAATACAAACAGAATTTTTAAAAAATGACATAAATATAATAAATTAAATTTCATAAATTAAGATTTCACATTCAAATGTCACAATTTCACAAATCATAATACGTACAGGCGCTAGCATGCAACTGCAGCCATCTCCGTAAGAAAGGAGAATCCCACCGCTCGGACAATACGCTCAGGACTCCGTTCGAACTGCCCCTACTCCGACGCAGAATCGATGCACTCCTTTTTCGGATTATTGCGTAGAAGTCATCGGTACTAGCCTCAGCGAACATCGCTGATGCGCTACAGAATCGGGGCCGCCCCAATAGAATCCTGAACGCGTTGTTGTACTGGATACGAAGCGCGTTGTATGCCCGCTGAGTGAAGTTGGTCCACAAGCCGCACGTGTAAAATGTCTGGCAGTACGCCTTGAACAAGGTTATTTTCACCTCTGAAGAACAACGCGCAAACCTGCGAGCCAACATATTGCATCGGACAGACAACGCTCTTCGTTCTCGCTCGATGTCCCCATTGTCAGACAGATCATTAGAGACCCAGTGACCCAGATATTTGAACCGTTCCACTCTATTCAAATGTGAGCCGCAAAGAGTGACAGGAGGTCCAGCTAGATAACTTTTAGCACCAGCTTTGAAGATCATGTATTCACTCTTCTTTGGGTTATATCTGAGTCCATGGGCCTCCGCGTAGGCTTCACAGACACCTAAAAGCTTCCGTAACGCAGAAAGAGACGGACTCAGCAACACCATGTCATCCGCGTAACTTATGTTGTTTATACAGACTCCATCAACGGAACAACCGACCTTAGTGCTGCTGAGCTCCTCGATCAATTGGTTCATGTACAGGTTGAAAAGACGCGGCGAGGATATTCCCCCTTGCCTCACCCCACAGTCCATCCTGTACATGTCCGAATGCGACTCTTCCCATCTGACACTATTTTGCTGGTGACTATACCAATATTCAAATAGTGTTATAATGTCATGTGACACCTTCGTCTCGCATCGCAACTTACGCCATAACTTGTCATAATTTACGGTATCAAATGCTTTTGAAAGATCTAAGTAGCAGGCATATACAGGCGTATTCCTGTCTGTGTAGTACTGAACAGTTTGCTTGAGACAGAGGATAGCACTTTCAGTGGAAAGGCCAGATCTAAAGCCAAATTGAGCGTCGTTCAGAACCAGGTGCTCTTCCAACTGTTGGTCAAGCAAACTATCCAGTACCTTACTTATGACTGTTGCTAGCGAGATGGGTCTATAATTTGAAGTATCGGAAGAATCACCAGTTTTATTTTTAACAATAGGAACTACTACGGTGTACATTAGGTCATCAGGCAAGTAGCTGTGACTCACGCATAAATTGTAGAACAAAGCGAGAACTCTCGGTAGATGTACACCCGCGTACCTCAGATGCTCAACGCTGAGCCCATCGTGACCCGGAGACTTACCTCTAACCATCCTCTTTATAACAGCTGCCACATCTTTGGCAGAGAATCTAACAGTAACGTCCCCAGGGCGATTGACAGCGGCGAGCATCCGCGACGCGGGCCCAAGCGGTGATTCTACCTTGAAGTGGCGTTGAAAGGCACAGGCTATGTCCCTGGGCTCATGCGCACCACCGACACTCACAGGACGGCCCGACACAGGATTCAAGCGTTTTGTATTTTTCCAGAAATCGCTAAAGTTGTTATTCGCATGATGCTCAGTGATAATGTTCATTTTAATTTGTAGTTCATTGTTTTGGCAATATTTCAATTTAGATTTGAATAATTTCCTAGAATCACACATTTCTTCATACATAGGTCCAAAACTAGGTTTACCGTAGTTAATCCAAGTCTGAAAACAACGTCGGGCCTCCCCGTGAGCACCACTGACAAACTTATTCCAGCCCGGTACAGATCTATGCTTTTTACGCTTAGGTACATATTCGTGATAGCTACGCTTAGCGGCTTCAGTCAACACATTTACGATTCTCTTGTACATATCATTTATCAATAACTTGTGGGACTCATTATCACACATTCGATCCGCACAATAAGTACATTCTGATGGGAAATCTATCTGTTTTAATTTTAAGTTACAATAATTCCAATACATTTCTATTTGTTCATTATTTCTAATACCCCAATTAATTTGATTGATTAATTTAGACGCAGTTATTTGACTTTTAGGTAAAATTACATTTAAGTTACATTCCACCAATAAAGGGAAATGATCAGACCAATAGGAATCATGCAAGATCGATACATCAACTATCGTACGTCGCGCCGAACCCGTTACCACGCAGTGGTCGAGCCATCGCCGGCACCCGTGTGCCTCACTAATAAACGTAAATGCGTCGGGAGCCAACGTTTCCATGTCCACGCACGACCACGACTGTTCGGCACAAAAAGCCCCTTATCTGTCCATAGTAATATGCGGGAAAATTGTGTAAAACCTCTCTAAGTCTAATTAAGTTTGACTACTTTTTGTAATGCTACTACACGACTTATGGCCTGTTTCATCAGCCCCAGATAAGTTCCAGTTTACTTATCTGGCACGAAAATTTCTTGCCAAATTTTTCCTTTTCTGAATATTAGTAGGGGAGACCGAGGTGTTTTGACACAGAGGTGATTTGAAACAGCACTGATTTCGCGGAATTTAAAACTGTTAGCGAGCTAGTACCGACACAAATCAGCCGCTCCCCACCACCCGCCGGGTCCCGCAGTTCGCGTGCGTGCCTCTGACGCTCGGTTGTGTCGTTGTGGCTGCCACGTCGCAAAAATCGTGAAAAGTAAGTTTTAAACGTTTTTTTTAAGATACCTGTATTTTGATAATGCGTTTGTATTTTAGCTTGGGTTTTATATGTTTCGAAAGCTCATTATCTAACGATTGAAACCATGGCGCTGGTAAAACTAATTTCTTTGTGTTTTGCTTCTGTATTTTTGTTTGTATAAAGATTGGGAGGATTTTTCTCACTAAGGGGATTTGAAACAGACTGTTTCAACTCACCTCGCTTAAGTTTCATATTGGTAATCGATTGGTAATACGGTGTGGTTTATGCTTTTTTTTGCTAATTTTGTTTCAGTATGCCTACTGATTATAAAAGGAAGACTGATAGAGGTATGGCAAGTCGCGAAATTTACGATCTCGCCGTAGAAGAAGTTACATTGCGTCAGAAAAGTCTGCGTGATGCTTCGAGCTTTAACCTCAACTACACTTCACTCTACAGGTATATTAAAAAAAAGACGGCTTATGAAGCTAATGAAACGACGACTCCTCCGTCAGTTGGATATCCCGAAAAGACTGTCTATTCATCTTCAGAGGAGAACATACTTCGTGACTATCTCTTAAGCTGCGCTGCTGCTAACTTCGGCCTAGGCACTCAGGCCGACAAAATTTGACGAACACTCTTTCCCAGAAACCAGACTATACTTTTCCGAAGGATTTTGACGCGCTGAATTCGAATCTGGCCTCAAAAGAGCAATTTTGAGGCCAGATTCGAATTCAGCGCGTCAAAATCCTTCGGAAAAGTATAGTCTGGTTTCTGGGCAAAAAATTTGTCGGCCTGATTGCGATAAAAAAAGTTCTTATAAAGAAATATTAAGACTGGTTGTACTAATTATAAACGACTGAAAATTGATAATAATTGAGTGGGTAATATTTAGTTTTGTAAGAATATAATTGTAGATTCTAAACTTGTTGCTTTAATTAATATTATAATTTGTTAATTATGATCGCGTATCATAATACTTTATTTCTGTTTGTTTCTTGAGAATTTAATAATAAGAGATGATTATTTGTTCATGATTTTATTAATAGTTCAATACGATATATTGTAAAATATGTTAGAATGTTTTATTTAAATAAATACCTGCAAATTAGCTCGTCGTTTCTACTTTACAACCCTTAATTATACTCATATATCAAGTGTTTCAACTCACCTCGACCCCTGTTTAAACTTACCTCGGTATGAGTGGAGTTGAAACAAAATGACTTGTTACATTCGAGTTCATTTTTCACCGCCAAAATTATACTTACACGTTATTTGTGACAGGTATTTGAAAGTGTAAGAAATAAACTATCGATTGGCACTTAATTCATACGATTAGTGTTTTTAGATTTTTGTATATGAATTTAAATGTCAAAATTGTTTCAACTCACCTCGGTCTCCCCTACAGCATGTATCAGAAGGGACTTGCGAGTTTGTAGGTCGGGGGTTCGCACTCAAGTAGGCACTTTATTTTGTGTACATTATTTCATAACCGCTGCTCTCAAAAACGTGAAGAAATACATCGTGAGGAAAGCGGTACATGTCCTAGAACCAAAAATTTGAAGACATGTGCAGGCATCTACCATCCCGCACTGGGCCCGCGTGATGAATTACGGTTCACTCCCTCTCACCGAGAGGGGACCAGTGTCCCAGCATGCAGTGGGAATATTACTTATGCTATGTATCAAAAAGGTGTAGTCATATTAAGGGTATAAGTACAAAGCATCAAACTGAACAACTTTCTCCAAAGGGACAAACAACGTAACCGCGAAAAAATATCAACTGTCCCATACAAAGCTTCAATACTATTCCGACGCAAGACGGTTGATTATTATTTCGTAGAATAAAATAGAATAGAATACTCTTTATTATGTACTTACACCATATAAATTAGAGACATAAATATAGAAACTGTACAAATAGTGACACAATGGGCGGTCTTATCGCTAAGAGCGATCTTTTAAAGACAACCTTAGGATGGATTTAAAAAGGGGAAGTACAGACAAATACTGTAGGTAGTCCGTAGTGTACCATTTACATAATACAATAAATACATACATAAAGTAATTAAAATCCTAGCATTATAAGATATAACCATTCAACATTATTTTAATATCATATCAAAAAAAAATATTCTCTAATAATAACAAACAGAAATCCGAATAAATAATTAAAATTTAAGTAATTCTAGCGAAGTATTAAGTCATAAGAGCCCTAAAAGGTGGTCTGGCGCTAACGAGGTACAAAACACACAGCGCGGGCGGCGTTATATGACGACTAATGTGCGCCTGCGCATAGGAGCAGAAATATTCGCACAGTTGGAGATATTACGTTTAAATAAATGGAGACTGAATAAATTTTCTAAGAGAGTTACATAGATCACGGGTAGACCAATGGTGACTATTTTCTTGGAGCGTGCTCTCTGAACTGTGACTGCTTGACCAAAATGGCAGGTCATAATTATATCCATATTAATATTATAAATTCGAAAGTAACTCTGTCTGTCTATATGTTACCTATTCACGTCTAAACCACTGAACAGATTTCGATAAAATTTGGCAGAGAGATGGATTGCATCCCGAAGAAGGACATAGGATAGTTTTTATCGACATACCTTACGGGCGAAGCCGCGGGCGGAAGCTAGTTATCTTATAATTTTATTACCTTTTTAATGAAAAGTGGCTGAGCCTATAACCAATTTTATATTCTACGGGTCTCTCCTCTAGATCCTCTATATCTCCATCCAAAAGGTAATGCAAACTTCTCTTCCTTGCATTACATAATGAAACAGATATACTCGTTTAACTGGAAATGGTGAGCATCCGTAATTGTGCTTCTGTTAAGTTTCTTGCGCCAATTCTTTCCAGCGAAAACACTAGGAAGTGATTAAGGGCGGGTGTTTTGTAGGACTGTCTTATGTCATTTTGACGTTCAAAATGTGCTGAACTGCTGATTCTCAACCTAATTTGAATAAATGACTTTAGATTTAGATTTTTGAAATTCATTTAAATTAATAACAAAAACATTTTGTTACAAATTCACGAAACAAGCGAAATTTTACAATTTCTCGAAACACGTAATTTCTCTCGGCCGCCACTGCACGCTCACAATAGTTATAATAAATGCAATCAAAAATAGTAGTATATATACAGCATACACTAAACATCTGATTGCCACTGTCTTAGAGTAAGAACTGGTAGGCCTTCGACCTCTGCCTACCATAAACCGATCTGCTAGCTTATTACATGTTATTCAGATGATAGGTGGAATCTTCTCAGCGGCGGAAGTTTGAATTTGGTGTCAAAGAAATAATTTTTATAATCTATTTAGTTATGTAACTATTAAAATTTATCTACAGGATCAAATTAAATTAGCTAACTAAACTTTGCAGACGTGATAGACGAATGAAGAAGAAAGAATGAAAGAAAAACCTATCTAAACACGATGAAATAAAAAATATAAATTATTTGATGTTTTTGAAGTGAAAACTTCTTTAGCGGCGCTGTGTACTTTTTTTGGAATGGGTAAAAACTTCTAAACTCGCGTCAGGTCACGTGACCCTGATCGAAAATTCGTAAGACGTAAGACGTAAGACGTAAAACGTAAGACGCGCGTTGTTGAGGACAGCGCCATCTATGCACATCGGGAAGAACTACGAGGGCCTCGCGTACTAACTACGTAGTTCATCCAACAACGACGAGATGGCGCTGAACCACGGATATATAACTGACGACGAGCTCCATGCGAGCGGTCATCATACCTGATTTGCAAAAAACCCTATAAAATAAGGAACACACCTTAACACGCGTGTTTTGTTTATAAGACGATTCACAAAATACACTCGTAATTGTTCAAGTTTTCACTTCTGTCGGCACTACCGGAGTGCCAGTGTTTTTTTTTTGGGTCAATGACCGCTGGGAGTGTTGTTACGTGTAATATGAGTTGAGAAAATCGGTTTTCTTTTGCTTTATCGTGTTTAGATACCGATACTTACTTCAGTAAAGTACACCAACACAAAACACTTTCAAACTGGTTTTTGAATTGTCTACAGAAACTGCGGTCGATGACCCCACAAAAAAAATCAACTTTTCTTTTTTGTTTCATCGTTTGGATATCGATACCCCACCACGTCTGCAGAGTTTCGCTAGATAGTTTAATTTGACCCAGGGTTTTGACCGAGGTCAATTCATCACCACTGCTCTGAAAAAAGCCATCGTGAGAAAACCGGCATGTCCTAAAACCATAGATTCAAAAGATATGTGATATCTTCCAACCCGCACTGGGCCCGCGTAGTGGAATAAAGCCCACTTCCTCTCACCGAGAGGAGGCCTGTGTCCCAGCCGTGGGAACATTACAAGCATACAGTACCCGGCGATAAATATTGCACATCAACCTTTGGAAAGAGACAATCGGCTAATTTCGGCTTCGTAGAGCGTTATCTCTGTCGCACGAAATACAAACAGTCCGGTATCTATTAGAAGCTGTTAAAACAATTATTATTTGCTTCTTTTGATAATTATTTTTATTCTTTGTATAAAATACACCAATTTGAATTAGTCGATGTGCAATATTTATCACCGGGTACAATTTTCTAGAATCCTCGTTAGCTTCTGAGACCTTTTATTTTCTCACAACCCTATCACATCTAGATTTCCCGCAAATGTCTATGACATTATCATTCCAATGAAAACGGTATCATTCCATGTCGGCCGCTACAATCTTATTGTCAAGTTACCGATGCTGACGTCGTTAAGATGCCGATCAAATTCGTGGCATTACCGCTAGCCCCGAGGTGGACTCACTAACACTAATATTGGGGGCACAATGAGGTGATGGGGTTCTGAGATATTGCTGAAAAATTGTTGATAGATTGTAAGATCGGTTGACACATTCGTAGTTCATCAGTATCGCCTTTTCTGTGCTGAGTAGGCTTAGCACTGAAACACACCTTTTCATTGAATTCAAAATACACTAAGGTATAATATAGACCTTGTCGTACTTTTATTATGACGTGCAAGAGACATTCAACTTTAGGCTAAGCATTGCACTGCAACGTGGTAATGCCGCCAGTCTTTTAGGTACAGACGCCAGCACATCAAGCTACTACAATCTGTCAAATTTCTTTAATAGATTTTCAACTTTATCGCTAAAGTACAAGGTTTAGAGTTGATTGGGAAAATTTGACAGTTCCGGGAGCTTGATGTGCTAGCGTCTGTACATTACCAGTCGACAGCAATGCGAATGAATTTTTCGACGCTATATTTTAGTTTGTGAATTTAGTTAAGTTAGGATATCTTTTTGTTATTATTAATTAATTAGGTATTAATTGGTATTTAGTTACATATTATTTTAATTCTATTTAAAAACCTAATTTGGACTATTACCTTAGGGTGGTAAAGTAATTACGAAGTCGACTGTACCTACGAACGAACTAGAAAAGAAATGTCAAAAATTTTATCAAATAACACTTCATTTATCTGAGAAAACGCACCATCAATAAGCTTATGAAGAAACACAATGACTTATCACAACATTTATTTTCCATAAGAAACAGTTGGTTGAATTTCAAAATCCGCTCCCTACCCCGGTTTAATTCCATCCAGTCATAACCGAAAAAGGTTCCAAGCAATCCACGGTCAATACCAATCATGGTCACCACAGCGGACTACCGAAAACCGTAGCGTGTCGCGTGACAAGTGGCTGAGTCGCGCCAGTTTCCTATGGGAAACAGACTCCCCCCACACCCCCCACAGCCTGGCTTTAGGCACACGAGACCTGACGAATTGCAACCATGCACTGCGGGAGAATGCGTTAATCAGTCCTAAAATAGGGTGCCTGTTACACCGAAGTATAACATGCCTATGGCTAAAAGCGAAAATAATTTTGGCGTTTCGTATGCTCGAAGGTTCTACTTTTTATAAATATAAGGTCTTGGAGGCTAAACATCCAACTGCGACGTCGAAACAATTGTATCTTCTTGGCGATAATGAGCCGCCGACATTACTTAGATTATATTGATTCCACAGTAATAGTAATCCTGGTTCCACTAATTTACAAACGTTTGCAACACAACAGTGGTCTGGCAATTGCGTGATTTGATACATTTTATATGACAAATACCACTGCTGATCCGCAGTAACTTATAAGACCTCTCTCCCTAGAGATGGGAAGAACATGGTGAGAAACAAAAAATACATCTTTGTAGGATAGAATAGAATAGAATACTCTTTATTTTTTCTTCTTTATTTTTTTCTCTCTTTTTAGGATCTTTTTTTTTACTACTGGAACATACGAACAGTACGGACTCTTCTTTTTCTTTTCGTTTCGATGGTATGGTGTACACGTATTTAAAAGTAGGTATAAGTCAAAACTATCGACCTTACACAATCATCACCCACCCGTTGTTACACTGCGGTGTGACAGTCAGCCCCTAAAACTCGCAATTACGAGTTTGGGGCTATCATTTGTGCGCTAGGTGCGTCTCTCGTCTCTGGCGGGTAGTCGTGACTCTCCCGCGATACACTACACGATTTCTGAATTTATTTGACGCAAACCTTTGATGTGGGTGATGGCGCCACAGTTTTGAGAAACTCGAAATTTTCGTAAGGATTTAAGATAAATGTATGTTTGTAAGATATGATTTCTTTAGCTGTTACCGCCCTTTCAACTTAGGATGGAGGCAAAGTTGAAACCTTGAAATGTTTAAATTATGGTGGTATGCCTATATGAATGTTTAACATGGTGATAGTTTGATTTGCAGAAAGACGTAGGTAGGCTGATCAATTTTTGACAAGAAACTAGTAGTATTTGATCGCAGAATTTACACAATTAACTATGCAAATAGGTACTCCAAATTAAATATTTGATCCCGTAGCAATACTAATAGGGTAAAGCCGCACTCCAATTGCATACCTGACACACTGTCACACTTTCTATCGCAACCCGAAAGATCATATTAGAGATCATCATATCATGTTTCATATCATATTTTTTTTTAACGTTGCCCCACACTAGGAATTTCTCCTGTATTGTGGGTGGGTTTACAAACATTTAAACTCACATACACAAACAGCCAGACCCGGAACAACTAAATTGTGGGTCATACAAATATTTGTTCCGTGCGGGAATCGAACCCGCGACATGCAGCGCAACAGTCAATCGCGTAACCACTGCGCCGACGGAGCCGTCAAGATAATAAATTGCTTTAACATAATCAGCCTATAATGTTCCCACTGCTGGGACACAGGCCTCCTCTCTGTGAGAGGGAGTGGGCCGTAATCCACCACGCGGGCCCAGTGCGGGTTGGTAGTTTGTAGATGTCACACACAGATATCTTCGAATTTTTGATTCTAGGACATGCCGGTTTCCTCACGATAATTTCTTTCATCGTTTTTTAGAGCAGTGGTGATGAAATAAAAAAACAAAAAGACACAAAGCTCCTGCCGGGTTCGAACCCACGACCAAAAACTCGTAAGACGGAGGCGTAACCACTGGGCCACCACTGCTCGCAATCGATTGCTTTAATGTTGGAAAAATTTTGGCTGCTTATTAAAAACGTACTAAGTAACGCAATAAATACTGCTGCGCTGCGTGTCGCGGGTTCGATTCCCGCACGGAACAAATATTTGTATGTCCTACAAGTAGTTGTTCCGCTTCTGGCTGTTTGTGTATGTGAGTTTAAATGTTCGTAAACGCACCCACAATACAGGAGAAATTCCTAGTGTGGGGCAACATATTTAAAAAAATACTTAATAATAAAATAATAAATAAATACTTATTGTTGAATTTTATTGTCAAAATGAATACCGTTATTTGTGGTGGGTCTGTTGTTGCAATTATATCGCGTTTTTTGATTGAGTAGAACAAATTAAATAAACATCGGTCTGCAGCTGTCCACTGGTGGACGTTCTCTCAAATTGCACGCCACTGAGTTCAACCTAGTACTTATTCTATGTGAATTAGAGATAAGTATTTGTAAACGCTCTTGGACGCGAAGACACTCACTCAGAAAAGGTTAATTTTCGCAAGACATTTGATGTTCAGTGCAATGGAACAACCTGAAACTGAAATATGATAGGGGTCAGCCCTTTGGTTGATCAATGAACTAAGTTCATTTGATTTGGACTTTTATGCACGTTTTCACAAACATTAAAAGACTCCTAAATTGCTCATTGGCTCAGCGCCGAAATTTGAAATCCAATAGCTCGCTTTTGTTTAGGCATTAATTTAGGTGTCGCCTATATCAGTGAAAACGGTTATTACTGTTAGCTACAGCGCAGCGGTACTATTCTGTAAAAAACTTAGGTGAAGTGAGCGTGGAGTGAGCTGTCAATAGTGTCAATTCGTAGCGAAAAAAAACTAACTTCACCTAAGTTTTCACGGTGAGATTTTTACAGAATCGACCGGCTGTTTACAGACAAACAGCTGGTCCTATCTGCCTGCTGTAAATAAAAAGAATGAATCGATCTGAAGTCATTCATATAACTTCGATCAATGCACATTCCGCTCACCGACATAACAATAACATCTTGGTAGCGAGCTTTCCAAAATGACCAACAACTAATGACTAATAAATAAATTATACAAACGCATATCTCAGATATAATGACAGACTTTAAACTGAGGAGCTTCGAATAATATCGACAAGCAGATCGTATCGAGACCCTGACTCATAGCGTAATGATAGGTTTGCTAACTTCCCCGCTATTTATTAGGCACAGTTCTTATTCGGTGAATTTTATAATGTTTGGACTGAACGATTCTTTGAATTTATTTACAACTGATCATTTTTGATGGCCGACCTATTCATTAACAAATTATGCGATAGATACGATTCCTAATTTGTGTTTCTTGGGTTTAATGATCGACGACCTGACGACCGGTGTTGGAGTTTGGATATAAATTATTGATCGTTTTAAAAATATTGGGTCAACCTTGATAACATTTGTTCAAAAAGTTCCTCTGGATCCGATTCTTGTTTTTAATTCATAGTTAAAGTGTAGCTACTCCGTAATAGATGGCATTGCGTGGGCTGAAATGAGTAGCTACATCTGCTGATGAGTAGGATCAACTACATTTTCATAGGTTTTATCACTAGATGGCGCTGTATCACTTATTTTGTATGTACCGTCCGAGGTTTAAACAAAACTATAAATAAGTAGAAATGTGTAAGTAATTTAGATCCGAAACACTGTTTTAGAATAAAATTAGTAATTATTAATGTCTCATTTAATTCTGCTTATTTATAACGGCTGTGAATTTCGCTTATTGCAACAACACAACGTAAACGTCAAACTTGACAAATCGGCGTTTTTGAAGAAATCGCTTGTCATCAGTCATTTATTCAACACAGAAAAGTTCATTTGAAATTACAAAACAAAAATGGCTTTGCTCGATTATTGTAATTTAAACGAGAAAATTAACTTGAAACCCGTTGACGCGCTTGCTTCATTCCCTAATGACATAGTTGGGTACAGTGAAAACTTCTTACACAGCACACAACTCGCGACGCCGCCTTTCGCTAACGTAAGTAAAGGTTATAAATGGCTTAAATACTTTAATAACCACCTTAAAACCAGTGAATAACTATGTAATTATTGTCTTTACAGCCTATAGAAACCCTTGCGCAGTTCAACCAGCAGGATGAGACTGGTAAAGCGATCAAAATCCAGTTCGACCACGGTACCACAACTCTTGGTTTCCGATACCAGGTAAGATAGTCCTTTTGCTATGCATTTTGATCATCAACTAAACTGTTAACAGTTACTACAAATCTCTCGTTATTGTTGTGGTTTAACAAAACACCAAGTCATTGTTTCCGGCGGTAGAAATTACAACTGTGTGATGAAATTGAATCCCCATACTATAGCATCCTGGGTGCTTACTCTTCAATTTAATTCCGATAGATCGACATTGGAATTGTGACGTTTCGTACTCTTGAGTTCGATGCTAGCGCCAAATGATTTTTAGATTGGGTGTCCATTTTGGAGAACTAAGTGGAATTGGGTTCGGGCTTGGCGTGGGGTAATTTTTGACAATATTGTTTTCAAGAGTACCGAATCACGTGACTGTAACATTAACATTGGAATCATATTGGCATCTCATTGGAATTAAAATTAGTTTGGAGAGTAAGCCCCCAGATTAGTGCAATGAAGCCATGGATACTATGCATAGTCAGCTTCCCTTTAATTATGAACTCTATATATTACCTTTTATGATCTACTTTTCAGTGTTTCAATGTCCATTATTCTTTAAAAAGCATTTAATTTTTTATTTCACCCACTACTCAGCCACACTAACACCACTTGCTGATTATAGACCCATTTCACCATAATAAAGAAAATGTTTCAGTGGTTGAATATAACGAACAGTTAACCCCTTGTTTGTTAGTCAAGGTTATTAAATTTGGTAACAATAGAAAAAGTAATTGTGTCTCACAGTACAGTTGAGCTCTTATTAGTAGTAGTAGCATTATCTCATTCTAAGACAGTATTTTCTTATTTACAAACTAATTAAAACACCTTCAAATTATCCTGTAATGGTCCTCTTTATTTCTGACCTCTGTACTTTGTCTAGTCATGGTTTATAAGTATTTTACTACAAAACTAGATCTTGAACAAACAGTTCCAACCTATAATTTTCTATGTTCCAGGGTGGGGTACTGTTGGCTGTGGACTCCCGAGCCACTGGTGGCCAGTTCATTGGATCTCAGTCCATGAAGAAGATTGTGGAGATCAATGACTACTTACTTGGTAAGCATTCAAGGTTATAATATTACACACTGCTTGGTGGATGCGACTTTCAACAACCATTAGATTTTTGGTTATTTAAGAAAAGGTCCCAAGCTTTCACCTGTTTTGTAAAAGTTTTAAAATTTTTGCCTTACTCGAAGACATGTGACATATCGCACTGGGCCCGCGTGGCAGATTACGGCCCACTCCCTCTAGCATAGAGGAGGCCTCTGTCCCAGCAGTGGGTACATTACAGGCAGATTATACATTACTTTGTAGGATTAGATTGAGATGGAGATTTCGCTTACTTTTTTAAATAATGGGATTGTTTAATTTATTATTAAATTAAAGCTACACCTACTTTGGGTACTCATGTAATGTTTTGTAAATAAAAAACCAATGAAATCTCGAAACATAAAAATCAACATTTATTTAACTTATATTTATCTGCACTATGCATAATTATTATTACTTATATAAACATTGATTTCTTTGTATTTCTCGACTAATCAGCAGAAACACATCACGCACCCTATAAATCCATTAGTTATTATATAGAAAATGCCTTCTCAAGAAGCATTGTGTGCATTGCTCAGTCTCGTAATCTGTAAATATGTTAGATATTATTATAAATAAATATTCACCCTTTTCATAATTCCCCAGGCACACTAGCCGGAGGTGCCGCAGACTGTGTCTACTGGGACCGCGTGCTCGCCAAGCAGTGTCGTCTGTACGAGCTGCGCAACAGGGAACGTATCTCAGTGGCGGCCGCCAGCAAGCTGATGGCCAACATGGTGTACAACTACAAGGGCATGGGGCTTAGCATGGGAATGATGCTGGCTGGTGTAGATAAGAGAGTGAGTTTATCAAATAAACTGTAAGGCTACATCCACACTAACAGGCGGCTTGCTCTTAGCGTGTAGAACCTAGCGAGTCACCTGGCGAGTAGCGACGTGAAACGAACGTCCCTATAATCTTCGCATCCGGCCACACTACGCGTTTGTCTATTCGTGTGTATTGAAGTAAACAAATGTACTGTTTTTTAGGTCACGAAGCGCGAGGCAATTTTCATACAAAAATGCATGAAATATTAATTGCATCAGTACAAATAGTCTTCTTGTAGCTTTTAGGGCCAGTCAAGAACTGGCAAAGTGTAGTAGTTTTAACTGGCAAATAACGGCGAGACCATCAAACTGAATATTGGCAAGTTAATTTTGGACATATCAAAATCCCCAAGACTATTTTTTCAGATACAATTTTTGATGACCAGGCCGGTCTGTGATCATCACTTAGCTTGCAAACAACAAGTCTAGTAAAGGATTAATTAAAAGTCAGGCTATCTATCAAAATAAACATAGTTTGATATGTTTCATACATTACTGCTGTTTTGACAAGTATTGATAGCAGTTTGTTGTTATTACTCCAGGAGCAAAACACTAATGTTCATCCGCCTCCGCTCTGATATAATTGCTTAAAAAAATCGAGTTTGGTGCATACATTCTTAGTGCTACACCATAAATACTAATTCACTATTGTTTCAGGGAGCTCAACTATACTACGTAGACTCTGAAGGCACGCGCACTCCCGGCAAGGTGTTCTCCGTGGGCTCAGGTTCTGTGTACGCGTTCGGTGTGCTCGACAGCGGATACAGCTGGGACCTGTCAGATAAGGACGCACAAGGTACTACTTCATTCTACTACCTACATACATTCGACATACAAAAGCTTCAAACTTAAAACATCTCTTTTTTAATGAAACTGGGAAAAACACTGATTTAAGACCTGAGGGGCAATTCTACTAATTTTAACAATGTTCACAGTCTGATCTCACTCTCAATCTGTCAATAAATACTTCTAATTTCCCTACATTTTGACAAGCTTTTGACATTTGCTTGTCGCCGAGATGAGACTGCGACTAGATTTTGAACGTTTTAAATTACGAGAATTGGCCTTCTGTTCTATGGTATCCAGATATTCACTGTCCAACTGATAAATTAAATACAAATTAAATATAATATTAAATTAATTAAATTATCCATACTAATATTATAAATGCTAAAGTGTGTCTGTCTGTCTGTTATATCTTTACGCTTAAACCGCTGAATCGATTTAGATGTAATTTGGTATAGAGATAGTTTGAGTCCCAAAATTCCCACGAGATCGAAACTTATGCGGGTGAAACCGCGGGGCGCTGCTAGTAGAGCATAATTTGTATGAAATTGTCTGCCAGAAGAGTTTACCAAAATTCATCTACCTGGAGGTTGTGAAACAGACCGTTAGTCATGCCTTCGTCTCCTCACTGTTGCACCATTTTACCCATATTTTACCTACACAACAACTACTGCTACCATTCAGTTATGTCTAAGTCCACGAGGGTTTATGATTTGGCAATTTGAGTTACGTAAGTGGGGTCTGGGGACTATCCTCTCGCTGTTCCATTATAAGTGTTCTAACGCCATCATTTTCTTTCAATAGCAAAAATATATAATGTTCCAATCTATATTTCACAGAACTTGGTCGCCGTGCCATCTACCACGCGACCCACCGCGACGCGTACTCCGGCGGTATCGTCCGCGTGTACCACATCAGTGAGACAGGCTGGGTCAACATCTCCAACGAAGACTGCTCCGACCTGCATTACAAGTATGCCGCTGAGAAGGGCAATACTGACGCTTAGGTTTATTGATTTATTGTAATAAAGTTTTGCTATTTGTATTTTGGTTGTTTTTATTCACACCTGGGGCCGTATTACGTAGTATTAATGCCATCATGATTCCAGTGCAAAAAAAGGGATGGTGCTGTAGGTCATCTATAGCTCCGTCTCTCTCTTACACTCTGAATCATGCTGGCACTAAACCGTCATGATACGGCAATATACCATATATTATATCATATACCTGATACCTGCAATAAAAAGGCGCTCCCTCACATGTAACAATAGGAATGAAGACTAATATTAGAAATGATCGAAATAATAATGTAATTTCAAAGGTTTAGTAGAACTTCGTAATTTTGACGTAGTCGTTTTTCTACTACGATACTGTGTCCGAGCAGTCGAAACTGATACGAATGAGATTTCGAAAAAATACGGAGAAGCTTCACGCTTTAAAAGTTTTGAAGATTCGATTTTATCAGCATACAACCTGACACTCACCTCCAAATTGCAAAAAATAATAATTGTATAAGTACTCGGAAACGCGTGTTCATCTGAAGTGAATTCCGATTATACACCCCGTCTGGGGTCCGCGAGCGCGCCGTATGCGCCAGTCGCGAGCTTGCCCGCTACTTACACCGCACGTAAGTTTTGTACAGACACCAGCACATCAAGCTACCCGAAACAGTCAAATTTTCCCAATCAACTTTGAACCTTATGCTTTAGCGATATAGTTGAAAATATATGAAATAAATTTGACAGATTGTAGTAGCTTTATGTGCTGGCGTCTTTACGTGAACAGTTGGATACCTGCCATGTTTGATATTTCGTAACCGCACCCACGAGTTAACATGAACAAACTATCTAGCTTATCCCAGCTTAACCTGTTGTAACTAAAACGCGATTTGAATTCCGCGATCACAGCAAGTCGTCAAACGCGTGATTGTCCATTGAGTAAAAAAAAGAAAAACAAATGAAGTAAGTACAACAATATTTATTTCGATAGCTTAAACAACAATAAAAAGCCTCGAAAATGACTAGTTTAATACTTATTTTAAAACTTAAATGCCTTACAAACGGAACAACAATTCACACAAGTCTTAGGACCGGCGCTGACCTGACGAAGCGCAGTGCAGCGCTATATTCCCTGCCAAACAAATATCACCTTTGTTTGTTATGAAATAAAGTCGAAAATAACCTTGACTGCGTTGAAGATCCCTCGGATTGAAAAAAATTATTGATTTTCAACTTTATTTCAATCAGGGCAAGGTCGATAATTGTTAGTCAGGTTTGCGTCGGCCCTTACAAGTCTATTTCTCTCCAGCATCTAACACTAGGTCTGCTTTTTATCTTCCTCTTTTTCTTTTATCTTGATGGTTACTTCGTCTACCGTTTCTTCGAGCTCCCAGTCTTTTATCGGTACTTCTGTTAGTTTATAGAATTTGCCGTGTTTGCCTATACCTAGGTACAAAAAAAAAATTGTTACTACAGTGCGTCTAACGAGAGAATGCATTCTTGCTACCTGTCAGTTTCGAACAAACGAATACGTGTTTTGCGAATATGATGTTTATTAGTTGCTAGAATTGTCACACTGACAGGTGTCAGGCACACTTTCTCTCGACGGCCGTACTATAAGTTAAAGAGGTACAGTCGTTGCAAAACACGAGCCGTCATGTGACTTGACTTTTGTGTCATAGCCATTGCGTCGTCATACATAAAAAAATATATATACAACGGTATTTTTAGTATATGCGAAACCTGAATATAGTTTGTTCAGAATAAGTAACTGAATCGATTCCAATAATTTTTACCCCATGATATATTTTGTCCCAAACATGTTTCAAAAAGGTTAAAAATTGGACACAGAGCGACATTAAGTAGGTTATCCAATCTCCGCGCCGAACGGTTAGGTACAGACGCCAGCACATCAAGCTACTACAATCTGTCAAATTTCTTTAATAGATTTTCAACTTTATCGCTAACGCATAAGGCTCAAAGTTGATTGGGAAAATTTGACAGTTTCGGGTAGCTTGATGTGCTGGCGTCTGTACCTAGATACTATTATCAATGAGCGCAAGACGGCGCGGCGCGAGCGATGGGTGAGCATGTTTTTGTACGGACAAACAGGTAACTTAACAAGCTTATAACTTTGTGATTTTTCATGATACAATTCTGAATTTTTGCACATAGATTCTTAACATAAAAATACTAGTCACGTGTTTCGGGTTTCGCATATACTAAAAATAATGTTGTATACGCGTCGACTTGAGAACCTCCTCCATTTTTTCGTCGGTTAAAAAGGTAAAATATCAAAAGAAGGAAGGAAAGACTTGCACAGCCATAAGGTTTCAATTGCAGTGATTGACGTGCGCTCGTGAAATGCAAAAAGTATAAGTAGGCTGGTTTGACATTCATTGATAATCTTTCAATAGATGATAAAACCTACTCATGATATAATTAACTTTTACTATGGGATCAACACAAAATATCGAAAACAACATATCCGTTGTTTCATACAAAAATCCATTGTTTTTCAAAGAAAATATCTGCAACAGTTTTTTTTTTGTAAGTCTTTCGTCAAAATCTACTACAATCTAGCCTTTTTTCAATGATCTACCTTAGCTATGGTCTAACATGTTAGCCAAGGTTCGTATGGGCGCGTTTTCCCCGTGGCGTTTTTTTGCGCACTGGATTTTCAACACACTGCTTAGCGCCGAGAGTTGAAAATCCAACGGTGTGTTATTTGACGCTCTGGGATGCGCTCTGTTGGATTCTCAATGCTCGGCTCAACACCGAAAGTTGAAAATCAATGTGCGATAAAATCCGAGAAAATAAACGTTACCTACATCCAATAAGATATATCACACAAACCTTGCTGGAACTTCTTGACGCCTTCCTTCATATCTTCGATCGCGTTTCCGAGTAGACTGGACATGATGGCCTCGTCTCTCATGCTGTCCTCACTGTTGGGGTTCAGCTGCGAGTTGATGGCGGCCATCTTGTCCATTATCATGGCGTTTTCCGGGAACTTCGCCAAAGATTTGGCTAGCTTTATTGATTCGCCTAGTGCTGAAAAGTATTTTGTTTTGTGTATAGAAGGGTGTAGAAGATACACCACTGCGCTGCGGTGGTGACAGTAAGGTTTATGCAATGATTGCCAGAGTAAAAAAATGAAACAAAAATAACGGCTAGATTAATGGTTGACTATTATGCCGGGTAGTTCAACAAAACATGAAAAGTAATATTTCAATACGTTCTCTGACCTAGATTAGAGTCAAGAGCAAACCCATTTCGAATAAAAACAAAAAAAAAACGTTGTTTGTTACACTACAGTCAGCAGCACTCTAATTGCGTAACACACTATCAATTTCAATAAGAATGATTTTGAAGGATATTTCTAATCCATTACTTCATATCGTCGGTTAAATAGAAAAATGACGTAATTCAGAAACTACAAATTTTACAGTACAAGCGTTTGAAGTTTTTATTCATTAAAATTCGTTTTTCTATAAAATTGTTATTTTTACATATAAGTGTATCATTTAAAAGGTATTTACATGGGGATTTAGGTGGTGTGTTATTTAATTATTTATTTTTTAATTAGAATCAATTTTTAGCAACAAGTGTCTTTTTGGGACATTTTTCTACAATCAAAATGGCGGATCACCACAGAGAATCGAAATGACACTTGCGACATCATTAAATTCTGGTGAACTATTTAAAGTGTCGTTTTGACATATAAAATAATCTTGTTAGTAGACTCGTTTTATGTAATACACTTATTTTTCAAAAAATTTGAAAAATGCCATTTTTCCATTTAATCGACGATATGTTCCAAAAATGTGTCTGCTCAACAACGTAAATAACGCAATGAATGTTGTTGAACTGTCAAAATGAAACCCATTGCTCTGATAGTTAGTGTGTTAGGTAATTACCCCGCGGTATGCGTGACCGTGACCGACGCGTACAATGCGCGCCACGAAAGATGAGACTTGACCCCGCCTCCCCCGCTCTTACCGCCGCCCCTATGACGTCCGGTCCCGTCCCGCACGCAGCAGACCTATCATACCGCTCAAGTCAAACCACGTGATGTGTCAAGTCTCATCTTTCGTGGCACGCATTGTACGCGTCTCAAAAACGCGACACGTCCATTTGGCGACTAGGCGAATTTGTTTCAACGTGTGTTAGTTTCATGTTACGTTTCACTAATCTATACATTTCGGGGCTTCGTCCACAGGGGCCACTAAAAACCATATTCAGAACAAAAAAAGTTTCCTTACCAGTGCCAGTAGAAGTAAGTTTACAAGCCAGTCCCCACCGATCGGCGTCTACTCCTGAGATGAGCCGGCCGGTGATCAGCAGGTCCAGTGCAGGGGACAAGCCAATCAGTGACGTCAGCTTGCGAGCGCCGTAGATAGACTGTGGGACTCCTGCAAATTATATTATTTATTATAACATCACGCGTGTAATCCTCGAAAGTTTATGCAGTGGTGTGCCTATAGTACACATACATTTCGCCAGTTTCTTTACGTCCCATGTAAAAGGAAGCGAAACTATTGCCATCTATTAACTATTGCCAGATGCCAATGTATACACTTTTATAATAAACTACCAAGCCACGTTCAAGATCTAAGCCTTAGTAAATTTAAATCGTTCATTAAACGTAAGTTGTGCCAGAAAGCCTTTTATACCGTTAAAGATTATATTGAGGATACAAAGGCTTGGGATTGAGCTGCTTCCAATTTCTGCATTTTGAGTGTTTTTGATGTTTTTTTTTTTTATATACACATTGTCATTAATGATATTTTTTTTTGTTTTAAACTGACATTTGCTTACTTTTTAAAGTATTACATTATTTTAATTATTGTGAATGTGAAGACGATGTGGGTCATTTATTTTAGTCATTTTATATTTTTTATTATTCTTTCTATGGTCTGGCAGTTTGAGTAATTTATTTGGCCTACCCAAATGTCCTTTCTTTGGTATTGTTCGTCGAATCGTTGAGCTCCTTAAGTCTTGAGTTGAGCTGCATGATTTCTGACAAATGCGTGCACTGACTGGACAGGTCCTCTCAATCTGTGTGGTTCTTTCCTCAAAAGACCATCCCAGATATCGACCTACATGGTCTTCATATAACTTGACCAAGATTATGTCTGGACTTTAAAAGAGACTATGACCTCTGAGTTTGTTTCGGCCTTTCTTCTCAGAGTAGTCAGATAGGAAACGCCGACCTCATCTAGTTTAAAAAAAATATGATTGACGTGTAAAAGTGTTTGTGCAAACCTACTTACAGAAAATAAAATAAAATCATTTATCATTTATCAACCAGGCACTAATTCAAACTCCAGACTGTTACTGAGAAAGTAAAGGAAAAAGCCAATAACACTACCCGACCTGAGAATGGAACCCAGGAGCTCATGCTCAGCGCTCGCGACTATTAGAGTGACGAGGCAGTAATTATTTATAATAAGTACCTAATGGGGATTGTCCAAAATTTCTAACCATTATATTTTATTTTATTTTTTGTAAATTTAGAGCATTTTGAGAAACTAATTTGAATATTTTGATGATTGGCTCAATAGTTATTTTAATAAAAATTATTTAATTATTTTAAGTTTTTAAGGTAGGTGACGTTATCCAGTGGCATAAAGATTAAGTGCCGTTGCCTTACTAGTACATAATTAAAAAATTTAACCTGTCAACACAACTTCAACGGGAACCAGCAATGCACAACACAGCAATGCACGGCACGAGAACGCACGACATTGGAATGAACGTGTTTTGAATTCCAATGACGTACATTGTCATGTCGCGCATTCTCGGCCCGGACCAAGAGTGTCCGGCTTGATAATGTACAGCACGGGAATTGGAATCAAAACAAACAGTGACGTCACAATAAAAAAGTAAAAAGCCATGTGAAACTAGGGATGAGATTTTGATTGATTAAGGATTGATTTTGATTGATTTTGTTTCATTTGACGTGTGGTTGACGTTCAATCAATTATTATTGAAGTAAATCTGTGAACTATTCGTTAAGAGGAAATACGGGCGGAACGACTTTTGAAAATTAGGTATTTGAAGAAACTATCGCTGTCGCTCTGCGAGCCCCCGCCCTCTAATGCGTGCGATAAGGACAACTGCAGATCCGACTGAATAGCCTAAGTAAAAAGTCACATTTTCGAGGTTTGGCTCTCGCCTATTTTCTTCACCAATATTGAACCAATTTAAAAGATATTTCATAAACTGGATAAGAAGGATATGTACTGTGCCGCTACATTATGGTTAACACCCCGACTCAGAGTACCCCGACTCGGATAGGTTAGGTTAGAAGGCTAAGGCGGGAGCGAAGCGTAGCGGAGCTCCCGCCTTAGCCTTCGTGGTTATTTTTTTTTAAACCACCCAGAAGTAGGAGCCCCGCGAAGCGGGGCTCCGTCGACCTATCTTACACTCTGAGTGCTTACCAAAATTTAATTAAACATGAGCAGCTGATTGCAGCTTATATAATTAATATGCTGTACAAAACTCTTTTTATAAAGACTTCTCTGCTTAAAAACTTATCAATCGCGCAATCAATCGTCTTTCGGAACAGCACTATCTAGCTCAATTACCTAGTATCCAAGTCCCAAAATTTCGAGTCACCTGATTGGCCAACCAATCGGCCAATCACGCGATGTCGCCAATTCATGTGTTGTACACTCTCGGGTCGGACCATCAAGGTACACCCCAGGAATTGGAGACATCGCGATGTCGCCAATTCTTGTGTTGTACATTCCTGTGTTGTACAATCCAGTGTCGTGCATTGCTGGTACGTGCATTACAGTGACGTGCATTATAGGGACTCACTTCAACAATGTCACCTCTGTCAAAGTGTCAATAGGCCGAATAGACGTCTTAAATAATCGAATCCTTGCTTAGCGTATTTATTTACAAATGGTTTTTTTATGTGTAAGTGTCCTCCAAGGAATATACTACTCTCTATCGTCACTAGAACAATCGACGCGGCGACTTAGAAATAGAATAATAACGCACGCGGCGACATTATTACTATTATTGCTGCATGTTGGAACAAAGCACTTCCTGTATTCCATAACTCTTCCAGTACTTATATTAAATATTGTCGAGTGTTGAAATAATGTATGTAATGTAATAATGAGATATAAACAAGAATGTTTATATTTTTGACATATTTACAATAATTTGACATTTGACAGATTGTAGACAATACTTGCCTCTTACTTTTTATTTTCTGAGGCAACGATACAAAACTGTACGGCCAAAGTCGTACGTAATTTGAAGGGCAAAGAAGGTCAATCGTATTTTATCAAAAATATCAATAACATATGAATATTTTTCAAAATTAATTAGTCCGTAATGATCAGTAACGCTATTCCTCGAAATGGTTTTTCAATTACAACATTGAAAAAAATATGAACAATGGGGAGACACACTGTGGAACTAATGGCGCTAGCATAGCTGGTTCCCAACATCGTCATTGGTTGAAAATGTGGTAATGTCATTTTATATTTCAAAATATCATAACCTCATTGGTCAGATTGAGACCAGCTATGGTGGCGCCATCTTAGATTATCTTTGCCTGTGTCTGCCCATTCCCATTATATATGTATGTCGCATCCGGTCATGCATTTGACTATTCGGAACGCTAGCGCTACCCGGCGGCGCTTGACAGAGTCTAGCCTGAGTCCGTGGGGGTTAGAAAACAGCTCGACAGGACGATGTGGAGCTCACTTTGGACTTTGAACTTGGAGATTGGACATCGTACGGACAACATGTGCTCAGAAAAGAAACTGTCCAGCGTTCCGTATCTGGTTGTGTCGTGTACCTACAGTGTGTAATTTGCTAGTGTGACTAAATTGTTCGTGAAATTATAATCTTATTTGAACTGCAAACGGTTTTTCTATTGCGCAATAATCAACACATACCCACTGTACGCCCACAATAGTTAAATATGGCTGAAGCGCGCGTCGCTTCGTGAGATAAAAATACTATAGCCGTTTAATCAACACTAACATTTTTGTAAACCTGCTTATTTTGTTTCAATAAAATATTTCATCTGTCATACTTTGACGTTCGTAAAGCAAGACCAATGACTACATACCAAACCTCCTCCCAAGACAGCCCATGACCGCCGTATCCTCAATGATCCGCAAATCACAGGACAAGGCGAGCTCGAAACCTTCCGCCACTGCGTACCCCGACACCGCGGCTATCGTGATCTTGTCGCATAGAGGACGACGCTCGAGACGCCTCTGTAAAAAATAAATGTATTAAATATAGTAATTAGTGACCGATACACAAACACAGTCATGATTGTAGGTAGGTACCATAGAAATATAAAAAACAGGAGAAGTGGCAAGGGGCGTGTCTGTGTTCATGCAACATGAGCAATATGGGCCTGTACTAGGCAAATGGCCGTCTCCGCGAACTAGTGCGCTTTCGACCGTGATCGTGATAAAATATAAAAATACCGAGTTGTTCAATGGTTTTACCATATGTAAGTAAAAGTATTTTACTGTATTTGTCTTTAAAATCATGAAAAACAACAAATCGTAAAATATTTCTTGCTTGTTATTTTTGTTTTCATATATCGTAGCGGCTGTACCTACTATTTTTGCAGCAAATACATTGCTCCTTAACCTTTACCTAAGTATGTCGTTAAGTGACTGGACAAGCAATGTAAAAATTACAAAACGATACTTTATACGTAGGCTATCGACAACAATGTCGATTACCCAACGAATATATTACTATTATAGTTAATTTTTCAATTTGTCAACCGTTTAAACCCCAGAACGAAGAAGTCAGAACTCAGAACCCAGTCTACATGTTTATCTTCGTTTTGTCCGAAAATAACATATTTTTTTATTGACTTGCTGCCCAGTCGCCATACTTTCTAGCGAAATCCAACACAATACACAAAAGCGTGTGGGGTACTTACCGTAGGTACCGTTGCACCCCATAAACACAAACACCCACAAACGATATGATGTTTCTTGGTGACTTTTTTGTAAGTCAATAGTTTTTGAGATATGAGATGTTTTCGGTTACAACTGCAGAAATAACTTTTGTCTCTCATAGTTTCTTCGAGAAATTCTATGAAATACAAACTTAGTTTTGCTTGGCAGCCTCTTTCACAAACAGCTCTACTACTAGACTTTCCAAAATCATCTTACCTTTGATTTTGCATCAGTGTCAAAATCACAGTGAGCTTTATTCTCTTTAGAATAAGGATTGGATTGCTGCTGTCAGATGTAAAATAACTGTGAATGGACTGTACTCAAATTAATGCCATTTTGACATTAAAGGTATTGTAGCAAAAAGAGAAATATACAAAAGCTTTGATTAGAAGCTTTTATCGCGAATCATTTAGGTACAATAACAAGTAGAAGAAGGCCGCCCATTGTATGTTTTGTATTCATAATTGAATTTTTTTTTTGTTATGTATTTTCTGGTGTACAATAAAGTATATATAAATAAACAAATAAATAAAGTACTTTGACAGGCGCGCTAAATGAAGTTGTTATCACAATTCATTAGATTTGGCTAAAGCCGATAAAAAAAATGATAACAACAGAAAATATAGATTCGAGCAATGAAACATTAGCAACGCAAGTGATAATGACCGCTAAACACCTATCAAATAATACAGTTATTCCCTCAGTCTGTCGTAACCCACTATTGTGTAAACACACTTGTTAGTCATGGCAACAAAGCTGAAAATCCTTTTATATAACCCTGTGCGCAAAGTGGTAAAATATACACTCAACAGTATTATTATAACAAATGAAAATCCGGGCATCGAGGTTCATGACAATTTACCGCTCAGTGCTCGGATCATAGTGTACGTGGTTCTTCTGTGGAATATGATATTCTATCACTCCCGTGCATCAGTTCAAGCCATCCGTAACACGTTTCGTAGGTCTTAAGGGCCGAAAACCAGTAAATTAGATTATTGAAGAACATCTTTACTAAAGCTAAGATAAAATTTGAGGAAGAAGGAGAAGAATCAAGATAGAAAGAGGTAGAAAGTGTACGCCAAGGCGATCCATGGTCAACAGCACATTCACAGCGGAGATTTTCCGCCAATTAGACTGGGAATAATGTGGTCTAAATATAAATGGATAACCTAAATCATTTGAGAGTCGCAGACGACATGGTTAATCTTTTCTCCAACAAAGGATGGTCTCGAGAAACAGCAAAATAAACTGGATAGTGAGTTCCAAAAAGTTGGTTTGGTTATAAACCCATAGGAAGAAACCGAGGTCACAACAACTAGGTCAAAAGCCTATCTGCATCGAGGACAAGGTGATTGAGTATATTGATGAATATGTGTACCTGGACCAAGTAATAACAATACAAGATCTAACAACGAAAAAAATTTTAAGACAAGAACATGAACACATGAAAACGATTCTGGAGCCTGAAAGAAATATTGAAAAATAAACAAGTATGGCCATCAAGCAAAAAACTATTATTACAACACCTGTCAGTGTCAAACTTAGTCCCTAAATAAAGTCCATAGCAAAACAATTGAAACTCGCCAGAACGCTATAGAGAGAAGCATTATGTATGAGGAAAAAACTCTCCTGTTTTCCATTATTATTATATATACAGCACGCGGGGACTCCCGGCGGACGGGTAAATGACTAATGAAAGTCATAAGTCGATAACGCAAACGGTACACAGTCTGCGGGAAATCTTTGTTACGGGCGTAGCGACCACTGAAATATGTACATATATAGTTAAAAAGCGAATGGAGAGTCTGAGACTCACACCCAATGAAAGTGATCCTTCAAAGCAACTGACAAACGTGCACGTACTCCATATAGAAAGAAATCCGTTCCACGAATACGGGCCCTATCGCATGTTGTACAAAAATCTCCAGCGCCCAATACGCGGGCCCTATGGAATGCGTTACAGAAATCTACCGCACCCCGCATATGAGCCCTATCAATAAATGAAAATGAGCCATAAGAATAATAGCAATAAAGAATTATACAAAAACAAAAGACATCACAGCTGCTATCATCAATAAGTTTTAATGGAAATGGTGCCAGGCATACAATCAAAACCGGCCAAGCGTGAGTTCAGACTCACACTTGGCCGGTTTTGATTGTATGCATCACGCAGACGAAGGGTACAAGGCATAAAACGCCGAAAAAAACGTTTCTTGTATACCCCTTTATATTTTAACTTTATTTTATTTTTATTATTTCTAGTTATAGCGGCAACAGAAATACATCCATTTGTGAAAATTTCAACTGTCTCACTATCACGGTTCATGAGTTACAGCTTGGTGACAGACAGACAGACGGACAGTCGAGTCTTCGTAATAGGGTCCCGTTTTTACCCTTTGTGTACGGAACCTAAAAAGGCCCTAAAAAGCAAAAATTTTGTAAAACATTAATGTACTGGTGTACAGGACACATGAAAAGCAAACGAGGTAGACCTTCGCGAAGATGGGAAGATGAAATTGGAGCTAGCGTGGTTGATACATGGACTAAACCAGCTGGTGGCAGAAATCTATAGAAGCAGTTGGAGAAGGGATTAGCCATTGATAGGCAAACAGAGAATGTTGTTAGGACAGAAAAATTTATAAATCAAAATTATCTAACTAAACTAGAGACTAAAGTAGAGACCATAGTGGAACAGTGATAGTGAAAATTAAAATAAAAAAACCGGTCTAATGCAAGTCGGACTCGCGCACCGAGGGTTCCATACAAATTTGTAGGTATGAAAATATCAAGGGAAAATAAAAAAATTTGTAATGTGTTTCTTGCCAAATTTCATGATTCTAGGTCAACGGGAAGTAGTCTATAAATGTTGATTCCCCTGAGAGTGTCAAAATAATATATGTTTATTGTTTTATATACGGCCGTAACAGACGGACAACAAAGTGATCCTATAAGGCTTCCGTTTTTACCTTTGCAGGTACAGAACCCTAATAATATATTGGTGTAACCTATACTAATTGTAACTTATACTAATTGTAACTTATACTTATAACATAAAGGGTGTAAAAAGACACATCACGTAGCCGTCAACTACGCATTCTGTACATCAAACTAAGTAACATTGCACAAAAACAATTGCTGGGTAACAACTTTAATTTTGATGTGAAAATTTGCTCTTTTCGGTAGGGCGCAGTGTAAGGAACACAAAACATTGTGTTTATGGGCATGCAACGGTACAGCGGTCTTGGAGGTAGAGTTCTGTTATAATATTAAAAATTTGTGTTCGTAAAAATGTCAGTAAAAGTTGGAATTTTGACTCCAATATCTTCGTAACCAGAAGGTTCCCGGGCGGGTATGGTTCAATACAAAACCATGTCCGAACAAAGGCGTATTATTATTAACCTTTTGACCGACATATGTCAAAAAATTAAAAATGTGCCCTCGGTGTCAGTCTGTCAAGTAATCGTACAGTGGCATGCTGGGCACATTTTGGTTTGTCATCTATACATGACTGTGGCAGTCAAATAAAATGATGTTTACAAATTAAGCGTTTTCTTACCGCAGCATCCTTCAGGTTTTGATATCCTTCCTTGCCTATATCATACATATTAAACCCGGAACAGAATGTTCCACCTTCTCCGTTGAACACCAGGACTTTAGCATCTATATCATTATCAAATGCATCAATGGCCGCGGCCATTTCTCGGAGAGTAGGAATATCTAGGCTGTTACGTGTTGTTTGGCGGTCTATGTTCAGTGTCATTATCGGACCAAATTTTTCAACAACGATATCTGAAAGTAACATTTTATATAGTATAACTACTGATGTGTATTTATTTGTGGATAGGTACCTTTAGAGGGGCCCGTGGCTAATAATAACAGCCACACGGGTCGATTGAAGGTTAACCCTACACTGGCAGCGGTTGGTTTGTCGATGGGTGACCAATACCGAGACCTCCTCCGTGCTTCAAAAACCACGTTAAGCCGTTAGTCCCGGGTGTCATTCATAGATCTTTGACAGTTGTTACAGGTAGTCAGAAGCTCATAAGTCTGACAACCAGTCTTACTAAGGGGTATTGTATTACTGAGTAACTGAGTTGTGGAGGTCAGATATGCAGTCACTCCATATAAAATACTGGTATCCAACTACATTCGGTTAGACTGGAAGCCGACCCCAACATAGTTGGGAAAAGGCCAGGCAGATGATGTTTGGATAGGTACCTTTGTTTTACAAACATAGTAGTAATGTATATCAAATCAATAATAATCAGCCAATAATGTTTCCACTGCCGGGGAAACAGGCCTCCTCTCAGTGAGAGGGAGTGGGCCGTAATCTGCCACACGAGCCCAGTGCAGGTTGGTAGATGTCACACGTCTTCAATTTGTAGTTCTAGGTCATGCCGGTTTCCTCAGTGTTTACATATTCAACAAAATAACCCACTCACTAATAAATGTTGTCAGTATAGCGTCTGTATAGTTACACAATGCTTTTGTCTTCTTCTTTCAAAAGTCAAATTACTGACGACTGAAAGAAAGAAATCAGTGTGTAACTAAACTATTCATGTGATATAATACGTTTATTAGTTTACAAAAAAAGACTAACCTCTTTAGAGGTTAGTCTTTTTTTGTAGTGCAGTGGGAACATATAGGCGTAGTGTGCAGTTGCAGAAGTATAGGTAAAGGGTATATTTTATTTGTACTTAATTAATAATGTTACTACTAATTTATTTTTATACTCAAGCGAAAGTAAACCTTACTTTTTTTTATTACTTCTATTTTCTCCGGTTCTTTTTGTTCTTCTTTCTTTTCTTTTTCAGCGGGTTGGTTATCACTGGAACTGAAACGTACTGCATACCGTCTTATAGGTAAATTTGTAGCAGTAATTAATCTATTCACAATAACTCTCATTTTTCCGAAATACAAAATCAAAACAATTTAAGATTTCAGGCAGGCAGGCGTGTTAGGTTAATCACTGATGTCAGTCATAATGTCAGTGTCACTGTCAGCTGACAGCTAAGTCCTAACTGGCTGTCAATGTCAAGTCAAATCAAGGGCTGCGTTCAGTTACATATGAAGCCTTGGTTTGGTTATGAATTGAGAGTAGGTAGACGGTCAATCAGCAAGCTCCATTCATCTCAGCAGCATTTTCATGTGAGCGAGCAGTGTAAGTAATGTAAATGTAAGATCTTCTTTTCCCTCAGTTCTGAAACAATTGTTAATTGTTTTAAAGTTTTCCATTTCAAACAAAATAGAATAGTTTCAACCTAGTGAAAGTAATTGAAGTTAATAATTCAAAAAAATTACTACAATTTGCTTGAAAACTTCAAAACAATGCTAAAGTAAGTTGGCAAGAATGGCAACACATAAAATGAATTGTCAAAAACGACAAAATCATCCTCTTGTTGGTTGAATTTTCTCGACAAATTCTCATAGTACACGTGTACTTACAATTTAATGTTAATCGTTTCATCACTAGTATCTATTTATGGTGCAACGATTGCTGTGTGTTGTGGTCTAAGTGTTGTACAAACTCCATGTAATCTGTTTTTCTCGTGACCCAGTTGTTTGTGTTTACATTCAAGAAAGTAGCCAAAAAAACCTTAATAATGTCCGAATTTAGGGATTGGTACAACAGTGTACCGTTTTTCACCCGGTATTGGCTGACTCTGACGATGGTATTCAGTATATTGGGCCGATTCGGGCTGGTAAACTATTACTATTTAGTGCTTGACTACTACCCCTTAGTACATCAGTTCCAGGTAAGAATTTATTAATATTATATTGCATTTAGAGGTAGTATCTTCTATCTGTCCCTACAGAATTACTAGATTATTCCAGAGTTTTTCCATTGCACCATGCATAACAAAATTGCACTGCTTAAACAAAACCAACTTCTGAACTCCTGTACTGCTACTAAAGCACTATTTAAGTAACTAATTAAAGCATACTCATAATTAAAAATAATTATTTGCCCTAATAATTTACAAAAGTAAATTAATTGAGTGTCTTCCTTGACCTTACCAATTTAAACAGTATAAAAACTTCTAAGCTAACTAACAATATTTAGGTATGTGCTGTATTACAAATTAACTATAACACACATCATATTCCAAAATAATATATAATATGTACAGCTGAATGCCACTAAATGCTATCAAAACATCATAAAATGTTAGAAGCTGATAAAAGTTAAATAATGCTTCATTTGTTTTCAAACACTATTGAGGCAAGCAAGTCTGCATTCCATCTACATAGTGTAATATGTATAAAATTTTATTAGAACACAAATCAAAATAAATCGGCACACCATAATAAGTCAGTACACCATGCAATCTAAAGAAAAATTTGGAACTAGTGAATTAAATATTGACTGAAATAATTTTTAATCAATCAAGATTTTTTTTACTTTTCTAAATAAATCATCAAACAGCTTTCAGATGCACCAAGCAATCTAAATAAAAATCAGGAACTAGTGAAATTTCTTTTTACTATTATATCTATAGACATTTAATCAATCAAATTTTTGGTCAGTGGGTCATCTTAGGGGTGGAGTTTTTTTTTACTTTTCCCTACCCACTGTTTAAATTAAAGGAAAGCAAATTAGGTAATTAAAAAGTCTACAAAATAATTGGAATACTTTTCTTTCTCATTTTACAGATATGGCGACCGCTGACAGCGTTATTTTTCTACCCAATAAGTCCAAGTACAGGGTTCCACTTCCTCATCAACTGTTACTTCCTGTACAACTACTCACAAAGACTTGAGACGGGCATGTTTGCGGGCAAGCCTGCGGACTACTTCTATATGTTGCTGTTCAACTGGGCATGCTGTGTGATTATTGGGCTGCTTGTTAGCTTGCCTGTGAGTATTTAAAAAAGGAACATTTCATGTAGCCTATTTTCATTTACTTGTATCGAAAGAATAATAAAAAAAATAAACAGCAACAGCAAAATGTTTCAAGTAAGCTATAAATTGTATTCACTTTACTATACCCATGTACAGACGCCAGCACATCAAGCTACCCGAAACTGTCAAATTTTCACAATCAACTTTGAGCCTTATGCTTTAGCGATAAAGTTGAAAACCTGTTAAAGAAATTTGAGAGATTGTAGTAGCTTGATGTGCTGGCGTCTGTACACTCAGGGAAAGTGATTGATAAACAGATTGACATACTACGACAATCTGCCGTATAATACCTGTTTGATACAACTGTCAATGTATGTTGTGATTTGAATTAGCAGACAATTTTAGTTCATAGCTAATTTGCTTTTTTAGCAATAAAATATGACATTAAAATACAACACTAAGGCCCTAGGCCAATAATAAACCTTACTGGCCTAGGGCCTTAGTGTTGTATTTTGCCACTCCATAATCCATACTAATATTATAAATTCGAAAGTAACTCTGTCTGTCTGTCTGTATGTATGTCTATGTATGCATTTTGTATTACCTTTTCACGCCTAAACCACTGAACGGATTTCGATAAAATTTGGCACACAGATAGATTGCATCCTGGGTAAGGACATAGGATAGTTTTTATCGATATACCTCGCGGGCGGAGCCGCGGGCAGAAGCTACTATATTATAAAAAAAAAGAAAAACCTTCGCTTCCGCGGTAGTGATACATTGACGGTAGATTTTACGGTGATTTTACAAAAAAGACCAATATAGGCGACAACGAGCCGCGAAAATTTTAGCACCCAGGATGGCTTAGTTTTTCTTTTGACCAGTCATGCAGATAGTGCAGTTTACTTGTCGACTTATGCAAAAAAGCAATGAGTTATTGATGTAACATTACTAGAAGAGGTTATTACTTACTTAATTTTCTCTTACCTCTTCCAGATCCTCATGGACCCGATGGTCCTGTCAGTGCTATACGTGTGGTGTCAGCTCAACAAAGACGTCATCGTTTCGTTCTGGTTCGGCACGCGGTTCAAGGCGATGTACCTGCCGTGGGTACTGCTCGCTTTCAACCTCGTTATTAGCGGAGGGTGAGTTATTAATTACTTTTCTAAACTAAGCGGATGTTAGCTTTATTCTTTCTAGGGTTGGTTCTAAAGGCTAACTATAAAAAAAAATGGCATGTTCTTGATAAGAAGGTTACTTACCAGAATGTTCTATGTTAATTTCCTACCAAAATACTCGCAGAATTTTAATAATAATTATGTGACACGATTTGTTCTTTTCTTCCATTTATTTTTATCTCACGAAGCGACGCGCGCTTCACTTGTGGTAACAAAGTGTAAAAACACGCTGTCAATGTGAGCGTGGCGACGAGTAGCGTCGGCATATAACACACACACACTTCCGACTTCGCACGTGTCTCGGACGGTACTACCGAGAGCTCCTGCTCTTACACTCACAGCATCTACACACACACACACACCACGCATCTACACTTGGTAACCACAAGTAAAGCGCGCGTCGCATCGTGAGATAAAATAAGCAGGATGAAGTTGGAAAAATAACAAGTCTCGTCTCTTGAAAAAGGCCAATAAAAATTAACCTAAGAGTGGTTAACCGTTTCATACCGCGACTGTATATGGAACTGGTGGTTCTACTGCTTGTCAGTGACGTAAATGAAATAATTCAGCACCGTTAATAGGTTTCCTTTCATATTTAGAAAGCCAGGAATCTGAAATTAATGATTGCTCAGTTTCGCATTGATTGAGGACGACGCGGACGTTAACTTCAATTTGTTTTAAATAACGCTTTTGTATTAATGAGGTTATCACAAACAATGTTGTGGGCGATTGTGTCTCAACGCAGCTGAGACTCATACCATAACATCACGCCTGTACTCCCCAAAGGGTTAGGCAGAAGTGAAGTGTGAGTACCTATAGTACAGACGCCAGCACATCATGCTACTACAATCTGTCAAATTTCTTTAATAGATTTTCAACTTTATCGCTAAAGCATAAGGTTCAAAGTTGATTGAGAAAATTTGACAGTTTCGGGTAAGTTGATGTTCTGGCGTCTGTACACCCACATTTCGCCAGTTATGTTTAAGTCCCATGTAATAGGGGGCGAGCCTATTGCCAACAACGGGGCACAAATCCAGATAACGGGCCGCTACTGAGAAATTCCAAATGGAAAAACCAAATAAAATTTTCCCGACCCGGGAATCGAAGCCAGGAGCTCATACTCAGCAGCAGCGCTTGCGACCACTAAACCAACGAGGCAGTCAGAAATCGGCACGATAATTTTGGCGATCTAAGACTGGCCATACACGGACTGCTCCAGCAGTAAGCCAGTGATCAACATACACGGCGCAGTGCGCCGTCAAATTCAACCGCTTTAAGCTGCCATTGATACCTGCGTGCTTGCTGTTCCAGCAGTCGATATCAACTGCTCTGCGGTTTATATTGCCGGCTTTAAGGCCGGCCAAACATGGACAGCTTGAAGCAGCCAGTATCGACTGCTTTCAACTGCGAATGCGTAGCAAACTACAGTCTTCTACGTACAATCATACACGGAATCGCTCGGGCAGTCGCGACTGCTTCGGGCGGTCGGCAGCGCGGTGAAATTTCATCGTGCGGTCAAGCAGTTGCTAGGCTTACACTGACTGCTCGAGCAGTCGATTGCTCTCACGCTGTTCCCTCCGCTCTAGCTTGAAGCAGTCGGTACTGGCTGCTTCAAGCTGTCCGGCCTAATGGCGCACCGTGAAGGTGTTGATATAACATTGCATGCAATAAATCATTGACTGTATTATTTACATAATCGGCCTATAACGTTCCTACTGCTAGGTCACAGGCCTCCTCTCGGTGAGAGCGAGAGGGCAATAATCCACGACGCGGGCCCAGCGCGGTTTGGTGGTTATGACATATTTTCAATTTTTTTTCTAGCACATGCTAGTTTCCTCACGATGTTTTCCTTCACCGTTTTGAGCCTATGTATAATAATGTTAAATTGACATTTATTGCAGAGGTGTGGTGGAGTTGATTGGGATCCTCATCGGTCACCTGGCGTTCTTCCTGCTGTTTAAATACCCTCAAGAATTCGGCGGCCCTGCCCTACTCACGCCGCCTAATTTTATGTAAGTATTAGCTTATGCCTTAGGCCACATACATTAACATAATATACAGGAAGATAAACGCATCCGGTTCAGACCTACATTTCTATATGCCACAGAATGTATCTCAACACACGACGCTTTTAACGTGTATGTCTTTTTTTACATCGTTCTCATATACAATAATTATAAATTCAACATTAATTATGTAACTAATATTTTTGTAAAAATATAATTTAAAAGTGTCCATGAAGTTTCTTGCCCGTTCTTCTCCATAGGTACCTACGCTTTGAAATGAGCAACTAGCTTCATATTTTGACTGACTGACCGACTTCTTGACAATTCAAAAGTGCCAAATGCTTTGAGTTTGACACCATTCAGTTAATCATGATGCATTTCATTCTTTCTCCAGAAAACAGATATTCCCTGACACGAGGTACGTGGGAGGTTTCGGAACTGCTCCCCAAGCAAGGGTGCCCACGAGACCCGCCGGGACAGTGTTCGGTGGCCACAACTGGGGTCGCGGACAAGCGCTCGGAGGCAACTGATCCAAACAACCTCTTTAGTGAGAGACTTTGATGTTAGATATAGAGTGCTACAAGGATATTTTGGCGCCTGAATGACATTGACAACTAACAAGATGGCAACGTTAGTTCCGATTTTGGCCACGCGCCAAAGTAACCTCGTAGCGTTGTACACAGTGTCCCGGTTTTTAAGATGTGATTGTGGTGTTACTACTGACAGTTTTGTAGGTAATGTGTATACAGCTTTTGCTTTTTTTTTGTTTATGATTTTTGATTTTGTAGAGCGTTGTTCAAGTTTGAAGTACGTTTTTTTTAAATGCACCCATGATCACAGCTTGAAAATTCGTGATGCGAAGGAATGTTTACTATAAAGTTAAATATATATCGATGGGTTTTTTTCTGGTGGGAAAACATGGATTTTCTTTTGTAGTGGCATTTTGTATTAACTTTATAGTGGAATTCTATAATAATGGTTGAATAGGATTTGTGCTCATTGAATTGCGTTTGAATGGAAATGAAAAGACTCACGTTGGACGCTCCTACTAGTCCATTGACCAATATTAAAGTGTATCAAAATATTATTAACTTTTATCTTACTTTTTTTATATATTTTGGTTACCAGGGATACGAGAGAAATATCTTACTACCTTTATAAGTCTCTGTACTGTGAGCTAGTGAGCAACTTGTCTATGGTTGCGTTAAGGCGAAAGCGCCAGGGTAGCCCGCGAAATTCAATGTTTTTTAGGTTTTTTTTAATCAACATACAACTTAATGCTGACCAGCAAATTGCAAAAAACGTAAGAAAATTTGAATTTCGCGGGCTACCTTAGTGCTTCCCCCTTAAGCATAAATCGTTTCTAAGGGCCTCTATCCCAAAGGTTGTCTTTGGCCTGCATCAAGAATCAACTAACCGGAATTCACACATGGCAACACCAGTTGCTTATTGTCCAATTTGTCACATAACAGGAGTATAAATAAATGTAATAATAATCTGCTACATAGTATTTTATTGGTCAATAGATGAATATGAACCCAACGTTGAACTACGAATAGGTTTCGTTTATGCCTTTATCGTGACTGTGAAATGGATTTAACTATTTTTAGCAACGACGATTTATTGTAATAGGTCAAATAAAGTCATGCTGAATGCTATATTTACATAAGTTTTTACAACACATGTGACTTTTATTTACACTTGAACAAAGTAATACAATATTGTTATTGTTACTCAAAATGGTACGAATCTTTGTTAGGGGTCCAACCTAAAGTAAGACACACACGTTACGATATACTTGAGCAAGTATCGTTTCTTGTGTGGCTTGCATAATCGATCAGTCTACGCAGAAAAAGGTCGTGAACCTCCTTGCGACTGGGCTGCTACAAGCTATGACTACAAGGATCTTTTGGTGCTTGGATAACGTTGCCAGTGGGGCGCCGTTGGTAAACATCTTTTGTGCAAGTTTCGTGAAATGTATTGACAAAATTCACATTTCTCATTCACGTCACTTAGCTGCCTCGGCTTATTTTTAATTTATTTATTTTTGGATTGTTTTGTTACTATTTGTTGTACTCTGGACGCTTTTAACGCGTACGTCTTTTTATATCGTTCTCACATATAATTATAAATTCAATATTAATGATGTAACTAATATTTTTGTAAAAATATAATTTAAAAGAGTGTCCATGGAATTTCTTGCCCGTTCTTCTCCATAGGTACCTACGCTTTGGAATGGGCAACTAGCTTCATATTTTCTGACTGACCGACTACTTGACAATGCAAAAGTACCTGTAAATGGTTTAATTGAAATAAATACTTTAAGTTTGAGTTTGAAAACAAAATGACGGCGTTAGTTCTGATTTTGACCACGCGCCAAAAGATCTTTGTACAGCTGTATCGTTGCTTCAAATCTCCTTACTCATAAAAGCCTTTGAGAAACACATTTTAGACATGATGAGTATGAAGATGTCCTATATTCAGCAATGTGGAAATTAAGTGCCTAGCACGTATTGTATGTCCAGATAACTTTTACTATGTAAAATTTAATCAGCTTGCATAGTCAGATTACATAGTATCAATAATTACGTATGGTGCTCAATGTAAATATAGCATTTACAATGTAAAATCCAAAAAATACCTCTAAAATAGTTAAATAGTCTCGTGAAAAATGTAAGTATATTTTACTGGAATGTTAATAATATAAAATATACACCAAACAAATGCATTACCTACCATCTACCATTTATTATTATTATTGATCAACGAATCTGTTGAAAATGGGAAGCTAGCTGCTTGAAAATAAAAACTGTTTTTGTTCGCGTAATCTCGGGAACGATTGAGCCGATTATGAAAGAAGGGTACAAAAGCATTTCTGAAAAATAAACAACTATCTGTAAGTATTGTCTATAGAAAAAACATAATAAATAAAAGATGTTACATTTCGCTGTAAGTCCCGTTTCCCATTTTTAACTTTTAGATAGATTTAATTTAGTTTTAACTTTTTATTAATATTAGTTTACTTACTTCACTAGAGCCTTGCATTTATTTTGAGGTAAATAAAAGACTACCTAACTTTAATGATGATACTTAAAAACGGACGTAAATCTCGAGGGACTGTAACTGCTTAATGAGGACATAAAGTAATTTTTCACAGAAGGCTTTAAAATTCAAAATGGGCCAGCAGACCAATTTGTCTTATCGGCCATCTTAGTGGCTAGGCATCATAGACCATAGTGTATCACAAGGGGCCATTCACAAATTACGTCACACGAATTTCATGATTATTGGAGCTCCCCTTTTTATCCGACCACCGATTTTACAACATTTTCTATGTAAACGTCATGGAAATTGTGTTTACCATCTACGGTAGCCTTGGTAGAATCTTGAATAATTGAACTTTATTATAGTTTACCAGAGTTACGAGTTTATCAGAAAATCGCGGATCGCGTACGATACGCCCAGTTTTACTTCTATACTAAGTACCTACTATTTTTCTGTTTAGGGTTGGCTTCCAGTATAACCATAGCGCCTGCATATATCAGAGTTTATAAACGCAATAATTACTATACATAGTATGTATATTTATTTATTTATTAATATGAATAATAAATAGCTAGTCTTTGTTATATAGACGAAGACGTGAAAATATCAAGAGACATAAACTAGATTATATTTCTATAACAAATTGATTTAACAATAAAACGTGGTTGAAAATTTGTGTAGTTTTATTTATTACACTATTCAGAGGATTTTTTTATTTAGATCCTTTAAGCCTTCGATCAATAATAGTACTAGATGAATGATCAGGAACAAAAGTAAGTCGCTAAAGTGGCCACGTTTGCACTAGGGCTTTCAAATACCGGATTTTTTCAATACCGGTATCAATACCGGTATTGGAAAAGTCAATACCGTGATCCCGGTATCAATACCGGTTGTCCGGTATTGAACGCAAGTTCAATTAGGACATTAATAAAACCAATAAAATACGCCTTTTTGTATTTTCAAATCAGTATTGTTCTTATTATTTTATTGAAAATACTAAAATAAATACGTTATACATAGCTTTCTTAATTCTTTTATAATAATTTGGTATTGGTTGATTATTTAGGTAGGACTAGGAATTAGGAACATAATGAAAACTTAAACTGAATCTACTCTTTTTGCAGGAAGGCATTTCACATAGACTTTGTTTGTACAATATAAAAAAAAATCTTATTATTACCTAAATGTCATCATGTCTCATGTAAAAATCAATATAGGTATCATTATTTGTAGAAATGTAAGTAAGTAAAGTATACCTTAACTAGCTAGTAGCAATCATTTGGTAATCATTTTAGTAACATTCTGAATAATTAAGTTATAAAAAAACAATCAAAAAATCTAAAACTAAAAAAGTAAGAAAATAAATCGAGAATCAACATAGGTATCATTATTTGTAGAAATGCAAGTAAGTTAAGTATAGCTTAACTAGCTAAGTATAGCTTAACTAGCTAAGTAGCTAGCAATCATTTTAGTAACATTATTAATAATTATGTAATAAAAAAACAATCAAAATCTAAAACTAAACAAGTATCAAAATAAATCAAGCGTTAATAACAATTTCTGAAAAACAGTAACAAAATGTTAAAGTAATTATAGACGCGTTATCCCGTCGCCTTTGCGAAACTGACTGACAATAGTGATGTAGCGGTATCTACAACGCCACATACAAACAACGCGTCATACTGACGTCACGCAAATCCTGCATCGCGCAAGCAGAGTTTACCGCGCAACTAGCATAGATACAACGGCCCGACATGAATCAACGGGCAGTTGCCCGCCAGACACAACACCCGTCTGGTCGGAGGATCCTCCCTTTTCTATAGAGTATGAGTTAACTTTTTTTTTTTTTCAGGATGGGAAATCATCAAATGACTCCTCCCGCTCTGGGTGGAGCGGAAGGGAGTGTCAGACTCTTACTGACTAAAACCCACCCGTGTTCCTTCCTTCGCCCTTTATGTTCAGGGCCAGCGGTAACCCTTTCGGACAATCCCGCTGACCCGGCAGGCTTCGGCCCTGACGGGCCCCTTCACTTGATGCTGACATCTCTTTGAGGCGCGCGTGGAACACGTACGCGCCGTCCGGCACGGGCCTGGTCCTGATCGGACGGTGAGCTACCCATTACTCTCCGCCCTCAGGCGCGCGCTTACGGTGGCCGGGAGTCGTCGCGCGGCTCCCGACGCTCGGAGCGTCTCCCGCGGCGGCTGGGACGGGAGGCTCTCTCCCTCAGCCGTCCCGCCGCCTCCTTCGCTAGCATGACTGCTTCGCAGAAGGAGGCGACTGCCCCCCACTCCCTCTCGCCCCGGACCATGGCTTGAACCAGGCCCGGACGCGAGAGGTCGCCGCCGCTGCCGATCGCCTCTACGAGGACACGGCGGTGCTCCGCCCAAGCGGGGCAGACCTCCACCGTGTGCTCCACCGTGTCCTCTGGGCGATCCTGGCAATGGTGACACCCGGGCGTTTCCTCCCGCCTGATTATGTGCAGGAACCTCCCGAAACTTCCGTGTCCGGTGAGGACCTGCGTCAGGCGGTAGGTGAGGGCGCCATGACGCCTCTCTAGCCACTCCTCAAAGAGGGGTCTTACCGCCGCTATCGTGGCGTGCCCTGCGCTGGGTTGCGACAGTCGCTCTTTCCATGCCGCCATGAGATCGCGCCGAAGGTCCGTCCGCTCCGCCGCGATTTGCTGCGGAAGCGGAGTTTCCCCCCGGCGTAGTGCCTCCGCACGCCACTCATACATTCGCGCGAGGATTATCGCCTCCAGATCCCATGGCGGCAGTCCGGCAAGGAGGCTTGCCGCCTCGCCCGAGATCGTGCGGTAAGTATGAGTGAACTTTACACCCTGTTCCTCATACCTCTATAGTGACAATAACAAAAACGACACATAAATACAGCTCGATTTCGGGCATTGTCTCAGGCGGGGTGCAGGAGGGTGAGCTTAAGATAACAGCGGGACGCTTGCGCTGAAGAAAACAAGTGTGAGAATAAGATCACATAATTTTCAGATCTAATGTTTGTAATACCGTAATCACGGTATTGGGGCGTCAATACCGGTATTGTAAAAGGCCAAAATAAAATCCGTGATCACGGTATTACGGGATCCCGGAATACCGGTATTGAAAGCCCTAGTTTGCACACACATAAACATTTATATTTCTTACTACGAACTGTAGAAAAACGTTTAATAATATTAACAACTTCAAATTATTATAAACCTTAACACTCTAACATAAAGTTGTATTACGAATGCAAATGATAAATATTTAAGTCCTTCTGTCATCGGAGATAGGTTAAAAGCAATAAATTTAAAATGTCACTTGAAAATAAAAAGTCATTTTTATAATAACTACAAAAATATTTATTCTAAAATGAAACTTAATTTCTAAGCAATAAGGTTAAAAACATTTTGTTGACAATTTCGTGCTTACTGTATTTTGGAACTAGACGTAGTTCTTGGTATTGCATTTCAATGCTTAGAACACAGTAAGTATTGGAGTTGCAGAATATAATATTTTTAGGCGAAGGTTCGTTTTGTACGGTGGCAAATATTTTTAACCGATTTAAAAAAGTAGGAGGACTAAAATAGTACCATTGTGTTAATCGGTGTATTTAAACGTAATGTATGTTTAATTTCCTTTAAACAGATTCAGCTTGTTATAAAGTTGTCTTTTGGAATCAATTTTTATTTGAGCGGTTTCTTTTTCAAAACGTTATTTTACTCCAACTATTTTAATACTTTATGATAATTACCTGCAATTTGGGAACCGCTGTTTTTAGTAATCTACGCCTTTGCGTGTTTCCTGTTATGTCCAATCTGTCAAAATGAATCGAACATATTGTCGAATTTTTAAAAGGTTTGTATATTTGTTCTCCCCTTTCTTTCGCGACAATAGATACCCATTCTGCACATCGAAATGGGTCGCTAGGAAATCTACAAACAGAAATAACATTTAAAATAACACCACTCCATGCCCCTGTTCCACAATAGTCGATGTTTGCTAAAATAGTTGGCGCGTTGTCGCAAACATTGGCCAAACATTCATAATATTTGCTCATTTATTTATATTTACTATTTAATTGTGTTATTATTTTATGAAAAACATTAAATGATAGAAACTTACCGAAAAAAGATATTCCTTCCAAAATTTACGGTGGTTATTTACACAATTTTTGAACGCGCACTGAGGCATTTTGACGTCTTAACGTTGGCTATGATTGGACCATACTAATTTGAAATAAGAGCACAAAAGTATTTGTGCTCTTATTTTTCGGGCCGTTTTTGAAGCGCTTATCGGGCATCTAGTACAATTATTGATCGAAGCTTTAAGCACTTCACTTCGGACATGACAGAATCGAGTACCTAGTCATCACATTATGTGACGTAGAGAAAAGGGCCGACCATGTCCCTGCCTGAATAATACCAATAGAATAGGCAGTAGTTACCATCCTCCTATAAATGACAACTTTCTGCCCTCACTAATCCGCGCTGACACGCAGTACTTTGTTCATTTCTGTGTTGGATGGCGCTAACCCGCGGCGTATTTGTTGCGATACTTTTTTAACGACCGACTGGACATGGACAATCAAAAAGTGCCTATAATTAATTACATTGAAATAAATGCTTTCGAGGTTTGAGTATTTTTTGTGTTAAACAGTCTAAATAAAATAAAACACCAAACTAAATAACCGCAATTCACTATATTACACAACTATACAATAAAAAATCAATGCTTCTCATCCTGTTTGTCGGCGGGGCCATGTTCCTTCTCCCACATGGCAATGTACTCCTTCTTGCGTTGTTCACGACGCTTGAAGTACTCGGGGTAGTGGGCCTTCTCGAGAGGATGCCAGTAGTCTATGACCCAGTCGGGTGGAGTAACTACACGTTCGTGGGCCACGCCTCCATTGCTTGTTGCGACTGGGGAGAGAAAATGGGTTGTTAGGATTATTATGCGTATCAGGCTTCGGAGCGGAAATAGGAAGAAGCTGCTTCAAGTTCTGCTATGGGCATTTTTGTTCAGTAAGGCACCTCTCCCACAAAATACTTGCACTCAGTAAATCTGATACTGCAGACAGTCATAATATTGCACAGGGGTCGAAACAGGTTCAGTGTTCAAAAATACTGATTTTACTGACCAGAAATCTAAAAAAACTGACTTTTACTGACCATCTGAACTAACTTAAAATAAAAGTTATATGTGGAATTGAAAAAAAAATATTATTGGCCTCCACCATCCCCATAGCCAACCATCACCACCTTTTTATTATTAAAAAGTTTACAAATAGTTATCAGTTTTAATATTTGTTAATAAGCAAATGACACACATCCAATCATGCAAATAATATTAAAAGTTAGAAACATTAGACATTATGATTTCTTGAAGAAGTTAGTAATCAAAGCATTTTTCTTTTTATCTATAATTTTTTGTACGTTTTCTTCTTCTTTAATTTTCTCCTCGTAGTCTAGTAGTGTAGTAACAAAAAACCTCATTTTCACCATCCCTTTTTCCCCATTCAGATATAAAGTGTCCATTTTTATCTTTTTTATTAAGCCAGTCCTCATTAAATTTACATTTCCCCATATTAGTTAGTTGGTTAGTAGCCACAAACAAATCACACAGCAGTTAAATTAAATCACATACAATGCAGGTTAAAAAGCTGAAGCTGTAACAAATATGCAAAGTTAAACATACAATAATAAAATATGTATTTATTTCGAGAAAAAAAGTAGGATTGGACTTTTTTCCTCGAAATAATGATGCTACAATATTAAGTTGCCACAAGACATCATAATAGAGCATCAGCTGTTAGTTGCCCTCAAACCATCACTGGGCCCGGCTAAGAAAATTAGAAATGACTAGAAATTTGTTTTTTGTTGACACAATCTAAATGTATATTTAAAATGCTAATGTTAGGACGGGAAGACAGGGTTTTCTCTATGACCACCAACTCCAATCATCTCCCCTTTGGTCTCCTGGTGAAAGTAAGGAAGTTTGGTCGCGGTTGTGGGTGGCGAAAATGTGAAAAAGTGTTGCAACTGATGAAATGAATGGACTTGAAAGGTGAAACCCGAGCAACGCCGGGTTTGGCTGCTAGTAGGTATACTATAAGATATATATTTCTTAAGCAAAATCTAGAATGAAGAAGGTAGGCGTAAAAAGGAACGACACAGACAGGCAAAATTGTGTCAGTAAATAATTAATAAGGTTCCAAAAAAATATATGGATATATAAAAATATATGGATACATATGTGTTGATCTCAAAAAACTGACCATTTTCTCAAAAAACTGACCATGCTAAAAAAAACTGACTTTTACTGATTTTACTGACTAGTTTCGACCCCTGTATTGCAGCATCTATTTGATTCAATGTTTAGACACCTTGTCGCTTTTCGTTCCTTATAATTTTCTCTAAGTGGCTATTGGCAATAGATGCAAATAATCATATACAGAAGATGTGCGTGTTCTGCAGAAATTACAATAGCCTAAGTAGTCATAGTTAATCAATTCAACTAAAATAATGGCACCTGTCCCGTGGCGGCGCCGACGAGGAAGCGGCTAGCAATCGATAATTTTCTCGTGTATAATAGAGAGAGCTCTGGAATGCCATGTATCTCTTTGCCAAATTTTATCGAAATCCGTTCAGTGTTTTAGGTGTGAGAAGGTAACATACAGACAGTTACTTTCGAATTTATAGTATTAATATGAATTTTTCTTTTTTGAAGGATCACACATATAGAGACACAGATTCTCCTTTTTAGGGTTCTGTAATCAACAATGTACCCTTAGGCGATTGGCACACTGCATCGCATCACGCAGCGGGACGCAGATAACGTGCCACCGCGCGTGATTTTTTTACATACAAATTCAATGAAAACGCGCTTCCGTGCTTTTTTTAAGTTTTAATTTGGCTCCGTTTTACGCACCCCGCTGCGTAATGCGGTGCAGTGTGCCAATCACCTTAGTGTTTGGCCAGATTGGGCGCGGCGGGCGCGGATGCGGGAACGCGCGCGAGCTGCCTGTCCGCACTGGAACGCGGCTGCGTTCTGCGTGTTGTCGTGTCCAGTGTTTGTCAAAATATAATATGGATGAAGAAGACTTATTTTTACTAGAAAAAAGGGCGAACTAGTTTGAGAACTCCGGTCCCCGCGCGGGCCACCCGCACCCGCGCCGCGCACCCACTGCGGCCACTTGTATGAACGAGCTATGGCGTGAGTTGCCCGCGCGCTCCCCGCGCCACTCATCGCGCCCGCCGCGTGCCCACTATGGTCTAAGGAAGTTCATATGTTTGTGTTAGCCACGCCGCCCCCGCTCCCCAGTCTGGCCAATCTCTTATAGTTTCGCCATGTCCGTCTTTAGCTTAGCTCAGACTCTTAGTACTAGAAAGCTACAATTTGGCATGGATTGTTATTTTCAAAATTAAATTGTTTAAAGAACTGTCCTAGTTGGTCCAGAGGAAAGTGATGGCATTTGTGATACCTACTGGGAATCCTAGTACAAGTGCCAAATCATTCCATTGACACCTCTGTGCCCATTACATGACATATTTTTTTGGCGATTTACTGTATTTATTTTATTTACTAGTAATATAGTTTTTTTTTTTTTTTAAGTCTCATACTTCTGTCTCACATGTAGCCTAGGGATGCGCGTGCTTTATAGTGCAATAAAACAAAATAACTGATGGTGAATAAAGTATAAACTCACAAACTCTAGGAAGAGGATGCTGCACTAAGAACAATTCTTCCTCTCCCGCCTTCAGCATCTCTACAGCTTTGACCATGTTTGTCTCCTTGGCATGCTTGTCGAACCTGTCCCGGAGGAGGACCGCCTGATACCGGTACACATTGCTAGAATATATAGAATAGTTTTTTTATTTGACATAATTTCATGTACATCATCATCTGCCTAACCTTTTCCCAACTATGAACTATGTTGGTTTCGGCTTCCAGTCTAACTAGATGCCGCTAAATACCAGTATTTTACATGGAGCGACTGCCTTTCAAATTGCCCCCCACAAAGCTGTTACTGGGAGTTTTATATACATATTTAACTAAATAACAACAGCCGCACAGGTCAATCGATCAGGTTAAGCTACCCTTGGTCTGTGGATGGTTGACCATCTTTACATACCGTATCCCCTCAGTGCCTCGGAAAGCACGTTAAGCCGTTGGTCTCGGCTGTCATTCGTGGTTCTTTTCTTAGACAGTCGTTACGGGTAGCCAAAAGCACGAACGTCTGACAACCAGTCTTACCAAGGGGTATAGTTATTACCCAGTAACTAGGTTGTGGAAGCCAGATAGGCAGTCGCTCCAAGTAAAATACTGGAAGCTGATCCCAACATGTTGCATTGCGTTATTTAAGTTGTTGAGCTGACACAGTTTTCGAACATATGAAGCAATGGATTGGCAATAACCTTCAAAATGGTTCAGATTCTGATTGATAGTGAGTTACACAGTTAGGGTGCAAGCAACCCAACGTGTCTACAAACAAGTTACATTTAGTAATATACGCGTAAAGCTATTTGTTGTTAACATAAGTAATATTATTTTTAAATACTAATGCTTAACTACTAACTTATAGTGATTACTGCATTTAATGCAATCCGTCCTAGGACATTCAGCAATAGCTAAATGATGGTTCTTGATCTTGCACGGTATGAAGGCACTGCCCCATCCAACTGATACAGATGGGACAGTGATAAAGCATAAATTAACAACAATTAAAGGCAAAGAGTTAGGTACTTCATCATAATTTATGCCATGTTTAAATGTACCACATTCTGAACCTGATTCTACATCCAACTAGGACTGATATCGACGGCGAAGTGCCAATACCTCCTAACTGATTTTTTTTTTGAGAAATTCACTTTTCTTTCGTTTTGAATTTAAAGGCGTTATTCGCATGTTTTAGTGAAATCGCCTACGTGTACTTTTAGTTGCAACAGCATTAAATTAAAATGTGGAAATATGTACCTCCCAACTCAAACAATGTGTCTATTTTTGAACGTTTTATTCCAGTATGTGTAAATTTTTGACTTTGTCAGTTAGGAGTTATTGGCACTTCGCCGTCGATATGGATGTTTAAAATAATTATTCCCATTTCTAGTCTTAGAATCTATTATTCATGATAAACAAACCAAATACGTATATGACTAGAAGAAGGTGTAAACCTTTTTGTTGTTTTTCTCTAATAAAGGAATGCCAGTAGCAGCGAAATAATTGCACAGATGACAATAAATTCAAATACATGAAAAGGTAATCAAATTCTAGTTCGTTTTCTCTACTACTTAACTCTCTATTACTTTCTTCTACTTATTAGTACTCTCTAAAAGTAACTAACGAATTAGATATAATAGAGCAAGATATTTAGCTAAACAAACTCATTTTAACAAACCAATACAATTCGAAATACAATGGTGTTGAAAGTTCTTTTAGACCAATTATTTAATAACCTTATAAGTATGGACACTTGAAATATACTTCTGGTGTAGGATTTTCTCAAGGAAAGGATTTAAAAATCAAAAGCTATCTGAAAAAAAGAGATAAATTGTGGATATGTTTGTAAGAATTACGTAATGGGGAAAACAAAAGCAAAGAAAGGGAAGTTATTGATTTAAGTATATAATTCATTTTACCGTCTATCGTAGTACGCCTCCAAATTGCGTAGAGCCCTTTTGTAAAGGGAGCAAACCTTTTGAGAGTGGGTTTTAACCGCAATAAAAGGAACGTTCGCCATTTTCGTTGTTTTGCTACAATGACAGCTGTCAATGTCACTGCACAACACAAATCCACAAACTTTTTTTTTTTTTGTTTATTTCGTCCCTTTCTGGGACAGGCAAGGGGAACTGAGCCCATACAGCCATAACAAATCCACAAACTAGAAGACAACTTTTCGATTTTTTTTTTTAAATTGAGGTGGGTCACCAGCATTGGTCGATAGCTGTCACACGTGTCAGAGAGATTTAATTTTTTCATTTAGTGGATTTTAGTACGTGAAATTGGCAAAATTGTGGTGTTTATTCCACAAAAGCCATTAATCAAGAGTTGAAGTTGAAGTTGACAACTTTTCAACCAATCTGTAGTTTATGGTAGACCAAGGAAACCACAACATAGGCTATTTTTTACAAGCTTTTATTTAGCTTGTTTATAGTTATCCTACAAACAACATTTTTCATTGAAAATAAAGAAACTATTAAAAAAAATAGATCCTCAAGATTAACCCTATCTCCTTCCAAAAGGATTCTGATCGTAATGTTATTATTACCTATATTCCCTTAGACAAAATATAATCCGTAGAACAAATTTCTGAGAGCCTTGAACAAGTGGTTACAAGGCCTCATGCACGCCTCATCACATGTACCAACTAGAATATCTGCTGTAATCTAACGCATCCGCTGAATAATCTGTCACTTGAAAATTGCAAACAATTTAACGCTGAAGGTTTATCGTACCTAATTTATGTTTGTGGTTGCAACATCACTTGTCTGTATGACTGTATCGTCAGCGACTTTTCAGATAGGTAGGTATGTACTTAAAATTGCCAAGTTACGCATCCCATGCGTGTAGCTCGTAGCCAAGTAACGCCTTAAAAAAAAGACGACAAGCTTATGTTAGGTACTTACTGTTGTTAACGTTATAGGAATTGGGATAACATTCTCATGCATGTTGATTTTTGATAAACCTTAGCATTGAATGTTTTTAACAGTAAAACGTTAATGGGAATCCATCCAGGTTACATTTTATACTTAGGAAAGAGATAAGTAATACTTACAATAATTAACTGGGTCACTACGGTACAGTGGTGGAATTAGACTTTCGGAGGACCGGGCCGGGGCGGCCAAGCAAAATGAGATACCTGGGCATTTTCATTTCTAAGTGCCACCCGTTCTTAATATTGAGTGTAACAATAAATTGTGATTTTCTTATTATTTTATTTTTTATAATAATAAAACAACTATCAAGTTATCTAAAAAGATGTTATATTATATTAAAATCCTGCAATTTCAGACTAAAAGCATATGAAACGTTAACTTGAGTCATAAAATAATATCCATTTCGTTACCAAATTGAAATGTGAAAAAGGAAATTAAAAGACATTTGTTTGTTGTCTTACTTATTTTTATCCGATTAAACAAATAACATTCTTCAAAAAATCAATTTAATTTGGCATGTTAGGCTTAAAATAATATTACAAAAAAGATTTGCAACCAATTTCGTTACCATTGTGTGTGAAACCAACATTCATTTTCTTATTTTTTATTAAAATAATTCAAATAGCAAAAATCTAAAATATGCATACAAAAGAAAATCTTGCGTACTTTCGCATACCAAATTATAAATTACAGAACGTTTGGGAAATTATTTTAAAATTAAAATTATTATATGTGTGGTTTCGAGGACAGTAACGAAACCGAAACATAAGGCAGTGTCTACAAAGTCCTTAAAGATTATCAAAAATTGAATTTGTTCTTAAATTACAATACATTTTAAACATTACCTTATTATTTTAATGAGATAATCGATAATTTTTTTATTAATTATTAAAGAATTATATTAATTAATAAATGAATTATTAAAATTAAGAACACACACGAACATTCGCGCAAGCTCCCTGCGCCGGCGCCGCCTCAACGAAACAGCAGGCGCAGGCATACATTTTCACCGCGCCGTAGAAAGAGAGGTGTGGATACTTCCTTTCCTACGCCGCGCCGGCTGTCTACTCTCCATCTGTCTTACGAATTTTCGATCAGGATCACGTGTCCTGACGCGAGTTTAACATTTTCTACCCATTACAAAAAAAGTGTACAACGTCGCTAAAGAAGTTTTCACTTCAAAAAATATTTAGTTATAACCACAGCTTTATGATTCGGTTTCGTTACTTTTGATGTTCGGCTTGTACGTTACTATAAGCAAAGTAACGAAACCGAAATGATGGACAACTACTTTCATAAATAAAATTATTTCTTGTAATTTAACTAATTCTTAGATAGTATGTATTTCTTTGCAAATCACTTCATAATCTAATTAAGAAAATATTAAAACGATCTGTTAGCTACAAGTTTAGATTTATAAAGGTAAAATTGTAGTAACTAACCCGGACATGTTTTAGCACACACTCTTGTCACACGGCTGATGCAACCTCACTGACGCTGTCTGGACGAAATGGCCGACACTCTAACACAGATTCGACATTATACGAACAATGTTGCATTTAAAAAATATTTCGATACCACTCGGAAAATTTGGAAAGGCAAAAACACGGTAACTAAACGGACACTGTCGGAATGCCGATAAAATGGGTGTTTCAATTTATTTAAAAAAAAGTATAAATTACTTAAAAAGCAGATTTTTTATTTGCATAATTGTTAGTTTATATTGTATGCTTCTAATTAAGTGAAAAAACATTACCCCAAGTGGAATAAAAATGTTGAAAAAAAATACAAGTTTAGTCAATAGTTGGTCGTGGACAGTGAAATATAGGGGGTAATTTCGAAAAGTAATCTATTTTATTATTATTTTCTTGACTAAGTGTTAAAATATTATGTTACTATCCTAAGCTAAGGATGTAGCGGTATCCTCAGGATTAAAATCATTTTGATAATTATCCTACCGAAATCATATAATAATTAATTTAATACGAGGGACAGTCAAAATGCGGGGGTGGTCTTTAAAAATGAAAATGCCCACCTATGATAAGAGTTGCTTTGTTCACTAATGCAGAAAAGTTTGAGAATTATTAGGTATAGTACCAGGATGCAAGAGCGAGCTCGAAAATTTTAACACCCAGCCTCGGAATTATGCAGAAACCATGAGAATGACGAGAATGTAGGCTGCAAGTGCGAGCTCGAACATTTTTGCACCAGCTTGTGTAGGTTAGGTTTTTTTTTGACTATTCATACAGGAATAAGATTTACTTTGGCCGCGACTTAAGTATGCAGATCAGCCTGATTATTTAGAGAATGTTATACTTATATTTAATTATTACCTATATTATTCACATAAAATTATAATAAGTAGGTATATAAATGCACAGAGATAAATGCTCGACTTATTTTTGCAAAAAGTTTGAAGAATAGGAGAATGTAAAAGTGAAAGGAGTGAGCTCGAAAATGTACAGACGCCAGCACATCAAGTTACAACAATCTGTCTAATTTCTATAATAGATTTTCAACTTTATCGCTAAAGCATAAGGTTCAAAGTTGATTGGCAAAATATGACAGTTTCGGGTAGCTTGATGTGCTGGCGTCTGTACCTAATAATAAGCTTCGAATAAACTCCTTACTGAACATGTTTTTGCCTTTTTGGGATTTGATTAATTGGGGGTACCGGACCGCCTGCCCCTGCTGCACCGCCCGCCGGTACTAAGGGCTCCGGTATAATTGTGTGATTGATAATTGTGTGTGGGTAATTCGACAAAAATCTTGTGTAGAATCTTTTTAAGCGTCTTAACCCTTTCAAAGCTTGATGATTAATAAACTTGAAGTAGGTAAGTATGTGTGTGCCGTCCTGCCAACACACATAAGGAGACGCACTTGACCCATAGACCATCTTACGAAACGCAAGTCTCAATACGCAATAGCCAATAAGTGTGTCTTATGTGAATTGAAATGGCTAAGTATGTATACGGTTGAGGAAACTAATGGGCTAGCCTGATGCCCGAGAATACGGAGACTGTTCCTACCTATTGGCTTATTTTAGAATGTTATTTATTAGAAGACCTACCTCCCAAGTAGCACAAAATAGCTTTATAATCGATGGATAACAGAATTAGCATATTATTATAGCTTTATAAGAAGTCTACATATAGGCATTATAAACCACTATACAGCTCTTGTAATGCTAATTTGGGCCCCAAATTATACAGACTTAAGTGTAAGAATGGCATTTTAGCAGCATTATATTGGTTGTCTACCGGAATGATAAACGCATTATAATGGGCTGTGAAAACAGGTTGAAGCAGTGCGCATATGTTAAATGCGGCTCTTATACAGCTTGTACCATTACAAAGGCAAAATAAAAACATTTTCAAATATTATTTTTAATTTCTGTTATTATCAATAAATCTTGTGTAAAAAGATCATGGATACTTTCAACAAAAAAATATAAGTGCTACAAGGTAAGTAATTAAACTCTTGTTTTTGTTCTCTATGAGTGAATTAAGGTTGCGAGTATCAGTTTACTGTGAAAGTATGTATATATTTGAATCAAATATTTCATGCGCCTTCAAATTAAAGAGCTATTTATTACAAAAATATTATAAAAATATGTGGAATTTAAAAAAAAAATATGCTCTTACGAAGAAATTTTTAGTTTTAGTCATTATGATACCTGCCTTGTACCGGCCGGTCAATACCATAGGTTGAAGTACTTTCTAAAGGACTATTTACCATAAAATTAAATTTTATATATTATCGAGACAAAAAGCGAAATGGCGTAAGCATAATTAAAAACTTTAGGCATGCGGATGGCCGGTATACGACTTATTGCTTGTTAAAATTCTTTTCATTATACATTTGTACAGGTAAAGGCTATAAAATATTATGATGAAATGCTTTTAAAGAGCTGGCATTAAAACAGCACCAATGTACACCGTTAAACAGTTGTGACCCATGCGAAAGGTCGTTATAAAACATAGAGCAGTTTTAAAGAATTTTAAAATGCTTTTTAATAGCCTAAGCCGTAATTAATGCTTACATACGGCCTACACTTTTGTATAATGCTTACAGCTGTATTAGAAGCTGTATAGAGACATAAATTATATCTAAAATAAAACCTTTAGCTGCACAAAAGATTGAAAAAGAGGATTATATAGCTTTAGGAACTACAAAGTTAATAAAATGCTGTTATACAGAAGCAAGACATTGCTAAAACCCTTCAAATTCTATAACGAAGCTAGAAGAAATTTTCTGGTCATCACTTTTTCCATTATATCGATTTTGTGTTACTTGGGCTGTCTACCCAACATACACAATAATGTTAAAGTTATACAGGGTGGTATCATCGACCAGCAATTTACAGGCAGAGATGTCTATTATACGACAGATAGTTGTAATCAGGGGAACACTGACTAGTCCTACCTAGATAAGTAATATCACAAACAAAAATGTCGGACAACTTTAAGACATTGGCAAGATCTATGCACGACAAATGAACAGTATTGTATTTCGACGCAAAAGAGGACCAACTAACTACGTTCGCCTATTTTTAGGACTCTCTCTCCCTAGCCTTACCTTCTATCCCTAACATTGGATTTTGGGTCGCATTCTCTCCTCATTATTCGCCAGAATATGACTGTTCGGATTTCTCGAGACATGATGTATTCTAAAGGGCTGTTGATGTTAATGACACAGTCCAAGGTCAGTTTTTGATTGTGTGTGTGACAGAAAGCATTTTATTTGAAAAGAAGTATTCCTGAAAGCGTTCAATAACAAAGTACGCTATGAAAAGAGCAATAAGTCCAAAATACGAAAAAAATAAGAAAAGTTATGTTACATATTTTAAAATTTTCTTGCCAGTCATTTGAATAAGAAATATCGACTATTAAATTAAATTTTTAATTGAACCAACTAGGATTTAAGTCAGACTTTCCACCACTGTGCAACAAGGAGGAAAAAAGGAAAAAAAATGAATATCCCACCTTTATTGCGACGTACCCAGCAATTGGAACACTAACGATTGAATTATTGCAATAAAATTCTATAAAAATGCAATCACGAAAAAAATGTACCAACACGATTCAATCGGGGTCAAAGAAAGTTAGGGAAACCGCCGCGTCGAGATGACCAATCGATGAGAACCGGTCGCGACGCTCGACCAATCAGGGAAATCGCGCCATCCTTTTGAAAATGGGACACTGATCCCAGTTCATGGTTCCAAAAAGGTTTTATTACGTATGAAAGAGCTGTAATTTTTTACTAGGTCTTATATAGGTAGCGTTTGCGTTTATTTCGACTAGATCAACTGGTTCGCTCAGTAAACATCGCGTACATTGTTGTACCTATCTCAGTGTTGAAGCGACACTCGGTGCGGTGGGTACGGCCATCGCACGATTTTTTTATTTCGAATAATATTTATTTTTGTTTTCTTCTTGTTAACTAATTAACTTCAGTGAAATACTTATTAATTCAATCAAATTGATTTATCAGTGAAAAATCCTTATTGGGATATTCGACGCTTGGCTCCTGTTGGAATTTCCTTTTCTCTCCGTTTTTCAGGTATGTTTTTTTTTTTGTTACATTTCACTTCAAGTTTTAACACACACCTTTATTTTATAATAACAGTTTTTAAATAGATAAGAAAGAATAGACAAAATATATTTAAACTTAAAAGAGTTCGATATTGGTTGCCATTGTTGCCACATGGGTTGAGTGCGAGTGAAGAATATGCTAGTACCTTAAAATAATAGGTTCAACATCCAAGTAGGACACAACAGTTGATTAATATATTAATATGGTCTCTCCCAAGACTAAACCAGTGGTGCTTGGGATTCCTGTAAGTAAAACGCGGGCACGTTTTTTGAACCACTCTATCAAAGAAATTCAAGGGACTTCATACCTATTAGAAACTTACGAATTAAACTCGCTGTTTGCTTTAAACCTACTTACATACCTACCTACTTACCTAAAATTCTCATCATCATTCAGACATCATTTTCTTACCTAATTCGTAGACTTCTAGCAAATTTTCATCCAACATAAAATATTAGGTCATATGACGTCCACTTGAGCATGGCCCATCATGAACCCCATGAGACCACGATTTACGTGTAGGGATCGTGGTAGAACTTGACCCAAACACCACGCTTGGAGCACATAGGTATTAAAAATACCTATAGGTAGGTTATTAAAATTACCTATGCTTCATTAAAATTTCCAACAAGTGGTCCAAAGGCTATTGGGTCCATTATTACATGTTTCGTACAGTATAATGAGTTCACATCATGTCGCAACTGATTGCGCGCGCAGACCTTCGAAGTTCGAAATAAAAGTAAAGCGTAAAGTAAACTTGATGTAAAAGTGAGCGATCAAGGTTTACAACTTGCGATACGTACGAAATACGTTCCAAAAGTAGGTACTGACCCTTATAGGAAAGTTCAGGCGAAGCTTTCAACTTCGTGCTTGATGGTATTCTGTTATAACCTTTTTGGTGGAATGGCCATTTATAAATTGCCTTTAATTAACTCTTTGTTCTGCTGGGAATGCAGATGCATGTAATTGAATTGCCCTTCTGGTCAGTGTTGAATCGTAATTTCGTACGTTTCAAAAACACATTGTGCCTAAATTATTAATCCGTAACACAATTTTACGAACGCATCATTCGCGCCCCCAGCCAGCATGGTAAACTGGCTATCTACGCACTAGTGCAACGCCAGAAAAAAGTCAGAATCCGTATTCCATCAGTAAATTCCGACAATGTGCAGCAAAGCATGCCTTATAAAAACCGGTCAAGAGCGAGTCGGACTCGCGCACCGAGGGTTCCGTACCATCATGTTTTTCATTTTTCATCGGCGAGGCCTATAGTACCTATTCGTCAGAGAATTTTAACACTGTGCACTGCGGTGTAGAATATTGCAGTTTTATGTCAGCGCAATTTCCTGACCGATAGTAACTAATGTAATTTTGTTGATGATTTCTGAAAAAGTGTGCTATTTAGAGACTTCGTTTTATATTTCCTGTAATCGTTACATAAACTTCTATCACATAGCATAATTTCAGATTTTTCTCTTTGCAAACTTCGGAGATGAGGGGGGGGGACGGTATTTTTTTTACACAACAATATTCGAAAACTATGCGGCCTAAAAAAAAAGAAAATATTTGTGAATCAAACTGCGCTCTTTCATATGATACCCCACATGCCCTAGGAGCTTAGTAATTTTTCAGTCCCTGTTGCAAAATATAATATACAATTATACATATATTTTTATTTCTTTCTTATTTGCAAAATAGTTGGGCAAACGTACGTTCATCTAAAATATTCCAAATTTCAAGTTGATAGCATTAGTAATTCTTGAGATATCCAGCTGTGACAGACAGACAGACTGACTCTCACCATAAGGGTTCCGTTTTACCATTTTGGTACGGAACCCTAAAAAGTTAAAAAAACTGCCGTTCTGATTCTTGTAAACTAGGTCCAGATTCATCTTATTGTTAAAACTTGAGGCTTGAGAGTGAAACCTCTTTCACTAGGCTACTTTCGTTCGTGGGAGATAATTTTATATAATTTTTATTGTTGGCAATGTTTGTGAATCATTGTTTGTGTCATCTGCCTAGCCTTTTCCCAACTATGTTGAGGTCGGCTTTCAGTCTAACCAGATGCAGCTGAATACCAATTCTAATGTTTGTGAATGTCACAAGTAAAAATAATTTTGGATTTTGTAGAAAGCAGACACTGTAGCACTAGCAGTCTCGTATACCTACACGTAAGTGCTAAGTGACTGCCTCCATAACCCTGCGTAAATTCAGTTAGCTTGACCCATAGATAAAGCGATTGGAAAAAAACGCGGAAAAACGGAGTCTGGAAACAAATTAATGCACGTTTCTTTTCGGCACGAGATGACGCTTTTGACCTGCTAGCTGGGTTGGAGTTGGGGCGCTATGGCGCGAGGACTCCAACTGTACCTATCCTCAGATCAAGATCCATTACCTATGTAACGAACCATAAATAGTTTTTCTACAGAATCTTTTGAACTCCATGAGTGATGACTTGATTCTACCTACAAAGTAATCTGTTTAGTATCAGAAAATCATAACCATAACTGTTTACATTTTTTTTAAATAGGAAGTTATGATAAACATCAAAGAGAATGTTGTTGTGTTGTTGAAATACAGAAATACTTACAATAGAGTAGAATTTTTCGAGCTTTTGTTTTTTTTTTCTCATACTCAACGTTTGGCAAGTCAGACCAAAATGACAATAACCTAGTTACTCAATCGGAATCAAAACTTTGATCACAGAACGAGATTGCACAAAACAATTCCAACTAATTTATCATAACTAATTAAAATGAAAAATATGCAATTAAACTACATAATTTAGACTATCAAACGCTATGCAATTTGTCATTGAATATTGCTCAATTTTATGCTTATGTGCCAAAACGGTGAACTCCAAGGCTTTTGTTGGAAACCTGCTCTTACCCAACAATATTAGCGTAATGGTGTTGATGGTATGTGTCAACAATGTGTTATACCAGTCCAGTTAATCTTGACCCGCGGGGAAAAAGGGAACTAAGCCGAAAACGTACTGAATTTGTCACAATTTTGACATTCGCCTTTGTAAGTGGCGCCGCCATAAGCGTTCAAGAGATACTGGACCATTGACACGTGAAGGACAATTATTTGTTCTGTTCTAGAGTTTATAATAATAGGCATGTCTGTTTGCTAAATGTATCCGGCTATTGTTGCTTGGTGCATGAGAACAGACTAGACGTGTCAAAATATTCTGTACCAAGTCATAGAAGATAAGCGTTTTGTATTTGTGGCTCCACTCAAGTCCTTTGAACAATGCTTTGGATTTCTTAAAGGTTTTGGTTGAAGTCTTGAATTCAAGAAACATTCACGTTTAAATGTAGCCAAAGCCCATAAGAATCGTAAATTAAGTGTCTAACACGCAATCAGTAGCAATAACTTTCTTTTTGAAAGTTCAACAACATATATTGCGATATTTACATTGCTGAGCAGACATATTTTTCGAACATATGAAGCATGGATTAAATGATTCAGATTGTGACTTGCAGTGTCTGTTTAGTTTACAGCAGTTAATCGTCGTATTCTTCAAATTTAGTCGGTGCAATACCTACCTACGTACCGTCAGTCTCTGTTATGTTTTTTAATATACCTGCAAATAATGAAATGTCCTTCATTTCTCTTACCATTATCAACTCCAATAAAATAAAAGTAATCATGAGACAACTGGCCCAACGTCACAGGATACATACATACCTAATAGTACTACGCCAACGTTCAACGTGTGCTGTTTGTAGTCTGATTAAAAAGTTTCGATACCTATAGGTACTTACAATATTTAAATTGCGAAAATATGATGTAAACAAGTGTTATCTATACTATATAATATTATAAAGCTGAAGAGTTTGTTTGTTTGTTTGTTTGGTTGAACGCGCTAATCTCTGGAACTACCAGTCGGATTTGAAAAATTCTTTTTGCATTTGATAGCCCAATTCTTGAGGAAGGCTATAGGCTATATAACATCACGCTATGACCTTTAGGAGCCGAGCAAAACGAAAAAAAGTCAGAAAGAACGCTAAGCAAAAACGAAGTAATAGCGCGGGCAGGCGATGCGATGCGACGGGGTGGGTCGGGGAACAAGAAATTTCACGCGGACGAAGTCGCGGGCAGAAGCTAGTACAATATAATATAACACTTGTTTACATCATATTTTCACAATTTGGCAATTATAATATTTGTACCGTGTTTGTGTAATTTGGGGCTATTTTTTTTGACGATGAGTATCTGCCAAAACATAATTAATGACTTTTTGTAATTGGTAACATTAAATTTGCATGTTTCAAAAATACTAGGGTAAAGTTCATAATAGCTGCCCATTTAAATGATTTGATAAACTATGCCATTTTTTAAGTTTCATAATATTAAATAATTAATTAAGCAGTTTTCTGATGTACTTTTTGAAATAAAAACGTTGGAGTAGATAGTAGGTTTTGCAATTCACACCTACGTTATTTGCACAAAAGACTGTCGTGACAATTTCATAAATGGGTCGTTCTTCTTTTTTACCGACAATGAAACGATGTTTTTCTGTTTTTTTGGTTTTTGAACTATCTATAATTTTGTTTTCTGTGTGGGATTTAAAAAAAACTGCATCTGTATTTCATTAGGACCAATTAAAGTTTCCTTTCTGGCTAATATTGATTTTTTTTTTAATGTTAGTTTTTAAAGAAATAATGTGACAAAGTGGCCTTTTTCTGTAGAGACTACATTTCAGTTTACCACTCTGTCACGCCATTTTACGGAAAACAACGTATAAAATATGTTGGTTAGAGAACATGAAAAATGGCATAATATTAATAGATAAGAAAAATATGGACGTTTATTCGAACCGAATTAAAAAACCGTTTATATTAATACTCCAACGAGATGCCATAATAAGACCAAGGACAGACTATTGTCGGTAAAAAAGTAGAACGACCCAAATACCATATAGACCATTTAACATTTCAAAATGTATCAGAAAAAAATTGTCTTTTTACTGAAAACAATAGCGTCCATTATAACATTTTATGCCAAAAAAAGGCGTAGAAAGTCTACCATTAGTACCTACTACAGTTGTCGGGGAAAACGATAAAATCGACCTAAGTCGGTTAGTCGGCGAATATTTACGTAACTGCACTCTGCAGTTCTCGGTAAGGGTGTTTCGCAAAACATTTGGTGTCCACTTACCTATTAGATTCTAGTACCTTTGATTACATGTCATTATATGACATAATGTGGAATAGGTAGTTAACGTTTATGGACTAGAGCTGGTGTCTTAATAAACAAAAAAATCGGCCAAGTGCGAGTCGGACTCGCACACGAAGGGTTCCGTACCACACGGCATAAAACGCCGAAAAAACGCTTCTTTTATACTTTTTGTTTCTTTCGTTTTTTTTTTTCCTTCAAACTAACTTAATTTTATTTTATTAAAGCGGCAACAGAAATACATCATCTGTGAAAATTTCAACTGTCTAGCTATCCGGTACACTGCCTGGTGACAGACAGACAGGCAGAGTTTTCGGACGGATCCGTATTTTCGTTGACGAACACAGAGTGTAGGCTTCTTCGTTCGTTGTTATCCGAATCTCCCCCTTATTGCGATCTTGTGATTAATAAATAAATATATACCTAATTAAAACCACCCCGGCGATCACCATCTGCACTAAGGAAGGGGGCACCGTTACCTCTCAAAAGACCAATCCGGAGCCTCCTCTGTGCATCGCCTGTTAGGGCACATCTCTGGGAAGACTGTAAAGGGATCTCCCCAAAACCTAGCTGTACAAGGCAGCACATGACCACTGTCCGCCGTCTTCCCTGAGGTCACTCAGTGCGCCGACAGAGACCCAGTCCCCACTCCAATCTACCGCGACCCCATAAAATAGAATGTACAGACGCCAGCACATCGAGCTACTACAATGTGTCAAATTTCTTTAATAAATTTGCAACTTTATCGCTAAAGCATAAGGTTCAAATTTGATTGGAAAAATTTGACGGGTAGCTTGATGTGCTGGCGTCTGTACCTAATGGTTCATATTATATAATAACTTACGTAATATAACCTTGGCACATTTGTACAGTTACTATAATAAATTCACTAAGCACTTTGGATAAGCTGACAGAAATGATGATCAGTCACGTTGCAGTGACCTTGATGTGTTGCTGATTAAAACGGTGTCAGAAAAGAATTTAAAGACATCAATGGAAGGTACTTTATGGGCGAAAGCCAGTATATTTACCGCGTGAACCAAGTTGTAGCAATTTATTGCTTTAACCCAACGTGTTAGTATCTAGACAACGTTGTAGACGCGCTGATGTTAGATACTTGGCGTAAATTACAGACAAAGTAGAGGCAATGCAGATAAATTCTAGAATTAACAGCCTTCCGGGGCTTGATATAGACTTATACATGTTTTAGAAAAGGTGTCTTATAGGATTCTATCGCATTTTCATACAGTTTATTTGGGTCCGGATTTATTTTTCGTTAAAATAATATATTTCAAATATTTTATACTTACCTAGCTAGCTAGTGTGTGATACTTATATATTCTTATTTTCAACCGTACGCAAAATACGCGCATTGACGTGGAGTTGCGGACACCAGCCCGTATTACCTACTTCAACCTAGTTCTTTTTATTAAAAAAATGTACTTCATACAAAAGCTCAAATACTCAAATACCGGTTTTTTTTTTAACAATAAGTCATTATGGACTTATTGTTAAAAAAAACTGGTCAAGAGCAAGTCGGACTCGGGTAACGAGGGTTCCGTACCATCATGTTTTTAATTTTTCATCTGCGAGGCCTTTATTCGTTAGAGAATTTTAACACTGTGCACTGCGGTGTAGAATATTGCAGTTTTATGTCAGCGCCATCTATTGACCGATAGTGGAAGAGTAATGTAACTTTTGTTGATGATTTCTGAAAAAGTGTGCTATTTAGAGACTCGTTTTATTTTCCTGTAAACTTTACATAAACTTCTATCACATAGAATAATTTCAGATTATTCTCTTTGCGAACTTTGGAGATAAGAGGGGGGGACGGTATTTTTTTACATTTTTCATCAAAAGTCGAAAACTATGCGGCCTAAACATAAAGAAAAATGTTTCAGAATGTGCAAACTGCGCTCTTTCATATGATACCCCACATGCCCTAGTAGCCCTACTTCCAATTTTTCAGACCCCCCTTTCTGTCCCTGTTGGAAAATATATACATATATATTTATTTCTTTTTTATTGCAAAATAGTTGGGCAAACGTCATCTAAGACTATTGCAAATTTCAAGTTGATAGCATTAGCAGTTCTTGAGATATCCAGCTGTGACAGACAGATAGATTGAGTCTCACCATAAGGGTTCCGTTTTACCATTTTTGTACGGAACCCTAAAAAGTTCTATTTTTGTTTCTACATCAATTGTATTTTATTTTTGTTTATGAACTACATCAACAATCAACGAAGTAGAACGGTCAATGAGTTTCTCATACTCCATTACTAATAGAATTTCACTTGATCATTGTTTCGTTTAGTGCGTTAAACCTACTTGTCGAAATTCGGAACTGTATCATTCGTTTTTAGGGTTCCGTACTAAAATAGTAAAACGGAACCCTTATGGTGAGACTCAGTCTGTCTGTCTGTCTGTATCAGATTACAGGAAAAATAAAACGAAGTCTCTAAAGAGCACACTTTGTCAGAAATCAACAACAAAAGTTACATTAGTTCCACTTATCGGTCAAGAGATGGCGCTGACATAAAACTGCAATATTCTACACCGCATTGCACAGTGTTAAAATTCTCTAACGAATATAGGGCTCGCCGATGAAAAATTTTAAACATCATGGTACGGAACCCCCGGGGCGCGAGTCCGACTCGCTCTTGACCGGTTTTTTTTTCGGTGCAACATACTGGCGGATACAAGCTATGCGTCCTCCATGCTCATACGTGTGCAGTAGTTCAGTTAAAATGGCTGAGTCACTTGTCCCCATTCTGCTCTACTGGCCAAGACTTTCACTGCCTGCTTGTTTAAGATTTTGCTTTGAGACGAATCTAGGTGTTTTTATTGGTTGTTGCAAAACACGATTCGTTCGTGATGTCTTTCCAACGAGACTTGCGGTTTAAGTGTTAATAAATATGAGGCTTATTTATAATCTCTTGGCCCATTTTTTTTTGTCCAGAATTGATAAATTGGTTTACAAAGAATTTTGAGTGATTTTCATGTTACCAGACGTTATTTTGAATAGAATACAATGATGAATTGAATTTTATGAACAGTGAATGTGGTTTTTCATCGCTCAATAAATAGAGCTCCAAATGGAGAAATGAGTTTGAGTGCATTGTGTTGCGCCGTTAGAGGCGTGAATAATTTGTGTGCACTCTATAAGTGTTCACAATAAGTCAATAACACGGTGCATTCTGTTGACCAATGATTTTAAAGCGCGTTGGCCCTATTATAGTCCTAATAATGATAGTAGTCGAAGGCAAGTTTATCATCATTTATCGGATAGAGTTCCAATAAACATTAGGTATTCATGAACCCGGAATCCGAGGACTATTAACTCAAGAATCCTAAATCATCAATAATATCACAAAATAGCGAGACAGAATTCAACATCAAAAACATCAATGCTGTAACTACATAATATGTCACCCTCACCCATAAAATCATCTCATAAATCGCAACCGGAGTGCGTGTAGTAATCATCGTATAGTATTTACAAACTTCCTGTAGTTTCTGCCTACCCTCATGGGAAGTAGGCGTGAATTTATGTATGTAATTCACAAGAACATCTCAAAGTCAATGCGAAGCAATCAGGAACTCCTCATCACCAAAAATAATAGAAGTTACAAACAAATCATATTATTTACGAGTTTTCCTGACAGATACTTATAACTACACATTGTTTTATATAATTGGCTCCCTATATGGCGGGTAATGTGTTTAGCACGGCATGACAAAAGGGCGGACATGTAGTTAAAATAAATGGATTAGTTGCTCTGCTGTGACTTACGCCTAGCGAGCGTTCCAAGCGTACGATTCTGGTTAGATTTTTGTTTGTAACAGAAAAATATGATAGTGTATATCTTCTTTGGTAAAGCCGTTCATAGGAATCTTGTTTTCTCGACTGATAAACAAAAGAAATGGTTCTAGTTCCGTCGTTTTCTTCGTTGACGAGACCATTAAAAAAATGTTTAAGCAAAACAACATTGTCTTGTCACTTGTGCAAAAAAGCTTCCTTATTGGTAGCACGCAACTTCACCATCTGCCGTACTGGGGGATTCCATACGGGTGATAATGCTAAGGAACCCAAAACAGGTATAGTGTCCCACGGGACGTTGCGATTCGGCAGTAACGGGACCCAGCCAAGTGCATCGACCGCAAGCTCCACTTTCCAAACATAGGTTACTTTTTTCACAAAAAGTCTTTTGTAACGACCTTTTTCCACGACGACGAGTAAAACTGTAATAAATAAAAATGTCAATGTAAAATTTCCATGGCTTCCATTTTAAATCGTATGCGTCAATGAATCTGCAGTTTTATTCTAGAACAAAAGATACTTAATTTTAATTGGTGGCCAACAGTTAGGGAGTGCTCCTTAAAAGTTAGGTCCTTTTACTGTTAACGTAGGAGTCCTTATTTGTAAGACTACGTGGATTTTAGATGAAGCAAATGACGTCAATTAAAGGAAAACTAAATATGAAAACAGATGCCCAGAGCGGCAAAATTGAGCGGCGCGCGGCAAGATAAAAAAACTGCTATTTTACGGCTATCAATTTTTTGACGGACCAACATGTTTTAAAGTTCTATCTTTAAACAGGATGGGCCAAATAATGACGTAAATACAATGATTTCTACGCCTAGTAATATATAAGTCAATGCGTAAATAAAAAAAATTAGCATCCTCATACCTAGGGATATCCGAAAATACCCGATGTATGTTCCGCGATTATTATTTTTTTTAATTTTGGGGAAATTCTTCGGGGACTTCTATAAAAATTTGATTTATTCCGGTCTGATCCCCTGAACCCTATATTAGTTATTCTGTGGCTATGTAATGATTTTTGAATTGAGATATGGAGTTAGTGTAAAGGGCGGCGAATTATTTTTTGCCTGCGGCGGCTAAATAGCTAGATCGGGCCCTGTCTACTTCCTACTATGGATATGTCGCGGAGGCTGGAGTTACCTAAAGGGTTTCAGGGTTATTAGCGATGACATTCGAATGAAAGTGCACAAAAATTCAATCACAATCGCGACACATTATTAAAATTAGGGTGAAAGACCCAATTATATTCTGTACTCAAATATAGCGATTGTTTTATTTGCTGTATTTTTGAATTTTTCAACCTGTTCAAGGTATCATCAGTGTTCAGATAGGTACCTGATTAAAATAACAAACACTAGGCTGTTTACCTATTCATGACAAAATTAAATTCTAACTTAGCTAAAACTATACAGATAATTAAAAAATAGCGTCGAAAAATTCATCCGCATCGCTGTCGACTGGTAATGTACCCAAGAGACTGGCGGCATTACCACGTTGTATCGCGATGCTTAGCCTCTGGCCAAGGTAAAAGCCAGCCCTTGGGTCACGGGAAGTGTCAACCAGCCGCTTAGATATTTCTTTAAAAAGACCATGAGCACTCGGACCCCACGGCCCGAGAGTTTCAACCCCAAACGGCTCGAAAATATAATTTCCAATAAGGTTATCATATTTTCGCCGCTTGAGGTTTTCCGCAGCCGCAGCAGCAGCGCCAGCACAGGATGCTGATCCAGGAAGATGGGATGGCGCAAGAGTATCGACACACGTTGCGTCCCACACTAAAGGCCTACCCACCTTCCATGGAAATAAAGACATACCGTCCGGTCTCTTGCCATCGTTGCGTGCCAAGCCATTGGGTTCTAATACAGCTGGAACGCCGACGGTGACAAGAGCCCGTCGGATGATGTCATTAATATTCGCGTGCCGTGCTAAGCGACCCGCGCTTCGGCTGCAAGACAGGCCGTGGTGTCCGAGGCTGTTGACATCTTCGCCACAGTGACAGCGATGAGGAGAACAGCAAGGAGTGCCTAGTCGTAGGGAAGCAGCGAGGCGAAAAGTAATGTCGTCGAACAAAGTGCCTATGTTCGACGAAGGTAGTGCATGAAGCCAAAGACCCGACTCCCACCTACCCACAGCCAGCAGGCGCGCACGTTCCACAGAGGTAGCAGACGAGTCAAGTAAATTGTTCTGTACTACTCTGCAGAGCGGCTCATCCCACCGTCTCTGGGAAGATGGATGGTCAGGTGGATCTGTATTCGGGCAAGCGAGTCTCCAGGCATCCATAGCCTCGGTGAAACAAGGCACATCAGAATTAATCAGTGTGGATGCTAGGATTTTCCTGATTAATTTATCAGTGCCGTGGACCGAAGATATGAATGCCGGTAAACTAATACTAGAAATTTTGCGGACGCCGAGGCCCCCCATACGAATGGGAAGCGTAGCTTGTGCCCAAGCTCGGTCGTCCATGGCCACATTTAAAATGGAAGATAATGTATGCCTGATAATTTGGTCCATTTTGTCTAAAAGGTGAGTGTGTTTCCATAAATGGGAAGCGCGAAGGAAATAAGTTAATTTAGGGCCGAAACAGCAGTAGCGGATTAAAGTTATGGCCGAATGCATATTAATTTGGAACAATCTTTCCGAAACGTCATTGAAATTTTGGATTTTTTCCTCAATAAAAACGGGAAAGGAATTGTCAAAGATTGGAGACCCAAGGAGGCGAAGAGAGCTTTTTTCAATAATTCTTATTTCTGGAGCTATTGCGTTAAATTTGGGAAGTGTCAGATGTCTGTCAGTACTGTCCGCTAAATATAGTTCACATTTCGAAAGATTGAGATCAAGGCCAATGGAATGAAGTTCATTTTTTAAAAATTGAAGGTCATGTATTACAGTTTCTGCATCGCCTCCCAAGGTTCCATCATCGAGATACCAAACGTTAAATTTGGAATTTAGCTGCCTAATAATTGGGTGAATGGCTAAACTAAAAATCACTGGCCCGAGGGGGTCACCTTGTTGACAGCCAACAGCAGATTCCAAAAGGTTGTCCCGATACAGTAATTTAGAAGGGTATCTGTAACATTGCCAAATGAAACTATAAATTTGGGGTATTTCTTTTCTAGTTTCGGCCAGCAAGGTGTCCCTATTAACAGAATTGAAGGCATTCTTTATGTCAACCTTCAGGATGACCTCTCCTTTTCCAGAATTTAGGTAGGTCGACAAGGCGTGTACGGCAGCCTCACAGCCCCCTTTGGAGCCGTAACCTAGCTGCAGGGGCTGAAATTTTTCCGAAACAAGCTCACCATAAAATTTACAACAAATTTTGGCTGCCATACGACGGTAAGTAGTGCCCACGGCAATGGGCCGAATGCCGCCATCCTTCTTACGCAGGGCGCATAGATTGGCCCCGTACAGAACGTCAATGACGGCCTCGTTCACCTTGCCGGAGAGCATAAGGTTAATCAAAGCCGTAAGCTCCTTCAAGAGCAACTCACCAGCTGCCCCGGCGCCTAAAGAAATTAGGTCCTTAAGGTGCTGAGGACTCAGGCCGTCGAGGCCGCCAGCGGAGCCGTTCCGGAAGGAGCAAACGGCTGGGACCAACTCTCGACCTGTAATGGTGAGGGAGTGGTTATCAGGATCAGGAGGTTCGGGAAAAGAAAGGCCATCCGCTGCGGCAGGGTGTTTGCTCTCCAGAGCTGCGAGTGTTTCTGGAGAACACGGTGCCACCACATCACTACTAAAAAGAATCCTGGCTGCTCCGCTAATGTCACCTTCCCCTAACTTAGATTCTACCAGATGTGATATACCTCTTGATGAAGTATATCTCTGTGTCTGCAATTTGGAATCTAAATTATGAGCCGAAATATTACAGTTTTCTTTAATTTGTGCAGTTAATGTCTTTTTGGATGCCAAATTCTTTTGTACATGTAGAATTCTGTAAGGGAAGGTGAGTAGTTGTACCCAAGCACTTAGCGAGTTCTCCCGGGCGGCAAGACGAACGCAACCTGCTAGGTGTTGCGCCACTAGAGGTCTAGCGCCGCGGGGAATTCGCTTTAGAACAGGAACAGAGTTTTTTAATTTAGACAGGGTTTTCCAAAACGGATCAAAAGTGGATGTAGCTGGAGTTGTAAGTGTAGTTGTTGAGGCAGGGTCTGAGATGGGCGCATTTGGTGGTCTGTGCACCTTTCCAATGTGCACATTCAAACCCCGCTTACCTTTAAAAAACCGTGCCTGGGTACACAGCGGACATCTCTCCAAGATGCTCAGCGATGTTGAAGGTTGACAAGCACTGTTATCTACCACATCGCTGCTGCCACTAAGCATTTTTAAACGTATATGAATTTTACTTATTAAAACTAATAAAAAAAATAACAATAAAATAAAATCACTAAAAACACAAAAACGTCTATGTGACACCGATGACAATCTGGATGACAAAGACGGGAGCTGTGACGGGACCGACGCAGTCACGCAGGCGGCCTAGGGCGCCGCGCCGCCAATGCATTTCGGCGCAGCCCTGGCAACCGTTGCCTGGTGACAGGACTGGCGTCGCGTCCTCAGCGACGTGATGAGAAAATAAAGACTTTCAGTTTGGACCGTTCTTCACGACCAGGGATTGTCGGATGGAACAACCAAAATAATATATATATATATATGTATTTTCTATGAATAATATCAGCTAGAACTAGCTTTTAAGAATATTTATCTTCTATATACAAATAAATAAAATTGGAGTGTCTGTTTGTAATGACAGCACATTTCATTTCATGACCCATTCATTTTCATATCTATGACGTCGTACGATAGGGAAATGGAAAGAAAATGCAGATAAAACAAATATCTTATACGCTCTATGCGTCTATACTTGTTTCTTATTACCTGCAAATGTTTCCGTGTTTCCTTGGTAATATGGAGAAGTAAACAGTCATTAATTATTATAATTTTATGTTTCTGTAATTCAACAAAAGGGCAAACCAGTGGCCACGACTTACGAGTTGTAGGTCGTAGGTTCGCACCCAGACAGGCGCTTTACTTTGTGTATATTATTTCATCACCACTGCTCTCAAAACAGTGAAGGAAAACATCGTGAGGAAACCGGCATGTCCTAGAACCAAAAATTCGAAGACAAGTGACATCTACCAACCCGCACTGGACCCGCATGGTGTATTTCGGCACTCACTCCCTCTCACAGAGAGGAGGTCCCAGCAGTGGGAATTGTAGGCTGATTATGTTATGTTTAACAAAAGGGCGCGAGACCTTTAACACAATTTAGTAAGAAAATCTAAAATTTCTTTAGAGAAGGCGATCGTAAAATAAAAATAATTCGATGCGTGGGAATTTTAAAAGCTGCCGGTTAGTGTTCGATTCTAAATAATGACGCTGATGTGTCTTCACTGGCACATTACACAGTGGGGGAATGTTACAAAAACCATACTCCACATTACAGAAACACCGACTAGCTTATGTTTACATAATGCTGTTACGAACACACATTATGTAATATTGCTAAAAACATGAACACCAACTATAATATTCCTATTTGCATTATTTATTTAATAAAAATATGAGTGCGTGAATTATAACTACGTCTATTGTTTTACGCTAGATTCATAATAGTAAAGTTGTTGCGGAAATTATGAGTTTACGGTTGTCGATTGAGGTAAATGGGTTATTGTTAGAAGATTTTCTAGTAGCTGGTAAGATCTTCAGTGCTCGTCGCGAATATGAACATTTTAAACGTATTCCAAATTGGGCACCCGCTTAAATGGCACCTGAGTGAATGCACCTGACACATAGCGGCACAATCACTCAGGTGCCATTTATATAAGCGGGTGCACAATGTTGAATACGTCACATTTTTTGATAATAATTATATCATTTTACTCAATTAATCGTCGCTTTACTTCCTCTTGTGTTACATAAGTTATAGTACGAGTAAGTAGCACTGCTATAAAATTCCCAACTGCTACCTGCTTTGTCTTTCTACGGGTATCCATTATCCAATTGTAAGAGCTCTATGCTCTATCCATTACTTAAATGAATAGGCTTAAAATATCTACGCAGTTTTATGTGACTTGAAAAAGATTTTATCCTTTAGTAAGAACAGATACGCTTTTAAATTCATTTGTGTAGAAAAGCTAATGTATTTTTATTACAGTTCAAGTGTCATGGCTCACTGTAGGGGAGGTGATAAAGTTGATTTTATAGAGTCGCTGCTCGTAACTCTAGTACGTTTGTGATCGTCAATTTCTATTATCTATTGAAACAAGACGTTCTAAAAAAATTCGTGGCTTTGCGATGGAACACAAAATTAGTTGAGTAACAGGTAAAAACTATGATTTGGACAAAATTTAGGGTACAAGTTTAAAGTACGTCGCCTTAACAATTCGTCTACTGTTGTTACAGTTTTGTCAAAACACACGAACAAAATTATGCAATCATAAAAACAAAATAAACTCCAACTAAACATAACATAAGAAGCCTGACTTCGGCCGGTTATTTACAATTTATCTATAATTTTGGCTCGCTATGTTTACCATAGGTTCAGGGCAATGCCCTACATAAAAAAAAAACACCATAATTAAGGTACCTACTTTATTCCTTGAATCACGGAGGGCTTGCCGTATGTCGCAATATTTCGGGAGCTAACGGTGAGGACCGGGTGCATCGACCGAGCACAGCCAGTACGACTTGGCTTACGTTTATCGTGTGACGTGCCGACAACAGTGGTGTTCACCCTTGAATTATTAAAATGTGATCGGATGGACGGTAATTGGTGCGTTTACCTATTCGTAGTTTAGTGAGCGTTGTTTTCGCGTTCCTTTTTTACGGTTTTAACTTTTCGATTCAACACTAATTTATTATTTTAATTGCAATTAATCTTGATTGAGACTGGCACAATAAAATTATTAAAATAAGAAGGAATAAATCACTACCGCGAAATTATGTGAGAAAAGTTAACACTTTCTTTTGTTTATGTAGTAATACATAGATCATAAAACTGTTATTAACTATATTGACGAGAAGTGTGCTCTTTAAAATAGTTGATAGTAAATGCCCGCAGGCGATAGGTTAGCAACCAGTCGGTAACTGCGCTCTTGTTGTTTTATTGTTGCTACTAATCGCGACTTTGAGCAATGCTCTTTGCTCTAGCATAGGTAATTGTAACCTCTTTAAAACAAGATGCGTACCTGCAGAAGCTGGGGTGTCAACTATTGTTTGTTTTAGAAATTGCAAAAATATTGATTACTTTTTGTCTTTTGAAAATAGTATTTTAGTAGAATAAATAGTGCGTGAAATTCCTTGCGTGATCTGCAGTAACAAGAACTTAGACAACAATTAATTCATGTTGTGCTTGCTCCCAAATTAGTATAACAAGCATGCGAACAATTATCGTGTAGGTACCTACATGTAATAAATAATCATGTTAACCACACGTAAAAATAAAAATCATTCAAGTATTGTAATGGATGTTTAAGTAGCAAGAAGAATGCGGTTTGAAGTTTACCTACTTATTATTTAATAGATACCTTTGCTGATATAACATACATGCTAACGAGATTGGCATTAGGCACTTTAGGATTTTTTAAAACTTAAATAATGTTTTTCTATGTATAATAATTATGATCAGCCATAATATTACTTGCTTTGCTCTTGTTATACACAGAACACTCCATAGACAGAATCTATATTAAACAGAATATCAAACTCTACTACATTAAATATTCGAACAGAAAAATGTTTAAAAAATCCAAAGTAATTTTTGCAATAGTGATTTTATTAAGTAGGAGAAAAATTTTTGTGAACTGCCGGTCTATTCTGTGAAAATCTCACCGTGAAAACTTAGGTGAAGTGAGTTTGTTTTTTCTAGGAATTGACACTATTGACAGCTCACTCCACGCTCACTTCACCGAAGATTTCACGGTGAGATTTTCACAGAATAGCACCGCTGTTTCTGGAAACAATTGAAAATGTTTGATTGTATCAGCATGTATCAGAACTGCGTCCCATCAAATCATTCTGATGCACATAATATTAAGCAACCTGTCAATACGATGGGATTTTGAAACCCAATACCTGTTACCCTTACTGTATGGAATAATGTTAGATAAACCAATAATCTAAACAAAACCAAATACCTACTAGCAACATTAGGATTAAAATGACAAATATCATAAAAACGGATAAAAATAAACTGAAATGGTTGAACAGTTCAGATTACAACAGAAGTTAGGTAAAGTAGGTACTTACTTACAAGCACTGATTTTTTAATTAATAAAATGTACATTTTAGATTTAAAATAAAATACAATAGGCTTTAAACAAACTGCAGGAAACTCTTATCCTGTGATCACGGCTAAGTACATTGCCATGTCTTTTTTAGTAGTCTACTTCGGACAGTCTCTAAAACGAAAACAAAGCAAAATAAACCGTAAAGAAAACGGTTTACGGTCTAAAATAACTTGTGAAATTGAAAACAATGACGTTAGACATGAGTAGGTACGCGATACGTTTGTCGACTCCAAATGGGTTTATTGATAATAACGATACAACAGTCACTGGCATATCAAACAGTGCTTTGTATTATCTCGATAAAGACATGGAAATGTACTATAGCTTATAGGACGCCAATTGGGTCTTTCACCCTGCTAATATTTAAAATTTGACAGACCATATTGTTACCATTGGAAAAACATAATTACCAAATGCTTTTGTGAACTTTCGCACAGACCTAATAATTAAAAAAAAGAACTGAATGTTTAAAAAATGGTGGTATGCTTATTGGATGTTGCAAGTTCTAAAAGGCTATCTTTAAGTTGGTAAGAGTCTTGTGAAATCAGTGTATTGCAACAATACTGATGCGACATCGCTATAAGTAACATGAAGCAATAAGAAGCTGACGCGCTTGGTCCACCGACCCATATAAAGTCCATTGCTGTGTATAACAGGCATTAAACTCTACTAACGGAGTGATGGATGCTTCTAAAGTAGGCCGGGGTCGACTAGCCAAAAGTAGTGGCAATGTCAAATACCTACCCAGTAAGGCCTGTTATCGGTTTTGGTCCATCACCCATATTACGATATTTTGTTAGCTATGGTGAAAAATAATGTAACTTTTGTGTAGTGTTGCCCAAATGCAAGACCAAGACAAGACCTTAGCCAGTCTTGGTCTTGGTCTTGCGTCAATACACCTGGTCTTGGTCTTGGTCTTGGTATTGCATTCTCAGTCTTGGTCTTGGTCTTGGTCTTGCAGCAAGAGTCTCGCAAGTCTTGCGAGACTCTACTACTTAGACTAGACTACATTCAAATACCTATTAGCCTATTGCTCAGGGTGGCAGGGACATCGACGCGCAAACGCTTACCATGGATTCAGTACATGATTCTGGACCTGCGTTGAAAATTTTCGTCGGCTTTTTCTTAAATTTTACGTTTTTTTCTGCAATTTTTTTTATTGTAAACTGTATAAAATCATTATTTCTATCTGACCCAATGAGATTTTTAATTAAAAAATAGTAAATTCACTTGTTTCACTTAAAACAGCAATGTAAATAAAACTCTAAAGAGCTACCTGATCAGCTGTATCGCTAAAGTTTATTTGCGAGGTCAATACTGTCTTCGTACCTACGCTATTAGCTTTCAAATGCCGCGACAAAGGGACCGTAGCGCCAAGCGGTCTCCTCGTATTATTAACGCACTTGAAAATAAACTTTCAAATTATTACAATAAAGTGCATAAATGTTTGAACGTGACAAAAAATGCGGAAGATTGCGGGAATCCCCGCGCGCGCGGCGTCGAATCGGCCATGAATTCACACTTCTTTTGCATTTAGCCGATTTTAACGGATTCCTAGTTCCTAGATTTTGTTGATCGCAAACGGGCGTGCTGTTTTCGAATTTGTGATCTTTACGTACTACGTATTACGTACCTACTGTACGTAATACACTGACCGACCAACAGTTTATTCGCGGAACGTCATATTTTACCAATCAACCATGAACCTTAATGCTTTAGCGATAAAGTTGAAAATCTGTTAAAGAAATATGGCAGATTGTAGTAGCTTGATGTGCTGGCGTCTGTACCATAACATCGGCTGGCTTAAAAACTGCAACTAGTACTAGACCTACTCGACTCGCTGTTATTAGTTTTAAAGGACATGTTAGGTTTTTGTATGGAGGCTGGGCTTTTATTCGAAGCTACTGTGAACAGGGAAGAGATCATATTTTTATGAAAGTACATAAATTAAGGAGACTTTGTATATTTTTAAATTTTTTTTTGAAAGCACCCTTGCGTTAATTATTATACATTTTAATAATCATTATTTAAAAAATAAATTGCAACCCACAGTAATTATTGATTTTGGCAACACTTTTCGGTTAGATGTCATTATTGTCATTAACGTCAATCAAGTGTCAAATTCAATACAATTTTGACCTGTGTACTGACAGCTGACAAGTATGACAACCTTACTGGCACAGGTAATATTTTCATAGATTCCATTAGAAGGCAAAGGAATTAATGCCATACGTACAAATCATGGAGTTGGTTTTATTTTAAGCCATCTAATATTATTTTAGAATATTTTAAATAACAATAAGGTCTATAATTTGCTTTAAAAATGATATTTAATCATTTTTTCTTTGTTTCAATGTGCAAAAATAATATTATGACACAAAAAATATCTGGATTTAAAATATGTATTTATTCAATAACGGTGCTTTTAATATTTTTTCTGTTTTTGTCAGGCCATCCTGAATAAGTTTCCCTATCAGAAAAACCATACATGATAGCTGTTCAAAAAAATTATTATTTTAAGCCCATTTCATAACATGTCCTTTTGCTGAATAGAAGAATAATATAAACTTTGAAACATAAATACCTACATAATTTTTACCAACCTACTAACGTTAGATCTCTGATCTTGTATAAGTATAAGTCTAATGTGACTTATACAAGTATAATATAATACTCTAAGTAGATATACCTACAAAGTATGAAATGAACTTTGGTAGAAAGTTATGGTAACGTCTATCAAAATCGGGATTGAAACCAAATACCTACTATAACGCCCAAATCACAGTTTGACTTTGCGAGACGCAAGAGTCTTGCAGGCTTAGTCTTGTTCTTGCTCAAGTCTTGCAGGGTTCAGTCTTGGTCTTGGTCTTGCTACAATAAGTCGGTCTTGGTCTTGGTCTTGGTCTTGCAAAAATGCAAGAACAAGACCAAGACTGCAAGACCAAGACCGATTTTGGGCAACACTACTTTTGTGAAATACAGCCTTTCTTGGGTTGCGTTGGTTGCATTGATTGGCGACTGAGAAGTCGTTAGTCGTTGACCTTAATTGGGGGTACTTACTTACTATACATTCATAAATTAAATAAAAGTGCATTAGATTTTATTATAATTTAACCATTTTTTCAAAATTTTTAGTACAGGACTCTATTTATACAATTGGATCACCATAAACAAGTATGAGTAGGTACATAATTTCACAGACAAAAAATTGCAATTCCATAGATAATAATCAGTCAAGTTTTGACAGATGCAATGCAAAATACCGCGTTCTCATTTTATGATAAACACTAATCACGACGTTGTAATAGACTAAGGGGGAAAGTAGCAAGTGAAAGTTTAGTTTTAGCCAACCAGTTTGAAGGTCAGTGATGACGACGGTCGACGACTGCGAATGGATAGAAAATTTAAAATTAGAATAGCCGTTTATTTAATGCTATAAAATGTGGCATCAGTCATTGTATGATATAGCGCCCGGTTTATGCGTTACAAATATTTAAAAAGCGATAGTTACTGTTATGGTCAGATTACTTGCTCCTTTTGATTACTGGGATGCAATCTGAAGATCAGATAGGCAGTCCCTCCATATAAAATACTCCTGTAAGCCGACTACAAAATAGTTGGGAAAAAGTTAGGCAGATTAATTGACTCTTTCGCATTGCGGCTGGCAATGATGATTATTGATGAATTAATTTATTGGTCTTCTACCAACGTACTACGATACCTTCTGTTTTGGAGCTATAATATTCCTCATCCTAATTGTATAAAACTATCACGTCAGCGAGGTATTTATAAAGTTACCAACATAGTTGTCTTCACCTTGTAAACCATGCTTGGTGTGTAAGAGCTGAAAATAAAATGTTATTCATGCCTTATGAACCCTTCATACTGATCGAGACAAAGTGCTTTGGTAAGGCCTAAGAAAACATTACCTGTCGATGTGTCCACAGTTGCTGCGGTCGATCGGCGGCCTCGGTCGGCTGATGTCGTGGGTTCTAATCCTGGTAACTTACCATATAGTTACTATAGTCTCATGGCGTTTATTGGCTGATGTTGCTGAGTGTAGTAGCTGTGGTTGTGGAATCTTTGATGATTGTGTGGGTAACTACTCTGTAATCACTTATGGAATCTTCAATCACACAGAATCTTTAATATACGAGAACCTACTGTCGACAAATTGCTTTGCAGTTTGGCAGGTTTTATGTGAAAATAAAACTGTAAAAATATGGATTAACTAAATACATATATAAAAAAACCGGATTGGAGCGAGTCGGCCTCGCGCACCGAGGGTTCCGTACCATTATATTTTTTTTTAATTTTCATCGGCGCGACCTATATTCGTTACAGAATTTTAACACTGCGCACTGCGGTGTAGAATATTGCAGTTTAAGGTCAGCGCCATCTCTTGACCGATAGTAGAACTAGTGTGACTTTTGTTGACGATTTCTACGAAAGTGTGCTATTTAGAAACATCGTTTTATTTTTCCTATAATCTTTACATAAACTTCTATCACATAGAATTATTTCAAATTTTTCTCTTCGCAAACTTCGGAGATAAGGGGGGGATGGGTATTTTTTTTTACATTTCCATTAAAATTCGAAGACAAAGCGGCCTAGAAAAATTTTTGAGAATGTGCAAGCTGCTCTTTCATATGATACCCCACATGCCCTAGTAGCTCCACTACGAATTTTTCAGAACCTTTCAGTCCCTGTTGCAAAACATATACATATGTATACTTTTATTTCTTTCATATTTGCAAAATAGTTGGGCAAACGTCATCTAAAACTATTTCGAATTTCAAGTTGATAGCATTAGTAGTTCTTGAGATATCCAGCTGAGACAGACAGACAGACAGACAGACTGAGTCTCACCATAAGGGTTCCGTTTTACCATTTTGGTATAGAACCCTAATAATTGTGAAAGCTTTTTATACGATCGTTATCTGAAAGACAGGACATATAAAGTCAAATATAACTCACTTGGGTGGGTATGAGTAATTCGCCAAAAACGAGAGCGAAAGAACTTTTACTTTCAGCTTTATATAAGGATTTCTTTATATAAGGATTTTTAAACTTGCAATAAACAAATAAACTGAACTTAGGTGTCGCTTCTACACGTTATAAGCACTGCTTTCCTTTCAAGTCTTGTCTTGTTATCTACTATTGACTTATTTATTATTAAGAAATTCGCTGTCACTTTTTGATCTTGAGACATTAGCTATACTTTCAGAGGAGCAAAAGCCTCATCAAGTCATCACAACTCCACAAAAGTGTTGTGTGTAATCCTCTTTACAAGGACCACGCATCAATTGCATTATTAAAGCTACTCACGTACGATCTTCAACTATACTTTAATTAAGTATTCTATTCTACGCGTAACGTATTCAACTAAACTAGGCTTGTAGAACATCAAAAAACTTAGTTGTAACTAAGTCAAGTGCACGAGAAGAATTGTAGTTATGTAATGTAAATAAAAGCCACTTTGGCATGTCAATGTTTGGCTATGGCGTGACTAGTTTTCGTTGGTCGCGTGTTAAGATTTTTTCACCTCGAATGCAAAAAATTTTCTGTTACTATTTTTTTAAATACTAAAGCTATTATTTGTTTGAATATTGATTGAGGTAAATAAAACTTTGAAGATACGATTGAATAATTACTGGCTTTTAGCCTAATACGATCCGGCTCGAAGGACCAACATTTTTAGTTCAAAAATTAGAACTCCGATAGGTTTTAATGAACTTATGAACCAGTGGGTTTGCAAAAGGATGGCAGAATCAGCATTTCTCAAAATAGAAGGAAATACATTAATTTAGCCCAGACTAAAAGGCACACAACACAATAAAAACATATAAAACAAAAAAAGTGAAAAGTCCGATGTACGAAATTAGCAGAAAAGTGTGTCTCACGACTACGATATAAAGGCCCAGTTCAGCAAAAATGCCAGACTTCACTTCTTTTTTTCGGATTCTAGGTACGTAATGTATGTTGTTAACTTACGTCCAGCGTAGGTACACCCTACACAAAGCCTTGACCACCCAATAGATTGACAATCACTTACAAAATAATTATGCACGTTACACGCACTGCATTAACGTTAATAACACATTGAATCCAATTTAACAAGGTTTTCGATATCGTTGCTGTGATACAGCATTATAAAATAAACATACATATATAGGTACTTACCTACGTAATTAATGAGAAGTAATGTGAACTGACTGATTTTGAATTCAGTCCGAGCATGATCAACAATCCTGAAAGGAGTACAAATGGTGGGTCCAAAATCGATGATGAGAAGCTGGGTCTTAAGACCTTTTCTTCCACCACAACACAGTATGTGGAAATATATAATTATTTTTTTTGTTTGCTCATACATCTATAACTATATACCTATCTAAACTAATAATAAAGCTGAAAAGTTTGCTTGTTTGTTTGAACGTGCTAATCTCTGAAACTATCAGTCGGTTTTGAAAAATTTTCTTTGCATTTGATAGCCCAGTTCTTGGCTTTTGGCCATTTAATATCCCGCTAGGACGACGAAGTCGCAGGCACAAGCTAGTGCATAATTTTACTTTACATAAACTGATTTGTACGCGCGACTTGCGGTGCCTTTGTGTCGCGCGCGATTTTATCGCGTGTCGCGCCTGTTTGTAGGAGCCTTAAGACGTCGACTTCCAACGAAAGGAAGGAAATATCAAGACAGACACGTGTTATTTTTATTGAACTTTTTTCCCGCACCTGTCGCGTATTTGTTTGGAGCTAAAGCTAGTCTTCATTGTAAAGAAAACAATAGCTTCCTTCTAATTAATGTAAGTTTATATATGTATTTATATAGGTGCAGTCGCCAGCACATCAAGCTACTACAATCTGTCAAATTTCTTTAATAGATTTTCAACTTTATCGCTAAAGCATAAGGTTCAAAGTTGATTGGGATAATTTGACAGTTTCGGGTAGCTTGATGTGCTGGCTTCTGTACTCATACTTGTTTATGGTGATCCAATTATAAATAGAGTAAGTACTAAAAATTTTGAAAAAATTGTTAAATTATAATAAAATCTAATGAACTTTTATTTAATTTATGAATGTATAGTAATTAATTTGACAGTTTCGGGTAGCTTGATGTGCTGGCGTCTGTACTATAAGATGCAGTATTTAGACCAACTGTCTGAACTCGTTTAATATTCTCATAATCCCGAATTATTGACTTCCAACATGAGGATTTATAAATTAACAATACAGTTCGCAGATTTCTAGGTGTGGACTAATTAAAATCAGGAGCTGGCATTAAATTACGCGATATAAATCATAAATAATCCTACCTAAAGGCTACAGGTATAATTAAGAGTTAACTACAAACCTACTTTTAGAAGTATTTAGCATGTCTTAACATTTGCGTGTCTACTACACACATCACAGCACACAAAGAGACTTCGAAGGTCGTATCATATTTGCTTTGAACCTAATTATTGGATATTATACGAACCTATCCGTTGATTTGTTTGATTTCATTTGAGTAATTACGAATATTAAATAAGCCGCCTTATCGTCATGTGCCCATGTGCTATGAAACATAGAACCTTATTATTTGTCCTTCCACCCGGATCCATCTGCCTCTTAATTAATATGTATCCTTCCTTTGATCCAGATAAACCAACATGGCGACATCAGTGCTACAGCCCGAAGATTGCCGAAGGGAGCACGAACCGAAGCATGACATCATCGAGGCGCCGAGGTTGACCGATGATGACCGAATATACATCCTTGAAGCTAAGGAGCGAGAGTCTGGAGAACTGCCACCAGAACTCAGAGAAAGGGCCAGGACAGAACTGAGAGAAGAGCCGGCGTTAAGAGAACAGGCTTTGGCACAGATGAGACACTTTATTGAGAAACATCCTGCAATCAAGAAATGTAGAACAGGTAAGAAAGAATACACGTTACTCAAGGCGCTTTTTTAAATAAAAATTACCCAATCATACAAATAAAGACCTTGGTTTTCTAGTCTAATATCAATTTGCCACTCCTAAAAGTCTACGGATCTATGTTGGAGACGACTATTACAAATAAGGTTGCACCATATGCCATTGATTGCTCGAACTTTTCTGTCTATCGACTTGCAACAACACATTTCAAAATAATAAGTTTAACGCTAAAATATTTAATTATCGGACAAAGCGGACTACTTAGCAAGAATGCAAATTGTAATCCTAAATTATTATCCTCTAATATTTATATCCTCTTCAAAATTTTCTTTATAAAGTTGCATTTAGAATAGAATAGAATACCCTTTATTATGTATACCACCACCACCACCATTTACATCCTAACATCCATGTTCTTGAACCCAATTTTACCGAAAACAATAAACTGGTTCTTATACCAGATGAGTGTAAATCCACTTGTGATTCAGAGCACGTGGTATGTAAATATTGTATCCGTTGCTTCATGGTGAAGCCCTTTGAGTGCAGCTCTCGAATGCAAAATGATTAGTATCTTATTCTTAGGTTGTTGTTGTTGTGCCAGATGGCCCAATTTCGGATGACAGGCCTTGGATGACATGCATTATAAATAGCTAATCAAAATATCACTCATTATGAAGAGAAAATGCTAAAGCCTCACATTTTTATTAACTCCTGTTTTTTAGGGTTTTATGCCTCAAACGGAAAAACGGAACCCTTAAAACATCACTTCGTTGTCCGTCTGTTTGTCCGTCAGTCAAGACCCTTTTTCTCAGGAACGCATGGAGTTATCAAGTTGAAATTAATATCAAATACTCAGGGCTGCAATCCGTTGAAGCAATGAAAAAAACCAAACTTCTAAATCAACACTTGATCAAAGATACGGGCGTTTATGTTCCAAAATCAAAACCTATAGGGTACTTCCCGTTGACCTAGAACCATGAAATTTGGCACGAAGCAATGTCATGTCATGTAACACAAGTAAAGGAATGAATCCGAAAACCGTAAATTTATGGTTACATTACAACAACAAAAAAAAGAAAATTTGTTATATGGTCCATTGTGATAATTTGTGATAGTAACCAGAACTTATTAAAGAAGGCCCAAATGAGCCCAATCAATGTGCCATTAAGTCAGTTCCTATCAAACCTTATCTTTACAGATGCGCCCTTCCTCCTCCGCTTCCTCCGGACGAAGAAGTACTCCATCCCGCAAGCCTGTTCCATGCTGGAGCGGTACCTAACCATCCGGGAGATGTACCCTCAATGGTTCCAGAAGCTAGACCCCTTGGATCCGAAGATCGCTGCTGTGATTGATGCAGGGTACCTGGTGCCTTTGCCGAAGAGAGACGCTGAGGGTAGGAGAGTGGTGCTGTCTTGTATGGGTAAGTTGGTGAAGCGCTTTATAAGCTGCTTTATTGTACAGTACCCGGCGATAAATATAAAGAAGAAAATCATCGACCTTTGGAAAGAAGACCCCTCCATGCCTGGAAGGAAGCTTTTCCTTTTATACCTAGTACTAGCTTCTGCACGCAACTTCATCTACGTGAAATTTATGGTCTCCCGACCCACCCCATCGCACTGCCAGCCCACAAGCCGAAATTAGCCGATTGTCTCTTTCCAAAGGTCGATGTGCAATATTTATCGCCGGGCAGGTACTGTAACTGATTTCGTGCTTATGTAGGTATGGTCTAACTAAGTAATTCCCTGTAGGTAATTATTTGTACGTGATATGCGACTTCCTAGAAGTCGGATGGTATTCTGCGTACATTATTTGCGCATTGCTGAGTTCATAGTTGTAGTTACTGACTCATCCGCAGTCCGCACGTAGGTAATGTTGCCTCCAAAGAGTATAATAATAATACTATTTGAAGTTCCCTCAGCAAATTCTTAAAGTCTTCTTCTTCTTTCTTTTTTTAAAAAAACGTTGCCCACAAACTAGGACCTCCCTACCACCTACCCTACCTCCCCCTACTCCCTCCTCCTCCTCCTGGTCTACCTTTTAACATCCTTATCGAGCTTTAGACATGAAACAAAACTGGCTGATGCCAATAGTACCTAACCCCAATGTCCCACGGATAAGGGTCAAATCATTCTCTGATCATTAGACCCGTATTTTTTATATTTCAAATCTGGGCCTACATACACCAAACAAAAGAAACCTTGGCGCACTAGGGTCACTAGGCCGAAAAATATACTCAACCCTAAAAGTTTAGGAAACAGTAAGATCATTAGTAGGTACCTACTCGGACTCTCAGTCAAAAGAATCCTCATTTACAGCAAAAATGGTAAAGCCAAACAGAAAAAAAACCCTTCTTCACACAAATGCACAAACACTATAGTCCTGTTCCCCCACCAGGTCGCTTCGACCCCCACCAGTTTGACAACTGCGTGATGGCCCGCGTCCACTCCATGATTGTGGAACTCCTACTGGACGAGCCAAGGTCACAGCTGCTTGGGTACACCCACGTGAACGACGAGGCTGGCATGCAGATGCCGCACGTCAGTCTGTGGTCACTCACTGATGTCAGGCTTATGCTTAATTGTATACAGGTGAGAAGAAATACATTTTTTATTTTTATTTTATCACAGCAACACGTGCATTAAAAAAAAAGTTTAAAAACTAAAACCCGACTAGGTACTGAAAAGGATGAAATAAGAAAGTACGGACGCCAGCACATCAACCTACCACAATCTGTCAGATTTCTTTAATAAATTTTCAACTTTATCGCTAAAGCATAAGGTTCAAAGTTGATTGGGAAAATCTGACAGATTGTGGTAGGTTGATGTGCTGGCGTCTGTACCTTCCCGTGGTCGCATATACCGCTGTGCTAACATACATAATAATATAAGCTATGGTAGCATGCGACCACGGGAAGTTACTTGCAGTAGTCGGGTTTTAGTTTTTTAACTTATTTTTTATTTAATTATTTTGGGGCTTATTTCAGTAATATTTATATTTTTAAAATTTGCTAATTAAGCCCTTTCATTTGGTAGGTCATGACTTTATGTCCCCTAGAGGGCGCCATATTCAATTTATTGTGACGTAACATAGCCTATAACCAGCGGACGATCAAGACGCTTCCGACGATAGGTACCTCATTTGTCCAATTATGACAAGGAGTTTAGAAGTTATGGGGGAACAGATGAACATACATATGTACATATATACCGGTCAAAATCATAACCTTCCTTTTTGCTTCGCCGTAGTCGAGTAAAAAGACGGCTTGAATACCTACTTTGTAAAAGCAAAAAATAAAATGATGTAAAAAAAAGTAGTCGGGGTGGGGGGTTATTTCATAAGTAATTTCCGTAAAAAAATTACGCCAGACCCACTGACCTTTTTTTTAAATAAATGATTGTGGAATCGCAGATTCTGGGCTTGACAACGCGGAATTGAAAATGAATTTCGTACAACTTAACAGTATCTGTAGTACCTAGGTATTTCGATTCCCAGTTAGGGAATGCAAACCGGTTTCACCGAAAACCGAAAACCCGGTTTTTCGGAATATTTGAAATTATTTAAAAAACCGGTTTTCTTTTCATGTTTCCGGTTTTTCGAGTTTTTTAAAAGTTAGAGTTTATGATTAAAGAATTAAACGTGTACTTACGTTAGTTGTGTATTTTGTAATACTTTCTATTCATGCGTGATAGTTAGAATTACTTAATTATGTTTCGTTGATCTTTTTAATACTGTTGATTAATATTGTACCTACTAGGGTGAAGCACAAAAAGCAAATAAACCTTTTACTTAAACAAATTTCTGTATTTTCATTGAAATTTTGAGTACCTACTTATGTATTTATTTTTAATAGATACGTTTCTATTTAATTATTGAAATTATGCAAGATGTAGGCGGCCTGAATTTCACAAGTACTTTAAAAAAAACTTAGTCAAAGAAAAAGAAACCGGGTTCACCGAAAACCGGCTTTTTTAATACGAAAGCCGAAAAAAAAAACCGGGTTTTCATTTTGGCCGGTTTTGCATTCCCTATTCCCAGTCCATATTTACATATTTCCCAAGATGGACTCGTTATCGTCAAGTCGGGATTATCCCGCATGTAGATTAGGCTAGAATGCGCTAAGGTAACCCGCGAAATTCAACATTTGGAATATCTCAACAAAAAAGCCAATGATTTTTTTTCCAGAACTCTACCCCAATGAGGCACAAACGCACTCACTTCGTGAACATTCCACACTACGGAGTCAAGTTCTTCGAGTTCGCTGTATCTTTGCTCAGCGATAAACTGAAGGATCGTGTGATGGTAATTTCAACACTATTTTCTATTAAAATTTACTTCCACCGATCTAAGGCGAAAGCGCCAGAGTAGCCCGCGAAATTCAATTTTGTTACGTGTTTTGCAATGTGCTGGTCAGTATTAAGTTGTACGTTTTGATTAATATATGAATCGCGGCCCTAAGAAATATCTATTTACAGAATTATAATCATTAAAGTCATCAACACAACTCTCTAAGACCACGTAACTCCAAAGAATAACTGTTTCATGAAATCATCATTCTTTGGAGTTACGTGGTCTTAGAGAGTTGTCTTGATGACTTTAATGATTACAATTCTGTAAATACATATATGTTACGGCCGCGAATCATATTTTGATCGACGTACAATTTGATACTGACCAGCAAATTGCAAAAAACGTGAGAAAATTTGAATTTCGCAGGCTACCTTAGCGCTTCCTCCTTAAGTAGTAGTGTGTTTACATGTACAACTCTGTGGTAATATAGTCTTCATGTGGAGAGGCAAAACCGTATGTACGTACACCTATAAAATTCACACGATGTTTACATTCTCATTTGAAACTTTTTAAATATTTGCAACTTGCAACATTGCACATACCGTAGTGCATGAAATGAACTTTTCCCAATAATACAATCAGGGAGAAAAGTGTCAATTTCCGAACTCGAAATATTATGATGTATAGTAAAATGCCAAATAACCGTATTACTAAAAGAATAATAATTAAGGTGAATGGGTCGTTGAGACCGCGAAATTCAAATTTTCTTATGTTTTTTGCAATTTGCAGGTCAGTGTCAGGTTGTATCTTGATCAAAATATGATTCGCGACAATAACAGGGACATATTTCGGGAAGGATAATCATTAGAATCAATAATACATCTTTCTAAGTTAGATTTCTACCACTAACACTTTTCCATAAGAGATTGGTGGTTGGTGGTAGAAATCTAACTTAGAAAGATATATTAATGATTCTAATGATTATAATTCTCTAAATATGTACCTGTTATTGTCGCGAATCATATTTTGATCAAGATACAATCTGACACTGACCTGCAAATTGCAAAAAACGTAAGAAAATTTGAATTTCGCGGTCTACCTTGAACTCATAAAAAACGAAATTTTCTCCATGTACCTACTTACTACTACGAAACGAAAAATAAATGCGCCAATAATCTTTGTTCTCATGATAATATATTATTGTTTCTATATTTATTCTGAACATACTAAAATGATAATGCTATGCAAATGTATTTTAAGCTGACTATGATAAAACTATTCTTGAGAAACCATATACTACGTAAAAGATAGCTTGATCTCTGCGACATAAGTCAAACTGACATTCCTAGGGTTGTCATGATATAAAAAATTGTCGATACAAATTATCGACGTTTCTTACTATTATCGATGCTAATGTAACATTTAACACGTTCGCGGACAAAATCAAGCAAAATCAAGCAAAGTGTCCGCGAACGTGTTAATTGGATTTAATTTAACACTTTGCGGGACACTTAACGCCCCTAGACGTAATAACAATAAAACTTCTATTGTGTCTCGTTCAGTGTCCTTTAATGTGTTAATTACAAACGTTACTAAATTAAACGAATATTTAATATAAAATACATTTATTCTCGTAACGGAGTACACCCCAAATCCATATCTGAATCAGTTTCTGAATCGCTAGAACAATCTTGTATATACAAATGTAAATAATGTTATGATATTAAAATAAAATATACAATAAAATTAAAAAAAATATTAATTTTAAATTAAGTTTTATTTAAAATATCGATAGTCTGTGGTCACGTTGATTCATCGCCCATCACTAAGTAGGTTGGCATGCCCATAAAGTATGACATTTACATGTACTGTCTGTACTACTATGAAATTCAGAACTTCATAGGCGTGATTTTACTGACAGCTGTCGCAGAGATCAAGCTATCTTTTACGAAGTATAGTAAATTATTTAAATAATTCTAATAATTTTTAAACTTGGGAAAAATGATAGCGAGAACATAAATGTTATTTAATAGTTTGTCGAATCAAGAATATTTTCCAGATTTAACCGGATTTTCACAGTAGCTTGGGTATAATGTAAAGGAGTTCTAATCGACAACCTCCAGTGTTAAGTCTCTCCGATTCCATCTGTTTTCTAATTTTAATTTTCTCTGTTTACAGTTCCATCGAACAAGCGAAGATTTGGTGAAACACGTTGATCCAGCAATTTTACCGAAAGAATACGGAGGCACTGTTCCTCTCAGAGACATGATTGAAGAACTGAAACGCAACCTCTTGAAGCATAGAGATGACTTGCTGTCATTAGATGGAATGTCAGTAGACTTGCATGCGTTGGAGAAGAACGATTTAACTCAAGATATACACTCGACGGCAGGGTCCTTCAGAAAACTTGAATTAGATTAAGAATATTCTTGGGAGTTAAATATTAGACTCTAAAATAAATCATTATGATTTTTTACTAAATTAAGTAAAACTTCTCTAATTATTTGGAAGGTTGCTGGGCAATTTTTGGTCTAAATGAATAGCATAGGCTACATATTTTTCTAATTAACATGTACGTTTTCAAATCTTGCTTTGCTTTGAGGAGATTAGGGTTTATGATTAATTTTTAGTTTATGAATCATCTTTTGATGGCTATTGTTATTAAATATCATCAAATGTAAGTACAGACGCCAGCACATCAAGCTACTACAACCTGTCAAATTTCTTTAATAGATTTTCAACTTTATCCCTAAAGCATTAGGTTCAAGGTTGATTGGGAAAATTTGACAGTTTCGGGTAGCTTGATGTGCTGGCATCTGTATATAATAGAATAAAATATATAACTGTATGCAAATAGATCTCATTCACTGTTATTATGGCATTTAGCAAAAAAAGCTAAAATTATTAAAATATATGCTTGAGAAGTTATTTAATCTTACTTGAGACAACATTTGTGGCAAAACACATTATAATTAATTCTGTAGGCCTACATTTATATTTTTATTTAGTACCTAACTATTATAGAGAGCTTGTGGCAGCCGTCGGTGGTGTCACGTTACCATTCTTAACGGAAGGTTGTGAAAAATATTGTCATTGCCATCTGTTTCAATGTGTGTTTATCAATTAGAATTCTCGTACTTATATTTAAGATAACTGCCAACATGACAAACTGACTGCTGCATTAAATTAATCACCTTTTGTAATGTGTAAGGGCTATTTTGTAACAGCGCTTCTAAGTAATAAGATATGAACATAAAATAAATTTAAATATGTTTAAGCTGAATCTTTTTTATTTTCCTAACACGTGCTAATAATACAAATCCAAGAAAATCCATTGGAGAATTATGTTTTCAAACTTAGGGGATTTACAGAAACAAAGTAAATACCTATACTTCGTAAAGGATAACTTGATCTCTGCGACAGCTGTCAGTAAAATCACGCCTATGAAGTTCTGAATTTCATAGTAGTACAGACACGTAGACAGAGTACAGACAGTACTTACCTGTAAATGTCATACTTTATGAGCATGCCGACCTACTTAGTGATGGGCGATGAAACAACGTGACCACAGACTATAAACTATCGATATTTTAAATAAAACTTATTTTTTTTTTTGTATATTTTATTTTAATATCATAACATTATTTACATTTGTATATACTTGATCTAAAATAATAGTGATAATATGGATTTGGGGTGTACTCCGTAGTTCGTTACGAGGATAAATGTATTTTATATTCAAATATTCGTTTAATTTAGTAACGTTTGTAATTAAATTAAACCCAATTAAATGCTATATTAGCATTATAATAGTAAGAAACGTCGATATTTTGTATCGACAATTTTTTATATCATGACAACCCTAGGAATGTCAGTTTGACTTATGTCGCAGAGATCAAGCCAAGCTATCTTTTACGTAGTATAATCAAATTCGTCTTTGGTGGTGTGGATTTCATAAATATTATATAATCACTAATAATTGATTATGATCTAATTGGATACGGTATTGTTGTCAAAATTCAGAACATAATTAATACACCTGTATTGTGCAATATGCAACCGAATGTATGTACAGACGCCAGCACATCAAGCTACCCGAAACTGTCAAATTTTCCTAATCAACTTTGAACCTTATGCTTTGGCAATAAAGTTGAAAATCTATTAAAGAAATTTGACAGATTGTAGTAACTTGATGTGCTGGCGTCTGTACATTGTATATTCCTGGCATTTCCTGGACCATAAAGTCGATACATTACAAATTTACCATAGACAATTTCCACAAACGAAAAAGCGCAGAGTGTATAGACAACTGCCCCAGTATCATAGATTCTAGACGGCCTTGAAATGCGAGCGATATGATGCCAACTTCGCTGTAGTTTTTCCCGCAGTTTGGCGTCCACATAGATTGATAAAAAAAATATTAACACAAATTTTCTATGTATTTAGATGAGTAGGACATTTTTCAACCCCTATGATTTGTTTTCCATTGACGTGTTCATGAATCTATAATGCTATAACAGTGAACAGTTTGTTTGAGTTGTTTTATTGTGGTGGATTTTGTAAACATCGGGACGTGAACGCAGCCCCACGTCTATGAATTCTTGTACGTATTCTAGCCATTATAGTTTTTAGTTGCCTGTTTAAGTGTAATCACGATGCAAATTCGATATATTTTGGTATAATTTGGTGCAGTTATGGTGGATTAACCTCTTAGGTTTGTGTTGTTTGCTTGGTCGTAAAAACTGGGTCTGCCATAATCTAGCATAATTTGATTGTTGTATAGACCACGAGCACAGCAACAGGGTAGGGTAAATATCACGTTCGCGATGATATTTAGATGAGAATACCAAAAGTTATGACTTAATTTGATCGACACGTCATTTTATAATGTTTCTAAACATCTTAATGGTGTTGTTTTGAGGACGATGTCCTTTATTTTTCTCGATCGGTCACAATCAATAAAGATTGGCGTGCTATGCTATCAGAATCATGTTAGGTCAAGAACAGTTACTACAATGTGGACATAAGCTGTTTGTATTAATGTTAGTGGATACACATTTTGGTCATGACCAACTTCTGCTTCAAATCAATATGTCACAGTATGCACCTTTTAGGTAAACTGATAGGAACATCATTTTCTCACTAAAATGTTACTATCTTTTTGGTAAAAGTGTATTACATGATTCATATTCATTCATGGCAGCAATAGCCCTCACTTTCTAGATGTTTCTACATATTTCCACTGTAATTCTGTTCATCTGGTTACCTTTACCCCTGTTTCAATGCCTTGACCTACTTTTAAAGTAAAACTTATGCTTTTAATATGTTGTTGAATGCATTAGGTTTGAAAATGGGTCTTAGTGTGACTGTTTCTTGTGCCTGTCCCAATTTTGTACAAAATTTTGTTTCACCGGGAAATGATCATCTCAATTGTTTATGCAACAATGTTTTGCCATCTTTGTGAACTGATTATCAGGTTAGAGGCAAAGCTTTAGGTGTGGCCATGATGCCATGAAACTGTAACATGGGTTTGATTTACAGGACCATTATGTAGTAGTAGCCTGGAGCAAGATTTGTATCCCGTTAAGCTTAAACATGACTGATGAAACATGGGATAGCTATATAGATAAAAAATAACAAGCATTATCAGAGTTGTTAACATACTGTCTCTTACACATCTCAACCCCTGTCCACCAACGTGCACTGGGTCTGCATGGTAGATTATGGCTCATTCCCCACCCAAAGAGAGGAGCCCTGTGTCCCAGCAGTTGGCAAATCATAGGCAGATTATGCCAACACCTCCTATAACGCTTTTCAGAATACATTTTCAGTCTTAGCTGTGAAACAAAAGAAACTGCCGGTCGATTCTGTAAAAATCTCACCGTGAAAATTTAGGTGAAGTGAGTTTGTTTTTGCTAGGAATTGACACTATTGACAGCTCACTTCACCTAAGTTTTCACGGTGAGATGGTTACAGAATCGCACTGCTGATGACAAATTCTGCAATGTGTATTTAGGTGATAACTTAAAACTATATGCGATCATTGTGGACCCTGTTGGGCAGAGCATAATAGTAGGAGAGGAGGAAACTTGGCTTACCAGTCTTCTGAACTAAATCTAATATTATTATATTAGGGTTTTTTATTTTACTTCACTGTCCTTATTAGATATGAGAGCATGTATATTTTGTTGTTTAAATATTTGTTTGTACTGTATTATTTATTTATTTTTAGCCTATGTAGTCCCACTGTAGGGCAAAGGACCAAAGGACTTCTTTTCTCCTTTCCACTCCTCTCTGTCTTGAGTTAGTGTGTACCAATCCTGTCTGTAGGCGTGAAGCTTGTCCTGTCATCTTCTGGGCCTGCCTCGTGGTGAATAGCATTAATTATGGTTCTTCCTAATTTTGGAGACTTGTTAAACCGTGTCTGATGCCCATGTCTAATCCACACATAAAAATATTTTCAAGCCATAAATATATAGGGACAGTAAACAACTGCTAAACATGATTTTACACTCACTAGTAAAATACAAGCTAAATATTACTACCAACTGTATACTTGAACTAAATAGTATTGAATGACCTCTATCTTTACCCGACTGCGGCGAAGCCCAAAAAGAGGGTTATGTGTTTGACCTGTATGTATGTATGTCCATTTCTTTGTTTCCTCTTAACTCCTAAACGAATGAACGGATTAGATTTGTCTTGGAAGCACGGGTGTCACTAGCTACATTAAAATAAAATACAAAGTAAAATGGCGGATTTGGGGTGCAATATTGTGGAGTTCGAACTTTTTCTTTCTTCAAATACCATCGAGTGGGATATCAAATTTATTATATGGCTAAAAGTAATTCGAAGTGACAAATCGTAAAAAACACGTACAATAAAATAAAAAAATATGATATAATAAAATAAAAGTCGGCATTATTTCTTTTCCCTGTCGTATAATATGAATCACTACGACTAAAAAGCTGGAAAAAAATAATAAATAAAAGTTATTACAATACCTAAAAAAAAATTTATGAGACAAAGTATAGTCAAATATTTTGTATGTTTAACAGAACCACACATTGTTCTAGGGTTGGTTAATTGAAATATGGAACCTACTTTTAGGAGCTATCCAGCTATTTATTTAAAGCCTTATTTCAGAGTGATAGTAGCAGTACAAAAACACACCTTGCCTATCTAGTCCATGTGTTTGCAGCCACCATCATCAAGTTTCATGACAAAGTTTAATGTATTATGCTAATAAGTTAGGAATTTCAGATTAATCTTCCCTCAGTATTTACCCCCTTAATTTGAAATACAAAGGACCACCAAGGTGACGATAGAGAATAAGAGATAATAGAGAAGTATGGAGATAGAGAGAAGATAATAGAGAAGTATGGAAGAAAAAGAAACGTTGCGCCGACCCCAAAAAAAAATTCGATAAAGGGGAAGGAGAATGCTGATAATATTGCATTATGGCCCCAGACTAGGCTAGACCTGTGTGGTGTTCAAATGTCAAAATGTATGGATGTGTTAAGTTGTATTGCTGTTTTGCATGAATTTGACGGCACAGTGGTTAAGCGATTTACTGCTGCGCTGCGTGTCGTGGGTTCGATTCGAAATATGTACGGACGCCAGCACATCAACCTACCACAATCTGTCAGATTTCTTTAATAGATTTTCAACTTTATCGCTAAAGCATAAGGTTCAAAGTTGATTGGGAAAATCTGAAAGATTGTGGTAGGTTGATGTGCTGGCGTCTGTACCTACAAGTAGTTGTTCCGGGTCTGGCTGTTTGTGTATGTGAGTTTAAATGTTTGCAAACGCACCCACATTACAGGAGATATTCCTAGTGTGGGGCAACGTTTTAAAAAAAATAAAGAATCAGAATGTTGAGCCACAATAGTGAAAGGCAGCATGAGATGAGAATGCAAAGAGAAATATGTGGTGTTACGTGAATGGATAGAATAAGAAATGAGTACATAATAGGAAGTCTGAAAGTGACTGAAAAGTTGTGTGGAAATCGGTTGTTATGACATGGGCATGTGATGCGGAAGGTGAGTAAAATGTTGAGAGGAAAGTTTTGAGTATGAATGTGGATGGCTATAAGAATAGGGGAAGACCAAAGAAACCATAGATGGACTGTGTGAAAGATGATATGGGTAGATAGGGGCTGAGTATGAAGTTGATGACCAGAATAGTGAAGAATGGAAGAAAAAGTTTGAGCGCAAACCCCAAATAAATTGTGATTAGGGCAGGAGAATGATGATGATAAGTTGAGGAAATTTTTTAATAATAGGTAATTTATTAATAATACCTGTTCCATAATAGGTATGAGTCCTCCAATATTGCACAATAATACAAAAGTGTAATGGTTTACCTTCATAACATGCATTGACCAAAGACATCAAACCATGACATCATGCCTGTTTTCCTCAAAGGGTTAGGCAGAAGTGTACTAATATACAGTATGTTAACTAACAGAGGGCGTTCCCGTTAACCCGCAATAGTATAGCATCCATACATGCTAAAAAAAATATTACCATTCGGAAAAAAATGTTTTTATTTTTTTTATATTAAAATATTCACTAAAAATCGTAAATTGATACTCTATTTATTTAATTAATTCTAATTTATTTAATTAAATAGTTTCCGACATTGCTGTCCTTCAAGTACGCGTGTACAGAGTGTTTCTTTAACGTATCAATTTACGATTTTTAGTGAATATTTTAATATAAAAAAAAATAAAAACATTTTATTTTCGAATGGTAATATTTTTTTTAGCATGTATGAATGCTATACTATTGCGGGTTAACGGGAACGCCCTCTGTTAGTTAACATACTGTATGTAAACCCACATTTTGCCAGATATGTTTAAGACCCACGTTATAGGGGCCGAGCATATTGCCATTATCCGGGCACAAGTCCAGCCTCCGGGCTGCTACTGAGAAATTCCAGATGGAAAAATCCAATAACACTTTCGCCTGACCCGGGAATCAAAACCAGCTCAGCTGCAGCACTTGTGACCACTACACCAATGAGGCAAGGATAGACACATGCTACATTCGGCTGTCCCATTTCAAAACCTAGTAAGGGACACTAAGGGACACTTTTTACAAAAATCGTTTTATTGCATAATCTTGCTAACCTAGAAGGTCTCTACCAATTACAAAAACACCAGCGTATTAATCCTTATCTTGTACCCGTATTTGCAAAATAAAATATCTTTATCTTTATTAAACTTACATAAAAGGAGAATATATATTTAAACATCGATACCTAGTAAGTGCACCTTTTACTCCCTAGTGACCATTTAAAACCTAGTAAGTCACTTTAACCAATTAAAAAAATACATTCCATAGGCTGACCAGTATTATGATTATGCGCTCTCCTGTAAAATTTCATTTAAGTCCTTACTAGGTTTTGAAATGGGGCAGCCGCATTGTTGTGTCATTTGTGCTGCACCATACACTTGTAAAGGGAACATTTCTCACATTTCTATGGCATTTATAGATAATAGTTGCCAGCAACTAAGCATGGCATTTACATTACTCACATTGTCTAGCATTTTTTATTTAAAAAACTAAAATTATGTCTGTCAATGTCCTGAATCAATATCTATCGTGTGTAGTCAAAAACATTTTAATTTCTGGAAAAGACTTTATTAGAATAGAAATACCTAAGTATTTTGAGCATCTACTCGTATTTGATTGAAAACGCTGCTGATTCTAAGACACTGATAGTGATGAGTTTAAATAGTTTTCTTCTCCTAAATCCATACTGATATTATAAATGCGAAAGTGTGTCTGTCTGTTACCTCTTCACGCTTAAACCGTTGAACCAATTTAAATGAAATTTTGTATAGAGATAGTTTGAGTCGCAGGAAAGGACATAGGATAGTTTTTTATCCCGATTTTCCCACGGGATCGAAACTTATGCGGGTGAAACCGCGGGGCGCTGCTAGTTTACTTTACATTAGACCATTTGAATGCAGTTTGTCTTCATAATCATCATTTTCCTGCCGTTATCCCAATTTAATCGTGGTCGGGGCAACATGTCTTTTCCTTCCATACTTCTCTCTTAGGGCCTGTGCACAGCACACCACGTTTTTTAAACGCGCCGGTGACGCGCGCTTGTAGCGATACAGACGCGATACGCACGCGAGCCAGACGCAGCCTGTAGACCTTCTGTAGGATAAAAGCGCGCCGTCGACGCACGTTTACAAAACGCGCGTCAACGGCTTGTTTAAAAAACGTGGTGTGCACAGGCCCTTAGTCGTCATATCGGTAGTCACCCCCTTTCTAACCATATTATCTTACTTTGTAACTGTCAAAAAGTCAGTCAGAATTGGGCAGACCCAGCATCTCTTACGATTCAGGTAAACTTACACATATTCCTCTCTTTTCTTCCAGATTGGCAGCATGGCGGAAATAGTGTACCCGCAAGGCTGCCGTCCAATCACCGATGACCTCGGTCCAGACGAGCTCGTGAGGAGACTTAAGGTATGTCTTGCATGTTATTATCATTCTCCTTAATAACTTAGTATAGGGGGGCATGCCCTACTTTCATAAAAGTTACCTGGGATCGAGCCTTTCTCTGTATTTACCTATTACAGTAGGTCAGTTGATTTCATTGAACTATAAATTATACAGTGCTTAAAAGGGGAAATTATCGCCAACCACCAAGACAGCTGGTAGTCCATTTTGGAAAGACAATGTGCCTAAAAAAAAGCTTAAATCAGCGCTGTGCTGTGGGGCTCCTTATTACAGCATCATACTGAATGGAAGCCTTCTTGTCACAGTCATGACGTGCAGCCGTCGACTATTTTTGGTTTGCGCTCGTGATTACAGATTTTGTTTTTATTTTTCCTTATTATTAGAATTAATATTTTTTTTTGTATGCACGTGTTTCTGTGAAAACAAATATAGCTATTTTTCTTTTCTTTAAAGTTTCATTATGATAGAACAAGGTAAAGAAAATCCTAATTAAATAAAAAAACCGGAAAGTGCGTGCCAGACCACGCATAATCCCAAAAACAATCTTAATATTACAGTTAACATGGTCTCCCTTACATAAAGGTACGTCACGGTCAATTCTCCAACTCCAAATGTAAGTTTGTAATCACAAACTAATATTCTTTTTTATGTTATTAAACTACAAATTAACGATTTTCGGACTTTTCCCTTGTGCTGTAAGACCTTGCTTCTTACCAACTTTCATGATTTCAGGTCAATGGGAAGTGTCTATATGTTTTGATTTATTTGCGACTATATTGCGTTGACTTGAAGTTTGAGTTTTTCGACTTCGAAACTTCAAAAAAGGGGGAGGTTTTCAATTCGGATGTTTATATAAATATTTTTTATGTATGTCGTCGGACTTCGGGCATAACTCCGTCATATATAGACGGATTTGCAAAATTCGTTTTTTAATAGATTAGGTATGCCTCGGGGTGGTCCCGTAAAAATTGTATTAACTTTGCTAGGGTAGTTTTTGACGTAGCTTCAATAATACATTTTTTTCCACTTAGCTTATATTGGTGATATTTTAACAACTTCCTATCACTGATATAAATTTACATAGCAAGTAGTGTTAAATGAATTTGTGTGGGGACGGACGGTACAACTAAAATGTGAAAAATAAAAATATTTTACAAAAAAAAAAAAACTACTGCCTTCCACAAAAAAAAAAAACACTACAAAGTGAAAGTCGGTGTCAAAAAACGAAAATGCGGAAACAACGACACCGACTTCCGAAATTAAAGTTATTTTTCACTTTGTAAGTAGTGTTTTTTTGGAAGCCCGTTGTTTTTTTTTGTAAAAAAGTTTTTTTAGAGCTCCATGTGATCGTAGACCTGATGATGATGATGATGATGATGATAGGACTCCCTTTTCCGCACTTAGACTCCCATTCGGTCCGTTGTGCGTGGGGATTCTGGCTAACAGAGCCAGCCTAGCTCCGCCCAGAAGCACAGAAGCTTCCTGGGAGCTTCACAGGCTTCGCGGAGCGACCTCATTGTTCCGAGGATTTCTTCACGTTGAGAAGCCACGGCCTCGCAATCCAGGATGACGTGGGCGGCTGATTCCTCGGCATCAAGGCAGCCCCTGCAGAGGGGGCTGTCCGTGGCGCCTATGTTGAAAAGATGTTTGTTAAGGAGGTTGTGGCCCGTAATTGTACCTATTATTATTCTAAGGTTATTCCTACTCAGGTTGAGAAGTTTTTTGGTTAATCGCGGGTGTATCATTGGTAGAGCCAATTTTGACTGTCTACAGTCTGTTGCCCGTGACCATCTGTTGTTATGGAGTTCGGTCGATCTTTGGCGAATCCACGCACGAAATTGTGAGAAAGGCAAAGGGAGAAGTGGGTACGGGCCTAGCACCCTCATGTCAGAGCCTCTCTTCGCAAGTTCATCTGCAGCATCATTGCCCAAAGATTCACTGTGCCCCTTGATCCACTGGAGAGTAATACGATTAGACGTCGATAAACTCTCCAGAGCTAGATGGCACTCAAAAATTAGCTTGTTGTTAGTTTGTTTGCTTGCTAAAGCTTTGAGCACAGATAGGCTGTCGGATAGGAATTTAATGCCATAGTTCCGAATGCCTAAGCGCTTTACTGCTGTTGCTGCTTGTGTTAAGGCAACACATTCGCATTGAAAGATCGAACTATGTGTGCCTAGCGGTATGTGAAAGTTAATGTTGAGGTCAAGGGAGTGTACGCCAGCACCTGAACCGTTTTGTGTTTTAGAGGATCGTAGACCTGATTTGATATTAATTTCAAACTTGATACCTCCACGCATTCGTGAGAAAAAGGGTTTTGACATACATACGGACAACCAAGTGATCACACAAGGGTTCCGTTTTTTCTTTTCGAGGTACGGAACCCTAAAAACTTATTTAAATTAAGTATTTGAAATCGAGTCTCTAGAGGCGACAGACACCCTTAGGCCTTCTGGATATGAAACTTGACCTATTTAACCCAACTATAGAAACCTTGAAATCGGAGTAGGTGGCGAGAAATCGTGAGGAAAACCATCAGCCCTAGGACAAGAAACTGTATGAGGACCACGACCGCTCTTGACTAGAGTGCTACGAAGAAGAAGAGATGAAACCTGTCTTTTAGTTGTTTAGCATGCGTGCGGCTCTTCGGGAATGTGCCAGTGCAATTATGCGCCTGATATAACTCCCAAATAAAACTAAAACGCTGTCATATATAAAACTTGACATTCACATGATACACCTTATCAGGTCATTGCCTTTTTAGCAAAACGAGGACATCTGAGTTATTAAGTAGTGCTTTAGTCATGCCGATGTTATAGATGTTTTCATCGTGTTAATGTAAACTTGTACATATTTTTATACTTTATTGCTGACTTTTCAATAGTCAGATAAGTTTCATCTGAACAATTAATATCTCAGTTTTTGACATACCTACATACATAAACTCACGTCTTCTTCCGGAACAAGTAATTTCAGCGGACGAAGCCGCGGGCAGAAGCTAGTTATCCAAGTAATAAAATATTTTCAGCTTGTAGTTAGGAATGAGACACCCACTTGCTCTAGTGGCGTTCATATTAAATATCGGTAATATGTTAAAGTATTTTATCGTGTAGTGCTTTCTAGCTGCCACCAGGGACTTGAAAACGAAATGAATTTCGGTCCGTTACCACTAATGTTATCGTATAACGTTTCGTTTCGTTTTCGTCTTTTTCGTCATCTTATAAGCCATGAAGCTGGCAAAGTTGAGTATCGAAATGAATAACGTTATTATATCGTTATACTAATAACGATATATTGATAATTATAATATTTTTAGTAAACAGTTTAAGATTTAGTTCCGTTTGTCAGTATCGTTATAGAATTAATTTAGTTACGATCCTGGTGGAACGGTACAAATTAACGTTAGCGGAACTACGCGTAAAGGCTCGTACACACAGGCGCGACGCGACACGCGACATAAAGGCACCGCAAGTCGCGCAACGAGCGGTGCCTTTGTGTCGCGTGTCGCGTCGCGCATGTGTGTACGAGCCTTAACGTTATTTTGAGTAACGTTTCAAAGTCCCTGGTTGCCACTGAGTTGAGATACCTGAAACTCTGTGCAAAAGTGATACGTAGTAGGAAACGTCTGTAACTTCGATCGGAACTACGGATTTTGTGCTTGAATAGTGGCCTCCTCCCTGGTCTACGGTTTTTTTTTTAATGCGAATGGGCCCGATTTTGACCTTGACCACGCCTGATGGAAAGCGATGGATGAGGTCTATGATGGAACGAGCGTGCCCAAGAGATGCCTAAGGCACTGGAACTCCCACGCATCGACGAAACACAGCAGGCTGCTTGACGCCAGACTCCGGTGGAAACCTTGGTCGCAAACCAGGTGGGATTTAGCCCTACCGCCGAAACGAAAGAATTGGCCAGTCAAATAAGGTATTGGGGGTGACTGTGCAGGATGCGCCGAGCGCTCGGTTCAGTTGAGTAACTGGTGGAACAAACTGCGCCACACGAGGAGGCTTCTTCATGCATCCCTAGAATCTACCCCAATATTGTTAGAAGAAACCGTTTTTTAGATTGCTGACACCTGTTATCAAGTTATGGTTTCCTTAGCTTTGCTCTGCGTGCCCAAGCACCAGATAAACATGACCTATAAATATGGCCTACTTTAGCGGCCCAGGTATCGGGCGGAAAATCCAATAGCCTTCCTTGTTTATGATTTTGTATCAACAAGGCGCGCATCAAAGCACTCTGTTTTCAGGGCTATACATACATATCGCCGTTGCGCGTGCAAAAGTCGCTATGTGTTATTTAGTTATTTTCGGTTCTTTATGCAGTTTTAATCGTTATTTAAATACACACATACTGTATAAACAGCTATGTGATAAGTGAAATATTTAAAGAGTTAAGGAATATAGCTATGTGATATTCATACATCGAAAGTTCCGTATAAATACGCTAAATGTTATAATTCATATAGCTCAAATAAGTTCACTAAAAACACATAGCGACTTTTGCACGTGCAACGACGATATATGCCAAAATTCCGGACAAGGTGTGGGTGGGGTAATTGCGTAACAAACTAACAATGGCTTTCATTTTGACAGTTGAACAACATTCATTGTCATTGCATTATTTACGTTGTTGAGCAGACAAATTATTAGAACAAAAGAAGCAATGGATTAGTAATATCCTTCGAAATGATTCAGACTGTGATTGAAAGTGTGTTAAGGCTCGTACACACAGGCGCGACGCGACACAAAGGCACCGCAAGTCGCGCAACGAGCGGTGCCTTTGTGTCGCGCGCGATTCGCGTCCCGCGTCGCGCCTGTTTGCAGGAGCCTTTAGGGTGAACGTCACAGGTGAAAAACATTTACATTGCCTTACCTCATACGGATTGGCACTCTAAGTGCGTAACTCACTCGTAATGGCAAGCAGCTTTTATTTCGATTCAACTGCTGCGTCAATTTGAAAAATTGGTATGTTTGCAAATCAACGCGGCGCGCCATTTATTGTTGTGCTCTTATTGTTCCATGACGCTCATCATACGGAGCTTTAGAACACTTTTAGACTAAGTAACTAGCTTCTCCCCGCGTCATCGTTTGCGTGAAATTTCTTATACCTCGACCCACCCCGTCGCATTGCATCGCCTACCCCTCCCCTGCTTCTAAGGGTCTTAGCGTGATGTTAAATAGCCTATAGCCTTCCTCAAGAATTGGGCTATCAAATACAAAAATGTTTTTCCAAATCGACCGGTAGTTCAAGAGATTAGCGCGTTGTAGAGTTTGTTTATTTGTTTGACAAACAAAAAGCAAACAGACTCTTCAACTTTATTGTTAGTGTAGATAGATAGGATGGCGCGGGCGTAAGCTCATTATCACAACACGTAAAGGTTTACACTGTATGAATAAGCTCGTGTGACTGATATCGGATGGCTTGAGTAATTCGCTGTTGGATGCGACTAAGGCTGAGGCTACATTAAGCCGCGACGCGACCTGCGACACATGAGCGATTAAAACAAGTAAATGAATGCTCACGTATATGGCTACACCGTACATCAAATATTACTAGCGATCTTTGATTTCTTTATGCGATATGAACAACATTACTGAAATCACGGCATCGGCTACATCAATGAACGAAATTGAAGCGAATTTATTAGAAAATGTCTTTTTTTTTTCGCTTGTAATGTAGCCATACCATGTTTTTCTCGTTTCGCTCTTCCAGTCGCATCGCAAATCGCTGCCTACTGTAGCCTCAGCCTAACAGGTGTTCAGTGATGCAACTACGCAGTAATCATCGCAATTTATACATGAACGAAAGTCGCAACGACGGTTCTCTGTGAGAAATCGATACTGTAGAATATCAATCTTAATGAACTAAAGCCAGTGGAGTAAAATTAATTGCGTAAAACAATTACGAATATGGGTGAGACGTGGAAAAAAAAACACTGGCACTCCGGTAGTGCCGACAGAAGTGAAAACTTGAACAATTACGAGTGTATTTTGTGAATCGTCTTATAAACAAAACACGCGTGTTAAGGTGTGTTCCTTATTTTATAGGGTTTTTTGCAAATCAGGTATGATGACCAAAGTGACTGGTTTATTCTTCTCGTGAAAGGAATTTATTCAGATTTACAAATAAGCACACAGGATAGACTTCAGTTCGTGGTGTTGGTCGCGGCAGTGGTAAGAGAAGCAAGCCGCTCGCATAGAGCTCGTCGTCAGTTATATATCCGTGGTTCAGCGCCATCTCGTCGTTGTTGGATGAACTACGTAGTTAGTACGCGAGGCCCTCGTAGTTCTTCCCGATGTGCATAGATGGCGCTGTCCTCAACAACGCGCGTCTTACGTTTTACGTCTTACGAATTTTCGATCAGGGTCACGTGACCTGACGCGAATTTAGAAGTTTTTACCCATTCCAAAAAAAGTACACAGCGCCGCTAAAGAAGTTTTCACTTCAAAAAACTCTATATTTTTGTTATTTTGATACAAACTGATTACATACTGCTCTGACTACCTAGTGTAAAAATATTACGTCCGAATAACAACAAAAGATGGACAGAAATGAGGGTTTTAAGGGCATTACATTGCCCAATGACCTTGAGCATGCTGCCCCGTACTAACTTACGACGAAACGACGAGAGAGAGAGGGACGAGTGCGGGAGTGACATAGTGCTTTTCGCGAAATTTCGGATTTTTATGAAATATTAAAAGAAATAAGAAAAAAGAGAAAAAAAATCAATACACATTGTTAAATAGAAATACGACGTCATTACGTATTTTTTTGGTATAAAATTCATGCCGAGTTATTGAGCCGTTATAGAGAAAATTTTCAATTTAGGTTGAAAAAGGACCTATTTGTTACGATTTTTTGATAAAATTTGAGTAAGTTTATTAAAAATTTAAACAATACAATGTATTTGTGATGACCTTTAGTTTAACATATATTTTTTATATTGAAAACGCACAAAAGGATTCATCTACAAACTTCTTTAAACACACGGTATTTTCAGGATTTGAGCGAGGTAATCCCCTTAACACAATACGAACTCAATTTAGTTCAATAAACTTTCGTGTTTACACTTTGATGACTAAATAAGACAGCCATTTCAACAGATCATTGTTTGGTTTTCGTAAGATAATATTCACATCGACACATGACCAGTGGCGTGCACAGGGTTTTATGCCTGGGTAGGCAGTTTTCTTTTCGCAAAAAAAAAAGTCTTTCGCAATTGCACTAATTTCGGCACGGAATTTCGGCCACTTCAAATATCTAATCCAAGTGAGTGAAAACTGAAAATTACTAAACACGTCACTTGAAAGATATTCGATGTGGCCTAGAAAAAGGCTCTTCATGTGATTTGCATTATATAATTAATATATTTAATAAGTAAGTACATAAACTACTGGTTTGGTAACAGTTAAAAAAATAAAGTAAACCAACTTATTTATAAATTAAATCTAACGCGCCTATCCTTTTTTAAATATGATTTTAAAACATCGTCATAAAAAGTTGGTTTGCGTTTTAATTCGACCAATAATTAGTTAAGTAATAAATTAATTAGTAAAGTTTTTCTGTCGAAATCATGGAAAGATGTGTGAGTCGTTGTTGATCTTGTGTGTTTCTTAAATACGTGTGAATACGTTTTAACGATGAAAATGAACGTTCTGTCGATGCGCTGCTTGCTGGGATAGTAACAATAAACTGCAGAATAGAAATTATGTAAATCTGAATATCCCGAATAATTCCATACTGTACTCGAACTACTAAACAATAAGCAAGGAAAACAAAATAATTTAATTGTGTTTACAGACCCGCACAGCCAGTTGTATGTGTCATACATAATTATTACTATGTTGAAAATAGTAGACAAACGAAACAAAATAACCGATTACTATGTATGCAACCTGTCAGCCAATGATATGAATCATATTGTTTTTTATTGAATTTACGATTGACTTTACCTTTAGTTTGTATTAATCACAGAGTACATTTTTATAATGTATTAATTGCAAATCCGGTGTACGACGACCTATCTCGATAACTTGTTTTTTTTCACCGAAAGATAGTTTTGAAAACGCATCATATTTTATTTTCTCAATACACACACCATCTGAACAACTTTCACAGACAATATTATCCATTTTTCACTATTAACAACGTTAAAATCCTAAATATCTGAAAACGTATTCACACAAACAGATCACACATCAAACAAATTATGGCGACTATTGTTGACTATTGAAATTATCTAGTAAAAAGGGAAATGTAATACGACAAAAAATTATGACCATCTAAATATATAAAATTCAATGAAAAAATGTTACTTCCTAAAATATTTGCATTGCATAGCAAACTTTCTTTCGGAAATGTTCGCTAGGAGTCGTAATTTTTCGTGTTAGCTATAAAGAATAACTAGAAAAAGACACTGTCTTTTCATGCAGTTGTGTGCGTGATTTTTGTCATTGTGTGTCACCAAAGCTCACGTAGCTATAGGAACGCACACATATTAAATCTGTATGACCACGACTTACCACAAGAGCACACTTACAAAACATTCAGACAAGAATAATTTGTGTCTTTGCCGTGGCAAAGGCGAGGTGGCGCTAGTGCCGCGCGAATCGATGATGCGAACGGAACGAGCCTTTAAACTGTATCGATCTTAATGATACCACCGGCACTCGATAGATGGAGCTGATTTATGATTTAATTTTTGTATGTGGTTTTGTTTATTGATAAAATAATATTAGATCTATTATCAGAACTAGGGTAGGCAGTGTCTTTCTGCCTTTATGAAACGCACGCCACTGCACATGACATATGACTTTGCAACTGTCGGTTTGCCGACTTCCGAACTAAGTTTTGTGAAGATGCTTTGAAACTTTGAGATAGAAAAGTATGTTCCATGTTGGTCTACAGGAGTGGAGTATCTTTCTAACTTCGGGCGTCTAAAACTTCAAGTTAAGATCTTGGACAGAAAAGTGTGTCCAAAAGTGGTCGAAGTGTAGCAGGCACGAGCACTAATATGTCAACACTTGGCAACTTTCAATTGTGATTTTTTCGTGAAATAACGAATGCAACGTTCTAATACGACACTTTACACAAACCTATGGGTCCGAAAATACGTTGTTCGTAATAAAATAAAATTTCATTCAAAACTAAAGGAGAAAATCGTCTTTACATACTTATGCTCGTGACTGTACGGTAGTAGTTTATCTATACCTACCTATCTATCTATCTATATCTATACTTGTTGTAGATTTTTTTTTGTTTGGGCGTTCTAAACTCTGGAACACACTGTCGGATTACAAATCAATATTTTTGTCTTAGATAACCCAGTCCTTGAGGTGGGCTATAGACTAACTTATAATAATAATTAATTGATCGTGATTTTAATTAATAGTTGAAATCACGCTAGGACCCTTAGGAGACTAGCAAAAGGAAAATAACTGTCAGAAAAAGCGCTAAACGAAAACAAAGTAACAGCGTGGGCGGGCAATGAGATGCTACGGGGTGTCAGGGGAATAAGAAAATTTCACGCGGACGAAGTCGCGGGCATAAGCTAGTGTTGTATATTTTATTTTTTTGTTTTTATGGCATCATGACGTTTTCAACGATGGTGTAGATAAACAATAAAGGTTCTGCACATTGTTGCCACATGCGCCTTGAGTAAACTGACCATAATGTTTTAACTCAAAACGGGACATGGGTTTATAAACGACAGTTAGCAGGTTAAAAGATAATAAACACGAACTTTTTAATTTTCTTTATTTAGAAAAAATGTAACTTAATACAATTTGTGTTCTTCACTATACTATAATTCAGATTAATTATGATTATTTTTATTCTAATAAATAACCTTTCTGCGTGAAAATTGAAAATATATAGTTAAGGTTTCATTACAATAATTAGAAATTAGGGATGCATCCGATACCGATACCGATATATCGGCGATACTTCAGGTTTGCCGATATATCGGTATCGGCGATATTTTTATGGCCGATTCAACGATACTTTTCTTCGCGCTTTAAAAATAATGTAAACGCGCGTGTTGTCCCGTCTATTTCGTTGCAAACGAGACACGAACTAACTATGCTTGGGGAAACCCCGCGCTTTATTCAGTGTTTTGCTTCGCCCGCCCGCTTTGGCCTCGCACTCGCACATCTATCCCATTTCGTTAGGTTGAATGTTGCTGCGCGTAGTATTTTTCCATGCAAATAAGATTAAGAATTACATATCGTAATTGTTTGTGTATTGTATGTCATTTATAACTAGTCGTTTGAGTCAAATAAAATAAATAGTAGTCTTATCATCAACTTCAAAACACAAAAGTGCTATATGGAATCACTTTGAAATTTCGAAAATTGATAATTCCATAAAAATCTTATAAAATATGTTAATTGCTATTACTAAAACTATTAATTAATTGTGTTTTATTTAATCTACCTTCCTTTTTGAATTCAGTAAGTGTATCGGTATCGGTATCGGTATCGGTATCGCCGATATTTTTATAAGAGTATCGGTATCGGTATCGTATCGGCAAAAAGGCGTATCGAGGCATCCCTATTAGAAATCTTTTAAATAAATTCGAACGAATTGTGAAAAATAAAAATCAATCATCAGTTCACCATTCTTATTAAATTAATTTTCCTCTCAACATAATATGTTCTTAAAACTCCCGTTTTAAAAACATATTATGTCTATTTTGCGTCCCGTAGCTTTGTTTGGGGTCAAAGGGACAGATGACTGAGGAAAGGGACAGTCCCGTTCAAAACAGGACGTATGGTCAGTTTAGCCTTGGGGCAAGTCGGTAATCTTGCTTGTGATACATGTCGACGGCGAAGTGCCAATAACTCCTAACTGACAAAGTCAAAAATTCACACATACTGGAAAAAAACGTTCAACAATAGACACTTTGTTTTAGTTGGGAGGTTTATATTTCCACATTTTAATTGAATGCTGTTGCATCTAAAAATACACTAAGGCGATTTCACTAAAACATGCGAATAACGCCTTTAAATTCAAAACGAAAAAAAAGAATATTTCTCAAAAAAAAAATCAGGAGGTATTGGCACTTCACCGTCGATGTAAAGTTGTATGCCTTTATTAACCGTTTTCTCCTGAATCTATTCTGTTGTTTGGCCCGTTTTTAGGGTTCCGTACCCAAGGGGTGCCAACGGGACCCTATTGCTAAAGCCCCGCTGTCCGTCCGTCTGTCTGTCTGTCACAGGGCTATAACTTTTGAAGTGTGTACTACTATGGCCACTATATCAACAAATAATAAAAATAAAGTTAAAAATTAAACGGGTTTTTACTAAAGTACTTACATATTTTGGGGGAGGCCTATGTCCAGCAGTGGACGTCTTTCGGCTGAGATGATGATGATAATGACTTATAGTATATTTATTTAAAAAGAAAATGTACTGTTTAGTGTGCTAGTCCGACTCGCAGTTGGTCGCTTTTTAGGGTTCCGTACCTCAAAAGGAAAATGGAACCCTCATAAGATCACTTCGTTGTCCGTCTGGCTGTCCGTCTGTTAAGGTTGAATTTTCGACGTGTTATTTTTTAAATATTTGACGTGTTTAAATGAAGTTGCCGATCGATTTACTTATAATATCGTTAGTTTATAGCCTACTAATGACTTTGATGATGAGAATAATTAAAAAATAATATTGATTTAACCAATATCGTCTTTAATTATTCTTATCATAAAAGTCATTAGCAGGCTATTAACTAATGATAGTATAGTATGTAAATCGATCGGCAAGGTCAAAACCTAAAATAGCTTCTTATATTAATGTACTAAGTAATACTCTTAAAGTAATGGAATTTATTTTAGTGGGTTTTTTCCTCAAATTAACGCGGGCGAAACCGCGGGGCACTGCTAGTGCCGCATATTTTGACACTCGCTGGGGAATCAAAACCTATAGGGTACTTCCCGTTGACCTAGAATCATGAAATTTGGCAACAACCAATTTCATGTAACCCAAGCAAAGGAAAAAATCCGAAAACACCGGAAGTATATTCGAGACACGATTTCCGTGATAAACTATTTACATTCGTACAAATTTTTACGGAACCCTCGGTGAGCGAGTCCGGCTCGCACTTGACCGGTTTTTGGTCCTGTGTGTATATTTAGCTAAACGCCCTAAGGAACCGGAACCATGTTTGGACGTACCTACTCGGGTCTCGGCGAAATTCGAAAACCTCTCTAGATGTTAAGTTGATTCACCGTTTGTTGTTGTGTTTGTCGTTCAGAAACGTGAACATTTCTATACATATAATTTGTTTGCCTTTAGCACGCTAACTTCGCCGGCCTGGAATAATTGGAACGAAGCGATTCTTTTTGCTTTTGTTCGACTTTGTGTATCCTCGACAGTTAGTTTGTCGACTCCTATAATATCAACTTTCACAACATCCCGTCGGCATCCGCTTGCCGACTTAGGGACTAGTCAGATATGGTAGCGTCGTAATGAAACTGAGTAGGTTTGGCTTTTGTCTGGGAAAAGGTGAATTGAATTGACACGTGTAACTAACCTCTTTGTGTTCTGCACTTAGCTACTTTTGCTAATCTAATCTTCTGTACGTGTGTATGTGTGTCATTGAACTTCTCCTAAACGGCTGTACCGATTCTGAAGATTTTTTTGAAGTGAAAACTTCTTTAGCGGCGCTGTGTACTTTTTTTGGAATGGGTAAAAACTTCTAAACTCGCGTCAGGTCACGTGACCCTGATCGAAAATTCGTAAGACGTAAAACGTAAGACGCGCGTTGTTGAGGACAGCGCCATCTATGCACATCGGGAAGAACTACGAGGGCCTCTCGTACTAACTACGTAGTTCATCCAACAACGACGAGATGGCGCTGAACCACGGATATATAACTGACGACGAGCTCTGTGTGCTTATTTGTAAATCTGAATAAATTCCTTTCACGAGAAGAATAAACCAGTCACTTTGGTCATCATACCTGATTTGCAAAAAACCCTATAAAATAAGGAACACACCTTAACACGCGTGTTTTGTTTATAAGACGATTCACAAAATACACTCGTAATTGTTCAAGTTTTCACTTCTGTCGGCACTACCGGAGTGCCAGTGTTTTTTTTTGTGTGGTTGAATGGGTCCCTGATGATTTAGATTCACAATAATTTGGACCCGGTATGTAGCGCTGCGATCGATTCCATATAATCTATAGTCTTGGAACTCGATCGCAGCGCCACCTGTGTCTGTTCACGACACGTGCACGATTTAATTTAAAGCCGCGGGCAAAAACTAGTTAATTATAATATACAATGCAAGCCTTTAAATCCTCATATACTTACTTTACTTTCTCCTATGTATAATAGAGTCCTCTCCAAGCTAAATAACATCTATTGTCAAGAGCACCGTAGCGTCATATTGACCTATATACTTACTCACATGTATAGCAACTACTCCTGTATCCCGAAGCTTATTGATTTTACGTCGAAAGCTGATATTTGTTGATTTGTATACCTACCTGCATGGTTTATTTACCGGTAGATACATCCAGTGCAATATTGATTCCGAGTCTTGGAATCATGCGAGGCGAGTCCTCCGTTCAAATTGGAATGTAACAGCTTTCAGGCTAACTAGATTCTTGGAAAACTGGAATACTAATAAACAAAAGGCGTTTAATGTGGTTTCAGACAGAAAGAGGCAAATTGTTTTTACAAAAGTAACCCACATCTCAAGTCTCAAAGTCTCGTTAATCTTATAACGATGCTATGAAATTACGATATTCCTTAAAAGAATCTAGAGAACAAATTGTCTATCTTGACATCCAATGAAGAACTCTCTTTTAAGGGTTCCGTACCAAAATGGTAAAAAGGAACCTTTATGGTGCGATTCAGTCTGTCTGTCTGTAAGTCTCTCACAGCTGGATATCTCAAGAACTACTAATGCTATCAACTTGAAATTTATAATAGTTTTAGATGACGTTTGCCCAACTATTTTGCAAATAAGAAAGAAATAAAAATAAATATATAAATTTTTTGCAACAGGGTCTGAAAGAGTGTCTGAAAAATTTGAAGTGGGGCTACTAAAGCATGTGGGGTATCATATGAAGGAGCGCAGTTTGCACATTCTCAAACACTTTTTAGGCCGCATAGCCTTCGACTTTTGATGAAAAATGTAAAAAAAAAATCGTCCCACCTTCCTTTATCTCCGAAGTTTGCATAGAGAAAAATCTGAAATTAATCTATGTGATAGAAGTTTATCTAAAGATTACAGGAAAAATAAAATTATGTCTCTAAATAGCATACTTTTTCAGAAATCATCAACAAAAGTTACTTTAGTTCCACTATCGGTCAAGAGATGGCGATGACCTAAAACTGCAATATTCTACACCACAGCGTGCTGTGTTAAAGTTCTCTGACGAATATAGGCCTCACCGCCGATGAAAATGTAAAAACATAAATATAATGGTACGGAACCCTCGGTGCGCGAATCAGACTCGCTCTTGACCGGTTTTTTTTATTGGTTGTCTTGTCACAGATTAACTAGTTAAGGCTATTGAATAGTTGATCTCCCAGCTACTTTTTCGCGAGATGGCAGCACATTCGCAAATTCGAACATTTTCAATTTTTACGCCTAACTCAGAAATCTTTGAGGGACAACTTCATTATATGCGTCAACTAGAGTATTAACTTAATTTTTTGAGATATTCACTTTGCTTGATAACTCGTCTCATACAAAGATTTGTACCCCTAAACGTTTAGCCGTTTCACTTTATTTGATTACACACACATGTACAGTAAAATAGTTTTACTTTCGATACCACTAGATGGCGTTGAATTCATAAACTTGGTTTGAAATAAGTATGTCGAGATGGCGTTTATTGAAATAAAAGATTTTTATGATGACCATCCTTCATTCAATAAAGTAAAAACTGAAGAAAAGAATACTTATATATTTTTATTTTGTTTCATAAAGGCTCATATCATGATTGGCCACCTTTTCAACACCACAAATTATCCAATTATTTAAATGGTTTTGTCGTGTCTTAACAGTTATTACACTAAGGGCAAATTTTTCCATCGCCAGATAACTTTTATTCAAGGAATAAAATTGACGTTTGACAGTTTTTGTATGAACTGTAAAAATTTCAAAATTATTCCACGAATTAAGTTATCAGATGATTGAAAAGTCAGCCCTAAATAAATAATAGACTCAAAGTCAAGTCAAAGAATTTATTTCAAATAGGCACCTAAAAGGCATTTTATAACATCAATATTTATAACAAAAACTGACTTGATTGAAATGTTTTACAATATTTGTATACATTAATTATATAAGTAGGTATATATGAAGACGATGCACCTAGAATACAATTACTATACCACAATAGTTACAAATAATTAAAAATCGTTATTTCGTCGTTTACTAGATGGCGCTGATGTAAAAGTAATTTATATGATTTCAAAAAATCGGGAAAACAGTTAAACTATATCACAATTTTAATAAAACAAGTATAGTATATGTTTATAGAGTAGTTACACAATTAATGACATAAAATTACTTAACAATTTCTCAAAAACAAAGAAGTTATAATCAAAAATTCTACATCGCGCAAACAGAATTTTCAACACAATAAGCTTATGGTCGGTGATTTTAAATAATTAAGTGGAAGTTTGTTCTTTAGTGTGATGTTACAAATGTGTACGACCAACTCCTTGTCACAATCTTTAAAATATCAAAGTCCATAGTCGTTCAATTTTATTACGAATATTTATTTTTGATACTAATAAAATACGTCAGTTTTAAAATACGTCGTACATCATCGTCGACATCATACGAATGTTATTATAACTTGTTATAATAAAACATTTCTTACCCTAATAAACTTTACTATACCTATAGATAATTAGGTGAAATATAATTATGCTCGTTTCACGTATTGAAATGTAGTTCACAAGGCACAATATAAGTAATACGTTCAAAAATTAAAAAGACGTCGTACTTACCTACTTGCCTCACTCTTGCTTCACTGTTCGCTAAACATTTATTTATATTGATTGAAATAACGTTTTCGTATTGCTTGTACCTAATGAATAAATTATAAAATTATTCTTATTTGAATTAGTTTGCAGTTCAGTTTCTGAACGAATGGTTTTCAGTAGGCGAGACGCCTAGCTAGTTGAGAATGACGTTGACCTTGACGCACTATGTGCTAATAACACTGAAAAGCGCAAATACTATGAAAAAACAAATCGTTTGTTTGTGTATTCGCTTTCCTGTACCTACCTTTTTGATTTAAATGCTGGTTTCACAAGAATTATATACCTATAATTCAATTATTCGATTAGGTACTACCTACGCAACGGTGAATCGTAGCTTAGGGAAAAAATAGGTAAATAGTTTGTACTTATACCTACCTTGGACCTCCTCCGCCGCGCCGTGCATGAACTTCTAGCTAGTAAATACCAAGTTTATGGATTCTTCAACCCCAGACCATGGATTAGGGTAATCGTGTCAGAAATTGTGGAGCAGCCAAACTTGAAACTTGCTCAAAAACACGTATTTCCCGGCAGGGGCGGATCTACTTAAAGGCTTTTTGGGCTGCAGCGCCTGCAGCCCAGGGCCCCTTGGATACAGAGGGACCCCAACCGAATTGAAAACAATAGACGATATTGTCAATAATAAAAATAATCTAGAATTAAAAAACCTGCGATCATAATAAAATGGCAATTGGTTGAGTAATTAGGTAGGGCCCCTAAGCAGTATTAGCCCAGGGCCCCACAAATTCAAGATCCGCCCCTGTTTCCCGGAACAAGTTTCATATTTCCGCACACTATTTTTCGATCAATTTTATCGCGTTCTCACTTGCTTGTTAGTCGACAGGCGGTATGAGGTGCGCGGGAGTCGAGTCGTGCGGGGTCGGGGCGAGGTGAAATGGGGAACTTGATTGACGAGCGCCGCTGGCGCGCCCGCTCGGCTCGATTTTTTATAGTGTACAACCGGCCTATTCTGTACAAATATCACCGTGAACAATGACGTATTATATATAGACACGTTATCAACCAACATCTCGGCGCTTAAAAACAGCGAAAATACTAGATAACTACTTATACGCGTAAAGAAAGGGAAAGAAAATATGACACCGTACGGCGGGATGTCTGTTGCTAGAGGGAGATAAATAAACATCTTCAGTTACGTCACAGGATAAGTAATAGTCAAATTACATGCTCATTGGTCGAGCGCATGAGTGACGTAGCTATCAGAGGCATATGGGGAAAAAGGACACTCGATTTTCTAGAGTTAATAAAATAATTGATAATTGTACCGTGTTACCTACTTTACGAATAAAGTAATACCAATATTATATCTTTTAAATGTTTATTACAATCCGGTTATTTCACAAAAACCAATACTTTTAAATAATGTGTTTTAAATGACGTATAATTTTACCATAATTATAGGAACTGCAGTCTTTTTTATTCTTCGATAATTTTTTTTCGTCACATAAATATTGTCAGCTGAGAAATGCATTGAGCAAACTTCAGTATAGGTAGCCAATCGTTTTTACGTCTTTGAACCCTTATTATGTTAAGCCACTTTTCTTTTATCAGCCCATCTGTAGGCAATCTAAAATGAAACGGAAAACAATAATGTATATTCATAACATAAAAAGTGCATAATATTATATTCAAACAATATTATAAATTCTAACAACCACAAAAATCTTGTGTATTAGTGTCCCAACCTCCCCTAACGTCATGTGATTACTAACTTCATGCGCCGGCCGCCATTAGACGCAGCGTCGTACAAAATAAAAGAAAATAATCTAGTTTTGTAAACTTACGAGTGAAATGACACATTTTTGTCTTTAACTTTTGGGGTATAATTTTTACATCCTCTGAAAACACACGACGGCATATTTTCTTTATGTTTTGCACAGGTTTTCACACACGACATAAATTAAAAACAAACATAGCGTCGCGCGACAGGTTGGTGCGTGACTGAGCGCAATGTGGCCAATTGGCTTCATTTCATGTTGCCATTTTAGAGTGCGGACAACGTATCTATAGTTTTATACATCATTGACCGTGAAAACCTAAGTGATGTAAGCTGTCATTCCACCTGATTGTTAGGGATTGACACTATTGATAGCTCACTCCACGCTCACTTCACCTAAGTTTTCACGGTGAGAGGGTTACAAAAACGCACGGCAATATTCTACTAGTCAAGCCCTTTCATTTGATACCTACCCACATTGAGGGGGTTGTGAGAAAATATGTAATCCGCCATTTCGTAGCGGCGGCCATCTTGGATTTACAGTGATACTGATGTATTGTCATCAAAACTAAAGTGTGTACCAAATATCAGATCAATTTGCCAACAGGAAGGGGGTAAAATTTCAAGTACCTACCTACTAAATTTGAACCAAATAAATAACAAACAGGTTAAGCTAAATAAAACCGTTTAAAAAAGTATCCTACATAATTATGTCCTGTCCTAACCCAGCACCCTAATTGCGTAAAACATTATCAATCTCAATCTCTCGGACCGCTGCGGTGCCGAAGCGGTATTGCGCACGCACGGTCGTTTGTTTTTATACAAAGCGCGCGGTGCGGCAACAGTGCGGCATCGGTACCGCGAACGCTCGACAACAGGACGGCAACGTCGCAAACAATAATAACACACAACAAACACTACACTAACACTAGCATACAAACGCACCGCGGCAGTCGGATACGCTTTCGATTTAGGCGTTTGGTATCGGACTGCTACCGTACCGTACTGTAGAGGCCCGGGCACGGTAAACGTGCGGCAGCGGTCCGACACGAAACCTCTAAATTGAAAGAGCCCTAAGATCTAAGAATACCAATTTTAGGATTGTTCTTTCAGCAGGATTGCAATAAAACGCAATAAAGCAAAACTAACATTTTGTAAATCAGCTGATTGATAACTACCGTAGGTTACTACTTACAGTAGGTCAATGAACTTTTCTTTGGGGCACTACTACTTTCATTAGTAAGATTTCCGCATTCTTATGATACTTAAAAATGAGTTAATTATCTAGCATAATTTATGACAATAATGAAGGTGATTTTCGAATTCGAACTAGGATAAAGTATGGCCATTTATTCGGTCACTCTAGGTATAAAGCGCGCACGTGCGCAAGCGCGTTTATGTGTGTCGTAGTACCTAAGCGGGCGGTACCTCGCGCGTGGAATGGCGACGGTGATTCTCCTCTTTTATGAATAGCTTCATTCTGAATTAGTGTCAAATGTAAACAACAAAAAAAAGGAGCGTTTATAATTATTGGCCAGGTACCGTAATTTAAATTGATTATTTACGTCTTTTATGACAACCTCCTGAATTATGACGAGGATGCAAAGCAACATCTTGAATATTGACTGAATCAGTGTGGAACTCGGAATCGATAGTAGTACTGTGATATTTAGGTTTCGGTTTTGTTCGATTCATGTACAGACGCCAGCACATCAACCTACCCGAAACTGTCAAATTTTTCCAATCTACTTTGAACCTTATGCTTTAGCGATAAAGTTGAAAATCTATTAAAGAAATTTGACAAATGTAGTAGCTCGATGTGCTGGCGTCTGTAGGTACATCATTGTATTTTTTTTGTAACTGTATAAGTACTCGAAATCAGTGAATGTATCGTTTGGTATTGTTGATAATATGGCACTCTGAAATGAAACTAATACAGCCGTTTCGGTTTTTTAGATTTATATTTTTATAATTCTTTCTTTCTTTTTAGGGTTCCGTAGTCAACTAGGAACCCTTATAGTTTCGCCATGTCTGTCTGTCCGTCCGTCCGTCCTCGCTTAATCTCTGTGACCGTTAGTACTAGAAAGCTGAAATTTAGTACCAATATGTACCTATATCAATCACGCCGACAAAGTAGTAAAATAAAAATTGGAAAAAATGTTTTATTAGGGTAGCCCCCCTATATGTAAAGTGGGAAGTGATTTTTTTTTTTAATTTCAACCCTAACGTGTGATATATTGTTGGAAAGGTATTTAAAAATGAATAGGGGTTTACTAAAATGAACTAAAATCATTTTTTGATAATTTCGGAAATAATCGCTCCAAAAGTAAAAAACAATGTGTCCCCCCCTCTAACTTTTGAACCATAAGTTTAGAAACTATGAAAAAAATCTGCAAAGTAGAACTCTATAAGGACTTTCTAGGAAAATTATTTTGAACTTGATGGAAACAACAGTTTTTGTACAAAAAAGACAAAAAGTTGTACAAAATAATTTCTGGACTAAGTTTGTAGTATAAACGTATATGCAAGCATTTTTTTAACTTCGTTTACATATTTTATTATCCTGAACGTATCCCTTTGTGTTCGCGCTAAAAACCGTCACGTTTCGGAGCGCCTGCCGCGGAGCGTGCAATGTTGCACGCTCCGTGTTCGCGTACGTACCCACTACCGGGAGCAGTTGCAGGAGCGCGGAGTGCTGCTGGAGCGCGAACATAATGGATAGGTACCCACTTTTAAACTCATAAGTGGGAACACTTATTGTGACGGACGGGAAACTACGGAACCCTACACTGAGCGTGGCCCGACACGCTCTTGGCCGGTTTTTTTTTTGTCTACTTTATAAAGTAAAGAAATCAAGCAGAGAAATTCGGCCAACTGCAGCTAACGCGACGCGTAACTAAAAATAGAACACGAAAAGTACCTACGAAAACAGCAAAGTGCAATCAAGGTCAACGTAAAATGATTTTAAAACTACGAGTACCTACCTATTTTTGTTGAGAATGCCATACGATTTAAAATCCTTTGACGTTTATTGATGGTTACCTGTTTACAAAATAATGTATTCGGTATTAAACTCTATGCTCCTGTAAATAGGTAATGTTTAAAATTAGTATTAGACGTTAGCTTAGCGCGCTTTCTCGCTCGTTCATCTCTAGCTAGGTACATCACTCCCGCCCGCGCGCATCAAGGATACGGTACCTAAAACCGTGTAACTACTACCACAGTACAATGCGTGCCACGAAAGATGAGACTTGACACACCACGTGGTTTGACATGCGCAGTACCTACACGATTTTTGGTATCTTTAGCGGTATGAGGTCTGAGTGCGGGACGGGACCGGACGTCATAGGGGCGGCGGAAAGAGCGGGGGAGGCGGGGTCAAGTCTCATCTTTCGTGGCACGCATTGTACCTGAATCAGTTTGAACCGAATATCATAGATCATGTGATACGATATCGGTATAGTGTCTCGTTCTAGGTACGCGGATACCTGATATAATATAGATTCAGTGCCGTACGATATATAGGTAGGTATTGGATATTGTACCGATACATAGATATTATCGATATACGATTTGTATCGCCCACTCCTACTAAAAGAAAGGGCTCTCTCAATAGGTACTTACCTACATAATGCAGAATGATTTTTATATCAGAAAATTTCTCGAAGAGTTCATGTGTAAGTTAGTAGGTACCTACTTACTAAATGCATGTAGGTACTTACTTGAACTTAGACATTCATTACAGTAATATCGAACCCAGGGTAGATCGCAGATAATCCTATCACTAAGTACTTAATGCATTTTTTCTCACTTCATGATTAAATTGATAAAATATAACTCACACACCCACACACACACACACAGCAAACCTACGATTCGAAACTTGTCAACAATATCACGCATGTTATAAAATTGGCCATCCGTTGACAAACAACGCCATCTAACGATCAAGATTACAGTAGATCTTGATCGTTAGATGATAACTGATAACTTTAGCAAAAATGTTGTTCTGTTTCTTGATGGTTCTTGAAATATCCTGTAGAGGGCGTGCCTCCGCCCGCGCACACATACAAAGATTTATCGTATTTTGTCAGGCCTAAATATCTTACAAATAGTGTCTTTTTATAAGTTTTTTACGATATGCGTCAATAATAGATCATAATCATTTAATGTACGTGCTTTTATTCTGCAAAAATCGTTTAAGTATCGAGATTTGTACCCCGATAGAATGTATGAAAAAGTGTCAGTATCCAATCACCTTAAGCTAGTCCAATGTTTAACAAGCAGTAAATACTTGTAGATAGATTGTATTCCCAGTGCAATATTGATCCCGACTCTTAGAATCACGCGAGGACGAGTCCTTTGTCCAACGTGGAAAATAACAGCTGTCAGGCTGCCTTGATTCTTGGAAAACGGGAACGTAAAGGCTCCTTCAAACAGGCGCGACACGCGATATAATCGCGCGCGACACAAAGGAACCGCAAGTCGCGCAACGAGCGGTGCCTCAGAGTCGCGCGCGATTCGCGTCGCGCGTCGCGCCTGTTTGTAGGAGCCTTAAAATAAAATGAATAGTTTGATTTATTAAAATGTAGTTTGTTTTTCCATCCGTTGCAGAATATCAACTGTTTGATGCACTTTGTTATAAATTCTCTTTGGCACGTCCTGCAAAGGCTTAATTTGATTGTATCAGCATTCATTTGATTACGCTCGAAGCTCTGTGGAATAGAATTTCAGTACATGGTGTCTCGTTCGCTAGACAGAGGCTTTGAATTAATTAAATAGAGAAATTGATATCGACTGTCCGTATTCTTTTATATTCTAACGACAGTATGACATAGCGACATTCCTTAAAAATTTCTGGAGAAAATATTGTCTAGCTTGACTTCCAATGGCCGTTTTTAACACGCTTTTATTAGCTTCACACTCTAATTGTCGTATCGAAATGAAACTTTGTATTTATATCTATGTAGGTCAGAAGACAAAACTATAATTTGGTATCTTGGAGCTGATCTGATGATGGAGCCAGGTGGGGGACAGTGGAACTTTTCAGTGGCATTCAATAAAAACTGGCCAAGTGTGGGTCTGACTCGCACATGAAGGGTTCCGTACCACAAGGCAAAAACGCCGAAAAAAACACGTTTGTTGTATGGGAGCCCCCCTTCAATATTTATTTTATTCTGTTTTTAGTATTTGTTGTTATAGCGGCAACAGAAATACATCATCTGTGAAAATTTCAACTGTCTAGCTATCACGGTTCATGAGATATAGCCAGGTGACAGACAGACGGACAGTGGAGTCTTAGTAATACGTAATAGGTACGGAACCCTAAAAAGAGAGTTTTTCAACGAGCACTTTTATAGTTTCTAACGTGACGATAGTAGTGTGGACGTCCACGGTTTCACGATAACACAGGGAAGTAAAATGTATGAAAATATATGACAGAAGACGTTTTAAATTTCCGTCCATGATAACGTTATAACATACACGTCATCATATGCCTAGCCTTTTCCCAACTATGTTGGGGTCGGCTTCCAGTCTAACCGGATGCAGCTGAATAGTATTTTACATGAGCGACTGCCTATCTGACCTCCACAACCAGTTACTGGGTAATACGATACGCCTTGGTAAGACTGGTTGTCAGACTTTCGGGCTTCCGACTACCTGTAGCGACTGTCAAAGATCCACGAATGACAGCCGGGACCAACGGCATAACGTGCTTTCTGAGGCACGGAGGGGTCACGGTATGTAAAGATGGTCACCCATCCACAGACCAATCGCGGCAAGCGATAGCTTAACCTGATCGATCGACGTGTGCGGCTCTTATTATTGAGCCACGGGCCCCTCTTATAACATACACATATTTCCACACATTTTATGGACGTGGATAATATCGTCACGTTAGAAATTATAAAAGCGTACATTGAAGAACACTCTTTTTAGGGTTCCGTATCCTAAGGGTGCCAACGGAACCCTATTACTAAGCATCTGCTGTCCGTCCGTCCGTCTGACTGTCAGCGGGCTGTATCTCCTGAACTGTAATACGTAGACAGTTACAATTTTCAGTGTGTATTTCTATTGCCGCTTTAACAACAAATAAAAATAGAATAAAGGCTCCTTCAAACAGGCGCCACACGACACGCGACACAAAGGCACCGCAAATTGCGCAACGACCGGTCCCTTTGTGTCGCGTGCGATTATATTGTGTGTCGCCCCTTTGTAGGAGCCTTAAAGTTAAAAATAACGAGTCCGACTCGCACTTGGCCGGTTTTTTAAAATTTAATGTCAAGCTAGACTACTCTCAGATTAAATATCTAGGCAAGTCCAATGAGGCAGTCTCGTTTGCCAAGCAATGTTTTCAAGCGATTAAGGTGAATGGGTAGTGGTAGACCGCGAAATTCAAATTTTCTTACGTTTTTTGCAATTTGCAGGTCAGTGTCAGATTGTATCTTGATCAAAATATGATTCGCGACAATAACTAACTAACTAAAAAGGAATTATAATCATTAGAATCATTAATATATCTTTCTAAGTTAGATTTCTACCACCAACCACCAATCTCTTATGGAAAAGTGTTAGTGGTAGAAATCTAATTTAGAAAGATGTATTATTAATTCTAATGATTATACTTCTCTAAATATGTACCTGCTATTATCGCGAATCATATTTTGATCAAGATACAACCTGACACTGACCTGCAAATTGCAAAAAACGTAAGAAAATTTGAATTTCGCGGTCTCAACTACCCATTCACCTTAATACATTTACTTACTAAATACATACTTGCAGACAGATTATATTAAAAGTCTCACCACGTGGATCGGAAAAAAAAACCAAACATCTGCTCATCCCGCAAGGTGTGAGTCCCTCACGGAAACGGGTTCCTTTCAAATGTTAGCAGATGGCAGACTACCCAGTTGTCACCGTTAATGTTTTATCGACATCACATCGGATCTCTTCGTTTAATTTGGTCTTAAATGTTATTAGGGTTCTCATTAACTTTCGCCCTAATTGAAGAACACACTCTCAATCACAATCCAAGGGTTTTCTGGGAAATTACTAATCCATTGCTTCATAGATTTGAAAAATTCATCTGCTCAACGACGTGAATAACGTAATGTACGTGGCTAAACTGTCAAAATGAAAGATGCTTCTCATATAGGTCGCTTTCTGGCTGAGCAGCTGTCACACTGGTTTTGTTCTCATCTCCCATTGAATCTCACGAGTGCACAATTTAATGTGTAGACATCGTGTTTATAGTAGATAGGTACTTTAACTAGTAAGTAGCACTTTGTAAACCTACTTACTGTAGGTACTTACGGCTTAGTGCTCTGGCTCACCCAGGTGGCATAATAGGATAATACGGAGAAGGGAAACTAACCCTGCGTTCCGAGTTGGGAAATAAACGATTTGAGCGTGCGTGATATTTTGTGTATTTTTTCTATGGGCCTTAGTTGCCTGATAATAAAATGATGATTATTATTATTATTATTATTAAACCCGTACCGAATTAGCGTGAGCGCGATAAAGATGTCCCGTGAATCGTCATAGATGACGTCATGACATGCGCCGTCTTGCGATAACGCCGACCATGCCTTAGAATAATATCACCGTGAGCGCTGTCAAAAATGACAGTGTGTGTCTGACGATGTGTCAGTGTTTGTTTTGTTTTGAGTTGCATCATCTTTAAATTAAACTAACGTGGCATTTTCGAAATAGGGTAGTTGACTAAGAAAATATATTTAGTCCATCAGTTAGATTACTAAAAAATATTGTATACGTATTTTTTCTTTTGTCTGGCAAACAAAAAATTACGAAGATACAGCGCTTGGAAATTTCGTATGACGTCACGCCGTGCTACAAATTTTAGCACGTTATTACGTCAAAGCCCCCCACTCCTGAACTTTGATGTGATATATCTTTGTAATTTTTTATCTAATTGATAAAACAAAAAATACGTGTTCAATATTTTTTAATAATCTTACTGAGGGACTAAATCGAATCGATTTATTTTTACCCAGGCAACATCCCTATTGTGCTTCTGGCTGACAGTCGCCACCTAACCAAAGTAGAAGAACTGAAGAAGAAATGTGGTGTTTATAAAGAAATACTGTAATAATATCGTTTTTACATTGAGTAAGCACTGTGAGCGCGTTCATGAGCGTTCCGAATTGTTGACAGCTCTCAGCTGTCATAATTGTGGTATCTAAATCGGAACGCAAATTATTGCTATGAGCGCTATGAGCGATATTGTCTTAATTCGGAATGCGTCCTATAAATATAATAAGGAGGTTCCTCTCTCAAGAGACCTGACCACCGGTAGCTTGGACCCTGTTCCCGATACTTGTGTGGTAGGTACATAATTTTTAATGGTTTGTTTTGATGTTTTCTATAAAAAATATTTTAAAATGTAATTGATATGTATTATATTTATATTTTATAATATTAAATAGAAATTAAAGTCACATTTCTTTCACAAACGCCAATAACATGTAGGATCGTGACAAGCGAATGATAAATGTAGGGAAAGATCACAGATCACTTCAAACTAATATGACTCCCAATCACTTCGCAAAACGCACTGGAATAGCGTAAAGCGACAACTGAAATGTATTTTAGTATTTTTAGTAACACAGTAAAGTGCCAAAATAACATGTTTTATTTTTAAACTGTGCTGAAAGAATAACTGTAGGTAGCATAACATGGACATGCAGAATACATGTTAATAAAATGCCGGTGACCTACATTTTTTTATTGTGTAATGTCGCATCGGTGGCCTGTTACTATTAATACGGTATGGCTCTAAAGATTGATGATTAGAAGAAGGTCCATGCGTAATTTTCGCGATAGTAACCTGATATTTTTTGGCCTAAAAACATAATTTACCGTGCATTCGCGATTTATTTGCCAAAAATGTAAATAAATATGAATTAATGGAAAAACAACTTCAATTCCTACACAATAAGATCAGTTTACGCTACAACTTCAAACATTTTTATAACTTTGTCAGTAGTGCTAGTCATTCTGAAATCAAGTTAATTATCATTGAAATAAAGTTGATATTTGTTTAACTTGAAATAGGGTAGGGGTGTGCAGCACTGCGCACTTTTACTTTACATAATATTTTTGTTTCATCATCATCCACAGTCCGACTTCACCCATTGTTCAGCATAGGCCTCTCTTATGTGCCAATCTCCACGCTCCTGTGCCAGCGTCATCCGGGTACTTGCGATGGTAACAATGTCATTCGCCCATCTCGCCGCCGGCACCGGACGACCGACACTTCCGTCTCCCAGTCCTTTGACGCCACTCGGTCACTGCCTTAATCCAACTGTCATCACTATGGTGATTTTAGTTAATTAGTAACATAAAAATTTTTAGTTAATTAGTAAAACAAAAATTAGTAACATAAATGCTCCTACAAACAGGCGCAACACGCGATATAATCGCGCGCGATACAAAGGCACCGCTCGTTGCGCGACTTGCGGTGCCTTTGGGTCGCGCGTGATTTTATCGCGTGTCGCGCCTGTTTGAAGGAGCCTTAATATGTCTGGGATCTAAGGCCAACATGAAATGAACGTAGTATATATCAGAAGGCCAATTCTTGTAATTAAAAACTAATCAAATCTAGTCGCAATCTGATCTCGGCAACTTCGTCATCATCTGCCTAGCCTTTTCCCAACTATGTTTGGGTCAGATTCCTGTCTAACCGGATGCGTCAGAATTCTAGTTACTTATACATGAAGCGACTGCCTATCTGACCTCCACAACCCAGTTACTGGGTAACAGCACGATAGCCCTTGCTAAGACTGGCTGTCAGTCTTGAGTTTCTGACGACCCGTAACGACTGTCAAAGATTCACGAATGACAGCCGGGGACCAAGCTTTCCGAGGCACGGAGGGGTCTCGTTATGTAATGGATAGTCGCCCATCCACGAACCGACCGTAGCGTAGCTTAACCTTAGATCAACTTTTGCATCTGTTATCATTTCGCCACGCGCTCGTCAGGAACATATTGCTGGGATTTAGGGACCAGTGGGTCTGCTTTCTAAGTACGTCAACGAAGACACGGGTCCAAAGTAGTTGATCCGTAACTAGTTGATCCCTCAAAACAAGTGTCAACTTCTTATTTCAGACGGGCAGAGACACCTGGGGCGTAGGGAGAACTATCAAATCGTGTTGTCATAATTATGTCATTCATTGTTAGGGTGCTTGCATAAAGCAGCGGGTTCCCGATCAAGACAAGTCGGTACCGATCGGTGCGGGTGAAGGAGTCCAACATTAACTTATGCACTCACACAAAGAAACAGGTAAAACATGTAACCGTTTCTTTCCGAAGGTTCAACCTGCAGAGATCCTGTATCGGCGGCAGACTGGCACGAAAACCCGCTTCTTTTAGCACCCTTAGTTTGGAAACCGAAGTAATCTTATGTCCGTAAGTGATACGGAGTTGGAAACGCCCATTACTTTGGCCGAACTACGGACTTTGACACCCTGGCAGTATCTTGTGTAGTACCGCAACTTAAAAATACATGGCGTCGGTATGATCGATCGTTCGATTGTGACGTAGTAGTACGCTATGTAATGCCTTGTTACAACTTGGTGTATTGTGTGAGGGCTTGGGCCAGGAGAAAATGAAGGGCATGTGTTTTCTAAGAAACTCAAGAGCATGTGGAGGATCTTGTTAGGCATTCGAGTAAAAATTACTGATCCATTTCATCGATACTTATATTATTCTTCGTCAACTATAATAGTTTCTGGCTACCCCTAAGCCAGAAACTACAGAACGACAACTGCTACGATCTTTACATATTCATTTTGCTTCGTTTACGTTCATATAACATAGGGTCTACTCTCTAAGTCCATCAACGAAGATACGGGCCCATGCGAAAGTTGTTGATCCATCAAAATAAGTGTCAAATTAAATTTTACGAACGGGCGAAATGCCGTCCGGTGTAGGGACTACTGTCGAATTGTGTTGTCGTTCATGCTTAGTTCGGGTTTCGAAATAATCTTATGTCAGTTGGTGACATGGAGTAGGAAACGCCTGTAACTTCGGTCAAAACAGCGGACATCGTGCTTAGGGAGTAGACCCGCTGGTTCGTATGTCCGTACTATTGTGTGAGAAATTAGGAACGCATACCAAAAACGTTACTAACTTATTGCTAGTATGTATTTGTCAAGGTCGCATTTTACCTTTGGTGGACTAAATATTTGCCTCCGTGTACATAATTTGCAAACAATAACCACTTGCTTGTCATTGTCTTTTAAAATGCTACACGTGAAGGTTTTCCGCTACCAATTATGTTAATTTTCTAAAATTCGCTGAAAAACGTGCATATTTTCGCTACAGTTCTGTAAACTCGAATGAAATCTCTGAACAAACTAGAATAATAAAATCTAGTAAAGTGTTTTGCTTTTATATTTTGTCGTCATTTTAATTTGTTTTAGAGAGAAGAGAAACATAATAAAACTAAAAGCAATTTCTTGCGAAAGGTCATGGAGAGTGGCTGTAGATAGAAGGACCGAGCTTCTAGCATTATGCTGACGTAGACAGCTTAGTTAAAACTGGTTGGATAATCAGCCTATAATGTTCCCACGGCTGGGACACAGGCCTCCTCTCCGAGAGAGGGAGTGGGCCGAAATGCACCACGCGGACCCAGTGCAGATTTGTAGATGTCACATGTCTTCGAATTTTTGACTCTTCACAATGTTTTCCTTCACCGTTCTGAGAGCAGTGGTGATGAAATGATTTACAAAAAGTAAAGCGCTTGCCTGGGTTCGAATCCACCCACGGCTTAGGCCCCGACTGCCAGTGGCTACCTAGCTCAAAACTGGTTACGTGCTATTAATATAAAATGAAGTTGTATCTAAATACTAGCGACCCGCCCATGCATCGCACGGGTGTAATTTACTCATCATCATCTGCGTAGTCTTTTCCTAACTATTTTTGGGTTCGCTTCCATTCCAGTCTAACCGTATGCAGCTGAATACAAGTATTTTACATGGACCGATTGCCTATCTGACATCCACAAACCAGTTACTGGGTAATACGATACCCCTTAGTAAGACTGGTTGTCAGACTTTCAAGCTAACTTACCACCCTTAACGACTGTCAATGATCTACAAATGACAGCAGGGACCAACGGTTAAAATGTTTGACGAGGTACTGGGGGGCGGGGGGTGGCAATCTACTAATGTGACGATATGTCAAATCATCGAGATTTCTATGGTATATGATCTATGTTAAATATTAGATAATGTATTACACAAGAAGCTTCCAGAATAAATTCTTCAAATTAAATGATGGTGAAAACCGCATCAAAGTTGTGTTTAGATGGACTAGGCGGTCACACAGACAGACACGAAAGGCGACTTTGTCTTATAATATGTATAAATATATATTTAGTAGTACGAGCTATGTAAACTCAGATTTTTAATTTGCTAGACCAAAATGACAGCTAATCCTTATCCTTTACGTAGTATAAAACAAAGTCGCCGAAATGTCTGTAAGCGTATAACTTCCGAATCACTGCATCAAATTGGATAATACTTTTTTGTTGTGTTCGGTATTGCCAAGACAAGATTTGTATGAAAGAAAATTTCGAAAATTAGAAAAAAAACATTGCACCCGTGCGAAGCTAGGACGGGCCGCTAGTATATTATATACTAAATAATGTCATGTTGACAAAAAAAGTTAGATCATAGCTGTCATTTTAGTCTAGCAAATTAAAAGTCAGAGTATAGATAGATACGCATACCGTCCAGTTTTTAACGGATATTTCCCTGTTGTCTATTCTGCCATGATCAAAAAACGTCTGGGGAAAATCTAGCCTGTAAAAAATGTTAGTCACAGGAAAATGTAATCGTATCCTGAAACCACTGAAGCTCCCTATGCTACGCTGCATTTTTAATCTGTGGTAGAACTAGTGCATCGTATTCCGATGAAAAAATGAGGAAAAATTATGGTCCATACATCTGCGAACCTTAAAAAAAAAAGTATTTACGAATGCCCGTAAACCTGCGGGGTAATTGCGTAACACACCACACTATCATTAGGTTTGGTCCCATAGTAAAAGTTATTCATAATGATGAGTACAATGACCTCTTAAGAGGTTGTTGGTGTTTTCCTAATAACCCTGTATAGTAGAACTGTATAAGTACTTACTTTACGTACGAGTAGGTAAGACTAACCATGTTATAAAAGTGAAAATATATATCTACTTGCATAAATAGTGTACTATGTACTATTAATAGTCCAAACTTGTAATCAATGCGAACAGTTATACAGCAAGTATTGTGATTTCCACATGCGACGTTACCACAGGATAGGCGAGTACAGAAGATCAATATTATTAATTAAACGTAAGTTGTGCTAGAAAGCCTTTTATACTGTTAAAGATTATATTGAGGATAAAAAGGCTTGGGATTGAGCTGCTTCTAATTTCTGCATTTTGAGTGTTTTTGTTGTATATATGTTTTTTTTTATAATTTACACATTGACATTAATATTTTTTTTAAAACAATGACATTTGCTTTGTAAAGTATTACATTATTTTTATTATTGTGAATGTGAAGACGATGTGGGTCATTTAAATTATTCATTTTATATATTTTTATTATTTTCTCCGTGGTCTGGCAGTTTGAGTAATTTATGTGGCCTACCCAAATGTCCTTTCTTTGGTATTGTTCGTCGATTCGTTGAGCTCTTTTAGTCTTTTGTTGAGCTGCACGATTTCTGACAAATGCGTGCACTGACTGGACAGGTCCTCTCAATCTGTGTGGTTCTTTCCTCAAAAGACCATCTCAGACATCGACCTATATGGTCTTCATATAACCTGACCAAGATTATGTCTGGACTTTAAAAGAGACTATGACCTCTGAGTTTGTTTCGGCCTTTCTTCTCAGACTAGTCAGATAGGAAACGCCGACCTCATCTAGTTTAAAAAAATATATGATTGACGTGTAAAAGTGTTTGTGCAAACCTACTTACAAAAATAAAATCATTTATCATTTGTCATTTAATAATATACTGCCTCCTCTTTCTGTTATTAGAAGAAAAAGAAAGAAAGAAGGTTTTTTATTTGGGACGCACAGGAAATACAAAAAGTAAAAAAAAAACAGCATTTAAAACTAACAAAGCTTAACTATATTATTATAGCTGTCGCGTATTAGCATGGCAATAGCGGTCATTGCCCTTTCCCTAATATGGAAGTTCGTAATTTTTGTCGGCTTCCGTCCGTCCTATAATAATAAATACTTCGTCAAAAAACACGCCTTGTTCAATTTTGTCCTTCTGAAAGTTACAATTGCTCGATGTTATTGTTAACCCATTTTACGACTATGGAAGGAAGTGTTCAGCTACCGATGTTACGTAATGACTTTGTTTAAAAACAAATGTAGGAGTAATTGACAGATCTCGGACTAATTTGACATGACATCACGAAGGGTATTTTCACGAAAGGCAAGGCATTGGTGTACTTACAGTAGGTACACCCGCATTTCGTCAGTTGTAAGTTTTATCAATTTTTTCACGGTCCTAAAGACCCCTACAGAAAGGAGTATTTCGTACAAGTTTTAATATCTGCGGTGCTATTCTGCAAAAATCTCACCGTGCAAACTTAGGTGAAGTGAGCGTGGAGTGAGCTGTCAATAGTGTCAATTCCTAGCAAAAACAAACTCACTTCACCTAAGTTTTCACGGTGAGATTTTTACAGAATCGACCGGCTGAGACTTGAGACATAGAGAACAGGCTGGGGGCAGCAAGTGTGCAAATAAGGACATACTGCAACGACTTACAAGAAACGGGTGCAGTGTGCAGTACTAGTAGCTATATCCTCTCTTACATTACGTAAGGTTCACTTGTTTCTATTGGACTGCAAGACATAAAGATTTGAACATCAGCCGGTCTATTCTGTAAGAATCTCACCGTTCCACGTGATGCTAGTGATTGACACTATTACCAGCTCACTTCACCTAACTTTCCACGTTGAGGTGGTTTCAGAGCAGCGGTGGCCCAGTGGTATCGGCCCCGACTTACGAGTTGTTGATTTCGAGTTCGAACCCAGACAGGCAATTTTTTTTGTGTATTTTATTTCATCACCACTACTCTCAAAACGGTAAAGAAAAACATCATGAGGAAACCGGCATGTCCTAGAACCAAAAAATCGAAGACACACTAACCCGCGCTGGGCCCGCGTGGTGAATTATGGCCCACTCCAACTCACAGATAGGAGGCCTGGCAGTGCGACCATTATAGGCCGATTATGCTGGTTACAGAACAGCACTGCAGAGTGTCACTAACTTGTGACGTTTTGAAAGATCTGGGATTTTGTTTGTCGGGTATTTTGATTGCGTTATTTATTACGTAGTTTTTATCGATTACGCGGACTCCCCGGGACTTCGTTATAACTCATCTGTCCCGAGTTTTTATGATCCCGCTGGGGTTTAGAAATGCCTCGTTTAGATATAAACGGAATGTTGGTATAAACTGTGAACAATCACGTTTGGGATTAGTTCCAGGTTTTGTCAGATTTAAAGAAAGAAAAAGTACCTATTTATTGAGACACGCACAGGAAGATTACAAACTAAACTAAACACAATATTCGCGAAATAAAGAAAAAAATATATAAAATAAATAAAAATAGAAACAAAGTCCAAAAGCTTTAGGCCAAAGGGCTCGTATCATCTCAGCTTCGTGCCTTAAAATCATCATGTCTGCTGGAGGATATTCCGTTTTAATCCCTATTCATAATCCATGAATATCCCATCTATCCTATAACTATTTACTGGCATTATTCTCGCTTTATGGAAGCTACTAGGTACATACAAAGGATCCAAATTTCTGTTGTTTACAGAATCGCACAAATGCAGCCACAAATTCTGAAATATACAGAATTCGCCGAAAAACTCTGCTTTGGCATAGCTGCCTTTTTAGCAAGCCTTGGCCGTATATTGGCACCAAGTTGCAGTCATAAATTAAAACTACTGTTTAATAGAAATTTGTCACCCTTATTGCATTTCAATCTTATTTTTTTTTGCCTTCAATTATTCATAAATCTAAGATATAACTAATAATTACTGCTGCCCCGTGTTCTTTAAAGTAATTACAAACACATAGGGTCCGTAAGATTATGAAGAAAGATTGCAAGTGTTTAAGTATTAAAAGGTTCCTATTTACCTTGAATTAAAGGTTATAATTGTGGATCAATTGTCATCGGTTGTTAGCCTTTCTTATGCGAGGACCAATGTAACCAGTTTCACTTATTAATTTACGCAACTTTGCTTCATTGGTTTGCTCATTATTTTGACTTGTACAGCTGATATTTCTGAGATGTACGTTAAGGGCCTTACTCTCGTTTAGTACCGTAACACGGTCACTTTATGAAGCTTATAACTTATTAACGGTTTGGTTAGAAGGTCTGTAAAAAATATATGTTTGCTATAGATTCATGTACAGCATTTTTGAAACAGGGTTTTTTCATAAAGCTAATACTTTTTTGCCTTAAAAAAATATTTACCAAAACGCTATTTTGGCTAATATTTCCTTATAACTTCTAAACGGCTTTGATGTTTGGAAATATTTTTACACTGAAAAATTGATGGTTAGAAGTACTACATATTTGAAATAGCGTTTTTAAATCAATCAACAGTTGCAAAGACAATGCCCCATTTTGAGATAGAGCTTCAGAGGTGCTCTGCGCGGGCGCGGGCGGCAGTCGTGCGTTAGCACTGAGACGGGGTGGCTGTGTCGCTCGCTGCTCCGCCCGGCTATCGATCGACTACGCGCCTTTGGCTGTGTTAGTGCAAATATTTATGAACGAATTGTATCAGTATGCGTTTATAGACTAGCTCGCTGCAGAGGGCCCATTTCTATTGTCCGCGTGGACGCTTTATTAGTGGTGCCATTTCTAAATACTGTTTTTGTTTATATTGTTTATTTTGTAAATATAAGATAATTTGTAAATAAATAAAAATGCCAAAGCAAAGCAAGTCAAGAAAAATACTTTTTCTCTACGACGACGCACCGTTTTATAGATATTAGCGAAAAACTCAAATGTGGGAATTTTTATACCCCCCACTCCGGCTCACCTCCTAGACGCGGGGACTTTTAGTACCTATGTTCACTCCCTAAGCACTCTGAACAACTTTGTGAAGAAATCGCTCAGGGCCCAGCTCACGCACTCTACACCTCTTATCTCTATCTCTTAATAGTTATTCGTTGAGTGGACTAATAAGTATCTATCTATCTATACGAATAAATAAAATTGGAGTGTCTGTTTGTAATATTAAAACAACCGCTTCTTACTAAATGCATATGAATGTATACACGGTAGGTACAGTCAACCTCTAGACGTCCACTTACACCGCAATGACCATTATCGCCTGCGCTATACGGGCTGCGGCGTCTATACACAATGCGCATATTTATCCGTGTGAGTGATGCTCCAACGCTAACAAATTAACATGCCGTGTAGCATCGCGTCGCTAGGCTACGAGTAGTTAAAGATGTGGTCAATGCTAGACAAGGATGACAATATCAGTAACTTGTTTTTTTTATCGCCGTCTGATTATTTTTTTCATAGTAGGTAATGCAAAATTTCGATAACTTAACATAAGTAAACATTAGCTAGATCGGTAACGAGGCTGCACTCGCTAATGTGATCGGGATAGATGTGAGTTCAAATCCGAGTTGGGCCAGTTTTTTTTGAAGTTTTATATAATTATTATTATGTGTTAGTAATTTATTTTTGTAAATTACTTTGAACAAATAGATATTACAATAAAGGTAATTTATTATTATAATATGATAACAAATGAAATAAATTTTGATATGGTAACATTGTAATATTTTTTATACATAAGAAATCCTTTACACTTACTTATGTTATTATTATAGTATTGAATGTTAAAAAACACACCTTAATTACTAAATAACGGAAACAAATAAAAGTAAACAACATAAACATAAAGCAAAGTAGGTACATAAAAAAAAACAATTAAAAATAGAACAAAGTATACCAAAAAAACGAAATAAAAATAAAACAAAATGTCTTGATTGACGCAAAGAAGATCCTCCGACTGGGATCGAACCCACGGCGAGAAATCTTAACCAGGCACTATGCCCCGAGACCAACTGGTTACTTGTATCACGTGGCGAATATGTTGATCACTATTTCACGACGAATCGAAATAAGGCAGCTTTATCAATTGAGGCCGGAATACTTATGCCTGAACTCAGCCCCGGATCTACGATTTTTTCGAACCGGGGCAAAACCTTGATAGTGGCGCCCCCTCCCTTCAGTGTTTGAGAAAAACTTGCAAATTGTTAATTTCCACTACGATAACATATGATTTCACTAATAAATTACTTATTTTATTAACGCTGATTACTCGCAAACGCAATCAACCACCATAAACAAACAGTGTTGTCACTTGACGTTCAACTGTTTGAATTTGTTCGGCTCGGCTCGTATAGATATGTGACAGGGATTCCGCTTGGCCGAAAGATCACGGACACTACGCACGCGTTCAAAAATTTACTTGATCTGAGGGGCAATTCTACTAATTTTAACAACGTTCACAGTCTGATCTCAGTCTCAATCTGTCAAAAAATACTTCAAATTTCCCTACATTTTGACAAGTTTTTGACATTTCTTTGTCGCTGAGATGAGACTGCGACTAGATTTTGAACGTTTTAAATTACGAGAATTGGCCTTCTGATAAGATGCTTTCATAAAACACTTAGTATGTGTTCAAAAACTAACTGGGCGTATGGAAATAAAAAAGTTTGTTTTTCAAACATATTATAATATTAAGATTCGATTACTTGTTAAAAACCTATGAGATTGTAGGAAAAGAGGCTTCATTTGTTCGATATTTCGAATTCTTGTCTCAAGGATTTGGCGCCCCCATGAAACTGCCGCCCGGGGCAAGTGCCCCGGTTTGCCCCCCCTTAGATCCGGGGCTGCCTGAACTATAAGGTTTTAGGTTATATATTATGGATATTATGAAAATTCTGATATCATTTAAGAGGTTACAGCTTAATTATTCATTTTCTCAATGAAAAGAGGATTGAAACTTAACCTCAATATTACAATAATATAAATACTAATTTGGTAAGTTACGACCACTATGTCCCCTGACACAAAATTACCTCCGTTAGCCTCGATACAGCTAATGAGACGTCGACGCATAGACGCTACAATATTTGCACAGATATTTTTGCCGCGAATAGTGGAATAATTTATGTGAACTAGTAAAGTAGTTAAAAAATTTGGATAGATTTGAAACAGAGTGAACTTCACTTTGTTTGAAATCTACCCTCATGTTTTAAAAACGACGCTAAGATTGAAAATAATTGTAAAACAAAAGAATCTTCGTTTAGTTGTGGAATATTTAACATAATTATTGGTTAGCAACTCGGCATTCTAATTTCACATGTAATACTTAAAAAATATTTTTCATGTTTGATGTGAGACTCGAACCCGAACGTTCGCCATGCGAGGCACAGTGCTAGCAACTTTGACCACCGTAACGCTTACGACACTTTTTGAAATTTGTAATAACAATCATGTTGCCAATTTGTAGTGTTGTCAAACGTTCTTATAGAAGAAGGTCATAAGTACTAATATTGCTATGCCATAGTTTTGTGAGATTGCTAGTCGACTTCTGACTGTTAAATTGCACATATACCAAAATATTTTTTTTTACAATTTTTGTCTGTCTGTCCGTCTGTCGTCTGTTTGTTCCCGCTAATCTCTGAAACGGCTAGACCGATTAAGACGGGACTTTCACTAGCAGATAGGTGAATAAGGAGTTACTTAGACTAGGTACATTTATTTTAGAAAAAAAAAAACAAAATAGGTTCCTACGAAAAAAAATTAAAATCAATGAAATAAAATATTGAATAATATCCGATTCAAATAGGGAGGTTGTATTATACTCCGTTTAATTAGGTACTTCCAAATGTAATCAAATCATAATAAAGAAACGGAGTATAGTTATGTTTATAAGTGGATCCTATACGTGAAGATTCCTTAATCTCCATAGAAATTGATTGAATAAATAATATAATAATATACTTAGTGTTTTTGTTTAAGAAAATCGTACACCAAATATTGTATATAAAAAGGCTAATACGAAAAACTAAAAATAAATAATAATTAAACTAAAAATGCAAAAACGATCAAAAAGAACTAAATGGAGAAATATTAGAAGAATTTCATTAAAATTAGCATAGGTATTTCTTTACGCGGAATACAGAATTAATAAGTTATCGTAAACTCTGCGAACTCAACAATAACTTTTTTCTTAAATTCCACGCGGACGAAGTCGCGGGTAACAGCTAGTACAAAATAAATCAGTCTTGCATTCGCCATTCCCTTCTGGAATCGAAGGCAAAAATGGCGACCTACGTGCGGCATGTCTGCGCCTCTGCATATTCTTTGATCATCGTTTTAGTGTAGCGCGCCACTGCAAGCATCGGGAGTAGGACGCTTAGCTCCGCCCATATGCACAAGGTCAGTGAGCCATCTTTACACCTTAAAGGCTCCTTCAAACAGGCGCGGCACGAACGCGTTACAAAGGCACCGCCAGTCGCGCAACGAGCGGAGCCTTTGTGACGCGCGCTATTATATCGCGTGTCGCGCCTGTTTGTAGGAGCCTTAAGGTTGCCATTCATCACCAATTTGCTACGTCTCTTAAGTCTTCCCATGTCCAACAACAACAACAACTACATGTTTGTGCTACAAGGAAATTATTTAGCTTTTCTATCTGCTTCTGATTTCTCAGTAGCAGCTCGAAGTCTGGATGTGTGCCCTGTTGCTGGCAATAGCCTCGCTCTCTATTACATATAGTCCGTCCTCCTTATCGATTTCTATAACGGCGACCCTTTGAAATTATTATTTCCTAGCGCAAGCGTGCCAATATGACTCGCCAGACCGAATTTTGTTTTAAATATAAAGTACCCAGACACAACTAATTCAATAGAGTTGGCCGACAGAGTTAAAAGTATAGGTTTAGGAGGGCTTAGGTTTCTCTTTACGTGTTTGGCGTTTTTCGATTAGTTTATAGAAGCGCTTTTTTTTTTCAGAAAAAAAAAACTTTAGTAGACAGTAGAGCGCCAAGACGACCTTTGTGAAACGTGCCTCTTCCAAGTCCCAATCTGTTGGATCTATTGCGCAATCGATTAGATGCCTCTTCAACACATCCATATAGCGGAGCTTATTTATTTTCTCCGAAACTAAGAAGAACTGACTCGCGGGAGTTTTACTCTGATGTTCTAAATGACGAACACAAACGATTAGTTAAATAAAAAAGAGGTGTCCATTTTTAGGTCCGAAAAATACACTGTGCTTCGGGTAAACTAGGCGTGATGTTATTTGCTATGACGTGTGTCTGCTTCGCGGACAGTAAATGAATATAAAAAATCCTAGTCATTTTTTGGAGGCTTCATACAAAGCGCACCTATCAAAACCAAGCTGCACCTACCTTTTACTCACGTCACCATGTCATATGTATGTGCACGCATCCGGTCAGGCCAAGCTAGCGCAGTTTCGCCTGTTCAGTTTTACTTTGCATCTCCGTTTATCTATCGGCTTCACGTCGAGCTAAATCCAAGGCTATCCTTTGTGCCCCATGCCGTGCCATGCAATATGCTCGTCTCTTCTATCAAGAATTGATAACGTCATCGTTAAGCTATGGGTGTTCCGTGAAGTATGTTATGATATGATAACGAGCATCTTTGGGGTTTCACTAGTTCGTCGTAAGCTCATGTGTCATGTAATGTTTGCTATCATATCACTCGGAACTGAATGAAAGAGTTTTTCCTGCTTTCTCAGTAATAAATTAAAACGAAATAATTAGGTATGTGTGATATGTTGCATGTAATTTCAGTTGCCATCATCACCAAATTAGTTCAGTTGAGATGGATACAAAATATTTGTATTTTATGTGCAGCGCGTATCAATGTTTTATTTATAAAGAAACGTCGGTATTCTCGTGCATGAGTGTGCTTGGGAGAGACTTGCAATTACAATCAGTCGATGAAACACGATCCTTTTATATCATATCGTATGTAATCAGAGGGCCCGTGGCTAAATAACATGGTGGATCGATCCGTAAATGTGCTTGTACTGTCGACCGCACGTTGGTTTGTAACACTTTGACCTTGAGCTGGCCTAGAGTTGCATGGAGTTTCAATAGAATAAGAGTGATTTTTTTACCAGTGTCGTACGGCCTACCGTACACGGCGCAAGTAACTTGAGCTTATGAGGATTACAGGACCTAAACGCAAAAAACGCAAGTTTTAGAAGCAATAAAAGTATGATCGACTACAGTAAACAAAATCAGAAAAATATATGAGATTCTTCAGGATATATGCTAGGTAGATAGTGTGTTGAAAACATAACTAGTCGGTGTCGAAATTAAAGTTATTTTACACTTTGTAGTGTTTTTTTGGAAGTCGGTTGCTTTTTTTTTTGTAAAAATTTTTTTGTCAGATTTTTCTACACGCAACACACTAAAGCACTAGTGTTTTAATTTTTTAGTCCAAACAATAGATTTTTTGTAAATAGATAATTGCTTCATATTTTGCAATAAATTACCAGCGTTGTGTCATCGCGCTTCTCTTTCTTTTCTATGTAGTCCGACAGTGACTGCGCATTAGGTCAAGTAAGCCCCTTAAAGATGCGACGTCACTGGACCCGTGCATCTTTTTACCTAGGGGCGTAAATTGACACATCGAGCTACAGGTGCGTGACAACTTTACGAAGCTCTAAGCAGCATAATTTTTTTTTAAACTTGGTGGGCCTTATATTACTGGGTACTGGTATGTGCCTGAAGTTGTGTTATGATGATGTTACATGCAATCTTGTGTACTAGGTGGTGGTGATTCCGGAGATGGGTAAAGCGTAACTAAAGTCCCTCCATGTCTGCCGGGTCAGCGGAATTGTCCGAAAGGGTTGCCGCTGGCCCGGAACATAAAGGGCTAAGGAAGGAACACGGGTGGGTTTTAGTCGGTAAGAGTCTGACACTTCCTTCCGCTCCACCCAGAGCGGGAGGGTCATTTGATGATTACCCATCCTGAAAAAAAAAGGCCCTCCATGTGAAACGGCCAAAATCTATGTCAGACAAGTTGCGCGCCGCGGTTTCACCCGCATAAGTTTCGATCCCATGGCAATATCGGGATAAAAGTATCCTATATCCTTATACAGGACATGGTCTACTCATGCGACAAATTTTATCCAAATCTGTTCAGCCGTTTTAACGTCAGAGTGTAACAAATAAACATAAAAAATCTCATCTTTTCTCTTTATAGTTTAATTAAATCTAAAGTGGCTAGAAAAACAATATAAAAAAAGTAATTATTTAAGGTACGTACACCGTTTTCACTAAAGCGTTACTAGTAGGTCTGACCCCAATATAGTCGACACAGGGCGCGGATAATGACAACGTCAGTGGTGCGAGCGAGCTGACTTTGTGGGCACAAATCCACTCAGCGTAGTAATACCTCTATTATAGGACAGCCCTTTACCCAGCACTATGCTAAGATAAGTAATCGGTATTCGGTTGCATGCATTTGACTTGCTTTTGACTAAACGAAGAATAGTGCTGTCTTCATCTTACAACGAAAACAAGAAAGAGACGCATGAAATTAGAGAATTGTCAAACAGCTTGTCATCATTTAGCGGATGAAATGAATGTATATATTTGGAAGGGTTGTTTTAAAACGAATTTGACAACCCAAATTTATGTCCATGTTTTTCTTGTTATTCGGGCCGCAATAGTTTTACACTAGGTAGTTAGAGCAGTAATCAGTATGTATCAAAATAACAAACTTATTCTAAACTAGCTGTGCCCGCAACTTGGCTCCCGTGTATGTCGGACAACAATAATGTGTCTCTTTACTAATTCCTTTCTTTACTCTAAAATAAAACCAGTGAAAGTCCCGTCAAAATCTGTTCAGCCGTTTCGGAGATTAGCCGTAACAATCAAACAGACAAAAAAATATGTTTTTGTTTTGTTTTATATATGTATACTTTCATATGCATTTAGTAAAAAGCTGTTATTTTGTCATTAAAAATTATTTTTATTGACATAATTATTATATTAACTGTACGAGCCTACTTCTCGTTGAAGACATTTTGATAATCTGTGCTCCATTAGTGGCAACACTATTCATAGATTTACTTTTTTTTTCTGATTGTCTCTCGGAACTGTCATGTTGGGACCGGCGTCTTCCCGCCTTTGTAATTAAAGAAAAAATAAACTGCTGTTCAAATCCGAAGAATGTTTCAATAAGTGTGCCCAAACACATTTCAATTATGTGCGTAAACATTAACTATTGCATGAAATTGTGACATCTACTTACCTATTGACTTTATTTTTATTTTGTTAATTGATATTTTGTATTCCTTTTGGCGGGCCTTTGCCTGGCCCAACATTTTTTTGTATAATATCTGTTTAAAATTGTACCTTGTGTTCACAAAACGAATAAATGAAAAATAAAATAAAAATGAAAATAGACACTTTGTTATTTATTTGTATAGATTTTTTCGTTTTCAACGGCTCATCCACATTCAGACATTGTTAGGTCACATTAGAGTTGACTGGAATCTAGATGTAATCTCCGAACAAATTGTTCTATTGTCTACCTGACTCCTGACCTAGATTGGGTCCACGTGATGGGGCAGAATGCTGCACTAGATTTAAGCCTATCTCAAAGGTGATTACTAGACTTTTATTTAGGTCATCGGAGAATTAATTATGTTTGGGATCGATTCAGGTTATGTGCAGTATTTTTGTGAGGATTTGAAGCCATTTTTTTAAAGGAACTGGTGTAGGGCTAATACATCTGGGGTCACTGGAGTGCCCTCGCCAAGACGAGCCAAGCGAAGCGTAAGAGCACTTCCTAAGTTTTCTCGAAGCGCTTCGTCGTTTTTTTGAACTCTCACAACTTGGGTTTGGATTATACCAGATAAACAAAATTCTCGGATTATGATGTCAATAGTGGACTTATTAAACATATAAAGTTTCAATTGCATAGCTCATTATACTTAAGATTTTATTGATATCTAAAAAACCCCGATTTCGTCACTAACTGGATGATCATCAAAACTCTTAGGGTACTTCCTGAAGTCCTAGAAAGCTGAAATTTGCTACGTAAGTTAATATTAGAACACAAATAACAAACACATTCTAAAACTTGGAATTTTTAGACCCCAACCCCTTAAACTAGGGGATGGAAGTTTGTATGAGACTTCCGCAAATTTTGATGCTAGAGGTATAAAAATTGATATAGGGACGGGACTCCTTGCTATAAATAATAAAATACATATTTCAGGATTTTTAGTAAATCACC